>JAULUF010000022.1:22302500-23632500 GCA_031834385.1 Semotilus atromaculatus
GGAAAACGCATGCAATGGAATTCGATATACTCCTCCTAGAGAATTCAACCAATCGCCACGAAACTCGGTCAGCATGAAGTCAAGAGATTGACGATGAAAAGTTGCCAGGGGATTTTTGATATCTCGAACGGTTTGGCCGTGGCGAGGAAACGAATTTATGGCGAATAATGGAAACAGGAAGTGTGTTATAACTTCTGCATACATTAACTGATCTTGATGAAACTTCAGCAGTGTGTTCGTTGTAAGAGTCCGATCACATGGATGTGACTATTGTGAGTCAATGTTATAGCGCCACCAACTGGCAGCAGGAAGTGTGTCACTTTCAAAATGCTTTGAAATCACCCTCTTATTTTTACCCGATTTGCTTCAAACTTTATGTGTATAATGTAAACACACGCCAGATGTAGACTTGTGAAAGGATTATTGATGTCTAAGATACTGTTGCCGTGACAACGCATCAAACGCATCAAACTTTAATATTCTTTTTGGATGCTTTTGAGACTCTTAGCATGCCTGAAATTGCTTAAAATTGCATGAAACTCGACAGACAGATCACATTTATTAGCCAGTAGACATGTGCAAAGTTTCAGAAACGGGCGTGGTGCAGGGGCTCAGTAGCGCCACCTTTTGACAAAAGTGGGGGTGTTAGTTATATAGTTTTACCTACAATCATAAAACTCGGTACGCATATTGTTCAGATCAAGCCGGACAACTTTCTAATTAACTGTCATTAGCTCCAAACAACAGCAAGTCAGATATTTAAGTTTGAATGTGGATGTATCTGAGAATTTTCTCTCCCTCTCTCTCTGTCTCTGTGTGTGAGGGATTTGTCTATTGCTTTTAATGGATTTCAAGGTTTCAGGGGCTTTTGGGGCTCTTAACGTGCTCAAAAACTCTTGAAATTTTGCACACAGGTCAGAACCCACGGCCATCAGGGCCGGGCTGAAGCTGGTACCCGGGCGTGGCAGGGGGGCTCAACAGCGCCTTCTTGAACGGGGTCCGACAATTTGGTCCATATATCCAACACGCTTGCATGAATTAATATGAAACTCAGTACACATATAGATCTCATCGGGCCGAACATCTTACCCCCGGTCAAGTTTTACGCCAGCCCAACAGGAAGTCGGCTATTATGGGTTGTTTGGAAAACGCTTGCTGTGGAATTTGAAGTACTACTCCTAGGCAATTCATTCAATCATCGCCAAACTCGGTGTGCATGATGTCAAGACTTTGAGGATGCTAAATTGCGGACGGACTTTTGATATCTCGAACGGTTTGGCCGTGGCGAGGAAATTAATTTTCATGGCTTAATAAGGACATATAAAGTGTGTTATAACTTAGTTAGTTTTACCTACAGTTACAAAACTCAGCGTGTATATTCTTCTCCTCAAGCCGAACAACTTTCTAATTTACAGTTATTAGCTCCGAACAACAGAAAGTCAGATATTTTGGTTTGAATATGGTCATTTTCTCTCTCTCTCTCTCTGAGCCAATATGGCAAGCCGTCTTAACATTTAATCATTTTAACCTACTAGTCTCTATTTTCATGCTACTAGTACTTATTTTTTAGATACTAGTATCTATTCCATTAAGTACTAGTACTTATTCATTAGCGACTAGTGCTTATTCTTTAGGTACTAGTGCCTATTCTTTAGATACTAGTGCTTATTCCTTAGGGACTAGTACCTTTTAAAAGATACTAGTACTTATTCATTAGATACTATATTAGTATCTAAAAATACTAGTATCTAAAAAATAAGTACTAGTAGCATGAAAATAGAGACTAGTGGGTTTAAATGATTAAATGTTAAAACGGCTTGCCATAAGCCTACGTCTCTGTGTCTGTGCCTGTCTGTGTGTGTGTGTGTGTGTGTGTAGGGGGAGGAGGGCTAGATTAACCATTTCACTGCTGTGTGGTTTGGCCTGCATTAAAAAGGAAAATAAATGTCTTAAGCCTTGTATTTTTTAAATAAGTTTTATTAATAAAGTAAAGGAATCACAGACTGTTTTTAAATGGGGTTGGATAAATATTTTTTTGTTTTTAAACTGTGTGTGCGTGCGTGCGTGCATGTGTGTGATTGTGCCTTGGTGTCTGTTACAGTTACAAGAGTTTAATCCTTGTTCAAATTTAAGTTTAAGGCCTTGTCTTTTTGAATCCATTTGCAGCTTTTTATTAAGAATGGTCAAGACAGGCAGGGTGAACAATGGCAAATGTCCATGCTCAAATTCAGTTACAGTCATAGCGCCACCTGCTGGTAACAGGAAGTGGCATGTTTAACACTGTTGAGGACTCCTAATAATATATAAAAAAGTGCCAGCAAGTGCTAAACTTGCTAGCAACATACTAGAAACATGCTAAAACATGCTAGCAAACACTTAGCTAAGTGCTAAAGCATGCTATTACTAAAATTAAATAGGAATTTGCTGTAACTCAGGTATGGAATATCAAATCTGCCCCAAACTTCACACGTTTGATAAGAGTCTTGGCCTGAACACATCTACATGAGAATATTCAGTTATAGTAATAGCGCCACCTACTGGCAACAGGAAGTGACATGTTTAACACTGTGATGCAGTACTAGCAACATATTAATTATGCCAATGAGTTATAAACATGTTAGAAACATGTTAAAACATGCTAGCAATTCTTAGCTAAGTGCTAAAGCATGCTAATACAATGAAACAGGAAGTTTTTGTTACTCAGGAAGGCAATGTCCAATCTGCCCCAAACTTCACACGTTTGATAAGAGTCCTGCCCTGAACACATGTCCATGCTCATATTCAGTTACAGTCATAGCACCAGCTGCTGGCAACAGGAAGTGACATGTTTAACACTGTTGAGGACTCCTAATAATATATAAAAAAGTGCCAGCAAGTGCTAAACATGCTAACCTCATACTAGAAACATGTTAAAACATGCTAGCAAACACTTAGCTAAGTGCTAAAGTATGCTATTACTGCAATTAAATAGGAATTTGCTGTAATAGCGCTGCCTACTGTCAACAGGAAGTGACATGTTTTACACTGTGATGCAGTACTAGCAACATATTAAATATGCCATTGAGTTCCAAACATGCTAGAAAAATGCTAAAGCATGATAGCAACACTTCCTCTTAGATTTTTGTGCAGTTTTTGCCATTTTCAGGCCTCGTACTTTGACAAACTCCTCCTACAGTTTTAATCTGATCATCTTCAAATTTGGTGAGTCTAACCTTAAGGCCTTCGCGACAGTAAATTGCGAAGATCTTGAGTTTTCGTCAAAGGGCGTGTCCTCGGCGGCCTGACAAATTTCGATGTTTCGCCATGAAACAGGAAGTTGCTGTAACTCAGGCAAACAATGTCCAATCTGCCTCAAACTTCACACGTTTGATAAGAGTTCTGTCCTGAACACATGTCCATGCTCAAATTCAGTTACAGTCATAGCGCCACCTGCTGGCAACAGGAAGTGACATGTTTAACACTGTTGTGGACTCCTAATAATAGATAAAAAAGTGCCAGCAAGTGTTAAACATGCTATCAACATACTAGAAACATGCTAAAACATGCTAGCAAACACTTAGCTAAATGTTAAATTATGTTATTACTGCAATTAAATAGGAATTTGCTGTAACTCAGGCATGGAATGTCAAATCTGCCCCAAACTTCACACATTTGATAAGAGTCATGGCCTGAACACATCTACGTGACAATTTTCAGTTATAGTAATAGCGCCACCTACTAGCAACAGGAAGTGTCATGTTTAACACTGTGATGCAATACTGGCAACACATTAAATATGCCATTGAGTTATAAACATGTTATAAACATGTTAAAACATGCTAGCAATTCTTAGCTAAGTGCTAAAGCATGTTAATACAATGAAACAGGAAGTTGCTGTTACTCAAGAAGGCAATGTCCAATCTGCCCCAAACTTCACACGTTTCATAAGAGTTCTGTCCTGAACACATGTCCATGCTCAAATTCAGTTACAGTCATAGCGCCACCTGCTGGCAACAGGAAGTGACATGTTTAACACTGTTGTGGACTCCTAATAATAGATAAAAAAGTGCCAGCAAGTGTTAAACATGCTATCAACATACTAGAAACATGCTAAAACATGCTAGCAAACACTTAGCTAAATGTTAAATTATGTTATTACTGCAATTAAATAGGAATTTGCTGTAACTCAGGCATGGAATGTCAAATCTGCCCCAAACTTCACACATTTGATAAGAGTCATGGCCTGAACACATCTACGTGACAATTTTCAGTTATAGTAATAGCGCCACCTACTAGCAACAGGAAGTGTCATGTTTAACACTGTGATGCAATACTGGCAACACATTAAATATGCCATTGAGTTATAAACATGTTATAAACATGTTAAAACATGCTAGCAATTCTTAGCTAAGTGCTAAAGCATGTTAATGCAATGAAACAGGAAGTTGTTGTTACTCAAGAAGGCAATGTCCAATCTGCGCCAAACTTCACACATTTGATAAGAGTTCTGCCCTGAACACATGTCCATGACAATTTTCAGTTATAGTAATAGCGCCACCTACTGTCGACAGGAAGTGACATGTTTTACATTGTGATGCAGTACTAGCAACATATTAATTAAATATGCCATTGAGTTCTAAACATGCTAGAAACATGCTAAAACATGCTAGCAACACTTATCTGAGTGATAACGCATGCTACTATCCCCATAATAAAGGACATTTTTGTAACTGACTTTGACATACTCCTCCTATATTTACCTACTTAAATGCACATTGCCCACCGTGCTCTGTCTTCCTGAAGCCACCGGGTGGCGGTGGCACGGGTGTGAGGGCCCTTTCATCGCTGCTTGCAGCTTTAATGTTATTTATGTCTGAGAGTTGTACCAAGACAAATTCCTATCAACTTGTTGACATGACAATAAATTATTGAATCTTTAATCTTGAATCTCAATCAGCGCTTGACCGCCATTCTCTGTCTTCCGCTGAGCCCTGGCTGTAGACAGATCATATGTTTCACTGTCAATGCAATGGTCTGCATTGCGCTAATCTTATTCACACTATTGAGTGTAGATCAGCATTCTAACATTTTGAGTCATAATGAGCTGTTTGTGAAGAAATTATCTGCTTCCAAATTGTCATTTTAATCACGAAATTTAAACATTAAAACCCATTTTGCTCTTTATGGTGTGCGAGTGATAGAGCGTGGCAGCAACAAACCAACTGATCAGCTTACAGGGTAACAACATTGAATGCTCGGCCGAACAGCTGATCATAGTTCAGGGTGCCTTATTATTTTTCATCTCCATAAATATATCTAGTAAAGCTAATGCAAGGGCTAGAAATCAATTCATCTTTAGTTGATACTTCCTTGTCATCATGGAGAGCGCAGTTCATGGTTGGATACCAACGACAGACGCCACGGGAGAGCAAGCGCTTGTGGAAAGGAGACAGCGGCGTGCCCCTTTCCACTTGTTTTGACACATCTAGAATGACGTTGTCGATTGTTTGAGCATGTGACTGCGCGTTTCTCCTTGTTTTCTATTGTTTCTCAGCGAATCATATTTGATTATATGATTATAGCTTTCCTGTAGCTCAAACAGTAGAGTGTTGGCGCCAAGGTCATGGGAATTGATTCCCAGGGAAATCAAGAACTGCAAAGAATGTAAAATGTGTACCTTGAAATCCAATGCAAGTCGCTTTGGATAAAAGCGGCTGCCAAATGCATAAATGTAAATGTAAAATTATCTTAAAAATTTGTTTTCTATACAGAAATATCGACATTGGTAAATATCGGTATCAGCCATAACAGCAATATTAATATCGATTATCGATATCGGCCAAAATTTTCACGTCGGTGCATCACTAATAAGGGGTTATGTCTATCTCTTAAGGGTTTGAGAAGTTGACTGTTGTGAATCAGTGGCCTGTTCTGATTTCAAAAATATAATACCCCCTCAGCTTTTTGTACTGTGTCCCTGGTGACCTGAGGTCTCAGTGCATATGTCACTCTATGAAGGGCCCAGGGGTGTTCGGTTTCAATTGGCTTTTTTAATAGATTTTACATAACTACACAACTGTGAAAATGCTTTAATGCAATTAGCATTAATCATAGACTGTTGCTCAAAATACATGCTATATGTAGGAATTGTTTCCTACAAACTTTTAAATTGACATGTACAGTAGCCTATGTGTACAGTCAACCTCACATCACGCTTTAGGGGGCCTTGTGAACGTGAACAGACCAAGGGGGTCCCACAGTCTCTAACAGCCCTGATAGTATGTATAGTGACTGAGACTAGGGATGTCCCGATCCGATCACGCGATCGAAAATCGGGCCCGATCACGTGGTTTCAGACTCGATCGGAATCGGACGTTACCTCCCGATCAGGACTCGGATATATGTAAATTAGGGGTGTAACGGTACATGTATTCGTAATTGAACCATTTCGGTACGAGGCTTCCGGTTCGGTACGCATACAAACCGAACGATTCCTAGGACCATTTTTCCTGCCGACAAAATCCGTGCTGGCGCGATCACCACAACGTTGCGCAACATCAAATGGCAAACGTAATGAGAGCGGAACGAAACTGCGCTACTCATTATATTGTGCTTAACGGATCATTTATCAGTTCGGACCAGCAACAACATCTGTGCAGCGCGAGATCAAGCGACACTGTGCTAAGAGATCCAGGCCGTTTCTCAATATGCCATCTTGTCTGTACTTGTGTTCTTGTGGACTTGTGAAACGTCATCAGTCGCTGCCCAAGAACTGTCCCAATTCAAAGTTCACATCTAGCCAAGTCCAGTTCAAATCCCCGGATGTGTTCTTGATCCGCCCCTTTTACCGAGGATGCATCGAGAGGTGACTTGTGCGAACTTGAGACAGCCATGTATCCCAGAATGCATCTCGCAAGCGTCAATACCAGAGGAGAAAACCCGCGTAATATCAAAATACTACTGTTATTGTGTCATGAAATGTAATTTTAAGAGTGTTTCAGGCGAGAATGTTGTTGTTTAAAGCTCAAATCTGTGGTTTGTTTATAAAGATAGCGTCTATTTGAAAAATCTATCTGAGGCTTTCGGAGTTGTAAGATCCAGGTGATCACCGGGTGTTCAGCGCTCATTAACCCCGACTGGAACAGCTTTTCCTCGGCTAGTGCTTCTGGCCTGTCTCTAGTCTAGTGGATAAACATGACGTATATTCGTCTTGTGTCGATCTTTGGTCTCACTCATTAATCTATATTTGTTCCATGGCAAATCGTTTTGGCTGAGGGCAAAGTGAAGTTTCATAACTTTATATATTTAGGCTATTTAACTTTAACTTTGTTGCCTAATTGTTTGCTTAATTTCTCATTGTAAGTTAGCTTCTTACTTATACCTTTATACTGGATATTATTGATCAGTAAAAATGACATTTAACAAAAAGAGACAGGGTTGTGTAATTTAATTTTATATAGGCCTACTAGATATATATTTTTATATTTATTTTAACATTCTCTTCACTATATGTAAAATAAAATGACACAACCCTGTCTCTCTTTGACAAATGTCAATAAAAATCAAGAATGTTTCATATTTTTAAAATGAAATAAAAAAGAAGCAGGTTTGTGTTTTAATATTTCATGCTGTTATACATATGCAGTGAAGATAATTAATGTACGCGTTGCCTGAACCACAATTGTGTGGTTTTTTTAATGAAAAGAGGCAGAGTGGTGTATTATAAAATATTTCGTTTTATTGTTGACGAAAAGAGGCAGAGTTGTAGCATATTTCGTTTGATTAAAATATATACAATTTCGTATGCTACTTCATCACTAAATTCACTTCTGAGAACATTTGATGCGAGAAATCAACTGTGAAGATTTCACATATTGGCATTTTTACGAAAATGTATGGCAATGAGTCGTAAATGTTTGTAAGAGGGTATTGCGCAATTCCCGCAAGAACACATCGTCTCAAACCAACGCAGTCTCTAGCAAGAGCGTTCTCCCCAAGAACACAAGTCCGTTCTTTGCATTCTTGGTTTTGAGAAACGGTCCCAGTGAAGAAAACATTTGAATTCGCCACTGAAGTAATAACATCGCTGCGAGATCTAGTGAGAAGCATTCAAATTTCTCCGTTATTATCCTAGATCTCTATTAGATCAAACAGTGCTGTGCCGTGAATGAACATGGATTTAATGTTGCACTTCAAAACTCAAATATTATATAAATATATATTTAAATGTCATTTTTAATGTGATTACCAAAACATTATTTGTTCATCCTTCAAAGATTACCCCCATTTATAAACCTGAACGTTTCAAGACGTAGGAAAACTCAAACTTATTTAAAAATATTTTTTCTTTTAATAAATAGGAAATGTCTCTGGCATTTCTTTCTTTTTGCTGTATCGTATCGAACCGAACCATGAATTTTGTGAACTGTTACACCCCTAATGTGTGTATATATATATATATATATATATATATATATATTCTCATTATTTTTTTTATACACTTTTGAAACACTTTTTATTTTTTGTTTACATGCCTGCCGGGTAGCCTATTTTAAGTTGAGGTGCTATTTGTTTTATATTAGACTTTTTCTATTACTGTTGCACTAAAGGCCAAAACTGAGACCATATAATCTTTACACTCTTCTGCAAGTCTGTAGCTTAATTTTTCCCCCTGCTGTCTGTCGCTTAATTTTCTCCCCCAGCCGTCTGTCTGTCAGCCTTTATTGGGCGTAGAGTAGGCCTATATTTGTAGTTGCTTGTGTAGAGTTTATGGTATAGTATGGTTATTCATGAAAATAGGCCGTTGGCAGAGGTGTGTAGTAACGAAGTACATTTACTTCATTATATTTACTTGAGTATTTTTTGGGAAAAATTTTACTTTTAAGAGTAGATTTAATTGTGGGTACTTTTACTTTACCTCGAGTACATTTCTAAAAGTGTCCGTGGCCATGGACCTACAGTACAGTCTTGAAAGCAAATCTGCAAATGCATCATATTTTTGCCAGCGATGAAGATCTTTATTAGTTGAACCTCTTCATAGGCTGTCTGAGAATGAATGATTCCACAGGACGATATACATTCGATTTAATTTCATTCAGGTAATACATTTTACAACCAAACAGATTATTTCGCCACGATAGCACTACTACAAAGTATGACATTACCCATGTTTTGGACATATATATTAATTTATAAATTAAATAAGCTACCATTGTCCACTGTCCAGTTAATGAAATGAACACCTGCCATTCCGCAGTAATGTGTGTGTATTGCGCAGTGGCGTGCGAACTCGACTTGAAAACGAATTCCTTTGCCTGCCTTAGACACAGTTAAAGGTGGGGTATGTGATTCTCTTTTTAGTCCATTTTTTCAAAATCACTTGAAATCCTATTCATAACCCACTTACAGCCACTGAGTTAGAAGCACTGAAATGAAAATTAATCAATTTAATCATCTGTGGAACGGGCAGGACTCGAAAAACTCTAGCCAATCATTTCCAAGACCACCTAGAATCATTGGACAGCAAGTCCGTCAATCAAACCGTCGTACCATACCCCCCTCCCCAAAGCACATTGCTATGAATCCTGCTTTGAATAGAGGACCGCTGTACAGACGCCAGGGCTGAGTCTCATGCATCTGAGTTTTCACTCGTGCATGATTGCGCGTCCATGTTCTTTGAATGGGCGGAGTCAGGGCCAGCGTTGGAGGAAAGAAGGTAGGACCTTTTGAGTTGTGTATTTTCAAAATCTGCCGGAGTTTTGGAAATCACATACCCCACCTTTAAACAGTTTAAACATGCCTGCAGAAATATACATTTAAATACATTTTGGAGAACAGATAGAAGAAGATCCGTCGATGTGCAATTTGATCATTGTTTGTGTTCAGATGTTCAGTAGCGGTCATGAGCACGAGCACATGTGAAGAGTTTTATCTCTTTCTTCTCTGTGTCAATGGTTCCCTTTACATGCCTTTGAATGCAAAACTCTGTCACTCTGAAATAAAAGTCACTTTATTTCGACATTGTCTAATAATCCAAATGTAGTTGTATAAGTTACTATTATAGTAACCAAAGGACAGGCAATGGTTTTTGGGCTACAGATATAATATATATACAGAAATAATGCTTGTCTCTTCTGTTTTTGTTGCAAAGATAGCCTTTCTAATTATGATAATAATAGTTATTTAAATTTAAAATCTCTAAATAATATCATGTTTTATATACAGTGTGTATATGTATGTATGTATATGTATGTGTGTATATATATATATATATATATATATATATATATATATATATATATATATATATATATATATATATATATATACATATATATACATATATATATGTATATATACATAGGCCTATATGATCCAAAGTAACTAGTAACTAACTACTTGAGTAGTTTTTTCATTGGATACTTTTTACTCTTACTCAAGTAACTAAGATTATTACTTTTACTTTGACTTTTACGAGTATGGATTGATTGATTGATTAGCCTTTATTGTCTGCTGATGGAGAATTTTGTCTTGGGCATTCTAGATAGCAGATGCAACACAATATACATAACACATAACATAATTACCTACACATAATTTACCACCTTAAAAAACTAACCCACACACCCTATTATTTGTTGTTCAATATTTTTATAGAGAGTGGTACAAATGAAAATTTTAACATATTCAGTCTACAGTTTGGTAACCTGTACCTTCTACCTGAGGGCATCATCTCATACTCACTGTAGAGCAGTGGTTCCCAAAGTGGGGGGTCACGAGATGATTTCTATAAATAAATAAAAAATGGAAAAAATATAATATATATGCCTTACAATATTTTTGTTGCAATTAATTTAATTCAATACTTGTTAAATTGTGTTTGCAGAAAAGTCTGATAAAAAAAATATATATATATAATACATACATTACGAGACATTACGAGATTACAAACATTACGAGATTACGTCAGCGTCAATCACAATCAAGATACGTATACATCACGCGCAGCAACATAACGTGTCCCGCTGTTGTTTGCTGAAGCTAAAGGTGTTTGGAGGCTACAAACAAATAATACCTGCTTTAAAATGAAACGGTGGTTAATATCCACAACAGAAAAACCGAGAGGGGGAGAACAGTCACATGTGCCAGAGGTGAGGCCGGTTGATGGTGCGAAGACTTCAGTTGCGGAGGGAACATCCGAGAGGGCAGCGGAGGTCAGTGAGAGTGAGCCGCAAGAAATGCCCTCCACTTCTGCTAAGGGTGGAGCCCGCCAAGCTCATCACTCGGACCCGGCTTACTCCAAATCAAGAAAATACAGAGAGGAATAAGTATGGATTTGTGTGTCAGGTCGTAAACGGATTAGAACATCACCAGTGTGTTGTGTGCTCTGAAGTCCTTGCTCATGAGAGTCTTAAGCCGGTAAAAATGCAAAGACATCTGAACACTAAACATCCCAATCTCGCTGCTAAGCCTATCGAGTTTTTCCGCAGAAAAGAGGGAGAGTTACGAGGGCAAAAGAAACTCCTAACTACACAAACTACAATCCCCGCAAAAGCTCAGAGGGCTTCCTACGAAGTGGCATATTTAATTGCACAGGCTAAAAAGCCTCACACGATAGGTGAAACTTTAATCAAGCCAGCGGCAATAGCCATGACTCGGATTATGCATGGTGATAAGCAGGCCGCTGAGCTCCAACGGGTTCCACTCTCAGACGGGACTGTAGCCCGCTGCATCAGTGACATGGCACTGGACATCAAATGTCAACTCATTGACGCAGTGAAAGGAGGGAAGTATTCATTACAATTGGACGAGTCCACCGACGTCTCCAATTCCGCCCAGCTCCTAGTTTTTGTCAGGTACATTTTTGAGGGGAAGATTAACGAGGAAAGTTTTGCGTGCCGCTGGAGGGAACGTGCACTGGTGAAGACATTTTTAACAAACTGGACTGCAATCTAAAAGAAGAGGGTCTCTCTGAAGCGAGTGCTTGTCAGTGTGCACAGATAGTGCAGGCGCAATGCTCGGAAAAAATCAGGGTTTAAAACCACGAGTCCTGCAAGTGGCACCTCATGTCATTTTTACTCACTGTAAAAATGGTCAATCACATTAAATCACGACCACTTAACACGAGACCGTTTACAACTCTGCAATTAAATGGGATCAGAGCACCAGGGCCTGCTGCTCCACACAGAAGTCCGCTGGCTATCGTGGGCCAATGTGCTGAGCCGTCTGTATGAGCTGCGAGATGAGGTGCGCATTTTCCTCACTGACCAAAGATCTCCTCTCACTGAGCACCTCACTGATCCTGGCTGGGTTACAAAGCTGGTATATTTGTCATCTATATTTGAAAAACTGAACGGACTTAACATGTCACTGCAGGGCGAAAACACTAGCATTCTGTCTCTTAATGATAAAGTGCAGGCATTTGTGCGCAAAGTGGAGCGCTGGAGAGAGCGGGTGGAAACTGGGCGCATAGACATGTTCACCAAATTAGACGAATTCCTCGAGGAAAATACATTGAGTGTAAATATTGTCAGGGAGTCTATTACTGACCATATCCAATCCCTTCTGGATCATTTTAACAAGTATTTTCCAGAGGAAGGTACGCAAGAAAAACACGATTGGATTCGATCTCCTTTCACTGCCACCGCAAACCATCTGACGTGTGACGCGGAGGACGCGCTTATTGAACTTTCATCTGATCGAACCTTGAGGACATGTTTTGACTCAAGAACGCTGGACGAGTTCTGGATTTCGGTGAAGGATGAGTACCCGCAGCTTTCCAAAATGGCTTTGGATACACTGATGCCATTTGGATCAACTTATTTATGCGAGAAGACTTTCTCCGCAATTATTTAGATCGCTTCTTAACATGGAAGATGATCTCCGTGTTGCCATCTCCAAAACTAAACTGCGGGGTCGCGGGGCAGCAGCGCATTTATCAAGGGGGTCACAGGCTAAAAAGTTTGGGAACCCCTGCTGTAGAGGACATGATTCGGATCGTTAGTCATTTTTAAACTGTTTCCTCACCGCCTCTTCAAAAAGCTCATTAAGATTAGTCGGTGGCACTTGTCCAATTATTTTTCCCGCCCTTTTAATCAATATAGTAACAGGGCTCGAATTTCGGCGCGGGATTGCGGGTATTGCGCATAATTCGTCCCCTTGGAATTATAAGGTTTTATCTGACATTTTTGTCAAAATTGAGTTATTCACATATTCTTATTCTGTGACAACTTATTTACATTATGTGATGTGTTTTTTAAAGTTGTGTACATTGTGGGACTTTTTATTGAAAAAACAAAAAGGTTCTATCTACAAAGTCGAACTCTAACTTGGCTCTATAAGGTTCTGTCTGCGTAAGCCAATCAGCACTTCCAATGCACAGAAGATGACCAATCAGAATCAACTTTATATGTCGTGTCGCCGGCTTTTTCCTTGAAGACAGGAAGAAACCCCATAAAGGCATAATGCTATACATTTAAAGTAAATTAAATATTCACTAAATTGTGTAGTGTTATGAAGTGTCTTAACTTTATATTTTGCCATTTTCTTTATAGTGTATTGGTTATTATTATTAATTATTAATGAGGTTATTATTAATAACTATTATTATTATTATTATAGTTATAATTATCTGAATTATACAAATATGCAGTGAGTAAATTGAATATTTTAGAAAACCATTTAACGTGCAAGTGTGTGTGTGTGTGTGTGTGAGAAAGTGTGTGTGTGTGTGTGAGAAAGTGTGTGTGTGTGTGTGTGTGTGTGTGTGAGAAAGTGTGTGTGTGTGTGTGAGAAAGTGTGTGTGTGTGCGCGCGAGTGTGTATGTGTCAGAAAGTGTGTGTGTGTGTAAAAGTGTGTGAGAGTGTGTGTGATTAAAATGAGTCTGACATTTTTTGTGACTATATAGTCAGTGAATCATTTTTCAATGATTATTAAACTTTATGAATTAATTTGCTGAACCATGTCGGTTTTCTTGTAGTTTTTAAAGTCTTAATGTCTTAATTTTTACAATATTAAGGCTTAAAGGTGAAATAGTTAACAATTTAATTGATGGGGTCTTAATTACAACAATAAACATTAGCATGTTATTTCAGCCATACTGATGTCTAGAGAGAAAGCCATTTCACCTGGCCCACTTTAGGTGGAATAAAGTCCTGCTCAGATGTATTACAGTAGCTGCTTTCTGTCTAAACAAAAGAAAGATTAAAGTAACAATTTCTGCATTAATGTGTTTAATTACCCACCAAATTGGTAACAAAAATTAAGATTCTGCACTGGACAAAATATTTAGACCTACCTTGCTTAATTTGAAATGTCCTAAATACATGGAAGTGCTACAAAATATGAAATAAATGTCATAGAAAGGATAAAATGTTACTTTCTAACACATGTTGAGACATTGTTACAACATTAATTTTATATTTAATGTTCAAATAATGGTTTGGCAGATAGAACCTTATAATTCTAAGCGAAAAGCGTTTTTTTAGAATTAGAAGGTTCTATCTGCATTTGACCCATTCCAAAAATCCCCATTTACAAATTTGAGAGGATTTTGATATTGTATATTTAGAATACATTTAGGGTCCCTGTTATTTTCATGTTTGAAAGAAACTTGTTCCCCATATACATTTTCTATGTAATGCAAAAACTTTGAAGCTCAATATCTCAAAACTGCTCAGAACGCAGATAGAACCTTATAATACCAAGGGGACGTAATCATTCCCGCAAGTCTCCCACTTATACTGCGGGAAATTCCCGCAAACATCGATTCATTTTAGCATGTAGGTTGTATTAGTAAATTAATCCACACAGATTATAAAATAAAATCAGTCATTTTAAAACTTTCTGCGAGACGCAATTTCACAAACAGCGCGAGTGATTCAGTGGTGCTTCGTCTGTCTCTCTCTCAACAGGGGCTGCTCAAGGCAATCGTTAAGCGCTGCCTGCAGGCGATAATACACTCGCCTTTCGGGAGTCGGAATAGACGGAATTGTCACTTGCATAATCGGGCCAGCGTTGCATTATGAGTAACTAAAGTTTACCATTTGCACGTCTTTTTAAGTCATAGCAGTTTAAACATTCACGCGATCTTGAACTATTCGGTAGGCGCGTGCTGTATGAGAGATGTTTTTTTTTTTTGTCACATACAAGCCGCCTCACTACGGAGCCCCTAAAGGGACCTTTGCAAAAAAAAAAAAATAAAGACTATCGCGTGCGCACGCGAAACGTATCTCGTGCGCACGCGATAGTTTCTCGTGCGCACGCGATACGTTTCTCGTGCGCATGCAATACGTTTCTCGTGGGCACGCGATATGGCGCTCGCTTTGTGTCATTTCTTTCCTAATAGGGATGGGCATTCGATTAAATTTTCTTAGTCGATCGTCGGGAGAATTAACGATCGACTATCGATTAATCATTAATATTTTTATATTCAAATTTATTATTTATTTAAATTTTTATAAATTAAAAATGCAATGAAAATACAAAAATACAGCGTGTTTTTCCTCGATTAGATCTTTATTACAAGATGATCAACTTGTGGCAGTTAAACTGGACGTTCGGTTAGGCTAAATTTGAAGATACAGTATGCGCTGCGGGAACCTGCAGCTGCGAGTTGGCGTTCTTAAACAGAGACCCTCGTTTGTTCCAAAATAATAAATAATAAAAAAATCATGTTAAACAATAACTTAACCAAAAACATCATAATACTTAAATCTGACAGGTTTTGTCAAAATGTAACTCAAAACTATCCAAGGCACGGAGTCGAGAAAGGGTGAGAGAGCTAGATTAGCCTACCTAACAATCAATTAGGCTAGGCTACTTAAAGCCTCATAAAAAATAACTCACATACAACTTCTACACCAGTCTACTGATTTTTGTTGAGAAAGATAAGCATGTTGATGGCATGATCTGGAGTCAGACGCGACCGCAACCTGGTGACCGTCAATTGTTTACACTTTCGCCTGGCTCTTCAGCACGAGTCTCTGCGTTTATACTCGACGCGCTCGCCTGTGAAACACCGAATACCGCATTTTTGCCGCGCTCACCTTCGCGCTCGTGCGAACGCGTCGAGTGTAAACCAGGCTTCAGTCCAGCCGCTGAAAACACCGCTCTGATGAGGGGACTGACATTGCCGGGATGCAGGTACCTCCGCGCTAACATGACCAGCCCGGGGAACACGTTCACTTTCCACTCACACTACGCAACGCAGCAGCATTAGTTTAACGATAATCGATAACAACTGAACGTGATCGACGAAATTCTTAATGATCAATAATCGATCGTCGATTAATCATGCCCATCCCTATTTCCTAACCTATGGCGTTCCGATCGGCTCAAAAATTTAACTTTGTAGCACGCACTCGTCTCAATGAACGTCTCACTCAACGTCTTGATTTTTTTTTATTCTGCTATTTATTCCATTAAATTTAAGGCGCAGACGTCACGTAAATCACGTGTGGCAGTGAAGTGTATTGTCAGACGTTTACGTGTCATTCACGTGTAGCAGTGAAGTTATAAATAGTTTTTTTCTCTAACACGGGTTTAACACTCTACTCAGCACAGCTCAGTGCAGTGTGCCAGCGGTTGCGATCGGTTCTTTAATATGACTTTGCAACATGCACTCGTCTCAATGAACGTGACACTTGCGTCTGTCTTATAACGTCACGTCTGCGTCTGTGATTTATATATAGGATTTTTTTAATATTTTTTTTATTTTAAAAGGCCAGCACTTTGGTAAACTAGAAAACAGACAACTCGATCGCACAACCACTGTTTCTGTAGATCCTTTAAATAGAAGAATAGAATAAAAAAATTATATTTTTATAAATAGGCCTACCCGGTATATATAAAACTATTAGGCTAGGCTACTAAAATGGTTACAAAAACATAATGTCGGATATCCGAAATAATAGGCTACTACAATCTGCAAACACAAGGCTATGAACACAAAACAGTTTAGGCTATGTCCTATAGGACGTTGTTTGTTTGTTTATTTATTTAGCCTATTCCGTTTTTGTAGCAGCAGCATAATAAACAAGACATGTTTCGTTTGTCACATGCTATTGTTTGGGTTTTCAGCGTATTTTTATTCCAAATGTTCTATATCCTATAATTGAATATAAAAGTTTTATATATTATATAATAATAATAATAATATTTTTTGTTAATATGCTATCTTCATTACCTAGAGATATAATTATACAAAATACAAAAAGTAGGCTAGCCTATAAAACGCATACAGAACATTACATTTAAGGATTAATCTCTATCACATCGTTATATTGACAACGTGGCTAAATATTTGTACCGTTTTGTGAACAATGACACAAGGACCTGCCATTGGGATGGCACTGATATGTTCATTTACAAATACTAACCCGTATTTAACTCCCGTTAACTAAGGCTTTTACAGGTAATCCATTGTGTACTGCTGTTTGTATTCATTGTTTTGAGAACTGCAGTTACTGGTAGGAATATACTATGGATGATTCGTGAAATGTAACTTAGAAAAACGAAGTAAAGGGTACATTCAGTAATTCAACGTGTCATAAAAACTTGTAATGCATTCGTTTAAATTTAAAAACATTAACTTTATATTTTAGAACAATTTCAGAACGTATTTATTTGATTTAGTAATGTTCTCATGACAACAAATTAATTGTAGGCTACATGATCCTTGCTTTTCCTGCAGGTACTACACTATTTTCCCCTCATCTCCGCAAATGTCAACGCAAATGACAATTTTTCAAATTGCTAAAACGCTAAAAGTGGAATCTGAGGCTCACTCGGTGAAACCATTCACTCATGTAGGCTACCCAATCTTTAGAACAAGTCTGCAAAAATACAAGGACATTATTGCTTTGCACTGAGTTTGCATTTGAAAAACAAACTTTTTGCAAAACTCTAAACACATTTCTCTACATTACACACATCATAAACATTTCTAAGAGCCATGGTTATGGTTTCAGCTGCTTACTTTTCTACCTGATCGCGTTTCATACTGAGAAAGAACGTAAGGCATGACAAATCATGACATAAGGCTGACATCACACACTACGTACCAATGCATTATCCCTCATGAACAATTATAACGTCTGATGTTTGCATACGTGTACCATTACCACATCATTCATTAATAAACATGACTTCTGATGTTTGTATACGTACATACCAATGAGAGACATACGTACCATCGCGTCACATATGCAAATATAGTCTCAAATACAGCAATTTCATTGGCTACTGTGCTTTTTGACGCGTTAACGCGAACAAACAGCGCGTGTTGACGCGGTCAAATTTCACGCGTTTCGTAAACAGACTTTTGGCCCCGATCGCGTTCCATAGGAAACCCCCTTGACGCAGACGAGACGTTCGGCAGACGCAGACGTCACGTTCGGCACACGAACGAGTGATGTGGCAGACGCAGACGAGACGTTCGGCAGACGCAGACGTCACGTTAATTGAGACGAGTGCATGTTGCAAAGTTACATTTTTGAGCTGATCGGTATGGCGCTCGAAATGTTCCATTCGGCGACGAGACTGACAAGCACGACAGATAACACACGTGTATACGTGCGTGTACGTCTCCATTTGTTTTATATGGAGACGTACACGCAAATATCACGTCACGTATACACGTCAATCACGTGTAGCTGTTGATCTATGCAGACGTCACGGCGGCGTCACGTTAGAAAGTTAACGTGTGGATTACGTCTTAACGTGTGAACGTCTGCACGTCTATGGAAAGCCGTTAGGGCCAAAAACACGTGAATTTTAACGCGTATTTAACGCGTATTTTACGTGTATTTTACACGTAAAATACACGTAAAATACGCGTTGATTATGTCACGTGTATTTTACGTGTATTATGCGCGTATTTTAAGTGTATTTTACGTGTAAAATACACGTAAAATACGCGTGAAATACGCGTTAAAAATCTAGTATTCTAGAGCCTATTTATTTTTTAATATGATTAAAAAAGGAAAAACTAATGGACGCAAAAGTACACGGACCGTTTGGACAGAATACGAGACAGAGTTCTTTATTAAATTCATTAAAAAAAAAAAGAATGACAGGAATACTGGATTCTAAACCTCAAAGAAATGCCACAATCAAGACCTTGAAATAGAAATGAGTGAGAAACACCAGGTCCTCATATGTGCCGCTCACAGTATAAGGGTCATTCCTTGCCATTAATGCTTGGATAAACGCCCCGTCTCCTTATTAATAATAATAATAATGTCCAGTGCGGTGGCTCTGATATAGGCTATAAACCTACCAACGTCCGTTACCATAATTTTTGTAATGACTTTCCGCGAGAGGAAAAAAGGACGTTTTAGTCGCATAACATCGGTTAATGGAAACGCCGTCATTTCGCAATAGTTTTTTATTGATATTTAGAAAATATCGCAAAAGTTTTGCGCAAATCTGTAATGGAAACGCCATTCAAACGTTTGTGGACAGAACAGGTATGTAATCAGACATTGTTTGTCTGTACTGTAATACTAGCCTACTCACTGTATTACAGTTGTCCACTTTCATTTTACATTATACACTAAATATACTTTATAGAGACAATGTAGCTAATACAAACACACACGTGTGTATATATATATATATACACTCACCGGCCACTTTATTAGGTACACCTGTCCAACTGCTCCTTAACACTTAATTTCTAAGCAGCCAATCACATGGCGGCAACTCAGTGCATTTAGGCATGTAGACATGGTCAAGACAATCTCCTGCAGTTCAAACCGAGCATCAGTATGGGGAAGAAAGGTGATTTGGGTGACTTTGAACGTGGCATGATTGTTGGTGCCAGAAGGGCTGGTCTGAGTATTTCAGAAACTGCTAATCTACTGGGATTTTCACGCACAACCATCTCTAGGGTTTACAGAGAATGGTCCGAAAAAGAAAAAACATCCAGTGAGCGGCAGTTCTGTGGGCGGAAATGCCTTGTTGATGCCAGAGGTCAGAGGAGAATGGCCAGACTGGTTCGAGCTGATAGAAGGGCAACAGTGACTCAAATAACCACCCGTTACAACCAAGGTGGGCAGAAGAGCATCTCTGAACGCACAGTACGTCGAACTTTGAGGCAGATGGGCTACAGCAGCAGAAGACCACACCGGGTGCCACTCCTTTCAGCTAAGAACAGGGAACTGAGGCTACAATTTGCACAAGCTCATCGAAATTGGACAATAGAAGATTGGAAAAACGTTGCCTGGTCTGATGAGTCTCGATTTCTGCTGCAACATTCGGATGGTAGGGGCAGAATTTGGCGTCTACAACATGAAAGCATGGATCCATCCTGCCTTGTATCAACGGTTCAGGCTGGTGGTGGTGGTGTCATGGTGTGGGGAATATTTTCTTGGCACTCTTTGGGCCCCTTGGTACCAATTGAGCATCGTTGCAACGCCACAGCCTACCTGAGTATTGTTGCTGACCATGTCCATCCCTTTATGACCACAATGTACCCAACTTCTGATGGCTACTTTCAGCAGGATAATGCGCCATGTCATAAAGCTGGAATCATCTCAGACTGGTTTCTTGAACATGACAATGAGTTCGCTGTACTCAAATGGCCTCCACAGTCACCAGATCTCAATCCAATAGAGCATCTTTGGGATGTGGTGGAACGGGAGATTCGCATCATGGATGTGCAGCCGACAAATCTGCGGCAACTGTGTGATGCCATCATGTCAATATGGACCAAACTCCCTGAGGAATGCTTCCAGCACCTTGTTGAATCTATGCCACGAAGAATTGAGGCAGTTCTGAAGGCAAAAGGGGGTCCAACCCGTTACTAGCATGGGGTACCTAATAAAGTGGCCGGTGAGTGTATATATATGAATGTATATGTATGTATGTCATTGTGATATAAAGAAAAAGACAAGACTAAATCGTATAGCCATAGTTTATGACTAGGCTACATTTAATAGAGTGCTATATAGGCTTTATAAAAACTTTTGTGTAGCTCTATTATATATTCAATTTAAAAATATTTAACATAAATGTAGCCTACTGATTATTACTTATTCAGAATAAGAATAGCAGTAGCCTAATCCAAGCAATCACAAGTAGGCTAACTAATTTTAGCTAAAAATCCAATAAGCTCTAAAAGGGTTTCTGAATGGAACAATTAATGCTAAATGCAGCATCTATGAGTGAACTTGAGGCATATGCAGACCCTGCCTGCTGCAGAGCATTGACACATCTTAAACCAACAAATATATAATGATAATACCCACCTTTTCGGAATTTTACTTGCCCATTTTATAATCAAAATACATGACAATAGACTTTTATTAAAAAAGTTACAAATCTATGGGATACCTATGGTACATGAACAGATTCAGCATTATACAAATAAGTAAATGTATGAGAAAATAAGGAAAAATAGACGTGAGGGAAAATAAGGAAAAATACTCCAGACGTGCAGACGTTTAGCAGACGGGCAGACGTGCAGACGTGCAGGCGGGCAGACGGGCAGACGTGCAGACGTTCACACATTAAGACGTAATCCACACGTTAACTTTCTAACGTGACGCCGCCGTGACGTCTGCATAGATCAACAGCTACACGTGATTGACGTGTATACGTGACGTGATATTTGCGTGTACGTCTCCATATAAAACAAATGGAGACGTACACGCACGTATACACGTGTGTTATCTGTCGTGCTTGTCAGTCTCGTCGCCGAATGGAACATTGCGAGCGCCATACGCGATACGTTTCTCGTGTATGGAACGCGATCGGGGCCAAAAGTCTGTTTACGAAACGCGTGAAATTTGACCGCGTCAACACGCGCTGTTTGTTCGCGTTAACGCGTCAAAAAGCACAGTAGCCAATGAAATTGCTGTATTTGCGACTATATTTGCATATGTGACGCGATGGTACGTATGTCTCTCATTGGTATGTACGTATACAAACATCAGAAGTCATGTTTATTAATGAATGATGTCGTAATGGTACACGTATGCAAACATCAGACGTTATAATCAGTGGTGTAGTGCAGGGTATACGCAGGTATACGGCGTATACCCACTTCTTTTTCAGTCGGCATTGCGTATACCCACTTCTAAATCCCCTCTGATGCGCATCATTTAGCTAATCCAATCTCATGTGAATAAAAAAACACCCAGTCAGTGTCGTTTTTTTTAGTGTAGCCTATAATAAAAGTTTGCTTCAGCACTCAAACACCCGCTCGTCAATGTCAAAATGTTTGAAACCAATCAAAGCAAGCAGGATTTTTGTTCACAGAAGCGCGAGCCGAGCGCGAATCCCAACGAGACTCGTGTGTTAAAATGTAACTGGATAGAATAGCACCGGGTGGAGGGAAGTTTGTGTTTATGAAAATAATTATAGGTAGTATATTTTATATGGTATCCCATAACAAGCTCTAAAATAAATAAAACAATACATTACAATAAATATATAAATAAAATCTTATTTCATAAAAACTTAAAGATTAACTGGTGTTTTTTGGCAGCCAATCACATCATGCCTCTTTTTTCAGTGTATTTTTCAAATGCTGCTTTCACTTGTTATTAATAACCAATTTATTATAGCAAACAATTTATTTCTGTCAGATGTCTACAGAAGCTCTTATACTTATACTCTTATTACCAGGTTTGGTGTTGACGATTCATTGAATGTTTCATTTGAAGTCACCAGAATCGTGATTAGTGTCAGCTTTATTTGGGCTCTTGACCCTTGACTCTTTAACATTAGATTTCTCTGTTCGCTGTTTCTGTGTATTTATTTTGCACACAGGATCTGTGCACGAGCTCTTACAGTGACAGCAGCCAGTCTGTCATTAATTTGGTTGTCAAAACAACAAAACAGCTTTCATTTTAAGGAATCAGGATTAATAGCCTATGTATTTAATTTAGTCAGGACTAAAATACTACCCAGTGTTTTTTTTACATTTGATTACTTCATTCAGTCTCTGTAGTAACTATTTCTGAAGTGTCCGACCTAAGCAAAAACTTTTCTCTTTATAGGTATCTTTATTCTATTGTATTTATTTGTGCTACTTTTTTCAATTTAATTCAAAGATGGAAATCAAGCTTCCTTGTGTTGCGTAAATTCTTAAGAACAAAATTACCCCATTGTAAAATGCATGAGTTTAAATGCCAAAAATTCATTTTTTATGCAAAAAAAAAAAAAGCAATTATCTCCTAAATACTTTAGGAGATAAATGTAATACAAAAAAACAAAACAAAAAATCTAAACTCCCCCCTCAAATAAAAAATTCCCCCCCATTTTCCAAACCGAAATTCAGGCCCTGTAGTAAATATACAAGTACTTGTACTTTTACTTGAGTACAGTTTTTGGATACTCTACACACCTCTGGCCGTTGGCCATTTATAACTTTCATTTGACAGTCCCCAGAGTTCTGAAAAGTAACACCAGAAAACATGAGAAATATCAGAAAATATCCCTAACCATTTATGCATTTTTGTAGTTCACGTGTTTTATGTTCCATTCACTTCTAATAAATTCATGTGAACAAAGTACAGCAGGTATACAAGCGGCACATATATTTGTCAGATTCAAGTGTGGTGACCTGTGTGAATTATCTTAGTGAAAAGGCATTGGAACGCCGAATGTCTCAACATTTTGGCTGAGAATCCAAAATGGAGGAAATTCTCATTTTGGCAATTTAGCACTAACTTAAGAAATGCAGATAGTGTCAAAACACCACAAAAATAGCTTCTTGGCTAGAACACACCCAACAAGACCACTTCTTGTAAGATGTCTTCTCATAAGAGCTTTATTGGTATTCTACTGTCTTTCTTCAACTTGCCTGTCATTCCAATTTCTTCATGAATATGTAACAACAAAATTTTCATGCCAGTCAAAGTGCATTAGCTTAGCCATTCCAATTCTCTCATCGAGGTTGCCCACATAGTAATACAGTATAGTAATTACAGCATTTGTCTATAAAATTTCAATACTAGCATATGTGTTCTGTGTAATAGCATGCGATCATACTACTAATACTGTTTTTGCTGTATGTTTACTGTGTGTACATTTGTATGCGTGGAATACTCGGATTACCTAAGTGTACAACCAGAGCACACTGTGTTGAATTGTGTGTCCCATAATGCAATGCAAATTTGTGCCTATTTGTAAGCGTGAGCGCTTGTGAGCGGGCACGAGACTTACATATTTTTGTGACGCCCCGATCTTTTGGGATGTGGAACGTATTACAGCCTTGTGGCAAACAGATGTGGAACGTATTACAGCCTTGTGGCAAACAGGCGACGCTTTGTGTGAAGCGTTTATTCGTAAGCGTGCGCGCTTGGGAGTAAGCACGAGACTTACGTTCATATAAGTGTTTATTGGCAGTGTGACAGAGCGGGCAGAGTGGGCGCGTGCACGGGCTCGTGGGCGCATTTACCATATTCAACACTCGAGCGGCTTGTGTCCGCTTTATGAGAGTGGGCTCTGTGAGTGACACGGGAAGTGTAATGCTTGTGTGTAGGGGTGAGCACTGTGGTGTGGGCACATTTTGTACACTTAAAGCACCTTCGGCGTGAGCCGGATAACCAGACATTATACTCTTTTTGAGATTTCTCTGGGTCGCCGTGAAAACGGCGGTTGTGTGCAGGCGAGAGAGTAGTGTTACCGGCTCGTTGGCTGCTAGATACACCGCTGCAGTAGCCTGTGTGAAGGGGACTGACAGGGGGAGGAGTTTTGACGGCGGTCCGGCCGCGGCGGGACTCGACCGTCTTTTTCTTGACGCTGCTAGGAGGGCTTTGCGTGCTCAGGTTTCAGCGCGATCCTAGGCCGGGGCCCACGGGGGGGCGGCGGTCTGCGGCGGCTGTCCGACAGCGATCTATGGCGGCCGCCCTGTCGCTGCGAAGGCTGGCTAGGCTGAGCTGGGCGCTATGTTGTGGCTCGTGCAGGAGGCTGGTCACATGAGCGGCCTGCAGAGGAGCTAGAGCTTCGAGGCAGGAATAAGCTCATAGCCTGTGTGGTTTTTTGAACTTCGGAGAACCGGTCGACGATACCATTCACCGCCGGGCCGAAGAGACCAGTGGGAGAGATTGGCGCGTTGAGAAACGTGGCGCGTTCAGCTTCTCCCATGTCCGCAAGTGTCAGCCAGAGGTGCCTCTCTGTAACAGTCAGCGTGGCCATACATTTCCCCAGAGTTTGAGCTGCAGACTTTGTGGCGCGAAGGGACAGATCCGTCGCGCTCCTCAAATCCGTGACAGCCTCTGGGTTTCTGCCTTTTTCGTCCCACTCACGAAGAAGGTCAGCCTGGAGGATTTGGAGGACAGTCATAGTGTGCAGAGCAGATGCGGCCTGGCCGGCGGCGGCGTAGGCGCGGCCAACACAGGCGGATGTTGTTCTGCAGGCTTTAGACGGGAGCGCGGACCTTGAGCGCCATCTTGCGGAGGGCGGGCAAAGGTGCGCTGCGACCGCTTCCTCGACACGGGGAATGGCCGTGTATCCCCTCTCGGCGGCGCCGTCCACCTGGGACAGCGACGCGGAGACGTGAGACTGAATGCTGGCCGAAAAAGACGAATTCCACGACTTGGAGAGCTCAGCGTGGAGTTCAGGCAGGAAAGGCGCGACCCAGGCCACGGGTGCTGGGTGGCGGCGACTTTGTAGAAAGCAGCCGTCGAACCTGTTGGGCGCAGACTCAGCAGGCGGGGACCACTCGAGCCCGAGTCGGTCAACGGCCTGAGTGAGGAGGCGCATGAGCTCAGCTTCCACTCCAGCGCGGGTCCGGCCGGATTCCTGGATCGAGGAGGCAGAGCCTGACCACTCCTCATTGTCCGAAGCTAGTAAGGAACAGGAAGGCGTTGTCTTCCGCCTCTTCATCTGACGTAACGGCAGTGCGGGCTCTCGGCGGCAACTGCGTGTCCGTGAGAGGGGGCAGGGAAGGCAAGGCGAAGCTTGAGGGAGAGGCTCCGGCGAGACGTTCGCGATGGCCATAGATTCCGGTGGCCTTTGTGAGCGGCTTCGGAGGTGAAAGCTTCAAGTCGAGCCCGCAGGGTCGACATTGGAAGCTCCTCTCAGTGCTCGCAGCACTGAGGCTGAAGAAGCACGGATGGCTAAAGGTGGCGAAGACGGCCGGCTTCTTCAAGCGCTGTCCTAAGCTTGCCAGTTCCCCCATCAGACGGCGGCTTCTATAGTCCAGCGATGCGGAGAGCTTCGCTGAAGAGATCAGGGAATCAGGGAAGCAGCCTCTGAACCCCGCTTATATACACTAAGCCACGCCCCTTCTGGCGGGCTGTGATGCCATGAGGGCACAGGCGCCTCTCATTGGACGTGACGTCACGCCAGGTTCACTGGTAGGCTGCTGCAGTTGCCGCAGGGCAGCCTATGAGCTCGCTAGATAGCCCGCTCTAGGTCTGGCAGCTGCTGCACTGCGTTGACAATAAATACAAAATTAAGGATAATTTTTGGCTTCAATATCTCGAGAAGATGAATCTTTCCCCGTAGCGTAAGCTAACTTACGCAAGAGAACTTAAAGTACTGTTTATTTCATTTTAGGGCTGCAACAACGAATCGATAAAATTTGATCATTAAAAGAGTTAGCAGCGAATTTCATTATCAATTTGTTGTGTCGCGCGACTATTACGCCACTCAATAAGTCATGGAGATGTTTGAGTATTAAAAAAAAAAGTTGAATTGAGTGCGGAGCAGAGTAGAGCTATGAGCGTAGTAGTGCTGCATGATTAATCATATCGCTATCGCGATGTCAAGCCTATGCGGTTATATGACGCAAAATACTGCGATTTTATATTAAATGAACAAATTAGCGCTGTTAACACAGCATCTGTTCATTTTTGTCATCCTTTGGCTAGTGTTACATGATCTGCTCTTATTCATGCAAATGCTTTTACCATTTATAAGCGACAAGACAAAAAAAGAGCATGCTGCATGTGAATGTCCTGACTGTGACACAAGAAGACAAGACAGCACGGCAGAATACAGTTCTCTTTCGCGCTTGAACGAACAATAACACACACAATTATGCCAAAATGTCTTTTTGTCGAGTATCTTCAATAACATAAGAACAGTCTTATGATGGACGTAGCAGTTGTGACTCGCAGTGTTATTTTGACAGCAATTTTTTATTTAGTTTTAGTCATAGTCTTTTGACTTAAATGCCATTTTAGTTTTAGCCATATTTTAGTCATCTGAATTGTTTTAGTTTTAGTCTAGTTTTAGTCTAGCCTGGCTAACGTCAGACCTAGTCTCATGAGTAGTATGAAGCTGCAGACTCGGAGCCTGCATCTGCAGTCCCGCACCCAGAGTCCCGCATTCTCAGACCCCTCGTTTTTCGAGACAGCGCCTCCTATCAAACTGGATCGGATAAACATGTGAAGAACTTAAGCCGAAACGTGAGTATCGTCAATTTTATTTAGCGAATCATACTCATTCGATTTCTTTTTTAATCAAACTACTTTATAGCTCATCGATACACCAACATATGAATAGTCCATTTCATATTTGTAAAGATAGTTTGTAACAAAATTTAAGCCGTTAATGTATGTTTTTTCGCCTTTTTTCCCCGAAAATATTTTGATAGCTAACGTTAGCCTTTAACCTTGGACTTTTTGTAGACGAGCCATTGTAAAAATTTTATTAAAATTAGTTGACATTTAAAGTAGACCAATTAAATACATTAAGTGTTAATATCAAAGAATGTCATCATTAATTATTTAATAGTGTTTAATAATAAGGTGTTCCTCTGTGGCCCTACTTATCACCCTAGGTATATCACCTTTGTAATTTGAATTTGCAAAAAAATTTAAATGTATTATTACACAATATTTTTGACAATGGCATTCATATTTTATTTTAGTGAAGTCGAGGAATTTGACAGAGCGATTGCAAAAAGTAGGAAAAAAGAAGGAACATTTGCCTACCAGAAAGAAATAATTTTACCTTATGCATTTACATTACATTTATTCATTTAGCAGACGCTTTTATCCAAAGCGACTTATAAATGAGCTTTTTTAATGCATTTGAAGATAAAAAGTAAAGTCACTAACACAATTCTTTCTTACTTTTTCTTTGCTTTGTCCTGTTTACAGCCAGATGGTGTTTAAAGAGGCTATATGCGTTTTTCTGAAATTTAAACTCGCGACTGACACCTGTGGCCAAAAAAACGAACTGCTCTTCCTTTCTGCTCGTACAGATGTGTTAAACAGATGTTAAACAGATAAACAGATGTGTTTATTTTTATTTTCTGCTCGTACGTGCACACTTCACAAGTCATCTGCTCCAAGGAGGTCAACATTATGTTTACAGAGGTAAGAACAGTCAAATACATATATTCCATTGCACTGCTTGCGAGTGTAGGCTACTTGCTGACTAGCGGTGGTGGCAGAGTGATCTTGAACGCGCTCGACGTCACATCCGCAGACAGCGCGGGAAAAATCCGACCCGACAGAAAATAGGAAAAATAGGATACAGGCTTATAGGTGCGCCCACTGTGAGCGGACAAGGTGTCAGTATGCTCACCAGGAGATGTTTGAGTCATAAATGGTCAAATAAAAAGGCTATTGTTACATTTATTTTGGGGAAAAAGTTCCATATAGCCCCTTTAAGTGATCGTTAAATAAAGTACACAATTGTTTATTATTGTTGTTCTGTCTATTCTTATCTGAGTTTTGCTTCACATTCAAAGTATTAAAAAACAGGTTTTGTAATGTTAACATGGTATAATGTTAATTAGAGCATTATAGGTTGAACTGAAAGAAAAATTGGAATTTGAATTAAAACAAACATTATAGCAATATACTATCACATAATATTTTTCAGAAGATAGTTCAATCTGTAATTGTATCCCTTCCATCAGTAATTTTTTTTCAATTAGCCTACATCCACGCTCCAAAAATAACTACTGGGTAATTTGTTAGTCAGAGAACACTGAGTTTTTTTTTTTTTTGGCACGTGCATTAAGCAGGGATCGCAAGTATTTATTTGGATAACTTTAAATAAAATGAGACGTAATATTGCATCCTATTTTTTTCAATGGCATTTGGATAAGGGTGTTATACGAGGGGTCTGAGAATGCGGGACTCTGGGTGCGGGACTGTAGATGCAGGCTCCGAGTCTGCAGCTTCATAATGTTGAGTCTCATTGAGACGTGGGTCTGGGAACCACATGTTAATTTTCTCGTATTTGAGGCGTGGTTTACGAATGCCCAGAGCCGTTTATTGGGTGCTACGAATGTCTATCAAATGCGCATGTACGTAGCTCAAAGCCAATCGTTTCAATTATACCAGATGATGTATGTAGAGCGGCAGAAATTAGACGACAGACTAAAATTGAAATTGCGTTCTAAACTACTTAGAACTATATCAAGGCTGCATCGAAAAGTTAAATTCCCGTCTGCTGCCATGTTGGATCCATGGATATAAACAAACTGCTTCGGTGTGTCGCATAGACGTCGTCGTCATCATCTTGCTGCTCCCTCCCTGTTCTGTGATTGGTTCCCTAGCTGAGGTGCA
Source organism: Semotilus atromaculatus (assembly GCA_031834385.1). NCBI lineage: Eukaryota > Metazoa > Chordata > Actinopteri > Cypriniformes > Leuciscidae > Semotilus > Semotilus atromaculatus. Next base: position 22,331,966 of record JAULUF010000022.1, read on the forward strand.
AATCTGGTCCATGGAATCCAGGCTGCCTAGCAGCATGAATAAAATCGCAGCATGGGGAAACCCAGGCTAGTTTTAGTCGAGAAAATACAATAAGATCTACAGTAGATTTAGTCGACTAAAATCGAATGGGTTTAATTAAATTGTAATGCATTAATTTAGAATTTCTCTAAAATTTCCAAACCTGTGACATAAAATATCTTAAAATTAAATAAAAAATAAAAATACTTCTCCTAAAGTAGAACAGTCTGATTTTTCTTCAATGAATGATTATGCAGTCTTTAACTTACATATATCATTACTTATTCTTTCAAGCAGACATATTTATTTGTATGAATTAAATATAAGTAATCCTTATTAAAGCTATTAAAGAGCAGTGAATGCTTTTTTCTTTTTGTTTTGTTTGATTAATATTACGTACAGACGGCATTAGGTTCATTGCGCACTTGTCACTTTAAGACCGAGTGTGCAGATCCAATTGCACTGATGCACATCCGATATTCTCACAACTGTACGTTCTGTAAAGACATAACTGACTGCGTTTACGTGAATACTCTCCAAAACTGACATTTAGACATAATGTGTGTATTTGTCCATTCTGACGCGAAAGAGAGCTCAGTTCAGTCCACGCGTGCTGTATAGCTGTTTATGTGCAGGGCTGCACACTTCGGGTCGGGTTTGTGTGTGTGTGTGGATGTGTGCATATGTTTATATTACATTGTGGGGACCAAATATCCCCATAAGGATAGTAAAACCTGAGATCACCTACATTGTGGGGACCAGCCAGCGGTCCCCATGAGGGAAATGGATTAATAAATGTACTAAATTTGCAAAAAAATGCAGAAAGTTGTGTGTGATGGGTAGGTTTAGGGGCAGTTTGTGTTTGTGTGTGCGCACGCACAGAAAAAAAATACTGTACAAAGCTCTCTTTCACGTCGTCACTCTTATTCAGATCTATCCATATGTCTGCTCTTCTCTTTCTCCCAGACGTTTACATTTTTGAACGATTTATGAGTGCATCAAAGCGAAGTCCTGTCCCGCCGGGTAGATCAGCACGTTACAATTCAAATGTGCGCATCTACCACAAACGCAAATCAGTTCTGAATGGATCTCCTCCCCAATTGACCCTTCGCGTGGAGCTTGATTGACAGGTAATCTGACCAATCATACTTCGCCATCCGCCATTTTGTCCGACAAAGCAGTCAGGAGAGATAGTAGATTAACATGGGAGGATTTGAACTTGAAAAACGGAGTGTACTGACGCCTTTCCGCGGCTAAAACAACATTCCTTCTTATGTTCATTCATGTTTATTTGATGCTATAAATGAACTAGAAGGAAGAGATGATCGGATCACGAGCAGCTTTAAGTTTAACTGATGCTCTACAGCGTTCTGTCACGACACATTAAAGAGCCACAAAACGGTATTTATTGTTTCAATTTCTTTTAAAAAATGATCAAATTTGAAAGGTGAGACTTTGTTTAATATGTTTAATATCAAAAGTAACCTGGTCTGTCCTGTCTGTCAGCGTGTTGTCAGTCTCCTCTCTGCTCCGCGATGTATTTTTCACTGCGTGAGAACATGAGAGCGGTGTAGCTTGTCGGGCATAGCGACAGTAACTAAGGGGGGCGGGTCTTTGCGAAGGGTCAATTGTCCCTCCCTAACATTTTCATCTAGTTTTTATTCATTGATGAAAATGTCAATTAATTTTTTATCCAGACATCAATGGCTTATTGATCATTATAGGTGTTATCAATCATTTAGTTGTTGTTGCTAGTTTGAGTTGAGAAATACACATTTCAGCATTATCACTAATCTGTGTCCATTTTCCTTGAGAACCAAGCAAGTTGACTCATGAAACGATTTATTTTATCGCAAACGCAATATTGACCTCAATAATCGCAATATGTAATTTTCCCCAAATTGTGCAGCCCTAGAGCATAGTATGGCGCCGGACTGTGGTGTGTTATGGTGTAGGTCTACGTATTTTATAATGTTAACTCCAAATAAAAGTAATAGTCATTATTTTTATGATTTCCATTACACGAGAGTAGATGTTAAAACTTCATGCTGATTTGTACTCGGCTTTCGCCAAGATAAGCAACACTAAGACGTAGCTTTACAGTAAACTATGCTTCTCCAACCATTTACGCTTCTTTCCATATGAGGGTGTGACTCCCCTTCTGTCCGGCGTTAACGGCTGCAGTGTACTTGGCGGGTCAGCACACACGACGGCTGCAACTACAGTGTGGTCTCCCTAGTGGACCAACACGACAACCGTCTGGATTGAGCCGAGTAGGGGACATCTCTAGGGTCTTCAAGTGGGCACCTTCCGTCCTCAGTGTTTCGTCGACTAGCCCACGACACCTCAAGAGGGCTCGACAGTGACTCTGGCGTCCCAGAGTCACCCCCCTCCGTCTCCCACTCAACTCAGCCCAGCTTACTGACCTCTACATCCCTCCTGCTGCTGAGACCTAACCACAATCTCACTATCTCTCCGCAACCCAACCATACGCGCCAACCCGATTGATTAAGGCTGTCGAGCCCCACTGGTGCGTTAAAGCAGTTACAGTGGCAACGGTTCCGTATGGCATACCACCTAACGCAAAACACAATATCTACCCAACCACCCGTCATTCTATACTATACAACCTATACAAATTGTATAGTATACTATACAACCTATACTATACAACCTATACAAATAAACCAACAGACTCTTCAAGTTTTTCAAGAATTCTACGAAACCGTAGCGTGGCGGCCTGTACCTTGCCAGCTAGAATCTTTCCGTCTCAACCACAGCCAGTTGCTACTCCTTTCTGCTGCTTCAGATAAGTTCTTTACTGTGCGACGCAACTCTTGGCCGCTGAATCCGACGTCCCTGAGGAACCGGGTTGTAGAGTGTGCCACAAAACCTCGACAACCCACTTCCACTGGATAAACCTGGACTCTCCATCCTCGCTGTTCTGCTTCAGTGGCCAAATGAGCATACCGCAGTTTCTTCCTCTCATATGCCTCATCTACAGCATCCTCCCATGGCACTGTCAACTCTATCAGTTGAACAATGCGTGCTGATCCAGACCACAAAACAATGTCTGGTCGTAGGTTAGTGGTGGCAATCTCAGGTGGAAAAATAAGCCGTTGATCAAGATCAGCCAGCATCTTCCAGTCCCTAGCAGCTTCCAGTTGTCCTGGCCGAGAATTGGTGTTAACACCTTTTCTAGGTGGTTGCTCGCCTGGGCGGAGGAATGTTGTCTTCTGCGTGTAATGTTTTGCTAGAACATGCGGCAACTTATTGGTCATACTACGCTTGCCTTCCAATGCTAAAGCCAAACATCTCAGTACTTGGTCATGGCGCCAAGTAAACCGACCTTGGCTAAGAGCCACCTTACATCCTGTCAAAATGTGCCTTAATGTGGCAGGTGATGAACACAAAGGACAAGAGGGATCCTCTCCTACCCAGAGGTTTAGGTTCTGCGGTGATGGGAGAACATCATATGTTGACCTAATAAGGAAACTGATCCTACTCTCTTCCATTGACCAAAGGTCTTGCCAGCCCATTTTGCGTTGTTCCACACTCTCCCATCTCATCCACTCTCCCTGCTTGGCCTGGGAAATGGCCTTTATACTCCTCATCCTCTCCTCCTGCTTTCGCACCTCGTTGACTACCAGCTTCCTCCTTTGAGCTGGGCCTGCCTTGTGCCATTCTGCCTTGTGTCATTCAAAGATGTGGTAGCATTGGATCTGGACGGGAAGGATAACTATGGGAGTTGGAAGGGGTGTGTTGCGATTCTGCCTTCTCACACCGCGACACAGGTCGCATCCTGGACACAGGTCGCATAGGCATCCTATTCCTATAGGTAGATGTGGATTAGCTGAGAGCTGAGAGTAGGGCTGCACGATTATGACAAAAATCATAATTGTCGATTATTCCCTTGAAATTGTAATTGCGATTATTAATTACGATTATCATAATTTACATTGAATAATGTTTTGAATAGCTTTATGCCATTGTTTGAAGCGACTGCATGCCATTTTGTCATATCAAAATACAAGCTGAAAACACTCTTTTTTTTTTGCTTTTCTATAGCATTAAGCCTCAAATGTCAAATGTATTGTTTTATTTATTTAAAGAAACCAAACCAAAGTAAAAAACCTTAAAGATAAGCTGTAGAAAACACATCTGTAAAAAAACTGTAAAAAAACACATCTTAAGCACGATTACATAATTGTGGCATCCGTAATTGTAATCGCGATTACAAATTCGATTAATTGTGTAGCCCTAGCTGAGAGCTTGACTAACTGATGCTATGCTTAATTTCTTTCAGGACCACTATCGCCAAATACGATTGACAATTAGCATACAGTTTGGATTAGCGGTATCAGTTCCGTTCTGGGCGAGAACTCCCTGCACATCCATGCAGTCTAGCATGGATAAGAGCAGCAATAACTCCCCAAAACAAAACCATATGCCAATATCCACCAAACTCAACTGACAGCGCAATCTGGATGCTTTGTAGTTACCTGAGTGAGCCAAGGCAACAAGCATGTTGCCAATACTTGAAAAGCTTGAGCAACAGCATGTTACCAAAAATACCGGAAAGCCTTAAGCAACAAGTATGTTGTCCTACCTGGATGACCTAAACAAGTATGTTGCCAATACCCACATAAGCCATAGCAACAAGCATGTTGACAATACCCGAAATGCTTAGCAGTACATGCATATTGCAATGAATGACATACCACCTGAAATGAAGAAGTGAAAATTGAGATATCAAAATGAATCGGCAGCTTGCTTGTTGTATATCCGGAGTCCATTTCCAGTTTCTTTAGGTGACGACTATGAGCTAGAGATGAGATGGAGATTTCCTTTTCAATTATCTTTTTCATTGGAAATAAGTGGAAACTTCCGGTTCACGCAGAATTAGCATCACATGTCATTAATAGATACAGCTGGATGGTTTAATGCAACAAGCGTGATGCTGATACTTGGAAATATTTTGTCACAAATATGTAGGTTTGATTAAATTCCAATCATTAGACAACTTATTTGTTGATGCGTACTGCGTACACTGTCACCTGTCAAGTCAAGTCAAGTCAAGTCAAGTCACCTTTATTTATATAGCGCTTTTTACAATACAAATTGTTTCAAAGCAGCTTTACAGAGATAACAGGAAAACAATGTTGTAATAGTATTGTTAAATTCAAAATTAAATGTTAAATGTCCCCAACTAAGCAAGCCAAAAGCCAATGGCGACAAAAGCAAAGAGAGGCGAAAAAGGCAACAGCGGCAAGGAACCAAAACTCCATCAGGTGACAGAATGGAGAAAAAAACCTTGGGAGAACCCAGGCTCAGTCAGGGGGCCAGTCCTCCTTTGGCCAACGAACGAACAGTGTATGATTATGAGTTAGGCAGCATAATGTCAGGAGTCAGATGTGATCAGAACTTTCACGATATTTATCCAGTCCATCTGGTTGGGTTGGGTCATCCGGCCTGTGAGGAGATGACTGTGTTGAGGTGTTCATGGGCCTTCACATTGATGGGGCTGGCTCATCAGGGATGCGTTGTCGTCGTGTCCATGTGATGGTCCTTCCTCAGATCTGGATATGGCCTGGATCCGGCGGTTCGCGGTAAACCTCGGGTTAAGCAGAGAGACTAATATTAGCGTAGACGCCTTCTTATGATGTACAAAGTACATCAGGAATTATGGGAAGTTCCCGGTTCCGGCTGATCTAAACTATGCAGCCTAACATTGAAATCTATAATGTGTTATGTGTATGCTAAGCCAAAGAGATGTGTTTTTAGTCTAGATTTAAACTGACAGACTGTATCTGCTTCCCGGACTGTGTTAGGAAGATTGTTCCAAAGTTTTGGTGCTAAATAGGAAAAGGATCTACCGCCAGCAGTCGATTTTGATATTCTAGGTATTATCAACTGGCCAGAATTTTGAGATCGCAATAGACGTGAAGGACTATAATGCGTTAAGAGCTCGCTCAAGTACTGGGGAACTAAACCATTTAGTGCTTTGTAAGTAATCAGCAATATTTTAAAATTTATACGATGTTTAATAGGCAGCCAATGCAGTGTTGACAGAACCGGGCTAATATGGTCATACTTCCTGGTTCTGGTAAGAACTCTAGCGGCTGCGTTTTGAACTAGCTGTAGTTTGTTTATTAAGCGTGCAGGGCAACCACCCAGTAGAGCATTACAATAATCTAGCCTTGATGTCATGAATGCATGAACTAATTGTTCCGCATTTGTCAGTGAGAGCATATGACGTAATTTAGATATATTTTTAAGATGGAAAAATGCGGTTTTACAGATAAGACACACGTGACTTTCAAATGAAAGATTGGTATCAAAGAGCACACCCAGGTTCCTAACTGGCGACGAAGACTTAACAGAGCAGCCATCGATTGTTAGACAGTATTCTGGGTTATTACGTGTGGCAGTTTTTTGTCCAATGATTAGAATCTCTGTTTTTTCCGAATTTAGTAATAGGAAATTACTGGTCATCCAATTTTTTATATCAGCTATGCATTCCGTTAATTTTGAGAATTGGTAAGTTTCGTTAGGTTTTGAAGAAATATACAGCTGAGTATCATCAGCATAACAGTGGAAGCTAATTCCATATTTCCTAATGATATATCCTAATGGTAGCATGTACAGAGTGAACAGCAGCGGTCCTAGTACTGAGCCTTGTGGTACGCCATACTGAACTTGTGATCGATAAGACATCTCTTCATTTACTGCTACAAACTGAAAATGACGTCAATGACGTCATAACCTTGTTATACTTGGTTGTAGTTTCCTTCTGTAGAAATTGTAGATTTTTTTCTTTTTGTACACTACCCCCACCACGACTGAGGCTGATAGATGGTTACATTCTGGTGTTATACTATAGATCCAATCTTATGGGGGAAGCATCACCTCAGCTGGAGCAAGCAAGGACACATTGCAACAAGCATGTTGCTGTAGCCAATTTAACAATTGTATGGGATCTATTGGGGGAAGTACACCCCTAGCGGCAGCAAAATCTGATACAACAAGCATGCTGAATTATTGCGGAACTATTGCTAAAACTAGTGTAGTTTGGCAGGGGAAACATACACCCTACAGCAATATCTCAGACTAACAGCAAAAAAACTGATACAACTAGCATGTTTGTATAACCATAGGACTAGTATTAAAACTAGTGTAGTCCGGTCGGAGAAGCATACACCCTCTAGCTCTGAGTCAGATGCAGTGCGCAGCTAAGCAATGAAATACATAGTGCATCCTCATTCATGTACATGATTTCTGCTCCTGTCCTACGGATTACATCGGCTGTGGAGGTGAAGAAAAGGCAAAGTTCCTATAAGGATAAATCTTGCAATCTTAAGTTATAAATAATGTAATGTATTTAAAGGTTTTATATAAAAATGTTTAATTAATTGTTAAATCCAAGCGTTTTAATTGTTTTCTTTGGAGTTTAGAATGTTTGAGCAGTGTGTTATGATTGTCAACAATCTGATATTATCTAAACATAAACTGTTGAGGAACGTGTTCATACCAACTCTATAGATTTGTAATTCAAGTGGTGCAGCGAATACAGAGCTCTTTTATTCATGATCAACCTCTTTTTATTGTAGGATAAATGCAACAATGAGTTCTGTTTCTTTTAAGGATGCTAAATGGCTAAATGGTAGCGTTGCCCAGAAGAATATCGTCTTAACACTATTGATGCACTGCAAAGCCTAATTCATGTAGCATTTTTATATTGAAATGTTTTATATTGTTATATTGAAATGTTTTCATTATTTATTTAAGTGTATATATATATATATATGTGTATATATACACATATACAGATTTCCATTGCCAACACTTAGTGTCAGGTAACTTAAAGACATTGCTATTGCTACACTTTCTATGACTGCTCCACAGACTTCTTGTTGCAAATTTTGCACCCTTTGTTTGAACATTTTATTTTACGGGCCTTTCTGAAAAAAATATTCCAATGCCTTATCATATGGGAAGGCCTCAGGACAGGGTCAACATAATAAAGAAAATAAATGCCACAATCAAGACCTCGGAGCAGAAATGTGTGAGAAAACACCTCATATGTGCTGCTCACAGTATAAGTTAAGGGTCTTTTCTTGCCATTAATGCTTGGATAACACGCTTATGCCTGGCTCACACTACAGGAGTTTTAAAATCCTAACCGATTTTGAAATCTGGTTGCAGCACACACTTAAGGAGAATCTTTGCAGATTTTCTTACCTCTAATCTTAAACATGCTCACACTACAAGATTTGAAAATCGCGGAGCATCACACACTACACAATAGTTATTAAGATTCGTGCCAGAGGAAGCGCCTCACGTGATCTCACGCAACAGATCGTAAGCAAAGGTGGATGTAAACAAAATATCTGTCCTTCATATCAAGTCATATTCGTGAAAAGATTGCCGTGACCATCCACTCTGACACCTAACATGTAAAAAGACACTTACTTTTTTTTTTAAGTTAAAAAAAAATAATAATTAATAGTTGGTTGGTATGAGTCATTGAGTATTAATGATATGCACACAGGCTATATCTAAAATGTTTTCGGTGCTGATGCGGTGACGCGTTCATGTAACATGTAGGCTAAGGCGCTTTTTTTTTACAGAAGCACTAAAAGCTGTCACAAAGAACCGGCAAAAGTAATAATTATGGATATGTCAAATATAGCAAGGAGACATTTTAATTGTTTATTAATTGTCGGCTGCAAAGATAAAGCATAAGTATAAAGATAAAGATAAGTAGTGAACGTGCCAGAGAGAAATGCACTTTTCATACGGATTAGCCTATAGAGAGAGATGTCCGTTTTCTTTCGTTTTGAATTGTTCTGTTTAAATAGATATATCTTTCATAGATATATGTCTCAGGTCTGTGAGGCAAGTAGGCAACCAATACGCTGAGTTTCGGTTCATTTATGAGATGAGCTCCAGTTCACGCGCTGGCGCCGTCATGAGTCCTATTGTCTGCTATATTTACTTCTTATTTATTAAATCCAGGTAATTGGTTGATGAAACATTGATTAAAATTAAAATACAATTAATACAAAACGAAATTCACTTTAAAGAAAGGCTTTGTGCTTTCTGTTTGAGGTCTGTGAAAGTTTTAGTGCTGCTTTCAGAGAGGTCATGTCAGAAAGCATTGTTTTTTCCTCATAAATGCGAACACGAAAAATACAACAACAAAAAAATATTTTATGTTCTGTGGAAAGCCAATCCTTCTTCATCCGGTGGGTTGTATTACTTTTCGTTTGAGCAGTAAAAATATTTTGCCACCTAAAAGTTAAAGATGTTTTGTGTCATGTAGGCCTACGTCTGTTACGGACTCATATTAAATATAAAACGCATGTGTAGACTTTAGGCTATATTTTTATGGATATATAAACGTTTCAATATTTAAAAGCATTTTCTGATAATTTATATTTCAAGTTTTGACTGCAAATCTCCTGTCCATAACGCTGGAATTGAACTGAAATCTTGCTCATCCCGATAAATATCAAACATGTTTGATATGATCGGGACAAGCCCGATTTGTGTGAGAGCAGATCGGGAGGTGCAAGATTCGATCTGTGAACGCCTCACATTACCAGATAATCTGTGCCGAACATCGGAACCGATCAAGGTCATCGATAAGATTTTTTCTCCGATTCTCGGGAGGGGGAAATCGGGCATAAATCGGCCTAAAACTCCTGTAGTGTGAGCCAGGCATTAGGCATTAATAATAATAATAATAACGGTGGCTGTGATATAAACCTACCAACGTCCGTTGCCATGAGTTTTGGAATGACTGATCGCGAAAGAAAAAAACGACGCTTTAGTCGCATAAAACATCGGCTAATGGAAACGCCGTCATTTCGCAATAGTTTTTGATCGATATTTAGAAAAAAAAAATCGCAAAAGTTTTGCGCGAATCTGTAATGGAAACACGACAGCGTTTAACATAGACTAACTTCTCAGAGTTATGTTTTACAACAGTGTTCATTATACTAACCATAAAACTCCGGATTGATTCTGGAATCTTCACTGGGGGAATAAATAAACACAACAATCCGTCCTCCAACGCATGCTCATGTTTTGATTCAGACCGCGCTCGAAGAGGAGGGGCTATTCGCGCGCGCGCCTCCGTTGTCAGTTTGTGAGAGAGGGAGGGATGGAGCAAGCTACGCGCAGCTCTACAATAAATTACAATTTTACCCATATTAAATAGTTAAAAATCTGAAAATCAATCTGTGGTGGTCTGCGTGATATTGTGGTGGGCCGCCACAGATTAATGAATGTATGGGAAACCCTGAAAGCAAAAGCACCTATTTGGGAATATTTTGGATTTAAATCCATTGCTAATAGGGAACTTGCAAAGAGTTAATTGTGTTTTTGTAGTTGTTGAGTTTTCATTAAGAACACTAATGAACCCACCATTCAAGCAATTGCCTCCCCTAAATTGACGCTAATTCTGACACGCACCGTTAAGAATGCCTGTGCCGCCGTGAACATTTACTTTTGCCAACGCAGGACGCCAGCCCCACCCCATACCCAGAGCCCAGCCAGCCATTACCCCACTGCATGGACATTACGCCAGAGCCCACCACAGGCGGAGAGCTCAAGTCTGCCGTGAGGCATGAGCCAGGTCAGAGAAGTTTTTTTCTGTTAGAACGGTGTCGTGTTAGTGGCCCCTAAGTTAATAACTAATGATCTTCGCAACGGAAGTGAATCAATCAAGACTATCTTTAGCTAGACAATAACTTTATCCTAGAGCTGTGGTAAAGCCTAAACAATCTGTTACGGTAATTTCTATTATCACTGTAAAGTTGCTTTGAAACAATCCATACTGTCAAAAGTGCTTTATAAATGAAGAGAGAGAAGCACACCAGGGCCAACCATCACCCGGAGCCCTAGCCCGAGCTGAGTGAGCCGACCACACCACGTGACGCTGTGGGAGTACTTGTGGAATTCAAGGCAATGAATGTAGACCCTGCCCACACTCCCAATGTTGAGGGTGAGCTGCTGCTGGCCTCTTGGTCAGTGGTTCTCAAACCTGTCATTTTGTATGTTTCCCTCACAAATGACAAACCCATTTCAGGTCTTGCAGTCTCTAATAATGAGGTCATAAGTTGAATCAGGCATGATAGATTAGGGAGAGATACAAAATGCGGAATCCGATCAGAGCAGTCAGACTGAAACTGATTTCCAGAAATGTGATTTGAATATGATTTCAAACCACATATGAACCTAGCTTGAAACAGATTTATATAAATCATATTTCCTGAGATTTTTTTGCTGATCACACTTGCTAAATCTGATCGGATATCAATCAGACATGCACAAAAATTAGCTTGTTCAGGTGTGTTTTGATTAGGGATGGAGCAAAACCAAAAAATGGATCTTGAGAGCCAGAGTTGCCTACCACTGATGTAGACCAAAATAGCATATTCTTGTCATGAACCAGGTTTCTCTCTCTCTCTCTCTCTCTCTCTCTCTCTTTTCCTCTATCATGCACACACACACACTCTCTTCATCCCTCAGCTGATCCTCAAACGCAATCAGCACTTGCACTGATCACACTCATGCACACTCACACTCACTTCATCTCTCAGCTGATCCTCATCACAATCAGCGCTCGCGCTGATCTCCTTCTCACCTGTTTTCTCTTTAGTCTATTTTTCTCTGCTACTTCTAGCTACTGTTCTTCCTGCTTCATTGCCAGATTATTGTTGTTCATAGAGTACACGCTTTTTATGTTATCCACCCTCATCAGTTACCTTTGTCTCAGCTATCTCCTTCGCGAAGTATCTCATCCTGTCTTGTCCTGAGTTATCTGTTGGTTCGTTAATTCTGTTCTCTGCCCAGCAATCCAGCTGCTCGGCCCCTGCTACCATATCTGCTGTCTGTGTCTCTCATCCATCTGGCCTTGGGATAGAGTTTAATTTGCTGATCTCTGCTACCCTGCTCTGGGATCTCCGCTGCTGTCTCTCATCAGCCAAGTTTTGACATTTGTGCTCTCTACAGTTCTATGTCCGCGTGACGGTAGACTCCTGTGTTGCCTTTCTCAATTAACCCTCTGGGGTCTGAGGTGTTTTCTGGGTCCTGGAAGTGTTCTGACATGCTCTGACATTTGTGCTTATGTCTGATACTTGTGACATTTTCATGGCTAAAGTCTGATTACACTGTATTCAGCACAAACTCTGCTACAGTAATATGTCAGCAGCATGTATGTAAACATTTTTAGTTTTGAGATAATGACGTTTATGCGTGGTTTGTGAAAAAACTAAAAAACATTGTCCCTGAAATAAGGTAATAAAACCCATACTAATTATTTATTCACAAGACTTTTGAAAATTGTATCACGTGGCCTAGAATATTTGCTTCAAAACTATGTGAAAATCATCCTGACTACTCATTTAGATAAGACAATATATTGATTTAAAATTTGTAAGACGTGTTTTGTGTTAGAAAGCTTTATGCGAGGAGGCATGAACCATGAACCATCAACCCATGAATATTTAGTGTTTCACACCTGAGAAAGACAAAGACCCTCCCCTAATGGCCCTATAAGGTGCTATCAGCTGTCATTATCAGGAACCTTGCACAAAGAGTGATGAGAGACTTAAAAAATAATGGCTTTTAAATGGTTTGGATTTATTTACAACACAACACTATCCAAAGATACACAACAAATGACAAAAAAGCACATTAGTAAACACTGATCTAAAGACAGAGACTTGGACAGTCCCACAGCTTTCTGCCATTCCTAAAACATAGTAGGCTACATACCTGTCATCTCCAAAGTGTTTGATTTTTTACCATGTTCATCTGGAGAGACTCATGTGAATGTCAGCAGGACTCATCAGTGTCTTCTGGTCCCTGTAAAAGAAAACATTTAGGAAAAAAAACACATGTGAACATGCTGATATCAGGAGAAACTATTTTAGATTTTTCTGGTTACAATTATGAAATTTACTAAATACATACATACACTATATATATGAACTCCCAAGTGTGTTGTGCCTTGTAGGCATATGTAGGGCTGCATGAAATAATAACAATAGCCTATAGCAGGCAGCCTATAAATCGTTAAAAAGTTCAGTGACACTACACTAGAGAAAACTATGGATTATCATGTTACTTCGTTTCCATTCGTTACGACGTTATGAAATGTTGGAGTAAAAACATGAAGCCTATAATGTTTGATTTGTTCAGCTTTTCAAACCCACAGCGCGTGACTCTAACAGCACGTGCAAACATTTACTGAATGCGATGTCATTGTGTCATAGGCTACATGTACATTTAGCATTAGACTTCATGTTTTTAACTCCAATCACATTTTATAACGTACATTTTAGTCTGGCACCAGTTTAACTAGTAGCTACAATGTAAAGTTTATGCAACAATAACATGCACTGCTAACATGCTACTATAACAATAACATGTCTTACCTTAAAAATCTCATAATCAAATCTTGTTCTTCTAACTCTTCTGAGGTAAATCCAAGGGCACAGCACAGCACAAACACAGCATTCCCCACTCAAGAAAAGCAGAGTAGGACTGAAGACGCTGAATCTGATTCTTTGTGTTGAGTGAGTTGATCGCGTTCCTCCACGTGGCTCATTAGTATGCGAACAGCTGTTTCGCGTGGGCGTGGTCACATTAGCGCTAATGAGGCCCGTTTGAGAAACTGTATATGTCGCTGCTTTCATACGGATTACTTAAACATAGAATATTTGTTTTTGATATAATTTACATCATTTAAAAATAGAGACTCCAAGCGTTGTAAAGACATACGTTTCAAGTTTGTGTGACAAACATTACCTAAATTACTGATCATGTTCTGTCGCGTTTCAGAATGAGCTTCACATTGAGAGAGACGACAGAACGCGCATCATGTTTATTTTATTTATTTTACGAAAAACACAACATTTTGTTTTTATTATGTGTGTACACAAATAAAAGAAGACATTTAACAGTTTTGAATGATGTATAACACTTAAATGTAAGATCAAAATCAACAGAGTATTTTGAGTTTCTTTTGCACTGATAAGAAAAAAAGCGAGCAAATCACGCCGGCGTGATTTCAGACCCCAGAGGGTTAAACTTTGTTTCTGCACCTTCCTTTGCTTTTGGGTCCTCAGTGATCTCTGACAGAATAATCTGGCCATTATGGACCCTGCAGAGGAAGCGCCATATCGTACTGCTGTCGAGGTTTAGGGAGCCATGCTGGGAAGGCACGAGGAGGAGATTTCTGAAGCCAGGCGCGCTGTGGAGACCCTGGTCGCTCAAGTTTCAGATCCACGCGTCATCTTCATTTTCGTCTGGAGACGCCGGTTTCCCAGGGGACTCACAGTTCCTCCGAACCTAGGATCAACAACCCAACGTGTTACGTCGGTGAGCCCACTGAATGCCGCTCCTTTCTTACACAATGTGAAGTTGTATTTTCTCTGGAGTCTACAACTTATGCTCAGGACCGTGCCCGTGTAGCCTGTGATTTCCTTGCTGACTGGAAGGGCGTGTGAGTGGGGAACAGCTATCTGGGAGATGCAGACTGACTTCTGTGACCAGTATGAGCAGTTTAAAGAGGCAAAGGTCAAGGTATTTGATCGTTCCGTTTACGGTCAAGAAGCATCCCGCCTCTTTGCCGTGCTTCGCCAGGGGAGGCGTACAGTTGCTGATTTTGCTATTGAATTCTGCAGTCTAGCTACCACCTTTGGCTGAAATTAACCTGCCCTGGTAGCCTGCTTCCTGGAAGGGTTGAACACGGACCTCAAGGATGAGATTCATGCTTGTGAGTGCCCAGTCCATTTTGACCAACTGGTGGAGTTGGCCATAAGCCTTGATAAGTGCTTTGAACTGCGCCGCCGCGTAGGACTGGGGCGGTATGGATTTTTTCTCACCGCGGTTGAAAAGCAAGAAATTCCCGCGGTATTGCGGTAAACCGCTATTAGCACCATCCCTTGAAAAACTGAACCCTTTTTTTTGCGGTGATGATGGTGACGAGCTCAGACCCGCGGTAGGGGTCAAGTGACCGCGGTAATGCGGTAACCGTCCCAGCCCTACCGCCGCGCTCGGGGTATGATGACCGAGCAACAAGTTGCCCCGCCCACTGTTTCCGCTCCTCCTCGGGGCGATCTGGAATCAGAGCCCATGCAGTTAGGAGGTATCCGCATTACTGCTGCTGAACGCCAACTGTGGATACAGAATCGACTATGCCTCTATTGTGGCTCTGCCAGCCACTTTGTTTCGTCGTGCCCAGTAAAAGCCAGGGGGACAGGGGAGTACTGGCGAGCGCAACTGCTCTTTCCCCATCGCCTAAGACCAGGACTCGCACTACTTTCCCTGCCTCCACTGGTCCGGTTCCTCAGCCTCTTGCATGGCACTTATAGATTCTGGAGCTGAGGGAAGCTTTGTTGACGAGAGATGGGCGTTTGAACAAGGCATTCCTTTAATGGACCTAGAGGATTCCACCACTGTTTTTGCTCTGGATGGCAGTATTCTCTCTAAGGTTCGCCGTACCACCATTCCGGTGAGTCTCACTATATCCGGCAACCATCAAGAGACTATTTTTTTATTTTTCAATCCCCTTTTACCCCTGTTGTTTTAGGTCATCCTTGGTTAGCGCAGATTAACTGGGCTAAGAGGTACCATCCTTTCATGGAATTTGTTGTGTCATGTTGACTGTTAAGTGTCTGCTGTCCCTGCTGTTTCCTCTATTTCTATTTTTCAGAGGAACCTGGTGATTTGTCAGGGGTGCCGGAGGAATATCTCGATCTGTGGGCAGTGTTCAGTCAGTCCCGGGCCACTTCTCTCCCTCCTCATCGACCTTACGACTGCAGTATTGAGCTCCTCCCGGGTACCACTCCGCCTCGCGGAAGGTTGTATTCTTTGTGTCGCAAAGCGCTTGAGAAATATCTCACAGATTCTCTCGCCACCGGTACCATCGTCTCATCTTCCTCTCCCGCTGGGGCGGACTTCTTCTTTGTGAATGAAACGACCAAAGAATCTTTAAAGAAAGACGGGTCTTTGCATCCCTGTATTGATTATCGGGGGCTGAACGACATAACTGTTAAAGGGGTCATATAATGGTACATGCACTTTTACAAGTTGATTGCACTGAAATGTGTGTTGGCAGTGCCTGTACACAAACATCATATAATGATAAAAATCCATCCAGTGGTTTTGTTTTAATCTCCTTATACGTTTTCCCCTGCCTCAAATCAAGCCGTTCGAGCCTGTGACGTCACAAGCTCGCACGCCCCTCCCACGATTGTTGATTGACAGCAGCGTTTCAACACAGATCCGCCCTCGCTCGTGATCGAGGCAGCGAGCGAGCTGTCAATCATAGTCCGCGTTGATACTGGAGCACTGTCTATGAGCAGAATGGAGTCTAAGCGAAGTGGTGTTCTGTTCTTGGGTGCAATAAGGAACACAGCAGTCATTTTAATGTTCCTAAATCCGAACTGCTGAAGACAGAGGCTGAGTTTGTTTTCGAAGTGAATATTCCCCACGATCAACGTCACTGCTTTCATGTTTGCGCGAATCACTTCACACACCAGACTGCTTTATAAACGAGGGTCAGTATAAAGCTGGTTTTGGAAGCTGCTCCTGAAAAAAGAATCGCTACCAACTATTCGTGTTCCTGCAGCTGCTCCAGAAGAACTGAAGTGAGTGTACGTTTTATTAACCTTTATATTAATATTTATATTAATCTTTGCACATCGCTAGCTGCACGCTTCACGATGAATGCAGCTATGTTTACACTCAGGGTACATTACGGCATGTTTTCTATGTACGACGTTCTCAATATAATTCATAATCCCACGTTTATAATGAACAACGCGTTATGGTTATTGTGTTATGTTATAAACGGTGTAGGCACAGAACAGAGGGGCGGGGGGAGCAAAGCTCATTATCATTTAAAGTCATATGCACTGAAACGGCGTGCTGAAAACAGAGCTGTTTTTGACCAGGTAAAATAAGTGTTTTCTTACAATACTAATGAGAATTTTTAATTAAAGTATATTACAAACTTTTAATTTAGACCCTAAATAATCATATTAGCTTGTACAAAAATGGCATTATATGACCCCTTTAAGAACCGGTATCCTTTACCACCTATTCTAAATCTTGCAGGGAACAAAGATTTTCACAAAGTTGGATTTTCGCAATGTGTATCACTTAGTACGCTGCAAAGGAGGGAGACGAGTGGAAGAGTGCGTTTAACACACCTCTTGGGCACTTAGAAAATCGGGTTTTACCGTTCGGTCTTGTCAACGCTCCTGCTGTTTTTCAGGATTTTATCAATGACGTCTGGAGAGAAATGCTAAATATCTTCGTTTTTGTCTATCTGAATGACATACTCATTTTCTCACCCTCTCTCCAAGTGCACGTTCAGCACGTTCGCCACGTTCTTCAGCGCCTTTTGGAGAGTCGTCTTTTTGTCAAGGCAGAGAAAAGAAATGTACATTCCACGTTCAGTCCGTTACGTTCCTCGGCTCCGTCGTTTCGGCGGAGGGGATTAGTATGGATCCTTCTAAAGTACGAGCCGTCACAGATTAGCCAGTGCCCGATTCTCGTGTAGCACTCCAACGATTTTTGCCGTTTGCCGATTTTTATCGTCGGTTTATCAGAAATTTCAGTCAGGTTGCCGTCCCTCTTACTGCGCTCACTTCGGTCAAGTCTCGTTTTACTTTGACCGAGACCAGACCGCTTTTGAGCGTCTTAAGACCTTATTCACCACTGCACCCATTCTTATCACTCCTGACATCAAGAGGCAATTCATCATCGAGGTTGATGCTTCAGATGTAGGTGTAGGGGCGGTGCTTTCGCAGCGTTCTCCACTTGACGATAAAGTACATCCATGCATCGGTGCACTCGCCACCATACGCCAAAGATTTTGGTGGCCCACCAGAGAGCTCAACATCTGCCGTTTTGTTGCGTCTTGTCCTGTCTGCGCTCAGACTAAGTCAAGTAACTCCCCTCCTGCCGGTCGTCAATCTTTTTTCTAAAGCTGCGCACTTTATTCCTTTTCCTAAGCTTCCGTCCGCCAAGGAAACGGCTCAGACGTGGCTGAATCATGTTTTTAAGCTCCACAGTCTCCCCTCTGATGTTGTGTCTGACAGGGGACCCCAGTTTGCCTCTCAGTTCTGGAGGGAATTCTGCCGACAGATTGGGGCCACTGCCAGTCTGTCGTCAGGATTTCATCCACAAACTAACGGGCAAGCAGAACGGGCTAACCAAATTCTCGGCCGTATGCTCCGCTGTCTGGCTTTTCAGAATCCTTCGTCCTGGTGCGAACAGTTAACATTGGCGGAGTACGCTCACAATTCCCTACCTTCGTCCGCCACTAGGTTATCTCCGTTTAATTGTCTCGGGTGCCAACCTCCTCTATTCCCTTCTCAGGAAGCCGAGGTCTCCGTTCCCTTGGTACAAGCATTTATTCAATGATGCAGACACACTTGGAGAGGGGTGAGAACTGCTCTTTGTCACGCCAAGGTACGCACTCGCCGGGCTGCTGATCGTCATCGCGTCAAGGCCCCCAGATACGTGTGAGGTCAGAAGGTGTGGCTTTTCAGCCTTAATTTGCCTCTTCAGTCCTGTTCATGTAAGCTTACGCCTCATTTCATTTGACCTTTTTCCATTATTAAGGTCCTTAAGTCTGGTAGCCGTCAAGTTCAAATTGCCCCCCCCCATCTGCGGTGCGTCCCTCCTGTGTTCCATGTGTCTTGTATTGAGCCCGTTGTTCGTATGCCCTCCCGCCCAGTTCCTTCCCCCCTGTTCTTGTCAAAGACTCTCCAGTCTATACTGTTCGAAGATTGCTAGATGTTCGCCCCCGGGGCCGTGGGCATCAGTTTCTGGTCGATTGGGAGGGATACGGTCCTGAGGAGAGAAGCTGGATTCCTTCCCGGGACGTCCTGGACCGCTCGGTCATCGAGGAGTTCTACTGCACTCGCCAGACTCCACCCTTGGGAGTGCCAGGGAGCACTCGTTGAGGGAGGGGTACTGTTATGAACCAGGTCTCTCTCTCTCTCTCTCTCTTTCTCTTTTCCTCTATTACGGACAAATACACTCATGCACACACACACTCTCTTCATCCCTCAGCTGATCCTCATCGCAAACAGTGCTCGCGCTGATCTCCTTCTCACCTGTTTTCTCTTTAGTCTAATTTTCTCTGCTACTTCTAGCTACTGTTCTCCCTGCTTCATTGCCAGATTATTGTTGTTCGTAAACACTCTTTTATTTTTATCAGTTTCCTTCATCTCAGCTATCTCCTTCGGGAAGTATCTCGTCCTGTTTGTCCTGAGTTATCCGTTGGTTCGTTAATTCTGTTCTCTGCCCAGCTATCCAGCTGCTTGGCTCCTGCTACCATACCTGCTGTCTGTGAGTCTCCTCCATCTGGCCTTGGGATAGAGTCTCGTTTGCTGATCTCTGCTACCCTCCTCTGGGATCTCTGAAGTTTTTTTAACATTTGTGTTCTCTACAGTTCTGCGTCCGCGTGACAGCATACTCCTGTGTTGCCTTTCTCAAATTAACTTGTTTCTGTACCTGCCTTTGCTTTTGGGTCCTTTGGGTGATCTCTGACAATTCTATGCCAAGATAATAGTTGTCTTGTGACTCCAAATCCCAAGTGCACCTTCTTACTCAATGGGAGCTGTGTTGTGCAGGCTTGTGCGGGGGATTGTGGGATTGGCATTGGACCATAGCAACCGGTGAGAGTTGAAGGCTGGATCTGAAACCTGAAAAATGTTGCCTTCATAGGATGCATTCCAAGGTGGGGAGGCTTCAAGGCACATCCGAATCTAATGTTAGCTTCACTTACTGTCTCCTGAGATGCCCTCATCTGGTCGATTTATAAAGGCAGCATAGATGTATCCTTCCCTACCAATGATATCCCACAACCCTGTGCATTCCATTCCGTGACAGTTGAGCTAAAAAATAAATATGGTACTAAAAGTTAATTTTGTGTAAATGCACGTTTTTGACAAACTTTTTCCCCTTTTGATGTTATTTCTAGTGTTGTCAAAAGACTTCGGTACCTAGTCGGTAATGAAATTTAAAAAATGTGACGCTTTGAACGCTGTTGAGCGAAATCGTAAACACCTC
Organism: Semotilus atromaculatus; assembly: GCA_031834385.1. Classification (NCBI taxonomy): domain Eukaryota; kingdom Metazoa; phylum Chordata; class Actinopteri; order Cypriniformes; family Leuciscidae; genus Semotilus; species Semotilus atromaculatus. The sequence goes on from JAULUF010000022.1 coordinate 22,352,090, forward strand.
TGATTGGCCGTTGTTCTCCCGTACTCATCAAATATGTCTGTGATTGGTTACAATGATCAGCGCTTCAAAAACATGTTGTAAATGTACATCAATAACGTTCTTCAGCGAGCGCTTGCACAGACACACACGGAGTGTTTGAAAGCAGGCGTCTGTCAGCAATTCGGTCCTGCTTGTGCTTTCAAACGCTCCTGCTTTTAAAACTAGAGGTCGACCGATAGTGGATTTTACCGATAACGATAGCTAGGTTGGGCCGCACTTGCCGATAACCGATTAATCAACCGATAGTTTTTAAAATGTATACTGGTTAAAAACAAACATAACACTCTATGTGTAAGTAAAACAGTGCTGAACTTTATTATTTAAAAAAAACGGTATGAACCATGAAAACATGCTAAATGAAATAAATGAATAAATATTGAAGTAAAAAAAAGACTTTCATTCAAACTGAAACAAAAAGTAATACTCTAAATAACAAATAAAACCAGTTGCATTCAAAATGTAACTGTTTAACTGTTAAATCCATTTTGTACAGCATACAAAACTCATCCAGACAAGATCATTACTACAATATTATCAAACTCTGTAAACAATAAATCAACTCTGATTTCATTTGCAATACAATCAAAAACGGAGACGCAAGACGGCAAGTTGTATTTGAATGAAATGAGAGCGCGCGTCCGTTGTGATACATGGATGTGCGCTGTTATAATGCGTTGCATTATAAGGAAGGAAATGCCACAGAATCTTGCTTTAAAAAGTTTTTCACTGTGCAAACAAGTTCAAACGCTGAAATGTTTTCAGCGTGAGCATCAGTTCTTTTTGAACACGAATCGAATGCTTTTCTGATTTATGTTTCTGTCGGCTGTATGAACATTTCAGTTTGCTATTTTACATCTAGCTTTAAATATGCAACTTCGCTGCATAATGAATGCATAAAAGTGACCAGCTGTATATAAACTAATGCAAATAGATGGTAACAATTGTGACATTAACTATTCGGGTCGGACTTAGGTTTATTTTTGTCAGTGTTTTAACCGCTTGAGGTACTACTAATGTTAGCATCCTCTCAGCCTCGAAGGCAAACAAACATACTGTCAAGTGCATTCACTCTAGTGAAGTTCAACCCTGCAGTTTCCCCCACTTGATAGGGTATGCTTGCCTCTGAAGGTTTGGACTGGATTTTACTCAATGACCAGGAATCAATTCTTTCTTTTCTTTCTTTTATTTGAAAGTTGTCAAGCCACAAGCAGGTAAAAAACCTTAAACACAAAACAAGTAAATCAAGAAAACACATAATAAATCCAAGTAACCATAATAAAGCATCACCATCCAAAATCAAAATACTTAAATTTAAACACTAGAAAATCAGTCCTAAAAATAAGTAAAATTTGAAGACACTTTTAAAGCATTGCTCACATGATTTAACCTTAATTTCTAGCAGCTTTAACCCTCTACAAACACAATCCCACACTTCCAGTTTGGACCCTTTTAAAACTTTACAATACATTACTTTTACCTATGCTTTCAGTCTTCATGATGTTAAATGTCTTACAATTCAAACACATGATTTCATACACACATTTTACCCCAAGTATAATTATATGATTCACTTTAATATTAAAATCCACCACACTGCACAAACGAATGCTCACCGACTCCTTCCTTGTTCAAACAAGCTTTAGTCCTGCAGTCTCATTTTCTCAGTTCCTCCACACATCTTCCCAGCCTGCTTACTATCCTGTGAGTGACTCCGAATCCCCTAAATTACCAGATCCTTCCCACCTGGTGATTAACTAGCTGACTGCAGCTGGGCACCACACCCAGCACCAAAGCACCCAGGCAAAAAAGGGCGTGGTCTGCAGCTCAGCTTGACACATACTGTTGTGCGGTTCTTTCTCTACTAATGCAGCATCTAGTTAAATTAATCACTTTATAATATGACATGACAAAATGTACTGTATGAATACCTTTTCGCTGTCGGTGCTTTAAACGCGCATCTGATGTCAGCGCTGTCCACGCAGCTTGTGCTCTCAGTGCAGCGCGCAGCGTCACCTGTCAAAATAAACTACACGAGGCATCAGTGATAGTTTGTATTACACCTCTAGAGGCCGCTCTTGTACTGCATAATGCCAGCAGACCCTTCTCTGCTCTCTCGTACTGTGTAATGTATGACAGCGCGCACTTCTCAGCCGCTCCAGCAACGGACGCAACCAGGAAAAACTATCGGTATGGATTTTTGCCGATAACGATAGTTCCACCAATCAACTATCGGTGCCGATTAATCGGCAAAACCGATGAATCGGTCGACCTCTATTTAAAACACTTTCAAACACTTCCATGTGCTCTCAAACACTCCCGTGCGTTGATCATTGTAACCAATCACAGACATATCCGATGAGCTCGTGAACACAATGTCCAATCTCAGGTGTTTATGATTCCTCTCAACAGCGCTCCAAGCGGCAAATTTTTTTTAATTTCAGTACCGACTTGGTACCGAAGTCTGTACTTTTGACAACACAAGTTATTTCTAGCGAGAAAATAATATTGTAATAATTAAATATTCTCTTAGCTATCGCCAAAGCTCACTTTATTTTGTTGTAGATCCTTAAACCGTTATGCTGACTCAGAAGCCTGTCCGAAATCAGTTTAGTGAGGTACCTTTGTGCTCAAATGCTGCTGAAAACAAAATAATATATGTGCAGAATTTTTGGGCTAAATTTGTGCGTACAATAAAAGTCAATGTGGTCAAGTGGGGTAATTTAGTAATGGCTTGTTTTAACCCTGTTCTCTTAAATCATTCAGTCAGTTATTAAACTAAAATGTATATATATTAGTATATATTGTATATTATAAAATTTTTTGATTTTTCGATTAATCGTTTTTTTAAAATGTGGTCGATTCAAGATCGATTCTCAGCGGTCACGAATCGATTCTTTCCATATTTAGGGCTCGAATTTCGGCTCGGCCGGGTATTGCGCAATTGTATTAATTCCCTCAGGTCTCCCATTTAATGTGGGAAATTCAGGCAAACATTTATTCACTTTCTGTATGAGTTTGTATGAGTAAATTGTATCCACACAAATTATACAATCAAATCAGTAATTTTAAAACTTTCTCTGAGACGCAATTTCACAAACAGCGTATGTGTTCAGCGGTGCTGCATCTTCTCTCTCTGCACAAGGCAAGTGCTGCAGGCGTCTATACACACTCGCGTTTAGGAGTCGGGACGTCATGACGAAATATTTACTTAATCGGGCCAGCATTGCATCGTTTATCATTTTTACGTCTGTTTAAGTTTTACCAGTTTAAACATTCAAGCGATTTTAAACTATCCAGTGCTCACGCGCTCTCAGAGATGTTTTTCACATGTGTGCACATGTAAAGCCAAAATCCGCCTCACAAACAGCTCGCCAGTAACAAAAGTTCCCCTTCAGGGACTACCGCTGCGTGTAATCGCAGTGGGAACGCCCCCCAGCGTAGCGCGTCTGAATATATGAATGAAATCAGTCAATGGAGAGAATGAGCGTACGGCGAGTGACGTCATCGACCAGGAAGCTATAAATACCCCCTGAGCACACAAGCCGCCAGCTTTTTTACTTCAGCAAGCGCTCTATGTGTGTCTGGAATCTTTCGATTGTGTTTGTCTGTTTTAGTCAGGAGTTTATCACTATATATATATATTATATATTAAAAAAAAACAATATGAGCGAGCAGTATAGCTATGTGTGGCTTGTTTGGGAGTGCAGCATGCCCAGTCGGCTCTCGAGGGAGTTGATTATCAGCATTGCGAGCGTTTCCCTTGAGAACTCTGCGCTCGCGGCGATCGCTCTTCGAGGAGAGTGGTTTGCTGCGAGCTCCCTGAGGCTCGGGTCCCGCTTCTGTTGAGGCAGAGCGGCGGCGCGTGTCTTGGGGCTCGCAGACGGATCTCACTGGCGACGTTGAGACGGGCTCCGCCCTATCTCAGCTATCTCCAGCGAGATCTAGCGCCTCTCACCCGGCTCCGGAAGCACGCGCTGCGGCGGTTACTTCTGCCCGGGTGGAGGCACATATGATGTTGAATTAAGATTATCCAGTTCTGAGGGGCTGGATGTCGTGAGTTTTCAACTAGTAAAAAATTGTCACATTATACTGCAAATGAAGAAGGTTTGATGGTGATAGACAGGAGTCTAGTGATAAAAGTAAACTAGATGATAGTTTTCTGTCTTCATTACCTCAACCTTCTCGCCGGTGCTTACCGTTCTTCCCAGATCTTCATGCTGAGGTTTCAAAGACCTGGGTTAGACCGGTTTCAAGCAGAATAAAAGTACACAATCATTCCAATGCTTATGGTAACATTGTTGGTGCTAATCTGCTGGTTATGTGATGCCGAAGGTGGAGGAGACACTTGCAGCTATCTCTCTCCAGCTTCATCGCCTAAAAAATATATATATATAAAAAAAAATAAAAAAAAGTAAAGCTCTGCCCTCTAAAACCACTAAAGAATACTTCTGTGTTAGTGGGGAAGGTTTACTCGGCGGCGGGTCATTATGCAGCTGACCTGCTTAAAGATGCGTGTAAAGGGGGGGAATTTTCTGTTGAAATGATTAATGAGCTCAGGCAGTCTGCTGATCTCACTCTCCTGGTCTATGGCAGCTATGGTGGCCACAGAGAGACACTTGTGGCTGAGTCAGACCTCTATGAAGGATAAAGATAAGACTCTCCCTTTAAATGCTTTTCAGAAATTTATGCCCCTTATATTGCGTGTCGCTGGGGCTGTTGACCTAGCAAAAAGGGCAGTCCCAGTCGCCGAGTACCTCATAGAGAGCGCAGCAAAAACGAAGTATCGCGTCTCGTGCCCCCCCCCCGCAGAGAAACTGGAGGGACGAGGCGGGGCGCTCTCCGGCGCGACCTTCTCGCGGTAGGGCTGATCTGAGGACAGTCATTATCGCCAAGAAGGCCGCGTCGAAAAAATCCTGACGTGCTGAACGTCAGGACTCTGAGGGTGGTCCCCATCGTAAAAGACTTGAGTTCACTGCACAAGAACACGGTGCCCTGTCTTTCCCGATGCCCTCAGGGGTCTGCTCTACTAACCCTGCCTTTACAGGGCGTAGAGAGACTCGGCGAGTGATTTCCCGAGGGACGCTCACCCCCTCCGAGGAGGGTCGTGGAGTGCCCAGACCAGCTGTTCCCTGCCAGTGTGTTACAGGGCGCTGCGTCTGTCACTCGGGATGTTCATCCAGAGGCCAGCCTCGAGAGGCTGGTTCCCTTAGTAGAGTTCCTGGCGGAATGGAAAATTCTCCCCAATGTTTCTCAGTGGGTCCTGAATACTATATAGAACGGGTCTTTCTGAGGTTTCGCTTTCGGGGGCGAAGCGTACCAATATCGAGTTCTTCCGTTCGGCCTAGCACTGTCACCCCGAACATTCACGAAGTGTATGGATGCTGCTATAGCCCCGTTAGGCTGCAGGGCATCCGTATTCTGTATTATATAGACGATTGGTTAATTCTAGCTTAATGGGCTGAGGCTCAACGCCAATAAGAGTGTTCTTTCTCCATTACAGAGAACCACTTTTCTAGGTGTAGTGTGGGATTCGACGACGATGCAGGCACTATTGTCACCTGCTCGTATTGCTTCGATTCTTGCCACAGTAGATCAGGTCAAGCTAGGCCAGTCATCCACTGTAAAACAGTTCCAGAGACTGGTAGGTCTCATGGCACCTGCGTCCAACATGATACCTTTTGGCCTCTTGCACATGAGACCGTTACAGTGGTAGCTCAGAACCAAGGGATTCTCCCTGAGGGGAAATCCCCTTCGCATGATCGTGAGCTCGCGACAGTGTCATCGCGCCCTGATCATGTGGAAAGATCCTTGTTTTCTGTCCCAAGGCCCTGTGTTAGGAGCTCCTTGTCGTCGCTTTATGCTAACGACAGATGCCTCTCTCACGGGTTGGGGGGGGCTATCATGAATGGTCGCCCGGCCCAGGGTCCGTGGGAGGACCACCATCGTCTGTGGCACATAAACTGCCTAGAGATGTTGGCGGTGTTTCAGGCTCTGAAACACTTCCTCCCAGACCTAAAGGGGCCACCATGTTCTTGAGGAAAAATTATCTATCTCAATCAGAACTACAGGCGGTTCGGCATCGAGATGTCGTTCTGGCCCACATCCAGAGACTGGGACTGAGGCTCAACGCCAAGAAGAGTGTTCTTTCTCCATTACAGAGAACCACTTTTCTAGGTGTAGTGTGGGACTCGACGACGGTGCAGGCACGATTGTCACCTGCTCGTATTGCTTCGATTCTTGCCACGGTAGATCAGGTCAAGCTAGGCCAGTCATCCATTGTAAAACAGTTCCAGAGACTGTTAGGTCTCATGGCACCTGCGTCCAACGTGATACCTTTTGGCCTCTTGCACATGAGACCGTTACAGTGGTGGCTCAGAACCAAGGGATTCTCCCCGAGGGGAAATCCGCTTCGCATGATCGTGAGTTCGCGACGGGTTCATCGCGCCCTGATCATGTGGAAAGATCCTTGGTTTCTGTCCCAAGGCCCTGTGTTAAGAGCTCCTTGTCGTCGCGTTATGCTAACGACAGATGCCTCTTTCACGGGTTGGGGGGCGATCATGAATGGTCGCCCGGTTCAGGGTCCGTGGAGGACCATCATCGTCTGTGGCACATAAACTGCCTAGAGATGTTGGCAGTGTTTCAAGCTCTGAAACACTTCCTCCCAGACCTAAGGGGCCACCATGTTCTTGTCCGGACAGACAACACATTGGTGGTCTCTTATATCAACCATCAGGGGGTTCTGCGTTCTCGCCCACTTTACAACTGGCACGTCAGATCCTTCTATGGTCCCAGGGGAAAATTCTTTCTCTGAGAGCTATTTATCTCCCGGGGTATTTTAATCAGGGAGCAGACATCCTGTCGAGGCAGGGGCCGAGGCCCGGGGAATGGATTTTCACCCCAAGGTGGTGGAACTCCTATGGAAACATTTCGGTCGTGCCGAGGTAGACCTATTTGCTTCTCGAGAAACATCACACTGCCCGCTGTGGTTCTCTCTCAGCCATCCAGCCCCGCTGGGGTTGGATGCGATGGTACATCTGTGGCCGAGGTCACGTCTGTACGCATTTCCCCCGATCGCTCTGCTCCCGGGAGTTCTGGACGAGTATGGTTTGCGGACTTAGTGTCTCTCCTCGACGGCTCTCCTCTAGAGATACCGATCAGGAGAGATCTACTCTCTCAGGCGAGTGGGTCGATCCTTCACCCCCGCCCAGAACTATGGAGGCTGTGGGCTTGGCCTCTGAGGGGGCCCAGCTCATAGATTCTGGTCTCTCGACTGAGGTCGTTGAGACCATCCTCCAATCCAGAGCTCCCTCCACGAGGAAGTTATATGCCGCGAGGTGGAAACTTTTCACCTCGTGGTGTGGAGAGCGCCAGCAGGACCCAGTTAACTGCCCGGTTGGTACAGTGCTGGATTTCCTGCAGGACCGTCTCTCCACAGGGTTATCCCACTCTACACTGAAGGTGTATGTGGCGGCCTAGCTGCTTACCACGCTCCTTCAAGTGGAGGGTCCCTCGGGAGACACCCACTTATATCTCGCTTCCTTCGTGGCACCTTGAGGCTGAGGCCTGCAGTTCGCACGAGGGTACCAGCTTGGGACCTGGCCATCGTCTTAGAAGGTCTCTCCCTAGCTCCTTTCGAGCCCTTTGAGGAAGTTTCGGTAAAGTTTCTTACTCTAAAGACTATCCTTCTTCTCGCTATCTCATCTCTAAAAAGAATTGGAGATATTCAAGCACTTTCGGTGGCTCCCTCGTGCCTGGAATTTGCGCCTGGTATGGTTAAGGCCTTTCTCTGTCCGAGACCAGGTTATGTTCCTAAGGTACCAACTACTTTTGATAGACCTATAGTTCTGCAGGCTTTCTGTCCTCCGCCTTTTTTGACGTCAGACCAGGAGAAACTTAATTTGCTGTGCCCAGTTAGGGCTTTAGATGCTTATGTCCACAGAGCTGCCCTGTGGAGGAAATCGGAACAACTGTTCGTTTGCTTTGGGTCACCTAGGAAAGGGTGTCCTGCATCTAAGCAAAGGATGAGCAAGTGGGTGGTCGAGGCCATCTCACTCGCTTATGGTTCGGCCCATCAGCCTTCACCTCTGGCTGTAAGGGCTCATTCCACTAGGAGTATGGCTGCCTCTACAGCTCTTCTTTCAGGAGCTTCTCTTCAGGACGTTTGTGATGCGGCAGGCTGGTCCTCACCGCACACTTTCGTCAGGTTTTATTCCCTTGACCTTAGCTCCACTCCCGGGGCTCAGGCTCTCTCGTCGGTTTGTGTCTCCGAATGACACACGACGGGGATTTGGTCGTATGGGGATGTGGGTATTGCGTTCCCACTGCGATTACACGCAGCGGTAGTCCCTGAAGGGGAACGTCCCAGGTTACGTATGTAACCCTAGTTCCCCGAAGGGACGGACGCTGCGTGTCCTGCCATACTCTCGGCATCCCCTTGGGTCGCTTGCTTCAGTAACTTTAAGCTGGCGGCTTGTGTGCTCAGGGGGTATTTATAGCTTCCTGGTCGATGACGTCACTCGCCGTACGCTCATTCTCTCCATTGACTGATTTCATTCATATATTCAGACGCGCTACGCTGGGGGGCGTTCCCACTGCGATTACACGCAGCGTCCGTCCCTTCGGGGAACTAGGGTTACATACGTAACCCGGGACGTTATTTTTCGCGGATTATTTCGCTTTAACGGTCAAAAACACGATGTCTTGATGTCAAAACTCTGGTCTTGGTGAGTAACCTCGTAAAGACAGTCGGTTAAGTCTTAAATAAGCATAAAATGCGTGTGACAGACAGTATGATGAAACAGTAATGTATTCGTGCACTAGTTCTTAAAGTAAACGCAGCCATATGTGTGCCATTAATTTAGTTGTCAAAACAACATAATATCGCTTTAATTGTAAGGAATCAGGATTAATAGCCTATGTAAATTACAGTTTCCAATAAGGCAGTGTTACTGTACTTTGAGCCTACTGTTAGTACTAGTGTTAAAGTGTTAGTTTTTGTAAAAGTGACATTTATGAATGTATTCATCTATGAATTTCTTTCTTCTGTTGAACACAAAAGTTGAATTCCATAGTATTTGGTTACCCATATTCTTTAAAATATCTTCTTTTTTTGTTCAACAGAAAACATTTTTTTTTATACGTGATAAATACATACATAAATGATGACATCATTTTTTAAACTATCACCAATAAGCCAGTAGTTGTCCTACATTGTTCATCAGCCTCCATTTTACAGCTAATGTTGTACGATTTTATGATCTTTTATCTTAAAAATAAAATAACCTGATCCTGTTTGATCAAGGAATGGGACTGTTCTGACTTTTTTTCAGCATAAATTGTTCATCTTGCATCAAAATAAAATAAAAAGCTTAATATACAGGTTTGTGGCTCTTAATTTCTTTTTATTAAGTATCCACTTGTAAACTTATGTTCACTGTTCTTTTTTATTAATATAGTATTTGTATTAAATCTATTTTCATTGAGTCGAATCAAGAATCGAAAATCGAATCGAGAATCAAAATCGAATCGAGAATCAAAATCGAAAATCGAATCGAGAATCAAAATCCAAAATCAAAACGAGAATCAAAATCGAATCGATTTGAGAGATTGCGAATCCGAATCGAATTGGATCATCTGAATCGATACCCAGCCCTAATATATATATTAAAGTATTATCATAAGGAACATTCACAGTTAGCTAAATGTAAACGTGAATGTACATGTTTTTGATTAGTAAGGCTTTGTCAATTCCTTGGAGAGGGTGCTGAGAAGAAATGGCTGTTGTTTACTGTGGTGATTGTTTGAGCTGGTTGGGGAGAATGGACTGTTTGTTTTCACTCTGGATTCCAGTGCTATGGGCCACATCAAGCGAATTAGATTTGAAGGGAATCTGAAAAATCCAATTGTGCTTCATAATCCCAGGAAAACTGAAAAGAAAAATGTGTTTTTGTTTCTGAACAGTGGGCGCATGAGCTTGCGTTATTTAAAGGTGACGTTTGATCTTGTTTTTGTGCATCCCCCCCTATTTTTCAGCTCTGTTAGAATCCAATTCTCCACACAGTCCATGCACTTTTGTATAGGGGTATTGTTTCTTTGACAATAGCTGTTGAGTAAGTAAACTGCACAGCTCTGTTCACTGGTCAGCCACATATTACTTAAGATGGTTTACATTAAGTAAACTGTCAACCACAGCTATTACAGTTGATATGAAATGCTCTTTTTCAATCTTTCTCAAAGCCTGCAGTGTAAAAATGCTGAACTCTTTAGGCACAGAGCTTTTCACTTGATGTGGTGTTTGTGATTATACATCTATAGAGTGCACGACCCTATCATTCAGTTCCTCAGACAGTGGCTTTTCTATGTGGAAAATGTGGTTTCTCACTCAAACGCGTGTTTGTGATCATATGCAAGTTCAAAGATATTGTATCACTTATAAAAAAGTCTTCTGTGGTACAGTATTCTATGGCATTTTTCAATTATAGGCACTAGAAAATATGAAAATGAAACCACTTTAAGTTAACATAACTTTTATCACATGTAATAAAGATCTGAGGATCATAGCCCACTTTTTTAATTTGTGTGAGACCTTTTCTTTTCTAAAATGCTTGGTGTGATGCTAGTCACTGTATTAGGAGAAATTCTGGTAAAAGTATAAAGTAAATAAAAGATTAAGACAATATTAGGCCTTAGTTAAATCAGGGCATTTAAAGCTCCAGTCTGTAACTGGGTTAAAAATTCAATTAACCCAGTTTATTTTTTTACATTATCCAAAATAAATTTTTGAGCAAGTACATAACCAGCCAGTGTTCAAAACTATCTGCTTGCCTTAGCTCGATTCAAAACGGTAATCTTGTAATAACTTTTTTAATTCCAGTGGTACTGGTGGATTTCTGTGGGAAATGTCACATCTGTACACATAAAGAAGGTGTCTTGGCTAGTAGGCCATATTGCGTGTGATGTTGGAGGTGGAGATTTATAGCTTTTTCTCACAGCACTTGATATAATTAAACTTATTAATTTGATAATGGATCCAGAAAGGTTCAAATGACAATCACCAGTGACAACTGGAGATTCACCCGTTATAAAATGCAAAAGATTTTAGACTTCGAAGTGGCTACAGAAAAAAAGAGACCGCAACCGGCCCATGCGAAAACAAAGATAAATATCGGAAGGGCATGCAATGCTGATGTTGTTACCATTAACAATTTAAGAACAAAGTATAATTTGCATGGTTTGACGTGATATGGTAAGCGATTGTTAGATTTAATCAGCGTGATTTACTGTAATGCTTTTTTTCTAGGGGTGCAACGGATCAAAAAAAGTCACGGATCGGATCGTTTCTCGGATCAGAGTCACGGATCGGATCATTTTTCGGATCAGCAAAAAATAAATAAAAAAGACAAGACAGATAAACATAAGTTTAGTCTTTTTGTTTATTAACACTTTTAAATTAAAATATATAAAATCAACTTAAAGTGCACAAGGCATGCTATCTTCTTTTTAACATAATTAATGAAAAACAACTTATAATAAACACACCGGTAGCGTTTGTGATTGCTTTAGCCCGGTCTGATTGTTCAACAAGGGGCTGCTTAAATGCCGCGGTGATAGTTGAGCAGCCTTCGTTTTCACTCCTGTCATTAGCTGCGTTTACATGGACCCAATCGGATTGACGGCTCAAACGGAAAAACTTAATGTAAACACCTTAATCGACCTGATTGAGCTCGGTCCGATTGGAATTTCGATCGGATTGAAAGGGGTGGTTTACTCCTAATCCGATCGAGAGAACATGCCTAAACACTTGATCGGATTGAAAACCGAAACTAAAATGACTGCGCAGCGTATGTGCAATGACGTTGAAATAGCGTAATGACCTGTGACGCACGGAACGAACTGTTCTTCCTGCTGAATAAAGTGTCATATAAATGAGTGTTCCGTTATTAAAAAAATTCTCATTTCACTCAGCGTCCGTGAAGTGAAGCAGGACAACGTCCCACCAGTCCTTGTTTCAGATTCACATCCAAACACAAATGATTTTGGGCGCGGGGTTTTACTGCGTGATCAAAATAAGCAGCAGCGGCACAACAGTTCATGCTCATCGTCTCCAAATCATGACCAGAGACATATTAAGTCTACTGTTTAAAACAAATAAAGAACCAATAGAGGAGAAGAATACCCGATTACTCTATCGTTCATGTAAACACCGTGTTCGGATTCATTCATCAATCAGATTGATATAATTCCGATTGAACCACGTAAACGCAGCTACTAAACACCGGGGTGATGTCGCTTCAAATGCGTACGTGGCCATGCTCGATATGTTTCCACTGTCATATGGCTTTCTTGTGCCGCAGTGCCTACACACCGTCAAGGTTTTATCCACTAACCTCTTTCCTTCATCATTATATTTGACAGGGAAGCCGGTCCCATAAATGACGCGGGGCGTTCAAGCTCCTCCGTTCCTCCGCTCGTCATGATCACGCTGTGTGTGGACTGAACATGCGCACAACTTTTTTTTTCATAAATCAATCCGCGGATCACGTGTGTGCCGAACTGGAGATATTGATCCGAACGGATCACGGATGAATGATGATCTGTTGCACCACTATTTTTTTCCCTTAGTTGGTCAGAACAAAAGTGGATGTTACTTACTTGTTCACATGACATTTTCTGGTGAAAATTCTTATGTTGGTCATACTTCCAAAAAGTAGAATCTGTGATTCTGAATGACAGTATCCACACCGCCCGGGGTCTGACAGCCGCACATTCTCCGCAAAACATTGGATTCATCCGTGCAGTGCCATGTCGAGGCACAATCCACGTAAAGTTTATAATTCAGCGAATAACTGCAATTGCAGATTTCGAACAGAGATGGCGACAAAGAGGAAAAACTACGGACTGCAGCTTTAAGTTGTTTTTTTAATCGTGCCTTTTAAAAAAAGAAAAAAACATCACTGTGCATCTTGAGAAAAAACAATGGCATTGACATATTTGAAGATATGTCAGTGCAAGATATTTTCAGTAAAGACAGCTCAAACATGCATTTTAGTCTAGTCTGCATTTTAGGGACTAGTCTTAAGCCTTGTCTGTGAAATCGGCCATATGTTTACTCGGATACTCGCCAAGATGGCCATTTTGACATAATTTAATATGAAATTGTCCTTTCAAGCTCAAATTCAAAGCTCAAAGCTCAATTCAGTATTCACGTGCTGTCAGACACGGCTTTCTGGGCACAGCTTTGAATGTGCGAGTTATTTTCACGTCTTTTTCACGTCTCCTTGCACTTGAATGTTTAAAGGTGACATATTTTGCCCCTTTTCACAAGATGTAATATACATCTATCGTGTCCCCAGAATGTGTCTGCAAAATTTCAGCTCAAAATATCCCCAAGATCATTTATTATAGCTGGTCAAAGTTGCCCCTTTTTGGGTGTGAGCAAAAACACACTTTTTATGTGTGTCCCCTTAAATGCAAATGAGCTGCTGCTCCCCGCCCCCGTTCAGAAGACGGCTGATCCTTTACACGAGTTTCGGATACAATAACAAAACATGCGAATTATCTCACTCATCCTCAGAAATAACCAGTACTTTACATGGAAGGGGGAAATCTGCAGAAAATCAGCAAATTTGGCCAGGACACCGGGGTTACACCCCTACTCTTTTTCGAAGGACATCCTGGGATTTTTAATGACCACAGAGAGTCAGGACCTTGGTTTAACGTCTTATCTGAAGGACGGTGCTCTTTGACAGTATAGTATCCCGTCACTACACTGGGGCGTTAGGACCCACACAGACCACAGGGTGAGCGCCCCCTACTGGCCTCACTAACACCTCTTCTAGCGGAGTGCAGCCTAACCCCCGTTTCACACCGCAAGCGTGAGCGGCGCGTGAGCAGCGCAACTACATCGTCACTGCAGCTGCAGACGCGCGCGAGTATTCACTGGAAGCGTTTGTACAGCGTCACAACAGCGGCTCCCAGGCTACATATAAGCATTTCTTTACAAAGACTTTTGTTAAAATTGTTTTTAGAAGTTGGTCATAAACTTAATAGACATGAAGTTTGTTCAAAACACGGTAAACTGAATAATTAAAAACAAGTTTAATGGGTACATTTTCTATAAAATTTGTGATTCTTCATTTTCTTTTCTGACATTACTGCAGTTCTTGTTAAAACACACTAGGCATGCAAATTCTGTGCGTTTTGGGCACTTTTTGTGTGAAATCATATTAATTTCGTCCATCAAAAGTGTGCTTTCACTTTAATTGAGCGTGAGCAGCGCAGCAAAAATAGAAACCCCCGCTTCACTGCTGCTCACGCGACGCTCCTGGTTGACGCTCACGCGCTGCTCCTGCTCGCACTCATTGATTAACATGCACGCCGAAAAAAATACGCGCTGCTCACGCGCCACTCACGCTTGCGGTGTGAAACGGGGATTACAGACTAGACTGCACCTGGAGTTGAATGATTGGTTATAGTAGAATGGTTAGTGGATACATTTATGTAGTTATTGTGGAGTTACATTTGAGTTACATTAATCTGTTTCTGGGGGATTTCCGTTGAAAATAAAAATAAATCCACTCTAAACTCTAAACAGTGTTCTGTGCTCGACTGTGCAGCCAATGACAGAACAGTTGCATGCTTTGCTTGAAATTTTGTTATTGCGTTGGAACTGGTTACTCTGTTGTCGCTTGTGAAAACCAAATGGCGGCGCCGTGGGTGAAAAAATGCAGATTAAGGGGCGGTAATAATAAGATCACTTTCCTACGTCAGAAGGGGAGCGAAATCTGATCTGCTTATTTTTTTTGACAAGCTTGCAGAGAAAGGCTTACCAAAAGAAAGTTACTGGGTTGTCACTTTCACGTTTTCTGGCTTGGTAGATGCACCAGCGACCTGATAGTTGCCTACTTAAACATGAAAAAAGTCAGACTTTCATGATGTCACTGTAACCCTGGTTAGATAAAAGGGAATTAAGTTTAATTTATTCACAATTTATGAACATCATGTTTCCTTAATAAAGTGAAGTGTAAAGTGTAATATAATTAAAAGGAAATCTTCTGAAAAGTAGAAAAGCGTTAAATTGATTAATTTCATATACCACCATATGGAGAAGCTGATAGAAAATTAAGTCACATTTTACCATAGACAGTAAAAGAAATGGACACAGCGACACCATAGACTTCAACGGAGCAAAGTGAAGTCAATTAGAAGCACTCACTTCCTGATTGCCAAGCATACTGCGCAGCCTCAAACTGAGCTTGATGATGTAGATGTCATGTGAGCAACCTGACTGACAGTTGTACGTCTTCTAGTAGCTGTGCCAAGAGGAATCTGAATCATTCCCTTCTGAATCTTGCAGAGCCGGAGATCGTGAGTATTAGCTATCCATGAGCTAGCAGCAGGAGCAACTTTAAAACTCTCTATTGGCGCTTTTCCACTACACAGTACCAGCTCGGCTCGGCTCGCCTCGACTCGACTCGACTCGCCTTTGTTTGGTTTTCCACTGTGTAAAAGTTGTACCTGTACCTGCTTTCGGGTACTTTTTTTCGTACCACCTCCGGCGAGGTTCTAAGCGAGCTGAGGCGATACTAAAATGTGACGTGTAAACACAGCAGACTGCTGATTGGTCAGAGAGAATCGTCACTATTCATGCGTCATCATTGCACGCGCCACACGGAGTAGCCTATCCTGAATAACCCCGCCATTTTTAAATAGTTTGGCCAGATTGCGTGATATCCCCATTACTACTATTTTTATGGCAACTCGGAAGAATACGCCCAAACGAGGAGTACTTGTCGCGGGTGTGTCGCGACTCGCGGCTCGCGCAGAAGATTACGTCACGGCAGTTTCCTGCAGCGTCGCTATGACGACCAGGTACTATTGTGGAGGTACTATCTGCAATGGAAAACGGAGCGAAAAGCGAGCCGAGTCGAGCCGAGCCGAGCCGAGCCGAGTTGAGCTGGTACTGGTAATGGAAAAGCGCCATAAGGGCTTCTCCCTTGACTTTATGCCTCCACGTCCCGCCGATTGCGTGCGAGCTTCTACTTCTGTCTATACGGTAATTTCTCTACTGTGCGACACGGAGTCGCGTGTTATGACTCAATCGTTAGCCTATTTTTACAAAAACTTCTTCTACGGGGCCATAACATAAGATACAAGGTAATGGAGCCCTTTATACATTGTCGTGTTTCTTTAGAAATAAATAATGGACAAATGGAGTCTTTAAACGCCTCAGATGTAAAGTTATTCGCTGTCAAAGTGACGCCAAAATGAATGGGAGTCAATGGGATGCTAACAGCAGGTGAAGGCTTGTTAACCAATGACGGCGCCCGGGGAGACTTCAGTTTCTGACTGGTAGATTACCCCCTTGCATTTTACTCCGGTGAGTCAGCATAATATACCCAATGAAAAAAATGTATGTTTCTGACTGGTAGATTACCCCCTTGCATTTTACTCCGGTGAGTCAGCATAATATACCCAATGAAAAAAATTTATAAACTTGATAATGCAATGAGAAAATGGTTATTTAGTTTTAGCAAACAATGATTATTTCCTTTTGTGTTTTTTAATGTTCTAGTGGTTCTAGTGAACTGCATGGGTATTTGTAGTTCATTGCAGTTCACAGATGCCATTGTTGGTCACGTGCGCCTGTGTGAGAGAAAAAACTATTGTTAAAGGTAAATGAGTATAATATATAATTTCTTGTAAAAATGATATTTGTATTTGTATGTTTAATTGTTTATTTTGATTATTTTGATCTTTGATGTGAAATTATTTGTGAACTCACTAAATGAATGCTCTGGTCTGTGATCAGGGCAGTTTTTTTTTTTTTTTTTCTTGTGTTTCCATTTTTTTCCTTGGTTCTACTGATTGTGATACTCCTATGATCTGTGACATCCTGTGAAACTTCACATTTGATGGCGATCCACCCAAATCTGCTACAGAGAAAGGAGGACAACAAATCATAATGACGAGGATAATATCCTTTCTTTCATTCACCTGTCTTGCTTTATGATAAGCAAGACATTACCTATCTAAAGAACTATTAAGTTCCCTTTCAGGATTATGCGGGAACTGAGACAAAACTGATCAGTACTTTCCAGAACATTGAACTCTTGATGGTGTATGGTTACCCATAGCCAAATTTTATTGATAATGAGCATTTAAACAGTTGTGATATTTTGAGAGAAAAGACACTTTGTTTGTTTATTTATTTTTATTTCATTTTATTTCATTTTGACATTCAAATAATCAGTCTGTGTATGTTTTTGGGGTAAAAGAGTGCACTCAAGTGAACATTTTCATGGTTGATCTTTGTGTATTGTTTGTATGATATTGTAATTTCATTTTCTTTTATTTTGTTTATTATTTTCACTTTATATCAAATTACATTCGTTCAAATCTAACTTGTGCCTGTCTGTTGTTTCTCACCACAACCCGCTACCTCCTTTACAACTTTAAATCTTCTGCTTAAAGGTGGGGTATGTGATTCTCTTTTTTGTCAATTTTTTCAAAATCACTTGAAATCCTATTCATAACCCACTTACAGCCACTGAGTTAGAAGCACTGAAATGAAAATTAAGCAATTTAATCATCTGTGGAACGGGCAGGACTCCAAAAACTCCAGCCAATCATTTCCAAGACCACCTAGAATCATTGGACAGTAAGTCCGTCAATCAAACGGTCGTACCATACCCCCCTCCCCCTCACGCGAATCAGGGCCAGCGTTGGAGGAAAGAAGGTAGGACCATTTGAGTTGTGTATTTTCAAAATCTGCCGGCGGTTTTGCAAATCACATACCCCACCTTTAATCTATTTTACCTACAGCAATTCATTTAATAATTAATTACCAAATCCTGTAGACACCTGTTACTTTAAATTGGCAAGGCTTAAAAACACGTGCAAGTGATAATCTTTAATGACAATGCAGCACTGGCCCGACGTCAATTCTTTACGTGGCATGTGTAAGCCTCTCTTTCTCTTATGTTTTGTCTGCGTGGGTGAGAGAAAGTGACAGGGCATTCTCGGCCAAGTGATGGTGCGTTAAGCTTAGCAGGCAATGCAATTATATTCGCGCTAAACTTATTCTTTTTTTTTTCATTTATATAGCGCTTTTAACAATGTAGATTGTTTCAAAGCAGCTTTACAGAGATACAGTGGGTACTCAACCAGAATAATACTTTTACCGCCGCCGCCCCCGCCGCTGCTGTGGCATGAAAGCGTTTCGTCGACAGTTCATGTTTAGATAATGCCAGATTTCATACACACTGCTCAAACATTCTAAAACTCTATAAAAACCAGTTGAAACAACTGGATTGAACACTTTAATTGAAATTTTGTGTGAAAAAACTTTAAATACAAATATACAATATTTATAATTTAATAAGATATAGGGCCTACATTTGGACACACCGAGAGATTTATCCTTAAAAGAATTTAGCCTTTGCCTGCTCATCAGGCTGGCTATCCGACATCTCCATATGAAAGACGAACATTAACACCTATTGTGCACGGAGATAAAGCCACTGTCCCTCCAACCCCCCCCAGCTGGGTTCGTCCTTCCATCCACATAACAGAATGAACCGACCAAGAAAGAACCCAGCAGACAGCACGCCTATTTACCCTACTCTGCAGCCGTCAGACCCTGAACAATGGTGGCAGTCGGCCATTGCCGACAGCCTAGAGGGCAAGCTTCCTTTCCCTCCTCAGGGTAGGTTGACCCTGAGGAAGTACGCCCAGGTCATGGAGGAGAGGAGGTTTTTCTTGCCGGAGAGCCTGGTCAATCGCTACCTCATCGCGGGTCTCAACGTCCCACCTCCTCTCGCTGAACGAGAGAGACTGGTCAGCCGCCCGTTCCACAGTATGGTGGACAGTCTGTCTCGGAGAGAGCTGCAGGGTACAACAAGGTCTTCATCTCCCTCTTCACTTCCTCTGATCCCTGAGGGTCGTCTGCTTGCCGTCGCTACCCTTGGGGACCAACCCAGTCCTGCCGCGACTCCTGAGACACCTTCCACGTCCATCAATCTCCATGGTAAGCGTGGAAGGCACCTGTCGTGGGAGTCAGCATCAGAGTCTTCCTGCCCGGAATCCTCCTCGCCTGCAGTGAGTTCACCAGTTCTGGTAATGGTTCCTGCTTCACCTCCCTCTCCGGTCCCTAGTCTGGCAACCGTCTCTGCCCCGCGACCCAGGAAGAAGAAGAGGAAGAAGGGAGCCTCTTGTCCTCCGTCTCTGTCTGTTCCAGAGCCCGCTACTGCAAGCGCTGTTCCAGACCCCGCTACTGCAAGCGCTGTTCCAGAGCCCGCTACTGCAAGCGCTGTTCCAGAGCCCGCTACTGCAAGCCCCGTCCCAGAACCCTCTACCGCGAGAGTTGCGGCCGATCTAGCCACGAAGGAGGTGCTGCAAGCAGTTTTGGCGCATCAGGAGATGCCCGTCATCATAGCGGCCAAGACCCTGTCTGAATACCTGTCCCGTCTAGTCAAGATCCTTGAACCCCCTGTTTATCCTGCCTTGTCCTCAGTTTCTGAGCCTGCCGCCGTGAGTGCTGCACCCGAGCCTGCCGCCGTGAGTGCTGCACCCAGTCCTGCCCTGTCGTCTGCCATGTCCCCCGTCAGGAGTTCCGTTTCCCCATCCTCTGTGTCCTCCATTTCCAAGTCTGTTGCTGCTGCCACTAATGCAGTACCCCAGTTTGTTTTCCCGGTCGCCCCTGTCTCCACCGCCAGTACCCGGACTGTTTTTCCTGTCTCCACTAAGCCCCGGACTGTTTCCCCCAAGACCTCTCCTCGTGTGTCTCCGTCTAAACCTGCCCAGAGTTCTCGTCCTCAGCCCTCATCCCTTGGACCCAGGATCCCCAGTCCTCCTGTCCACCCTGGACCCCCCCCCCCCCCATGAACTTTGTGTTTCCTCCACCCCCTCTGCCTTGTATGTTGTTTTTGATGTTTCACCCCAACCCTGTCATAGTTTTTTCATGTATGCCACTGTTAGTTTTTTCCATGTTTTGTTGGTTTTTGTCTATGTCACGGTCTGTCATGTCTTGTGTTTAGTTTCCCTTTGAGGAGCGTCTGGTAGCCGCTCCTTAAGGTGGGGGTTCTGTCATGATTCTGCCATCATGTCTTTGATTTCTTTTAGTCTTGTGGCAGAATCATGACAGACCCATGTTTTGTGTGCAGCACATGGCCATTTGTTTGGGCCATGTGCTTGCGTTGTCTCGTCACTTAACCCCGCCCCCTTGTTATCCTCGTCTTGTCATTATTGTCTAGTCAGTTTCACCTGTCCTCGTCATTAGTGTTCCCTTTATAATCCCCTTGTGTTTGCTGTCTTGTGTCGGTTCATTGTTTGACGTTGTGTGAGTCTAGCTGTAAGTAATACATTGAGAAGTCTGTTGTTTGAGAAGTGTCTGTTCCTGTCTTTATTTTGTTCCTGTCTTAGTTTCAATTCTTAGTCTAGTGTAGTCTACCCTGTCTTGTTTTGCCCCATCGTGGGTTTTGTTTTCTGTTTTGTGCCTAAATAAACCCTGTGTGTGTTAACTGCTGTCTGCAATTGGGTTCGTCCTTCCATCCACATAACAGATTTAGCCTACATTTAATTAGAGCGAGATTTTCCCCGTCTTGTCCTTTCCTCAGTGCTCACATCATAGCTAAACATGTTTAAGTAGATCCTCTGTACCTCTCAGTTTCAGATGGATTACATAATCAGATAACATTTATTAAATATTTAGACATTTAAAGGCTTTAGACATAGCCGATTTCTTATCGTGACTGAGCTGAGGCAAGTGGCTTTCGGTAAATTTTTGTGACGCGCAGTTCCCGGAGACAGAGACGAGATGACAGCTAAAATGTTGTTGTTAGCCTAATATGAATACAAGTTTACAGTTTTGAACGATGTAGGCAAAAAATACGGAGTAGCCTATTAAGTTATTTTAGCTGTTATGAGAAAAATAAATCCAAATGAACGCGCCGCCGCGTTTGTCGAACTCCAATTCAACATGACAGAATAAAACTCGACTTTAGAACAATGTAGTATAGCGCCACTCGGCGTGGTGTGCCAAAACACTTAATTATAAACTTCAATATTTCATTCAAAATAATCTCAAAACGCTTTGTGACATTTTGAAAAGCCGTGCATGCATTAAGGCCACTGGAACTAATGAACAACTGAAACGCTGGTTTTGATTGTATTGTTTGTCGTTTAAACGTGCCTGTTGCATATCTCTATTTTATATATTGTAGCCTATATGGTCTATTGGTGAAGTAGCCTATAGCCTATAGGGAATCCAAAAAATATATATAGGCTATAGCCTAGGCCTATATATATATATATATATATATATATATATATATATATATATATATATATAATTTTTTTATTTTTTATTATTATTTTACAGAACTGCTTTTGAAATTACGATTGGTATTATTATACAGATGTAAAGTAATTCTGTTGGAGACTATTTGTTCCAGTATAAAATGGAAATGCTTGGCAATTTTATTTTATAAATATAAGCAAAAACTATATGGTGTAACATAGTTTTAGAACTAGACAAATCTCTCTGCATTAATAATAGGATATAAAATGCATTAATAGGCTAATATAAAATTTACAAAAGTCGCAAGTTTGTTCGGGATTTGAACCTGTGTCATCTAAATGATCTACCACTCTCTGTGAAATGACCAAAGGTTTGTTACTCCAGTGTGTTCGTGTTCACATGAGCGAGAAGACGTTTTATCGTTAGCATATTGTAGACCTTTTACAGTTTTAAAAGATGATATATTATCTGTATGGCCAAAAATTACGGAGTAGGCTAGTCTTTTAAGTTCTTTTAGCTGTTATGAGAAAAAATAAATTCAAGTGAAAGCGCCGCCGCGTTTGTCGAACTCTAGTTCAACAGGCCAGAATAAAACCCAATTTTAGAACACTGCGTGCCACTCGGTGTGCCAAAACACTTAATTATAAACATAAATATTTCGTTCAAAAACATCTCAAAACGCTTTGTGACATTTTGAAAAGCCATGAATGTATTAAGGCCACTGGAACCAGGATCGTAACTGAAACGCGCTGCATGTTATCTCTCAATACAGGAGCAGAAGCGCCGGTTCAGATTGTATTGTTTGTTGTTTAAATGTGCGTGTTGCATATTTTTAAAAATATATAATATATTTGATATGGTCTATTGGTGAATTAGGCTATAGCATTGATTACTGTGGAGGGGGGAAATCCCCCACCAGCAAATCGCACCTTGTTACACAACCATGTTTTTAAAAACTCTTTCTGTAGCCTATATGGAACCCCATGAAGTTTTTTTTTCTTTTTTTCTATTTTTTTAACAGAACTGCTTTTGAATTTACGATTGGAATTATTATACAGATTGATATAAATTCAGTCAATCTGTTGGATAATATTTGTTCCTTTGTGTAAAATGGAAATGCATGGAAATTGTATTTTATAAATAGCCCGTGTTTATTCGGGATTTGAACCCGTGTCATCTAAATTATAGAAACCACTTAAGTACTACCTCTCGACCACAACTTTTCTCACTGAGATTTGCCCATAACTTCGGTTGTTCATCAGTCAGTGTGCGCGCACACGAGAGAAGCGCTCTTCAATCCTCTCATTCATCAATAGTTTAGTGTTATTGCACCTAATTTATTTCCACTGACTGCGAGAGAGGCCTATTTTAACTTTTGATTCATAAAATGTTCTGCTCTAAAAGTTTTTTATATTCTGTTTAAATGTAGGCTACTTTTACTTAAGTTTTGCTTTCGTTAAATTTAACCGAATCTGTTGTAGGCTAAATTATTTTTATTTTTATAATTTTTTGTTCTAAAAGTTTGTTCTATTCTGTTTCGTTTGTTTATTTTTATTTAATTTTTTACATATTCAATCAATCTCATTCTTGTTTTTTTTTTTACAAGACCTTGTGCTGTGTTTTTTAATAAACATACAAACAGAGTTCTCTTACGAGAGTATCTCTCGTACTGCGTAATATCTTACACTATGGGGAAAAACCTCTTTTCCACGAGATACTGAAGCCAAAAAATTATCCTTAATTTTGTATTAATGTAAAACGCTTTGCAGCAGCAAGCAGACATAGGCGAGACAGCTCGCGCCTATTGGCTGCCCTGCGGCAAAAGCAGCAGCCTATCGAGAGAGGCTCTGCGTGACGTCATAACCAATGGGTGCACTTCGCGCCCATATCGTCACGTCCCGCCAGAAAGGGTGTGGTCTCACCCTATAAATAAGCTCGATAGGCTGGTACAAACTGATTTTCATCTCTTCAGCGAAGCTCACGCATCGCTGGATCCGGAGTGAGAAGCCGCGCCGTCGACCTGTAGCCTTCAGCGGGACGTGCCCTTGAGCCTGGAGTCGCTGGCCTCGCCGCCTTCAGCTGCCGTACCTGCTGTGCTTTCCGGCGTACTATATCCTTTACTCTGCCTAGAGTGCGTGTTTGCTTACGTGACGCAACACACACTTCTCTCTCTAAAAGAGCTGCGTCTTTTTAAAGATGCCATCCTGTGGCTCGTGCCGCGCCCAACTCAGCGACGAGGACCGTCATCTCATCTGCGTGTCCTGCCTGGGTGAGGATCACGCGGCTGTCGCGCTCGCTGACGGCGGATGCCCTCATTGCGAGCTATTGCCTATGGTGACTCTGAGGACTCGCCTGGCATCATTCTCCGAGCCTGCACAGCCCGCTGTGGTGCCGCGCCGCAAGAAGCGCCGCGCTCAGCGCGCTCCCGAGCTATCTCCAGCCCGCCAAAGCTCGCCGGTTAGCCCGCCAGCTTCGCCGTTTTCGCTCGAGTCGCTCCCTGATGGACAACGGCCGCCGCCTGCCGCCGCGTCCGCCCCCGAGTTCGAAACTACCGAGGCGTGTTCCCTTATGGCATCCGATAGCGAGGATTGGGCGAGCTCCGTGGACCTCCCCTCCGCTAACGTTTCCTGCCAACCCTCTGGGAAAAGGGCCGGCATTGAGGCTGAGCTGATGCGTCTGCTCTCTCAGGCCGTGGAAAGCATCGGCCTCGATTGGGAGGCGCCCGCGCCACCACCGCGCAACAGGCTGGACGGACGTTTTCTCGGAAAGGACGAAACTCCGTCAAAGTCAAGGCCCGCGCCCTTCCTCCCTGAACTCCACGAGGAGGTCGTAAGTCGTGGAACGCCCCCTTTTCCGCTAGGCTGCGTACCTCTGTCTCGGCTGCATTCTCCACTGTGGACGGTGCGAAAGATAGAGGATACCTCTCCATTCCTCCTGTGGAGACGGCGGTAGCGACTCATCTCTGCCCGCCCTCTGCTGGACGGCGTGCTCAGACGACGCTGCCATCCAAAGCCTGCCGAGTGACGTCAGCCATGCACGGGCGCGCTTACACCGCCGCCGGGCAAGCAGTTTCAGCGCTGCACACTATGGCTATCTTGCAGATTTTCCAAGCCGACCTTCTCCAAAAACTGGACGAGGAAGGACCCGGAGCGATCTGCGTGGCGGATTTGAGGAGCGCTACAGACCTCGCTCTACGCGCTGCAAAAGCCGCTGCACAGGCCATGGGACGGAATATGGCCTCTCTCGCCGTCGCCGAGAGACACTTATGGTTGACGCTGTCAGAGATGACGGAAGCTGAGCGCTCTGTATTCCTCGACGCGCCCATTTCCCCAGCGGGCCTCTTCGGATCTGCCATCAAAGATTTCGCGGACAGATTCATGGAGGTGCAGAAGACTTCGCAGGCCATGAAGCACTTCCTTCCGAAGCGCTCGAGTTCCGCTTCAAGCCGCTCTAAACAGCCGCCTGCCCGCAGCTCTCAGCCGCAGCCTGCATCACCCGCCGCCGCTTCACAGCGCCGCCATGGCCGAGATCAGAGGCCGCGCTCTCGCTCAGCTGGACGCCGCCCCCCTCAGCGCGGGCCCCGGCCGAGGATTGAGATCAAGCCCGAGGCCTCAAAGCCTTCCTAGCCACTCTAGGAAAGCGACGGTGTTCAGATCCCGCTGCGGCCGGATTTTCACCAAAAATTCTCGCTTGGACGGTTCCAAGCATTGTGACTGTCCCAGTGTATTTCGCAGTGAGCCAGCCGGTGTCTCAGCCCGTTTGCCTGCGCACAAAAGCCGTTTTCACGGCTACCCAGATAAATCCAATAAAGAGTGCATTTTCTGGTGTTCCGGCCACGGCCGATGGTGTTATGAGTGTCGTAAGAATGCCCACGTCCCAGTGCCCATTCCCACACCCAGACACAGCCCGCCACGGTGCAGGGCTAGCACGAATAAAATCGACTCAGGTCGATTGTGCACACAATGTAGTGAACGCGCCCATATCACAATGCCCGCTTACACTACACGCTGCGTGTCCCTTGGCTTCTGTAAAAACGAAACCTATACACATTCAGCCGGTTCTAGCCGACAGTGTTCTCAGTACAGTAAATGTGCCCGCAATCCCGCGCCCACACTCTCTCACAGACACGCCGAATCCCACGGGATTCGCCCCGCTCGCTTTCTCTGCGCGACCTGCCATAGAGAGGCTGAGCGCGGCCAGACTGCCCGCTGTGACCAGCGCGCCCCCCGCCTCGAACGCTGTAAACACAGTGTTGTGTTCCCAGTACACCGGGGCTCTCGAGCCGCCGTCTCGCCGCGGCCAGAGCCCGGATTTCATTCTACCCCTAGCTATTCACGCAGATGCGTGGTCAAAGCTTCCCGGGGTATCAGAATGGGTGCTGAACACTATAAAGAGAGGTTATTCGCTACAATTCGTTCGACGCCCCCGCCGTTATACGGCGCGTGTCGAAACTACGGTGAAAAACTAAGTGTCTCATCTACTTCGAGCCGAGATAGCGAAACTACTGAGCAAAGGGGCTATAGAACCTTTATCTCAGGCTCAGAGCGAAGGGGGCCTATACAGCAGATATTTTCTGGTACCGAAAAAAGATGGGGGTCTCAGACCCATTTTAGATCTGCGGCAGCTGAACAGAGCGCTTGCGAAGCGCCGGTTCAGAATGCTCACGACCAGGAAAATCCTTGCGCAAGTGCGCCACGGGACTGGTTTATGTCAATAGATCTGAAAGACGCCTATTTCCAAATACAAATAGCGTCCCATCACAGGCGATTCTTGAGATTCGCCTTCGAGGGCCAGGCGTATCAATACACAGTCCTACCGTTCGGCCTGTCCCTAGCACCTCGTACATTCACGAAGTGTATGGACGCGGCTCTCGCACCACTGAGACTTCGGGGCGTGCGAGTTCTGAACTATTTGGCCGATTGGCTGATTCTAGCTCGATCACAATCAGAGCTCGTAGAACACAGGACCGCTTTACTCGAGCATCTCGAGAAACTGGGCCTTACAGTCAATTGGGCGAAAAGCTCGCTGTTTCCCAGCCAGAAAATTTCCTTTTTGGGAACAGTGATAGACTCGCTGTCCATGACGGTACGCCTGTCACGGGAGCGCGGACTAAAAATTCAGCGCGTCGTGAAATCCTTCCGCCACGGCTCTATAGTCCCGCTCAAAAGGTTTCAGAAAATGCTGGGCCTAATGGCCTCGGCAGCCTCTGTTCTCCAGCTGGGCTTGCTTCACATGCGCCCACTGCAGATGTGGCTAAAAGCGCGGGTTCCGCCCCGGGCATGGACCAAGGGTCTGTTTCGCCTCAGGGTCGACCTTCAGTGCGTCTCAGCTCTGAAGCCTTGGAAAATAACCGACTGGTATCAGTCAGGTGTGAGCCTGGGGACCGCCGCGAGTGTGAAGGCGGTGTCTACGGACGCCTCCACCTCCGGGTGGGGAGCACTGCTCGAGGGCAGACCGTTGGCTGGCCTGTGGTCAGAACGGGAGAAGCTCCTTCACATAAACTGCTTGGAAATGATAGCGGTCGACAGAGCGCTACGGCGCTTCTGTCCCCAGATAAGGGGCCACCACGTCTTGGTCCGGTCGGACAACATGTCAGTGGTGGCATACATAAATCGCCAGGGCGGCATCAGGTCCCGAAACCTTTACAGGTTGACGGAATGCCTCCTGGTCTGGGCTCAGCACAACCTGCTTTCGCTGAGAGCGGCGCATGTGCCTGGTCACCTAAATGTGGGACCAGACAAACTGTCCAGGAAAAATGTCCCAGCAGGGGAATGGTCGCTGCACCCGCAGACGGTCCAGCTGCTGTGGGAAACGTTCGGCAAAGCGCAGGTGGACCTATTCGCGTCTCACGAAAACGCTCACTGCACGAAGTTTTTCTCAAAAAGCAAGGACGCACTGGCCCAGGTCTGGCCTCGTTGTCCCCTGTATGCTTTTCCCCCTGTCTCGCTCCTCCCTCAAGTGCTGGAACGAATCAGGGAAAACGGATGCCCAGTGCTGCTCGTGGCTCCGCTCTGGACAAACCAGACTTGGTTCCCTGCCCTAATGCAGCTGACCAGCACTGCCCAATGGCCTGTACCACTGAGGAGAGACCTCCTTTCACAGGCAGGGGGCTCGATCTGGCATCCTCGCCCCGAACTGTGGTCCCTGCACGCATGGGCCATCAACGGATACCCGCTAGCCTCCCAGAGGGAGTACTAAACACGATCGCGCAGGCTAGAGCCCCGTCTACTAGACGACTCTACTCCTCGAAATGGTCTGTGTTCTCTGCGTGGTGTCAAGCTCAGAGCTTTTCACCTGTAGACTGTGGGGTTTCGGAGGTGCTCTCCTTCCTTCAAGAGCTGCTGGATAAGGGCAGGACCCCATCCACGCTCAAAGTATATGTGGCGGCCATAGCAACGTTTGCAAAACCGGTGTCTGGCCAGTCACTGGGAAGGAACGACTTAGTCGTGCGTTTCCTTAGGGGAGCTCGGAGGCTAAACCCTCCCAGGCCTCCGTCAGTCCCGACGTGGGACCTTTCCACGGTCCTGGAGGCCATGAAAGGCGCCCCGTTCGAGCCAATCCAGTCGTCAGACATGAAACACCTGTCTTTCAAAACAGTGTTTCTCATGGCTCTCGCTTCAGTGAAGCGCATAGGGGACTTACAGGCGCTCTCGGTGAACGCGTCATGTATGGAGTTTGGGCCTAATGACTCAAAAGTCATTCTCAAACCTAAGCACGGGTACGTGCCGAAATCCCTCAATACACCGTTTAGGGCCCAGGTAATTTCCCTGTCTGCCCTTCCGGTTCTCAATGAGGAGAAAGACGCGAGTCTCCTTTGCCCCGTCAGGGCATTGAGAGCGTATGTGTCCCGCTCGTCTGTTTTCAGACAGACCGAGCAGCTTTTTGTTTTGTTTGGCGGGCAGTCCAAGGGACTTGCCGCTTCGAAACAGAGCCTATCCAGGTGGATAGTCGATGCCATAGCGCTGGCTTACACTTCTAGGGGCCTGGAGTGCCCTTTGGGTGTCAGAGCGCACTCCACGAGGGACGTGGCCTCCTCGTGGGCATGGTCTAGCGGGGTTTCCCTGCAAGATATCTGGGCTGGGCCTCACCGTCTACATTTATAAAGTACTATAACCTGGAGGTACCCGCCTTACAAACTAAGCTTTTGGCGGTCTAGAATTCAGTGCTATCTGCCCGCTTTGCGGCCCAGTACTAAGTTTGACCTGTGTACCACTCGCTGACTGATGCAGCAGCTCCATGAGTGTTGATACATGTATGGCCACCCAGTTTAGGTTGAAGTTTCACCCTGGTTGCGTGGTTTAATTGTCACATGACTAGCTTCTCTGGACGCTATCTTATAAGGAATGACGCTTTTAGCCTCTCTTCCTCCACTCCCTGTGAGTTTATGGTGATTATGCATTATATGAGCCCTGGGCTTCGGCCCCTGGGACTTTAGTGTTGGATCCCCGTACGCACGGCGTGTTGCATTGTGTTCCCCATAGCGTAAGATATTACGCAGTACGAGAGATACTCTCGTAAGAGAACGTACTCGGTTACTAACGTAACCTCGGTTCTCTCTAGAGAGGGAACGAGTACTGCGTATCTTGCCGTGCTTGGAATACGCTCTGGTTCGCTTCGGCGATGAAAACCAGTTTGTACCAGCCTATCGAGCTTATTTATAGGGTGAGACCACACCCTTTCTGGCGGGACGTGACGATATGGGCGCGAAGTGCACCCATTGGTTATGACGTCACGCAGAGCCTCTCTCGATAGGCTGCTGCTTTTGCCGCAGGGCAGCCAATAGGCGCGCCAGCTGTCTCGCCTATGTCTGCTTGCTGCTGCAAAGCGTTTTACATTAATACAAAATTAAGGATAATTTTTTGG
The DNA here is from genome assembly GCA_031834385.1 of Semotilus atromaculatus. Classification (NCBI taxonomy): domain Eukaryota; kingdom Metazoa; phylum Chordata; class Actinopteri; order Cypriniformes; family Leuciscidae; genus Semotilus; species Semotilus atromaculatus. The sequence goes on from JAULUF010000022.1 coordinate 22,381,290, forward strand.
CTTCAATATCTCGTGGAAAAGAGGTTTTTCCCCATAGCGTAAGATATTACGCAGTACTCGTTCCCTCTCTAGCTGCACACTATGGCTATCTTGTTAGTAACCGAGTACGATATACGGTATAGCCTATAGTTCGTACAAATAAACGTCTATAGGCTATGTATAGGCTACTACTATGTAGGCCTATACTATAAATTGTATGATCGTTTGTTTAAATAACATTAACAAAATTGTCTGTCTTTAATTAATAATAAAATTATTACTTTAACATGCAGTTTCAACTTCACCAAATCTTTGTTTGTTTCATTATTGTACAGAAAATGCAAATAGCTCGTTTTAATTTTTCATGTTTGTTGCTTATTTGGAAATTGCCATAGTTGTAGTATTTCATCCTTACTGTTAATTGACATTAGCCCCGCACTTACGTTTCAAAATGCGGCAATTGCGGCTGTTTTGCTAAATGCCCCTTTGCGCCACCTGGCGGTCATTTCGCAAACGACTTTGAAATGCGACTAGTTTATTTTTGCCGCGGTGGATTTGCCGCGGCACGAGTCGCGGCGGTAATAGGCATTCTGGTTGAGTACCTACTGTAAACATATAATTTAAGGTAACAGAGATTGTTTTGGCTTTATAGCGGTTCTTGAATAATGTTATTTCCAGCTAAAGTTAGCTTTGATTGATTTACTTCCAGTGAAATGATCATTTGTTATTAAATTAGGGGCCGCTAATAGCCTGGCTAACGCCAGACCACGTATCATTGAGAATGAGACGTGGTCTGGGAACCACATGTTCATTTTCTCGTATTTGAGGCGTGGTTTACGAATGCCCAGAGCCGTTTTATTGGGCTTGTTCTTCTGTTGAGCACACGGCAGGGGTTTTTTTCGACGGACTTATCACTTATCTGCTTCTCTGTTGTTTTATATTTAAAGAATGTAGTTTGACCATTTTAATTTCCTTTTTTCCCCCCTTGTGCTTATTACTTGTAATCACAGAGCTTTCATCCAGTTCCCAAACTCTCTCAATTCAGATATTTTGAACATATACAAAATGTTGTTGTAAGTCGCACTAAATCGAACCAATGGCAGCATCCGATAAACGGCGAAGGTCTCGCCCGTGTTTCGTCTTTTCCAGGCTAAAGGGATTTCTGAATAAATGCAATACACTTTCTCATATGTATTAACTTGTTATTTCATCTGACTCCATATATAAAAGGGTTTTTTAATGATATCTGTGCATCATTAAATTGTGAGTGAATATTTGACTATTCCTTTTAACCATTAGCTAAATGAACAATGTCAAAATCAGTTAGAATAATCAAATGTAACAATTTATTATGTCAGGTAAATGTATCATGCCAATTTCACAATCAGTTCAAAGATAATCAATACAATACCATCGAATGCTCTAGAATAAGAGAAAAAGATGCAAACCAGACATAGGCTACATGAGCTGAGGGTCACGAGACCCTCAACCACACGGGCTAATCTGAATACAGAAAACAGCCTCGAGCTTCTCACTGCAGTCCATTAAATAGCCAGAATGTTTTCACATGGAAAACCTGCTAATTTGCATTAAGAAGTTACACCTCTTGGGTTGAGGGAGAAAGACCATTTGCCTAGAGTCCACCTTCATTTGTGTCAGTTATCTTCTAAACTTCTAGAAAAGGCTTATTAGCTTTTGTTTTACTTATTTAGTAATGGTAGACAGTTGTACCAGTCACCCTGAAACCTTTAAAATGATACTAAACACAATACTTAATTATTCACATTAAAACCATATATATTCTTGTGTGAGTTTTAGTTGTCTCTGAGAGAAAGAGAGAGAGAGAGAGAGAGAGAGAGAGAGAAAATGTAGATGACGTGAGACTTTTGTCTCAAGGGGGAGGTCAAATGTTAATTTGCAGCAAGGTCCTTTTGTCTCATAGACCAGTGGTCATTCTATAACCAGTTCTTCCAGTTTTTCATCCTTACATTGTCATTCATTATATCTACTTCTATTGTCTAACAAAAAATAATATAGGAAACAAAAACAGCTTTATTGGACATTCGGCTATATTATATGATATGATATTAAAATACATTATGTGAGCATGAATTTAGAGAGAAAACACATTAGGCAGGCAGAACGCAAGAACGACACGATGACGTAATGAATACGTAATGAATAATGAATTGACGTATGACGTCATCTAGCGACATTTAGCGACTTTTAGGGAAGGCGTTAGCTACTTGAAAATAGTTGGCAACACTGGCTGCGGCAAGGCAGCATGGGGAAACCCAGGCTAGGCTGCTAAGACGACGCCGTTCTCTCTAAAAAGACTTTAAAAGCGAACCTGTGATAAACGCTGATGTAGGGTGACCACTAGAGATGCACCGATTGACCGGCGCGTGACCGAAACCGGACGTTGTTCACTTGATCGGCCATGACCGCGACCGGCAGGTCAGTCTGACATATGCCGGTCAAACGCACTCGGGCGCCGCATGATTAACGTTGCGCAACATCAGTATCACACGTGTACACGAAATGCACATGTAGGAAACCTTGTGAATTATGGCCGTTTCACAACGCAAGTCTGAGCGGCGCGTATTTTTTTTCGGCTTGCATGTTAATCAATGAGTGCGTTCACACCGGGAGCGGGAGCAGCGCGTGAGCGTCAATCAGGAGTGAAGCGGTTTCGGCGCTGTGTCTATTTTTGCTGCGCTGCTCACGCTCAATTAAAGTGAAAGCACACTTTTGATGGACAAAAAAATAAAAAAATAGGATTTAAAAGTGCCCAAAATGCACAGAATTTGCATGTCGTGTGTTTTAACAAGAACTGGAGTAGGCTATGTCAGAAAAGAAAATGAAGACTCTTTATAGAAAATATTTATAGAAAATGTACCCATTTAAACTTGTTTTTATTATTTAGTTTGAGTAAAAGTATATGGTGTTTTAAAAAAATATATATATAGAAAATAAATATTTGTGTTATTGAAAATAAAAAAGTGGTTAGAAAAAATAAAATCGGAATCGGCTAAAATCGGTATCGGCAGGTCAAACTCAATGAAAATCGTAAATCGGAATCGGCCTAGAAAATTGTAATCGGTGCATTTCTAGTGACCACCATCAAATAAACCAAATGTGGGACGATTATAAGTTTGTGTGGGACAATGTAAACATTACCAACACTAAAACATAACCTAAAACTGTTATATACAGTCACTAAAATTACAATTTATAATAATGTCATTTAGATGTGAAAAACTTTTAAAAAATGCGGTTTTAGAGAGAGGTTTTTGCGACACGTGACTTTCAAATGAAAGATTGGTATCAAAGAGCACACCCAGGTTCCTAACCAACAATGAAGACTTAACAGAGCAGCCATCAAGTGTTAGACAGTATTCTAGGTTATTACGTGTGGAAGTTTTTTTTCCAATAATTAGAATCTCTGTTTTTTCAGAATTTAGTAGTAGGAAATTACTGATCATCCAATTTTTTATATCAGCTATGCATTCCGTTAATTTTGTGAATTGGTAAGTTTCGTTAGGTTTTGAAGAAATATACAGCTGAGTATCATCGGCATAACAGTGAAAGCTCATTCCATGTTTCCTAGTGATATCTCCTAATTGTTGCATGTACAGAGTGAACAGCAGCGGTCCTAGTACTGAGCCTTGCGGTACGCCATACTGAATTTGTGATCGATAAGACATCTCTTCATTTACTGCTACGAACTGATAACTATCAGATAAATATGATTTAAACCATGCTAGTGTAATTCCACTAATGCCAACATAGTTTTCTGGTCTATTTAAAAGAATGTTGTGGTCAATTGTGTTAAATGCAGCACTAAGATCAAGTAACACTAATAGAGAGATACAACCACGATCGGATGATAAAAGCAAATCAGTTGTGATGAGAGCTGTCTCAGTACTATGGTACGGTCTAAATCTGGACTGAAAATCCTCGCAGGTATAATTTCTTTCAAGAAAGGGACACAGTTGTGAGGATACTGCTTTTTCTAATATCTTTGACAGAAAAGGCAGATTCGAGATCGGCCTGTAATTGGCTAATTTTGTATGATCAAGTTGCGTTTTTTTATCAAGCGGTTTTATCATAGCCAGCTTAAAGGTTTTTGGTACGTATCCTAGAGACAGAGACGAATTAATGAAATTAAAAAGAGGATCTATGACATCTGGAAGCATCTCTTTCAGTTGCTTATTCGGTATAGGGTCTAACATACAAGTTGTCGATTTAGATGAATTAACGGGTTTGCAAAATTCTTCCTCTCTTATAGCAATAAATTAATCAAATTTTTCCTCAGGGAGACTACAATGCACTCCCGGATGCGATATTGTAGTAGACGGTTGCATAGTTATAATTTTGTCCCTGATATTATCAATCTTATAAGTGAAGAAGCTCATAAAGTCATTACTGCTGTGTTGCTTGGACACTTCTGGGCTTGAAGCTTTCTTTTTCGTTAGTTTAGCCACTGTTTCAAATAAATACCCAGGATTATGTTTATTTTCTTCTAATAGGATTGCAAAATAAGCAGATCTAGCAGCTCTTAAGGCCTCTCTGTAAGCAATCGAGCTCTCTTTCCATGAAATCCGAAATACCTCTAGTTTTGTTTTCTTCCAGTTGCGCTCCATTTTTCTGGCTGCTCTCTTAAGGGCCTGGGTGTGCTCGTTGTACCATGGCATTGGACTATTTTCTTTAATCTTCTTTAAGCCCAACGGAGCAACTGTGTCTAAAGTGCTGGAAAAGAGAGAGTTAAACGTTTCTATTGCAATATCCAGTTCTTCTAAGCTATCCGGAATGCTGAGATGATGAAACTGATTAGGAAGGTTATTGATAAAGCAATTTTCAGTGGCTTTATAGGTCTAACATATTTATAACACGGAGTTGGCTTTGCAGCCTTGGCTAAATGTAATTTACATGAGACTAGATAATGATCTGAGATGTCATCGCTCTGCTGCAGAATTTCAACGGCATCTAGATCTAATACTATCATATGGAATAGATGTTGAGTATTATTACAACGAGAAGGTCCTGACACGTGTTGTCTAACTCCAATTGAGTTTACAATGTCTTTAAATGCCAATCCCAATGCATCTTTTTTCATTTTTCATTTCAGCAGAATTCTCAAACGTGATTTAGAATGTGATTTCTTAGTGGTTTTAAAAATATTACTATAAATTACAGCAACACCTCCCCCTTTGCCTTTCAGACGAGGTTCATGTTTATAACTGTAATCTTGTGGGGTTGACTCATTTAAAGTAATGTAATCGTTTGGTTTTAGCCAGGTTTCTGTCAAACACAGCACATCTAGATTATAATCTGAAATCATATCATTAACTATAAGCGATTTTGAAGTAAGGGATTGAATATTCAGCAACCCAAGCTTTATCATTTGCTCATCTGTATTATAACTGTTTTTTATTTGTTGAACATCAATTAAATTTTTAACCTGACGTTTTTTGGATTTCCAAATCCGGGGAACAGACAGAGTCTCTATATGATAATATCTAGGTGAAAGAAGCTCTGTGTGATGTGATTTATCTGACCTCGGTGACGCAAGGCCGCTAGCAGACGGTCGGTTTAGCCAGTTTGTCTGCTTCCTGACCTGAGCCCCGGATCGGATCTATCTATTTCTTTTATTTATTTCTATTAGATCTTATTAAACATCCAATTAAACACAATGTACTATTTAAATCGATTGCTGGACATCGGTATGTTATTGTACATAGGTAGGCTACATCTGATTTATTATTTAGCATTCTATTAGCAACTGTGGTAGGAGGGGCATCAATGACCGCTAGGGGGGGCACGGCCCTCGAATGCCCCACCACAGCGCCGGCCCTGCAGGAAGAGCTCTTTGAAAAGAATAGATCCAATCCACACCCCAAAGATTTGTTCGGAGGCTCTAGGACTGACTACAGTCCGCACCCCACAGAACAGATTTGGTCCCCGACCTCAAGTTTCACATTAAACTCACTACTCTACCACAGACTCAGGTCATCAACATGGTTTCATCTCTCAATTTCCCAATTAACATTTCAGAGTAATTTATCTTTGTCTCTTACCCAATTCTCAGTGCCATTTGAGTTCAGTTTAGAAATCAAAAGGAGCATGCAAAATAAAATACAGTGTAATCAGTTGGACAGTGGCACAGTACTCATTCAGTAAATGCACAATGTGTTTTGAGTCTGGATTTGAATGTGACTAATGTAGGGGCACATCCAGAGCCACCTTAACCTAATGTTAGGCCCCGGGACTGAGAGGTTTTGTAGGCCCCCCATCCCCTCAATTTATAGTCTCATTTAAAAAATATTGTAATATCTAGGTAATCTACACCACAGTTGAGAAATTTCAACTTTATGCAAATGAGAAGCGAGAACTGAGATGTGACCTGTAACTAACCACAAACATGGATATAATAAAATGATGCATGGAAAAGAAACTTTCGACAGTCTCAGTGAGTTTAATTCATACATTAATAGTTTGAGTGTTGTAGTTTTTTATGCAAGTTTAGCACTGCTGCAGTTAATTTTACAGTTTCCCCTGCATTATGTTGACTATTAGGGACAAGAAAATTTATTATTTGTCAAATTCGGATGACGTTTTAGTAATTTACGACAGTATGAATGAGTTTAATTTGTAGATTGATTGATCGTTAATCTGCTGTGTGGTAATATAAAAACACTCTCCCAACCGCATACTGTTTCTTTTGAGCCTAATTCCTAGTCAAATTAAAATAATATAGTTATTGTTATAATATAGTATAGTATAATATAGTTATTACCAATCACTTGTGATGGTGTTGTGATGGTGTTTTGTATAGATGTGGCCAGACGAGCAGTCTACCAATAACATTAGAGTGACAGCACTACCAACGCCCACAAGCGACCACAGTATAGAGACTAGCGACATATATGGCGACATACAGCGACAAAATCGCTGGTTGTGTGTGAATGGGGTTTATGGGGCTTATTTGTTCTATATATATATATATATATATATATATATGCTTTGCATCACATAAATAAATTATATTAAAACATATATTCATAAAGAAAACCATTATTTTAAATTGTAGTAATTTTTTTTTCTGTATTTTTGATTAAATAAATGCAGGCTTGATCCACATAAGGAACTTATGTGCAATGTGTGGGCAATTTTTTTTACCAGTAGTGCTGTACTATTATACTATTGCTGCAAAATTAAAATAATAAAGTCACCATTTCGCGTGTTGTTGTCAGCCTACACTTCACATAATAGGCCTGTAGCCCTGGGCTTCATTTAACAAACTATGATAGTTTCATCTACTGGTAAACGGTTTATCAATATAGACTAAATACAAGTGACTTGAATACTATACTTACCATTAATGCTACTTTTGGTGCTGGTTTTGTGCAGGTCTTTGTAGTCAATTAACATCCATTAGTTCAACAACACAGATTCAGATCGCTTCATAAATCTAAATTCGTCTGTACATGTAATTTTCAAACTATTTATAAATGACCGGAAAATTACAGCTCCACATCACATTGTCCAATTGAATTTGAACTACTTGTGCCAGATGACGACTGGTTGATGTATTATACACGACACATAGGCTTCAATGAATTGTCATATTTTAAAATATGTGATATGTGGATTTTTAATTGAATCGAGACACAACCTTTTATTATTGAAAAAAAAAAAGTTGTGGGTTTATTTTTTTCCTGCCGTCGAGCCATTATACTTACTGAAAGAACCATATTTGGCGTGAGTACAGCGGTGATCGCGAGCTTCTGAGCTTTTAGAACATTTTATATATTTAGAATATTTATATATTCAGCATGCTGAAGCAGGTTTTGTGGATAGTTCATGTTCTCATTGTGACTCAACATGACTATCGCAGTGTTGAGATCGAGACTTCATGCGTGAAGTTGGAGTCCCCATTACCACGCCCGCTTCGGTGCAGTGTGGGATGGGTGAACAGAGGATCATAGTGAGGCTTCCCTGTCCGGTAACCAATCCCTGTGGGCCCCTCATTCCTCTATCACACCACAGCCGGTGGAGCCCCCATTGAGCACGCTGGTCCCTCTGTAATGGACCGACCAGCCGTTTCATTCAGGGCCCCTCCAGAGGACAGGATGCCGATTGCAGCATCGGAGGGTGAGCTGACCTCTGGAAATGATGACTCAGCTGCGTTATCTCCATCTGGGAGTGTAACGTTGCCCTAACCAGATCCAGAAATGTCAGCTATGCTGAAGCGGGCCGCCGAGGTTGTCGGCTCGGGTTAAGTCATCTTCATTTATATAGAGCTTTTAACCATGTAGATTGTTTCAAAGCAGCTTTACAGAGATAAACATATAATTTAAGGTAACATAGATTGTTTTGGCTTTAGCAGTTCTTGAATTATGTTGAACAATGTCTTGAAAAATATTCCAGCTAAAGTTAGTTTTGATTGATTCACTTCTGTCAAAATGATTTGTTATTAAATTAGGGGCCGCTAAGACGAAACCGTTCTCTCTAAACAGACTTTAAACGCGAACCTGTGATAAACGCTGATGGCGTTCATATGTGCATTAAGAATTGATTCTATAGTTATGTGTGTTTGAATATATGTGTGCAGGTTTGTAATTCCCTACAAGCCATGGCTAAACAAACTACTTGTCTTGCCTATACATTTTATTACAGTATTTTATTATCACTTCGGGGTAGGTACGCTAACCAAATTTTCCCACAGGGCTTTATCTGTAGAGTGGTAAAGGGATCCTCCATAGGGAGAGGCTAGTTTGCACTTCAGCACTGCACTGTCATTGGGTCCAGACGAAGGTCCTTCATCAGATCTGGATACAGCCTGAATCCGGCAGGCTGTGGGAAAACCTCAGGATAAACAAAGACACTAAAATTAGCGTAGATGCCATTCTTCTTATGATGTAACGAGTAGGCTACATCAGGATTTAAGGGAAGTGTTCCCAGTTCTGGCTGACCTAATCTATGCAGCCTAACATTTGACATGTACATGTAACGATTCACTCGCAACCCGTTGAAAATCGATAAAAATGTGTGACGATTCAAGTCGGTTGAAATGTTAAACGAATCGCAATACATGTTTTAAACAGCAGGGGCGTTTACTGTAGCCTACTTTGAAGTTGTGAACCTTGCTTTACAGGCACAATAGCAGCGAGCACACAATGGCGTGAAGCTAGCGAGTGTTTTCACTTCATTCATGGGACTTGAGCTTGTGTGAGCCAAGCTCAACTTCCATAGGAATGAACTGAAAATGCTTGGTTTGCTCCGCTAGCGCCACGCCAGTGTGTTTTACTATCTCTCTCTAAATGTGTACATGTATTTTTTTTTAAAATAATCTATTGATGGTTATGGCATATTTTATAAATGTTTTTTTTTTTTTTTACTTTTGCTAGTGAAATGATACAAATTATAACAAAATTAAAACCCCTCTCAATGTGGTATTCATTTTACATAGTCTTTTACTTTAGTGTGCGAAGGTACCAGTGTCCACCCTCTTGACCAGACATTTTACATTTTAATTTCAATGTAGTTTTTTTATTTGACAAATATATTTTTAAATTAAAAAGAAATGTGCAGCATTTTGTCTGAGAAATAATAAAAGGGACACTTTTTCATTTATGATTTCTTAAATTAATCATTGTTGAAAAAATCTTGAGAAAATCGTATCGTGAAACCAGTATCGTGAATTGTATCGCATCTTGAGTTGAGTGAATCGTTACATCCCTAGTATTATGTGAATGCTAGGTCAAAGAGATGTGTCTTTAATCCAGCTTTGAACTGACAGAATGTGTCTGCTTCCCGGACAATAGGGGTGTAACGATATTCGAACCGAACCTAAAAACCGCGATACAAATATCGCGATACTCTAATGGCGTACCGAACACGCCCCGCCCCCTGCTACCCCGGACCCGCCCTGTCTCATTGGACCTCATGTCTTATGTGTACACAACGAATTCAGTTTTGTAGCCTAACCACCATTAACACCATATAATAGCAAGCTCCGTGTTTTGTTACTTTCGATAATAAGCAAGGTGTAATCTTTCAAACTCTGACTATATGATCACGAAATTCAAACTATAAATGGCGTTTTGGCGCTCTTTGATGTGGCGTGACCGATCACTGTAAGGCACAATATGCAGAAATTGTGTTTTTGTCAAACAGCGACCCCTAGAGTAAATACCTGTAAATATCGTAAATACACCCCCACCCCCACCCTGTACACCGGTACCTGTTCGGTAGGATAGAAGCGTTGGTCATGGAACAGGCACAAGACACCGAAGATATTGACCAGGTAATGTTTCACGATTTCATAAAAATATTGGGCTATTGCATACATACTGCATAGTCTACTGAACTAATGATGATGAACTAATGACTGACAAGCTGAGCCATATCGCATTAATTATCGCAGGCGATATGTCCATGATAATTAATGCGATATGGCTCAGCTTGTCAGTGAACTACGGCTCTGTGTAGTAAATGCCACTCCATCTGATAGCAGGTGATGGCGATTTACTACTAATCAAGGAACTGGCTTTACTGACGAGATGCGCATAACAATGTCATCCGATATATCGTGCAGCCCTATTGTATCGTGATATGTATCGTATCGTGAGACCCTTGCTAATACACAGCCCTATATTTAACCGTCCAATTCCACTAATGCCAACATAGTTTTCTAGTCTATTTAAAATAATGTTATGGTCAATGGTGTAGGGCTGGACCCAAATATTCGTTCGGTGGGTTGGTATTCGATTAGAAAATTTTGCACACCTAGCATCCCCCTCGAAACGGTTCTCATTCGCGCTTGAATATGTTTTACTCTATAAAATCTGGTGAAATATAATACGAAATATAATAGTTCTAGTAGACTACTAAAAATGTGCACACCTTGCACACCTAGCATCCCCCTCGAAACGGTTCTCATTCGCGCTTGAATATGTTTTACTCTATAAAATCTGGTGAAATATAATACGAAATATAATAGTTCTAGTAGACTACTAAAAATGTGTTCCTGCAACGGGAGTATTCTCTGGCTATAGCGCAGAACAGCAGATTTTGTATGGACAGAAGTGCATGCCTGAGCTTGTATTTGGGTTACGCTGCGTTGCTTTGACATTGTGGAAAATAGAATAATAGAAACAAAATGTATTATCCTTTTTACCCGTTATTATCAACCTAAATTGATCTACTGCGAAATATAGGCAAGGCAAGTTTATTTATATAGCACATTTCATACACAATGGTAATTCAAAGTGCTTTACATAGAAGAAATTAAAATAATCAAAAGAAATAAGAATAATTAAAACAGTTTAGAATAAAAAGTTAAATAAAATACAGTATAAACAGTCGGACGAACAGTGGCACAGTGCTCATTCAGTAAATGCATAGCTAAATAGATGTGTTTTCAGTCTGGAGACTACTGTAGGAGCACATCTGATCTCTTCTGGAAGCTGGTTCCAGCTGCGGCTGGCATAGTAGCTAAAAGCAGACTCTCCTTGGTATTTCTAGCTGACGTGATCCTAATGATCTGAGTGATCTGTTGGGTTTATATTCAGTGAGCATATCTGCAATATAGGAGACTTTGAGATTTTACTGGGACGTCACGTCCCCCAGTTAAACCGCCCATGAGTTAAACTTCATGACCGTCACGATTCAGCGAAAAGACAAAAATGCAGAGGACTTCATCTGTGTGGGAGAACTTTAAGGGCGCTTTCACTCTAGCACTTTTGGTGCGCACCCGGGATCGAATGATGTCAGAGTTCGGTACGTTTGGATGATGTGAACGCTGTCTTCCGAACTTGGGTGTGCACCCGCGAACAGTACTCGAGTCCGAATAAAAAGGTGGTCTGGGGTGCGGTTCATGTGAACTCGGGTACGGTTCGCTGCTGATATGAATGCAATCGAACCAAACCTCGGAAGTGAACCGCTATTGATGACGTATAATGTGGTCAAATATTTGATAAACGTTAGCTCTTTCATTCGTTCGTTCGTGCGTGTGTGTGTGTGTGTATTGATGAAAAGCGGGATTGATGCACTGCAAGCAGAGAGAGAATTTCTGAATCTTTGGCGGACAGCCTGCGGTTTCGTTTTCAGAATTTTTGCGGCAGACAGATGCGTGTGTTTCTGTATGTCTATGTTGAAAACAAAACCAAAGGTTAAAAAAAAAAGAACAAATGTAATGTCAACCGAGCGAGTCTATCCATTTGTGCGTCTTTTCATTCGAGGTTACTAAGCAACACCATTACGCCAGCTGCAGCCTGATGATGCAAGCGTACCGCGGTTCGGATAGAAATATTATAATGTGAACACAGTCCATCGGGGCGGGGGCAGGGGGAGGGGGGAGCAATCGAACTCGGGTTCGGAACAGGCAATCGAACCAAGTGTGAAAGCGCCCTAAATTAAGTGAGGAAGACAAGACAAAGGCAGTGTGTAAAATGTTATTGCTACCGTGTTCTTTATTTAGGCTATTAGTTTGTTCATTTATTTTTGTTTTTCTTTATTTAAATTTCGTGTTTCTTTATTTAAATTTCGTTTTCTATTTCGTTTTTCTTTATTTAAATTTTGTTTTTCTATATTTAAATTTCGTTTTTATTTATTTAAATTTCATTTTTATTTAAATTTCATTTTTATTTAAATTTCATTTTTATTTATTTATTTAAATTTCATTCTTATTTATTTAAATCTACCCTACACTGTAAAAAGAAAAGGTGCCTGGAGGAACCTTTTGGGGTTCTTCACTTTGCCACACCGGCGGAACCGTCTGTAGATCCTCTAGGAACCCTTTAAATAGGGGCGGTTCTCTGAGGAACCACCCAGGTTTCCTGAGGAACTCTTATATAAGGCACTGTGTGGAACCGCTTTGGGTGCCTCCAGGAACCAATTTTTATTTATTTATTATTATTTCATGTTGTTACTATAGTTACCATTAACTTCTATTATAATAAACACTGAACCAAATACAAAATAAGAATTGTTTATTACATTTTTTAGATCCATTTTAATACATAGGCTACACTTCCATGCACTTGGGAAAAGCTAATAGATTAATATCAATGAATAGAATACACAAACAAACAGTATAATACATAAGCAACATGAATAATCAACCATGTATATACAATAGGCTATACAAGAAAAGACATCTCAACAAAATCCATGGAAACACATATGTTCCATGTAATAAATTAATGTAAATCTTCACTTAGTTAAGTTGTGTTAAGCTTGTTAAGTCTGATGTCACTATTTCCAAATCCAAAAGCTCTATCAGATGCCAAAAACAAACAACAAACGGTATGGGGGTAAATTGATGCCTAAATCATTGCAAATGGACAGACTAAAAGTCACAAATAGATATTACAACTTGTAAACACAAAACACAATCTACAAATAGATAAAAAATCCGCAAACAAAGTCCTCATGATCCTCAAATGTAAAACAAGATCTACAAATAGATACAAAGTCCTCAAACAAACTCTTTGTGATCCACAAATATAAAGCATGATCTACAAAAAGATTAAAAATCCACAAATAAACACATCCTGATTCACAAATAGAAATCAGTGACTTGTACTTGAAAACCAGAATTTGAATGAATGTAAAGTGACTTGTTTGCAGGTGAAGATCATGTTCTGTTTGTAGATTGTGTCACATTTGTTTTCAGAATTCTGACACTATTGTTTCGCTGATGTGACAAAATAATGCCATAATCATTGAAAATAAAGAGACTATGAGTAAAAAATGCATATTACAATTTGTAAACACAAAACAAGATCTACAAATAAATTTAAAATCTGCAAACAAACTCCTCACAATCTGCAAATGTAAAACACAATCTGTAAATAGATTCCAAATCTGCAAACAAACTCCTCATGATCCGCAAATGTAAAACAAGATCTACAAATAGATAAAAAATCCACAAACAAACTCTTTATGATTCACAAATAGAAATCAGTGACTTGTACTTGACAACCAGAATTTGAATGAATGCAAAGTGATTTGTCTGCGCACGAAGGTCTTTATTAGTTTGTAGATTGTGTTGCATTTGTTTTCAGAATTTTGGCACAACTTTTTCGCTGTTTTTTTACCATTAAAAATCTACAAATGCCCTCCTCACAATTTGCAAACAAACACAGTCTAACTTGTATTTTCAAACCACTGTAAAAATACATTCTTACACATTCTGTGCAAAGCTCAGCATGCAAGTGTTGAATCTGTGTTTGCAGATCACAGGGCATTCACAGATCCCTCTGCACACGTATACAGATCTTTTTGGCACTATCTTTCCGCAGAGTGTGTGACTACGATCCACACGTGTAGTCAGCCAATCAGGGGTATTGCTTCAATGTGATGTCACGCCCCCTCAATAAGCCCTTTTCAAAATAAGAGCTGACGCTTCTCGGACGACTGGGCTGGCCCAGAGCCGTTGAAAAACATATTTACCGGCTCTGGGCTGGCCTCACTGTCATTTACCGTGACGGTGTTGTGCCGAGGTTCTTACCCCTGAAAGGAAGTGTATCCCCGGTCGCGGGAGCGCGCTCGCATTCAGCAGAAGGTGGGCCATTGGTTTGAACAAAGTAAATTAAACTATAGCACGTGAATTGTTTAAGTTATCGTTATACTATTTTTTTTAGCAAAGACAGCTATCACGTGGCCCATCTATCAAAATTGTTTTATTCTTCTGCAAGCTAACGATCGAACTTCATTGCACTGAATTGAGAAAGTCAAGTTTTCTGCAAAACCAAGACGACCATACCGTTTCACTCATAAAGCAAACAGCCTTTGGATATTAAATTGTTGTGAATCCCCCCGAAAAAAATAACAGCAGTGAATATGGACAATATATTTTTTGTTTTGTTTCTAAGGTGACCTGACTGACATATGTCACTTTTGTGGATCAGAAGGGCCTGAGGCAGATTTGAGTTGAATCAAACTTAAGAAATGTGAAATGAAATAGGTTTTGTTCTAGTTATTAAGAATTTTCTTGAATTGGTATGTTGGATATTTCTATTCTATATCTTCTATTTTACCCAGTACTAACAAACATTTCATTATTTTTTTATCTCCATATGAATTACTGTATATTAAAAATATAACACACAGGAATGAAAATTTTCACCCTCTTATTGAAGACCCAAAAATCAAAATAATTTGTTTTCCAGATTCAGTGTGACATTTGTTTGCGGTGGTTCCACAATATGTGCGCTCAAGGCCACCAACGGAGGAGGCCTTCCTTTGTGCTTATACTCCTTAGTTTTGTGTACATTATTGTTCTTGAGGACTTTATTCATTAAATCTTGTTGTATTACATTATACCTTTCAAGTTTGTGTCTTCTTGAAAAATGGCTTACAATATATTGATTAATAAAATAATTGCAGATTAAGTTTCTTTCGATTGATTAATAAACTAATACCTGTATATAGCATGTCAAAAACAGTTGCCAAAGTAATTGTCTTGCTGTATATTTTGTACATTCAAGTGATGAAGAAAGTGGACACTGGATCTGCTCTGTGTATCCTATTATACATTAAAACTGAAAGTGTACAGGGCTGCGTTTCCCGATAACGTTGTCTCTTAGTATTGAACGTTGTCTCTGAATCCACATCTCTGAGTTTACAAGAAGAGATTCAAAATTCACTGTTTAAATCCTTTTTGATCAATATTATCGTTAATACGTGTTTCCCAAAACGCTCTTAGTTAAGTATACCTTCTGTAAGTCATACGTTCGGAAGGTTGGTCTGGAGCACTCTTAGCTATACCTTATCACTGTTAAAGGTCTATATGAATATAATTCTGAAGTTTTAATACACCAAGACAGTGTTCAATTAGGCTAATTCAAGTGTTTTCATGCAAAGAATAAAATTGTCATTACACTGATTGTTGTTACAATTTTAATTATATTATTATATATAATACAATTTTATAAATTTATTTTAATTAAAGAGCGAATAAATAATTCATTTAAAGGCCAGTGAAAGCATAGGCTACTGTCAGTTAAGTCCTATTCGGACGCTAATATTGTTTATCATGGGCTCGTACGGTATTTTAAACATTTAGCCTACAGGGGTAAGTCGGTTATTTTAGTGCCGTCCGAATCCATAATATCAGTGTTTTTTCTCACCCAACCCGCGTAAAAATCTCTGTCCAAATTAGTACCTACTGATTTTTTGACAAACAGGTCGTGTGGTAATTTAATTGCCGTCTGAATCCACATCTCTGAGTTTACAAGAAGAGATTCAAAATTCACTGTTTAAATCCTTTTTGATCACTGCCGAGCACCGTAGCTACATGACGTTCTCTTTTATTACTGAAATGCTTGAAAGTATTTACAAGAACAGTATTTCATCGCAGCTCACCTCAGCGAACAAAAATGGGAAAGAGAAGAAAGCACATCAAAAATTTAAATGGTTATGATGGCAGCAATAGGCCTCTATGATACAATTTTAAAATATATAGGCAAGGCTATTATAGGCTGTTATAGTTTAGATTATTTTTTATAATATCCCATGAGTCCTAGTAAATGCAATTTCAACTATTTCTGAAGTGCTTCTTTTATAAAGAACAGCGCTTTCTCACATAAGCAGCCCCTGCACGAGAGAATAATTGATTCTCGAGTCATCGATATCAACAGATTCAGCACCATCGCCACGGACAGCACCCGGTAACGTCCGACGTAAGAAGGTATATCTTAAGCAGCTTTCTAAGGTATAGTTCGGGGAACACGCCTAGAAATGGTATACCTTCAGTTAAGTTATACCTTAAGAGCCTTCGTATCGCGCTAAGAGACAACGTTATCGGGAAACGCAGCCCTGGTGTGTGGAAGTGTTAGATGTTCACAGGAAGTGGAGACGTTGATAGGCCATCATCTGTGCAATATGGAGAGGGGGTACTTTTTATAGCAGGTTTAAATGCGATCTGAAAAAATCTGTATATTTATCAAAAGCTTGGAGTGAGATCACATGCGGTTAGGTGAGGAGCCCTAATGGAGCCCCGCCCCCTGATTTTACCCATTGTTCATAATCAACCAGCACAAATTTAAATTATAACAATTGGTGAATATGGTAAATGATAGAGCAATTCATCACATCAAATATACTCTTTAATATTATATTTCAAAATTACAAATATACAAAAATTACAAATTCAATGGCAATGATTAATGTATGTTTTGACAGGATATAAAATATTACCCAGAGCACTCTGCTTTAATATGTAGCCTTAATAACGAAAGACTATTAATACAGTATAATATATAGGTCTAATTTAAAATAAAATGAAGAAATACATCTTCATTCCTTCCCATACCCACTAACATTTTGCCTTAGTTTCAGATAACATAGCCAAACTGAGCCAAAGCTTCTGGACTGGTTGCAAAGTTTGTAGAATGTTTGACATGCATCAATAATAATGTATACGATGGGCTATATATTAAATATTCTAGCCTAAAAATGTTAGACGAGCTTTCTTCCAACTTACCTTCTCCATCATGACGTGTGTTACTGTCAATGGCAGGGGTCGGCAAAGTTTAGCATCGGGACAAAAAAAAAAAATTCCCACACATGGCGGGCCAGAACATAGTCAAAGGATAATTTAAGAAATGAATTGATGAAAAATGCGAATTGCCTGTGACAGACAGTTACAGTGTATTTTGTAACTGGTAGTGAGCTGTTAGGCCTACTCTGTGTTAAATCCTGTAGGACTTTCATTAACAAAAAAGCCACATAGTGGCGGTGTCCGGGTTTTACACTGTCGAATATTCGATTATTTTATTTAATTATATAGGTTGTGTTGTGTGATTGTCTAAAAAATCCCCATGTTTGCGGTGCTGATTCGGTGGTGACGCGTTCATATCCAGAGGGTGACGCTGCCAATAACGCAAAAGCTGTCACAAGGAACCGGCAAAAGTAGCCTAATGATTATGAATGCTACAAATGTAACAAGGATACATTTTTATTGTTTATTAATAAATTAGATTTCAACCTTTCTATCCTATTTCTCGTGTCTGTGAGGCAGTTTAAACGCTGAGTTTCGGTTCATTTATGAGACTAGCTCCAGTTCACGAGCAATCGCGCCGGCGCCTCCTGTCCAGGGGTGCGTTTCCCGAAAGCATCGTTAGCCAACTATGGTCGCAAGTTCCGTCGTTATCAGCATAGTTCAACGACTCAGTGTTTCCCGAAACCATCGTTCCAACGACCATTCGCAAACAGCATCGCAAAGTTGTGTGGTTTGAACGACAGCTCTCGACCTGTGGTTAGAGGCATCGTTTCTATATTGCATGACATTTGGACGTAATAAATCCTTATCTTGAGCAAAATAAGCAAGCTGACATTCAGTGCAACCTGTGCCTTTTATTTAGAATACATACAAATGTAATTTACGACTTTTAGTTTGTCAAAAGATTTTAAGTACCGTGTTTGAAGAGTGCGCATGTGCGAACGTGCTCTATGTAAGAACGAGCCAAATATTGAGTCTGGTAATAAAGCAAAATAACTGAGAAAAATTTGAAATAGTCCTCAGATGACATGTCTGTAATTTATATTTAAAAATTCTAGCGTTAATTGGATCTCAAACAGTTTCATTAAAAGTAGTTATTACTCCACCATGTGGGGAGACGTCATAAACCAACGTGGTTGAACGGTTTCGGGAAACAGTCGTGACTAGCTAGTTGATTTCTCCAACGATGCATCGTACGATGGTAGTGAAGCAGCGAGTTACATAGTTGTACGGGAAACGCACCCCTGGTTATTTTGTCTGCTATATTTGCTTCTTATTCATTAAATCCAGGCAATTGGTTGATGAAACATTGATTAAAATTAAGATACAATTGATACAAAACGAAATTCACATTTTAGAAAGGCTTTCTACATAACAAAACTTAATGAAGAGGTAAAAGTCATGTATGACCCACATGTCTCCCGATATATTGCCATCTTGCAACACATCCCGCCTTGCTAAAACACACATGTGGGCTATCCAATCTTTTGTCAAGCAACATTGTCTTTATTTCCGATTTAAAAGACAAAAGACGACATTAAAAAATGCTACAAAAATAGTGGTTCTGGTGTTTCTTTGTCTGTTTGCGCCGCATGAGGCATATAATTGTGGAATATGGGTCCGTGTATCATTCGTTGAATCATTTTTTCAAATTAAAATTAAAAACGACTTGTTTTTCAAAAAGAAATTCCTGAACTAAAATGAAAAAAAAAAGACGAATAACAACGGTTTTTCTGATTGTGTGCTCATCAAAAATAGAACAAATTAATTAGGCCTTGGACTGTTTTTATTTTTTTATTTATTTATTTTTATCAGAAAATCGGAAACCGAGTCATTAGGCCTATTCGTTTTTTTTTTCTTTTTTTTTCTTCTTCATTTTAGTTCAGGAATTAAATAGGCCTAATGGAAAAACATTAGTTTTTTTTTCTTTTTAACCTTTTTTTCTTTGGTTTTAATTTGAATAAACAAATAAAAAAAATTGAACGAATGATACCTACACGGGGGTTATTTGTAAACCGTTATTGTGAAATAAAAATAGGCTGATAACTTGATGATAAGCCAACATCTGTACAATCACTTTTTGTGTATGACATTGACCAGCCATTTAAGTGCCATGCATTATTAAATCATTTTGATAATAATTCACCATGGAATGAGGAGGAGGATAGTTTAATTTACTTTGTTCAAACCAATGGCCCACCTTCTGCTGAATGCGAGCGCGCTCCCGCGACCGGGGATACACTTCCTTTCAGGGGTAAGAACCTCGGCACAACACCGTCACGGTAAATGACAGTGAGGCCAGCCCAGAGCCGGTAAATATGTTTTTCAACGGCTCTGGGCCAGCCCAGTCGTCCGAGAAGCGTCAGCTCTTATTTTGAAAAGGGCTTATTGAGGGGGCGTGACATCACATTGAAGCAATACCCCTGATTGGCTGACTACACGTGTGGATCGTAGTCACACACTCTGCGGATAGTGCTAGTGCCAAAAAGATCTGTATACGTGTGTAGAGGGATCTGTGAATGCCCTGTGATCTGCAAACACAGATTCAACACTTGCATGCTGAGCTTTGCACAGAATGTGTAAGAATGTATTTTTACAGTGGTTTGAAAATACAAGTTAGACTGTGTTTGTTTGCAAATTGTGAGGAGGGCATTTGTAGATTTTTAATGGTAAAAAAACAGCGAAAAAGTTGTGCCAAAATTCTGAAAACAAATGCAACACAATCTACAAACTAATAAAGACCTTCGTGCGCAGACAAATCACTTTGCATTCATTCAAATTCTGGTTGTCAAGTACAAGTCACTGATTTCTATTTGTGAATCATAAAGAGTTTGTTTGTGGATTTTTTTATCTATTTGTAGATCTTGTTTTACATTTGAGGATCATGAGGAGTTTGTTTGCAGATTTGGAATCTATTTACAGATTGTGTTTTACATTTGCAGATTGTGAGGAGTTTGTTTGCAGATTTTAAATTTATTTGTAGATCTTGTTTTGTGTTTACAAATTGTAATATGCATTTTTGACTCATAGTCTCTTTATTTTCAATGATTATGGCATTATTTTGTCACATCAGCGAAACAATAGTGTCAGAATTCTGAAAACAAATGTGACACAATCTACAAACAGAACATGATCTTCACCTGCAAACAAGTCACTTTACATTCATTCAAATTCTGGTTTTCAAGTACAAGTCACTGATTTCTATTTGTGAATCAGGATGTGTTTATTTGTGGATTTTTAATCTTTTTGTAGATCATGCTTTATATTTGTGGATCACAAAGAGTTTGTTTGAGGACTTTGTATCTATTTGTAGATCTTGTTTTACATTTGAGGATCATGAGGACTTTGTTTGCGGATTTTTTTATCTATTTGTAGATTGTGTTTTGTGTTTACAAGTTGTAATATCTATTTGTGACTTTTAGTCTGTCCATTTGCAATGATTTAGGCATCAATTTACCCCCATAAAACGGTGCTAATATACACTCAATGTGCTGTAATATTCCTGGAAATGATGATCATACCTTTTATCTCTATACTGTAGAAAACTTATTTCTTCTAAAGTGTAGAAGATTCAGAAGCTAAAGGCCTGTTCACACCGGGACGAATTTCGCTTGCGTTATTCGCCGACGTTTAACGCCTCCTGACTAAACAAAGGGCGCCAATGTGAGTGTTCACACCGACGCGTAAAACGCCACGCGTAAAAGCGGCATTTTTAAAAAAACGCCTCGGGTTCGTTTTTTTTGTTTGACGCGCCGCGTCAAAAACTATCCGACCAATGAGATTGCCGCTTTTGCTCACGTGTCTGGAGCTTCTGAAGTTACATTAAAACACAACTTGGGGGCACTCAAACACAAAACAGTCTTGCCGACCGGCGGTGAAGAAGATATACGCCAAGTAGCGTCTACACTGCCAGGAAGAAATAGACGAGGAAGATGCAAGGCAAGATGAATGTAGAGCTGCTGTTCTCGTTGGTGTCTGAACATAAAGAACTATATGACAAACGCGACAGCGACTACAAAAATCTTGATAAAAGAGAACTGTTATGGAGTGGTATTGCAGAGGGTATTTCTGTTTTACATTAAGCGCCATCTAATGTCTGGGAATGAATTTGCATGTTCAATCAGCTCATCGTCTGCGAAAATCGCTTGGGTGTGAACACTAAAAACGCGTTGAAAAACGCTGGCGAATAACGCGCGCTGATATTCGTCCCGGTGTGTACGGGCCTTAAGACCATGAGACTCGGGCAGTATCTTAAGCAGGATTCTTTATTGAGCACACCAGCTTGTTCGTTGCTGTAGTCTTCAAGCTAGTCACGAGTCTAACTCAGGGAGCAATTCCCTCTCAATTATAACAATCTTAAAAAATGGAGGAACTTACAAAGCATGTGAATAATGTAAACAGGTTTAGGGAACCAGTTATAGATTGAAACTGTCGCCCATCTCGGTCCAAATCAAATTCCTATTCAAACACTGAGAGTTAAGAAAACAGGACCAAGGGTCTTATATTAGAGGGAAACAGGAATGTCAGGAAGAAGCAATTAAGAGTTTCAGTAATCTGACAAATACAGAAAAACAGGATTTGCCAGATTCTCGTGCTGGAAACTGTTTCAAAGCTGATATTCTAAGTTGAAATGCACATTCTCAGTTATAAATTGGTATTGGAATCTAAATTAAACATTTGATAAATTTGTAACACGTCAATACTGAAATCTCGGATAGTTATTCAGCTATTTTGAATCGTAAAATATTGAAGCCTGGGAGACTGTAATCTACACTATGGCTTTTGAAAAGCTTAAATGTGTGACTTGAATCAACAGTACTCATAAATGGTTGTTGAGTATTCTCACTAGAAACAAGATAGATAGTTAAGGTGCAATTATGTTGTTGTGAATTTTCACTGGTAAATTTCAGTAATTTCAGTAAGAATCCACGATCAGAAATTTTGTGTGTAGTCAAAAATGTCACTACGGGACCAAGTTGGTCACTGGAATTCGCTGGATTTGACAAACAGAAAGCTGCTTGGAAGATTTTTATTCTTGTTCAAACTTGTATTTCAGCTTACCAAGGTCCCTGCAAAGAACAAAAATTACTGTTAGTAATGTTATTAAAGTGATAGTTGTGAACCTAAAATAATTTCCTCAGCCTTGTGACACTCCTAACCTGTTTGACTTTCTGTTGGTGGAACCCAAAAGCAGATCTCAGGCATAATGCAACCATCATTCAATTTCACTGCATAAAACAATTGTGTAAATCATTCATGAAACCATTCTTATGTACACTTGTCTAGTTCAATTCAATGCAACAATTTATGTAAAAATGCTCCAAAAAGGTCCCAGAAAAGATCCAAAAATATGTCAAATTAAAAATTAGTCCACAACTCATGTGTTATGAGTTGTGTTGTAAGTCTTCTGAAGCCATATCATATTTTTTTTGTCTAAAAAGACTAAACTTAAAGTTATAATTCAGAGTTCAATTGTCTTAAATTCAAATGATTAAGTTAAAACCTGTGATATAATTTTCTGAGTAACATGAATGAGCTTTGAGAGCATGAGGGAAGATTTTCAGAGAATAACTGATTAAAAAACACAAGTACACAGACAAACAATACAATTTCACACAGAAAAGCTAATAGTAATAAGTTACTTGCATGTGGTGCAGGTAACTTACTGTAATTCAATGTTGTCTCTGAAATGTTTTAGAAATGCCGTGGTTGTCCTGGGGAAACAAAAGAACAAATCTGATTATATTCATTCACAACATAATATTTATTGGCCAGTAAAGGGCTTTAAAATGGTATTTGAAAGAATCAGGGCACCTGTAACGTTAGCAAAAAAACAAAAACAGATCAAACTATAACGTTAACTATATCCACTTGTGTTACTAGTACCAAACGCAACGTTATATCAGCAATTTGAAGACAGGGTGGTACAGAATACATTGACTTGACCAACTAAAAAAAAAATCTAAGACAATAAGTCAATGATTTCCATTTGTTCATTAACGTTAAGTTAACGTTAGTTCGTTAGCATCGCGGCTAAAACATTTATACCAGATAACGTTACTGTGTGTGCAATAAACGAGTGGTAGCTATAAACACTAAAAACGATACATTAAAAAAAATTACAAATAGCCTGTATTTAGTTTATATATGTATTTGTTTGAATATAATAGTGAGTAGACTGTAGGCTATATTTCATTGGCGAGTTTACAAACCTTGTAACGGAGAGTCGAACAAACAGCTGAAGCTTTGATGAGAGGAGCCGTTACTGATTCCGATGATGATCAGCTGATCTTTGTTGCGCGCGAGCGCAGCGTGAGGTTCACTGAAGCGATGACAGCACAGGAGCAGTTTCGTGACAGAATAAAACTGCTCTCTTTATTCTTCTTCTTCTGCTTCATATTATTAATATTAGCCTTAATAGCCTACTATTTAGGGGCCAAGCACCGAAGGTGCGGAGGCACCTATTGTATCTGTTCCGGTTCTTATTATTATTATTATTATTATTCCTCTTCTTCTTCTTCCGACTGGGTGTCTATGGCAGCCCATAGAACCGTGTCCGGGAAAGTTGTTTTGGTTTGACATTCTGATAGAGGACAGTCCCAACATTAAGTACACCAATTTTGGTGTCTCTAACTTATTCCCTCTAGCGCCACCACCTGTCCAAAGTTTCACTCACATTTATGCTAATAACTTTTGATCCGTAAGGCCTATCAACAAAATTCTTTTTTCCTCTGATTCCAGAGCTCATGACGATTCGATTGCACCCTATGACGTCATTTTCCGTCATGCAAATTTTTCCGCCATTTAGAATTTTCAGAAAAACCTACTTTTTCGAACTCCTCCTAGGGCGATGCTCCGATTTTCACCAAAATTGCACCAGATCATCTTCAGACAGTGGGGACAAAAAGTTATGGAATTCAAGTTGATTCGTCAAATCGTTTTTGATAAACATGCAAACTAATTTTACGTAGCGCTTGCGAAAACAAACTTAAGGCTGTATCTCCGCAACGCTTTATCGTATTCAGACCAAACTTGGTACAAGTCATCACATGCATGACCTGAGGCAACATGCAGCGTTTCGGCGCAGCGCCACCTACTGGTCCGGAGATATGAAAAATGGCTATTTTTGCTCATAACTCCTGAACGGTTTGTCCAAAAATCATAAAAGTGGCCTCGTTAGATTCAGGGCGTCATGCCGAGTTGACTGATATCCAATTATCCCATATCTGCCATTTTGTCTGTCGGCCATTTTGAATTATGTGCTAAAATGCTGTATTTTCTGAACGCATGAACGAATTGTTACGAAACTCGGTATGGGTCATCAGTACGATGCCCTGAAGGAGCCTGAGAAGTTTCGAAACAGCGCCACCTAGTGGTCAAAAGTTATAAATGTTTTTCCAAAAAGGCTAATAACTTTTGAATAAATCTGCCTATTGAAATGCCACTTGTCTTAATAGATTCCTTGGGTCAAGCTGAGAACATAGATACCAGGTTTCCCTTATTTGGCCGAACTTCCTGTCCGCCATCTTGATTTTCAGTCAAAACCTACTTTTTCGAACTCCTCCTAGACCGTTTGTCCGATTTTCACCAAAATCGAATCGTATCATCTCCAGACTGTGCCGACTAAAAGTTATGGATTTCGTGTCGATAGACAAAACCGTCTTCGTGTAGCACAGCAGCAAATTTGAGGTAGGATGCCAAAATGACTATTCAGTCTTTATCTCTGCAATGCCTTGACATTTTGACACCAAACTTTGTATGTGTCATTGTCACCTCACTCTGACCACATCACATCAATTTCGTAAGAGCGCCACCTATTTGTCAAAAGTGATAAACCATTAAATGATCTTAAAAGTTACTGTATATATGATTTTTTAGCCATTTATACAAAGTTCTCTTAAAATGTCTTTAATTGCTCATTGCTGCAGTTGGTCTGCCACTCCCACCCATGATGGCATCTGTTGCCGCTTCTTGCGCTTGGCCCCGGTAATGGCTGCTTGCAGCTATATTTAGGGGCCAAGCACCGAAGGTGCGGAGGCACCTATTGTATCTGTTCCGGTTCTTATTATTATTATTATTCTTCTTCTTCCGACTGGGGGTCTATGGCAGCCCATAGAACCGTGTCCGGGAAAGTTGTTTTGGTTTGACATTCTGATAGAGGACAGTCCCAACATTAAGTACACCAATTTTGGTGTCTCTAACTTATTCCCTCTAGCGCCACCACCTGTCCAAAGTTTCACTCACATTTATGCTAATAACTTTTGATCCGTAAGGCCTATCAACAAAATTCTTTTTTCCTCTGATTCCAGAGCTGATGACGATTCGATTGCACCCTATGACGTCATTTTCCGTCATGCAAATTTTTCCGCCATTTTGAATTTTCAGAAAAACCTACTTTTTCAAACTCCTCCTAGGGCGATGCTCCGATTTTCACCAAAATTGCACCAGATCATCTTCAGACAGTGGGGACAAAAAGTTATGGAATTCAAGTTGATTCGTCAAATCGTTTTTGATAAACATGCAAACTAATTTTACGTAGCGCTTGCGAAAACAAACTTAAGGCTGTATCTCCGCAACGCTTTATCGTATTCAGACCAAACTTGGTACAAGTCATCACATGCATGACCTGAGGCAACATGCAGCGTTTCGGCGCAGCGCCACCTACTGGTCCGGAGATATGAAAAATGGCTATTTTTGCTCATAACTCCTGAACGGTTTGTCCAAAAATCATAAAAGTGGCCTCGTTAGATTCAGGGCGTCATGCCGAGTCGACTGATATCCAATTATCCCATATCTGCCATTTTGTCTGTCGGCCATTTTGAATTATGTGCTAAAATGCTGTATTTTCTGAACGCATGAACGAATTGTTACGAAACTCGGTATGGGTCATCAGTACGATGCCCTGAAGGAGCCTGAGAAGTTTCGAAACAGCGCCACCTAGTGGTCAAAAGTTATAAATGTTTTTCCAAAAAGGCTAATAACTTTTGAATAAATCTGCCTATTGAAATGCCACTTGTCTTAATAGATTCCTTGGGTCAAGCTGAGAACATAGATACCAGGTTTCCCTTATTTGGCCGAACTTCCTGTCCGCCATCTTGATTTTCAGTCAAAACCTACTTTTTCGAACTCCTCCTAGACCGTTTGTCCGATTTTCACCAAAATCGAATCGTATCATCTCCAGACTGTGCCGACTAAAAGTTATGGATTTCGTGTCGATAGACAAAACCGTCTTCGTGTAGCACAGCAGCAAATTTGAGGTAGGATGCCAAAATGACTATTCAGTCTTTATCTCTGCAATGCCTTGACATTTTGACACCAAACTTTGTATGTGTCATTGTCACCTCACTCTGACCACATCACATCAATTTCGTAAGAGCGCCACCTATTTGTCAAAAGTGATAAACCATTAAATGATCTTAAAAGTTACTGTATATATGATTTTTTAGCCATTTATACAAAGTTCTCTTAAAATGTCTTTAATTGCTCATTGCTGCAGTTGGTCTGCCACTCCCACCCATGATGGCATCTGTTGCCGCTTCTTGCGCTTGGCCCCGGTAATGGCTGCTTGCAGCTATATTACCAATTGTTTCTGTTCCGGTTCTTTTTATTCTTCTTCTTCCGACTGGGCGTCTATGGCAGCCCATAGAACCGATTGCGGGAAAGTTGTTTTGGTTTGACATTCTGATAGAGGACAGTCCCAACATTAAATACACCAATTTTGGTGTTTCTAAGTCATTCCCTCTAGCGCCACCACCTGTCCAAAGTTTCACTTTTATTATGCTAATAACTTTTGAACCGTAAGGCCTATCAACGAAATTCCTTTTTCCGCTGATTCCTGAGCTCATGACGATTCGATTGCACCCTATGACGTCATTTTCCGTCATGCTAATTTTTCCGCCATTTTGAATTTTCAGAAAAACCTACTTTTTCGAACTCCTCCTAGGCCGATGCTCCGATTTTCACCTAAATTGCACCAGATCATCTTCAGGCAGTGGGGACAAAAAGTTATGGAATTCAAGTTGATTCGCTTAACAGTTTTTGAATACCGTGCAAAATAATTTTACGTACCGCTTGCGAAAACAAACTTAAGGCTGTATCTCCGCAACGCTTTATCGTATTCAGACCAAACTTGTTACATGTCATCACAAGCATGACCTGAGGCTACATGCAGCGTTTCGGTGCAGCGCCAGCTACTGGTCCGGAGATATGAAAAATTGCTAATTTTGCTCATAACTCCTGAACAGTTTGTCCAAAAATCATAAAAGTGGCCTCGTTAGATTCAGGGCATCGTACCGAGTCGACTAATATCCAATTTTCCCAGATCGGCCATTTTGGCTGTCGGCCATTTTGAATTATGTGCTAAAATGCTGTATTTTCTGAACGCATGAACGAATTGTTACGAAACTCGGTATGGGTCATCAATACGATGCCCTAAAGGAGCCTGAGAAGTTTCTAAACAGCGCCACCTAGTGGTCAAAAGTTATAACAAAATTTCCAAAAAGGCTAATAACTTTTGAATACATCTGCCTGTTGAAATGCCACTGGTCTTAATAGATTCCTTGGGTCAAGCCGAAAACATAGATACCAAGTTTTTCTTTTTTGGCCGAACTTCCTGTCCACCATCTTGATTTTCAGTCAAAAGCTACTTTTTCGAACTCCTCCTAGACCGTTTGTCCGATTTTCACCAAAATCGAATCGTATCATCTCCAGACAGTGCCGACTAAAAGTTATGGATTTCGTGTCGATAGACGAAACCGTTTTCGTGTAGCGCAGCAGCAAAGTTGAGGTAGGATGCCAAAATGACTATTCAGTCTTTATCTCTGCAATGCCTTGACATTTTGACACCAAACTTCGTATGTGTCATTGTCACCTCACTCTGACCACATCACATCAATTTCGTAAGTGCGGCACCTATTTGTCGAAAGTGATAAACCATTCAATTATCTTAAAAGTTACTGTATATGATTTTTTAGCCATTTATCCAAAGTTCTCTTAAAATGTCTTTAATTGCTCACTGCTGCAGTTGGTCTGCCACTCCCACCCATGATGGCATCTGTTGCCGCTTCTTGCGCTTGGCCCCGGTAATGGCTGCTTGCAGCTATATTACCAATTGTTTCTGTTCCGGTTCTTTTTATTCTTCTTCTTCCGACTGGGCGTCTATGGCAGCCCATAGAACCGATTGCGGGAAAGTTGTTTTGGTTTGACATTCTGATAGAGGACAGTCCCAACATTAAATACACCAATTTTGGTGTTTCTAAGTCATTCCCTCTAGCGCCACCACCTGTCCAAATTTTCACTTTTATTATGCTAATAACTTTTGAACCGTAAGGCCTATCAACGAAATTTTTTTTCCTCTGATTCCTGAGCTCATGACAATTCGATTGCACCCTATGACGTCATTTTCCGTCATGCTAATTTTTCCGCCATTTTGAATTTTCAGAAAAACCTACTTTTTCGAACTCCTCCTAGGCCGATGCTCCGATTTTCACCTAAATTGCACCAGATCATCTTCAGGCAGTGGGGACAAAAAGTTATGGAATTCAAGTTGATTCGCTTAACAGTTTTTGAATACTGTGCAAAATAATTTTACGTACCGCTTGCGAAAACAAACTTAAGGCTGTATCTCCGCAACGCTTTATCGTATTCAGACCAAACTTGGTACATGTCATCACAAGCATGACCTAAGGCTACCTGCAGCGTTTCGGTGCAGCGCCACCTACTGGTCCGGAGATATGAAAAATTGCTAATTTTGCTCATAACTCCTGAACGGTTTGTCCAAAAATCATAAAAGTGGCCTCGTTAGATTCAGGGCGTTGTACCGAGACGACTAATATCCAATTTTCCCAGATCGGCCATTTTGGCTGTCGGCCATTTTGAATTATGTGCTAAAATGCTGTATTTTCTGAACGTATGAACGAATTGTTACGAAACTCGGTATGGGTCATCAATACGATGCCCTAAAGGAGCCTGAGAAGTTTCTAAACAGCGCCACCTAGTGGTCAAAAGTTATAACAAAATTTCCAAAAAGGCTAATAACTTTTGAATACATCTGCCTGTTGAAATGCCACTGGTCTTAATAGATTCCTTGGGTCAAGCCGAAAACATAGATACCAAGTTTTTCTTTTTTGGCCGAACTTCCTGTCCACCATCTTGATTTTCAGTCAAAAGCTACTTTTTCGAACTCCTCCTAGACCGTTTGTCCGATTTTCACCAAAATCGAATCGTATCATCTCCAGACAGTGCCGACTAAAAGTTATGGATTTCGTGTCGATAGACGAAACCGTTTTCGTGTAGCGCAGCAGCAAAGTTGAGGTAGGATGCCAAAATGACTATTCAGTCTTTATCTCTGCAATGCCTTGACATTTTGACACCAAACTTCGTATGTGTCATTGTCACCTCACTCTAACCACATCACATCAATTTCGTAAGTGCGGCACCTATTTGTCGAAAGTGATAAACCATTCAATTATCTTAAAAGTTACTGTATATGATTTTTTTGCCATTTATCCAAAGTTCTCTTTAAATCTCTTTAATTGCTCACTGCTGCAGTTGGTCTGCCACTCCCACCCATGATGGCATCTGTTGCCGCTTCTTGCGCTTGGCCCCGGTAATGGCTGCTTGCAGCTATTTATTATTATTATTCCTCTTCTTCTTCTTCTTCCGACTGGGTGTCTATGGCAGCCCATAGAACCGTGTCCGGGAAAGTTGTTTTGGTTTGACATTCTGATAGAGGACAGTCCCAACATTAAGTACACCAATTTTGGTGTCTCTAACTTATTCCCTCTAGCGCCACCACCTGTCCAAAGTTTCACTCACATTTATGCTAATAACTTTTGATCCGTAAGGCCTATCAACAAAATTCTTTTTTCCTCTGATTCCAGAGCTCATGACGATTCGATTGCACCCTATGACGTCATTTTCCGTCATGCAAATTTTTCCGCCATTTTGAATTTTCAGAAAAACCTACTTTTTCGAACTCCTCCTAGGGCGATGCTCCGATTTTCACCAAAATTGCACCAGATCATCTTCAGACAGTGGGGACAAAAAGTTATGGAATTCAAGTTGATTCGTCAAATCGTTTTTGATAAACATGCAAACTAATTTTACGTAGCGCTTGCGAAAACAAACTTAAGGCTGTATCTCCGCAACGCTTTATCGTATTCAGACCAAACTTGGTACAAGTCATCACATGCATGACCTGAGGCAACATGCAGCGTTTCGGCGCAGCGCCACCTACTGGTCCGGAGATATGAAAAATGGCTATTTTTGCTCATAACTCCTGAACGGTTTGTCCAAAAATCATAAAAGTGGCCTCGTTAGATTCAGGGCATCATGCCGAGTCGACTGATATCCAATTATCCCATATCTGCCATTTTGTCTGTCGGCCATTTTGAATTATGTGCTAAAATGCTGTATTTTCTGAACGCATGAACGAATTGTTACGAAACTCGGTATGGGTCATCAGTACGATGCCCTGAAGGAGCCTGAGAAGTTTCGAAACAGCGCCACCTAGTGGTCAAAAGTTATAAATGTTTTTCCAAAAAGGCTAATAACTTTTGAATAAATCTGCCTATTGAAATGCCACTTGTCTTAATAGATTCCTTGGGTCAAGCTGAGAACATAGATACCAGGTTTCCCTTATTTGGCCGAACTTCCTGTCCGCCATCTTGATTTTCAGTCAAAACCTACTTTTTCGAACTCCTCCTAGACCGTTTGTCCGATTTTCACCAAAATCGAATCGTATCATCTCCAGACTGTGCCGACTAAAAGTTATGGATTTCGTGTCGATAGACAAAACCGTCTTCGTGTAGCACAGCAGCAAATTTGAGGTAGGATGCCAAAATGACTATTCAGTCTTTATCTCTGCAATGCCTTGACATTTTGACACCAAACTTTGTATGTGTCATTGTCACCTCACTCTGACCACATCACATCAATTTCGTAAGAGCGCCACCTATTTGTCAAAAGTGATAAACCATTAAATGATCTTAAAAGTTACTGTATATATGATTTTTTAGCCATTTATACAAAGTTCTCTTAAAATGTCTTTAATTGCTCATTGCTGCAGTTGGTCTGCCACTCCCACCCATGATGGCATCTGTTGCCGCTTCTTGCGCTTGGCCCCGGTAATGGCTGCTTGCAGCTATATTTCTTGTTGTTGTTGTTTAAGGTTTAAATTAATCAATAAAACAGGCCTATAGGCTACTAAATAAATATAAGCCTATATGTATACTGAATCAGAAGTATAATTTATTAAATATATTTATGAATATTTTTTTTTTAAACTTAAGTATAATAATAATAATATGATAATAATAATCTTATTTCTGGCCTCACAGAACCATTGGGTTCCTCCAGATGCTGGCTTTAACACAAAAGATCTTCCAGGAACCACTTAAATGTTAAAAGATCTTACAATAACCCTTTTATAGCATTCAAGTTCCTCTAATTTCCCCCAAAGCACTTCGAGGTCTCATGGTAGTGAAAAGGTGACTCCAGAACCTCTGAACTGAATACAAAGTGCTTAAAAGATCCCATAAGTTCCTGCAAGAACCGCAAAGATTGTCTATAGCCGCTTTCCGACCGGAGGGACTTTTGCAGTTCCTAGAACCTAACGTTCCTATAACCATTTTTTTCGCGTGTTCCGACCGGACTAAGTTGGGGATTTTTTAGTTCCTCAGACCGTAGTTCCTATAACTCTTTCAGTAGGCCTGTCTAGAGTGAGGACTTTTTTAGTTCCCTTTCCCTAGGTCTACGTTGATTGGTTTAACTTATAAGTCCCGCCCACTGTCAACACATTCACTGTCTGTTGCAATTCGCCTATGTAGGCTATGCTAACTCATAACTTAAGACAAACATAACGCATTCAACCAGCTAATTGCTAATGCTAGCTAAACTTACCCATCGTTTTGTTTGCCTCCTGCGCTCTGCTCTTCTATCTTCTTCCATCATATCACTTAAGATCATATTACACTGAAGCCTTCGTCTTCTGTGTTTCTCTGTACAGAACTCAAGCATAGTCTTTAAATGGCGCCGTTCGTACTCCGTTATTAAGGTCCTGGCAAGGCAGAACAGAAACATTCCGATAGCCTCCTCCATGCTGGTTTGTTGTTGTTGTATGTGGCGCCGCCGCCGCCGTGCTTGCGTCAATCCCTTACCCCTCCCACCATGGCCACTTGGCCAGTGCGAACGCAAACAGCAAAACCGAGTTTGGGGGAGAGTAGATCTTAGAACTGTTTAGAAGTGGACAGTTCCTATAACTAAAGTTCCTGTAACTACTTGGTCGGAAAGCGGCTAATGCCTCCACCAGTAACCCTACTAAAGGAGAAAGAGCTTTGAGGCACTTAAATTGCATTTTTAAGTTCCTTGAGTATCCAACAGGATATTTGAGGCACCTTTAGTTTTTACAGTGTACTTTGTCAGTGAGAAAAATATTATAAGACTACCTTATTAAAAATGTTGCTTAAGTTTAAAGACCTGTGTGTGTGTGTGTTTTATATCACTAGTGTCCTTTCTCGGAGCATATAAGCCCTGCTCCCGTGAGGCGCGCCGCTTCTTTATTTAAATCTACCCTACTTTGTCAGTAATTCGTTAGTGAGAAAAATATGAGACTACCTTATTAAAAATATTGCTTAAGTTAACAGACCTGTGCATGTGTGTGTTTTATATCACTAGTGCAGTGTCCGTTCTCGGAGCATATAAGCTCTGCTCACTTGATGCGCGCCGCTTCCCGCTCACGCTGTTCTGTAGTTTATTAAAAGTTTATTAATTCTGAACGTGTCGCGTCTGGTACTATGGTACGGTCTAAATCCGGATTGAAAGTCCTCACAGATATCATTTCTATCAAGAAAGGAACACAGTTGTGAGGATACTGCTTTTTCTAATATCTTTGACAGAAAAGGCAGATTCGAGATCGGCCTGTAATTGGCTAATTTTGTATGATCAAGTTGCGTTTTATCATAGCCAGCTTAAAGGTTTTTGGTACGTATAGAGACTGAGACGAATTAATGATATTAAGAAGAGGATCTATGACATCTGGAAGCAACTCTTTCAGCTTAGTCTGTATAGTAGTGGTTCTCAACGGGGGCGTTCAGAGAACAACGGGGGGCGTTGGAAGCAAGATTTTTGAAAGGGGGGCGTTCATGAGTTTAAATATAACGCAAATTTGTGTTAAATTTACTTTTATTCATTTTAAGCATTTAATAATTTATTTGTAATAAACACTTTAAGTGGGCTATTTAAAAAGTGTTATTTATATGTTAAATTATGTTGTAAAACATATGCACAGAGCGTGAGGTCATATTGTGTGTGCGCGTCTATGGTGGGGGTAGAAAAAATTTGTCAGCAGCCTCTCAAAAAAACATTCGTCCGCTCCTGACCGCAAGTTCACCGTCAGTGTTGTAGGTAGGCACTAAGCAGGTTTGTGTTCATTTCTATTGCATTACGATTGAAAGCAGTACCAATAATGTCCAAAATATGATGTGCAGTCAAGTTTGGGTGTGTGTATGCTGTTTAAATGAGTGTTCTCACCGATACGCTTGTTGTGATGTGCGGAGTTTTGACGAGTTGTATATTTTGACGACTAGAATCCAGCGCTGACTAGAATCACGCAGCGGAGGAATGGAAAGTTGACAAGCCATTAAAAATTATTAACTTAAGAAACACTTATATATTTTCAATAAATCATGTTCCCATTCACACTAAATTCTATTTATAAGGTAAAACTTTTTTTAAAAACATTTTTAGGCATTATCAATCCAATGCCATAATGCCAAAATGTTTTATTTGTTCACCAGGTAATTTAGCCTATTGGTCAGGCATTTTTTGTTAACTCGCAAGACAGTAAGGAGAAAATGACAATTTGATGGATAATTTAAATATTTTCTGTAATCACATTTTGGTAATGTATTAATTCCGCCATCACATCTGAGCGCGAAATGCAGCTTGGATAGTTTCAAGATAGTTAAAAATAATTAATAATACAATAATAATTTAATTTAATTTAATTAATCATATGTGTTTATTCTTGTTAGAATATATATATTTTTTTACTGATTATGAACTCAAATTAATCACGATAAA
Source organism: Semotilus atromaculatus (assembly GCA_031834385.1). Lineage (NCBI taxonomy): Eukaryota > Metazoa > Chordata > Actinopteri > Cypriniformes > Leuciscidae > Semotilus > Semotilus atromaculatus. The sequence continues at coordinate 22,415,866 of JAULUF010000022.1, forward strand.
CCAAATTAATTGTATTAATTATACCATTGATGAAAACCAGCTGATACCAAGGTATTTTAGGCCTACAATTCTAACATAATGTTTCATGAAAAATCAGGATTGTATTTATTTATTTTTCGAAAGTAAGGTTAATGTAAATAGCTTCTTGCAATACTCTCCTGAATGAGTAATAAAACCTACGTGCAAACATTACCGCTTTAATGACCGTCCTTTATTTTTCAGTGCATTTATTTTACAATATATGCCTATTACTGTCATGGGATTAATATTATAACTATTATGCAGTAGTGTAATGTAGACAGACCCAACTAAAAGAGGTTTGAATTTTCCTTTGTTTCATTTGCACACTGAATATGGGTGGAGCTTTTAATTTTGAACTCTCAAAGTGCACAAGATTGATGAATTTAACATTAAAATGCACAACATTTTCTTACAGGGGGGCATGCCCCCGAACCCCCCTAGAAGGCCCGAGGACCACCCACCACAGATTTAACAAACAACCTGAAACACTGCTATTGCTATGCCAATGCAACTTATAGCTTTTTGAAGGGGATATTTCACTGTGGAGTATAGTTTAATTGTATTAATAAATTACAATTTTGTACTTATTTCATCTGTTAACTCTCACTCGCTTGACTCGCTTATAACATGGCATTAGTTGGGGTGGGGTGGGGTGGGGGGCGGTCAGGGACCTGGATATTGGATGGGGGGCGCTGGCCCAAAAAAGGTTGAGAACCACTGCTGTATAGGGTCTAACATACAAGTTGTCAATTTAGATGAATTAACGAGTTTGCAAAATTCTTCCTCTCTTATAGCAACAAATTAATCAAATTTTTCCTCAGGGAGACTACAATGCATTCCCTGATGCGATACTGTAGTAGACGGTTGCATAGTTATAATTTTGTCCCTGATATTATAAATTTTATAAGTGAAGAAGTTCATAAAGTCATTACTGCTGTGTTGCTTGGACACTTCTAGGCTTGAAGCTTTCTTTTTCGTTAGTTTAGCCACTGTTTCAAATAAATACCCAGGATTATGTTTATTTTCTTCTAATAGGGTTATAAAATAAGCAGATCTAGCAGCTTTTAATGCCTCTCTGTAAGCAATCAAGCTTTCTTTCCATGAAGTCCGAAATACCTCTAGTTTTGTTTTCTTCCAGTTGCGCTCCGTTTTTCTGGCTGCTCTCTTAAGGGCCTGAGTGTGCTCGTTGTACCACAGCCTTGGACTATTTTCTTTAATCATCTTTAAGCCCAACGGAGCAACTGTGTCTAAAGTGCTGGAAAAGAGAGAGTTAAAAGTTCCTGTTGCAATATCAAGTTCTTCTAAGCTATCTTGGATGCTGAGATGATAATACTGATTAGGAAGATTATTTATAAAGCAATCTTTAGTGGCAGGAGTTATACGTCTAACATATTTATAACACGGAGTCGGTTTTGCAGCCTTGGCTAAATGTAATTTACATGAGACTAGATAATGATCTGAGATGTCATCGCTCTGCTGCAAAATTTCAATGGCATCAACATCTATTCCATATGATAGTATTAGATCTAGAGCAGTGGCGATTTCTTTAAGGTGGCTTTTCCACTGGGCTTGTTTGCTGCGGTCCGAGCCCGAGCGCGAGCGCGATTGTTCCCGGCACCCCTCCGCAGCGTTGGTCTGGTTTCACACTCAACTTGACTTCTGGCCTGCTCAATCGTGCCGCTGACGAGCCTCATGACAGCCTATGGCTCAGGAAGAGTAGAGTCTCCGTCCCCAGGCAGTCCAGCTGTTTGGGACCACTGTTTGCTGTTTGTATGCTCACAAGCGTGAACCACTAGTGTTTCTTCTCGCTGCTATCTTTTACTGGGGTCTCCAACACACCTGATTGGTATGAGACGCCGGACTGGATAAAAGCGAAGCGAACTGCGCGAGCGAGCAAGACAGACCGAGGGTGTCTGCGCACGCGAGCGACAAGCGAGAGAGACCGAGGGTGTCTGCGCGCGCGAGCGACAAGCGAGAGAGACCGAATGTGTGTGTGTCCGAGCATTAGTAATTGGTACACACCCTCGGTCTCGCTCGCGCAGTTCGCTTCGCTTTTGTCCAGTCCGGTGCCTCATAGATTTGGAGGTAGCTCGGCAAGGCACCGTTCACATATTGTGTCTTTTGCGCTCTCAAACTTATTTCAAATATACTGCCCTACAAAGCCAAAAGGCAGTAACTGCATTTTTGGTCAAAAATTAGTTAATGTCATTTTTGGGATATTAAAGACCTCCTTTATCATGTGGATAAATATCTATACTCAATTTGACTGTTTTTGACTGTTTTTTCGAAAAAATAGAGGGTTGTGTTCACAGTAACTCCCAAAACCATACAAGCAACCATGGCAGAAAGCGGTAACTGCAGTTACCATTCTTTGGCTTTGATCTTCGACGCAAAAGTCCAGTTACGTACTCTGCCTTTGTTAAGCCATTCATAAAAGAGATGTTACGGTGCCACCTTGCAGTTACGATGATCAGCCTTTGTTTTACTGTCCATAAAAATTTGCCGCGCTTCAGTTACTGTCCATGTATTGTCACTAAATCACTTACTTCTATAACACACAAATATCCAAATAAAAAGCGAGCTGTCAAATGTGTTGAGTGGTTGTTTTATCAAGTGTTGAACTACTGTAAGAATGGCAAATTGCTCTCGAGGGAGAATGATGGTGGAGTTGGCGTTGAAAAGAAGACATGAAGACCAAGGTAAGAAATTATCTTATAAAATAATGCATTAGATGAAGTATGAAAGTGCCATATACTTAACGTTAATTTAGAATTGCTAGGACAAGCAACTGACGAAGAAGCTAACTAGTCTACTTAATAGCCAGCACACCAACACCAACCAAAACATGGTCAACAGATACCTAGACAGCATGACATCTAATACTTAAATAATTAAAAATCACTCAGCAATCCATTCTGTGCCGACAATCCAGAGGTGCAGACGTTGCAGGAATGTAGCCTATTCAATGTTGACATGTTAGCCCCAGCCTAGCTATCATGCTACACATTACTGCACAGCGGCAGTAGCCTGCTAACACATACTGCACGGCGGCAGTAAACAATCATATCCTACCTTTTCTTGTAACTCCATAAAATCCATTGCAATACACGTCATCTACGATGTTTCCACAATCCTCAAAGGTTTTGAACAAAGGTCCGTATCCCTTGCTGGTATTCAGACCAAGCTATCCACAAGTTATCTAGGCTAGCTTCAAACCGTCTTCTGTAATTTAGCGTCATTTAGCGTTAGTGAAACAGCATAAAGTGTATTTGTTGCAAAATATTATCCACGTACACATACAACTTTTTGTTTGGTCGATTCCCTTGGTGTTTTGGCAAAAAAACAAATAGTCCAACTAGACGAGTTCTTGTCATGCCGCAGAAAATCCGATCAGTGCATCTCGAGCACTTTAACCCTTGATTAACCAGAGGGAGGCAGTGCTACCTCGGATACAACAGGACAGATTGAATGTTTTAAGGGGGCTTTTATGATAATATTTATATAGTTAACTGCCAAGATTATTTTATGCAAAAAAGAACATCCATTCTTGCACAATTACTGGATGAGGCTGCCCAGTGTCGTCTTACATCCTTATGTTTTCATTTTCACTATCATCCATATATCAGCATGGATGCATACTTTTAAACTGAGCACTAATAGCAAGTTGAGCACTAATAGCCAGTTGGATAGTTGGATGGACATAATGTTCCATCAGAGCTGTTTCAACAAGATATCTAGCACTTCATAAAATACCTTTATTATCTTCAGTATTGGGCAAGTTACTTCCAAAATGCAATGCATGCATTACTAGTTACTGTCTTTAGCAATTCATTATTTACATTACAATGTTACTGCCTTTGAATTGTAATGCATTGCATTACTTATGCATTACTTTTGAGTTACATGCACTCTCACTAAAATGACTGGCCAAAAACATACAGGGTGATGTAGTAATGTAGGCTCCAAAGGTCACTTACAAATGAACATAATAAACATAGTAATATTGGGAGTTGACTCTAACTGGTTCTCATTGCAGTGGTTAGCCTTTCCTGATATTATTTAACACTTCCACTAAACTACAGGGGTGTTGCCTAATAAAGAAAAATATACTGAGAATAATTGCTACAATATTGATATGCAAATGCAACAGTTTGGTGGTTCTCTCTGCTTGAAGTAAGAAGTATTAATGTTAGATCTATTGCGTGAATGTTGGGGAGACTTAAATGCTTGTTACAGTTAGTTAATGATTTTCTGTGTTAATTTCAGTCCCACAGGTGGATCTTCCTTGTGGCCCTGCACAACCAAAAGGATCATTCTGGACAATGGTAGGCCTTCAAACATATAATTATTCATATCTCAGGTTCATATTTCTTCTATTTTTAATGTACATGTCTAATAAGAATTATTTTTTCTCATTTCAGACACTTTTCAGGGTGACTGCGATCCTGATGTTTCAAAAACGTGGCAGATTCTCGACAGTTGTCTGGACTTTAGTTTCCCAGCATTCTGTTCAGATGACCTGTTCTGCAGCACACCTAATACCACCTTCAACACTCTTGTGGACTTTTCCCCCACTCTGGCCACCAACCTCCTGCCCGCTCCAGACACCACCATCGCTCTGGCCACCAACCTGCTGCCTGCTCCAGACACCACCATCGCTCTGGCCACCAACCTGCTGCCCGCTCCAGACACCACCATCGCTCTGGCCACCAACCTGCTGCCCGCTCCAGACACCACCATCGCTCTGGCCACCAACCTGCTGCCCGCTCCAGACACCACCATCGCTCTGGCCACCAACCTGCTGCCCGCTCCAGACACCACCATCGCTCTAGCCACCAACCTGCTGCCCGCTCCAGACACCACCATCGCTCTGGCCACCAACCTGCTCCCCGCTCCAGACACCACCATCGCTCTGGCCACCAACCTGCTGCCCGCTCCAGACACCAGCATCGCTCTGGCCACCAACCTGCTGCCCGCTCCAGACACCACCATCGCTCTGGCCACCAACCTGCTGCCCGCTCCAGACACCACCATCGCTCTGGCCACCAACCTGCTGCCCGCTCCAGACACCACCATCGCTCTAGCCACCAACCTGCTGCCCGCTCCAGACACCACCATCGCTCTGGCCACCAACCTGCTCCCCGCTCCAGACACCACCATCGCTCTGGCCACCAACCTGCTGCCCGCTCCAGACACCAGCATCGCTCTGGCCACCAACCTGCTGCCCGCTCCAGACACCACCATCGCTCTGGCCACCAACCTGCTGCCCGCTCCAGACACCAGCATCGCTCTGGCCACCAACCTGCTGCCCGCTCCAGACACCACCATCGCTCTGGCCACCAACCTGCTGCCCGCTCCAGACACAACCATCGCTCTGGCCACCAACCTCCTGCCCGCTCCAGACACCACCATCGCTCTGGCCACCAACCTGCTGCCCGCTCCAGACACCACCATCGCTCTGGCCACCAACCTGCTGCCCGCATCAGAATCCGCCTGCACTCCAGGCAGAGCCCCACCGATGCGAGATCCATGTGGCCAGAAATGCAGGAGGAAATGCACAGACAGATTTTGCGAGGAGCAGCGAAAGCAAATCTGGCAAATGTTCTGGGATCTGGACTACACAAACCAACGGGCATTTGTGTATAATACCGTCAGCCAGCTACCAACAGCAAGACCTGTAAATGGAGAAAAGAGTCGCCGGAGCTGGTCCTTCGTGTACAGGCTTAAGGACTTGAATCAGATCCCACAGCAAGTCTGTAAAACATTCTTTTTGACCACATTAGGGTTCCACCCAGCAAACGACAGCCTGGTGCTTTCAGTGATGGGGAGTGAGATAGGCAGTGAGGTGATCCCCAGAGATCAGAGAGGACGTCATGTGCCAGCCAACAAACTGGACCTGCAGCCTGTCATTGACCACATTGAGTCATTCAACCCCACAGTGAGCCACTATCGTCGGGAGCATGCCCCACATCGTCGCTACCTACCTAGTGACATTTCAATTAGGTTCATGTATGCTGACTTCATTGAAAAGGGCAATAGATGCTCGTATGAAACATACAGAAAAGCGGTAAAACAGCGTAGTGAAGAGGAGTGTGAGGAGTGCCTCCTTTATGATCAGCATAAAAACACTCACGAAGAAAGTGCGCAGATGGACTGCTTGCAGTGCCAGAAATGGCTACAACACAGGGAGTCTGCTGTGCAAAGCAGAGCAGCATATCAGGCTGATGCTGAGAGGACCTGGCCAGAGGACACATCTGTGAGAAGTGTGGACCTCCAAAAGGTTATAATGTTGCCCCGCATGCCTGGTGTCAAAACGGCAGTCTTCACCAGACGAATTGTGGCGTTTCACGAGACCTTTGCCTCTGTGGGCAAAAAAAAAGAATAAAAAAAAACAACATCTCTGTGGTCTGGCATGAGGGCGTGGCGGGTCGCAGTGCTGGAGAGATTGCTTCAGCCTATGTTGTGGCAGTTGAGAAGGAGAGAGACCTTTTCCACAGTGTGTTTTGGGTGGACAACTGCTCTGCCCAAAATAAAAATTGGTGCCTTCTGTCCACACTGGTCAGCCTTGTGAACAGGTCTACCAACTCAAGGGAGGACATCACCTTGAAATTTTTTGAGAAGGGCCACACTTTTATGAGTGCCGATAGTGTGCATCATGGTGTTGAGCAAGAAATGAGGAAACGTCCTGGAGGCTATGTCTTTGACTTTGAAGACTTTGTCAGTGTGGTGGCAAGCTCAAATTCAAAAAAGATGGAGGTGATTGAGATGGAAAATGCAAATGTGTTGAAATGGAAAGATGGCCATTCCGCTGCAAAGACGAAGAAGGCACCGAAGTTGAGCCAGATGGCTGAAATTCAGCTACGTCGTGGGTCCAGGAGCCTCTTCTTTAAGCACAGCCACAGAGACTGTGACTTCACTGAACTGGACTTCCTCCTGGCCAAGTTTGATCTCAAGATGCCCCCTCCCCTGAGGCCACATGACCGGGGCATTGAGGAGACAAAGAAAGAAGACATTTTAAAAAAACTTTGTCCTCTTATGCCCCCCAACAGAAGGGCTTTCTGGCTCTCACTTCTTGTGGAGGAGTGATGTTTATGGAGGAGGTAGTTATGCAGGTTGTTGCCCACCGTTGTTTGCAGGTTGTTGCCCACTGTTGTTTTTATCTCTATACATGAATTTCAAACCATCCATTAATAAATTGATATATTTGCGTTCTCTTTCAAATAAATTATTGTTTTTAATTATCAGAGATAGTTGTTGTATTTATTCACACTGTACACTCTTGTGTCACCTATCTGTTGGTTTTGCTGCACACAAAATTAAAGTTTTTTAGTTTACGCATTGACTCCAACTGAATGCACTCCCAGCACTGGATAGCAACAACGACATGTCTAAGTATTTGTGTGTCATCTAAAACAAATGCCATGATCATTAGACTTTAATGAAGGTGATCAGTTAATTATCTTCTAAATGGTGGTAAGCAAATATTGATTATATGTCAGTTACTGCCTTTTGCCTTTGCACGACTCCTTATTTTTTAGTAAATAATACAAAGGCAGAGTACAGTATCTGACAAATAAGGGTCAAAGTTCAACTTTGAGCACAAAATTTTTTATATACACACATTTCTTCATCTGGGCAACATGTCACCAGATTTTCATTGCTCTACCTATAATACATTTGTGTGGACAAAACAAAAAACTTTAAAGTCATTTTTCTCAGTTTGACACTCTGGTCAGTTACTGCCTTTTGCCTTTGTAGGGCAGTATAGGCGCGCGGAAAGCGCGCTCATAATTGAAGCGACGCCGCTCATTTTTTCTCAAGCGCAGCGAGATGAAAACACCTCAACTTTTCAGAATGCCACAAGCGCACCGCAGTTCACGTGACAAGAACCAACCAATCAGCTTCACCCTTTCCGTAAAACAAAATTGAAAGCTCAGTCAACATGAAGGATGGGGGTGCACCCAAACACTACGAGTGTTTTTCTCTTCTCCGTAAATAAATCTTGTAGCAGAGCTACAGCAAGCGTTTTTCTGTGGTGGAAATCTATTAGCTACTAAATCTTTGTCGTTGTGGAGAGCGCAGTGCATGGTTGCATAGCAACGACAGACGCCACGGGAAAATCAGACCGAATTTTACTATTAATAATAAAAGATAAGCTAATGTGCATTAATGTAAATGTAAAAGTAATTTATCTTTTTTGACTCATTCTTTTTATAAAAATGATTTAAAGGCTTAAATATGTGAGGTTTATCTTTTTATAAAACCTTTTGTGTGAAAAATGATTTAAAGGCTGAAATATGTGAGGTTTATCTTTTTATAAAACCTTTTTTGTCAAAACTTTATTTGATATTAATTTGACTATATGTGCCTAGGGGTAGGCCGGGGATGGCAGGGGTTGATGGCAATGTAAGATATTTGCCGCGGGGCGAGAGCTTCGATTACCTCTCTCTTTTTTGACCATACATGTGTTTGCATCCCTGTAAATAGGATAAGCAGGGATATGGGAAAGTGTGTTGGGCAGTGAATGTGTGTGGGTGTTTAAAGGGTATATATCATGCTTTTAAATCGTTCCTTTTTACATAGGCTATAAATCATACATTTGTGGTCTATATAAAGCAGAACTGCCATGCTTGGGTCTGAATTCCTCATTATTATAGCTCCACAGGCCCCATTTCTACCCCTTTTCTGATGTGTGTCTGAGAGCAACTCGGTTTGGTGCGGTCTCTTTAAATGCAAATGAGACACTTCATACCCCACACCCTCTCCAGGCTGTAGAGGGGACACTCGGTTCAACTCCACCCCGTTCGGCCATTTTTGTAGTTTGATAGCAGAGATACGATTATCTAGTGGCACAGAAACTTTTTATTCAAAAGTTATTAACAAAATGTCAACAACGGAAGACTTGTCCATCAAGCCTTACATGTTCGAGCCAGAGTCGGAGCGAGATGAAAAAAAGACGACGAACCTGCAGAAAAAACGTCTTCATATGGATGTATGGCAATGGTGTGTTACTGTATTTACAGTAACTTCTCCATCCATGCCCACAACTACAATACTGCATGATTAACAACGAATATTTAACACTCACAAAACAAAATCTAAGTTATATTATAAACAATTAAAGAAAAGTCGATTATTTCTCTTGTTAAAACAAGCACACTAACAAGAGAAATGACATAGGCTACGGCCTAATCTTACCACTAAAAATCTGTATTGATAATATGCTACGTTTAGAAAAGCATCAGAAAACACAGCAGCTAAATGACCATTGTCATGATGAAACTCAACAACAGTAATACTAAAAATAAAGACAAAGCTGCTAAACCATGACCACCGGTGTGTTTTAAGAAAGTAAAGTACTTTATTTTTAATAACGTTATTTACAGCTTGCTTACCGAATTGCTCTGTTCGTCGTCTCCAAAGATAGAAGGAATTGAGCCCTCAATCAGACGATGTCTATCGGCAAATCCTTCTTTATACTGGCGGAGGTTGCTGAAGTAACGTTAGTTATCCTTGAAGTGCTTCGCGGTCGCGCACACAAAAATGACTTTACCCACAGCCACAGATGTGGGTACATTTCCGTGAAAAATAAAACTCAACCAGGCACTTCGAAGAGGTTCTGATGCTGGGAGACGGTGTAATGAAGCGTGTGGGTTACTACATCCAACAACCGAACATTTTGACGTACCCTCTCGTAACTTCTGCATCCTTGAACTTGGACTACAAAATTGCAGCGAGAAATAAAAATGGCGGAATGCTCAAAGTGTTTGGCTGGAAGTCGATGTCCTTATTTGGCAGTTCCGCTGCAAATACTGTGACATAATAGTTAAAAAAACGTCATAGATTACAGGAAAATCGAAACAGGTTGAAAAATTTGACCAAAACAGAATATAAAGATATCAACGAAGCCCTTGAAGAGCCTAATTTCAACTTTTCTGTACTTATAAACACTCCAAATATACAACAAAAGGCATTCAAGGGCTAAAAATGTAGATTTATCATGATATGTCCCCTTTAAAAAAAAAAAAAAAAAATTATTATATTATATGGAAACTAGATTGTAAGCCTATTATCTGAACCACACTCTGGAGCAGAAGGTTAAATATTAACTATGCTGTTTAAAACAAATAAAGATGTGTGTAGGAGAATAGTTAGTATGCGCAAACAGCTTGAAACTCTGTATATTCGTGCAGTGTGCGCATGTCATAAAATCTATTTCAAATTTGAAACTTCTATCATATAAATGTGCACATCAACCCGATCACATGTTTAGCATTCATGTTAACACTACGTTCGGATTCATCAATCAGTATGATTTCAGTCCGCACCAACACATGATTTGGTCGCATTTTTTATTTTTTTTACGCTAAAGCGTGATCTTAGCACGCGCAGCTCAAACGGCAATGCACGACTAATAATGACTATTGGGACTGTCATATTACGTAACATTATAAAGAGAACAATATTGTAATAAAACATTGTGAATTATTTGGGTTTTGCCGTGTCGCGTTGTTCCAGGAAGAGCGCGTCCACAACATGAGTCATTCTGAATGGCTCGTATTAGTTCAAATTCACTTGTGCATTCACATCATTTTGAACATAACATATTATGTTTATTTTGTCTGATTAATCTAATATAGGATGCGTTTCTTTGAGTTAAAGCTGCAGTCCGCAGCTTTTCCTCTTTGTCACCATCTCTGTTCGAAATCTGCAATTGCAGTTATTCGCGGAATTATCAACTTTACGTGGGTTGTATATCGGCATGAAACAGCGCGGATGAACACAGTCGCTGCATCCCGATTCGCCTACTTATACTACGCCCTAAAAGTATGTACTCTTTTTGTGAAGAAAAAGTACATACTTTTGAGTGTGTAGCAAAAGAGTAGACAAGCTTTGGGACATACTACTCCGTCATCTTTAACGGACAGCTCTGTCGCGTGCGCCGTCACCGTAAACTGCCCTGTCAATCATCTTGTCACAGTTAAAATCCTCCATTCAATCTAATTTAATTTCCTACCGTTTCTGAGAGAAATGTAATAGCTCTTTCATCTGCCCGTCGCGGGTCTCTCATGCGGAGACTCTCCTCATGTGTTTGCAATTTGAATGTAATGATGCATTTAAAAGTTAATGGTTAAACGTATCTTTACAAAAGTTCACAATGCTGATGCAGATGCAATATAATGTAGACAACATTGAATAAATACATTTTCGTCAGGTTAGATACTGGTAATTAATCACTCAAACCCCTTTATCTAAACCTCTCTACATAACCGCCGGACTCGCGCGTCCTCCATGTCTGTAGTTTGTAGTTCTAATCGAATCCTCGTCCAACACGCGATGGGTTGTGGGCAATATCAGCCGTTAGAGTGCGCATCGATCTACACTTCGGATTCTGACCGGATATAGTAGACCATCCAGGTATCTTTGGAACACTCATTTCAACATACTACGATTTGGGACGTACTAATTCTACTTTCGAATACTATTTAGGACGGATAGTATGCGAATTGGGACGCAGCAAGTGTTTTGAGGCGAGTGCTGCTGTCAATCACCGCGCTGTGTGGATACTGTCATTCAGAATCACAGATTCACTTTTTGAAAGTTTGACTAACATAAGAATTTTCACTGGAAAATGTCTTCTGAACAAGTACGTAACATCCATTTTTGTTCTGATCAAGTAAGGGGGAAAAAGCATTCGACATGACAAGCGATCGTTAGATTTAATCAACGCGGTTTACAGCAACCGTGCAAATTATAGCCTACTTTGTTCTCAAATTGTTCATGTTAACAACATCAGCATTGCGTGACTAACGTTACATTTAATGTGTTTTATGGTTACCTGTGTAGTTCAGAATTCATATTCTCCATAATAGCTAAACGAGAAAGGCACAACAAAGGAAACTCCATAACTGTGTGAATTAAGAAAACGTACTGTTACACGATTGAACTATTGAAATGTCTTACTTGTTAAAGGTGCCCTAGAATGGTTTTTATTTTTATTGTATGTTTTCTGGGTTGCCCTTATAATGTTAGTATGTTTTTTAGATAAAAAAATAGTCATAATTTAGAAATAAAAGGCATTTTTCCTAGCCTGATTGTATAGCCCTGAGCCCAAACGCTGTTTGGAGTGGCGTGTCTGCTGTGTGTAACCGGCCTCTGCTGTGATTGGCTGACATGCTTGCATATGAAATAGCTACGTATTACATGTGAAACTCTCTCGAATACTTTTACTACAGATATTATACGTTTTTACTATAACAGCTACCCAGCTAACACGGTTACGTTGTGAAGACGTAACCGGACCAGACCATATTCGTCGTAGCGACATACCACATAACGTTCCAGCAACGTAACTTTGTGATTCCCATAATCGTCGTGGCGACGTTATAGTGGCACGTTGCAAGAACGTGATGAGGACGTCTTAATGACCAAACTGGCATGTTGCGAGGACGTAACATTAAAGGACCATATTAGTCACAGCGACGTACCACATAACGTTCCAGCGACGTAACTTTGTGATTCCCATAATCGTCGTGGCGACGTTATAGTGGTACGTCGCAAGAACGTGATGAGGACGTCTTAATGACCAAACTGGCATGTTGCGAGGACGTAACATTAAAGGACCATATTAGTCACAGCGACGTACCACATAACGTTCCAGCGACGTAACTTTGTGATTCCTGTATTCGTCGTGGCGACGTTATAGTGGTACGTCACTGGAACGTGGCAGGTACTTCCTAACAACCAAAATACTACGTCCACATTTATTTTTAATATAGCCTATAGACCAATTTCGAGCCTACGTCACAGTTACGTCACAGCGTTAGCTGGTGGCAAAACGAACGGAAAACTGGAGGCGGCCAACACAAACCAGCACAGATTCGGCTACATAATAAGGAGTTTAAATGATTATTCTTGTTATTAAATGTCATCTTGTTGTGTTGTTGGGTGAAAGAATCGATGAAAAATGAATATGCTGTATCTGGAATTTTTATTTCTAGAAAATATTCACATCATTAAAATTATACCGTAATGTCAGTCTTCTTGGCGCTGGCTAGGCAGAACTGCGGATCGTACCACACAAGTCTTGTACATGACCATTCAGCACATAGTTATAGGCTTTATATGCCCTCTTTTTCCACTGGGTTTCTCTATCAGAGGTGTAGAAGTCTGGCCACTCAACCGGCGGTAGAGTTAACGTTAGGCCTGTCAGATCGTCCATCCATTGAGTGAGTGTGTACGGGTCAGCCAATCTGGGTCCGTCCGTTAAAATTAACTTTTGCAAATAACAATCGCGGTCCTAGACAGACTTTGCACATTAAGATAAAATCGGATTTTCTCCCGTCATTGTTAAAAAACAAGCTAACAAAATTTGCAAACTAACGTTAGTGAAGCGGCCAGAGGAATCGTTCTGCCACCACCTAAGCTCCGCCCACAGAAAAACGTCACTATGTTTACCAACTGAAAATTGGTCTATACTTCTCACCTTTAGTCCTGGGAATTAAGATGTGCTTGATCCATAACCTCGAAATCCACATAGAACTGTTAAACTCAAACATTTCATTCTCTGCTGTAAAACCTTATAAATTCTAATAGGGAAATGTGTATATGTTTTCAGTTAATACATTTAGGGATCAATACATATGAAACCAATACAAACCCCTATTAAATTCTAAATAGAAAATGGCCCAAAACCACACTGTATTCATTTATTAATCAGCATTTATTCAGTTACTTTGTACAATTACAGTACTAAGCCAATACATTTTGAACAGTAACTATTTTTTAACCATGAAAAGTGTTAACAAGTTATGAGAACAGAAATGTAACATCAATTATTTAAACAAAAAACATAATCAATGAATAATGTAACCAACTATTAAAACGTTTTATTCTTTTTATTGAAAAAAAGTGTCTTATCATTAGGGATGGGTGTAGTTAAATAATGATTTTACCAGATAATTATCAATACTCTTATTGACACTACTCTCTATAATTTGGCGGAAAAACAATAAAGACCTTAAAAAAGATTCTGAAAAGATTCAGCAGTTTCTTTATTATTAATTTTATTTGCAGAAATAGGTTAAATTGTTTCCTGAGTGTCCTGTGGCTCCTGCTACAAATGCCTGGTGGTGATGTGCTTTATTGCTTCACTACCATTAGCAAAACCTATGCGAATATTACCAAAGATCTATAGTCCTTGAGCTTCTCTGAAGCAAACAAATAAAAAAAAAATACCGTTCACAAAGAGTAAAGATATGTAAAAAAAAAAAAAAATAGATTTCTAGCATCTCTCCTGTATTATTTATTTCGCCCACCCAAATATACATCAAGAGTTTTTTGTTAAAGAAAATGAGCATGATGACTTTCTCAGAAAGAAATTGAGATCTCTCATTCCTGACTGTGTCCCAGCTGTGGTAAACGCTCCTTCAGCCAGTGTTGAGGAGGCAGAGGAGATGATGGAGAGCTGTGGGAGAAGAGGAAGAGTGTCTTTCTTACCCCACCAGTGGAGGGCAGGGTCTTCTGAGGCACGGATAAGAGGAGGGTTTCGCTCTAGATATTCACTGGAAGCTGAAAAATAAATTGTACCATACTAACGTTATTGTAGTCAGGTTTATAGCTTTTTGTTAGAAAGGTATAAGAAAATTGTCTAACTTACGTGTTCCTCCTCCTCCTCATCCTGAGCTGTCACCTCATCGTTCTTAGGCAGCTAAAACAGAGGAGCATTTTATTAATATTGCTAATCTACAGCTTTTAATGCTTTTGAAAGTCATTTATGCTCACCAAGGCTGCATTTATTTGATCGAAAATACAGTAAAAACTGTAATATTGTGAAATTGTATTACAATTTAAAATAAGTGATTTCTATGTGAATATGTTCAAATGTAATTTATTCCTCTGATCAATATTTGTTTACCATGAAAGATCAAAACGCATTTGAACTGGTATCAGACATTTTTTGCTCTCCGTGTGGGTGACGTCATCGATTAACAGCAAATACATTTATCAGATTAAATAAAATAGCCAACTTCCAATCATCCATTTAACTGCCAGCAAAACCTTTACAAAACTAACAAAAAATCTCATCTAGGCCTACACATAAAGATGTGATTAAAAGCTCACACATTTATAGAGCTAGCCTAACATAACGTTAGCAGCTACCTCTTCTGAAAACGGTTGAGATAACGGACTTTTTCGAAGACACTAAACTATTTCTATAAAGTAAATATTCAACAGTGTGTCAATAACACGTAAGAAAAATGTCAGGAACAGTTGTGTGTATTATTTGTGTGATTTTAGGCTAAACTCACCTGAAGTAGTGAAAACAACAACGAGAGATGGAGTTTTGCTTTTTGTTTTCAGTTGCGCCGTTTCCATGGCAACTCTGCGCCGCTCCAGTGTTTGAAAGGGACTCGCATGTTCAACGCGCACGCCCATAGCATAGTCAGTCAATTAAGCAGCTGTTACATAAACGCATCTAGACTTAACACATTATAGCCTATAGGCTACATTAATAAAAATCTCATGAATTTTAAACTCATTTTGAAGTTCTTCGACCCGCATATGTGCAAATTGCCCACTCCACGTGAAGTGGCACTTTTAAAATGTAAGATTTTGTATTGTTGTTTTTACTAACACTCCTTAATAATAATGAGAAAAAAATGTAAAAAACACACACACATATATATATATATATATATATATATATATATATATATATAAACCCTTCCAGAAACGTTGTGGGCACGTCCTCAAAAGACGTCGCTATATCCCAATTAGAACGTTAGAGACGTGGTCCACTGATAACTTAAAGTCGGCATGAAATCAAATTTGACAAATCTTCTTTTTATATGTAATATTGTAGTGTTTATTATAAATGATTTATCCATGCACTTCAATATTTTTTTTTAATTCATGTACCCTTGAAATCTTTAATCAAATACATTACCCTGCTCTCCCCCATCGAAACGACCTCTCTCTCTTTTGGTCACGTGGAATGGCAAAAGGGTGCGGCCAGATCCAATGAGGGTGCGGCTATCGGTGCACCACCTCTCAGAGAATCGCATTCAAATTGTTTGCAACGCCCAACCTCCAACGATCCAATCAATTACCGAAGGATGAAATCAAGTCCTGCCCTACATTTTTTTCTAATTTCAGAAGCCGTTTCACTCGGATATACGTCACATCAAGGAAAAAATTACAATCTCAACTTCCGTTTCACGCTGACTTTAATAAGATTCTAAAAAATGGAACTTTACCTCGACGTCCTCACAACGTTCTCCATGGGATAAACTAGCGACGTCTTGTGAGGACGTGCCCACGACGTTTTTGGAACGTTAGCCAAGATTCTAAAAAATTGAACTTTACCACGACGTCCTCACAACGTTGTCACAAAGTTGTCACGCTGACCAAATGACGACTAACTGACGACGTTGTCACAACGTACTGTGTTAGCTGGGTATCGAGATTAACGAATCGTGAGATGTTTTTAAAGTATTTAGATCTATTCCCATCACATAAAATGTTGCCGTGATGAGCAGTGAGCAAACAGATGACTGTCTGTTGATCGCGAGAATAAAGATCTTATCATTGCAACGCAGTTTCTGCACTCTCTCTAATGCTTTCACCAATGCAAACACGATGATGTAATAGTTTTGAACGATTTTTAGAGAAAGATTACCTGTCTGAACTTGAACAATTACACATTCAGAAAGTGTTGCTTGGTAGCTCGATCGATCGAGGCCAGCTCTGTATTGGCCCAAGTTGAGGAAACAGTCTCCTCGCGTCGTCTGTGAAATGTTTGGAAATTTCCAGAGAAAATAAAATTAACCCATTGTTTCTTCAGAGGCTCGGATGAAGGAACTAAATACCTTCGTGTTCATTTGTACATCCAAACACTGAACAACTGCCATGCTTCGGCTGCGCAGTTCCGCCTGTCATTGAACATGGGCTGGCATATGCAAATTTATGGAGTTGTATAATGATCCCGACTGTTGCGTCACAGTCGGTATTATGTGGAGATTCGCCTGTTTTTCAAAAACGAGATTTAAGTAAGAAGGAGAAAACAATGGTGTTTCCCAGCAAACACAGAACGTTCCCCTAACGTTCCCAAATGGTCCCATGTGGTTATTTTTTTGGGAACCAAACAACGTTATAGGAACGTTCCATGTAGGTTATTTTTAGGTTCCATTTTTATAATGTAAGGAGAACGTTCCGGGAACGTTCCCCTAACCTTAAGGGAAAGTTCTAGGAACGTTCTGGGAACCAAAAACAAACGTTCCCAGAACCTAAATTTGTTTGCTGGGTTAAGACTCACTGTATGTCATGTCCATGTACTGAACTCTTGTTATTTAACTATGCCAAAATAATTTCAATTTCACATTCTAGGGCACCTTTAAGCAGAAAAAAGCTGTCTCTTCTTCCGTTTTGAACCCCTTCAAAACACGGAGTTCACACACCTTTCAAAAGCCCTGGCGATGTTTATCCTTGTGTTCGCATGACACGGTTTCTTTCTCTTTCTCTAGCCACCTTAAATCAGAAGTATGAAGTCTTTTGGGGTTTATAACTGCTGAATCTCCAGTTGACACTGATGATTGTTGTTTGGATCTTTCTGGATCCGACATAAGTTTAATTATGTAAAGTGCTGCGAGAAAAGCCTATCTCTACATCTCCTCACGTGCAGTATAGCCGGCTAGCCGAAACACCTTCTTTATGTGTACAGATGTGACGTAATGACGCAAAGACATGCTCGAATTTCCCGCGGAAACCCACCAGTACCACTGGAATTAAAATCATTATTACAAGCTAACCGTTTTGAATCTAGCTATGGCAAACAGATAAAATAATAAAATAATTATTTTGGATTATTTTTAACTTAAAAAAGTTAGGACAGCTGCTTTAAATAACACGCTAGCAAAGTGCTCAACGGTTATTCATTCAGCGTGCGCCGCTCAAGCAGCAATGCACGACTAATAATAACAATGATTAATTTGGGACTGTCATATTACATAACATGAGAACACTATTTTATTAAATCGTTGTGAATTCATTGGGTTTAGTTGCCGTTTTCAGTGCGTTGTTCCAGGAAGAGCACGACCACAACAGTCACACATTCTGACAAGCACACATCTGAGGCGGCGTTGGTGACACTTTCTGTTAGTCGTTATATTTAATTATTAAATAATTAATTTAATTTAAATTATCAATCACATCGAAACATATTACAATCCTACTAGCTACTTCTCTCCGTCAATGTCGGAGACATTGCGAGTCACGCAATCACTGGGCAACTCCACAGCCGAGCCGACCCCGGGATAAAATAGTCAGAATATAAACACTTATTATAGGCGTACCGTAGTGATTCAGGATAACTCAAAAACACGGTTTGTAAAATGGATTCATGATGTTCGTTCACTTTGAACATAAGTTAAGGACTGCAGCAGCTGCTGATACAACGGCGTTCTGTTGCGCATGCGTGCATTTAACTGAGTAGTACATGACCATGCACTCGCACAAATGCGACCACATAAAATTTTAACTCGCACATTCTCAAAAAATGGTAACATATGCGACCATTTTGGTCGCAGTCTGGAACCCTGCTTGGAGAGTCTTTAGCCACTCAAACTCTCCTCCTCACAGTGCATTAAGACAGTGTAGACACACATCCTCTTCTTTACAGATTCGTAACATCTGAAGTTGTTTGGAACTTCTTAATTATTGTCCTGATGGCCAAAATGGGGATTTTCAATACTTTAGCTATTTTCTTACAGCCACTTTCTATGTTGTGAAGCTCAACAATCTTTTGATGCACATCAGAAGTATATTCTTTGGTTTTACTCATTGTGATGGATGATTAAGGGAATTTGGCCGTTGTGTTTCCTAATATTTAAACTCCTGTTAAACAAAAAGTCATTGCTTGACAATGTCATGTTCCTGGTGTGCTAAAACAAGATAAATATGAATGGGAATATACTTCAGAGATAAAACATTGTAGGGGTGCCAATAATTGTGGCCAACGTTTTGGAGAGACAAAATTATTTCATAATGTTCATAATTTCACTTAATTTTCACCACAGGGGGACTTTAACCTTTTAGTGATGAATGCATTATGTAATGTGTGTTTGAATTAATAAAACAAGTTATAAAGTTTTTGTTCGTTTAATTAAATGTTTTATATATATAATTGACATAAAAACTGCCTTAAGTGCAATTTGTTTTAAGTGTACAACTGTTTTTTAGCTATTTGAGTGTTGAGTGTTTGAGTGTATTAAATATGTTTAATTAATTTATTATTAATTTATGATTTATTTTCGGTTTTGGTATTCTGCCAAGTTCATCCTGAATTTTCGGTTTTGGCCTAGAATTTTCATTTCGATGCATCATTACTTACAACTACATTAGTATATTGCCTTAAGAACACCTGACCAACTTCAATAATAATAGAAGCTATACTTTAAATAATTTGTGGAAAAATTATCTAGATAAGTTTTCAGAATAGATGCTCATCCATTGATTTTACTGGATTTGAAATCCAGAGTCGAGAGAGCATTTGAGAGTGTGAAAGCATGTAAAGGAAGATAGTGCTGCTGTGGTCTGGCTGCTGTTGTAGAGAGCGCAAGTAATGTATTGATGTTCTTTGGGCTAGCTGGATAGATGGAGTGAATAATTGATGAGGTCAGGAAGGATGATAAAAGAACCAGAGGAGCTTATGTGTTCACTTTCATGTCTCTCTTTGGCCATCTTTCTTTTCTTCCAATCCACCCTGGCATTAAGGGACACTTGAACTACAACTTTAAAAATGCCCTGTATATTGTCTAGTATTGTTATCAGAATTTTATATTATAAATTATGTATATTTTGGTTTTCACACTGGTTGCTGTTTCATTGCAGTTTGCCTTATATAATGAGAAAAACATCCGTCCATCCATTCATTCAACCATCCATCCTATCATCCATGGATACATGAATCTATCCATTTTTCCGCCTGTCTGTCAGGGGTAAACACGTTTGAAATATCTGAGCAATGGTATTCTGTTTGTGAACATTTTGATGCTGCCAACACTGCTGGGTAGGATTATGAATCCGGTTCCGCTTAACGATTCTGGTTCCGGTTCTGATTCCATTAAAATGATTAAACAGTTAATAAAAAAATAGTAGTATGGAAAAAATGCACAATACTCAACTAAAACGATACTTTTTGTGTTTATTTCTTATACTTGTCAAATGAGTTTAACACGGGTAATGTCAACAAATTCAACATATTATTTAGCAATTTTTGCAAAAATATTTTTCTGCAGTTTTCAACATTTCTGCACGTGGGACTTCTCCTGGCTTATTGTTTCTCCAGCAGTGGAGAATAATACGCTTTCAGAAGGGGTAGAATATGCTTTAATGCACATGTAAGATCCAGACAGGTGAATCAGAATATTTTAAATTGGTTTGAATGATTGATTCATAAAGACTTCACTTGTTTCATTACAGGATGAATCAGTGTTTTTGAATGTATGATTCGATGACAAATAAATTTTTTAAAGCTGCAGTCTTTAACCTTTGGCTCTCTGACAGTTTATAAACAGAACTGTATACGTCTTGCGAAAGAACATTGTAGCTAGTGTTGTCATGATACCAAAATTATGACTTCGATACGATACCAGACTAAAATACCTCGATACCGATACTGAATCGATACCACAGAAAAAAAAATTAAAACTGTAAATTTAATTGAATAATATGAGAGAAGTTACAATTCATTGTTTTATAAATTAATAATAAAAAACTCACTTGACCAGCATGTTTCTGCCCTGCTTTTTGACCATTCCCTCCCTTTTATTAAATAAAATAATAATAATTACATGCCAGTGTGTACGTCCTTAGAGATTATTGCAACTTTGACATTTTATGGCTACGCCAGCAGCCATGTCACCCTGTAGCCCAAGACTGGTCGCCCACTGAAGCTAAGCAGGGCTGAGCCTGGTTAGTACCTGGATGGGAGACCTCATGAGAAAACCAGGTTGCTGCTGGAAGAGGTGTTATGAGGCCAGCAGGGGGCGCTCTCCCTGTGGCTTGTGTGGGTCCTAACACCCCAGTGTAGTGACGGGGACACAATACCGACAAAGAGCACCGTCCTTCGGATGAGACGTTAAACCGAGGTCCTGACTCTCTGTGGTCATTAAAAATCCCAGGATGTCTTTCGAAAGAGTAGGGGTGTAACCCCGGCATCCTGGCCAAATCTGCCCATTGGCCTCTGTCCATCATGGCCTCCTAATCATCCCCATATACTGATTGGCTTCATCACTCTGTCTCCTCTCCACCAGTACGCTGGTGTGTGGTGGGCGTTCTGGCGCAATATGGCTGCCGTCGCATCATCCAGGTGGATGCTGCACATTGGTGGTGGTTGAGGAGATTCCCCCCTTCCTTGTAAAGCGCTTTGAGGTCTCAGATAAAGCGCTATATAAATGTAACAAATTATTATTATTTTATCAATCACTAACCTTTCACAATTCTGAACATCTTATTTCAAGATATGAGTCGTTAAATGTTTTTAGTGTAATTTTATAATTACAATATAAATAATCAATTTAACTTTAAAAGCAAAAAAGAAAATTACAACCAATATGACAAATACTATGAGACAAATAAAATAAACAGTGCTTAATTTCTTTTTTGAATGCTACTGTCAAAAGACCTACTGTAGCTGAAAAAAAGAAAGTCTTTACTCTATAAATTAAAAGACTTATTCTTAGTAAATATATTACATTCATGTGATTGTCTATTTTCTTCTGTTGTTGGATTAACATTAATCATACACAAACAATACTAGGCTGCTGATCCGGCCCTTTAAGACCTGCACATACCCAACACATTGGAATACATCATACATGTACGTACATCTTATGTGTGGGATTTCTTTTTACAAACGGTTTGTGTTCACTAAAGACACTGAGTATGTGTGTGTCTTGATGCTGTATTATTCTCCTAGTTAAAAATTATGCAGTAACTTACAATATTGCTCTGAGCGTGTGTGTGTGACAGTGATTCATGCGCATACATGTCAGTCAGCACCGCATCGCACGTCAAGTTTGTAGAGAGCTTTATTCAGTCCATTTTAAATTCTGATTTTGGCCGCCTGTCAAATGGGTCAAACCATAGATATTACATAAGAAGTGCAAGTAAATGCGCTAGAAATCGTCCTGGTTGCGTATGCAACCCACCCTGAAGGAGGGAACGGAGGACATAGTCGACATCGACTGAAATGGGATCACGCTAGGGAGCCAATCATCTTTGAGCATCTTTTAAAACGAGCCAGTGCACATTGGCGTGTGAGATCTGCATATAAATACGGAAGTAGATGCAGGCACCAGTTGCTTTTCGCTGAGGAGCCAAGCAGAGCTTGGACTCGGAGTCAGCGGTGGTCCAGCAATAGTGGCGAAGGGACTACGTTCTCCGTTCCCTCCTTCAGAGAACAGTGGGTTGCTTAAGCAACTAGGATGTTCCCTTTCAGTCGAGAACATCAGACGTAGTCAGCACCTAGTGCTGAAGTGGTCTCATATGAAGCAAACCGAGCGGCGTAACAGCGGTTGTGTCTGCCAAATGCCCCAGGAGCCTCTGAAAAAGTTTCAGTGGAACCACTCACTGTACTGCTCTTGATTGAATTCAGGTAGTTCAGCACCGACCGGACATGTTCCTCTGTGAGGGTCTGTTGGACCGAGTCCAGCTCCATACCTATGAAGAGATCCTCTGCACGGGGGCGAGTTTGCTCTTCTCCCTGTTGACCTAAAGACCCATCTGGCTGACATGCTGAATTAGCAAATCCCTGTGTTCGCACAATTGCTCTGGAGACTGCGCTAGTATCAGCTGATATAGTTGAGGATGCGAATCCCATGCTCTCTCATGGGAGCGATGGCTGCCTCCGCGACCTTCGTAAAGACGCGGGGCGACAGGGCTAGCCCGAAGCGTAGGACCTTTTACTGATACGCTCAACCCTTGAATGAGAAACGCAGGAATGGCCTGTGTCGTGGCAGGATGGAGACATGAAAGTACGCCTCCTTCAGGTCGATCGCTGCAAACCAATCTTGGGGACGGATGGATTGGAGAATGTGCCTCTGCGTTAGCATCTTGAATGGGAGCATGTGAAGGGCCCGGTTCAGGATACGCTGGTCCAAGATTGGCTGTAACCCACCACCTTTCTTGGGTACAATGAAGTACGGGCTGTAGAAGCCAGACTTCATATCGGTTACTAACACCGGCTCTATCTCGTTCTTTACCAGCAGTACAGCGACCTCCGCGCGCATGACAGGAGCACATTTGCTCGATACCGAAGTGTGGCGAACGCCACTGAACTTGGGCGGATGCCGGCGGAACTGAATCGCATAGCCGAGCCTGATGGTACGGAGGATCCAGCTGGACCAGTTAGGAAGCACTTTCCAGGCTTCGACGAACCGGGCCAGGGGGACCAGAGGCACCACAGACGTACCCAGGGTGGGGCAGCAAAGTGGAGGACAGGGTAAGTGTTGCACTGCTTGCACTGCTGAGTGTTGCACTGCTCACTCAGACCCCGCTTCGGGCCACGCCTGGGCCTTCCGAGCGGGGTCTGAGTGAGCAGTGCAACACTTACCTGTCTCTACAGGGCAACAGGAGATGCATGAGAAGGCGGATGACCGGGTCCTCGAACGGGGGCTGAGGGGTGCAAGGATGCTCTACAGGGTCGCACACCGCCAACCCTGCCCTCTTGGGACCCAGGGATGGAGGAATTTGCTCTTTTGACAATTCGGGTACCAACGATAACCAACTGAAGAGCTCGTCCCCCAACCCTGGGTGGCCTGTCTCAGGGACGCTTCGTCTGACACTTGCCCCCTGGCTTGGCAGTGACTGAGACAGACCAGGCGGCCTGCCTGCTGCTGGCTCTACGCTTGAGCCTGAAACCAGCCCGCGAAACCAGAGGCAGCGTCAGGGGAACGCCATCGGCGACGAGCAGGCGGAGGAACTGCCACAGGTGGCAGGGTGGAGGCAACAGCGGGCCGCCAGGGCAGGATGTGTCGGGTAGCCTTCGTCTGCACCTAAGCGGCGGTGAGCTGTTGGCCGCCATCTCAACCAGGCTGAGCCAGCGGTGGCACTCCTGGACCACTAAGGACTAGGGCTGTCAACGAATATTCTAAATTCGAATATATATTCTAATAGTTTTAAAAAACAGAAATTCGAAGGTGAAAATTAATATTCGAATCATGTGGAAAAACATGCCTGCGGTAGCAGAGGCGCGGCTGTCTGCTTTGCTAGTGGCAAAATTCTGAAGCTTAAAATGTAAAACGCATTTTCCAGCTGCACAGATAGCACAGTGAGTGTCTGGCTCACTCATTGGCTGTGCTGCGGCAACTGCACATCCAATGGCGCGGGCGCCTCCAACGTGTGCGCCAATGAGCTAGCATTACATCATACAGAGCCCGCCAAGGGGGCGTGGCCAGACGTCCCCGAAATAGCCATAGTAGCAGCAGTTTACCACAGCACGAGCTGCTCGGAGAGTTCAATGTCGGTTCTATATACTGTAAAACTTCAATTAATGTTAATAATATTTGTTTCAATCACTGAATGAAGCCTGCTATATTTAGGACAAGAGTCGCGACCTTAAATTGCTTGCACAAAACTCTTGATCAGCACTCAACATTTGTGTATTGTTGTTCATTTAAACCGTTATGCGCAGAGAGCGTGAGGGCGAGAGAGAGAGAGCGGGCGAGAGAAAGAGTGCCTGCGAGTGTGAGCGAGAGTGGTAATGGGGACTTGCGCTTCACGGACGAAGGTGAGTATCGACCTCAACACCACGACAGTCATATTCCCGCAATGGGAACACAAACTGTCCACAAAAGCTGCTTCAGCATGCTGTAAGCCCAAACACGTGACGCAACAATTGTGACAGTCAGAGAGAGACAGGGAACGACCGCACCCAGAAACACACGGGTGGAATGACATCTTGAAAAAGACGCAAACGCACCTGTATTGCTCTTTCAGGCAGTGAAAAACTCTCACCAGTGCCGGAGCACAAAGGGGAATGACTGCGGCAACACTGATACAGGGATGGTGCAGCCTGTATCAGTGAAGCACTCACTTTCTTCACCCTCAACTGACCGTCAGACAAACAAACACAAACAGAAATGTGGGTGCTGTAAGAACAGCAGTTGAGAGCTTGAAAGCTTGCGATCACCGCTTTACTCGCGCTGTTAACACCAACACCGGGAGAGACTTCCAGAAGAAGCACCGACACACTCGCTTGTTGTATGACAACACTCTTCAGAAGACCTGAACATGAAGCTCGGCTCCAAAGCGAAAGGTGTGTGCATCTACTTCCGTATTTATACACGCGCCGCGGGGTGGAGTGTGAGATGTGCATTAGCACGCCAATGTGCATTAGCTCGTTCTAAAAGATACTCGAAGACGATTGGCTCCCTAGCGTGATCCCATTTCAGTCAACGTCGACTACGTCTGACTTCTTGACTGAAAGGGAACTGCGCTCAATCAAGGTTGTGCATTTATTGCATGGACGGAATTGACTCCCTTTTGGAGCCTGTCTCTAGCGGTCAGTTGAACTGCAGTTTAAGTCACTTCCGTGCTGGCTTCAAGAGAGAAACAGGGAGGTTACCCCTTGGCTACTCCACAGTGCTGCGACCCGACCGGTCTAAAGTATAAAGTATTACAATATAAACACTTATTATATAGGCTTACCATAGTGATTCAGGATAAGACAAAAAAACGGTTTGGAAAATGCTGTACATGTACATGATGGTACTCGTTCATTACATTTTGTTAATTTTTTAACACAAAAAAGTTATGGACTACTGCTTTAACTGTAATTTGTCTTTATGAACGTTTTTAAGCATCAGATCTAATGATACATTCGTTATTTGATGTGACTTTCAAAATGTGATTTACTCTGTTTTGGTTGCTATACCGTAGACATCAGTGTTTATACTTTAACTATAATTTTTTTTTATTTCTCAGTACTTCTGTGATAATTTGAATATTTGTAACAGAAATATAAATTAATTAATTAATACTGTGTGGTTGAAAAGACTGTGAAAGTGAAGTTGTTTCATACCTATATATTCACAACATCTCTCTGGGTGAGCGACAGGGAAAACAGATTTGAATGTTCCAGTGTTATTTTTTTTCCAAAGTTTTTTTCATTTAGGAATAAAATCGATTTGTAGTTCGTCAGTGAAGAACAAGAGATTTGTCGCTGAAGGAGATTCTATTTATAGGCAGATGGCCCGTCCCTTCTGGCAGGCTCTGCGCTCAGCTCGGCGGTCTTCACACCGATTGGTTCGTGCAGTTCCCACTGACCAGCCAATAGCGTGTGAGTAAGCACTGTTGTGGCTGTGCAGTAGCACTGCATTACTTTATAAAAGGCTTCAGTATTTCGGAGAAAAGGAGTTTTCCCCTTAGCGTACAGCTACACAATGTGACTGACCATTTAAAAGGGAACCATATTTACCTTAGCTCCTAAAGGGAACACTAGTTCCAAACAAATAGGCCTTTTTATCTCTTCTGGCCTAAAACCGCACATTATCTACACTTCATAGGGTCCGAATTTTTACAACACTCTTTCCTCTTTAACTGCCGTATCATTGCCCCCGGCATACATGGAAGTGATTGCAACTTTGATAACACTGTTAACATGGCAACAAAGTCCCACGCACACAATTGTTTGCATGACTTTCTCTTGCCAGAGCAGGCCGCAAGCCAGCAATCCCACTACCAACGTTCCGACAGCTGCTCAGATGCCTCAATTTGTATGACTAACATGCAGAGGATTGTACCCAAATGCAGAGGGTTGTGCTTGCATCTGGATTTAGATGTACTGCTGCTCTGCAGGTTTGATGTTAAATAATAGCATTTTTTTACAGCACAGTGCTGCAAATTGGAGAAACACTGTGCTTAACGATACTGTCAGAAGTCTTTTCAATCTACAAATTGCTGTCATTTTCCATGGATTTACTGTAGTAATACCAACTGCACCATGGTATTGTGGCAGAAATGTGGGATATTCATATAAAATTGTATTATATGATTAATGTTGACGTATTAAATGTATTAAAGGAGTAATGGAATATAATTACAGTATTTTTTATGATTAAGCTATGGCGTTTGTGCATTTATACTAAATGTAAGTAGGGCTGCCGCCTAATAATCGACTAAATGTTAGTCGATTAGAAGAGGCTTAGTCGACTACGATTTTATTAGCCGGTAAGTCACAGAAGAAAAAACTCCACAGGAAGTGGCGAAGTCACACAGTCCGTGAGGGACAGATCGTTAATGGTGGGTCCTTGTGGTAATTACAGTATGTCATGCAGGAAATGAATGAATGAGATGGATGCAATAGCGAATGCAGTGAACTCCGTTTATTAGATAAACACTGGTGCAAACAGCTGGCATACAGCCAGTGAGTCTTTGGTGCAAAACTTTGTTGGTGTCCTGGCAGTGCTGATGCAGCAAACAATCAGTCCATAGCAAAGATCTGAAAACGTCAGAGCAGGAATAATCCAGACAGGAACAGGACTGGGGTACAAACTGTGGGGAGGAACACGGCAGGAACACACCACACCACACCACACCACACCACACGGCACGGCACAACACACCCAAATCTTCTGACAAAACAGAATAGAAAAGGCACAAGTTAAGTAGTGTCGCGCTGATTAGGATCAGGTGTGTCCAATGATGACTCAGGCCCTGTTTACACGAGAACGATTCCGAGTGAAAACGTAAAAATATTTTATCGGATGTGCCTTTCGTTTACACGGTGACGCCGTTTTTATGGCTTAAAAACGCAAAAAAGTGAAACCACCCTCCAGAGTGGAAAACTTAAAAACGCTCCACCGTCGCGTTCCCGTGTAAAGGGTAAAAACCGGTAAAAACGCAAAACTGCCCTCGATCACGTGCGCGTTTACGTCACAGGCATTCGCCAGTACAGGAAAATAATAACTAACATGTCGGATTATGTCCATACGTCGGACCTTCAAGTTGCCACAGCAGCTCTGATAAACATACAAGAGTCTTTTCAGCAGTTGCACAAAATATTATCAGATATTGGTGCTGTTGTGTGGCAGTGCTTCGTTGCCACCTAGCCGCCTGGAGTGCACACTACATCGAATTTCACACACTTTTGCGTCACCATATGCACGCAGATTTCCCCTTCATAACGCTCGTCTAAACGCAGAATAAAAAGTGAAAACGCAACGCCACTTTTGCGTTTTCTCTTCAGATCGTTTCCGTGTAAACATGGCCTCAATCAGTGCTTGCGCACAGAGAGAGACAGCTAGAGTAAGTCAGTGAACCTGATAATCGTGACAGGAAATCCAAACGTTTTCCTGTCATCCACCGACCTCAAATATGGATTATCAATTGAAACATGTAAGTAGCAACTTTACATGGCCGCTCGCTCTAAAGTTAACCTAGATTAATGTGCACTATTATTAGGCTCATATCCAAGTGTTTGAGTGGAGTGTGGAAGCAGAAGTATAGCGCACTTAATTGACCATTCACAAAGACCCACCCCCTTTAGTTACTGTTGCTATATCCTACAAGCCATGCCGTTCTCATGCCACACATCACGTACTCACGCAGTGAAAAATACATCGTGGAGCATAGAGGACACTGACAACATGCGGACAGATAAGAGCAGGTTATCTTTGATTAGAAACATCTCTTCTTTCTAGTAACTATACTTTTAATTTTGTACACTCAAAATAACAACAAAACGTTGTGCTTATGTAAAATAAAGAAAACAAACAGGATGTGCTTCTTTCTGCCATCTTGGTCTTCCTGAACAGCAGCGTGTCACATTGTGGAAATGAACCAAAACAGAGTATACTTGCTTCACAAACATGAGAAGTATATCTATAGAAAACTTAAAAATGTATATTTTAAACAAACCATTTGAATCGAAAACATATACTCTCTGATTATGTAATTACATATTAAATAATGTAAACGAGCAGTTAGTCGACTAATTGCTTAAATTAATGACTACTAGTCGGCTTGAAAAATCTTTAGTCGGGGGCAACTCTAGTATTTAGGCTACTGTTTTTCATACTAAAACCATATAGTTAGATTTTACCATGGTAGTGAGGTGTTATATGCGTGGTTATCATGATCTAAATGTATACTTAGGGGTGCACGATATATTGACTCAATGTCGTTATCGCGATATCACGTTGCCCGATATTATATTGCGATAATTTGTTTATGATGCGTCCCGTCCGACATTCACCTCTTGAAAAAATACATGTCGCTTGGTAGCGTGGCATTTCCCCGACTAATTTCCTGGTTCTCCTTCTCCATAAACATGAAATCAAGGAGAGGGTTAACCTTTCATGCTACAGAAAGAACAGGGGAGACTCAGTCTGACTCTAGAAACCCTACTTGCTCCAAAGCTAATCGCCATCACTCTCTCACTTCTCCTTCGCTCTACCACACAGTCCCTAGTGATGTTACATATGACACTGAAGCTTCAAAGCGTGAATCGAGTTTGCAGCAAAATTTCTCATGAAACTCCGTGTCGGACTGTCGGTGCGCATATTGTTTTCAGAGAAACACGGGATCAACGAAAAACGTTGCAGACGTTCCAGTCACGTGAATGCTTCACTTTGAATGTCGAAATGTTTGAACCCAGACCACTACTCAGGTTTTTGGAAGTCCATTTACTATTTTTTTTTTTAAATAGCTCACCAAAATTAGACAGTTGAAGACTGGAAAAATGTTGCCTGGTCTGATGAGTCTCGATTTCTGTTGAGACATTCAGATGGTAGAGTCAGAATTTGGCGTAAACAATGAGAACATGGATCCATCATGCCTTACCACAGTTACCACTGTGTAGGCTGGTGGTGGTGGTGTAATGGTGTGGGGGATGTTTTCTTGGCACACTTTAGGCCCCTTAGTGCCAATTGGGTATCGTTTAAATGCCACGGCCTACCTGAGCATTGTTTCTGACCATGTCCGTACCTTTATGGCCACCATGTACCCATCCTCTGATGGCTACTTCCAGCAGGATAATGCACCATGTCACAAAGCTCGAATCATTTCAAATTGGTTTCTTGAACATGAAAATGAGTTCACTGTACTAAAATGGCCCCCACAGTCACCAGATCTCAACCCCATAGAGCATCTTTGGGATGTGGTGGAACGGGAGCTTCGTGCCCTGGATGTACATCCCACAAATATCCATCAACTGCAAGATGCTATCTTATCAATATGGGCCAACATTTCTAAAGAATGCTTTCAGCACCTTGTTGAATCAATGCCAGGTAGAATTAAGGCAGTTCTGAAGGCGAAAGGGGGTCAAACACAGTATTAGTATGGTGTTCCTAATAATCCTTTAGGTGAGTGTATGCTATTCCAAAATGGACTTTTTAAATTGCACATATGTGGGTTTGCACCCAAAATATATATTTTTTTTAATGGCACATATGAAAATGTTTGTTTAATGCAGTTTAAATGTTATATGGCTGTATAAGCAATTGAGTTTTAAAATTGATGATAAATTACTATTTCCCTTTGCAGTTTGACTCGCCCATTGTACCTGAAACAGCTGGCCCATTTTACCTGAACAGTTGGCCCATTTTACCTGAAACTGCTGATGCAAAAAAAGTTGGCACAGCTGATGTTTAAAGAACAGTAGGGCCTAAATAATTATATTTTATTACAAAATTTCAACACAAAATTATCAAAAACAGTCATTATTAATCATAAAAACACATGGAAAAGGCATATATGGTATTGTATTATTGTCCCAAACGATTTACCAAAAAGTGGCCCAATTTAGCTGATATCACCCTATAAATAAGCCTATAGCCTATGTTACATGATCATACATTCTGTCATATTATAAACAGCATATAGAAACCATAAAATAATTAGACCACCTTTTACTTGCATCAAGCAGTATTAAATACAAATTAGTATTTAATATAATTGTTAAATTTAATTTATTGCCACATTTTAATATGTGAATTATATTATCAGAAAACTGAACATTTAGTGTTGTCAGGCTTTTTTTTTGTGCTTAATAGATAAAAAAAGTTTATCTATTTTTATCATTATCATTGCCACAAGATGTTTTCGACACTCTTGATGCTTCGAATGTTTTCCCGGAACAATCAGGGGAAAGCCTCACTGCTTCATGACACACACACACATTTGCCGGCTCGACGCACACACCAGCGCTCAAGTATAAACATCAGGCCTGGCCACATTTCTCAGATCGGATAGCTATCTGATTTATCAAAACGATTCCATTTACACCTGGTCACATAAATGTGTTTTTGCAAAACGGATATAAATCCGATCTTCAATTCCTGCGCTATATGCAGATTTAATGGAGTGCACATCAATGAAAGCAAGAGATTTGAGCTGCATTTTATTGATTATCAGCTAAAATTTCAAAAATCAAAGACTGCAATAAGAGAGAGCATATGGAAGTAAAATAATGCCAAATGTTTTTTTAAATAAAAAGCCTGTTGAATTGCACTAGCCTACTTGAAAAAAAATATGCATTGCATTAACCATGCTTGCATTTTAATGCATTGAATTTTTGGCTCAAATTTGACATGGCTGAATATTTAAGCTGTGAATATTTCAATTCAAAACATTTCAAACACATTTTCATTATTAAAAATTCAATAATCCATATTCACCTTTCATATTTCACTTCCAAAATATTCAAACTGTTTAAAATACAACCTATAATATTCAACAGGCAATTTTCGGTCCATTTTATTTCGCTTTACAAATTCGCTTCCACAAATTCAGTGGTTCAAATTCGACAGTAAATTCAACATTGACATCAAGGAACTGCAGGAAAAGCAGTAGATTACCGAGCATAATCTCCATCTGCTTTTAGTCGATCTCACCAGCAGGGGGTGCAAGCCCGTGTTGTTGACGAAGACCGAGCAACAGTTAGAGCAAGCCATTCATTCATAAAAACACATTTAGCCTATAGAAATGTAAGAGTATGGGATTATTATGAGGGCTTTTTTTGTGTTTAATTTAGTGTCTTCACGGTCCATGTGTAGCCTACATGCAGTTTTCTCTACCGTGAACGAGATTATAATGTTATTCCACCGATGCTGATGTACAGATCAAATGTTAGGCCTAACGTTACATTTGAGGTAGACATATTTCTCTTGGTTGTTTAGTTGCCTTAACTTTATTTCGCGGCGATGTGCTGCAGTAGGCTAGGGTTTCCCTCAATACTTCAGGATTGGTGGACATATAAAACGCGTAACGTAGCTTAACTATACAGTGATATAAAAGACCAAACTCGCACCTATATGGCTATAGGCAAGCAGATGGACTCAGAATATGAACTTAACGCGCAAAGTTTCACACTAAGCGTTTCCCATGATATACTGGCATAAAGTTTGCTTGACATAGGACATTCGCAAATGTAGGGACCGTCTCTAAAGTTACATATTCATTGGTACACACGTTTCTAACTTCAGTAGCATTGGAAGAGAATGACTTACAAAAAAGTGGTATGTGTCAGGTATGATGCACACCTTTTATATTTTTGATATTCAAATAAATTAAAGTTTGCTATTGAAGTTAGAAACGTGTATAATGTCGTATGTAACTTTAGAGACAGTCCCTACGCGCGAATGTCCAATGTCAAGCCAACTTTATATCCTTAGGCATAATTTGTGGGTGGGACATGTCCCCACCTCTTTTTGCCAGGGTCGATATTGTCCCCACTTGACTCGCAGCACGGATGTACATACAAATAGCCTAAATAAAACATCTCCAGTTAACTAGCAGAGCATTCATTTCGTTCGTTTGTATAAGAGGCGATCTAACGCTGAAATGACTCTCTATTCGTTCCGGTGAAATAAAAAAAACAAACAGCACACAAACGTGTACCTGCATGATATAGCCTACAACCACTGATAAATATAATCGGTTTTGATGAGGGGAAAAAAAAACTGACAACAAATTAGATCTCATTCAACACGACAGATGAAACTGTAGCCTACTATTTAAATCGATTGCTGGACATCATAATGTTATTAATAACATATGTACAATTGTGCATAGTGTCACAGGTCGGGGTGTGAGCGCCAGCGGGCCGCCCACCCCCTCAGACCGGAACACCGCCCCGAGGAGCATGACCATGGGACACATGAGGCAGACAAAGGGATTAAATTAAATATATGTCTTCTTTATTAACTAATTAAAAACAACTTTAAAAGTCTCTGGCACGTTCTCTCATTCAGGACACTCCTCTTCGGCACTCAGACAAAGAGAGATATGGACATGGATGCAGTGTTCGAATTATACCGTGAGCTTCGGGGGGTACAGCTATTGCGACTGGTGACGTCACTCTCCAATTGGGGGTTCAAATTGTTTATTTTTCTGATATGTGCATTTCAAGACGTTTGAAGGCCAAAAAAGATAAGAAATAGCTTTAAAACCATGTCAGCGGGCAGTAGATTATTTGTCAATACCTCCTCTCTCCATCACCCTTTCTTTTCTCTCAGTCTCCTCATCTTGCCCTGTCTCTTCCCCTCCTAAAGCTGAGCTTTTTTAATTTACTGAAGGCTACAAATTGTATTATATTATTTCTCAATATGTACACATTCATTATTAATCTCGTGCCTAACATGATGAAAACGGCGTTGTTAATGTGTCTTGTCCCCTCACAATGACAGTAAACTATAGGCTACATTACATGAGTCACGTATAGGCCTATTTTCAGTTCAAAATGGCCAAATTAGACAAAAGTTTATTAGTTTGCCTGATTATTTTTGTCATTCGACGGGCAATTATGAAATGTTTAGTTTAGCAACTTACATTATCTCGCACTTGACTGTAAACTGAGTCGCGCTGCTAAAATTCGCGCTCAGCAGCGTCTGAACATAAAGCCCGCCTACTTTGATTTGATTGGTCATCTCAAATATTCTGACATTGACGAGCAGTGACAGACCAATGAGGCTCAGATGAACACACACACACCCTGTCCTCTGTTTCTGACGTGCGCTCTGCTCGGCGCTGCAGCGGATTGAAGATGAAGAACGCGCTGAATGATTATAACAAAACTAAAGTGAACACGAATTTGTGTAGCCTACACAATTACTACTTATTACATTTTTTCAGTACCCCCCAAACTATTATTTTCATCCCTTTTGGGAGGGTCCAAGTCTCATCTAGGGGGGTCGGACCCCCCCAATATACCCCCCGTAATTCGAACTATGCATGGATGCACAGCTTCCGCGTTCTCTTCTTCGGTGTTCTCTTCGGGGCTCAGACAGAGAGAGATGCACACACAGGAACGTACCTCTAGTTTCAGACAGAGAGAGGAATGAAACATAATTCACAGCTTCCGCGTTCTCTTCTTCAGCGTTCTCGTCGGGGCTCAGACAGAGAGAGATGCACACACAGGAACGTACCTCCAGTTTCAGACAGAGAGAGGAATGAACATAATTCACAGCTTCCGCGTTCTCTTCTTCAGCGTTCTCGTCGGGGCTCAGACAGAGAGAGATGCACACACAGGAATGTACCTCCAGTTTCAGACAGAGAGAGGAATGAACATAATTCACAGCTTCCGCGTTCTCTTCTTCAGCGTTCTCGTCGGGGCTCAGACAGAGAGAGATGCACACACACACAGGAACGTACTTCCAGTTTCAGACAGAGAGGAATGAAACATAATTCACAGCTTCCGCGTTCTCTTCTTCAGCGTTCTCGTCGGGGCTCAGACAGAGAGAGATGCACACACACAGGAACGTACCTCCAGTTTCAGACAGAGAGAGGAATGAAACATAATTCACAGCTTCCGCGTTCTCTTCTTCAGCGTTCTCGTCGGGGCTCAGACAGAGATGCACACACACAGGAACGTACCTCCAGTTTCAGACAGAGAGAGGAATGAACATAATTCAGTTTCCGCGTTCTCTTCTTCAGCGTTCTCGTCGGGACTCAGACAGAGAGAGATACGGACATGCTGGGACTGCGAGTGAACAGCAACAACACCATTCCCACACTCGCCTATTCACCAATACACTGCAAGATTTCACTCGTGCTCACCGTAGAACTGCAATTCGACAGACTCACTGTGCAATCAGGGCTTACACCCGCAATCCAGCCGAAATCTCCTCTCTCTCCCGTCCTCTCTCGCTCCCACAGCCTCCCTCCGCTGTTTCGGCCGCGGCCTCGGCTAGGCCTCTCGCCTAGATCCCGAAGCCGCCGCCAGGCGCCGCCATTTAGAATTTCAGCCGCCGCCAGCCAATAATTTCGTAAGCCAAATTGAGCCGCCATCTGATAAAGTTTGGCTGAGCCGGCTAGAATTATTTGCATCAAATAATAATTCTATCACATAGAGACATACACACACGAAATATATAAACAATAGCCTACACGAGATCTATTTTCCCACTGGATTCATAACAGCACAGTCTTGTGCTCGTTGCTACGATACACAGAGACTCACATTGAATTGACGACCAATTAAAATTGCTCGTTTTCCGTACAGAAGCAGCGATGCATTTTTTTCTCGCACTGAGGTGTAATGCCGGAACGAAGCAAGCAAGGTAATTTTGATCTCACTTCTCACATACTTTCCTAATTACTACTTACTTTTTTTTTTTTACTTAGGCCTACCCAGACTTTTGTTAAATCTTCAGGGCACGGTTGCACAAACACCTGAATCAAAGATTGATGTTATGAACCAAATATTCTGGAACGGAGAGATTTATAGCACTGAACGTGATATTACTGCAGTAACAAACCACCGTTTCCACATGGCTAATTCACGACGCATGCTTCAGTGTACATTGAAGTGAAATGTGCAAAACTTTGTCCAAAATAATACTGATAACAGTGTGTGTTTATATTAAGGCGAGACACGGCAGGCAAAAACATCGTTTTTTTTTTTTTACTGGTAAATTTTGTGATTTTTTGATATTTGTCTTATTTCAGACTTGTGGTGAAAAAAAGTCCGAAATACACATTTAGGTCTTTATTTTACTACACTTCGTCTGTTTGCGTCTGTAGATTTCTCATAAATTCAACAAAAGTTTGCGTTCTTAATCAACATACTACTTCTCCGCGATCTCTGCCGTCAGGAAATATTGAGATCTAGTAAATCAGTATAACATAGACATCTGTAGACATGAAGTGGCAGCTTCAGCCATTTGCAGCTATGAAAAGTTTGGCGGCTGCAGCAGCCATTTAGGTTTTGGCTGAGCTGGCTAGCCAGCCAATAACTTCATCAGCCAGCCATTATTCTCAAAACAAATGGCTTCGGGCTCTACTCTCGCCCACTGCGGGCACCCTCTGCTCGGTGCACCCCCCTCAGTCCCGTTCTTCCTTCAACTGCTCCTTTTATATCCTCTCCAAACGTGCTCTCTCGTTTGCCACCGCAATCAAGTCCAACCTCGTTCAGCTGTGCGCAGTCTCTCCCGAGATCGGCCATGACGGCAAACCGACACTGGAGCCGGTGCCACCTCGGAAGTGCTCCCCCGGGGGACAATGCGCCGAATTTTAGTTCTTAGTCACCCGGTGACAACAGCCTACATCTGATTTATGATTTAACATTAACAACACACACCTGTCCCACCCACTAACGTTATGCCACTGAGTAGCCTATATCACAGGGAAACGCTGCGTGAAACTTTGCACGTTAAGTTCATATTCTGAGTCCATCTGCTTGCCTGTAGCAATATAGCCTACCGGTAGTAGCCTGCAGCCTTCTCAATAAGGTGCGAGTTTGGTATATCACAGTCAGTGTTAGTCCATTAAGCTACGTTAAGCACATATTCCAGAAATCCTGAAGTATTTAGGGAAACCCTTGTACTGAAGCACATCGCCGCGATATAAAGTTAACAAATACACTTACATTTCTATGTGTTTTTATGAATGAATGGCTTGCTCTAACTGTTGCTCGGTCTTCGTCAACAACACGGGCTTGCACCCCCTCCTGGTGAGATCGACTAACAGCAGATGGAGATTATGCTCGGTAATCTACTGCTTTTCCTGCAGTTCCTGGATGTCAATGTTGAATTTACTGTCGAATTTGAACCACTGAATTTGTGGAAGCGAATTTGTAAAGCGAAATAAAATGGACCAAAAATTGCCTGTTGAATATTATAGGTTGTATTTTAAACAGTTTGAATATTTTGGAAGTGAAATATGAAAGGTGAAAATTGATTATTTAATTTTTAATAATGAAAATGTGTTTGAAATGTTTTGAATTTAAATATTCACAGCTTAAATATTCAACCAGGTCAAATTTGAGCCAATAAAAAAATGCAAGCCCTAAAAATACAATGCATTAAAATGCAAGCATGGTTAATGCAATGCATATTTTTTTCAAGTAGTGCAATTCAACAGGCTTTTTATTTCAAAAACATTTGGCATTATTTTACTTCCATAAGAGCAGCAACTGCCCTGGTAAGATCATTTAGTTTCTTTACTTTTAATGAAGATGATTGTGTGTTAAGCGTCAGTACCTTACTTTCACTTTGATTTGCGATAGTTTGCACGTTGCTTGATGAATAGATGCTCAGCTGCTCATCTGTGGTGATGCGTGTTGCAGTAGTGTCGTCATATCTGACTATAACATGACAAAACCTATAACACGCTCTCACACGTTTATTTTTTTAACATTTTTGGGAGGAGTAAAATGTACATATGTGGTTTCAACAACCAGATGCATTTACACTTGTCCAATTTCATCTGGAATGCGGCCCAGACCACCTCCTGAAGTGGTTTGAGCGATCTGATTCAAATCCGTCTCGAATGCGTTTCGGAGGGCATTTACACCTGGTCTTTTCATGATCGGATAGCTATCCGATCATAGAAAACGTATCGGTTACCTAACGTAACCTCGGTTCTCTCTAGAAGAGGTTCTCTCGTATTGCGTAAGTTAGCTTACGCTACGGGAAAGATTCATCTTCTCGAGATATTGAAGCCAAAAATTATCCTTAATTTTGTATTTATTGTCAACGCAGTGCAGCAGCTGCCAGACCTAGAGCGGGCTATCTAGCGAGCTCATAGGCTGCCCTGCGGCAACTGCAGCAGCCTACCAGTGAACCTGGCGTGACGTCACGCCCAATGAGAGGCGCCCGCGCCCTCATGGCATCACAGCCCGCCAGAAGGGGCGTGGCTTAGTGCATATAAGCGGGGTTCAGAGGCTGCTTCCCTGGTTTTCATCGACTGAAGCGAAAGTCGCTCGTGGCGCGAGCACGGCCGGTTACGCAATACTCGTTCCCTCTTCTAGAGAGAACCGAGGTTACGTTAGGTAACCGATACGTTCTCTTACGAGAGGTTCTCTCGTATTGCGTAAGTTAGCTTACGCTACGGGAACCCTTTGTCAACGCCGTGCGCGCCAGCATCCACTACATGAGCCCCGGGGAAGCCCGGGGAGCCCTGATAAGTGGGAAAAAATAGGTGGCCAGCAGCAGTGCGAGCCAGCACATGTTCATAAGCACTTAGAGGGAACAACAGAGCGGTGGCGCCGGTCTGTGTAAGCAAATAGCAATAACCCAATAGTGCAGCTCAACCAGGAGAGCTGATTGTTGTGAGAGTAGCCTGCGCACTATACATTTGGACAGTACTTACATCTCACTTATACCGCCAGAAGTTTTGCCTGCAGGGCGGGAACTTCCAGATTACAAAATCTGACAAGTGGACGGGGAAGCCCAGCCCGCCACCACACATATGTCATGAATGGAAATTCCGCTGGACCACGCCCACGATGAGGCCATGCCTCTAGTGGAGGGAGCCCTGATGCCCACCGGGCATTACAGACCTTTTGACGCGTAAGCAGCTGCGATAGCGTCCACTATCCATCTGGACAGGGTCTGTTTCGAGGCGGCGAGACTTTTAGTGAGCCCACCAACGAAACAAAGAGCTGCTCCGTGCGTCTGAAAGAGGCGGAGCGCGCAGTGTAAAATCTCAGCTCTCTGACTGGGCAGAGGAGATTAATATCACATTCGCTATCGGATGCTGGCAGAGCCGATAGGGAAATGACCTGCACTCTGAAAGGAGTACCAATCACCTTAGGAACATAGCCATGTCTAGGTTTGAGAATGACTTTGGAGTCATTTGGCCCGAACTCAAGACACGCAGCGCTGACAGACAGCGCGTGATGGTCCCCCACACGTTTGACTGATGACAAAGTTGTCAGAAAAACGGTTTTAAGTGATAGGTATTTCAGGTCCACGGATTCTAGTGGTTCGAAGGGAAAAGCTTTCATGGCCTCGAGGACCAAAGAAAGATCCCACATAGGAACCGACGGGGGCGCGGAGGGTTCATCCTTCTAGCTCCTCTAAGGAAGCGGATGACCAGCTCGTTTTTTCCTAGTGACCGGCCGTGCGTTGGTTCTGTGAACGCTGCGACGGCCGCCACGTATACTTTGAGCGCGGATAGGGACCTGCCCTTATCCAACAGCTCTTGTAGGAACACGAGCAGCCACGAAACCCCACATTTCCGTGGGTCCAGATTTTTGTCGGTGCACCATTTAGAAAACACAGACCATTTAGACGCATAGAGCTTTCTAGTAGAAAGAGCTCTGGATTGCGCGATCGTGTTCATTACTCCTTCTGGCAAAGCAACGGATATTCGTTGATCACCCACACATGTAGCGACCAGCGCTCTGGGTGGGGATGCCAGATCGAGCCGCGAGCCTGAGAGAGGAGATCTGTTCTCACCGGAATGGGCCACGGGGCTGTCTGAGACAGCTGCGTTAGCTCCGGGAACCAAGTCTGATTCTCCCAATGCGTGGCTATGAGGGGCACCGAGTGGCGCGTTTCCCTGATTCTCTTTATTAACTGTGGCAACAGTGAGATCGGTGGGAAAGCATAAAGCGGGCGGCTGGGCCAGTTCTGGGCCAGCGCGTCCTCGTTCTTCGAAAAGAACACTGGGCAGTGAGCATTGTCTTTTACGCAAAAAGGCGTCTTTTGACGACTTCTGCTCCGCCGAATAGGCGCCATAGTTTCTGGACTGTTTGGGGGTTCAGGGACCATTCCCCTGGGGGAACGTTGTCCCTGGACAGTCTGTCTGGGCCGTCGTTCAGGTGGCCTGGTACATGCGTCGCTCTCAGCGAGCGCAGGTGACGCTGAGACCAAACTAGAAGACGTTCTGCCAGATCGCAGAGGTTCCTGGATCTGACTCCGCCCTGACGGTTCAGGTAGGATACCACCGACATATTGTCCGAACGGACTAGAACGTGGTGGTCCCGAATGACAGGGAGAAAGCGCGTCAGCGCGTTCTCGACCGCTATCATTTCCAGACAGTTTATGTGAAGGAGCTTCTCTCGGTCTTACCACAGACCAAAAACCGGTGTGCCCTCGGAGATCGCGCCCCAACCTGTGTTGGACGCGTCTGTCGAGATGACTTTTTCGGTGTGAGATCGCACCCATCATCACTCCCCGCTGATACCAATCGGCCACTTTCCAGGGCTGCAGAGCTGTAATGCAGGTCTGAGTAACTCTGATTAGATGGCGGCCGGCGGCCCAAGCCCGGCGAGACGCGCGAGCATTCAGCCAGCGTTGTAGCGGGTGCATGCGCAGTAGACCCAGCTGGAGTACTGCTGCAGCTGAAGCCATACAGCCTAACATTCTCTGAAACGTTTTCAAAGGAATGAGGCTGTTTTTCTGAAAAGACACGGCTAGGCGCTGTGTTGACAAGCGAGCCGTCATAGCCACGGAGTCTAGTTCTATTCCTAAAAAGGAAATTGACTGACTGGGCCGTAATGAGCTCTTGGTTCAGTTGACCGAGAGACCCAGGCTTTTCAGATGACTGAGGAGCACTGTCTTGTGAGATAGAAGTTCCATCTCTGACTGTGCTAAAATCCGCCAATCGTCCAGATCGTTCATAATTCGCAAGCCCCGATTTCTCAGGGGGGCGAGCGCTGCGTCCATGCACTTCATAATTGTACGGGGTGCTAAGGACAGGCCGAATGGAAGGACGGTGTATTGATAAACCCGGCTGTCGAAGGCGAATCTCAAGAATGGCCTGTGACGGGGAATTATCTGAGTCTGAAAAAGCATCTTCCAGATCGAGAGATATAAACCAGTCCTTCTGGCGCACCTGCGTGAGAAGTTTCCTGATTGTCAGCATTTTGAACGGTCTTTTCACAAGCACTCTGTTCAAATGTCTCAGATCTAAGATGGGTCTGAGGCCACCGTCTTTCTTTGGTACAAGAAACCAACGGCTGTAAAACCCCGACTCGCTCAGAGAAGGCGGCACCATCTCTATAGCCCTTTTGCACAACAGGTTCGCTATTTCTGTGCGAAGTAGATGTGCTACTTCTGTATTCACAGTCGTTTCGAACCGCGCTGAACCAGAGGTGTGTGCGCAGCGCGCGCGCTCTCTGTGTTTGAACACGGCGGCTCGCAGACAGCAGTGACAAACTGTTTTGTGAGTGCCGACCCGATTACTGTGAATGGGGAGCGTTTTGTGTTTGCTTTGTGGTGCGCGAGCAGCGCCTTGGGCGAGGTGCCTATTTGTAAGCGTGAGCGCTTGTAAGTGGGCACGAGACTTACATACTTGTGTGACGCCCCGATCTTTTGGGATAGGGAACGTATTATTACAGCCTTGTGGCAAAAAGGCGACACTTTGGATGAAGCGTTTATTCGTAAGCGTGCGTGCTCGGAAGTCGGCACGAGACTTACGTTCATATAAGTATGTATTGGCCGTGTGACAGAGCGGGTAGAGATTGGGCGCGCGCACGGGCTCGTGGGCGCGTTTCCCATATTCAACACTCGAGCGGCTTGTGTCCGCTTATGAGAGTGGGCTCTGTGAGTGATACGGGAAGTGTAATGCTTGTGTAGGGGTGAGCACTGTGAAGTGGGCACATTTTCTACACTTAAAGCACCTTCGGCGTGAGTCGGACAACCAGACATTTATGATAGCCCTGAGGTGCGCGCATGGCGCTATGGGCCAAGTGTTTATAGTAAGTGTGAGCGCTTGTGAGCGGGCACGAGACTTACATACATATTTGACGTCCCGATCACTTTGGATGGGGAGCGTTTCATGATAACTCTGTGACGCGCGCACAGCGCTTTGGGCAGAGTGTTCGTTAGTAAGCGTGAGCGCTCGTGAGCGGGCACTTGACTTACAGTTATGTGACACCACGATCACTTGGGATGGGCGGCGTTTTGTGACAACTTTGGAATGCGCGGGCAGCGCGTTAGTAAGCGTGAGCGCTCGTGGGCGGGCACGGGACTTACGTTTATAATCTGACTGATATGAGTCTTTTTTGGCCGTGTGATAGAGCGGGCAGAAAGTAGGCGTGGGCACGGACTCGTGGACACATTTCCTACATTAAACACTCGAGCTGCTTAAGCGAGTGGGCTCTGTGAATGACACGGGAAGTGTTGTGCTTGTGTGTAGGGGTGAACACTGAGAAGTGGGCACCTTTTCTACACTGAAAAACACCATCGGCGTGAGCCGGATCTGAATACGGCGTGAGCCGCATAAATTTTATCTGCTGCGAGAGCCGGGATTGAACACGGGTCTCTAGCGCAAAAGCTATTGGGTTCCGCCACTGGGCCACAGGGGGGAAACAACATAAACATAGTTTAGCGCGAGCAGATAAGAGAGCGTCAACACAGTTAGTGTGTACGGCGTTTGTTTGCAGGCGTGCATGTATGTAACAGGCTCGTAGCTGCAATATTTGACATTACCAGCCGCTCGACATAAGAGCAGCTGAGAAATGTTTGAGGGAAAGAGGGGCGTGGTCCGGCCTCGGTGGGACAAAAAACCGCACTCTTCCTTATTTCGCCTGTGTGCACGCGGGAGGGCGCGTTCGCTTTCTGTACGTAAGAAAAGCTGGCCGCGAGCCCAGATGCATAAATGTTGACTACTGCGAGAGCCGGGATCGAACCCAGGTCTCTGGCGCGAAAGCTGTAGGTTTAGCCACTGAGCCACAGGGGGAAACAATACAAGTTTAGGTAGCGCGAGCAGATAAGAGGGCGTCATCACAGTTTGTGTGTGTCGGTGTTTGTTTGCAGATGTGCGTGTTACATAACAGGCTCATAGCTGCAATATTGACATTGCCAGCCGCTGACATAATAGGAGCTGATAAATGTCTGAGAAAGAGGGGCTTGGTCCGGCCTCGGCGGGACAAAAAAACCCACACTCTTTCCTCATTTCACCGGTGACGCATGCGTACGGGGTAGCTTTCTTATAACGTAAAGAAAGCTAGCCGCGGATAGAACAGCAGTCCCTTGTGGCGTTTCCTTCAGTCTCGTCATTCAGAAAAACGGCAGTGTGGCTCGTGGGCGGCAGCTGCGCGTCTGTGAGGGAGGCGGAGAAAGTGAGAGCGAAGCTCGAGGGAAGGTTCCGGCGAGCGCGTCGCGGTGGCCACAAGCTCCGGCGTCCTTGAGAACGGCGCTACTTTGCGCGGCCCTGCAAGGGGCGGAGTGACAGCTTCAAGGTTGAACACTTCGAGCCGAGCCCGCAGGGTCGACATCGGAAGTGCTTCGCAGAGCTCACGACCCCCTGACGAGCCCCCTCTTCACGAGCCGCAGGAAGTGCGAGACATCT
Organism: Semotilus atromaculatus; assembly: GCA_031834385.1. Taxonomy (NCBI): domain Eukaryota; kingdom Metazoa; phylum Chordata; class Actinopteri; order Cypriniformes; family Leuciscidae; genus Semotilus; species Semotilus atromaculatus. Next base: position 22,459,411 of record JAULUF010000022.1, read on the forward strand.
TAAAAAAGACGTCTCGCTGCTCTTTTAGAGAAGGGTGTCGCCGTGGTGAACACATAGATATGTAAAAAAGGATACGTCACCGGATGGCGTAGCTCGCACGGATGGCTGAAGGTGGCGAAGATGGCCGGCTTCTTCAGGCGCTGTCCTAAGCTTGCTAGTGTGCCCCTCAGACGGCGATGCGGCTTCTGTAGTCCAGCGATGCGGAGAGCTCGCTGAAGAGATGAAAATCAGGGAAGCAGCCTCTGAACCCCGCTTATATGCACTAAGCCACGCCCCTTCTGGCGGGCTGTGATGCCATGAGGGCGCGGGCGCCTCTCTTTGGGCGTGACGTCACGCCAGGTTCACTGGTAGGCTGCTGCAGTTGCCGCAGGGCAGCCTATGAGCTCGCTAGATAGCCCGCTCTAGGTCTGGCAGCTGCTGCACTGCGTTGACAATAAATACAAAATTAAGGATAATTTTTGGCTTCAATATCTCGAGAAGATGAATCTTTCCCGTAGCGTAAGCTAACTTACGCAATACGAGAGAACCTCTCGTAAGAGAACGCATGAAGTGGCCAAGTGTAAACAGCCCCTTAGTGTGAAGTTCATTCTCAGAATATTAGCATGTATCAAAATTAGCGTGTTATTGTTGCATAAACTTCACATTATACTATTTGAACTGGTGTCAGACTGAAATGAAATCGACCAAAACATGTTGAAATTTGGACAGGTAGGCATCCTTTCAATACTTTCAATAAATATACATGTAGGACATGTTTTAAGCTTGATAAAATAAAACAGTATGATATACAGTCATGGTCAAAATTGATAGCACCCCTGGTAAATATGATCAAAACTGGCTGTAAAAAATAAATCTGCATTGTTTATCCTTTTGATCTTTCATTAAAAAAATTCACAAAAATCTAACCTTTCATTGAAGTAAAAGAATTGAAAGTGGGGGTAAATCACATTATGAAATAAATGTTTTTCTCCAAAACACGCTGGCCATAATTATTGGCACCCTGTTATTAAATACTTTTTGCAACCTCCTTTTGCCAAGATACCAGTTCTGAGTCTTCTCCTATAATGCCTGATGAGTTTGGAGAACACCTGACCTGAGATCAGAGACCATTGAGGGAAAGAGGGGCGTGGTCCGGCCTCGGCGGGACAAAAAAACGCACTCTTCCTTATTTCGCCGATGACGCATGTGCACGCGGGAGGGCGCGTTCGCTTTCTGTACGTAAGAAAAGCTGGCCGCGAGCCCAGATGCATAAATGTTGTCTACTGCGAGAGCCGGGATCGAACCCGGGTCTCTGGCGCTAAAGCTGTAGGTTTAGCCACTGAGCCACAGGGGGAAACAATACAAGTTTAGGTAGCGCGAGCAGATAAGAGGGCGTCATCACAGTTTGTGTGTGTCGGTGTTTGTTTGCAGATGTGCGTGTTACATAACAGGCTCATAGCTGCAATATTGACATTGCCAGCCGCTGACATAATAGGAGCTGATAAATGTCTGAGAAAGAGGGGCTTGGTCCGGCCTCGGCGGGACAAAAAAACCCACACTCTTTCCTCATTTCACCGGTGACGCATGCGCACGGGGTAGCTTTCTTATAACGCAAAGAAAGCTAGCCGCGGATAGAACAGCAGTCCCTTGTGGCGTTTCCTTCAGCCTCGTCATTCAGAAAAACGGCAGTGTGGCTCGTGGGCGGCAGCTGCGCGTCTGTGAGGGAGGCGGAAAAAGTGAGAGCGAAGCTCGAGGGAAGGTTCCGGCGAGCGCGTCGCGGTGGCCACAAGCTCCGGCGTCCTTGAGAACGGCGCTACTTTGCGCGGTCCTGCAAGGGGCGGAGTGACAGCTTCAAGGTTGAACACTTCGAGCCGAGCCCGCAGGGTCGACATCGGAAGTGCTTCGCAGAGCTCACGACCCCCTGACGAGAGGGCGAGAGCTCCGTGTTCCTGGCCCAGGCAGAGAGCGCAGATACGCGGCGGTCTCTGACGCTGAGCGGGGCTCTTCACGAGCCGCAGGAAGTGCGAGACATCTTAAAAAAGACGTCTCGCTGCTCTTTTAGAGAAGGGTGTCGCCGTGGTGAACACATAGATATGTAAAAAAGGATACGTCACCGGATGGCGTAGCTCGCACGGATGGCTGAAGGTGGCGAAGACGGCCGGCTTCTTCAGGCGCTGTCCTAAGCTTGCTAGTGTGCCCCTCAGACGGCGACGCGGCTTCTGTAGTCCAGCGATGCGGAGAGCTCGCTGAAGAGATGAAAATCAGGGAAGCAGCCTCTGAACCCCGCTTATATGCACTAAGCCACGCCCCTTCTGGCGGGCTGTGATGCCATGAGGGCGCGGGCGCCTCTCATTGGGCGTGACGTCACGCCAGGTTCACTGGTAGGCTGCTGCAGTTGCCGCAGGGCAGCCTATGAGCTCGCTAGATAGCCCGCTCTAGGTCTGGCAGCTGCTGCACTGCGTTGACAATAAATTCAAAATTAAGGATAATTTTTGGCTTCAATATCTCGAGAAGATGAATCTTTCCCGTAGCGTAAGCTAACTTACGCAATACGAGAGAACCTCTCGTAAGAGAACGCATGAAGTGGCCAAGTGTAAACAGCCCCTTAGTGTGAAGTTCATTCTCAAAATATTAGCATGTATCAAAATTAGCGTGTTATTGTTGCATAAACTTCACATTATACTATTTGAACTGGTGTCAGACTGAAATGAAATCGACCAAAACATGTTGAAATTTGGACAGGTAGGCATCCTTTCAATACTTTCAATAAATATACATGTAGGACATGTTTTAAGCTTGATAAAATAAAACAGTATGATATACAGTCATGGTCAAAATTGATAGCACCCCTGGTAAATATGATCAAAACTGGCTGTAAAAAATAAATCTGCATTGTTTATCCTTTTGATCTTTCATTAAAAAAATTCACAAAAATCTAACCTTTCATTGAAGTAAAAGAATTGAAAGTGGGGGTAAATCACATTATGAAATAAATGTTTTTCTCCAAAACACGCTGGCCATAATTATTGGCACCCTGTTATTAAATACTTTTTGCAACCTCCTTTTGCCAAGATACCAGCTCTGAGTCTTCTCCTATAATGCCTGATGAGTTTGGAGAACACCTGACCTGAGATCAGAGATCATTCCTCCATACAGAATCTCTCCAGATCCTTCAGATTCGCAAGTTCATGTTGGTGGTGCTTCTCTTCAGTTCACTCCACTCATCAGGTCAGGGAACTGGGACGGTCATGGCAGAAGCTTCATTTTGTGCTCAGTTACACATTTTTGTGTTGATTTTGATGTTTGTTTTGGACCGTTGTCCTGATGGAAGATTCAACCACGGCCCATTATAAGATTTCTAGCAGAGGCCGTCAGGTTTTGATTTTTTATGTTTGTAATTGATAGAATCCATAATTCCATGTATCTGAACAAGATGTCCAGGACCTCCAGCAAATAAATAGGCCCACAACATATAAGATCCAGCAGTATATTTAACCGTAGGCATGGGGTACTCTTCATCCCTGTTTGCACCAAACACATCTGCTGGGTTTGCTGCCAAAAAGCCCTTTTTTTAGTTTCATCTGACCACAGAAGCCTGTGCCGTTTGAAGATCCAGTCATGTCTGACACCTGAAGATGCTAGAGTTTGTTTTTGGAGGAGCGAGGATGATTTTTCTTGAAACCCTCCCAAACAACATGTGGTGATGTAGAGGTTGTGTGATAATTTTTTTTTAGGCTTTCTGACCCCAAGACTCAACTAATCTCTGCAATTCTCCATCTGTGATCCTTTAAGAGTCTTTGGCCACTCAAACTTTCACCCTCACCGTCCATTAAGGCAATATAGACACACGTCCTATTCCTGGCAGATTCGTAACATCTTTAGTTGATTATAATTTCTTAATTATTTCCCTGATGGTCAAAATGGGGATTTTCAATTCTTTAGATATTTTCTTACAGCCACTTTGTATTTTGTGATGGTCAACAATCTTTTGCTGTACATCAGAACTATATTCTCTGGTTTTACTCATTGTGATGAATGATTAAGGGAATTTGGCCTTTGTGTATCCTCATATTTAAACTCCTGTGAAACAAGAAGTCATAACTGGACAATTTCATGTTCCTAGTCACCCTGGTGTGCTTAAAAATTTAAATATTAATGGAAATGTACTTCAGAGATATTTTTCTCATAAAATATTCGGTAACACTTTATAATAACTGCACGCTATTAATCATTAGTTAAGCATGAGTAAACAGTTAATTCATCATTTATAAAGCATTAATAGACATTAATAAGCAGTTTATAAATACAGCTATAAATGCTTTTTTCTTGTTTTATAAGCATATATATAATGTGTTTAATAACTGTATTTTCATACTTTGTTAATGATCAATAAATAATTTCTAAATGAAGTATTACATTATTTACAAACCAGTTATTTAAGAGTTGTCAGTGATTCATAAGATCACTTAGAACGTGTAAGTAAATGGAGTAAATTCGGGTAGTTATAAAGCATTTAGTAGTGGTTAGTTAACTGTTTTTGTGAGCTCATCTAAAGTGAGGACTAGTTATGTCTTGTAAAGCATTTACAAATGAGATTTAAAGGCTCATTTGTCTTCTAAACAGAAAAATGAAACAAACACAACACAGTGAAACAACACAAATATCCTCTGTAAATGCTTTACAAGGCATGAATAGTCCTCACTTTAGATGAGCTCACACAAATAGTTAACTGACCACTACTAAATGCTTTATAACTACCCGAATTAACCCTGAATTACAGTATAAATACATGTTAATAAAGCATTTATTAACACACTAAGGGCCCTATCTTGCACCCGGCGCAATTGACTTTGTACACCGACGCATGTATCATTCCTATTTTGCACCCGCGCAAAGCGGACTTTTCCCTCCACAGACACACGTCGGTTAACTAAGAAATACACTTGCGCTACCCGGGGCGGTTCAGCGCAAAGAGGAGGCGTGTTCCGGCGCAAACTTTCCCTCATGCTATTTTGCAGTTCCAGAAAACAATTGCGCCACTGACCAGAAAAAACCTAGTCTAAAGTCATTGGCGCGTTGCGCGTACATTCAGATGCTATTTTAAGCGCGCGTGCTTGGTCATAATACAGAGTGTGAACAACGCGCATACACTGTAGATGATTCTCTCATCTACACAGATGCATTTTCCTTTTTGCAAATGATACATTATTATAAGGAAAAATATTAAAACACGAGGGAAATCATTGTTGTCCAGTCAAGTCAAGTATATTTATATAGTGCTTTTCACAATAGAGATTGTATCAAAGCAGCTTCACAGTATTAATATGTTGTGTCCATGGCGATCGGAAAAATAGGCATAAAGCTTAGGCCTACATATTTACCCAAATTATTATATGCATGTATAACCGAAGCTAATTTGGGTGGGTTTGTCCCATCTCCAATGCCACTTCTCTTTCTTTTACGGCCCTGACGAGAACATCGATCTCCTCGGCTGTGAACCGATTCTGAAGCGCGCCTGGTAAATGCGCCGTTATAATAGTATTGCGCCATGGAACAAGCGCATCTCGTTCATCATGCTCTTAAAGGGAATGTGATATGACGCTCTGATTGGTTTATTTCACGTTACGCCCAAACCACACCTATGAATAATGAAGCTACTTGAGACCAACCCTTTTTAGATTTGCGCCTGGCGCAAGTGGCATTTATCCCGCAGGGAAAATAGCAACAGCGCCGGGATCCGCCCACAAAGTTACTTGCGCTTTGCGCTTTGACACTTGCGTTTCAGATCGTGCGCTGAGTGCAAGATAGGGCCCTAAGTAACTATTACTATATGTCTGAATAATAAGATGTATGAATGTACATTTAAATAGTTTATTAATCATTTACTTACACTTTCTAAGTGATCTTATGAACCACTGACAACTCTTAAATAAATGGTTTATAAATAATGTAATACTTAATTTAGAAATCATAAATTAATCATTAATAAAGTATGAAAATACAATTATTAAACACATTATAGATATGCTTTTAAATCAAGAATAAAGCATTTATAGCTGTATTTATAAATTGCTTATTAATGTCTATTAATGCTTTATAAATGATGAATTAATTGTTTACTAATGCTTAACCAATGATTAATAGTGTGCAGTTATTATAAAGTGTTACCAAATATTCTAGGGGTGCCAACAACTATGGCCAGCGTGTTTTGGAGAAAAACATTTATTTAATAATGTGATTTACCCCCACTTTCAATTCTTTTACTTCAATGAAAGGTTAGAATTTTGCCAATTTTTTGAATGGAAGATCAAAAGGATAAACAATGCAGATTTATTTTTTACAGCCAGTTTTGATCATATTTACAAGAGGTGCCATCAATTTTGACCATGACCATGACCATTTTTGACCATGAAAAGTAGGCTAGTATGAGTGTTTACACTAACATGATGAATATTATAATGTTTAGACCCGTGTTTACTGTTAAATACTGTGTTCGTGGTTCCCTTTCGAACGGTCACTTCGTATTGCGTAGCTTTACGCAGTGGGGAAACTCCTTTTCCTTGATTTACTGAAGCTTATATGTAAAACGCATTTGCAGCTGCACAGCTAGCACATTGAGCATCTGGCTTACTCATAGTCAAGTCAAGTCAAGTCAAGTATATTTATATAGCGCTTTTCACAATACAGATTGTATCAAAGCAGCTTCACATTATCAATCAAAACAACATAACAATGTTTGTTTATTAGTGGAAAACAATAAAATAAAAAAGACATCCAAGTTTGGAAGGGCTGATCAATGTTATTAATGATTGGTTAATTCATTTGAATATCCCCAACTGAGCAAGCCAAAGGCAACAGTGGCAAGGAACCGAAAAACTCCATCAAGTGACCCAGTGGTGTCCTGAAACTCCATCAAGTAACCCAATGGAGAAAAAAAAACCTTGGGAGAACCCAGGCTCAGTCGGGGGCCAGTTCTCCTCTGGCTTTTATGAACTAGAGGCCGGATTTACAGTAACTGTAAGTTTTAAAATTTTATATGAATGCCTGGCTGAAGAGATGCGTCTTTAGTCTAGTTTTAAACTGGGAGAGCGAGTCTGAGCAACGAACAATATCAGGAAGGCTATTCCAGAGCTTCGGAGCTAAATGTGAAAATGCTGTCCCTCCTTTGGTGGATCTGGATATCCTAGGTATGACCAGAAGCCTCGAATTTAGTGATCTTAAAGAGCGCGATGGATTATAGGGCGATAGAAGGTCCGTTAAATAGACTGGAGCTAAACCATTTAGGGCTTTATAGGTCAGTAGCAATACCTTGTAATTAATACGGAACTTTATAGGTAACCAATGAAGTGATGATAAAATCGGTGTTATATGATCATATTTTCTTGATCTAGTAAGAACTCTAGCGGCTGCATTTTGGACTAACTGTAGCTTGTTTATTGAGGATGCAGGACAACCAGCTAATAAAGCATTACAATAATCTAGTCTCGAGGTCATGAATGCATGAACTAACTTTTCTGCATCAGAGACTGATAGCATATTACGTAGTTTAGCAATGTTTCTAAGGTGGAAAAAGGCTGTTTTTGTAACATATGAAATATGCTTTTCAAAAGACAGGTTGCAGTCTAATATAACACCCAGGTCTTTTACAGTAGAGGATAAAGTAACAGGGCATCCTACTATGTTAAAGTAGTGTTGTGAGAGGTTTTGTGGACGGTTTTTAGAACCGATGAGTATTACCTCTGTTTTGTCTGGATTTAATAAAAGAAAATTACGCGTCATCCAATCTTTTATATCTTTAACACAGTCTGTCAATTTGGATAATTTAGCGTATTCATCTGGCCGTGATGAAATATATATTTGAGTGTCATCGGCGTAACAATGGAAACTAATTCCATGTTTCCTTATAATATTACCAAGTGGCAGCATATATATTGAGAATAATAGAGGGCCTAACACAGATCCCTGTGGCACTCCATAGTTTGCCGAAGTTATGATCGATTTTTCTCCATTTAAATAGACAAAATGGTAGCGGTCGGATAAGTATGACCTGAACCAGCTTAATGCTTGTCCTTGAATACCAGTATAATTTTGTAGTCGATCTAGGAGTATTGTGTGATCTATAGTATCGAACGCTGCACTAAGATCAAGTAAAACTAGTATTGAGATACAGCCTTGGTCCGAAGCTAAAAGTAAATCATTTGTTATTCTAACCAGCGCAGTTTCAGTGCTATGATGCGGTCTGAATCCAGACTGAAACTTTTCATAGATGTCGTTTTCTTGTAAGAAAGAGCCGAGTTGAGCGGACACAACTTTTTCTAATATTTTAGACATAAATGGAAGATTTGAAATGGGTCTGTAATTTACTAGGTTATTTGGATCTAATTGTGGTTTCTTAATAAGAGGTTTTATAACTGCCAGCTTGAACGTTCTTGGAACATGACCTAAAGATAAAGATGAGTTAATAATATTGAGAAGAGGCTCTTCCACTATAGGTAACACTTCTTTCAGTAGTTTAGTTGGTATAGGATCTAATAAACATGTTGTTGTTTTAGATGAAGTGATAAGTTTGTTTAACTCTTTTTGTTCTATAGTTGTAAAGCATTGTAATTGCTCTTGCGGAGCGACAATTGTGGCCGAATCATAAGGCGGGAGCAAGGATTGAACATTTACAATTGTGGTTCTGATGCTTTAAATTTTCTCGTTGAAGAAGTTCATGAAATCATTACTACTAAACTGTAACGAGGTATTTTGTTCAGACGACGTCTGTTTATTTGTTAGTCTAGCCACGGTGTTAAATAAAAACCTTGGATTGTTTTGGTTGTTTTCTATTAGTTTGCGGAGGTGCTCAGCCCTGGCCGCTTTTAGGGCCTTTTTATAACGTGACATACTGTCTTTCCACGCGATTCTAAAGACCTCTAAATTAGTTTGTTTCCATTTACGCTCTAAATTACGGGTTTCTCTCTTTAGAGCATGCGTAGTATTATTGTACCATGGTGCTATACTTTTCTCTCTGACCTTTTTTAATCTAATGGGTGCAACAATATCCAATGTTCTAGAGAGAATGGTGCTCATAGTGCTAGTTAGTTCGTCTAGTTTATCTGTTCGTTTGGGTTCAGGCCGCAGCTGAGACAGATCAGATAAGCTATTTGAGAAATTATCTATGGTGGATGGAAGGATTGTTCTGCCTGGTCGATAACATGGCGCAGCATGACATATTACAGACGTACGTAATATGCAAGTTACCAAGTAATGGTCAGTGACATCATCACTTTGTGGAATGATATCTATATCGGTTGGATCGGTTCCATATGATATAATTAAATCGAGTGTATGATTAAGACGATGAGTTGGTCTGGTGACGTTTTGCTTGACCCCGAAGGAGTTTAATAAATCTGTAAACGCAGCCCCTAACGCATCATTTGAATTATCGATGTGTATGTTAAAATCTCCAACAATTAATGCTTTATCGACGTTGACCAATAGATCTGAGAGAAAATCTGCAAACTCTTTTAGGAAAACAGTGTAAGGCCCTGGAGGTCTATATACGGTAGCCAAGGCTAGAGATAATAGGGATTTTTTTCTTACATCTAAGAGCGTAACATTTAGCACAAGTACTTCAAACGAATTAAACCTATGACGAGTTTTCTGAGTAACATTAAGGATATCCCTGTAGATTGTTGCAACACCGCCGCCACGACCGATTAGACGGGGCTCATGCTTATAACAGTATCCTGGCGGAGTAGACTCATTTAGACCGAAATAATCATTTGGTTTAAGCCAGGTTTCAGTAAGGCACAGTACATCGAAATTATTATCTGTGACCATTTCATTTACAATAACCGCCTTAGGTGTGAGCGATCTAATGTTAAGAAGACCTAGCTTTAGAAATTGTTTTTGTTCACTAATAGCGTGTTTTTTTGTTTTAATAACAATTAGATTTTTTTCTAGATCCCGCAGTAGATTTATTATTTGATCTCAGTAAACGAGGAATAGACACAGTTTCTATGCAATGTTCTACACTAGTATTAATATAAATTAAATTGGTGCAGCAGAGACTGTGATTTGGATTTTTGGTTACTAGTCAGACGGTGTTTAACATCTTAGAGATGTTATCCGACAGAAGATCTGCCCCGATTCTACTTGGGTGTAAGCCATCAGCGCGGAAGAGCCTCGGTCGCTCCCAGAACAGATTCCAATTATTTACAAAGAGCAGTTTCTGCTCATTGCACCATGACATTAACCATTCATTTAGCGCGAATAATCTAATGAACTTTTCATGCCCTCGTCGGTACGTGGGAAGCGGTCCAGACACAATGATCGTTGCAGCAGCGACGATCATTGCACATCCAATGCTGCAGCAACTGCACATCTGCATCTGCAATGCTGCAGCAACTGCAGATCATTGCTGCAGCAACTGCACATCCAATGGCACGGGCGACCAATGAGCTTAGCCCTACGTCATGACACGTCAGAGCCCGCCAAGGGCTTAGCCTATAATATTCCCTCGAATTCGCCATTATAGCAGATTTTACTCCTTCAATGACAACTGCATGTCTCTGACTGTTTTACTAAGCCTTTCGCCATTGAACAAGCCCTTCAGCCTGAGCGAGCATCATCTCAACAGACTACGCCTTCTCAGCCGTTTTCTCCTGACGCCGTCTCACCTGTGGCTATCCGGCGTCGACGCAATATCCTTTCTATTGTATATTCTGTGTTTAAGTGTGCGAAGCGTTTTCAAATGCCTCGCTCATCTTGTGCCACGTGGGGATGCATCTGCACGAGGCCTACGGGCACACTAAGTGCGTCACATGCCTGGGAACCCCCCATGCTGAACCGCACTCTATGCTGGAGGCTGCTCTCTCTGCAAGAGTATGCCTGTTCTGTCATAATTACATCATGCGCTCGCGGCTAGCTCTCCTTTGGGATGGCAAACCCCCCCCCCCCCCCCCCCCTTCTGAGAAAACCAGGTTGCTGCTGGAAGAGGTGTTAGTGAGGCCAGCAGGGGGCGCTCACCCTGTGGTCTATGTGGGCCCTAACGCCCCAGTGTAGTGACGGGGACACTATACTGTCAAAGAGCACCGTCCTTCGGATGAGACGTTAAACCGAGGTCCTGACTCTCTGTGGTCATTAAAAATCCCAGGATGTCTTTTGAAAAAGAGTAGTGGTGTAACCCCGGCATCCTGGCCAAATTTGCCCCTTGGCTTCTGTCCATCATGGCCTCCTAATCATCCCCATATACTGATTGGCTTAATCACTGTCTCCTCTCCACCAGTAAGCTGGTGTTTGATGGACGTACTGGCGCAATATAGCTGCTGTCGCATCATCCAGGTGAATGCTGCACATTGGTGGTGGATGAGGAGATTCCCCTCTTCCATGTAAAGCGCTTTGAGTTCCCAGAAAAAGCGCTATATAAATGTAACAAATTATTATTATTATTATTTATAAAGCGAGGCTCCAATTCGCTCGCCGATCGCAAAGTTTTAGGTGGTTATCGAGACATGGTGAGAAGCAACGTGGCGATAGAGCTAATCCCCCCTGCGCTAAAACATTCATGTTTCTACAGCCGCTATTTTCTAATTCTGGTCTCAGACCCATACTAGATTTGAGACATTAGAACAAAGCTCTCATGAGACGGCCTTTCAAAATGTTAACTATCAAACACATCCTCGCGCAAGTTCGTCTGGGGGATGGGTTTGTTACAATGGATCTGAAAGATGCATACTTTCATATTGAGATAAACCCTCGTCACAGGCCATTCTTGAGATTCGCCTTCAATGATCAGGCTTATCAATACACCGTTCTGCCGTTAGGTCTGTCACAAGCACCCCGTACATTCACAAAGTGTATGGATGCAGAGCTCTCTCCCCTGAGACATCAGGGAGTGCACATTCTAAATTATCTCGACGACTGGCTGGTGCTGGCACAGTCGAGAACTGAGCTACTAGCTCACAGGGATTTGATTCTCGGCCATTTGAAATGCCTGGGTGTCACAATCAATGTTGCCAAGAGCAAACTGCCCCCCAGCCAGAGCGTGGTCTTTCTGGGCACACTTTTAGACTCTGTGACGATGACAGCACGGCTCACACGCGAGCACGCGCCCCTAAAGACATTTCAGAAACTTCTCGGTCTCAATGAAAGCAGCATTGTCAGTACTCAGTACTCATCGTCAGTACGTATGGGATTACTGTGCATGCGCCTGCTGCAGCACTGGCTGAAATGCTATGTGCCAACCCATGCATGGCAGTCAGGCAGCCTGCGCATCATGGTGAATCATGGTTGTTTAAGAACCCTGATTCCCTAGCGGGCTCAGGTCTGGTACCACGAGGGTGTGACCATGGGAGTACTTTCCAGGAGGAAAGTGTTTTTTACAGACGCATCCAACCTGGGTTGGGGAGCGCTGCACAAGGGCAAGCCTTCACCCGGCCTCTGGTCGAGCACGGAGCAGAGCTTACTGGAATTAAAAGAGTTGGTTGGGCCCTGAAAGCATTTCTGTCAAACCTAAAAGGCCACCACGTCTTAGTCCGCACGGACAACATGTCAGTGGTGGCCTACATAAATTGCCAGGGTGGCATCATGTCAGGCAACCTGCATGCCATGGCGAGAGACCTCCTCTTATGGGCACAGACCAATCTAAGCTCTCTGAGAGCAGCACATATCCCTGGGATTCAGAGTCTGGGTGCAGATATGCTCTCACGGGGCAACACTCCCCTAGGCGAGTGGTCCCTGAACTCACAGATGGTCAGTCTGATATGGAGTGTGTTCGGCGAGGCTGACATCGACCCTTTCGCCTTGAGAACCAACAACCACTGCAGTGTTCTTCTCGAAGAACAGGGCCCATCTCTGGCCCAACCGCCCCCTTTATGCTTTTCCCCCATCTCGATGATTCCACAAGTCATCAAACGGGTCAGGGAGAGCGGATGCCCAGTCCTTCTGGTGGCACCTCTCTGGAAATCCAGGCTGTGGTTTCCGGAGCTGGTTCAGCTATCGGACACAATCCCTTGGCCTGTTCCAATGAGGAAAGACCTCCTCACACAGGCCAACGGGACAATGTGGCATCTTCGACCCGACTTATGGGCCCTTCATGTATGGCCCCTAAGCGGGTACCCAGGGTCCTTCCTGAGAAGGTCTTAAGCACTATCTCTGAAGCCAGGGCCCCGTCTACTCTGCACCTTTATGCTTTGAAGTGGTCGGGTTTTTCTAGCTGGTGCTCGAAAAATCGTTTTGACCCAGAGTCATGTGGGGTATCTGTGGTACTCTCCTTCCTGCATGAGCTGTTGGACACAGGCTGCTCCCTGTCCATGCTCAAAGTGTATGTGGCAGCCATTGCAGTCCATCATGCTCTGGTGGAAGCGAATCACTAGGAAGAAACGACTTGGGGGTACAGTTTCTAAAAGGTGCTAGGATGATTAACCCATCCAGACCTCGTTCTATGCCTCCTTGGGACCTCTCCACGGCCATTGGGGCTCTGAAGGGTCCGCCCCTTGAACCACTCCAGTCGGTTGATCTTATTAAACCTCTCTCGCTAAAGATTGATCTCCTGTTGGCACTGGCATCTATTAAAGGGGTCATGACATGGTTTTTTGTTTTGTTTTATTATGTTCCCTTAGGTGCAATTATAGTATTACTATAGTTTTTTTTACAAAATTTTTAAAAAATGTAGTGATTTATGACCTTTTCCCACCCTGTTTCTCCCCCTCTGATTCAAACAGTCTGTTTTAAGGGGCGTTTCCCCTTTAAGACTTAAGTGTTAACACCCACTGTTATGATTGGCTAACGTCAGTGCTGCTTATGCATAAATTATTAACGTTAATCATTTTGTATCACATGTAGACTACACAATGCTCCACCACGTGAAACTTCGGTCTTCCAATCTTTTACCATCGTGTCAATTCTCAATTGATTTTGATTCATATGCGCGAGGGAGGGAGAGAGAGAGAGACTGTTTGAAGGCTCGCTCGCTCTCTGCTCGTTCTTTCAGTAACATTCCCTGTCACACTCATCTCACTCACGCGTATTCAAACACTAAAACAGGAACAGCACATCTGCGTGGCATAGCAATCTTCTTGTAAACAGACCCACTCGCTGCACGTCGAGTCGTCGACTGAACACACGTGGGCGCGAGCCGCACGACAATGATGCGAAATGAGGCGTAGTTGTCCTGCGCTGGAGGCGGTCATATGCAAACGACTGGTACGTCACTTCTAACCGTGACGTCACTTCTAACCATGGATCCAGAACGAGCTGTATTTAGAGCTTAATTAAATAAATGCTTCGTTTATAATGGGGAGGATGTCTTAAGCTATGAAACTTGCAGGAAGTTTTAATAGTACATAGATCTCTTATATACCAAAAGATCAAGGCAAATTTGGTTTCTCATGTCATGACCCCTTTAAGCGAGTGGGAGATCTGCAGGTTCTCTCATCTGATTTGATTCTTGATTCTCATCTGTTTAGATTTTGGACCAGATGACTCCAAAGTCATCCTCAAAACCAGGCATGGTAATGTACCCAAAGTGCTCTCAACGCCGTTCAGAGCACAGGTTATTACGTTATTACCCCTTCCCCCTTCTGGCGAGGATGGGGAGGTTAATCTTCTCTGCCCTGTCAGAGCACTGAGAATCTATTTGGAGCGTTCTGTGTCTTTTGGACAATCAGAACAGCTTTTTGTCTGCTTTGGTGGCCGATCTAAGGGTGATCCAGTCACTAAGTAAGGATAGTGGATGCAATTTCTATGGCTTATACCTCAGTGGGATAGGTTTTCCCCATAGGTATCAAGGCCCATTCGACCAGAGGCATGGCTTGGTCATGGGCTTGGTCATGTGGCTTTCCCATTCAAGATATTTGTGATGCGGCTGGCTGGTCCAAGTTTTATAATATGGAGGTGCCTTCACTGCAGGTGAAGGTGCTTTCGGTATGATTAAGGCCTGACGGTGTCTGGTCTTGTCTAAAAATGTTACTGTGCACGATCACATTCATAAATAAAACCCGCTTTGGCAAGTTGTATTTTACTATACTAATAATCCCAACGGTGTCTGGTTTTATTAGTATATTATGTTGGTTTTGTTACTGACACATATATATTATTCTAGACTTGACGGTGTCCGGTCTGTTATATATACTTGGTTTTCTGGCTTGTAACTGTGAGCTGAGGGGTCCTGAGTTGCAGTGGCAACCAGTTACTTATAGTGTGGTGTTTTGCATGGTGTCCTCACTGCGTATAGCTACGCAATAAGAATACATCTTTTTCAAGATGTCATTCCGCCCGTGCGTTTCTGGGTGCGGTCGTTCCCTGTCTCTCTCTGACGGTCACAATTGTTGCGTCACGTGTTACAGCACGCTATAGCAGCTTTTGTGGACAGTTCATGTTCCCATTGCGGGAATATGACTGTCGCAGTGTTGAGGTCGAGACTCGCCTTCGTCCGCGAGGCGCGAGTCCCCATTACCATGCCCCGCCCTCAGATATTGTGTGATGTTTCGCCTGCTAACCATTCCCTGTGGGCTCCTCACTCCTCCCTTCCACCACAGCCGGTGGGAGTCCCTGTGGAGTGTGCTGGTCCATCTGTAATGGGTAGGCCAGCCGTTTCATCTAGGGCTCCCCCAGAGGACAGGACGCCGATTGCAGCATCGGAGGGTGAGCTGGCCTCTGGAGATGATGAATCGACGTCGTTATCCCCCTTCTGGGAGCGTAAAGTTGCTCAAGCCGGATCCAGAATTGTCAGCTATACTGAAACGGGCCGCCGAGGCTGTCGGGCTTGGGTGGAAACCTCCACCATGTCCTGCTCAGTCTCGGTTGGAAGATTGGTATCTCGGGGCGGGGCGTGCTGGTTCTAAGCCCGCCACCCCAGTACCCTTCTTTTCCGAAGTGCATGGAGAGCTTACTAGGTCGTGGATGGCACCTTTTACTTTTACTGCCGGAAATTGTCTGAGTGGTTCTTCCCCCCTCGCTACCCTTGACGGAGGAGCAGTGAAGGGTTATGAGGCTATCCCTCCAGTGGCGTGGTCTGTTGCGACACACCTGTGTCACAACCGCTGCATTTAGGACGGGGGATACTAGTCTCCCCTCGCAGACCTATGAGTTTGCGTCAGGTTTGACGGTTAGAGCTTGCAAAGCTTGCAGCCAAGCCGCCTCCTCTTTGCATGCCATGGTGTTGTTGCAGGTCTATCAGGCCAAGACACTCATGGACATACCTGAGGGTAGTCTAGACTAGGGCTGCACGATTCTTGCTAAAATGTGAATCACGATTTTTCTCCGTGGGAATTGAGATCACGATTCTCTTACACGATTCTCATTTTTTCAACCAAAATGTATTAAAAAGTACAAAAAAAAACAAACCAACAACAAAAAACTTTGTGTTTGCGTGATAGACTACAGGGCAGGCTCTGTACTAAATTTAACAATTATTAAACTCTATATTAAATTTAAATAACAAATTAGATTTATAAATAACCAGCTTGTCAAAATAACACTTACAATGTGCAATTTTAACAAACTATACAAATATTTAAAAATATGTGTGCTAAAAAGTGCAAAACAACATAACAATATGAACAACAACAACTGAATTTTAACAAACACTATACAACTATAAATCCATGAAGTGCAATAGAAAGTGCAAAACAACATTGTCAAAATGCAGAGGTGCGAATTTACAAACTACTGTTAATTTAACATAAAAGCGGTAACGCTTCCTTTTACAGTGCAGTTACCCATGTAAATACTATGTACTTATTTTAGTAACTACAATTACTGGGTAATAACTAGTACTAACCCTGAACCTACCCCTAAACCTACCCCTGTTCCATGTACTTACCTTATATTAGCCAGTACTTTCTAGGTAAGTACACTGTAAGTACTCTACTGTAAAAGGAAGTGTTACCATAAAAGCATAGGCAACTGCGTGCATGGTTTGCCATGACTGAATGCGCGCAAAGTGCGCTCCCTTAATAATCCCTAAAAAGCTGACATCATCGCGATCTCAAACATCTCTGTTATTATCAATGAAGCTGATTGCACAATGAATATTTCATAATATCTACACTTTGTTAGTTATAATCAGAGGATTTGCCAGCATCCAGAATTCAGCACTGAACAAAAAGTCTGTTTTGAGCGGTGAGGGGAGTCTATCTTAAATGCTTCTGATTGGCCACTAGCCGTGCTAGTGCGTGCCAGGGCCAGTCGCGTTTCCACTGTCACTTCCGGGGCTTGATCGGGGCTTACACGGGGCCAACAGCCAGGATTTCTGGCCCGTCGAATACCTTGGGCCAAAGCGGGCCAGCTCGGGCTAGAGGAGTGGTTACGAACAGAGGCGGAGTTTACCTGAGTCTGGAGACCACAGCGCTGGATGATTCTGTCAGCATTAAAGACTTTTAAAATAATTTAACTCATGTTTGAATGCCTTCTGTTTGTGATCCGATGTAAATTCTGATCACCGTATAAGGTAAAAATATTTATAGGCCTATGCAAAATACTATGTGCTAACCATTACCATAGTAAACATAGTAAACGCTTGAAGATACACAGAGTAAAAAAACATGGTGAACGTTTGAAGAAATCAGACCAATCATAAAGGCTATCACAATCATGTTTTTATTGTATCTGTCAGATAGCCTACGTCTCGTCTCTTTATACCGGACTATCATAAAATAAACTAATAACTAGAAATAAACTTTTTTTTCGGGAGCTTCCTCTTTTTCTCTGACTGAAAATATCTGTAGCCTACTGGGAGTCGAGAGAGTGCTAACTGAGAGTGAACTGGAGCTCTCGGCGCGTGAACTGGAGTTCGCCGCGTGAACTGGAGCTCACAGACATGTCTACTTTTAAACAGAACAATTAAAAACGAAAGAAAACAGACAGACTGCTCTCTGCTTATGTAATCCGTATAAAATGTGCATTTCTCTCTGCGCGTTCACTACTGCGTAGATCGCGAGTCGGCATCGTTATTGGCAGCGCTTTATTGTTAGGCTACATGAACGTGTCTCCACCGCACCACCAGAATAGGTCTGTTTTTTTTGTTTGTTTTTTAGATTTGTTTAATGTGTGTGATTCATTTAATGGAAAGCACATTCACTGCTGGTTGTCTTGCTGTTAATTTTAAATAAACGTAGAGCAATCAGTGTCTGCTCGTTTATTCAAACTAAGTTGTCCTATAATAGACAAACGTCGCAACGCCTTCGTCCATATTTTCAAAAAGATTCTGCCGAAATCAAACGCACTGGCACTGATCTGTGATAGGTCTATTAGCGCATTAGGTCCAACCCCCTATGAGCGGGTTTGAAAGGGTGGGAACTAGTGCTTGTAGTCTTTACAGAAATCCCCCCTCTTACACTTCCTCCTACAATGATGAAAAATTAAGATTTTTGCGCGACCATTCAATAGTATGACTGGGTTTCTAACAATGGAAACCTTAATGCAATTGGGTGGAGTGTCCCTTTAAGAAATCAACACATATGTCTGTGATTTGCTACATCGCTCAACGCTGCAAACATGTTACAAATATAAACTCTGGCCTGTAAATCGTTTCAATTTTGTTTTAGTTATTCCTTTCTGCAACAGATGAATAACAATTTATTCGTTTTTATGTTTTATTCATTGATATTCATATTTTGAGTCCCGCGAGTCGTTTTATTCTCCCGCAGCCCACACACAGAGTGAGTGCATTACCGCCCGCGCTCGCACTCGGCCATCAAATCTAGTCCCGCTCCGCACGTCTCTAGATCAAGGGCCTGGCCCGAGGATGGCAGCGTAATATATCGGCCCAAGTTCCGCCTCGGGCAGAGAATCTAAGCTCTAAACAGGACAGAGTGAGTAACACGGCGGATATCGCTCATACATTTTTTTGACGACGTAACATTAGTTAAGGCGACAGGCGTGTGTTGCTTAGGCGGCTGCCTTAGTTACAAAGTGCTGCGGGAAACCCTGCACAGAAGTGAATCGCCATCATTAAGAAATGAGATCGCAATTATGTTTGAATCGAGATCGTGATTTTTTTTTTTGGATTAATCGTGCAGCTCTACTCTAGACTGTACGCTCATACTCAGCAGAAGGGAAAGGCTGTCTCCAAGCAGAGGTTGGCCCACTGGAAATTGAATGCCATCATCTTGGCATATGAATCGCAAGGTGAACCCTGTCCCCCCGGACTGCGAGCTCACTTCACAAGGATTGTAGCTGCTTCATGGGCACTGGCGCAGTGTGCCTTGCTGACAAATGTCTGTAGAGCTGCGGGCCAGGTGACACCTAATATGTTCACTAGATTCTATAGCCTATGTGTCGAGCCGGTTGCTTCCCGTGTGCTCTCTTCACATAGAAGCCAGTTAACACAGTGAGCCTTTCAAAGTGTCGGCTTACTTCCCGTCTGCTTGCATTCCCCTCCTATGGACTGGATATGTGCGCCATTTCTGCTCCAGTTGAGTTCCATTTAACCGAACCCTGTTGAGTCCCTCCACACCCCTTCGGCATTGAATGTGGTGGAGCATCCAGTGCTAGCTAGGCCTACCACTCGTAAGCATTGTGGAACCTGTGTTAGGCTGGTTCCATATGTTACGATCCCTACGGTGATCCCATATGTGTCACGGTATACAGATCCAATGCTTCCTTCTCGTCTCGTGTTTGTGTTGTGGTATGAAAGCACGTGTGTAGTGGGCGTGATTGTGTTGTCATTCCTTGATCCGCTCCAGCTGATCATCATCATTCATCACCAGCTGCAGTCAATCTCCCTCACCGCTTAAATACTCACTGTTATCTCATTCCCCTTGTCAGATCGTTGTTTGATGTCCTGGGTGTTACTGTCGAGTCTTGTTTCCTGGTTTTCCCGTCATCTCGTTCCTGTGGATTTGTCGTCTCGGTGTTGGATTGTTTCGTCTCGTCTTGGGCACTTCACTTCACGAGGATTCACCGCACCTTGACCATCGAAGTCCCTGCGTTACCTGTCCACACCCGTGTCTGATCCTGAGCCTTGTCTGTTCCCAATAAACCTGAGTAAACTGCAATTGCTTCCTGTTCTCTTTACCGATCAGGACAGAACGATCTGACCCATCCATGGAAGCAGCAGGAGAGACACCTACCTCGCTGGATGAGTTCGTCCACCACAGCGTCATAAGATTGGATGCTCACGAGAGGAACATCAATGACACGGGTCGTGCGATTCAAGCTTTGGTAACGCAGGTGTCCGAGCTCACCCAGCAGGTCCAACTTCTCCGGGCTCCCACTGCGCCGCCCACACCAGCCGTTCCCCCCACATCTCCGGATTCCCTCGCGCCATCTGAGCCACGCCTACCGGTTCCGGAGCCCTATGCGGGTGAGTCTGCGTACTGTCGAGCATTTTTGACAAGATGTTCCATGCATTTCGCCCTACAGCCCAGAACGTTCCAGACTGAACAAGCCAAGGTGGCTTTTGTCATCACGTTATTGACCGGAAAAGCGGCGTTATGGGGAACGGCGGTGTGGGAGAATCAAGACCCTTGCTGCGCCTCGTTCCAAGCTCTCTCCGCAGAAATGAGACGAGTTTTCGACAGAGCCGTCGCGGGGAGAGAAGCCGCCAGGGTGCTGGCCGACCTTCGTCAGGGGGAGAGGTCGGTCTCGGACTTTTCCATCCAGTTCCGAACCCTGGCGGCCGAATGTCATTGGAACGAGGAGGCGCAGTGGGACATGTTCCTGCATGGGTTGGCTGACCGCGTCCAACGAGAGATCTACGCCCTGGACCTACCCACGTCGTTGAACGGACTCATCGAGCTGGCCCTACGAGTAGATGCGCGACTTTCCCGAGTCGGAGGCAGAGTGGCATCTAACCGTCCTCTTGGAGGGATTGAGGGGCAACGGTCCAGCGGCAGGGACGTGGTCAGCCCCGTCTTCGATCACGAACCCATGCAGGTGGGTCGAGCTCGGCTTTCCCGGGAGGAGAGGGAGAGGCGGAGGTCCCAGGGCCTTTGCCTATATTGTGGAGGTTCGGGACATTTTGCGTACAACTGCCCGGTAAAAGGCCAAGCCCGATAGTAAGTATGAGGCTACTATCGGGTGGGATCTCCGCCGAGAAGACCTCATCCACATCTACACTCCTCCCGGTAAGACTGAGATGGTCAACTCACGAACACGACTGTCAAGCACTTCTGGACTCTGGGGCTGAGGGTAATTTCATGGACAGTATGTTTGCTCACAAGTTTCAAATTCCACTCAAGCCACTCACTCAGAAGATTGCTGTACACGCACTAAATGGCCAAGAACTTCCCACCATCTCAGTCACCACTGAAGATATCACTCTCATCACTTCTGGCAATCACACTGAGACTATTTTTTTTTATATCCTGGATTCACCGTTGGCACCCGTCGTTCTTGGTCACCCCTGGCTCATCCATCACAACCCTCGAGTGGACTGGCAGCACAAGGCTATACTGGAGTGGAGCAAGGAATGTCATAAGTCTTGTCTTGTGTCTGCTTGTCCGTCTGTGCCTGTTTATGTGTTTCAGGAGGAGGCGGGGGATCTGTCTAACGTGCCCGAGGAGTACCATGACCTGAAGGAAGTGTTCAGTAAGTCTAGGGCTGCTTCTCTTCCTCCTCATCGTCCCTATGACTGTGCCATAGAGTTAATGCCAGGTAAGTCTCCGCCTAAAGGCAAGTTATACTCGCTTTCTGTTCCAGAAAGGGAGGCCATGGAGAAATATATTTCTGATTCTCTGGCAACCAAATTCATCCGCCCTTCCTCTTCGCCAGCGGGGGCGGGGTTCTTTTTTGTGGGGAAGAAGGATGGATCGCTGCGACCTTGTATTGATTACCGGGGGTTGAATAACATCACGGTAAAGAATACTTATCCTTTGCCGTTGATGTCTTCAGCCTTCGAGAGGTTGCAGGGAGCATCCATCTTCACGAAATTGGACTTGCGTAACGCTTATCATTTGGTCCGCATCAGGGAGGGGGATGAATGGAAGACTGCATTTAATACCCCCAGGGGGCACTTTGAATATTTGGTCATGCCTTTCGGGCTGTCCAACTCCCCAGCAGTCTTCCAGGCACTTGTCAATGACGTGTTGCGAGACATGATAGATCAATTCATATATGTTTACCTGGATGACATATTGATATTTTCCTCGTCTCTCCAGGAACATGTGCAACACGTACGACAAGTGCTTCAGAGGTTGCTAGAGAATGGGCTTTTTGTCAAGGCGGAGAAATGCGAGTTTCATGCACAGTCTGTTCCTTTTCTAGGACACATCATCTCGTCTGAGGGAATGCGTGTGGACCCTGACAAGGTTAAGGCTGTGGTAGAATGGCCAAGTCCAGATTCCCGTAAGGCCCTACAGAGGTTTCTGGGATTCGCCAATTTCTATCGGCGGTTCATTCGCAACTTCAGCCAGCTAGCCGCGCCTCTGACTGCCTTGACCTCCCCCGGAACTCCGTTCAGGTGGTCAGATACAGCCGAGGCTGTGTTTGCTAACCTCAAGAGCCGCTTTGTTTCAGCTCCCATCCTCGTTGCCCCTGATTATTCACGGCAGTTTGTGGTGGAGGTCGATGCGTCAGAGGTGGGGGTGGGAGCAGTTCTGTCCCAGCGCTCTCCCACAGACGATAAGATGCATCCTTGCGCGTTTTTGTCTCATCGTTTATCCCCAGCCGAACGCAATTACGACATTGGTAACAGGGAGTTGTTGGCAGTCAAGTTAGCGTTGGAAGAATGGCGACATTGGTTAGAGGGTTCGGGGGTACCTTTTATCGTCTGGACCGACCACAAGAACTTAGAGTACATCAGAACCGCCAAAAGATTGAACTCCAGGCAGGCTCGGTGGGCACTTTTTTTCGGTCGTTTTGATTTTTCTTTCTCGTACCGCCCGGGTTCTAAGAACATCAAACCCGATTCTTTGTCTCGTGTTTTTGATCGCTCCGAACGCCCGTCTACTCCCGAGTGCATTTTACCGGAGACCCGATTTGTTTCCACACTCGTATGGGAGATCGAATCGAAGGTCAAGAAGGCCTTAGAAGGGGTAACGCCTCCGCCCGAATGTCCACCGAGTCGTTTATTTGTGCCAGAGGGATTGAGATCAGACGTCATCCGGTGGGGCCATTGTTCCAACATAGCTTGTCATCCAGGAGTTAGTCGTACTAAGTTTTTAGTTAAGCAACGATTCTGGTGGCCACTTATGGCTCATGACATTCACAGTTTTGTTTTGGCTTGCTCGGTTTGTGCCACTGGTAAGACTTCCAATCGACCCCCAGATGGGCTCCTCCAACCGCTGCCAGTCCCTTCGAGACCCTGGTCCCACATCGCTCTAGATTTTATCACCGCCCTCCCACCCTCCCAGGGTAACACTGTCGTTTTGACAGTGGTGGACCGGTTCTCGAAGGCGGCTCACTTTATTCCCTTACCCAAACTACCCTCAGCTAAGGAGACAGTGTTGACAATCGTTGACCACGTCTTTCGCTTACATGGCCT
The DNA here is from genome assembly GCA_031834385.1 of Semotilus atromaculatus. Lineage (NCBI taxonomy): Eukaryota > Metazoa > Chordata > Actinopteri > Cypriniformes > Leuciscidae > Semotilus > Semotilus atromaculatus. Next base: position 22,482,803 of record JAULUF010000022.1, read on the forward strand.
CCCGATGGACGTGGTCTCTGACAGAGGACCCCAATTTGTGTCCAAATTTTGGCAAGAATTTTGTAAATTACTGCGGTTAGTCTGTCTTCAGGGTTTCACCCTCAGAGCAATGGCCAGACCGAGAGAGCCAACCAAGATCTGGAGAGAGTGTTACGATGTTTGGTATCCAAGAATCCTTCCTCATGGAGCCAACAGCTGTCAATAGTGGAGTACGCCCACAATACCTTACCAGTGTCGGCCACGGGCCTCTCTCCGTTTGAGTGTAGTGTAGGTTACCAGCCACCAATTTTTCCCAGTCTGGAGTCCGAGGTCGCGGTCCCCTCTGCTCACGCCTTTATCCAGAGGTGTCACCGCACTTGGACTAGAGCCCGTGAGACTTTACTCCAGGTGGGGGCGCGCACCAAGGCTAGGGCCGATCGCCACCGGTCGAAGCCTCCCGTATACGTCGTCGGTCAAAAAGTGTGGCTTTCTACAAGGAATATTCCTCTCCGATCCGTCTCTAATAAGCTGGCTCCCAAATTTATTGGCCCGTTCACTGTCACCAAGATCATTAGTCCGGTGGCAGTCCGCCTTAGTTTACCTCCTGCGTACAGGAGAATTGACCCCGTATTTCACGTTTCCAAAATTAAGCCCGTGTTTCATGCTCACATTAATCCGCCTGTCCCGGTTCCCCTCCCGCCGCGTCTCGTAGATGGGGAGACCACCTATTCGGTAAATCGGATTCTGGATTCTAGGCGGAGGGGGCGCGGATTTCAGTACTTGGTGGACTGGGAAGGTTACGGTCCGGAGGAGAGAAGTTGGGTACCTGCCAGAGACATCCTGGATCACTCCTTGATCGATGATTACAATCGGCAGGTAGGGAGGTCGGAGAACGCCAGGAGGCGTTCTTAGGAGAGGGGTACTGTCACGGTATACAGATCCAATGCTTCCTTCTCGTCTCGTGTTTGTGTTGTGGTATGAAAGCACGTGTGTAGTGGGCGTGATTGTGTTGTCATTCCTTGATCCGCTCCAGCTGATCATCATCATTCATCACCAGCTGCAGTCAATCTCCCTCACCGCTTAAATACTCACTGTTATCTCATTCCCCTTGTCAGATCGTTGTTTGATGTCCTGGGTGTTACTGTCGAGTCTTGTTTCCTGGTTTTCCCGTCATCTCGTTCCTGTGGATTTGTCGTCTCGGTGTTGGATTGTTTCGTCTCGTCTTGGGCACTTCACTTCACGAGGATTCACCGCACCTTGACCATCGAAGTCCCTGCGTTACCTGTCCACACCCGTGTCTGATCCTGAGCCTTGTCTGTTCCCAATAAACCTGAGTAAACTGCAATTGCTTCCTGTTCTCTTTACCGATCATGACAATATGTGTATTCTTCCACGGTACAGCTCCCTACGGCGAGTCCGTGTCTTTCCCTTGGCAGAGTTCTTTCTTTCGGAGCCACCCCAGTGACATTCCATATGTTGTGCTGCCCGTCAATTCGCCCAGCCCATATGTGTATTCTCCACATGTTACCTCCCTACGGGCAGGATGGACACAAAGGTGTGTGATTGTTCACGTCTCTCTGTTTAGACCAGTGTACTCAGTGTACCTTTTTGTCTTTTGTATCTTAGGACTATGTTGTGTTGTAAATAAATCTAAACAATCAAAAAGCCATTCTGTTAAACTTTCCTCATTCTTTGTTAATAGTTCCCTCTCAGTCCCACCTGATAGGGCCATTAGGGGAGGGTATTTTCCTTCCCAGGTGTGAAATGCCTCAATATTCATGATGATTCATGCCTCTCTCGCATACAGCCTTCTTACAATTTTAAAATCAATATATTGTTTTATGTGAATGAGTGGGCAGGATGATTTATTTCAAACTTTTACATACATGCTGCTCAAATATTATTGTAGCAGAGTTTGTGCTGAATACAGTGAAATCAGATCAGATGTTAATGTTAGACACTAGTACTATAAGTCAATCTACCAGCACCTTTGCCATTTATTCTTGTTGTTATGGGAATGACAGGTCTCTTTACTCGCTTGTCATTGGTCAGCTGTCAAAAAGGCGCTTGACGTAGAGTGTTTTTTTTTCAGATTGAAACTTGAAAAGACACTCTGAGCTGCAGAAAAAGAAGTCGGCGGTGGCGTTTAAAAGACTTTTTTGAAAACATGGTTTACTCCATAGGATTATAATGTAAAACAGATGCTGGCAGCTTAAAAAAAGACACCAAGTGTGAACACGGCCTTAATGGTCTGTTTTCCAAAAATTTCACTAAGAAGCAAGGAGCTAAAGGGATAGTTCTCACAAAAATGAAAATGCTTAAAGGGATACTTCAGGATTTAGCATTAAGCTTTGTATTAGTAGAAAACCTGTAGTATTTTCGAATTACCGTGCTTTCCACCCTCATATCCCCCTGAGACGAGAGATTTATGTATTTTTTGTCTGTAAAAATCGCCATTTTGCGTCATCTGAGGATTTTTTGGCCAGAGGCTAAAGAGTACAGCCAGTAGTAGGAGCTGTCCTGCATGTTCTCAACCCCCCATAGAGGGTGGGATCTCAGTCACAGAATGTACACATAGTGTCAGCCATCTTTTTTTGGAAGCTAAGCTAGCAGGCTCTGGTTCTGTGGAGGAAGCTGAGTAGTAGGAGAAAGCTGAGTAGTAGGGGTTGCCATCCTCTTTTTCCCGGACATGTCCGGCCTCAAGATCGTCCAAAATGTCCGGGATTCAGCTTTTGCTTTCTGCAGTCGGCATTCATTGTTTACATGCACACCTTTTGTTTCAATTTAACTGAATTCATTCCGACTGGTGAATCTGAATGTAGTGTTTACATGAACGCTAAACAAGTGATCGGTTGATGTGCGGACATGCCTCTCGTGGAATGAGCTCTGATGCCTATGGTACAATGGAGGTCCTTAGACTCAAAAGCCAGCAAGATAGCATCAACTATCCAACGTGCCGCCGAAGCATACGAAGAGCTGTTCTGACTACCTGAAGGGGGCAGAATTCCAAATAGACTCTGAGAGCCCTCACAGGACACTGTCATGACACTAGATTGAATACAGGAAGCAGTATGCAAGTGAACACTCTTAAATGGTCAGAGACACAGAAGACAAGGCTCGCGGGCGTGGATGGAATGGCGTGTATGTGTGGCGCAGGGATTTCGATGGTCAGAAGCTCGTGCTGAGGTGAGGTGAATCCGTTAAGACGTAAATCCCAACACAAAGACGAAACCCACGGGAGACACGAACAGGAACATGGGAAGACAGGACCGGAACGCCGACAGAGGAGACATCAAACAACGATCTGACAAAGAGGGTAGAACAACAGTGAGTATATATATCGTGATGAGATGAACAGCAGCTGGTGAATGAGATGATGATCAGCTGGAGCAGATCAGGTAATGCCACACACACGTGCACTCATACAACAACATAAACACAAGACGCGAAGGAACCAATGGATTAGAATACCGTGACAGTACCCCTTCCTCTAAGAACGCCTCCTGGCGTTCCCAGACCCCCTTACCTGTCGATTGTAATCATCAATAAGGGAGTGATCCAGGATGTCTCTAGCAGGTACCCAACTTCTCTCCTCCGGACCGTAACCTTCCCAGTCCACCAAGTACTGAAAACCGGGACTGGCGGATTAATGTGAGAATGAAACACAGGCTTAATTTTGGATACATGAAAAACGGGGTGTATCCTCCTGTACACTGGAGGCAAATTGAGGCGGACTGCCACCGGACTAATGATCTTGGGGACAGTGAACGGGCCAATGAATTTATGAGCAAGTTTATTAGAAACCGAGCGGAGAGGAATGTTTCTTGTTGAAAGCCACACTTTTTGACCAACGACATATACGGGAGGCTTTGACCTGTGGCGATCGGCCTTGGCCTTGGTGCGTGCCCCCACCTGGAGTAGAGTCTCACGGGCTCTAGTCCAAGTGCGGTGACACCTCTGGACAAAAGAGTGAGCAGAGGGGACCGCGACCTCGGATTCCAGACTGGGAAAAATTGGTGGCTGGTAACCTAAACTACCCTCAAACGGAGATAGGCCCGTGGCCGACACTGGTAACGTGTTGTGTGCGTACTCCACCATGGACAGTTGTTGACTCCATGAGGAAGGATTCTTGGAAACCAAACATCGCAACACCCTCTCCAGATCCTGGTTAGCTAGTGATCAGAAATACGAGATAAAGAGTCGGGTTTGATGTTCTTAGAACCCGGGTGGTACGAGAGAGAAAAATCAAAACGACCGGAAAAAAGTGTCCACCGAGCCTGCCTGGAGTTTAATCTTTTGGCTGTTCTGATATACTCTAAGTTCTTGTGATCAGTCCAGACGATAAAAGGTACCCCTGACCCTTCTAACCAATGACGCCACTCCTCCAATGCTAACTTGACTGCCAACAACTCCCGGTTACCAATGTCGTAATTCCGTTCGGCAGGAGATAAACGATGAGACAAAAACGCGCAGGGATGCATCTTGTCGTCTGTAGAAGAGCGTTGGGACAACACTGCACCTACCCCCACCTCTGACGCATCGACCTCCACCACGAACTGACGTGAGCGATCAGGGGCAATAAGGATGGGGGCTGAAACAAAGTGGCCTTTTAGTTTGGCAAACACAGCCTCAGCTGTGTCTGACCACCTGAACGTAGTTCTGGGGGAGGTCAAGGCAGTCAGAGGCGCGGCTAGTTGGCTGAAATTGCAAATGAAACGCTGGTAGAAGTTAGTGAACCCCAGAAACCTCTGTAGGGGACTTGGCCACTCTACCACAGCCTTAACCTTCTCAGGTTCCATACGCACTCCTTCAGGCGAGATGATGTACCCTAGGAAAGGAACAGACTGTGTGTGAAAATCGCATTTCTCCGCCTTGACAAAAAGCCCATTCTCTAGCAACCTCTGAAGCACTCGTCAATGACGTGTTGCACATGTTCCTGGAGAGAAGAGGAAAAAATCTATATGTCATCCAGGTAGACATATATCAACTGATCTATCATGTCTCGCAACACGTCATTGACGAGCGCCTGGAAGACTGCCGGGGAGTTGGAAAGCCCAAACGGCATAACCAAATATTCAAAGTGCCCCCTAGGAGTGTTAAAAGCAGTCTTCCACTCATCTCCCTCCCTAATGCGAACCAAATGATAAGCATTACGTAAGTCCAATCTTGTGAAGACGGACGCTCCCTGCAACCTCTCGAAAGCTGAAGACATCAACGGCAAAGGATAAGTATTCTTTACCGTGATGTTGTTCAACCCCCGGTAATCAATACAAGGTCGCAGAGAACCGTCCTTCTTGCCCACAAAAAAGAACCCCGCCCCCGCCGGAGATGAGGAAGGGCGGATGAACTTGGTTGCTAGAGACTCAGAAATATACTTCTCCATAGCCTCCCTTTCTGGGACAGAAAGCGAATATAATTTGCCTTTCGGCGGAGACTTACCTGGCAGTAAATCTATGGCACAGTCATAGGGACGATGCGGAGGAAGAGAAGCAGCATGAGACTTACTGAACACCTCCTTCAGGTCAAGGTACTCTGCGGGCACGTTAGACAAATCCCCTGCTTCCTCCTGAAACACAGACACAGGCACAGACGAACAGGCAGACGCAAGACAAGACTTATAACATTCCTTGCTCCACTCCAACACAGATCGTTGATGCCAGTCCACTCAAGGGCTGTGACGGATGAGCCAGGGGTGACCAAGGACGATGGGTGTAAGGGGTGAATCCAGGATCCAAGGTATTGCTTCTGACTTATAAAGCTCTAAATGGTTTAGCTTCAGTCTATTTAACGGATCTTCTATCGCCCTATAATCCATCGCGCTCTTTAAAATCACTAAATTCGAGGCTTCTGGTCATTCCTAGGATATCCAGATCCACCAAAGGAGGGAGAGCATTTTCACATTTAGCTCCGAAGCTCTGGAATAGCCTTCCTGATATTGTTCGTTGCTCAGACTCGCTCTCCCAGTTTAAAACTAGACTAAAGACGCATCTATTCAGCCAAAATTCATATACATTTTTATCTTACAGTTACTGTAAATCCGGCCTCTAGTTCATAAATGCCAGAGGAGAACTGGCCCCCGACTGAGCCTGGGTTCTCCCAAGGTTTTTTTTTCTCCATTGGGTCACCTGATGGAGTTTTAGGACACCATTTGGTCACTTGATGGAGTTTTTCGGTTCCTTGCCACTGTTGCCTTTGGCTTGCTCAGTTGGGGATATTCAAATTAAATAACCAATCATTAATACCACTGATCAGCCCTACCAAACGTGGATGTCTTTTTTCCAGTAATAAACAAACATTATGTTGTTTTGATTGATACTGTGAAGCTGCTTTGATACAATCTGTATTGTGAAAAGAGCTATATAAATATATTTGACTTGACTTGACTTTACTTGATTAAAAATGAAATAGTCTCAGAGTGGTTGCCTGATGTGATGAGAGTGATGTCTTCGGTGGTAAATGAGATGGTAGGCAGTTCTTGACCGTTCAGTGCATGTACAGCAATCCTGTGTGTGAGGGGTTTGAGGGGAATCTGAAACTCGAGTGCAAATGTATGATCCATGAAGTTACCTTAAGCCCCGGAGTCCAGAAGTGCTGTGCAGTTGTGCTGGTGAACTGACCATCTCAGTCTTACCGGGAAGAGCGTAGATGTAGATGAGGTCTTCTCGGCAGAGATCCCATCCGATAGTAGCCTCAAACTTACTATCGGGCTTGGCCTTTTACCGGGCAGTTGTAAGCGAAGTGTCCCGTTCCACCACAGTAGAGACAAAGGCCCTGGGACCTCTGCCTCTCCCTCTCCTCCCGGGAAAGCCGAGCTCGCCCTAACTGCATTGGCTCGTGATCGTAGACGGGGCTGACCACATCACTGCCGCTGGACCGTGGACCCTTGGCTCCCTCCGGCGCACGAGTGGACGCGGTTCGTCGTTGGACTCGTGACAGTCGACCATCCATCCACGTTCCATTGACACTCCGCCGCCAGGGTCCGAAACTCGATAGAGAAATCTGAAACTGACCTTTCTCCTTGATGTAAGTCAGTCAGTACTCTAGCTGCCTCTCTCCCAGCCACAGCTCGGTTGAACCCCTGTCTTAATTCGGCGGAGAGTGCCTGGAAATAGGTGCAGCATGGGTCTTGGTTCTCCCACACCACTGTTCCCCATAGAGCTGCCTTTCCCGTCACCAAGGTGAGAACGAAGGCGACTTTGGCCTGTTCGGTGCTGAAGGTTCTGGGTTGGAGTGCAAAGTGCATAGAGCAGTGGGTTAGAAATGCTCTGCAATAGATCGACTCACCCGAGAAGGATTCCGGTACTGGTAGGCGTGGCTCTGGTTGAGGGAGGTTCTCTGGTGGTGTGGGGGAACGGCAGGTGTGGGCGGCGCAGTGGGAGCTCGCAGAAGTTGGATTTGCTGGATGAGCTCTGACACCTGTGCCACCAGGGCTTGTACTGCACAACCCGCCTCATTTAAATTCCTTTCTTGCGAATCCATCCTTTGTACGCTGTGATGGATGAATTCGGAAAGCGACGATGCTGGACCACTCGCTGCCTCCATTCCTTGGTCAGATCGTTCTGTCATGACACTAGATTGAATACAGGAAGCAATATGCAAGTGAACACTCTTTAATGGTCAGAGACACAGAAGACAAGGCTCGCGGATGTGGATGGAATGGCGTGGATGGGTGATGCAGAGACTTCGGTGGTCAGGAAGCTCGTGCAGAGGTGAGGTGAATCCGTGAAGACGTAAATCCCAACACAAAGACGAAACCCACAGGAGACACGAACAGGAACACAGGAAGACAGGACCGGAACGCCGACAAAGGAGACATCAAACAACGATCTGACAAAGAGGGTAGAACAACGGTGAGTATATATATCGTGATGAGATGAACAGCAGCTGGTGAATGAGATGATGATCAGCTGGAGCGGATCAGGTAATGCCACACACTCACGCCCACAACACACGTGCACTCATACAACAACATAAACACAAGACGCGAAGGAACCAATGGATTAGAATTTCGTGACAGCCAAAGGACATGACTTGTTTGAAAAACAATTAATTTAATTGACTCAGAGTCAACTCTTACTTTTGAAAGACAAAAACTTTATATATACAGTGCACTTTTAGATTTAAAACTTTGCAGGATGTTTTCATTCACTTAGAGCTATGTTACACACTACATGAAAGGTCATTTTCAAAAATCTATGGTAGGTGCCCTTTAAAGGGTAACTAAACCCTAAAACAACTTTTTTTAGTTAATGATCTGTAAGACTGGGTCTTTATTAATACTGTTCATTGATTCAAGTAATTGTTTTGACATTTGGGTATAAAGTGTTTTAATTCTACAATATATGGTGTAAAAACGAGTGCTGCCCTCTTCAGGTTTAACCCTCTGGGGTCCGAGGTGTTTTCTGGGTCCTGGAGGTGTTCTGACATGCTCTGACATTTGTGCTTATTTCTGATACTTGTGACATTTTCATTGCTAAAGTCTGATTACACTGTATTCAGCACAAACTCTGCTACAGTAATATGTCAGCAGCATGTATGTACAAGTTTTTAGTTTTGAGATAATGACGTTTATGCGTGGTTTGTGAAAAAACAAAAAAACATTGTCACTGAAATAAGGTCATAAAACCCATACTAATTATTTCTTCACAAGACTTTTGAAAATTGTATCATGTGGCCTAGAATATTTGCTTCAAAACTATGTGAAAATCATCATGACAACTCATTCAGATAAGACAATATATTGACTTAAAATTTGTAAGACGTGTTTTGTGTAAGAAAGCTTATGCGGAGGGGCGTTAACAACCCATTAATATATAGTGTTTTCACACCTGAGAAAGACAAAGGCCCTCCCCTAATGGCCCTATAAGGTCCTATCAGGTGCTGTCATTGTGAGAAGCCTTGCACAAAGAAGGAGGAGACTTAAAAAAGAATGGCTTTTAGATGGTTTGGATTTATTTACAACACAACCAAGTTATTTACAACACAACCAAAAAGATACCCAACCAAAGACAAAAAAGCACATTAGTAAAACACACTGATCTAAAGACAGAGACTTGGACAGTCACACACCTTTGTGCCATTCCTAAAACATATAGGTTACATACCTGTCATCTCCAAGGTCTTTGATTTTTCACCATGTTCATGTACAGAGACTCACGTGAATGTCAGCTGGACTCATCAGTGCTGGTCCCTGTAAAAACATTTTTTAGAAAGCAAAAAAACAGCTGTGAACATGCTGATATCAGGAGAAACTATTTTAGATTTTTCTGGTTCAAATTATGAAATTTACTAAATACATACATATACTATATATATGAACTCCCAAGTGTGTTGTGCCTTAGGTATATGTCTAGGGCTGCATGAAATAACAACAGTAGCCTATAGCAGGCAGCCTATAAATCACTAAAAAGTTCAGTAACACTACATTAGAGAAAACTATATGGATTATCATGTTACTTAAAACGTTTCCATTCGTTACGACGTTATGAAATGAGATTGCTGGAGTAAAACCATGAAGCCTAATGATTGGTTTGTTTTGCTTTTCAAACCCACAGCGCGCGTGACTCAAACTCAGTGCGTGCAAACATTTACTGAATGCGATCGAGCCGGACCAAACTATGAAAAGTTATATTCTTACATAATTATACATATCTTCGTGTGAGCAGATATCCACAAACACAATAAACACAAGTCTAAACATTATAATATTCACAATCATACGAGCCTTCTGTATCGTGCTGTTTAATTATCGAACATAAAAACATTCTCGTGTCACGAGAATGTTTTTATGTACATACATTTAGCATTAGGCTTCATGTTTTACTCCAATCACATTTCATAACGTACATTTTAGTCTGGCACCAGTTTAACTAGTAGCTACAAGTTTATGCAACAATAACATGCTGCTAACATGCTACTAACAATGACATGTCTTGCCTTATTAAAAATCGTTCTCATAATCAAATCGTGTTCTTCTAACTCTTCTGAGGTAAATCCAAGATAAACAGCACAGCACACTCGTGAAAAGCAGAGCAGGACTGAAGACTGAAGTCGTGGATTACCTGTTTTGAGGACATTGCAGTTTGCGTTCCTCCACGTGGCTCATTAGTATGCGAGCAGCTGTTGCGCGTGGGCGTGGTCACATTAACGTTAATGAGCTCAGGCTGGAGAAACTGTACATGTCGTTGCTTTCATACGAATTACTTAAACAGAGAATATTTGTTTTTGATATGATTTACATCATTTAAAAATAGAGACTCAAAGCGTTGAAAAAGACACGTTTCAGGTCTGTGTGACAAACATTTACTGAGTTACAGATAATGTTCTGTCGCGTTTCAGAATGAGCTTCACATTGAGAGAGACGGCAGAACGCGCATCATGTTCATTTTATTTATACACAAATAAAAGAAGATATTTAACAGTTTTGAATGATGTATAACACTTACATGTAAGATCAAAATCAACAGAGTATTTTGAGTCTCTTTTGCACTGATGAGAAAAAAAGTGAGCTGGTATCGCTGGCGGGGGTTAACGATGGTTACTGCAGTTGAATTTTCCTTTTGGAAGTTGTGGTGCTCTGTGACATAAAAGGGTACCAGCTAAGCCACCCTTGCCTACAGAGAGACACGTCTCAGGTGCACGCCTCCCCCCTCCGCTGGGCTCTGCCCACTTTTCCAGCATTTTTCAAATATTGCCAGTGGGTGGAGTCAGGTTCTGACCAGGGGTTTAGTTACCCTTTAAGAGCACTGCACACTTGCTCTCCCTGAACCGTTCGATGACCTGAGGTAGCATCGTGACCGGAGGGAATGCATACAGCGGGTGACTTGGCCAGTCTTGGGCCAGCGCTTGGAGAAAAATGCCCTCGGAGGGACATTGTCTCTGGATAGCATATCTGCACCCTGGTTCAGAATTCCTGGAGCGACGCTTAGTAGGTGTCAAGACTCACGCTTCGGATTAAAATGGCGTAAAAATATAAATTAGCCTAAGGTGGCAAATAGGTAAGCTAAGAGTAAAAGTAAACGTGGGATGCATTTCTAACTGTCTATTTGATCATATGCATCAGTCGGAGTGTCTGGTAGCTGTAAGGCAGGTGATAAGCGTTTAGTTAATGGTGAATACTGACCTATTGTGCGTACCGTTCTTGCCCGCAAGCTACAGGGGATACGTGCTGCATTTTATTTATAAAACACCTTCTATATTGTGTAAGGTCCCGAGGCAGGCGCATATATATGTGACAGGTGCCGAGGCAGCTGCATATATCCGTGACAGGTCCCGAGGCAGGGGCGTATAATGGTGATGGGACGAGTGGCAGGCACATATATCCGTGACGAGTCGTGACGGGTTGAGTGACAGGTCGAGTAGCAGCTCCCCCTGCAATGCAGAGATTTTACCCCTACTGTCTGAAGTGTCAGCGCTCTCCGTATATTGTGTGATCTCTGCTGCGTGCAGCCTCATGTGTTAATGTAAACAACTCAGCCAGTGATTGTTTTTATTTGACCTTTGGAGGCGCTCTCGCTCTGTATGATGCCAGCAGACTCTTGTCAGCACTCTGATACTGTGTAATGACTGCGCACACTTCTCAGCCGCTCCAGCAACGGACGCAACCCGGAAAAACTATCGATGTGGATTTTTGCCGAAAGCGATAGTTCCACAATCAACTATCGCTGCCGATGTATAGGCAAAACCGATGAACCGGTCGACCTCTACAGACAAAGGTACAAAAATATGCATTTAACGGCTTCACTGAGGGAAAGAACTACAATCCCATGAAGCATTGCAAACACCATAATCAAATTAAAAATGGAAAAATATAAAACTTCTCAATTTAGTTACTCATCTGCTGTTAAACATGATTATAAAAAATAAAAAAAAAGCTGAAAAAAATGCGGGCTGACGGCTTCAGCAGAAGCAAATGCCATGGATTAACAACCTTGTAGCTCACATAAGATCTGTCTTGACTCTTTAAAGGTTTACAAGTCGTCCCCTTGGAATTATAAGGTTCTATCTGCGTTCTGAGCAGTTTTGAGAATATTGAGTTACAAAGTTTTTGCATTACATATAGGAAAATTTATATGGGGAACAAGTTTCATTCAAACATGAAAAAACAGGGACCCTAAATGTATTCTAAATACCAAAATCCTCTCAAATTTGTAAATGGGGATTTTTGGAATGGGTCAAATGCAGATAGAACCTTCTAATTCTAAAAAAAACACTTTTCGCTTAGAATTATAAGGTTCTATCTGCCAAAACATTATTTGAACATTAAATTAAAAAAATAATATTGTAACAATGTCTCAACATGTGTTAGAAAGTAAAATTTTATCCTTTCTATGACATTTATTTAATATTTTTTAGCACTTCCATGTATTAGGACATTTCAAATTAAGCAAGGTAGGTCTAAATATTTTGTCCAGTGCAGAATCTTAATTTTTGGTCCCAATTTGGTGGGTAATTAAACACATTATTGCAGAAATTGTTACTTTAATGTTTCTTTTGTTTAGACAGAAAGCAGCTACTCATCTGAGCAGGACTAAAGTGGGCCAGGTGAAATGGCTTTCTCTCTAGACATCAGGATGGCTGAAATAACATGCTAACGTTTATTGTGGTAATTAAGACCCCATCAATTAAATTGTTAACTATTTGACCTATAAGCCTTAATATTGTAAAAATTAAGACATTTTAAGAGTTTAAAAACTGCAAGAAAATCGACATGGTTCAGCAAATTAATTCATAAAGTTGAATAATCATTGAAAAATTATTCACTGACTATATAATCACAAAAAATGTCAGACTCACTTTTTAATCACACACACTCTCTCTCACTCACTCACACACACACCAACACACTTTCTCACACATACACACTCGCACACATACACACTCGCACACACACACATTTGCATGTTGAATGGATTCTAAAATATTCAATTTACTCACTGCATATTTGTATAATTCAGATAATAATAACTATAATAATAATAATCTCATTAATAATTAATAATAATAACCAATACACTATAAAGAAAATGGCAAAATCTAAAGTTAAGCCACTTCATAACACTACACAATTTAGTGAATATTTAATTTACTGTAAATCTATAGCATTATGCCTTTATGGGGTTTCTTCCTGTCTTCAAGGAAAAAGCCGGCGACACCACATATAAAGTTGATTCTGATTGGTCCTCTTCTGTGCATTGGAAGTGCTGATTGGCTCACGCAGATAGAACCTTATAGAGCCAAGTTAGAGTTCGACTTTGTAGATAGAACCTTTTTGTTTTTAAAATAAAAAGTCCCACAATGTACACAACTTAAAAAAACACATCACATAACATAAATAAGTTGTCACAGAATAAGAATATGTGAAAAACTCAATTTTGACAAAAATGTCACATAGAACCTTATAATTCCAAGGGGACGAAGTTCTCATTCCAAATCAATTTCCCTATGGATTAAATGAATGGAGTTTTTACTTTTAGAACCTGACTGAAGCACTTTATAGTTAGGATTACATAACAGTCCTGTGAATATGTGGACAATTTAAATTCAGTTATGTGGGTACACTACCCAGGGTATTTGATGCTAAGAGATAAACACATGTGGCTCTATGTTTCCATGTACTGTTGTGCAGTAATAACAGTGTAATTTTTCAATACAGAGATCACTGTTTTTCATTTTTAAATATTTAAAAAAGAATAATATTTTAAATATTTTGGTTTAAAGCATCCTTTTACTAAGTATCACCAATACTGCTACTGCTATACTGCTACTAAAATTTTAGCTATTAATCAGTTTCTGTATATTTCCTACCGGAATACTAGCTACTGTTAGACCTACGGTACCTGAAAATCACTGTTTACAAAAATATATCAAAGACAACAATAACCTTTTTTTCTTTCTTTTTTTTATATATATATACAGTACTGTGCAAAAGTTTTAGGCAGGTAAGATTTTTTAAGAAATTTTTTAAAGAAGTCTCTTCTGCTCACCAAGGCTGCAATTATTTTATAAAAAAAAAAATTAAAAAAAACAGTAATATTGTGAAATATTATTACAATTTAAAACAGCGGTTTTCTATGTGAATATATAGTGAAGTGTAATTTATTCCTGTGATCAAAGCTGAATTTATCATCATCATTACTCCACTCTTCAGTGTCACATGATCCTTCAAAAATCATTCTAATATGATGATTTGATGCTTAAGAAACATTTATGATTATTATCAGTGTTGAAAACAGTTTTTAAATTTTTATTTCATGATGCTATGATGAATAGAAACTAAAAAAGAACAGCATTTATTTGAAATCTAAAGCTTTTGTAACATTAAACTCTACCCTTCAAAAGTTTGGGGTCAGTAAGAATTAAAATGTTATTTTTGGGGGAAAGAAATATAATAAATCAATACTTTTATTCATCAAGGATGAGTTAAACTGATCAAAAGTTACAGTAAAGACATTTATAATGTTAGAAAATATTCTATTTTAAATAAACGCTGTTCTTTTGAACTTTCTATTCATCAAAGAATTTTGAAAAAAAAATTGTACACAACTGTTTTCAACATTGAAAATAATAATGAATGTTTTTTGAGCATCAAATCATCATATTCGAATGATTTCTGAAGGATCATGTGACACTGAAGACTGGAGTAATGATGATGAAAATTCAGCTTTGATCACAGGAATAAATTACACTTTACTGTATATTCACATAGAAAACCGCTGTTTTAAATTGTAATAATATTTCACAATATTACTGTTTTTTTGTATTTTTTATCAAATAATTGCAGCCTTGGTGAGCAGAAGAGACTTCTTTTAAAAACTTAAATATATATTATATTTTACTTAACCTGTTAATGATATCTTGATTATTTAATGTATGTTTAAAATAGCTTTCATGAAAATGACAGCAACTGTGAAATTATTATATTTCAATAACGAATTAGAGTAAAACATAAGTTAATGCAAAAACTGCCTTATGTTCAGTTTACATGTTTTCATACAATGTGTTGGGTGTTGATTATTATATCTAAAAAATAAATAGCATCTGAATTTAGGCTAAAAGTCTAGGCTCTGTTGTTAACCTTTAATGTTATAGTAATGTGCAGGCTTACAGCATTAGCAGATTTTTGTTAATCCTGGCAAAACGTTTAATTGTAATTGAATTAATTTAAAGACAAAGACAATTTTTTCATTAAACCACTGTTTAAAAAAAAAAAAGAAAAAAAAAGAAGCAATTTTGGCTTTCTAAAACCCGCCCACCGAACCGAACCAAACCCAGACGTCAAAACCATGGGAAGAACCGAACCGTCAGATTTGTGTATCGTTACACCCCTACTCAATAGCCATGCAGTAAGCAGTTTATGTGCATTTGATTGAGGAATGGCATGGATATTCAAGTCCATTATAACATCAACAAAGACACCATCCATGCTTTCACATGGAACTAGGCAAAGCTAGACAGACTTTCTTCTCAAATATTATAAACAGCAACTTAAACAACACACACCCCCAAGCCAGATTCCCAGTGAAATGCTCTCAGACAGCAAGTGCAGGGAGTTTGCTTCCTTCTCTGAGAAAATTTATAATATCAGAAAGGTGATCAGCACATCATTGAGTTGCGCTGGGGTCAGACAGATCAGACCACAACCTGTCCTGGGAAAGCAGTTACTATGTCTGATTTTAAAGAAATTGATGGCAAAACTTTGGAAGAAACAGTACAGCACCTTAAAACATTAACCTGCGCCCTTGACGCACTTTCCACATTTTCTTCAAAAGTGTGTTAAACAGCTTAGAAGCAGATCTCCTAGAAGTGGTAAATGCCTCACTTCTCTCTGGGAGTTTTCCAAACTCCCTGAAAACTGCAGTTGTCAAACCCCTCCTAATAAATAGCAATCTGGATTAGACTATATTAAAGGAGCTGTATGTAAGAAATGTATTTCAATTAATCATACATTTTCCCTGATATCTCACTAGACATTAAGAAATCATGTTCATTTCAAATACTTATATCACTGACAACAGTAGTCCGGTCAGGAAATTGTCATTTAAGGCGAGACACGGCAGGCAAAAACATCGTTTTTTTTTCACTGGTCAATTTTGAGATTTTGGGCTATTTGTCTTCAATAACATGTATTCTTTCAGACTTGTGCTGAAAAAAAGTCCAAAATACACATTTAGGTCTTTATTTTACTACACTTTGTCTGTTTGCGTGTGTAGATTTCGCCTCAAATTCATCAAAAGTTGGCGTTCTAAATCATCCTGCTGCTCCGCGATCGCTGTCTGCTCCCTGTCATCACATATACCGTTGGAAAGCTCTCTCTCTCCTCTTCAATGCTGTCGGATCCAAATATGGTCATTTCCTATTTATCAGCAACGAATCATGAAAGTAAAATGGGCCATTTACTCGACATGCGCAATCTCATTGGCTGATGCCAATTTCTGACAACGTGATTCGTTCAGAATCGTCACGTGACGCGCTCTGACATTTCCGTGGTAGTTCAAAATGTGGAAAGATTATGAGTTCATTTACCCTACTATTTGTATTTATAAGTGATTATTTCTTATACGATAAGTTTAAAGTTTGTTGTCATACCTTGACAGTTTCGACTGCTGACTCTGCAGTCATCTTCAGAAGCGTAACGTGATGTTTCTGTGACGTCTACTATAGGTGTGATATAGTTGGTTTTTGTCATTCCACCTGTGTGATGGACTGGTGATGTGTTGTTTTGGATGTTATGATCAGTGATGGATGAAGCAGTAATGAGTTTTAGATGTTAAACAGTGTGATACATGGATTTTACTTGGACCTAAAACATATTTTGTCTGTAATTCATGGCTTTCAATAGAAATTAGTGGAATTTTGCCATAAAAATCTTTAAAGGCCATTTTCTCAAAATGAGTTTTTTCTCACACTCCTAGTGACGATTTTTCACGTCTGTAGCACCTACATACACCAAACTTTACAGCCGTATTCCTAACTATATTGTGAAGGTTTGTTCAGAGGGATTTGTTGATATATCATTCTGGGCCTGATTTATATGACATTTTATGCCTAAAAATAGGGCGGAAATCAATTTTTTAAGGCTATTGCCAGTATTTTCTGATTTACAGGGTAACAAAAGGAGATATTCATAATCCCCTCTGAAAATGTCTTTTCATTGAATATATCAACAAAATGTAAAAATCATTTTGAACCTTGTTTTTTTCAATGGTCAGATTTGTCACTTCAAAATATATGCAAATTAGCGCATATTTAATTAGATATAGCCTGATTAGCATATTTAAACATAAAATTACAGAAAACTTGCAATACATTTTTTTCTCCTATTCATGTGAGTAATCAACTGGTAAAGTTTCATGGTGATATCTGTAAGTAAATTGTTTTACCCTATTCACCTGTAGTGTCTCGCCTTAAAAAGTGAAGTTGCAGCCCTCAACTAATGTTGATGTTGTCATGTTGTGTTTTGGTCTGATGCTCCACCCTCCACCTACCTACCAATCACGAAGTCAGTAGTGTTGCTGCATTCGGGTTGCCAGCTCTGCTCTAGTTACCACAGCTGCAGTTACAAACGTATCGGAATCGGATCCTGCAGCATATCTGGCAACCTCAAGTCAGTAATTTGAAAGTGATTGCAGTACCAGTTTTGGCCACAATCTTTTACATACGGCTCCTTTAAGCAACTATAGACCGATCTCAAATCTTCCTTTCATAGGCAAGATCATTGAAAAAGTTGTCTTCAATCAGCTGAACAAATTCTTAAGCTCGAATGGATACTTTGACAATTTTCGATCTGGTTTCAGATCGCATCACAGCACAGAGACAGCGCTCATAAAGATAACAAATGATATTCGCTTAAATACTGATAAAGGCAAATTATCAGTGCTGGTACTACTCGACCTCAGTGCTGCATTTGACACTGTCGATCATGACATACTTCTTGACAGGCTGGAAAACTGGGTGGGGCTTTCTGGGATAGTCCTAAAATGGTTCAGGTCATACTTAGAAGGGAGAGGTTATTATGTGAGTATAGGAGACCATAAGTCTGAGTGGACAACCATGACATGCGGAGTCCCTCAAGGCTCAATTCTTGCGCCACTCCTATTCAACCTGTACATGCTCCCAATGAGCCAAATAATGAGAAAGAACCAAATCTCTTACCACAGCTATGCAGGCGACACACAGCTCTACTTAGCCCTATCGCTTAATGATTACAGCCCCATTGACTCCAATGCATTGATGAAGTAAACAATTGGATGTGTCAAAACTTTCTTCAGTTAACCCTTTGAAGTACGCACCAAGAAAAAAGTGCTGGAAATTTTTTTGTTTGCATTTCTTATCTCCTTATGTCGCTAGTAACCACACTCAATGTATTTTTTTTCAACACATCCCATAATTTTTTTAATATCGGCCTCTACCAAATGGTTGAGATGTCACTTAATGGTAAAAAATGGTACCGAAATTCATACACATACTTTGCCATACTTTTTCATTGCACATCATAATTTATGATCAAAACCTTTTCTAATCTTGACAAAACACATTTTCAGAAAGGTCTGAGTCTCAGGGTTCCAAATTTTGTGACAAAAGGGATATTTGGACAGAAATTTATTAATTTGTTACAGCAGAATGCATACAATTAAATTCAATGGAATTTCTGTCGTTTTTGGTATTATGCCTAAACAAAATCTCATGGGAACTTGTTGGTTACACAAAAACTTGGTTAGATATATGGCTTTGATTTTATAGTAAAAAAATATTTTGTAAAATATATATTTTATATAAAAGAAAAATATTAAGTACAGTATATTTGATTTAATGTAAATTTAAAACTTACATAACTTTTTCATACTTTTATTTTTTGAAGTGCTTTTACTTCAGCAATAATCTGCTGAGTGTTTTATTTAAAACAAGACCAAACTTAGGTCTTTATTCCAAAGCATTCTTGAATTACAACCAAGTTTTAATAGTGCATTGTAATGTCCATTCTGGGGATGACAGGGGTGACAGTTAACTGTTATGTGCCAAATCAACCGTTTGGTTGAGCATATTTTTGAAAAATTATTCAAAACATACTTACGTTTTTTCATGGCACCAAGTAACATCATTTTGTAAAGTTAGGGCTCTTACAGTGTAATATGTAGAAAAAAAATATGCTTAGCTTGCAAAATTTCACCAAAAACAGTTCACATGGCTGGGGTGATTTATTTTTTTCTGACATCCATGTTAGAAGAAGTGTTGTGACAAGCAACATTATGAAGTTGCAGACTCGGAGCCTGCATCTGCAGTCCCGCACCCAGAGTCCCGCATTCTCAGACCCCTCGTTTTTCGAGACAGCGCCTCCTGCTGTTCAGAAGATCGTATAACACCCGCACACAGAGTCCCGCTTTCGCAGACCCCTCGTATAACACCCTTATCCAAATGCCATTGAAAACAATAGGATACTTGCGATCCCTGCTTAATGCATGTGCCAAAAAAAACTCAGTGTTCTCTGACAAACAAATTACCCAGTAATATTTTTTGAGCGTGGATAGGCTAATTGAAAGAAAATTACTGATGGAAGGGATACAATTACAGATTGAACTATCTTCTGAAAAATTATCTTCACATTATGTGATATTATATTGCTATAATGTTTGTTTTAATTCAAATTCCAATTTTTCTTTCAGTTCAACCTATAATGCTCTAATTAACATTATACCATGTTAACATTACAAAACCTGTTTTTTGATATTTTGAATGCGAAGCAAAACTCAAATAAGAATAGACAAAACAACAATAATAAACAATTGTGTACTTTATTTAACGATCACTTAAACACTGTCTGGCTGTAAACAGGACAAAGCAAAGAAAAAAGGAAGAAATAATTGTGTTAGTGACTTTACTTTTCGTCTTCAATTGCATTAAAAAAGCTAATTTATAAGTCGCTTTGGATAAAAGCGTCTGCTAAATGAATAAATGTAATGTAAATGCATAAGGTAAAATTATTTCTTTCTGGTAGGCGAATGTTCCTTCTTTTTTCCTTCTTTTTGCAATCGCTCTGTCAAATTCCTCGACTTCACTAAAATAAAATATGAATGCCATTGTCAAAAATATTGTGTAATAATAAATAAAAACATTTTTGCAAATGCAAATTACATACCTAGTGATAAGTAGGGCCACAGAGGAACACCTTATTATTAAACACTATTAAATCATTAATGATGGCATTCTTTGATATTAACACTTAATGTATTTAATTGGTCTACTTTGTCAACTAATTTTAATCAAATTTTTACAATGGCTTGTCTACAAAAAAGTCCAAGGTTAAAGGCTAACGTTATAGCTATAAAAAAATTTTCAGGGAAAAAAGGCGAAAAAACATACATTAACGGCTTACATTTTGTTACAAACTATTTTTACAAATATTAAATGGACTATTCATATGTTGGTGTATTGATGAGCTATAAAGTAGTTTGATTAAAAAAGAAATCGAGTATGATTCGCTAAATAAAATTGACGATACTCACGTTTCGGCTTAAAGGGGCACCAGGCAGCCCTGAGTATTTTTTCTCTACGAAGCTCCCCCTAGCGTCTGGTAGTAAATGCTTTCAAACACACTGGCTGCGTTCGGAATCGCATACTCAATGAGTAGGTACTTAATTTCAATGAGTACTTACTTAACGAGCGCTAAAAGAGTAGGTACTTTATAGCCAAATCTCGTTGAGTATGAATGCGATCCGGACATCATCCGCCATGTTGACGTTATCATGTGACCTACGACGGGTTATCACACTTAAAAGATGAACGACACATTTAATTCATCTATCTGTAAATATCTTGATGAAACTTGCTCATTTTGTGGTAGCCTATTGTTGAAGAAACAGCTGTCCATCATTTTGTGAATACATTTAGGGTTGATTTAAGTTGTTATATTTTAAACCCTACTAATGTGACCCACAGTTTTATAGGGCCTAACGATATAACTTTTTATTAAGAAACCCCAACATCGTCATCTCTTGAATATGTTGTTAATTTCTTTATTTTATACCCAAAAAGTTTCTCCTTTAAGTTTTCCTCTTTTTCTTGATGAATTTACCTCTTGTTTGATCCCTCAGAATTTTTTATGTATTATGAAAAACTATTTAAAGATATTTAGCCTTGTTATTGTTCTTTTTTTCCTGTGTAGCCTATAAATATCATATTATGATGTACACAAACCAATGATCTTTATGTTTTCTGTTTTGTCATTATGATTGTTCATTGTTAGATACAACTATGGTATCTTTCCATGATCTTGTATGTAATAAGTTTAAATGATATGAGCGGCAGGTGCACTAACACCTCATAACATCAGTAACTCGACAGCACAACCTAGAACAGTTTTCCTCGTTTGTAATGTCTGCACAAAGGAGACGTGCGGCTGCTCGAAGATCTCTCCTTTGGAGGAAACTGTTGATTTTTTACTTTATATAAGTATCGCTCCTTAAAAATTAATATTACCTCAGAATGAATTGCATTGTTAGCCCACCCCAAAACTTGAACAATAATAATATTAAATGCTGACCAAAACTTAATTACATTACTTTTTTAAATACTAAAAATGCTATAATTTAATAAAACAAGCAAAATGTAATTTGTTTTGTCATATGACATAGTTATGCATGAATACACACTAGATAAATGCAGTGAAACATCTCAATTGTCAGTCAAGCAATGAATTAATGAATGCATACATTTAATTAAATAATTATATTTTATATACTGACAAAAATAAGAAACATGAATAAATGAGTAAAAGAACAAATAAAAGTAACCATCACAATAAACAAATGCATATACAAGTCAACAACACATGAAACAAAGCTTTATTCAAACTACAATCATGTATTTACAGGCGCTGAACCGCACATACTGCCATCTCAACACAGCGGCTCCCATTCTGTGGCTTTATTCTGATGAATTCACCAGAGGTGACCGTGCCGGTGTTTTGCCGAATTTCGACCCCCTGCCGAATTATTACCCCCCTCGTTGAAGTTAGTACCTGATTGCCTAATCCTAACCCCACCCCTAATCCTAACCCCACCCCCACAACTAATCCTAAACCTACCAATGCTAGGGGGGTAATAATTTGGCTGGGGTCGAAATTCGGCACAACACCGGAGCTTGTTGCTGCACTTCACAATCTGAGGCAATAAGGGCTGGTGGAGTGATGGAGGGACTCATAAGGGCAGATGGAGTGATGGAGGGACTCATAAGGGCAGATGGAGGGATGGAGGGACTCATAAGGGCAGATGGAGTGATGGAGGGACTCATAAGGGCAGATGGAGGGATGGAGGGACTCATAAGGGCAGATGGAGTGATGGAGGGACTCATAAGGGCCGGTGGAGTGATGGAGGGACTCATAAGGGCAGATGGAGGGATGGAGGGACTCATAAGGGCAGATGGAGTGATGGAGGGACTCATAAGGGCAGATGGAGTGATGGAGGGACTCATAAGGGCAGATGGAGTGATGGAGGGTCTCATAAGGGCAGATGGAGTGATGGAGGGTCTCATAAGGGCAGATGGAGTGATGGAGGGTCTCATAAGGGCAGATGGAGTGATGGAGGGACTCATAAGGGCAGATGGAGGGATGGAGGGACTCATAAGGGCAGATGGAGTGATGGAGGGACTCATAAGGGCAGATGGAGGGATGGAGGGACTCATAAGGGCAGATGGAGTGATGGAGGGACTCATAAGGGCAGATGGAGGGATGGAGGGACTCATCCATGGCACTGTTTCCAGGATTCAGCTCCTCATCCTCAGTGCTCAGACCAGTCTGCAGGCATTTCAGATCCTACAAAAATGCACAAACATTATACAAAAGCAGTCATGAACAGTAATAATAAGGAACAAATAAAATATATAACATGTTTAGTTACTTTATAGATTTGATTATTTACAGCACATTTGTCTAATGTAAACAGTGTTGACAACAGTGAATTATCCTACATAATAATAGCACACATACATCACTCGTCTTTTTCATGTTGTGATTTGCTCATCTGCAATACTTATACAATATTTTCCTTACAGATGTAAATAGACATTTTAAATAAGCGTGTTTAAGATGTATATGGTTATGTAAATCCCCTTTAGAGACGTAACGTTACGTGTGCTTACTGGAGCTCCCCTGTTCTACTATACATAATAAAACATGTTTTTACAGCAAAATCACAACTATACTATACTGTCTAACTCCTTTACACCTTGAACAGTTAAAGCGTTTAGTTTAACACATATGATTTAAACACAAGGAACCGTGTTTACTCACCTTTGAAAACCCCCGCGTCACTGATCTCCGTTATGTTGATAATGACGCATGCTCTCGCGTGGCCTCCTGGGATAGATGAGTACAAGATGAAAGAGTAAGGGGAGGCTGCAGACCTGGAGCCGGCAGATATACGCCCCCGGCAGTTTTACGCCCCTGACAGTTTTACGCCCCTGTTGTTCCTAATGCGTCCAGTAGGGGAAGGCTGAACATTAGTCCTATATAGAAGCGACACAAATTGTTATGTTAAACGATCTGCTAAAGTTATTGTTGTTGATTGCATTGTAATGAAAACATTTATTATTTATAAATGATTAGATAATATTCGATATAAATTCAAAAGATGGCCTATAATTTATTTCGAGAGACAATAAAAGTAGCCTACTTGACGGTCAGGTTAATCTTCTGCCTGACTCAAACTTCGCTAACTATACGTGTAGGTTAAGATGCTAGTCTTCTCTTTACCCGCTCTGTCTCGCTCACTTTTAAAATTAATTACATTTTTATTTTTATCTTGTTGTCTGTCTTTAGCTTGCGTGACATGTCATCTTTTGGTAAGACCTGTTTACTCCATGCATTTAAACATAGTCCACATGGTTTCTGGAGCAACATTAGAGCATATTTTGGAAATGTGTAAACATTTGTTTACAGTCTATGGTGTGAACACACAAAATACATACCTATTATTGATTGATTGATTGATTGATTGATTGATTGAAGTTTATTTCGAGCAAAATAAAATAAAATATACATATTAACACACACACAAAAAAATTTTATCTCCCATATACATAGATATGAACATATAAATATACACATACATACATACATACACATACATACACACATTTGCTCCCACCCCCAATTCCTTCCCATATTTTACCCCATATAGCACTTCCATTAGCAGTTAACTTAACAATCATTTTTTTATTTTATTTTATTTTTAATTATTATTATTATTATTATTTTAATAATATTTATTTGATATTATAGTTTCTTACAGTTATATTATCCTGTCTCAATAATCACAATAATGCTATAATAAGCCTCATTATCGTAAACATTCAGATATGTCCCGATATTTATAATAATCACATCATATATAAAATATAACCATTTCCTAGTATATTGTTTAATCATAGTTCAGCTATAGTTCAGCGATATACATATCCCACTCTATTGTAATTGTGTCACCATTTACAATATCAAGATAAATAATAGGAACCGTTTATAATCATCAATACTTCCGTTATTTTACAATAACCAACACCCTCTAGTGATTTGGCATATAATCTAAATGAAGCTTTGAATAAAGTTTATCTAGAAACGGAATCAATGGTGTTACTGGTGTTGTTACCCATAAGAAAGGTGACATCAGTGACAGTAACACCATGTAAATCTTGTACTTTGATGATTTTTATTACAAAATAAGAGATTTTTGTTTAACGGTAACACCAGACACAACTTCAGGGACCACTACTTTCTTTATACATTTTATAATATTTATTCTGCATTTTGTTTGTTTTATTTAATTTACATAATATAGGCTATTTTATAGTTATGTATACATTATTGTATTTTAAATAGTGTAAAAACCTGTTATTGACCTCAAAATACAGCATTTTCCCTCTGTACATGACTGTGGGGACGAGCACTTCTGTGGTGCTTGGAATTATATATAATTAATAAAAATCAAATATATTGATGGCTCAAGAAGGTGTAATTGTTCAAATAACATATTGTTTTATTTTAAAATGTTAAGAAATTGTAACCCTAAAGTGTTTTTTAAGTGTAATATTTCTGTAAAGGCTAGGGAGAGAATAATGGACATTTCCATAGAATGACCCAGCTGTATGATGACCAATTGTGAATAGTACAGCAGATATTTCATTGAGGATCCATATGATTACACGGATGTCTAATGGGCTAAATATGGTTAATAGGGCCTACCTAAAAGTAACTTTATATAAATTCACAACAACATATATCACTCAGGCTCATGTATATAAAAACAGTTTAAAAACAATAAATTCTACAGTAGGTCATATCGTTACTTTGTCCATCTGATCCAACTGTGTGTATTAATCATTTTAAAATTCACAAAAACAAATAGTCTTCTGTAGGCTGAGTGCAGAGTGAAGCCCAACTGAACATCTGGATGTTTTAATCCGTCGTGCAGATTATTCCACTGTCTATAACGTTTATTTAAATGAACAAAAATCTCTAAATTAGTAATATAGTCTATAGACGGGACAGTTATTAATGTGTTAGTTTCGAGCGTCGATTTATGTAATTTCGCCGTATATCCTTCTCCCCCTACTGGACGCATTAGGAACAACAGGGGCGTAAAACTGTCAGGGGCGCAAAACTGCCAGGGGCGTATATCTGCCGGCTCCAGGTCTGCAGCCTCCCCATATAGAGATGAAAAGCACTCAAATGTCTGGGCGAAAGCAGGAGATCATCCGGGAACTTCTCACCTACTCTTTTAGGAATACTAATGTTTCGAACGTACTGCTTCTTTCACGTACTGTTTTCGCCTACTATATAGTAGGTAAGTAGGCATATTCGAACGCACTATCGTCCAAATCTCGCGATAATTAGTACATCACCCAGGTAATTCTCGCCTACTCTTTTATGAATACTGAGGATTCGAACGTACTTTTTCGCTCGCCTACTCTTTTCGCCTACTATATAGTAGGGAAGTATGCGATTCCGAACGCAGCCACAGTCATAACAACGAACTGTTGTTCCTCCCCCCACCCCTCTCCACGAGCAACCCAGCTGATCAGCTGTCAACGCAGCTGAGCATGAACCGGCTATTTCAAAACCAGTTATATCTACCGAGGTAAGTAAAGCAATATTTTCTTGCTAACTGATGGCGATTTTTTTATTTTTTTATTGTGTTGTCATGCATACTAGTATTTTTTACCGGGAACGAACGATATGAACGAGGCCAACTACTGCTTTCGTGTTTTTTTTTTGTTTTTTTGGGAGAGTGGGCATGACATAAATATAGGCTAATTTGTCTAAAGTTATATTAGCAAGGTCTATACAGGTACGTTCATCTGGTAGAATGACAGTTTACCTTTGCTTGTCTAAGAAAACATCAGAACGTTTTTTATAGCTCGATCATGATATGTGCAACATTTTTATTGCCAGACGCGTTGACGTAGGCCATTGTAATTCAACTCATATCTGTAAAATACGTCAACTGTTTTATATTGAAATTAAACACAGTTTATTCCAAAGATACTTACAAGTGCAACAGCAAGAAAGCCTGCAGGTCAGCATCTGTTTTGCAGGCTTCTGTTTCTCTCAGTTCTCTGCATTCTGAAAATGCCGGTCCGATGTTTACTCTAGTCTGACTTCTTGCTCGGTCAGTCTCCCGTTTTCTCTTTCAAAAAAAATCTCGCTTTCTGCTTCTTTTTTACAGTCTCAGCCATAACGCAAACTATCGTTGCCCTTTGCTTATAGCTACCCGGTGCTTGAATGGGGGCGTGTACGTGTGCAGAGCAATTTGTTACATCGTGAGACCTGATATCACGCGATACTTCCAAAGTTGCAAGTGGGATTTCTCCACTCTCGGGCACCAGGGGGGTGCGAAACCACCACCATTCAACCCGAAATAAGTAATATAACCATTCCACTGACTCCGAAGCTGTTCAGTTAAGGTAAAAAAGTTACTTAGAGCACCTTTAAGTTCTTAACATGTTTATCCGATCCAGTTTGATAGGAGGCGCTGTCTCGAAAAACGAGGGGTCTGAGAATGAGGGACTCTGGGTGGGGGACTGTAGATGCAGGCTCCGAGTCTGCAGCTTCATATTACTCGTGACAAGTGCTGTTGATTGACACTGTGACATCTAGTGGATTTATTTGGCATAACATACCTCAACCAGATGGTAGAGATGGCTCAATCAGTTTGATTTAAGTTAGGTACTCCTCTCAGTGAAATATAGGGGCGGTTTCCCAGACAGAGATTAAGCCTAGTCCTAGACTAAAATGGCCCTTTAAACCAGATTAACAGAAATCTGCTTTCTCTGTCATGGCTTTAAATAGTCATAGATTTAGTTTAGTCCAGAGTTTAATAAACTGATTTCCTGGAGGAAGATTAGAATTACCCCAGGACTAAATTTAGGCTTAAATTAAACCTACCAGGAGGCAGGTTTAACTTCAGATTAACAGTGTGTTTCAAAGAAGACACATGTATTACTGGTATATATACAACCCCATTTCCAGATAAGTTGGGACATTTTGTAAAATGCAATAAAATCAAGAATCGGTGATTTGTTAATTCTATTTAAACTTTTTTTAATTGACAAAGGTACAAAGAAAAGTTTTCCAATGTTTTCACTGACCAACATAATTGTATTTTGTAAATATGATTTTTATTTTATTTTGATGGCTGCAACACACCCCAAAAAAGTTGGGACAGATGCATGTTTACCACTGTGTCACTTCCTTTTAATTACACTTTTTAATAATTTGGGTGTTGACTCCGAAGCTGTTCAGTTAAGGTAAAAAAGTTACTTAGAGCACCTTTAAGTTCTTAACATGTTTATCCGATCCAGTTTGATAGGAGGCGCTGTCTCGAAAAACGAGGGGTCTGAGAACTCGTTGGAGAAATTGTTGGAGTTTTGCGAGTAGAATATTTGCCCAATCTTGTCTGATACAAGACAGCCGCTCAACAGTCTGTGGTCATCGTTGCCTGATTTTCCTTTTCATGATGGGTCATACATTTTCCAAATAGAGACAGGCAGTAAGGCAGGCAGGCTCATCTCTTCTACGTGTAGAGTGTCTAGAAACCACTCAGTTTTAGCATGTGCAGAATGAGGCCTGGCATTGTCTTGCTTCCCAGGAAAGATGTCATCTTGTCATAATCCAAATATACGCCTCCATGTCAATGGAACATTCACAATAATGCAAGTTACCCATACCGTTTGCAATGCTGCACCTCAATACCAGGACAGATGTTTGCTTTAGCACTTGTCGCTGGTTGGTCTGGTTGGTCCCTTTCGTCTTTGGGACTGAGAACTCAATGTCCATTTTTCCCAAAAACAAGCTGAAACATGAACTCATCTGACCACAGCACACATTCCCACTGTCTTCTAGACAAGGGGTTTTCAAAATGGGGGCCGGGGGGCCGCCAGGGGGCGCCAGGGGGGGCGCAGCAAGTTGGAAGAAAAAAAGAAGACATTTTTTTTTTATTTATTTTTTTTAGTAAAAATATTTATATTATCATGAGTATTGTTATGAAATAGCATTATAATAATTTGTCGCATAGCCTATCTAAACATTATACTTGTAATGCTAATCTTTTAGAGATGCACCGATTGATTGGCTGGTGACCAGAATTGGATGATTTTCATGTGATCGGCTACCGGCCGGTCAGTCTGACAAATGCCGATTTTATGCCGGTCTAAATGCACTCGGGCGGCGCATGATTAACATCGCGCAATATCAGCATCACACGAGCACACAGAACGCACGTTTCAGACCGGCGTGCATGTTAATCAATGAGTGCATTCACACCGCAAGCAGGAGCGTCGCGTGAGCAGCAGTGAAGCCTCGTTCACACTACAAGCGACTTTGTATTCGCCAGTGGCTGGCGGTTAACTCGCTAGTGGGCGTTCCCACCACTGGTTGCCTAGTAATGTTTGTGAGTGACATTCACGGATGTTACTCCATGTTGTAGACAACAAATACGTTTTCTTGCTGCTACAAACAAATATTTTGGAAGGAAAAGTCTAAATATAAATGGAATTAGTACATAAAATGCATAATATTAAAGATGAACGAGAAACAGCGAGTGCTCTTTGCCATCGCGGCTATTTAATTGCATCAAACGGGTAAATACCGGTCTATCTGGGCTCACGAAACAATTCAGGCACGGAGTCAGCACGGCGAATACCACTGTATGTACTCGGAGATATATCATAAATTATAGGACAGTTTCTGACTGCTAAAATGAGCTTCTCGTTCAACTTGCCTCGGTCAGACTCTGCACTGAAGAGTGACGGTTCACGCGCGCTCCACTGACTTCACTCTTATTGGTTGTCGCTCCCAAAAGTCACTCTTCATTTGCATAAAGTTAAACAGATCTCAACTTTGTCGCGTTGCTAGACTCGCCCCATCTGGTCGCCAACGGTCGCTGTTGCGCGTGTCGCCGGAAATCGCCCGCGCCCCATTGAAATGAATGGTAACATGTCGCTTTGTCGCTTGTAGTGTGAACGAGGCTTGAAGCGGTTTCGGCGCAGAGTCTATTTTTGCGGCGCAGCTCAGGCTCAATTAAAGTGAAAGCACACCTTTGATGGACAAAATAAATATGATTTCACACAAAAAGTGGCTAAAATTCATATAATTTGCATGTCTAGTGTGGTTTAACAAGAACTGGAGTAGGCTATGTCAGAAAAGAAAATGAAGACAAACATATTTATAGAAAATGTACCCATTTAAACTTGTCTTAATTATTCAGTTTGGATAAAACTATATGGTGTTATATATAGATGTAGATATATAAAAATAAAAAAATAAATATTTGTGTGTAGGCCTACTGTAAAGTGGTTGGACATTTTTTTTTCGGAATTTGCTAAAATCTGTATCGGCAGGTCAAACTCAATGAAAAATTGGAATCGGCCTAGAAAATTGGAATCGGTTTATCTCTATAATCTTTCTGATAGGCTGATATCAAACACCATCACATAATCTGATGTTCACCTGAGGTTTTATTTATTTATTTCTACATTTGCTGTAGTATTGTCGATGGGTTTAATAACACATCCTGCAAAGAGGGGCCTTGGCCAGAACCTAATGGTATTTGGGGGGCCTTGTCATGGAAAAGTTTGGGAACCCCTGTTCTAGACCATCTGAGATGAGCTCTGAACTGATGTAAAGCTTTTTCCTTGTGTAACAGATTCAAGTGGCATTTCTTGATGCAGGATCAGACTGTGTTAAGTGAAAACGGTTTTCCGAAGTCCTCCTGAGCACATGTGGCTGTATTTAACGGAGTAGCATGATGGTTTCTCATGCAATGCCATCTGAGGGCTTGAAGGTCACGCACATTCAACAGAGGTCTTCTGCCTTGCCCTACACAGACTGAGATTTCTCTGGATTCCCTGAATTTTGTGACAATATTATGTATGGAAAGACATACATTCTTTGTAATCTTGCATTGAGAAATGTGATTTTTTTAAATTGTTTGACAATTCTCTTATAATAGTGATGAGCCATGACCCATCTTTGCTTAAAAAGACTGAGAAGCACTTTTACACCCAAACACGATACCCTCAACTATTACCAATTCACCTGCTCATTGTGGACTATTTCAAAAGAGTTGGATAATCTAATTTGGAAAATCTTTTCACTTTTATTTAGTCTCTATCCCAACTTTTTTGGGGTGTGTTGCAGCCATCAAAATAATAAAAAAATTCATATTTACAAAATGCAATTATGCTAGTCAGTGAAAACATTGGAAACCTTTTCTATTTACTTTTGTCAGTTAAGAAAAGATTAAATAGAATTAACAAATCACAGTTTCTTGATTTTATTGCATTTTACAAAATGTCCCAACTTTTCTGGAAATGGGGTTGTAATTCATTACAAACAGACTTCCATGCATTTCTTTTCTTTTATTCCACAGCTGATGTGTGCAGTTTATTTAGCTTGCTTAAAAATAATTTTCTCTTGTTTAGTAATGTTTTTTTGATTGCAGTCTTTTTCTGATACCATTGTTTTCCTTGCATCTGCTTCTCAGTTCCATGCAATTTGTAGCTTTTCTTGGTTCATTCCATGTTTTATAGGGAACCTTTGTCATGCTAATTCAGATTAGTACAGTTGGTTTTAAATTAATCTGGTTTATTTTTGTTCAAGATTGTTATTATTGTTATTTAGTCCAGGTGTAACTAATCTATACTTAATCTGTG
Organism: Semotilus atromaculatus; assembly: GCA_031834385.1. Classification (NCBI taxonomy): domain Eukaryota; kingdom Metazoa; phylum Chordata; class Actinopteri; order Cypriniformes; family Leuciscidae; genus Semotilus; species Semotilus atromaculatus. Next base: position 22,513,982 of record JAULUF010000022.1, read on the forward strand.
TTACAGAAAGCCATTTTTTAAGTCACGATTAACTATTCTAGATTAAGGCCTACTCCTGTCTTAATATAAACCCTGTCCGGGAAACCGCCCCATAGTGACTTAAAGTGTGGTCTACCAAATGGCTGAGTAGTACCTTAAAGGGTTAAACAAAGACAAAACTGAAGTCATTGGCCCTCATTTATCAAAAGTGCACAGCGTACACCTGGCGTACACCCAAAACCACGGTGACTTTGAGATTTATCAATATGGACGTTGGCGTACGGCACGCTCAAATCCTAGGCTACGCCAGGTCAGGAGGTGGTGTACATGTACGCATGTTTTGAGTTAGTGAGGAAATGCGCAGAAAAACAATTCCTAACACACCACAAAACCCACCGACAAACTAAAAGATATGACAAAAAAAACAACAACAACAACATAGTAGGCTAATTATAAACTTCAGTGTAAAAATCTGTCACAAAGAACCGGCAAAAGTAATGATTATGAATGTGTAAAATATAGCAAGGAGATATTTTAATTGTTTATTAATAAAGAAGTGTTTTCTTTGTGTCGGCTGCAAAGATGAAGTTGACGATGCTGACTCGCGATCTTCGCAGCAGAGAATGCGCCAGAGAGAAATGCACATTTCATACGGATCACATAAAGCAGAGAGCAGTCTGTGTCTGTTTTCTTTCGTTTTGAATTGTTCTGTTTAAAAGTAGACATGTCTGTGAGGCTAGGCTACCTTATACACTGAGCTTCGGTTAATTTATGAGACGAGCTCCAGTTCACGCGCCGGCGCTTCCGCTTCGTGATTATCTATCGTCTGCTATATTTACTTCTTATTTATTAAATCCAGGCAATTGGTTAAAGAAACATTGATTAAAATTAAGATACAATTAATACAAAACGAAATTCAGTTTAAAGAAAGGTTTTGTGCTTTCGTTTGATGTCTCTGTGAAAGTTTTAAAATATCTTTTAGTGCCGCTTTCAGAGAGCTCAAGTCCGTATCATTGTTTTTTCCTCATAAATGCGAACAAATAATAATAATAAGAAGAATAATATTACAAATTGACATGCAATTAATAATGTGAATGAATGGTACTCCACATCACATCATCATCACTATTGTAGGCCTACACCCCAATACATGTGATGTGATTCGAAATGAAATGCTAATTGTTTCAAAACACGTGCTGTAAAATAATGCATTGTGATAGGTCATTTGATCTCCACGTCAGAGAAGTTTCTCTTCTTTGCCGTCTTCCATGTGTTCATGGCGTAAAATGAGGGCGTGGGGGAAGCGGAGACTTGAATATATAGGGGCGTGTTATTCTAATGACGATCGTTTTCAGCCGCTGCATTTATCAAGGTATTGCGTACACCTGGATTTCAAAGGTACGCACAGCTTCATACATCAGGCGGTGAGAGGAGTGTAAGCATAATCTTACGCCAACATATACGCCCGTTTCTACGCAAGAATGATAAATGAGGGCCATTGTGTTTGGAAACAAAGATGAAGTTCTCAATGTGAATGCATACCTTAATGCTAGGGGTCTAACAACTAAAAATCAAGTCAGGAATCTTGGTGTGTCTCTAGAGTGAGACCTTAGCTTCAGTAGTCATGTCAAAGCAATAACTAAATCAGCATACTATTACTAATATTAGTATTACATACTACATACTAATACTAAGAATTAGATGCTTTGTTTCCAATCAAGACTTAGAAAAACTTGTGCATGCTTTCATCACCAGCAGGGTGGATTATTGTAATGGACTCCTCACTGGCCTTCCCAAAAAGACCATAAGATAGTTGCAGCTCATACAGAACGCTGCCGCCAGGATTCTGAGCAGAACCAGAAAATACATCACACCAGTCCTCAGGTCTTTACACTGGCTCCCAGTTACATTTAGGATTGATTTTAAAGTATTATTACTGGTATATAAATAATTTAATGGCCTAGGACCTCAATATATTGCAGATATGCTCACTGAATATAAACCCAACAGATCACTCAGATCATTAGGATCACGTCAGCTAGAAATACCAAGGGTTCACTCTAAGCATGGCGAGTCCGCTTTTAGCTATTATGTCAGCCGCAGCTGGAACCAGCTCTCAGAAGAGATCAGATGTGCTCCTACAGTAGTCACATTCAAATCCAGACTCAAAACACATCTGTTTAGCTATGCATTTACTGAATGAGCACTGTGCCACTGTTCGTAAGATTTTATTAAATATTAGGGCTGTCTGACTGGAAGAGATTTTGAAGGAGACCGGGAGAGCTTTCATTCCAATGAGGCGTGTGAAAGAGTAAATTATACTGAGAGTATAAGAAGTCGCTGAGAGCGTTGTTAAGGTTGACGGCAGCAGACAGCGCAAGAGAAGCGTGCTCTGTGGGGGCCCCGCTGGGCATTACTGGTGTAGCACCACCCCAGCAGAGTACGTCCCTGGACGGGAGGTCCAGTGGCACCGTAAACCTGCTCAATCTTTTCCATCTTAGATAGGGGTCCGACTGTTTATACTACTGTATTTTATTTAATTTGTTTATTCTAAACTGTTCTAATTATTCTGGTTTCTTTTGATTATTTTAAAGGCATACTATGCAGGAATTTTACCTTAATATAACAGCTTCAAAGTAATTTCGGTGGTAAACAAACTCATAATAGGGCGAATCATCCTGGTAGTAAAGCTTGGGGGGGTCGCCGCTGGAAATACCAGCAATGCAAGTCTGAGAGGGGCGCCCCTGACAAATCTCGCGAGAATTGCGACTTGCTTTACGGCAACGACGTCACACACAACAACAACATATGAAGCACGAAGACACTTGCGCTTATTTCAGATGATGGAAAAAGCAAAGAAAACGCGGTAGGAAGAAAGTAGGAAAAGGAAGGCTTTCACTCGTTGGCGCAAGTTAAAAAGTAGCAATGGCGATCTTGTTGATGGACTAGTAAGTAAATATGTTACTTGTAAACTTGTTTGCATTCTATGTTGTATGTTGTTGCGCAACTTGCGCTTGTTTGTAGTATGTCATTGTTTTTATGATGCTGTTCATTCATTCATTGGTGATAATTAGACCAGTCCAATAATTTCCACATATGTTTAGCTAGATTTCGATTATCATATTTTGCGTTATATATGTTTTATTGCCTAGCTTGCCGCACAACGCTGTTGACGTTGATTCCTGCGATTATCTTGATAACAGTTGTCAATATCTCACATAATTATCTAGTGTAAACAAGCACAATTTGCAAACTATTATGATAAATTGCAATAATCATGTCTAATGACATCATAACGGCCAATGTTATGAAATAATGCGACGTACATTTAACTTTATTTATGTCATCAGGCATTTTGTAATGTTTACATTACAATCAAAAAACATAAATGAAATTATACATTAGGCCTAGACTATATAGGCTATTTACTTGTGATTTAGCTGCAATCATGTAAAAACGTTATAAGCTGCCAAACGCGATAGGCTACTTTATTATTATAAAGTAAAGTACTTTATTATTATAAAGTAGTCTAACACTTATATTATATTGTAAGACATTATCCGATTTTGAACATCATCATTAGTTCAGTAGACTATGCAGTATATGCAATAGCCCAATATTTTTTATGAAATCGTGAAACATTACCTGGTCAATATCTTCGGTGTCTTGTGCCTGTTCCATGACCAACGCTACTATCCTACCGAACAGGGATGGAAATTAGCACCAGCCAAATGCGGGTGATTTTGTGTTGTTGCAGGTAAACTCTCACCAACCGGCCACCGTGGCGGGTAAATAAAAATAACATCATGCAACGTTCGTCTGGACAAATTAGTTTGAATAAACGAGTAGACACTGATTAGCAAGACCTAGCAGTGAATGTGCTTTCCATTAAATTAATCACACACACAGTAAACAAATCCTTAACCAAAAAAACAAAACAAAAAAACAGGGCTATTCTGGTGGGTGCGGTGATGCTGTGGTGACACGTTCATGTAAGGGTGGCGCTACCAAGAAAGCTCCTAAAATCTGTCACAAATAACAGGCAAAAGTAATGATTATGAATATGTAAACTATAGCAAAGAGATATTTTAATTATTTATTAATAAACAAGTATTTTCTTTGTCCGTGTCAGTTGCAAAGATGAAGTTGACGATGCTGATCTTGATCTTCGCAGTAGTGAACGCGCAAGAGAGAAATGCACATTTCATACGAATTGCATAAGCAGAGAGCAGTCTGTGTCTGTTTTCTTTCGTTTTTAATAGTTCTGTTTAAAAGTAGACATGTCTGTCTGTGAGGCTATAGGCTACCTTATACGCTGAGTTTCGTTCATTTATGAGACGAGATCCAGTTCACGCGCCGTCGCCTCCGTTTCGTGATTATCTACCGTTTGCTATATTTAATTATTATTTATTAAATCCAGGCAAATGGTTGATGAAACATTGATTAAAATTAAGATACAATTAATACAAAACGAAATTCACTTTAAAGAAAGGTTTTGAGCTTTCTGTCTCTGTGAAAGTTTTAAAGCATCTTTTAGTGCCGCTTTCACAGTGGTCACGTCTGTAACATTGTTTTTTCCTCATATGGGAACTGAAATGAATATCAGTTCATCAGCATTTAACAGTTTCATTTAAGAAAAACTAAGAAAAACACACGGAAACTCAAAGGTCTTCACCACAACCCGTCAAAATAAAAGTTTGGTTTAAATTGATAATATATTACTGTTGTACAGTAGAATTTAGATATCTCAATTTAATAATACTAACCCTAATAATAATATCATCAAAAATTGAAGGATTTTTTCACGGAATAATCACAGTGTAATTTTAACAGTATAAATCAGTGGTGCTGCATGTTGTTGTTGGTTAATTAAATTATGTTTTGTGTCTTCATTTGATTACTAGAAAATTCACAACACAGAATTTGTGGAAAACAAAACATTTCATAGAAATGGATTTTTTTTTTTTTTTTATTACTAAAATGGTTGCTTTTATTAATATTCAAGCATCACAGACAATGGCAGACAGCGAACAAGGCAGCTCTGGTCACAAATTATTACCTCGTCGGGATATGTCGTGGCCACAAGATAATAGGCTTGTTTGAGATGCGCCTTGCCTCGCCTGAAATGCATGCGAGAGTAGGCGGCTGCCGTGAGAGGAGGAGTGAAAAAAGCACAGGCAAGACGGACAGATCTCTCTTCTCACTCTTCTCACGGTGGATCAGACTCATGCGAGATCAAAGGCGGATATCGCGGGATTCACGGGATTCACGCTCGTGCAGGTGTTGCTAATAAACTGGATGTAATTTAAGTTCTGTTGCTTTTATATGAAAATAAATATAATGAACAAGACACCCAAAGTACTTGTTATTTAATTCCATTCCAAATATGTGTTTATCAATATTGTTTTCTTTAATACAGACATGTGTTTTTATATAGCCTATATATATATATATAATTTTTTTTATCGCACTGTCAGAGAGTTTATTCGCACGTATACCCATAAAACATGATACCAGAGTTTTAAAATCAAACATTTTAAAAGAACAATACATCACGGTTGTTTAAACCAATGAGCATTAAGCTATGTCGTCAGCAAGTCGTTTCCCATCATGCTTTTGATCAGCGCAGTCGGTGGAGCGCAACTGCGCGCGACTGCAGAATCCGACACGTGCGCCTTGCGCTCGCGAGAGTTTTTTGACATACGTCAGCATGACATCAGAGCCAGGCGGACCGCTCTCGGACACATTTCTAAGCGGCATGCATCTCGCGTTGATCACCGGTGATCGGTTCTGCGCAGATTTTGCTCATCTCAAACAAGCCTATTAATTTGGGGGGACATCATTGCTGTCACAGAGCCATCCATGTCATCACTGCCATCCACGTTATCACTCCCGCCCACTTGTTACACCAGATCCCAATCACCTGAATTCTAATCTGAAATGTAACAGAATGCACATCATGATGACACTCACTATTTCAGTCTCAGCTTCCTGCACCTCTGTGTCTGGTCTCGTCTTGCGAAGCTACAGACTCCACTCACCTGTTCATCCTATCAGAAGATACTTACCTGTTGTCCTGTGTAATTCCGTGGTCATCGCTCTGTGTCTCCGGGTCTCCTTCGTCCAGTATCTCCTTTGTCTTCGTGTCCAACAGTACCCTGGTAAAAGACATTGAGTTATTCATCAGTGAAGTGTTCGTGTCAAGTTTAATCTCTCCGCACTCAAGTATTGCTCTGCACAGTTCTCTCAGCACCTCGCTCACTCTGCACAATAATAAACCTGAAAATACTTACATCTGCCTTGTCTGTCTTTCTGTGAGTGTGACAATTGCATGTTGAGGCCATACTCTACTTCACCTGCGTGACCATAGCAACCTGGGATTATCAGAAATGGATAGAAATGCCTCAGATGAGTATGAGCTCCAGACAGGACAAAAAGAACAAAAATTGGTTTATTTAACTTAAAGCATACACAAATGAGCAGAACCAAATTATTGTTGATAGTTGTTCTTCACTGATAATCTTCCCCTTCACAGTCATTCTCAAATCTCTTTTGCACTGCTGCAAATTCGAATTTGGCACAACTCATTGGTTACAACACATGCAATTCATTGATGTCAGACCTGGCATTGTAAAAATTCGAATGCAAATGTGAATTAGATTTGAGAGAAAAGGGAAAAAAATGTTTCGGTCTGTTCCTGACAAGAATGACTCCAGAAGACTTTAAATATTGTGCAGGAGGAATATGGACAACTTTTATTAATGCTACTAGTGTGTTTTTTTTTTTTTTTTTTTGGACAGTCAATCTTTATTAACGTTCATTGTATGGAAAAGGATGTCATGAATGTTCCACTTATAAAAGTATCATAACAGTAGTCCATATGACTTGTGCACTTGTTTCATGGCATAACGCAGATAAGTTTATTGCATTTTTCCTCGTGCAATCCAATGTGCAATCTTAAGGTGCTGTCACATCGGGCAAAAAGGTCTATTGTCTATTGTCAGTAGTGTAGCAATGCATAACCCACAACTCCCACAAACTCCTAAACATGAACAACAGTATGGAACAACATGATGGTGAGTAATTAACAGAATGTTAATTTTGGGGCAACCTATTAAGCTGATCTAAATAAAAAAGTGTGAAAAACAAAGGCAGAGAGGGTAGAGCGAGGCAAAGTATATACAAAGCTCAAGCAAACATGCTGCATGAGGCAAAAATGTGTGCAGTGTGCTGGACGGCCTTCAAGCACTGAAGGACAGAGAAAGACAGAGGACAGAGAAGAGCAGAAAGAAAGAAAAATGGATGAATGAGAAAGGAGAGCGGCAACAGCGACTTTGCTCATGTAGTTAAAGAAATGACTGTAAAAGCCAAAAATCCATTACACAGACACACATTAGAGCTGTAAGTGTTAGCTGTTCTTTCGCTTAAGGCTGTTGAATAGTTATTTTTCCCCAATCAGAGGAACCAAACAAAGATCATTGTTTTTTTGTTGATGTTGTTGTTTTGCAACAGATTAACTACAGTAAACATTGTAAAAAAAAAAAATATATATATTTAAATAGTTTTAGCTACAGAAGTGAGAGATGCTATTAAAACATGTCTGTGTTAACACACTCATTCTCATGAGTCACGAGACAAGGAAGGAGCATGAAACTAGCCTGGTGTGGGCAAGTTTTTGGCACAGGTGCCACATTGGACTTTAAATAGTACATTGGCCAAAAATTATACAGTAATTCAATTATAAATACAATGATCTGCCTTGATTGGTTCTTGTATCCTTTAATAGTTATCCATTCTAATACATGATGTGTGTCTGTGACTGATGGGATCATCCAGCCATTACCTGAATGTTTGCTCTGCAAAGAGGTATTAGAAAATCTTTTTTTAAAAAGGGGGGGATAAATGTCTTATTTTTTTCATAGTAATCATAGTAAAATGTAGGATTATGATATCTTTTCCTTTTAAAAGTTAAACACATATTATCACAGACAGAATGCCTTCTTTGTTTTCATAGCAATCATAGTAAAATGTAGGATTATGATATCTTTTCTTTTTAAAAGTTTAAACACATATCACAGACAGAAAACAGATGTTTTAATGCTGCAAATAGATTGCACAATCAAAAATGATTGATTTTTATATCTCACACATAGCTGTCAAAAAACAAGAAGGACAATGAACGGCAGAGTTTAAGGTAGGTGGTAATTTAAAGTAGAGCCAGTAGTGGATATCTGTGATTGGATTTATTGCTTTATCATTGATGGTTGGCTGGCAGATGTTAGTTGCTCCATACAGCATGAGCTTTGTGTGTGAACACGTAGTGGTTGTACTAACTATTTCGTAGAGCAAAGTATTCTGGAAATCGATAAGTTCCTTCATACTTATTTGGCATTTGAAAGAAAGCACGTGTTTATGGTTGCTAGATTGAACAAATTGATTAGCTATAACATTGAGTGGAATATTTCAGAATTGTACAAGTTCAATGCCCTTATTGGGTGGTTTGGATCTCGTGAAATCTGGCAACACTTGGGGAGGCTCATTGGGTCCTATTGCAATATAATAGAGCTATTGAAAAGAGGGAAAAAAACATTTCCTGGATAAAGGATCTATGGGCTGGATTAAACCACATGAACGGCCGAATCCGGCAAACTGACTGCAGTTTGCCCATGTCTAATGGCTTATGGGCCAAATAAAATAAGTATAATAAAAATAAAGATAAAATATACTTTAATGTCCCCCAAGGGTGAAATTTGTCTTGGGCTACAGCCACTGCGACACACATTTACAACAAACCACATAAAATATACACTAAGTATAAACAATGCAACCATGCCTCATTATACTGTACCGTGAAACCGGTGCACAGCACAGTGGGAATAAAAAGTGTACAATTGGGTAACAGTCATTTGTTACTGTTTAGCATCTTAATAGCAGCTGGCACAAATGAGTTTTTATACCTCTTTAACCTGCATTTCAGCATTCTAAATCGTTTACCTGAGGGTAACAACTCTAGTTCCTTATTGAGAATGTGTGTTCGGTCATCTAGAATCTTATTTGCCTCCCTGAGCACAGATTTTTCGTACAATGACTGTAGGTAGTACTGTTCTTGGTAACCTACAATTCTAAAAGCTGTACTGATCAGACGCCTCAACTTGGATTTAAGCTGAACTGATAGATTACCATACCAGGTCTGCATGCTATAACGTATCACACTCTCTAAAATCATTTTAAAAAACAGAAACAGGAGTTTGCTATTGACACCATACAGTCTTAGCCTTCTTAAAAAGTACATCCTTTGTTGCAACCTGGTGCAAAGATTTTCAACATGAATGTGCCAGGTAAGGGAACAATCGATAAAAACACCCAGATACTTATATGACGTAACCTGACGTATTGGTGCATTGTGAATAAGTACAGGATTAGGTTCACAGATTGATCTTGGGTCAAATATCATCTCCTCTGTTTTAGTGACGTTAACCATCAAATGGTGAGCATCACACCAGTCCACAAACTGTTTTATTTCTGAATGGTATGAGACAGTGTCTTGGTCTCGATACAATAAGCTAAGGATAGCAGTATCGTCAGAAAATTTAACAATGTAATTGTGTGGATATATGTGTGGATATTTACTCACACATTCATTGGTATAAATAGTAAAAAGGACAGGGGAGCTCACACACCCCTGTGGTGCCCCTGTGCTGATGGATTTGGGGTCTGAGACTGCCTGGTGTACTTTAACATATTGTGTCCTATTAGTTAAAAATGAGTAATACAATTTAACGATAAAGGAGCTTACACCCATATTTTTAAGTGTCTCAAGTAAAATAACTGGATGAATCGTGTTGAAGGCCGAACTAAAATCTATAAAAAGTAAGCGTGCGTAGGCCTTCGGGTCCTCCAAGTGCTTTAGGACTAAGTGGGTGATGCTACTTATAGCGTCATCTGTACTCCTACCCTGTTTATAGGCAAACTGCCAGGGTTCTAACCTTTTATTGACCTCAGTTTTTAAAAGAGACACCATATATTTCTCAAAACATTTCATTACAATGGATGTCAATGCTACTGGTCTAAAATCATTGTTCTCCTTAGGACAAGGTTTCTTTGGGACTGGAGTGATAACAGTCTTTTTCCATAGAGCTGGGATGATGTGGGAATCAAGTGATCGCTGAAAGATAGGGCACCATGCTGGAACAAGCTCAACCGCAAAAGTTTTCAGTAAGCGGGCAGAGATTCCATCTGGGCCCTTAGCCTTCCCAGTACACTGATGCTGGAACAGTGACTGTATCTGTAACCAGTCTATCTCATGCCCTATGTTCAAATCCGTGCTGATGGAGTTTAGGATACTAATGCATTCATTGCTAAAATCTTGAGTTTGAAATCTAAGGTAAAAGTCATTAAGTTCATTGGCTTTCATCCGGTCATCTGTAGTGGTTATATGTACCTTGCTTGGTGCCATGTTAGTGATGGTTTTCTCGAATTCATGGTTGTGAAGTGGCTCTCAATTACTTCCTTTTGCTGTTTTCTGGCTTTATTAAGCAGTTGGTTCAGTTCCTTTTGTACCACTTTTAGCTCAGTTCTATCATTATTTCTGAAAGCTGCCTTTTTTCGATTTATGCATTCTTTTATGTCCTTGGTTACGTAAGGCTTATTGTTTGGATAAACCACAACCTCTTTCTTTGTAAGGACGCTATCTATACAATAATTTATATAGTCTGTGATTGTGTCTGTTGTGACATCAATATCTGTATCGTGGAACACACTCCAGTCTGTACACAAGAAGCATCCTTTTAGTGTTTCTATCCCCTCATCAGATCACACGGTTACTGTTTTCACTTGTGGCTTACTGGTTTCAGCATGGTTTTATAGATGGGAATTAAGTGAATCACGTTGTGGTCTGAATTGGCCAATGGTGTTTTTGGTTTGGCTACATAGGCATTTTTGACGTTGCCATAACATTTGTCAAGAGTCTTGTTTTCACGTGTGCTGCACTTGATATATTGTTCGAACCCAGGGAGTGCTAATTCAAGTTTACAGTGGTTAAAGTCGCCCATTACAAAGACAGGGGCGCCTGGAGCGCGCTGCAGTTCTTGGTGTACACAATCAGCAATGCGAGCTGCGGCCCTAGCTGGGGAATGTACACAACGCACACACGGCCACACTTCCAAACTCCCTTGGGAGGTAAAACGGTCTCATAGTCAAATGCAAAATCTCAACATCCGGACAGCAAAGTGTTTCCCTAACTGTGTACTGTTTGCACCAGTTGTTACTTACATACACAGCCATGCCGCCACCTCTTGTTTTTCCGGATTGTTCGCCCCTGTCTGCCCTGACAAGTGAAAATCCATCGACGTCAACCAGGGAGTTTTGGATATCCTGGTGTAACCATGTTTCCGTGATCACCATTAAACTTGAGGTGCGATACTCAGAACATGTCCTGGTATTAATCCGAAGTTCGTCTATTTTAGCTCGAAGTGATCTTGCGTTGCATAGTATCATTGAAGGTAAAGGAGGCCTGCTGCCTCTCCGTCGTAGACGCTGACGCGCTCCACCGTGCCGACCCCTTTTCCTCGACCGTGCTGGCCGAGCGCTCATGCAGGCTGGTAAATCCACAGGTGGAAAATTGGACGATCGGAGTGCCAGCAGCGCATCTCGGGTGTAGGTAGTAAGACGCTGGGCCTGGATGCCCGCTGAATGACTTTGGCGTGGTGAACATAGTCCGACAATGATCAACACAAGATATGTGTAATGGATAAATCTTGACATGTTGGCTTCACGTTCCCACAGCGCAACAACACATTCATAAACATGCAAACAAACAAAACAAAACGACGATCGCAGTAGACAGCGTGCCCGGGTCGCAAGCAGAGCAGCGCCACCGGAGAAAGAGAAAGAGTTTAGGTGCATTAGGTTAAAAAGTGCATTAAATCACCACATTATTCGCATTGTTTTGTATTGCCACCAAATATATATTCAGAGTTGTCTACTTTCCTTTGGGCTAAAATTACGGTGGAAACTCAAAAGAGTTGTTGTGTGATTGTGTATCTGTATGTTTATGTTTGTTTCTTGTTTTCTCCTTAGGGCAAAGCAAGCGAGGAAGCTCTCATGACAAGATTTAGGGGATGTAAGGGGATCGTCTTCTATTTTAGTTTGTTTGTGGTTGTATAATGTCAGCTCTTTTGTGGAGCTCACATGTCATGTGGTGGGCATCGCAGACATGTGTGCAGTGGGAATGAATTTTCCCCTTTCTGTCATCAGCCGTTGTCATGCCATTTTACCAGATTTGTTTAGAGCAATATTTCTATTAATCAAATTCTGTAATCATTTATTCACTCTCGTGTCATTACAAAATGGCATAGCAGCTCTTTTCAATATAATGAAAGTTGATGGTGACCAGTGGCTGTCAAGCTCTAAAAAGAACAAAAAAATCACCATTGAAGTGTCATAAAAGTTGTCCATATTAATAAAATGCATATCATTTATTATTATTAAATAAAATATAAAAATAACAAATAACAAAAGAAATGTTACTATTGTTATATTTTATTTAGAAAATATTTAAGAAAATTTATATTACAATATTAAAAAGTATAATAAAAATAACTGAAAAAAAGTACTAATATTTATGGCTGTCTTAAATTCATAATTTTCAAATGTTAAACCATTAAACTTATTTTGACCAAAAACCACAGGGACGCCTTAAAGCTTCTCTTTTGTTTATAATGCTTCTCATTACAAGAATGTAACGTTGGTTGGTTCGTGTTTGCATTCCCAAATGTTAAATTGACCAAAACTGCAAATGCAGAGATATAGTTCATTTGGAGCTGAACACAGTGCCACGCTTCACTCTGAAACACTCAGTGCATATATTTAATTAAATCGCAGCCTTTTGCAATTTTATAATCTCACTAAGCTGCAATTCTGGCTTCAATAATTTGTTTGGCTCTAGTCCATATTACTTGTGAGATGTATTCCAAGCAATGGTGTAGAGGGGCAGGGCCATGTGGCACTAGCCCCTCCTGATAACTGATGGGCCCCCCAGTGTGCCCCCACCCTTCTACTTGCCTCACTCACAAATTAAAATCACATCTTTGGACTTTCGTTTGAATAATTAACATTTCCCTGATGCTTCTCAACAGAGAATAGTGAGCTACTGCAAAAAAAACAAAACAAAAAAAAAGAACATGGAAGGTTATCTATTTAATATACAATGTTTTGTCAGTTTGCAAAATGAAGCGCTATATTTTGGTATATTGTCTTTCAGTGTGAGGATAGACTAAGTTTGCTGTTAACTCCTAGACCTAGATAATTATACCTAAACATTATAAAGCACTGTGGCTGAATGTAATACATTTGATGCTACTTATTTCAATATGATTTAATCTGATTATGATTTTCCTGCCTTTTTTTGTTTGTTTTTTTTTGCCCGGTATACATGCAATATAGTGTGCTGCCAAAGCAAATCGTATGTTATCTCACATTATTTAAAAGCTCTAAATATCATAGGTGGTGGTCTCAAGTTACGTGACCATTGCGGATTTAAAGACCATAAAACGTTGGCCACTACGAAAGACCATTTTTGACCCAGGAAAAACCCTGTTTAATGTTCCATATATATACAGTGAAGAAAATAAGTATTTGAACACCCTGCTATTTTGGGTTTTTTAAGTGGGAGAACTTGCAAAATAGCAGGGTGTTCAAATACTTATTTTGTGTAATATATGTGTGTGTGTGTGTGTTTGTATATATATACACTCACCTAAAGAGAGACTGACAAACCCCCCAAGCCAGATTCCCAGTGAAATGCTCTCAGACAGCAAGTGCAGGGAGTTTGCTTACTTCTTCTCTGAGAAAATTAATAATATCAGAAAGGTGATTAGCACATCCTTGAGTTGCACTGGGGTCAGACAGATCAGACCACAACCTGAGAAAGTAGTCACTATGTCTGATTTTAAAGAAATTGATTGCAAAATTTTAGAAGAAACCGTACAGCACCTTAAAACATCAACCTGCGCCCTTGACACACTCCCCACATCTTTCTTCAAAAGTGTGTTAAACAGCTTAAAAGCAGATCTTCTAGAAATGGTAAATGCTTCACTTCTCTCTGGGAGTTTTCCAAACTCCCTAAAAACTGCAGTTGTCAAACCCCTCCTAAAAAAGAGAAATCTGGATAAGACCATATTAAGCAACTATAGACCGATCTCAAATCTTCCTTTCATAGGCAAGGTCATTGAAAAAGTTGTCTTCAATCAGCTGAACAAATTCTTAAGCTCGAATGGATACTTTGACAATTTTCAATCTGGTTTCCGATCGCATCACAGCACAGAGACAGCGCTCATAAAGATAATAAACGATATTCGCTTAAATACTGATAAAGGCAAATTATCAGTGCTGGTACTACTCGACCTCAGTGCTGCATTTGACACTGTCGATCACAACATACTTCTTGACAGACTGGAAAACTGGGTGGGGCTTTCTGGGATAGTCCTAAAATGGTTCAGGTCATACTTAGAAGGGAGAGGTTACTATGTGAGTATAGGAGACCATAAGTCTGAGTGGACGTCCATGACATGCGGAGTCCCTCAAGGCTCAATTCTTGCGCCACTCCTATTCAACCTGTACATGCTCCCAATGAGCCAAATAATGAGAAAGAATCAAATCTCTTACCACAGCTATGCAGATGACACACAGCTCTACTTAGCCCTATCGCCTAACGACTACAGCCCCATTGACTCCCTGTGCCAATGCATTGATGAAGTAAACAATTGGATGTGCCAAAATTTTCTTCAGTTAAACAAAGACAAAACTGAAGTCATTGCGTTTGGAAACAAAGATGAAGTTCTCAAGGTGAATGCATACCTTCACTCTAGGGGTCTAACAACTAAAAATCAAGTCAGGAATCTTGGTGTGTCTCTAGAATCAGACCTTAGTTTCAGTAGTCATGTCAAAGCAATAACTAAATCAGCATATTATCATCTGAAGAATATTGCAAGAATTAGATGCTTTGTTTCCAGTCAAGACTTAGAGAAACTAGTGCATGCTTTCATCACCAGCAGGGTGGATTACTGTAATGGACTCCTCACTGGCCTTCCCAAAAAGACCATAAGACAGTTGCAGCTCATACAGAACGCTGCTGCCAGGATTCTGAGCAGAACAAGAAAATATGAACACATCACACCAGTCCTCAGGTCTTTACACTGGCTCCCAGTTACATTTAGGATTGATTTTAAAGTATTATTACTGGTATATAAATCATTCAATGGCCTAGGACCTCAATATATTGCAGATATGCTCACTGAATATAAACCCAACAGATCACTCAGATCATTAGGATCACGTCAGCTAGAAATACCAAGGGTTCACTCTAAACAAGGAGAGTCCGCTTTTAGCTACTATGCCAGCCGCAGCTGGAACCAGCTTCCAGAAGAGATCAGATGTGCTCCTACAGTAGTCACATTCAAATCCAGACTGAAAACACATCTGTTTAGCTATGCATTTACTGAATGAGCACTGTGCCACTGTATGTGTCCGACTGTTTGAACTGTATTTTATTTAATTTTTTATTCTAAACTGTTTTAATTATTCTTATTTCTGTTGATTGTTTAAATTTCTTTATTCTAAACTGTTTTAATTATTCATATTTCTTTTGATTATTTTAAATTTCTTCTATGTAAAGCACTTTGAATTACCACTGTGTATGAAATGTGCTATATAAATAAACTTGCCTTGCCTTGCCTTGCCTTGCCTAAAGGATTATTAGGAACACCATACTAATACTGTGTTATTGTAATACTGTGTCGCCTTAAGAACTGCCTTAATTCTACGTGGGATTGATTCAACAAGGTGCTGAAAGCATTCTTTAGAAATGTTGGCCCATATTGATAGGATAGCATCCTGCAGTTGATGGAGATTTGTGGGATGCACATCCAGGGCACGAAGCTCCCGTTCCACCATATCCCAAATATGCTCTATTGGGTTGAGATCTGGTGACTGTGGGGGCCATTTTAGTACAGTGAACTCATTGTCATGTTCAAGTAACCAATTTGAAATGATTCGAGCTTTGTGACATGGTGCATTATCCTGCTGGAAGTAGCCATCAGAGGATGGGTACATGGTGGCCATAAAGGGATGGACATGGTCAGAAACAATGCTCAGGTAGGTCGTTAGGGATGGGAATTGATAAGAATTTAACTTTTTTTAACTAAAGATATTGCTTATCAATACGATTCCTTATCGATTCTCTTATCGATTCTCATTGGGTGAGGGAATAAGTAAAAATTTGTTTGTTTGTATTAACTCGCTTTAATGCACACTTTTAGCTGTGCATTTACTGAATGAGCACTGTGCCACTGTTCGTCCGACTGTTTGTACTGTATTTTATTTTATTTTTTTATCCTAAACTGTTTTAATTATTCTTATTTCTTTTGATTATTTCAATTTCTTCTATGTAAAGCACTTTGAATTACCATTGTGTATGAAATGTGCTATATAAATAAACTTGCCTTGCCTTGCCTTAATATCTGATCAGAAGACACAGCACAGAGTATTAGGGGTCTGAACCTACACTGGTCTCACGGTTCGGTTCGGTTACGATTATCATGTCATCGATTCAGTTCAATTCGATATCTCGATGCATTACGATGCACTGCATGCTCAATTTTCAATTTTACTGCAAAATTGATGTGTGCGTGCGCACGCACGTGTTCGCCTGTTCGGAAAGTCGCAGTGACAGAAACAGTGACATTCCAGTTTAAGTTTCAAGGGAGTCAAGCCTGTTTATGCCATTAAGAAAATGAAATTCTGTTAAATCAATTTTGTTTAAAAAAAATTTTCATTTAAAAGCAGCGCTCATTCATCAGTATACAATGTTTCCATAGAGATGCGTGCATCAACAGTCGCGAGTCCGCTGTTGAAGGTGACGATCATTTATTTATAATCACGCGTAACAACACAGAATAATTGTAATTTGACCATCGGGTGCGGATACTTAAATCAGAGAAAATTATTGGGTCTGGTGGATGATTTTTTTTGGCTGCGGATCCGGGTGACGCTGAGCTCATCCGCTTTATTGAAAGCAGTCGTTAACAGCTCGGGTGAAAATGGCTAACGTGGTTTATCAAGGTAGTGGTATTATCTCCTGCATGCATATTCTATTTGTGTGTGACATGAAATAGAAATGTGCCCAGATGTAGGCTTTTAAAGTAGTTGGAGCATTTTTAATTACTCACAACTTGCCTCAAATGAATTGCATGCTGTGTGTTTCTGCATATTGGAGGTAGTTCCCCCCTTTGACGAAATGGAAATTTTACAAGTGTTGCAAGTGACCGTATTGTCGTCTTTTCGCGTGAAATATAACCAAACTTTAGAGCGCTTCTGCCTCAATGCCATGTTTGCTGCGTTCTGAACCAAAACAACGTAGCGCGTGTGTGACATTTGCAAACACATTTGCAACGAGCGGAACCGATAAGCGAAATCGTTAAGCAGGCATGCTAACGGTTCCAAGGAATTGGTTCACTGGGCACCGGTTCTGAAGAAGAACCGGTTCTCGATTCCCATCCCTATAGGTCGTGGCATTTAAACGATGCCCAATTGGCACTAAGGGGCCTAAAGTGTGCCAAGAAAACATCCCCCACACCATTACACCACCACCACCAGGCTGCACAGTGGTAACAAGGCATGATGGATCCATGTTCTCATTCTGTTTACGCCAAATTCTGACTCTACCATCTGAATGTCTCAACAGAAATCGAGACTCATCAGACCAGGCAACATTTTTCCAGTCTTCAACTGTCCAATTTTGGTGAGCTATTGCAAATTGTAGCCTCTTTTTCCTATTTGTAGTGGAGATGAGTGGTACCCGGTGGGGTCTTCTGCTGTTGTAGCCCATCCGCCTCAAGGTTGTGCGTGTTGTGGCTTCACAAATGCTTTGCTGCATACCTCGGTTGTAACGAGTGGTTATTTCAGTTAAAGTTGCTCTTCTATCAGCTTGAATCAGTCGGCCCATTCTCCTCTTTTCGCCCACAGGATTGCCGCATACTGGATGTTTTTCCCTTTTCACACCATTCTTTGTAAACCTTAGAAATGGTTGTGCGTGAAAATCCCAGTAACTGAGCAGATTGTGAAATACTCAGACCGGCCCGTCTGGCACCAACAACCATGCCACGCTCAAATTGCTTAAATCACCTTTCTTTCCCATTCTGACATTCAGTTTGGAGTTTAGGAGATTGTCTTGACCAGGACCACACCCCTAAATGCATTGAAGCAACTGCCATGTGATTGGTTGATTAGATAATTGCTTTAATGAGAAATTGAACAGGTGTTCCTAATAATCCTTTAGGTGAGTGTATGTGTATATGTTTTTTTGTTTGTTTTTTTGTGAATTATACCTTTACCATTTTATTACAAAGCTAAAGTCTTTGTCGTCTGCTAATAAAACAAATAAAAACACAAACATAAGATTGGCCTCTCTCTCCCCAACAAATCCATCTCTATACCATACCTTCTGACCTATAATGCTGTCAGAATCATAATCATACACTGTTCGTTCGTTGGCCAGAGGAGAAATTATCATTTAAATAAATAATTTTCACCTTTGTTGCCATTGGCTTTTGGCTTGCTTAATTAGGGACATTTCATTTAATATTCAACAATATTTTTTATCTGCCTGCGTTGACACCATTATATGAGAACTGAACTGAACAATGACATCAGGGTTTTCTCTAGAGCGGCTATATATATAGCCGCTCTAGAGAAAACCCTGGTGTTAATTTAGTTCATTTATATATATATATATATATATATATACAGTACTGTGCAAAAGTTTTAGGCAGGTAAGATTTTTTAAGTTTTTAAAAGAAGTCTCTTCTGCTCACCAAGGCTGCAATTATTTGATAAAAAATACAAAAAAAACAGTAATATTGTGAAATATTATTACAATTTAAAACAGCTGTTTTCTATGTGAATATACAGTAAAGTGTAATTTATTCCTGTGATCAAAGCTGAATTTTCATCATCATTACTCCAGTCTTCAGTGTCACATGATCCTTCAGAAATCATTCTAATATGATGATTTGATGCTCAAAAAACATTCATTATTATTTTCAGTGTTGAAAACAGTTGTGTACAATTTTTTTTCTAAATTCTTTGATGAAGAGAAAGTTCAAAAGAACAGCGTTTATTTAAAATAGAATATTTTCTAACATTATAAATGTCTTTACTGTAACTTTTGATCAGTTTAACTCATCCTTGATGAATAAAAGTATTGATTTATTATATTTCTTTCCCCCAAAAATAAAATTTAAATTCTTACCGACCCCAAACTTTTGAAGGGTAGAGTTTAATGTTACAAAAGCTTTAGATTTAAGATAAATGCTGTTCTTTTTTAGTTTCTATTCATCATAGCATCATGAAATAAAAATGTAAAAACTGTTTTCAACACTGATAATAATCATAAATGTTTCTTGAGCATCAAATCATCATATTAGAATGATTTTTGAAGGATCATGTGACACTGAAGACTGGAGTAATGATGATGATAAATTCAGCTTTGATCACAGGAATAAATTACACTTCACTATATATTCACATAGAAAACCGCTGTATATATATATATATGAACTAAATTAACAACTTTTTACAACAAAAATGAAACATCACTGAACTTACTTAAGCTGGACTTAAAGCGCTATATAAATAAATGTGACTTGACTTGTGCCCCCCAGTTTGAAAAAAAATCCTAGAATCACCCCTGATTCCAAGACTTTTAAAGCCATTTAGAGTGTTGTGTGAGAAACAGAAAATAATTGGGACTTTTTTCCAGGGAGCTCCTTGTGCAAGGACTGGGCAGTATTATGGTACATACTGTGTGATAGTAGAAATAGTCCAAGGAAGTTTTACGTTCATTTTATGCCATGACCTGTCTGCATACACTGTTCTGATTGGCTGGAAGGTGTGCGTTCAAACCGTTGAATGATGTAATGTGAAAATACTGAAAACGAGCAAGAATGTGTTAAAGGGATAGTTCACCCAAAATGAGAATTCTGTCATAATTTACTCACCCTCAAGTTGTTCCAAACCTGTATGATTTTTCTTTTCTTTTGCTGAGCACAAAAGAAGATATTTTGAATAATATAGGTAACCAAACAGTTGATGGAACCCACTGAATTCCATAGAATGGAAAAAATACGTATATATATTATGGAAGTCAATGTGGTCCATCGACTGTTTGGCAGAGACATTCTTTTCAGCAGAATGGTGTATGATCTTTTGTCTCTTCTGTAATGTTTTTGTTTTTATTTTTGTGCTTAAAGTGTTCAAATTAAACAACACCTTGATATTTTGTTTGATAAAATAGACAGTTAAAGTATGACTCAAGTCTTTCTGATTGGATGAGCTTTGCTTTGGGTGAACATTTCCTATAGTGTGGCAAGTTGCTTGGCAGTGTCATAGCAATTATGATGAACTACTATTACATACTATTACAATTATGATATAAATAAAAATATAAACAAACTACTGTCATGAACTGCTTTTTAATTTTATTTCTGGATTTTAATGTCAAAAATGTTTATATTTAAGAAATAAATGGCAATTTTTCAAAAATGCTGTGTAATAAGTGGTATGACTGTACCGTATCTCTTAAATGCCCGTCTAGTTCGTCCAACTAGTCCGTCTAGTTCGAAGTAGACACAGCCAGCAGCCATATCACCCTGTAGCCCAAGACTGGTTGCCCAATGAAGCTAAGCAGGGTTGAGCCTGGTTAGTACCTGGATGGGAGACCTTCTGAGAAAAGCAGGTTTCTGCTGGAAGAGGTGTTAGTAAGGCCAGCAGGGGGCGCTCACCCTGTGGTCTGTGTAGGTCCTGACGCCCCAGTATAGTGACGGGGACACTATACTGTCAAAAGAGCACCGTCCTTTGGATGAGACGTTAAACCGAGGTCCTGACTCTCTGTGGTCACTAAAAATCCTAGGATGTCCTTCGGAAAAAGACTAGGGGTTTAACCCGGCATCCTGGCCAAATTTGCCCCTTGGCCTCTGTCCATCATGGCATCCTAATCATCCCCATAAATACTGATTGGCTTCAACACTCTGTCTCCTCTCTACCAGTAAGCTAATGTGTGGTGGGCGTTCTGGCGCAGTATGGCTCCCGTCGCATCATCCAGGTGGATGCTGCACACTGGTGGTGGTTGAGGAGATTGCCCCTTCCATGTAAAGCACTTTGAGTACCCAGAAAAGCGCTATATAAATGTAACAAATTATTAATAAATATAATTTGAACTTGCTGCTTGCTAGCCACTGCTTTCAAGACCTAATAAAATATTTCAACTCAAGTCAATATTTCGCGTCTATTTACTTATGTGGCAAGTAGCCATGTAATAAGTGAGGTAATGTACATCCAGCTGGTCGTTATTGCAGGTTTGGAGGTTTCAGCTCTGAGCATTGTAGCCAATCACAGTCACAGCTTTGCAACTCAATTCCTGCACTCTCACGAATGTTTTCATCATAACTAACACACTACAAACACAGTGTAAATAAGAGATTTGTTGTGCAGAATTTTCGTGAAAGCAGAGAATTCAAATCATTGATAGACTAGCTGAACATGAATTGATTGACAGATCAGATTCTGTCCCGATATTGCTACTGCGCAGACTCAAGTCCCAAGATGTCAGCGCCATATCGGGACACTGGCGGCTTCACTTCTCACCAATGGGAGAGAGCGAAGAGGCGTCGTCCATCTTTTTTTACAGTCTATGGCGCAGACCAATCGGCGGCTGACTTGAAGCAGTGCGTGCCGGTTAGAAATTTTGTCTGACTTGATACAGCACCGACGCCACGTGACTGTGACGTATGACATCAAAGTACCATGAGAGCGATTCGAGAGTAGCTGGAGAACTCAGCCAGTGCAGCTTCTAAAGAGCGGCTGCACAAGCTCTGAGGACCATACACATAATATAGAGATAGATGCCCTATTGGCCCCTGGACACAAGAAATGCGGCCGGCTATGAACTGAGACTTAATAAGACTGTATTATCAGTGTTGGTCACTACTTGTAGTTTAGCTTGTAACTTAGTATTTTGGTGGTAGTTTCTATTTGTGTGTGTGTGTGTGTGTGTGTGTGTGTAACAGAGAGAGACAAATATAAAAAGTAGATTCTAATATAATACGATCATATATTGTTTCTTCAAATTATTAAAATATCTGACTTTACTGCTACTATCACTTTCTGATTATCTAATATTATCATATTTATAGTGTGTAATTAGCAAAATACCTATCTTAGCCTACATCACATATCATAGAGTGACCAGACGTCCCCGGTTTCAGGGAACAGTCCCTGTTTTTGGTTGCCTGTCCCTGGCTAAATACAGAAAAAAAACTACCTCTGTCCCCGTTTTTATTTTTTGAAGACACAACATTAGGTTTTTCAATCAGATTGATAGTCAACATGTCCCAGTTGTTTCCCCCCTTTTCGGGGATTATGTTCCCAGTTTGATCTCGGACGTCTGGTCAAGTCAAGTCACCTTTATTTAGCTTTTTACAATACAGATTGTATTAAAGCAGCTTCACAGTGATAACATGAAAATAATAAACAAAGTTTGTTCCTAGAAGAAAATTGCATCGTCATCCACCTTAAGGAGGCAGATCAATAATATTGTTGAATATTTAAATGTCCCCAACTAAGAAAGCCAAAAGCCAAGGCAACAGAATGGAGAAAAAAAAATTGGGAGAAACCAGGCTCAGTCGGGGGCCAGTTCTCCTCTGACCAATGAACGAACAGTGTATGATTATGATTCAGGCAACATTACAGGTCAGAAGTCAGATTGGATCAGAACATTCAGAATATCCTATTCCATCTGGTTGGAATTCTGAGTCATCACGCCGGTATGGAGACGAGTTTGTTGGGGATCAGTCCCGATGCCTGTTGTGACGATGAGGCCTTCACAGGGCTGATGAGGCTGGCACTTCAGGGATGCGTTGTTGATGGGGTCCAGGCGCAGGTCCACAATCTGATCTGGAAACGGCCCGGATCCAGCTGACTTCAGTAAACATAGGTAAATGGGAAGAAGGCCTTCATGGGGAGGGACAAGTTGACACTTCAGGACTGCGTTGTCGTCGCGTCCATGCGGTGGTCCTTCATCAGATCTGGTATATGGCAGACTGCAGTAAACCTAGAGACTAATAATTAGCGTAGATGCCATTCTTCTTATGATGTAACGAGTACATCAGGATTAAGGGAAGTGTTCCCGGTTCCGGCTTACCTAATCTATGCACCCTAACAGGTCAAAATAATCTATGCACAGCTAGGTCAAAGAGATGTGCTTCTAGTCTAGCTTTGAACTGACAGAGTGTGTCTGCTTCCCGGACAATTTTAGGAAGACTGTTCCAAGTTTTGGTGCTAAATAGGAAAAGGATCTACCCCCCATATTACCTTGATGAATACCTTGACATTCTAGGTATTATCAACTGGACGGAATTTTGAGATTGCAATAGACGTGAAGGACTATAATGCGTTAAGAGTTTGCTCAAGTACTATGATTACAATGTTTAATAGGAAGCCAATGCAGAGTTAACAGAACCGGGCTAATATGGTCATACTTCCTGATTCTGGTAAGAACTTCGAGCTGCTGCGTTTTGGACCAGCTATAGTTTGTTTATTGAGTGTGCAGGGCAACCACCCAGTAGAGCATTACAATAATCTAGCCTTGATGTCATGAACGCATAAACAAATTGTTTTCGCATTTGTCAAAGAGAGT
This sequence comes from Semotilus atromaculatus, assembly GCA_031834385.1. Classification (NCBI taxonomy): domain Eukaryota; kingdom Metazoa; phylum Chordata; class Actinopteri; order Cypriniformes; family Leuciscidae; genus Semotilus; species Semotilus atromaculatus. The sequence continues at coordinate 22,537,710 of JAULUF010000022.1, forward strand.
ATATGACGTATTTTTAAGATGGAAAAATGCGTTTTTACATGTATTATTCAAGTGACTTTCAAATGAAAGATTGCTCTCAAAGAGAACATCCAGGTTTCTAACCAACGACGAAGACATGACAGACCAGCCATCAAGTGTTAGACAGTATTTCTAGGTTAGTAAGTGAGGAAGTTTTTTGTCCAATAATTAGAATCTCTGTTTTTTCAGAATTGAGTAGTAGGAAATTACTAGTCATCCAATTTTTTATTTCAGCTATGCATTATGTTAATTTTGTGAATTGGTAAGTTTCATCAGGGTGTAAAGAAAACAGTGAAAACTAATGCCATGTGCTAATGGTATCTCCTAAGGGTAGCATGTACAGAATGAACAGCAATGGTCCTAGTACTGAGCCATGTGGCATGCCATACTGAACTTGTGATCGATAAGACATCTCCTCATTTACTGCTACAAACTGATAATGATCAGATAAGTATGATTTAAACTATGCTAATGCAATTCCACTAATGCCAACATAATTTCCGAGTCTATTTAAAAGAATGTTGTGGTCAATAGTATCAAATGCAGCACTAAGATCAAGTAACACCAATAGCTAGAAGTAATGCATTGAATAATACGTTGTTTAAATTGTGTTTAAACGTGAATACGTCTATTGACGTCTAGTTACTGTAATCCGCTCTCTAGTTCATAAACGCCAGAGGAGAACTGGCCCCCGACTGAGCCTGGGTTCTCCCAAGGGTTTTTTTTCTCCATTGAGTCACCTGATGGAGTTTTAGGACACCATTAGGTCACTTGATGGAGTTTTTCGGTTCCTTGCCACTGTTGCCTTTGGCTTGCTCAGTTGGGGATATTCAAATTAATTAACCAATCATTAATACCATTGATCAGCCCTACCAAACGTGGAGGTCGAACATTGTTATGTTGTTTTGATTGATACTGTGAAGCTGCTTTGATACGATCTGTATTGTGAAAAGCGCTATATAAATATACTTGACTTGATTGAGAATCGCGCCCTGGTGATAACTTTTTTGGGTAACACTTTATTTTACGACCCGCAAACAACTACGTAAGTAAACCGAAATTACGGTGTACGTTTCTGTAGTTATAGTGTACTTCCGTGTAGGTATAAGGGAACAATATGTTAAGTTTTGGGTAATAAAGGGGTAACAAGCAGATATACAACCTGCAAATAACTACGTAAGTAAACCGAAATTACGGTGTACGTTTCTGTAGTTATAGTGTACTTCCGTGTAGGTATAAGGGAACAATATGTTAAGTTTTGGGTAACAAAGGGGTAACAAGCAGATATACAAGCAAATTATTTATAATGTAATTATTTTAAAACTAACAGGTCCCTATTCTGTTAATATATTCCAGGCAAAAATTGTACGTCTGTTGTATATAAAAGTTATCATCACATTTTATTCATCACCTACTTATTCAGCCTCAAGCAATAGTACCGTTTTGTGTATTGGTCTTTCTAAATAAACTGGCTTATTTGAGCGTGTGCCTTTACTGTCTAGTGTTGTGTCACTAAGTAACAGTTTGAGTTTTCTGACTCTTCCGTCAACTCCTTGGAAGACTTCAACTACCTTCGCCAGCTTCCACTGATTTCTTGGTGTGCCATCGTCTTGCAACAGGACAATGTCATTCACTTTAGCATTTCTCCTTTCTTTGTTCCATTTGCTCCTCTGCTGCAGATTCAGCAAATACTCCTTTCTCCACCTGGTCCAAAATTCATTGGACAAGAACTGTACTCTCTTCCATCTTTTCCGAAGATAGAGATCTTCCCTTACAAACTCGCCTGGTGGTGGTGCAATTATTGACGATTTCATTGTCAATATGTGGTTTGGAGTTAGGGGTTCAGGTCCTAATGGATCATTGAGATGTTCTGTGGTCAATGGTCGACTATTTACTATAGCCATCACTTCGTACAGGAATGTTCTTAATGAAGAGCTATCTAATCGTCCAGCAGACTGGTCTAGGATGGATGTGAGGACACTTCTCACGGTCCGAATCTGCCTCTCCCAGACGCTGCCCATGTGACTGGAAGCAGGTGGGTGCATGACAAAGTTGCATCCTAGCTCTTTCACACGTTCTGGCTCCATTCCTTTCATTAATTCTTGGAATTCATTGCGTGCCCCCACGAAGTTTGTACCTTGATCACTTTGTAGTTGACTTACGTTGCCTCTTATGGCAATAAAACAGTGCAACGCATTTAGGAAGGCATCAGTAGAAAGGTCATCCAATACCTCAATGTGGATAGCACGTGAACACATGCAGGTGAGTAGAAGCCCATATCTCTTCAATTCTTTCCTTCCATCTTTAACATAAAATGGTCCGAAGCAGTCCATTCCACTATAGGTAAATGGAGGGGTAGCTTCCGTCCTCTCTGGTGGAAGGTCGGACATTTTTTGTTCTTGATTACACTTTCTGAGCTTCCTGCATTTGATGCACTTGAAAATGAGTGATGACACTTCACTACTACACCCCAGGATCCAAATCCCACTGGAGCGCAGTTCATTGATGGTCATTCCACGACCCTGATGCTTCACCTTCTCATGGTAATGCTTTATCAACAATCGAGACACATGATGTCCTTTGGGGAGGATAGCTGGGTGTTTGACATGAGGATGGATTGTTGCTTGTGTCAATCTACCTCCCACCCTCAGGATATCTTGGCTGTCCATGAAAGGGTTCAACTTGTGCAGTTCGGTTGACTTGGTCCTTTGTACCTCTTTCTTTTGTTTAAGAGCCTTGATGTCATCCCTGAACGCTTCTTCTTGAACTGCATGGATTATGAATTGTTCAGCATCAATTCTTTCTTCAAGTGTCGTAGCTTCATTGGATCTTGTTTTAAGACCTTTCACCTCCTTTGCAAGGCGCTTAAGTCTTACTATGGCTCTTACGACTCTCCTCCAATCTGAAAACTTCTGAAGTTGGTCTGATAGAGACCTTTCCTCATTTGCTTTCGTTGTGTGAACTTGTGCTCTTTTGATTTCTGGGTCGTCCTCATGGAGTTCTTTCACCTTAATTTCTTCTTCCTTAGGGAGGTCCTTTTGCCACAAGAAACTAGGTCCAGTGAACCAGTTAGACTCTACAAGCTCCTTTGCCATGAGTCCGCGAGAGGCATGGTCAGCTGGGTTATTTTCTGAGGCAACATATTGCCACTGACTTGGTTTCGTGCTCAATTTGATCTGCTGGATCCGATTGGCTACGAAAACATGAAATCGCCTTTCATCATTGTTAATGTAACCACGACCTTGGAATCGGTCCAAAAGTATTCCTGTAGATCTTTGATCTCCATTTCTCTCTTTAGCAGATCACTTGTCTTTGTGGCCACGACCGCAGCTGAGAGTTCCAGCCTTGGGATTGTTGTTACCTTAGTAGGTGCAACCCTTGCCTTCCCCATAACAAGGGCACAATGGACTTCTCCAGACTTCGAAACAACCCGAAGGTAAGAACACATTCCATAACCAGAAACACTGGCATCGGAAAAATGGTGAAGTTCACACTGCTGAACATCCTTGGCTGCCAATGGTATGTAGTGCCGTGGTATCTCTACCGAAGACAGATTATGAAGGTCTAGGAGCCATGCTTCCCAACGCGGCCTGAGGTCATCAGAAAGTGGCTCATCCCATCCTACCTTGTCTTGGCACATCCTTTGTAGAATCTGCTTACCTTTCAAAATGATAGGTGCCACAAATCCAAGAGGATCAAAAATTGAGGCCACTGTAGACAGTATTCCTCTTCTGGTAAAAGGATGCCCTTTTACCCTCACTCTGAACTGGAACTTATCTGAGCTAATGCACCATTGGACCCCGAGAGCCATCTTGTGCTCACCCAAGGCCATGTCCAGGTCAGCTGCAACTTCAGCAAGTTCTTGCTTTGGGATTGTGGCAAGAACCTTCTTGTTGTTGGTAATGAATTTATGTAAGCGGAGTTTACCGGTGTTGCAGAGGTCTCTTGCCTCTCTAACAAGCTCGATAACTTCTTCACTGTCCAAACTTGTTAATCCATCGTCAACATAAAAGTTGCGCTGAATAAACCTCACTGTAGCTTCACTAAACTTGCCTTCTCCTTCTGCAGCCAGGTGTTTGAGCCCAAAGTTTGCGCATCCAGGTGACGATGCAGCGCCAAACAAGTGCACCCTCATGCGGAACACTGATGGTGGAGCTTCCATATTGCCTCTTTCCCACCACAGAAATCTGAGGTAGTCTTGGTCCCTTGGTGCAACATGAAATTGATGGAACATCCGCTCTACATCACACATAATGGCTACTTGTCCCTTGCGGAAACGACACAAGACCCCTACAAGGGTATTTGTAAGGTCTGGCCCAGTGAGTAGATGCTCATTCAGTAATGTATTCTGAAACTTAGCTGAGCAATCAAATACCACACGAATCTTTCCTGGCTTTTGGGGGTGGTAAACCCCATGGTGAGGGATATACCACGTGGTCTGATGGGTTACCTCTGGCTCTGGAACCTTTTCAGCATCACCTCTGGCTATCAGGTCTTCCATAAAGGCCACATAATCCTTGTGATATTGATTATCTTTCTTGAGACGTTTTCCCAGACATCTGAGTCTATGTTCTGCACAGACTTTATTGTTTGGCAGACTTGGCCTCTCTTCCTTGAAAGGCAATGGCATTTCGTAATGCCCATTTGCCTTTTGCTTGATTCCTTCTTTCAGCGTCACCAAGAACTTAATATCTTCTTGTGACATTAGAACTTCTTCACTGGACTTCTCAGTAAAATCTGACTCAAAGACCTTGAGTATATCTGCTGGAGTGATCATCTCCTTGACTTGAGTTCTATAAACAAAATGGACCTCAGACTTGAGCTCAGTGGAGGGCTTGGTAGCTGGCTGAACTTACTTTATGATGATACGGTGGCTCACACCGATTTCATCCTCATGATCATAATCAATTTCAGTGTTGCTGTAGCCGACAATGCTCCAACCCAACACAGACCTTTGTGCATATGGCTGATTTTCATTGCCCGTGATGACATCTCTGGGAAGTAAGGCTTGTGGACAGTTATAGCCGATAAGCAATCCTACTTCACAGTCGAGCTCAGGAGACATTTCAGCTGCCAAATGTTCTAAGTGAGGCCAGGACCGGGCGGTTGTGCTTGTGGGTATATGGGATCTGTTTGCTGGTATGTAATCTCTGGTATAGGTTGTTGGGAGTTTGATTTTAGTGTCAGAGCTGGTGCCTCTTACCTGTAGTCCTTGCACCTTTTGGCTATTCACCACCTTTGTTTTTGATGTTATCGTGGACACTTTGAGTTTTACTGGCTCTTTTTTGGCACCCAATGTTACAGCTGCATCCTTCAGGATGAAGGTTGTGTCGCTCTGACTATCAAGTAAAGCATACACTAAAACTTCCTTGTCTGGTTCAGTTGTCGTAGAGACATAGACTGGAACAATAGATGAAGTATGGGTGCTGCTCTTCTCTTGAACAACTCGGTTAGAGGTAGCTTGCTGTATTTCAATTGATTCAGACTGTTGGTTCTTGTCTCCTTGTTCTTGGTTTTTCTTCCCACGATCTTGATGTAGGCAAGTAGGGTGGCATTTTCCACATAAGTCACACACACTCCTGGATGTACAAGCTCTGGAGTTATGGCCGATCCTAAGGCAGCCAAAACATAATTTCTCCAGTTGTACAAACTTAACCCTCTGATGGTCTTCAAAAAAAAGTCACACTCGTGGTCTTCGGGGTCCATTGGACCCCAGACAATAATATTTAATTTTGTAACAGAAAAATAATTATTTTTTTTTACAAATATAATTTTACTCTGTTCATTAATGTTTTTACTCAACATTTGTGCAGTTTTTGGAGGATTTATGTTTTTTTTTAAATTTCTATAAATTAATAAATAAATATTTATTTAAATAGGATTTTTACAAAAAAACAGCATTTTATGTTAAATAAACTTTATAAAAGACCCAGATTTCTAACTTTCATTCCTGGGGATACCATGGATAATTTTACAAGGTTTTATGTAAGATTTTTGCCAATTTTTTGGAAAATACAGGTTATAATTTGTAATAAATCATTTTAACCACTAGATGGCTATAGAGCTCCATAGAGCTCCACTAGGCCTATATATTTGAATTACTGAAAGATATAGTTTCTAAAGTTGGATTCAGTTGGATTCATAATATCTAAATATTATAAAATCACAATTATAACAAAAATAAAATACTTTTTGTCAAAGTTTAGCATTTTTTCGTACTGAAAAAACAACAGTTTTTCAATAATGTTACATTATGATTAGAATCAAACCTGAACAACATGTTACAAAGAGAAATGATTTGATCATTTTTTTACACTGGGTGCGTGGAAAGTGCTGATGTTTTTTCATAAGGGGAGCCACCAGAGCTTTTTTATAGATTTATTTTTGCGGTGGTTCTGCATTTTAGATAATTTTTTTTTACAAATGATAAGAGAACAGTTTTTATAGTCTGTATGTATTCCTGTATATTGTATTCCTCTATATGTGTGTGTTTGTGTGTGTGCGCGCGTGTGTGAGCATGATAATTTTGGTTTGTGGATGTTTTTTGCATTGTTGGAAGTGTGCCACTTTATTTCTGTCATTTCTGTCTGTATTCTGCGTTATTTCTGAATGATTTCTTCATTTTGATGATGAATTTTGTCTATTTAGAGTCCAATGATAAATAAATATGTCTTTATTTATTTATAGATATTTAAAAAATATCATAAATACTCTAAAACCTGCACAAATGTTGAGTAAAAACATTAATAAAAAAATTAAAATGATATTTGTAAAAAAAAAAAAACTATTGTTCTGTTACAAAATTCAATTTTATTTTGTCCACGAGTGTGACTATTTTTTTCACGCCTACATAAAAACAGATAACATTCCATTTTAAATTTTTTTTTGTAGATCTAGTAAGTGTTGAGAGCCGTAGGAAGTTTCATACCATTTGGAAAAAGAGAACATTTTTTTTAATTCAAGCAAAAGTCATTTGGGGTCCAGTGGACCCCGAAGACCATTAGAGGGTTAACTCTTTCTTCAACTGGTTTTTCCCTGAGCTTGAAACACCAATGGAGAGTATGGCCTTTCTTCTTGCAAAACATGCATGTGATGCTTGTTTTCTCATTTGCATTAGTGGTGAAAGTCTTAGCACTTAAGTTTTGATTTCGTTGATACTTGAACTGTTCTCGTTCTGTTGGCCTTGATCTTTCTTGGTCAGTAGGCTTCACTGCATATAATGATGTAATGGGGTTGCATGCAATTCGAGCCTCCATGTTGAGAAATCTCACGAAGTATCTGAAGTCAGGGAACATTTTGTGTCCATCTTGATAAATCGTGGCTTCTCTGTTCCAGCGTGAGCTCAACCAATCCGGGAGCTTGACAGTAATCCTTTGGTTTTCCAAACAGTCGTTGAGAGTTTGTAGACCTTGAACATATGGCATCGCTGCTTCCACACTGCTCAGGAAATCAACAAACTCACGAAGATTTTCGCTGTCCTTGGGGCCTATTTTATGCCATGCATGTATCTTGTCACGATATGACTTGGCAACTATGAATGGATTACCAAATCTGTCTTCAAATATGTCCCAGGCAGCACGATAAGCAGTTTCTGTTCCTACAAGGAAATGGCCCTCAATAGCTCTCTTGGCTGAGCCACCAACATACCTGCGCAGAAAGAAGAGCTTTTCTTGAGTTAGCAGGTTCTTACGATCAATCAGAGTAACAAAGGAAAGCTTCCAATCATTGTACTTGAGAGGATCTCATTTGAAAACTTCAGGTTCTGGAATCGGAACTCGATTAGCTGTGATTGCTTCAGCTAGAGTTCTTACAAGGTCATTGGAAGCTTCATGAGAGGTTAAAAAGGCTTGAGTGGTTGGGGCTTGTTGCATAAGTTGAAGTGCAGTTGGGGTGATGACTTGACTTACAGGGACTTGAGAAAATGTCGTTGGCTGTGGAACAGAACATGAGGTATACATGGAGGGATCTAGGAGAGGGTTTTTAGTGGCTGCAACTTCATGTGGGTGATGGACTTGACTGGGCTTGGCTTGTTGCGCAGGAAGAGCTTGGGAGACTGGTGCTTGAGAGGAGGGAAAAAATGGATCCATTAAAGGATTAAGTGCAAGTGGTGAATCGACAGATTCTGAATAAACCTGCAGTTTTGCTTGAGCTGCAACATGCCCTTTTAGTTCTTCTAGCCGTTCTACTTCTCTTCTTTTCCTTTCCAGCTTCATTTTTCTATCAGCACTTTCTGCTATGAACTGAGCTCTTTTTTTAGCACTCTCTGTTTCAATTTCCCTTTCTTTAGCTTCTCTTTCAGCCTTTAAGATTTGATCTTCCACCTCAAGTCTTGGAATTTCTTCTTTCTGCTGATGTTGTGCATTTGATATCTTTATCACGTGTTGCGTAGCCACAACTTCAGCTGCCGCTTGTTTTGCATTAAGGGACAGGATGGAAGAGTGTCTGGATCCTTTTGGAAGAGGCCTTTGACTTAGCGGTTTGAGCTGAAGAAACATCAGACACTGTGCTGTCAAACACTGACTTAGCATCAGGCCAAGATATGGCTTCTGAATCATCACCACTGCGGAAATGTTGAACATTTGTATTTGCAATCCTAGTGAATGCCTGGCATGTATCATTCATTCTCCGAATGTCAGGTTCAGGACTTGAAATGGCTCTTATTTTGAGGTAAGTATTGTCTATGTCAACTTGGATGGTATTGATTGCATTTACAACCTCATCAATCAGATCATCAGCATAATTATTCTTAATGGACCGTTTTAAGCCATTGATGTGATACTTCCATCTTCTGTAGATCTTTACAAAACTCACATTTAGATCCGTCAATTTGTCATCTAGCAGAGCCTTTCCCTTTTCAGTGAGCCTTTGTGTGCGTCCAGATTTCCTAATTACAGGTGGCAGTTGTGTGTCATCCGCACCAACCTGAGATTGGGTGTCCTGCACTGTGTCTTCAACTTGCTCATCAGCGTCAGCTTGCTGTGATAGGGTAGTCTGCTCTGCATCACTATCTTCTTGAAGTTCTCCATGAGTGGCCTTTTCAGTTGGAAGAAAATTGTTTTCTTTTGAGTGTGCCATATCAAATGTACAGAGTTTTAAATGAGTAGAAATGTGAATAAATGTATTATGTTCTCTAATGTGTGCAAATAGGAAATAACATGAAATGTTGAAAAATGTTATGTAAATATAAATCTCTTTGATTACCTTAGCTTAACCTTTGAATACTGCACACCAAACACTACAGTATCATAATACCACACTTCAATAAATGAGTAATAAAAAGCAATTAAAGTGTAAAAAAAATAATTAAAACTCTTGCCACAGTATAAGTATGAAAACTCACTTGTATGAACAATACTTTGTTATTAACTTAAACATCTTAGATTCAACTGGGAGAATGTTTAATTTACTTATCTACTTAGTTTCTTACTAGAAAATCAATTGCAGGAAAAAAAAGAATGTCCACTGCTGCTCTAAGGAAAAAACACAAAAGAAATGTCCGTGAGCTTTAATGGCAATACTTGCGCTACTTTAAAGACACTCTTCTTGACGTGCTTGCTTGTGTAGCCTTGTCCGCTTGCCCCTTGGATTCACACGAACAGTTCACAAAGTGGACTCTCCTTTACCGCATGTGGCCTGCAACTAGTTCGTCTTCATCCGCTCGGAGTCTTCACCGATGCAGTAGTGTTCTACTGTGCCGCCCATTGATTGAATGCGAGACTCCAGTTCCCTTTACAGATGTTTATTAACACCGTAGAACTAAAAGTTCGGGTAGACAAAATACAAGACAACATCAAATATTGCAAACATGACATGAATAGTATGGCTTAACACTGTAGCTGATGCTAATAAAGAATACAAGTAATACTGACCACTTTGGCCTGCTTCTCAATCAACGGCAGAGTCATTTCCTAGAAGCAATCTTCAGTCAAAAAATATGATTCCTCAACTTACACACAGTTGTAGCAAACACTAATAATCATGTAGCATTCTTTAGTAATAATAATGAAACAAACAAGCAGGTAACATCACTGCTACCGGAGCACTTTAGTCTGTGTGTGTAGCTCACGGAGCGTCTCGCGCTACTTCCGGTTTTTAGTCATGTCAAAATAAAAGTACATAATTCCAAATAAATTCAAGAAAACCATCTGCATTTACATGATGTGTAATTTTCTTTCATCTTCTGGGGTCTGAGGTGTTTTCTGGGTCCTGGAGGTGTTCTGAAATGCTCTGACATTTGTGCTTATTTCTGATACTTGTGACTTTTTCATGGCTAAAGTCTGATTACACTGTATTCAGCACAAACTCTGCTACAGTAATATGTCAGCAGCATGTATGTAATAGTTTTGAGTTTTGAGATAATGACGTTTATGCGTGGTTTGTAAAAAAACATTGTCACTGAAATAAGGTCATAAAACACCATACTAATTATTTCTTCACAAGACTTTTGAAAATTGTGTCACATGGCCTAGAATATTTGCTTCTAAACTATGTGAAAATCATCCTGACTACTGTTGTGGTTTCAATCATTTCAGGACAATGATTTCTCAGAGATCTTTGATAACAGAAAATAATTAGACTTTATTCAACGAACAAAGCCGAGGGCCTCTTGCCAGAGACCACTCCCGAAGAGTCCTCAGCTCCTCACATATATGCCAATGACCCTTCCAAAAAAGGTCATACATACATAGATATTTTGAGAAATACTTTTGTACCATGTGACATACTGAAATAACACTCTCTGTTGCCTCAGCACTCTAGGCCTCTAGGCCTTCAAAGTCACCCCAAAGACACAGAGAAATAATGGTGTCTAAATTATAGCTAAATTACTTAATTTCCAAATAATAAAATCTTCAACATTCCCTCCTCTGGGGCTTATCTAAGCCCCACATTCACTATCCTTTTCCAGAATGTAGTTTCAAAATCCAGCCCCCTCAGTTATTCTATCTAGTGACTAAATCAAGTCACCCATCCTTTACAATGACTGGATTATGCCGCCATACTCCGGAGGAGCACAAGAACCAAACATCTTTCTCCATACATTTTTCTTTCTTTCAGTTGGTTTGCTTTTCTTTCAATGGAAAAAGTAAAAGATTCTTTGCTCCCTAATCAAACAACAATTTAAACATTGTTACAAGTGTGAGGATGAAATTGATTCAGCATTGTCGGTTATTGTCACAGTTATGTAGAATGTCAAACATAAATCCATTATACAATTAAAAGTGTTCTTGTGGTGTAGATATCCTCTAGGGTCTGGCTCATCAATCATCTTCTTTTGTCCTCCTTCTTGAGGTACTTGAATCAACATCCAGGAGTTGTAAATATCAATTTGGTTGCCCTCTCAAATTAGTTTTCATTATCTTTTTTCCGCATTTCCATTCGTTTAACCGTGTTTTTTGACAATTAGCAATCTCAAAATGCGAAGTACACAACAGAATAATAACCCTCTCTCAATATTGCAACTCAAAACTCAAAAACCATTCCTGATTTAGCAAGTCATGTTTATAATTCTTCAAACTTAAATCAAGTTTTCCTTAACTTTTTCTTTAAGCTTTTTTATCTCAATCGTATTTGCAAAATTTTTCCTCTTTGCACAGTATTATTTATTTGGTAAAAGTGCAACACCAATCTCTAAATATAAGTCTTTCTACTTTTTCATGTAATTGTTTTCCTCCTAATGCAGACAAAGCATTACTATAAATCTCTGCTGATTATAGTCGTAATTGATTCATTTTTGCGTTTTTGTTTTGCGTGATCCCTATGAATTTTAATTCAAAATAGGACTGGATAAATTCTTAAATTCAAAAATCAATCTATTAGTCAGTCTTTTTTAGTTGATGAACAAACATAACATTTTAGTGCACCTTCTACTCATTAAATCTCAATATGCTTCATTATAAAGTTTTACATTTCAAATTCTGTCTACTTTATTACCAAATTTAAACAATAAATACCATTTTTAAAATGTTTAATCTCACGTGTTGCAGCTCCTTCTCATTATAGCTCTTCAGTTCAAGCCTTAACTGAATACCTTTCTTCTACTAATTTCTAAATGAACTATCATGAATAAACTTAATTATGTCACATGTAATCACTCAAACTAAGAAAGCTTTAAGAGCAATGTTACATTTACTTCATAAAAGTCATTCAATAAACTCATCAGACACTTAGAAAAGATAACTCTTTAACTTTTCTTATAACTTTTTGCACTATCTTACATATTCATTGTACGTATATTTTCCTGCATACCTAAATAAATCTAACAATCTCAACGTTTTTATATCAACCATTTAAACCATAAAGCTTTATAACTTATTATTATTGAAACTTCCTTGTAATCGTATACAATTTATAGGCCTATTTAGTCTTCAATGCTTCTGTTTAGCTGACCCATACTTCTCTGTTAGAGATTTAATTTCTGTTCCTGACCCTCCTCTGTTGATTTCATTGCTTTTACCCATCTATATCATGTCCACATATTCCTTACCAAATGTTTTAATAGTTCTTCTGATACTGACATATGGCCTATTTTGTCGCTGTTCTTTTCTTAGCTTTGTTTTTGCCACAAATTTCACAAACTTTGCAAAAATGCCTTTTAATTTAATTTTAATTTAATTTCTGCCTTAATTTTAATTTCCTTACCTTACATTTCTGCCTTAATTTTAATTTCCTTACCTTACTTAATTAATTTTGCCTTCATTTTAATAATAATTTCCTTACCTTAACTCCCCCCTTTGCGCAGTGGTTTAGAACTATTGTGCATTTGGATTGAGAATATTCAAAAGTATGGTTAAAAAATCTATGCTTCATGTGAATGCCAAATATTAATTTTTTACCCCCCTTTGGTGCCATTTAGATTATTCAGAAGGGCCTGTTTATTATTGTTTCAATAACTTCCTCTTAAGTCTATAAACTTTCTATAAACACTACTTTATATATTTATAATTAGTCAATAGCATATTGAATCAATTCATAATCTTATAAATCAAAATCTAATGTTTGATAATACCCGATGTTAATACTTGCTTCAATTTCAACTGCAGCCTTAAATTAATTTTGTATACCCTTGTAATGACAAATTTCATCTGAGTAACCATTAAGATTTATTTTAAAAGTTATTTTTTAGTTCTAATTTTTCCCTCATGAATTGTCTTAATTCCCACTATGCTATATCAATTTCTTAAATTAATCGTTATCATTATTTTAGTTTCTTTTCTTAATTTGTCATTATCATCGTTTTTACGTTGCTTTGATTTATTTGTCTTCAATCATTTTTGTTCTGGTGGGGTTATTATTAAGTTGCTACCAAATCTAGTCAAGGGCCAAACATTCAATTTAAGCAAAGGTTTGGTTGATGTTGACTTCTTTGAACTTGTACTCATCTCTGTTGATTGTCTTCTTTGCACAGCTCTTCTCATTTCTGCTTTTCTGGTCAAGTTTGTCTTCTTTTTCCATTCATGATTTGATCATACTGTTGGCTCTCTTGTCATCTTTACATATTTTACCAGGTGATGCTGGTGATCCCTCACTCCCTGTTGTGGGGGGGGGGGGGGGGGGGTTGCTGAAGTCTGTTGGTGTATTTTAAGTTGAGAGGAATGGACTCAAATGTCACTCTTCTGAAATTACAAAGCACAGTCAATGGTTCATTTTGTTAGACTCGTCCCAGAAACCTTCCTGGAATTGAGCTGCTGCTATCTGTGAATTAAAACTTAATTATTTTTGTTAGTGACAACAACATGTAATTTCAATCATATGCTCATCTCTCCCATTGTCCTTCTTGGTAGCACCTGTACAAAAGTTACATTATTACATACTTTTGACAAAGATCAGCTCCATCACCATATGCTGAAAAGAAAATCAGATGTGTTATACTCCATCATTATATTCTGAAAGGAAAGTCAGATGTGTTATGCGCTTGCGCAAATGTGGCAATGTTTTTTACCATTTTCTTTTCATATTGCCACTACAGTTTTGACCAAGAAATTAACCAAATTTATCCATGGTCATTATTTTATTGGGCAGAATATGCCCTGTGGGCCCACAAATTAAAGTTTAAATATAGCTGTATTGGCAAAGTAATTGATTTGCCTCAGTGCTTCTTCAAACACCATTTCTCACTCCATTCATACTCAGTCACTCTCACACACACTCTGGCCAGCACACATTCCTGCAGGTTGTGCTCTAAATGCGGCACTGATCATTTTAGCCACAAGGTCTGATCAGGTCAACACAACTATGTCAAACACTATTGAGAAGTGTCAATGGTCGTAAGGTTTAGTTTAAGTCCGCTGTTATAAACCTTTTTTTTCTTTTTACAAATTCTAATAAGTAATTTAGAGTAATAGGCCTGTCAATTGTAATTTTTCAAATGCATTTTTTCTTTTCTCATTTTTTGGTTTTTGCTCATGAGCTGTTTTAAAAAAAAATAAACTTAGAGATCTCTGCATAATCTTGGGTCCATGGCCATTAACATTTCCATCTCATTATCCCAATTTTTACAACGTTTGTGATTTCATAATTTTTTACTTTTGGAGTATTTATATTTATTTTTTTCCTCCAATCTATCTCTAGAAAATTACCAAAACAAGATGGAGTGACCAGTGTCTTTGTTTTCAACAATATTATCATTCTTTGATATTGTGTGTCTTTCTTTATCTTTGTCATATAATAATTATATCATGCTTTTAGCCCTATCTTTGTTTAATGTAATAGCCCTCACTATAGCCTGAAAAGTTTCAGTCTGGATTCAGACCGCATCATAGCACTGAAACTGCGCTGGTTAGAATAACAAATGATTTACTTTTAGCTTCGGACCAAGGCTGTATCTCAATACTAGTTTTACTTGATCTTAGTGCAGCGTTCGATACTATAGATCACACAATACTCCTAGATCGACTACAAAATTATACTGGTATTCAAGGACAAGCATTAAGCTGGTTCAGGTCATACTTATCCGACCGCTACCATTTTGTCTATTTAAATGGAGAAAAATCGATCATAACTTCGGCAAACTATGGAGTGCCACAGGGATCTGTGTTAGGCCCTCTATTATTCTCAATATATATGCTGCCACTTGGTAATATTATAAGGAAACATGGAATTAGTTTCCATTGTTACGCCGATGACACTCAAATATATATTTCATCACGGCCAGATGAATACGCTAAATTATCCAAATTGACAGACTGTGTTAAAGATATAAAAGATTGGATGACGCGTAATTTTCTTTTATTAAATCCAGACAAGACAGAAGTAATACTTATCGGTTCTAAAAACCGTCCACAAAACCTCTCACAACACTACTTTAACATAGTAGGATGCCCTGTTACTTTATCCTCTACTGTAAAAGACCTGGGTGTTATATTAGACTGCAACCTGTCTTTTGAAAAGCATATTTCATATGTTACAAAAACAGCCTTTTTCCACCTTAGAAACATTGCTAAACTACGTAATATGCTATCAGTCTCTGATGCAGAAAAGTTAGTTCATGCATTCATGACCTCGAGACTAGATTATTGTAATGCTTTATTAGCTGGTTGTCCTGCATCCTCAATAAACAAGCTACAGTTAGTCCAAAATGCAGCCGCTAGAGTTCTTACTAGATCAAGAAAATATGATCATATAACACCGATTTTATCATCACTTCATTGGTTACCTATAAAGTTCCGTATTAATTACAAGGTATTGCTACTGACCTATAAAGCCCTAAATGGTTTAGCTCCAGTCTATTTAATGGACCTTCTATCGCCCTATAATCCATCGCGCTCCTTAAGATCACTAAATTCGAGGCTTCTGGTCATACCTAGGATATCCATATTTGATACTCAAATTTACTTGCCCCTAAAACGTAATGACAAGTCTGCCTTAAAGCCACTACTGGACTGTATAGATGAACTGAAACTATGGCTTACTGATAACTTCCTGAGTTTAAATGAAAACAAGACCGAAATGATCTTGTTTGGCCCCAGTGATCGTAGTACACATGTTTGTGACCTTCAAACATTGTCACCTTATAGTACCACCTGTACTCGTAATCTGGGCGTCTGGATTGATAACAACATTAACCTCGAAAAGCAGATAAGTGCTGTGGTAAAATCCTGCTTCTTCCATCTTCGTCTCTTAGCTAAGGTTAAGCCGTTTCTGTCTGGTAATCACTTTGAGATAGCCATGCATGCATTTATAACATCCAGATTGGACTATTGTAATTCTTTATATATTGGAGTTTCTCAGAAACATATCTCCCGTCTACAATTAGTCCAAAATGCAGCTGCACGCCTTCTCAAAGGAAAACGTAAATTTGAACATGTTACTCCGGTTCTGATCTCGCTACATTGGCTACCAATTAAATTTCGAATAGATTTTAAAGTTTTGCTTCACCCAAATTGAAGTCAAGATCACTAAGATCGGGGGAATCTAACTTACTTTCTGTCCCCAGGACCAGACTAAAAAACAGGGGTGACCGTGCTTTCGCAGTTTATGGACCCAAATTATGGAACAGCCTACCCACAAATATCAGATCTGCCCAAACTCTGACATTTTTTAAAACTTCTCTGAAAACGCACCTTTTTTCACTTGCTTTTAACGTACCTTGATGTGTCCGTCTTTCCTCCTCGACGTGTATCTGTTTGTTATGTGCATGTTTTTGTCTATTTTTTATTATTACTATTTTTTTTTTATTTTTTATTTTTTTATTGCTTTGTTAAGCACTTTGGTCAACGCCAGTTGTTTTAAGATGTGCTATACAAATAAAATTGTATTGTATTGTATTGTATATCCAGATCCACCAAAGGAGGGAGAGCATTTTCACATTTAGCTCCGAAGCTCTGGAATAGCCTTCCTGATATTGTTCGTTGCTCAGACTCGCTCTCCCAGTTTAAAACTAGACTAAAGACGCATCTCTTCAGCCAGGCATTCATATAAAATGTTAAAACTTACAGTTACTGTAAATCCGGCCTCTAGTTCATAAAAGCCAGAGGAGAACTGGCCCCCGACTGAGCCTGGGTTCTCCCAAGGTTTTTTTTTCTCCATTGGGTTACTTGATGGAGTTTCAGGACACCACTGGGTCACTTGATGGAGTTTTTCGGTTCCTTGCCACTGTTGCCTTTGGCTTGCTCAGTTGGGGATATTCAAATTAATTAACCAATCATTAATAATATTGATCAGCCCTTCCAAACTTGGATGTCTTTTTTTTATTTTATTGTTTTCCACTAATAAACAAACATTGTTATGTTGTTTTGATTGATACTGTGAAGCTGCTTTGATACAATCTGTATTGTGAAAAGCGCTATATAAATATACTTGACTTGACTTGACTTGACTATACCAAATCCAGCCTCTGCATTACTTGTTCATTATTTGAGCACACTTCTCTCTTTCAGTATGCTTTCTTTTTCTTAAATGGCTGGACTTGAACCTACTGAAAGAGCAGAGAGGGTTAGTTTAGCAGAGAATATAAAAGAATTGCTTTGAGACCAGTGAATACTCAAGATGAATAAAGTTAACATAATAATGCACTAAATTTGAAGCAGTCTTTAGAGTGATCAGTTAAGATGTCACACCTGTGGCGCCTGTTCGAGGAGGGATGTCAGTCCTTCTGTTTTTAGATAACCTTCTTGGCTGTCACTCTGCATGTGTCGTCAGCCTATAATGTCATTCAAGGCCTGGTGTTTAGGCTCTGTTGGTGTTCTGCCTTTTCTCAGTTTAGGCATTGAAAGATTCTGCCACAGTTTTGCATCTCAGAAGTTTCTCTTTGTCTTCAGGAAAGTCTCAAATGAACATTTCACCTTTTTCAGCATTAAATCAGTCTTTCTCCATGCTGAGCTTTCAGAGAATTTTCATCTTCAGGAGGGAGATGAAACCCCTCACCCACTCCTGTTCTCTCTGCAGTCTTCTTCTTTCTGCAGTCTTGTCTCTGACCTTTGCCCTCTTGTTGCTTCCATTCGACACTGTCAGTGAAGCCATCTGTAATTTGAACACTCAGAGATCTGCATGAATCAAATTGGACTTTTACAAATACTAATTCAAACTGTCCTCGAGCTATTAGCTCTTTATCTATATTCCCAAAAATTATCCAAAGATTTAACCATCTTTTTTTTCACTAGTTCTTTAATATAAAAATCTCACTGGTTGACAACAGCAGTTCCTTCATTCTATTTTTAGTAAAGCAGTTCTTCGTTGCAGGAAAAAGCAAGTTATTTCTTCTTTGCAATATCAGCAATAATCTATCTTTGATTATCTTAGTATAATCCAATTAAATAATTTTCCCTATCATAAAATCAGACTTCATTCTTTCTTCTATATTTGCATGCTGTGTTCAAAATAATCATGTATGGTGAATAATCTTTTCCTCAACCAACATCAAGGAATTACTCTTATTTTGAATCAACAATTCCTATTTACTATGATTCTAAAATAGATTGTTTAACCGTGGTCACCCAATCTCGCTCACCTTCAACACATTGCACAGGTCATTTTTTCTTAGCACAAACTTAATCTACAATATAATCATTTTTCTCACTTTTGTCTTCAGGGATAATGAGATAAAAATTTTAGACGTCTTCAGATATAAGATACAATATATTAAGCACGTGCATTTTTATTTATCTTTATCTATTAATATCTTCCATTATATTTCTTAATTAAATATATATTTTATAACTTATTTCATACTACAATAATCTCATAGTTAATATCTTGAAAAAAAAAATTCCTTTACTATTTCCTTTACTTTTAATACATTTATACTCATTTATACATTACTTGTCTCTCAAGCTCATACACACATTCTTTGTCACCTATTTTTAACCACAGTCACAGTCAAGCAGACACAGGATCCCAGACACACACACAAAAGCTATATTCTACTTACAGTGTTACTCACTGTCTTTATAACAATACATCACTGATACACTAACTAACACAGTGAAACTATATAAAACTTTAAAGCCTACCCGAGCAGACCTGTTCATCTTGAACAGCGGTAACCGCAGGCTAAACATCTGTGCGCATGCTATCCCATTATCCTTAATAAGAAACACAGATCAACAATGATATCCTTATCATTGGACTTGTTACCCTTAACAAGTAAACATAAAACCGATTATCCTTAATCAGTACATTTTGTAGGCCACCTTGACAAGAAAACACAAATCAATAACTGATATCCTTATCAGTAAACATATATCCTCTGTGCGCATGCTTTTGCGTTATTATCCATCAAGGCCCACTTAAAAAGCAAACACAGATCCTTATCAGTACCAGTAGGTCAAACAATCCACACAGGATTATTTAAGCACTGGCAAAGACTATTGGGAGCTCCCCCTGTTATTACAAACTAGACATGTACAAAGACAATGCATAAAATTATTTCTGTTAATCATAGACTCCTTTTCATTTTCTTAGTTCTTTGAATTTGGAGAAGCTTTTCTTACCATTTCTGGGCGACCGGTGACCCGCACAAACTTGAAGAAAAAGCAAAAAACTGCTCACCTCTAAGTACAGTGGCCACTGCTGTTTGTGCCAGTCAACGGTAACGCCCATCATGGTTTCTTCAGCTCCTTCCATGTCCCATCTGGGTCGCCAAATGTTGTGGTTTCAATCATTTCAGGACAATGATTTCTCAGAGATCTTTGATAACAGAAAATAATTAGACTTTATTCAACGAACAAAGCCGAGGGCCTCTTGCCAGAGACCACTCCCGAAGAGTCCTCAGCTCCTCACATATATGCCAATGACCCTTCCAAAAAAGGTCATACATAGATATTTTGAGAAATACTTTTGTACCATGTGACATACTGAAATAACACTCTCTGTTGCCTCAGCACTCTAGGCCTCTAGGCCTTCAAAGTCACCCCAAAGACACAGAGAAATAATGGTGTCTAAATTATAGCTAAATTACTTAATTTCCAAATAATAAAATCTTCAACACTACTCATTCAGATAAGATAATATATTGATTTAAAATTTGTAAGACATGTTTTGTGTAAGAAAGCTTTATGCTAGGAGGGCGTAAACCACCCATTAATATATCGTTTTTCACACCTGAGAAAGACAAAGACCCTCCCCTAATGGCCATATTATGTGCTATCAGGTGCTATCGTTATGAGGAGCCTTGCACAAAGAATGAGGAGAGACTTAAAAAAAATGACTTTTAGATTGTGTTTGGGTTTATTTACAACACAACATAATCCAAAGATACACAACAAATGACAAAAAAGCACATTAGTAAACACACTGATCTAAAGACAGAGACTTGGACACTCAACACACCTTTGTGTTATTCCTAAAACATAGTAGGCTACATACCTGTCATCTCCAAGGTGTTTGATTTTTCACTTTACCATGTTCATCTACAGAGACTCATGTGAATGTTTATCTCATGTGAATGTTGAAGTCAGCAGGACTCATCCAGTGGCATCTGGTCCAGCTTTGTAAAGACAAATGCAGGGCTCTCAAGTTTTGAAGACAGGCAAGAGTGACATCCAATCCCCCCCGGGGGCGGGATGGATGGGTCGCGGGAATGGGGGTGTTTCATTAATAATATTATTAGTAGTGTTTTTGTTGTTGTTGTTAATAATTGCTGAATACAAATTTGAATGTTAACACTGATTTAACCCATGTCTGCATGTCCATTTAAAATCTATTTCAGTAACAATAAAAATACATTACGGAGCAGTATTCTGTCTTTGTCATGGATGAATGTCTCATATTTGCCATAAACATAGAATTGGTTGTATTATATAGGAAAATTTGTATTCATGAACATTGTAATCAACCTTTTGGGGATTTAATGTGCAATGTACTTTGATCTCTTGCACACTCATTTCTGCAGTCACTGCAACTAAAAGTTGTTGCCTGTGCTGGTTGACTTCAATGCCTGCTGTCTCTGGGCCAGTATCCTCTAACCTGGCTTTTTTAGGGGGCTTTCCTCTCAGGGCGAATGAGAGGATGCATAATTGCTATTTACCTGAGATCTTTGAAAGACAGATGCAATGATTAATGCATCCTTGGCCAGGATATAATTATAAAATATGACTTGATTTTAAAATGTCTAAAATTACTATGCAATACACTTTAATTTATTTAGTGCTAATAAAATTTGTAAGTCTATTTGGAGAGAGAGATGTTTATAATGTGACAATATGTCAGTCACCGTGTGAAAACGAGAATATGACTAGGCCTAGACTACTTGTTCTGAGCAGGTGTTGTCAGTGAACAGGCTTTAAACTGTTGGCTAAGTTACAGACACTCATGAAAAACTGATGCTAATGTATCACTGAAACATTCTCTAACAGCAGTCAAGTTGTCATTGTTTGTGTCAAACAAGTTGTACATTTGTTGTAACATTAAAACAGGAGATCATGACTTGAGAATGCTCGGAGATTCAGTGTTTCCTCTATGGGTGAACGAATCTTTCGGAAGATGTTGTGCAGAATCCCGTGAACAATTCCAGGATATGCTTTTTTTCATTGTTTGTTGCATTAAATCTTACCCAGATACAATAGTGCTATTTTCTGATTGACTATTGTGTAGACCTTTTCTTTTTTTTTTGATTGGCTGGTAAGTGGCTGACTCGACTTAGAATTCCAGGGGAGAAGCGTCACACGCTTGATTCCTGCCGGTTCTATAGTGAGAGCGGCGCGGCCAGAGAAATTTTGGGTGCTGCGGCATATTAAATATATTATAAATAGTTTTTCCGCGTGAGAAATACAATGTGTGGCGGGAGGGCGTGACAAAAGACCGAAATGAGTGACTGTCACGCTCAATGTGTGACACTTGAGAGCCCTGCATATGTTTCATGTCACAGTGACAAGTATTCACTGAGTTACAGATCATTTTCTGTCGCGTTTCAGAATGAACTTCACATTGAGGGAGATGGGAGAATAAATCATGTTTATTTTCTTTATTTTACGAAAAAAGCAGCCGACCCCAGAGGGTTAATAAATAAACTGCAAGTGTCTTGCGGAAGAACATTGTAGCCGGAGCTACTTTTCTCTGTTAATGTCTATGGCGAGTCATGCAGTTACTGGGCAACTCCGCAGCCGAACCGACCCCGGGATAAAATAGTCAGAATATAAACACTTATTATAGGCGTACCGCAGTGATTTAGGATAAGTCAAAAACACGGTTTGGAAAATGGATTCATGATGTATTTGTTCATTTTGAATATAAGTTACGGACTGCAGCAGCTGCTGATACAACAGCGTTCTGTTGCGCATGCGTGAATTTAACTGAGTAGTACATGACCATGCACTCGCACAAATGCGACCACATAAAATTTTAACTCGCACATTCTCAAAAAATGGTCGCAGTCTGGAACCCTGTAATGAGCAGGTATAGCGGTTGCGGCACAGACAACAATGAAAAGCCAGAAACAACAACAGCTGACTTTAATGTCATCATGGATGAAAAGAAAGAAAGGAGATATGCAAGTTGGTTGATTCAGTAAATTAGCTCAGGTCAGGATAATCATATTTTCTGTCTACACCTGTTGATGTTAGCCTTACGAGGAGCTAACCTTAACATACACTGCTGCTTGGTAACTTCAGACTGTTAGCTAAATATTGAATGTAGAAAATTCTGTGTAGCTTACCTGAGTCCACTTTAAACCGCAGAATTTTCTGTCATCAATGTATGACAAGTAGTGTTGTCAACGTTAACGCATGCAATTCATTTTTGTCCAGCTTTAACAGGTTAAAATATTTAAAGCAATTAACGTAGCATCCGTTCTTTCTGTCATCCTTTAGCTAGAGTTATATGATCACGCTCTTATTCACGCAAATACTTTTAAACCATTCATGCACGACAAGACAAAAGAGAACGCATTGTGAATGTCCTCCTGACACACACACACACACAGACACACACACACACAACGCACAGAAAGACAGAAAGACTCTCGGCAGTATCACACAGACAGCGCGCCAGTATTGAGTTCTCTTTCGTGCTTGAACGAACAATAACACACATTTATGCCAAAATTTCAGTTTTGTCGAGTATCCTCACAAGAACAGTCTTAAATGAGTTAAATAAAATCTTAAATGAAAGTAAATAGTAGTGAGAGAATGAGAAATGCGTGAGATCCTTCCTGTCAGCAGGGGCAGATCTTAAAGTGACAGCAGCCACTAATTCTCTCTGTCAGTAAAGTTAACCAAAGAACAAAGAGAACAGAGTTATTCAATTTCTGTATATTTCATACCTGTTAGAAAGAAAATGAACAGGTAAATATGACATTTATTATGGGTTTAAGTGAAGATTTTTTTAAGTTCACTTAAAATAAAAGTTGTTATAATTTTTGAAGCCTAATGTTTAAAATTTGAAGAAAAATCATTTTCATCGAGACATCAGTAGCTATATAAATATCAGTGATACTGGCCTTCATTCATAAAAATATGCCATTAACATACAGCCGTAACACTAGGAAATAAATGGTGCCATTAAAGATAAGTCCATCTGTGCTCTCACTTTAACCCATGTAGTTGTGAGAATACTGCCTTTTCTAGTATTTTTGACAGAAAAGGCAGATTCGAGATCGACCTGTAATTGACTAATTCTGTATGATCAAGTTGTGTTTAACAAGTTTAACAAGTGGTTTGATCATATTGAGAAGAGGATCTATGACCCCTGGAAGCATCTCTTTCAATAGCTTAGTTGGAATAGGGTCTAGCATACATGTTGTCGATTTAGATGATTTAACAATTTTAGAAAATTCTTTCTCTCCTATAGCAATGAATGAATCAAATTTTTCCTTACAATGCATTCCCTGATGCAATGCTGGAGTAGATGGTTGCAGAGTTGCATAATTTCTCCCTGATATTATCAATCTTATAAGTGAAGAAGGTCATAAAGTCATTACTGTTGTGCTGTTTGGGAACTTCTGGGCTTGAAGCTTTATTTTTCATTAGCTTAGCAACTGTTTCAATTAAATACCTCAGGTTTTGTTTATTTTCTTCTAATAGGGCTGAAAAATAAGCAGATCTAGCAGCTTTTAAGGCCTCTCTGTATTCAATCGAGCTCTCCTTCCATGAAATGCGAAATACCTCTAGTTCAGTTTTCTTCCAGTGGCGCTTGTTAAAAGAGTAAAAGAGAGAGTTAAAAGTTTCTGCCGCAATATCGAGTTCTTCTAAGCTATATGGGATGCTGAGATGATGAAACTGATCAGGGAGATTATTAATAAAGCAATCTTTAGTGGCAGACGTGATGGGTCTAACATATTTGTAACGCTGAGTCGGTTTTGCAGCCTTGGCTAAATGAAGTTTACATGAGACTAGATAATGATCTGAGATGTCATCGCTCTGCTGCGATGTTGTTAAATAACAATGCTGTTATATAATCAACATTGATTCCATGTGACAACAATAGATCAAGAGTATGATTACGACAATGTGTAGGTCCTGACACGTGTCTAACTCCAATAGAGTTAAGAATGTCTTTAAATGCCAATCCCAATTTGTCTTTTTTATTATCTACATGTATATTAAAATCACCAACAATTAGGACTCTATCTGCAGCCAGTACTACTAACTCTGATAGAAAATCAGCAAATTCCTTGATAAAGTCTGTATGGTGCCCTGGTGGCCCGTATACAGTAGCCAGCACAAATCTCAAACGTGATGTATCATTTACACTATATATTGTTACATTAAGCAGCAACATTTCAAAAGAATTAAATTTGAAACTAGACTTCTTAGTATTTTTTAAAATATTACTATAAATTACAGCAACACCTACCCCTTTGCCTTTCAGACGAGGTGAGACAGCTGGCAGACGGTCGGTTTAGCCAGTCTGTCTGCTTCCTGACCTGAGCCCCAGATTGTCATGTTTGTGCTCTAGGACTATGAGCCATATTACTAGAGAGAAGAGCAGCACCATCCCAGGAGGGATGAATACCATCTCTTTTCAACAGGTCAGGTCTGCCCCAAAAACTTTTCCAATTGTCTATGAATTCTATATTATTTTGCAGACACCACTTAGACAACCAGCCATTGAGTGACGACAATCTGCTATCTCATCACTCCGACTAACAGGAAGGGGGCCAGAGTAAATTACAGTGTACTTGCGAGTTCACACACCTCTATAACATTAATTTCAGTGATCCCCGACTGGTAAAGTCAAACATCATTTGTACCGATGTGAATAATAATCTTTTACGATTTTACGATTAGCATTAGCCAGCACTTTTAAATTAGCTTTGATGCTAGGCGCTCTGGCTCCTGGTAAACATGTAACTATGGTGGCTGGTGTCTCTATTTTCACGTTCCGGGTAATAGAATCGCCAATAACTAGGGCACATTCAACAGGATTCACAGTGGGTGGTTCACTGAGTGGGGAGAATCTATTTGAAGTTGTAATTGGAACGGAAGAGTGGTGTTTTGTCCCGCGATTACAGCGTCTTACCGTCACCTAATTGCCCTGCTGCACGGGCTCTACTTCAGCCGGAACCGAACAACGTACAGTGTTCACTAAGCTAGGTGCATCCAAAATAGTATCTAAGGCCCTTTCACTCTTACATTTAACCTCAATTAAAGTTTGGTTGCATGTCTATACATGTTACATGAAGTGCAAGTCACAATAAGAGGAGAAGATGACATGACTCCCGTGTTTGTTGTCTGATTCTACTTACCACAGCTTTGATGGATTTGTAAAAGGCGCAAGCTAAATAAATAAATAAATAAATAAATAAAGAGCGCACGGATGGCACGCTAACAGGCTAGCGAATTAGTAGCTTGTGCTAGAAACGATTTTGATTTAAGCTAGCATTGTCAGGTTAATATGTGATGGAGAGTAAGTTATATTTAGCAGTATAAACAACAGGGAATGATAATAAATAATGATTCAAAACAGATATGCGAAGCTACAGATGCTACAGACACAAACCAACAGCAAGGCAGTAAGGCAGACAGGAGTCTCCAAGTCTCCAGGAGTCTGGTCACTTTATAACATGCATCAGAATACTCTATTACTGTTAAGCCCACTATGAATATTAAAATACGCCGAACCATCTGTCCTGTATCATAGCTACCTTTGCAGAAAAAACCCAGCGTGAAAATCAGTTCGGTATGATTAATTAAATGTCGTCGATAGGGCATCTACTCTCTATTATGTCTATGCTGAGACTACACTGCTGTTCCACGTTTGGCCAGATTCACTGCATGACAACGATCATGTGTGTTTCGTGTTTATTCTCACACCTTTAGTTCCACTAAAGCTCACAAATCAGTTTTTTATAACAGTAAACACTCTTTTCATGTAGTCATGAAGTTATTTTGTCATGTTTATCAAAATAAAACTGATTAAAAAAACGTAGACTCCACTTTATTGATAGTAGCTGTAGGCTTATGTTGAACTTTATTCTTGTTCAAACAGACGCTGTACGAAGCAGTACATAAAGTATTGAATGAAAATGTCTCTGAAACATCTGTGCATTTGGCAAATATTGCAGTAGCGTTGCATTGCATTGTACTTCAGCTGTGGTACAGTATGCAAAAACACAGCGCAAGTGTCACTACGGGAACCAGAAAGTGTCCGACTTAAGGCCGCGGACTTCGAAGGATGCAGCCTATTCGTCCTTCGAAGGACGCACCTTGTAGCCTTCGTAGGATTTCCTAATTGCGCATCCAGGTGTTCCCGATTACCGCTCCATGGCGCCAAGCAACAGTGCGAGACGGAGCTGCCATCCTGATGATTAATTTGTTATAATTGAGTAAACAGCTATGGAGCCAGAATTGGCTATTGTAATTTTTATGTTTTATATTTTACTGAGGATGTTAAATACATAGATTTTCTAAACGACATTTAGGCCACTTGTCTTTAAAGTAAATTTTTTAGGAGGAAAAAGTTCAGTAGGCTATAAGCAAAAAAAACCTTCACATATAAAAAAGAAATATAACACAAACACAAGGTTAGGTTATATAAAAATAAAACATTCATAATTTATTTTATGATTAACATATTACTGTCTTCAGTGAACTCAACGCAAATGATAATAATATTATTATTATTAGCCTACATTTAGGCTACATATTTAGAAGGCGCTTTTATCCAAAAAAGGAACAAAGAAATTCGTCAAATGTCAGTCATAATACAGGGCTAAGATTATCACAAATAAACACAAGATTTTGACGCAAATGTGTGTGGGAGTGTGAGCGCGCACTGCATGGCACGGAGGCGCGGGCGCGAACACTTGCATTTTCCCATCAACAGTGGAAACAACTCAATAATTTCTGGTCATACAGAAAAGAATAATACATCATTCGCAACTACTTTTATTTGTCCCAACTCACATAACAAGAAAACGTTGTGCTTTTGTAAAATAAAATAAAACAATCAGTCGCGCTGTCATGATCTCCGTGAACTAGAGCGCGTCTCATAAATGAACTGAAACAAAATATACCTAGCCTAAAGCTTGAAATGTTCACTTTTAAACGAACAATTAAAATGCCTCATTATTTATTCAGACACATTTATTATCATTAGCCTATAAATCATGGTTCCAGACATGGCTCTTCTCATTCAGCATTGCAGGAAAAATATAATTTCCAGGTTCTAATCTGGCCTTAGAAAACCAGTAAAATCGACATTTGTCCCATAGTAATTTGTGAATATTTTAAATGTTTAATAAAGGGGCAAAAAGTCTTTTTTTTTTTGTTTGTTGCGCAGCATTTGTGTAGCCTACTGTTAAAATTTTGGTGTTCAACTTTGGCTTTTAAAAATACAACAACCTTTCATTTTTAGTTTTTCAATTACGGCTTAAAAAAAGAAAAACGAATGGACGCAAAAGTAAGCTACCTTATATTAATAAATATTTCAAATAATGTATTTGTAGAAAGGTTTGATAGTCAATCAAAATACTAGTAAAATCAAAGACTTTAATCTAAAAAATATCACTAAAAATAGTGATAACTATAACTAAACTATCTTTAGTTTAATAGTCCGTGTAAATTTGCGTCCATTCGTTTTTAATTTTTTAACCCGTAATTGAAAAACGAAAAATGAACGGTTGTTGTATTTTTAAAAGGCATAGGCCTAGTTGAACACCAACATTTGAATTTGAACTGTAGGCTACACACCAAATGCTGCACCAAAAATGCTGTCGTCACCGGCGCGCAATGAATTATGGGGTAGGATCAGGGTAGGATAGGCCGCTAAGGATCCATTTATGTATCCTTCCTTTCACGGGGAAACGAAGGGTGCATTTGGCGTCGCTTTTGAATCAGGGTAGCCTTCGTCGCGCCGCGATGACGCAACCGGCCTTCGAATACGGCCTTCGAAGGATTCGGAATTGAATTGGGACAGCCTTCATCGCGCCGCGGTGGCGCAATCGGCCTTCAAATGCGTCCTTCGAAGATGCAGCCTTTGAATTGGGACAGCCTTCGTCGCGCCGCTGTGACGCAATCGGCCTTCAAATGCGGCCAATCGGCCTTCAAATGCGGCCTTCGGAGGACGCAGCCTTCACATTGGGACACAGCTAGAGACGCGTTTTTTTGACAGCCTGCTTATGGGGCGAGCAGCTAGTGGATCGTTAGGAAAGATTAGATGAATGTGATCATTTATTTTTGGGCCTGAAATCACTGATACAACCTTTAACATAAGCCTACTTGCATTTTATGGTTGTTGCATTTCATTTACTTCATAAATCACAGAAATTGCAATGGTTTCTATTAAAATACCAATAGGAACCATTGGCTTTTACCATTTAAACCACTACAGAATTAGTGTGTTTGGGACATATTCCATCAGGGGCGTAGGAGCTATTCTGAACCTAGGGGGGGACAGTAAACGCTAAACCGGAGGTATGCCCCCCCGGGAATTTTTTTTGAAAAATAAACCATTAAATGCCACTTTCTGGAGAGTTTTGTGCAAAGAAATGGAGAAATTGAGTCTTACATGATATGTGAAAAACTGCAAGGTTAAGAGCATATACATGTTGATATTACAACAATGCAAAGTATTAGGACATTTATCATTTACATTACTGTTAATCAGTCATACTTATTAACTCAAATAAATAGTTGATTTGATTTCCATTAACTATAAAATACTAAAAAATAAAATCAATCTATCCCTTGTGGAAAGGTTGCTTGGTAGCTAAAAGTAGGTCTAGCAAGTCTTATATTTCAAGTAATTCACACAGACCAAACACAAATATGCTGACTGAATAGATTGCTAGTTTATTTTGAGTAGCCAGCTAGCAGTTCTCTTGGCAGTTTGCTGATAATCCGGTGTCTGAAGTAACATGCTCAAAACATCTCCTGAGAAAAATACCAACCTCTTGGTTATTTAATTTTGGTTTAGTCTTATTTTCTTTACCTTGTCATTCAAGGCCAGGGCACTTTTTGTACATTTCTGGAACTTTTGCGCGCTTCCACATCCCGTGCAACTACGGATCTCCCAACGACATATTGCTGCGTACACTTATCCGTGTCACCGTGTCGACTGACGACATAAGCAGCTGAAGAATACGGGCGTTTTTAAAATTTTAATCATGTATTTAAAAGTTGCCGAATGGATTAATTTGGAGACTCTTGCAGGCAATGCAAAACAAAATCTTACATTGGGAAATAGTGGGGGGGGGACAAAACTTAGATTTTGAAATGTGGGGGGGACATGTAATGGCTCCTACGCCCCTGTATTCCATTATTATTTAATGCCTCCACCAATAGAACCCAACACACATCAGGAGAAACCCACAGGGACCACTATAATTCCCATTACAACCATTAACATTCCCATGAAAACCATTAAATCCAATAGAATTTCTGTAATTGTATACAACTATTAATGACCCATGTGCGGCCTGTTTAACTGAGTTTGAGCCTATTTCTTCTACTTTTCTTGTTGAGCTTATCAATAAAATGAAGCTTTCCTCTTGTTCCTTGGATGTGATGCCTCCTCGTCTTTTTAGGGAAGTGCTATGTGTAGTAGAACCTTTTGTTTTAGCTATTATAAACAGCAGCCTCTCTCAAGGTACTGTCCCAGCTACCATGAAACATGCAGTAGTGAATCCTCTCCGCAAAAGAGCCAGTTTAGATCCTTTGATTTTGGATAACTATCGTCCAATTTCAAAATTACCATTTTTATCAAAAGTAATGGAAAAGGCTGTTTTCCATCAATTGACGGTATTTTTAAGCGAGAATAATTTATTAGACAAATTTCAGTCTGGTTTTAGACAATATCACAGTACAGAGTCAGCCTTGCTGAAGGTGTTGAATGATCTATTGCTGGCTGTGGATTGGGGAAACTGCGCAATTTTGTTCCTTTTGGACCTCAGTGCTGCGTTTGATACCATTGACCATGCTATCTTGCTGGAACGGTTGAGTAACTGTGTAGGAATTCAAGGTATCGCATTGGAATGGTTTAAATCGTATCTCTCTGATAGAACATTTTCTGTGGAGGTTGGGAAATTTTTTTTGGGCCCGCTGTTGTTTTCGTTGTATCTGCTCCCTTTAGGCTTGATTTTTCGAAAGCACAATATTCCATATCACTTTTATGCAGATGATACACAGGTTTATCTCCCTTTGAAAAATGGGGATAATTATGACAAAGTCTTTGTTGACCTGTCTTGATGAGGTAAGAGGCTGGCTGGCAGCTAATTTTTTAACACTGAATGATTCTAAAACTGAAATTGTAGTTTTTGGTTCACCAGCTTCTAATATGCAGATTGAAAAACAACTGGGTCCTTTAAGAGGGAACTCTCGTGCTCATACTAAAAACTTGGGAGTGATTTTTGATAACGGCCTTAAATTTGACAAACAAATTAACTCTGTAGTGAAGAGTAGCTTTTATCATTTGAGATCTATTGCGAAATTAAAAGCATTTTTAACAGTAAAAGATTTGGAGACAGTGATCCATGCCTTTATTTCATCAAGGCCGGATTATTGTAACTCGTTGTACCTTGGGGTGGCTAAGTCGTCCTTATCCTGCCTACAAATGTTACAAAACGCTGCCGCCAGGCTTC
This sequence comes from Semotilus atromaculatus, assembly GCA_031834385.1. Classification (NCBI taxonomy): domain Eukaryota; kingdom Metazoa; phylum Chordata; class Actinopteri; order Cypriniformes; family Leuciscidae; genus Semotilus; species Semotilus atromaculatus. The sequence continues at coordinate 22,568,680 of JAULUF010000022.1, forward strand.
TTACTGGTACTCGAAAGAGGGAACATATTTCGCCTGTTCTTGCTTCGCTTCACTGGTTGCCAGTCGAATACCGCATCAAGTTCAAGGTATTATTATACGTTTTTAAGGGGTTAAATGGTCAGGCGCCTCAATACATTACGGATCTTCTCCATAGGAAATGTTCTAGACCTTTAAGGTCCTCAAACAAGTTGATGCTTACTATGCCACGATCTAGACTGAAATTAAAAGGGGATTGTGCATTTTCTGTCGCTGCTCCACGTCTGTGGAATGATTTGCCGGACCATCTAAGGCTATCTCCCACTGTTGATAGTTTTAAATCTTTACTAAAGACTCATTTCTTCTCTTTGGCGTTTGGTCAAATGTAATTTTATGATGTGCTTTATGATGGGCTTATGTTGTGTTTATGTTGATTGGTGTATTTGTGTATTTTATATTGTTTGAACCGACTGTACTTTGGTCAGCAGTGGCTGTTTTAAACGTGCTCTATAAATAAAAGTGCCTTGCCTTGCCTTGCCTAATGGTTTCTATAGTTTTTTTAGCAGGGCAGTATCATGTGTGAAAGCTTTATCTTGTTTAGCTGTGGGAAGCAGAACTCTAGGCTATAACTTGTTAACTGGCGGGACTGATATTTTTGTATGTTGAAAGGGATGTGCTTGGGTAACTGGTTGTACTTGTATAGTGTAGCAGAGGGTTTTTGAAGTTTCTGTCTTTGATGCATGTTTTTATGTAACAATGTTCAAATGTTCTCTAATTAATAAAAAAAAATAATCCACTCTCCTTAACAATAACGCCAATCCAAACACCAACTACTACAACCCACGGTGTTGCCATGGTTTGGCTTCACTTTTATCAGAAATACAGCCGCCAGTTTTCAAAACCTGTCAACACTGGATTGAGCTGTCAAAGCAGTCAGGTGGTTCACTACAGGAGTGAACCAGTGTGTTTGCTTCAGACGTCATTTTCACGTGACTAGTGACGTAATGATACAAGCTCCGAAGCAGTGGTTCATTGCAAGGACCGTTCGAGTTTGAAACAAGCTTTGGAGCATCGGTGTCACACGTAACATCACTACTAATAAGTGTGCACCCTTGATCACGCTACTTAACAGTAGGAGAAAAGTGCATAATCGCAAGGTTTATGACCGGCTTAATTGAGACTGTAAGGGAGCGGGGAATGAGTTTATGTGTATGAGTGTGTGTGTGTGGCCCGCACTCAGTGACGGAGCCGCATATATATATCTGTATATATACACTCACCGGCCACTTTATTAGGTACCCCATGCTAGTAACGGGTTGGACCCCCTTTTGCCTTCAGAACTGCCTCAATTCTTCGTGGCATAGATTCAACAAGGTGCTGGAAGCATTCCTCAGGGAGTTTGGTCCATATTGACATGATGGCATCACACAGTTGCCGCAGATTTGTCGGCTGCACATCCATGATGCGAATCTCCCGTTCCACCACATCCCAAAGATGCTCTATTGGATTGAGATCTGGTGACTGTGGAGGCCATTTGAGTACAGCGAACTCATTGTCATGTTCAAGAAACCAGTCTGAGATGATTCCAGCTTTATGACATGGCGCATTATCCTGCTGAAAGTAGCCATCAGAAGTTGGGTACATTGTGGTCATAAAGGAATGGACATGGCCAGCAACAATACTCAGGTAGGCTGTGGCGTTGCAACGATGCTCAATTGGTACCAAGGGGCCCAAAGAGTGCCAAGAAAATATTCCCCACACCATGACACCACCACCACCAGCCTGAACCGTTGATACAAGGCAGGATGGATCCATGCTTTCATGTTGTAGACGCCAAATTCTGACCCTACCATCCGAATGTCGCAGCAGAAATCGAGACTCATCAGACCAGGCAACGTTTTTCCAATCTTCTATTGTCCAATTTCGATGAGCTTGTGCAAATTGTAGCCTCAGTTTCCTGTTCTTAGCTGAAAGGAGTGGCACCCGGTGTGGTCTTCTGCTGCTGTAGCCCATCTGCCTCAAAGTTCGACGTACTGTGCGTTCAGAGATGCTCTTCTGCCCACCTTGGTTGTAACGGGTGGTTATTTGAGTCACTGTTGCCCTTCTATCAGCTCGAACCAGTCTGGCCATTCTCCTCTGACCTCTGGCATCAACAAGGCATTTCCGCCCACAGAACTGCCGCTCACTGGATGTTTTTTCTTTTTCGGACCATTCTCTGTAAACCCTAGAGATGGTTGTGCGTGAAAATCCCAGTAGATTAGCAGTTTCTGAAATACTCAGACCAGCCCTTCTGGCACCAACAATCATGCCACGTTCAAAGTCACTCAAATCACCTTTCTTCCCCATACTGATGCTCGGTTTGAACTGCAGGAGATTGTCTTGACCATGTCTACATGCCTAAATGCACTGAGTTGCCGCCATGTGATTGGCTGCTTAGAAATTAAGTGTTAACGAGCAGTTGGACAGGTGTACCTAATAAAGTGGCCGGTGAGTGTATATACAGAACACTTTAATTGACTAAACATAAGATGTACTGTAATGGTCATTCAATATGAAAATCATTTTTGATTTGGTTATCTAGGCCTATATATAAATGTGCTCTTAATATGGTCTTAATAATTGTAGAGGTCTCATCTCATGCGTTTTCTTTCCCACCCGCAGCTCCATTAGCCTGACGTCGTCATACTCAGATTCTAGTCAGAATGTGAGTCTGATACTGCTCCATTGGGCTGTAATTATAGGGCGTGTTTCAACTGAACCAGGAAAGAAAATGCCTCAGCACTCAATTGGATCGACAAATGCCTTGATCGCGGTTCTCTGTTCCTCTTTCCAAATAAATGCGCTGTCTACATCTTCTATAACAGACGCGATGGCTGAATTCTAAATTCTCCAGCAGCAGCCATTCTTTGTTGTAAACGAATTAAACTCAAGCGCTCTTTGGAGACGTGGATGATTGTGTTACTGTTGATCATCTGTCCTTCATCGTATAAAGCCCGCCCTGACAATTTGATTGGTCCGAACAGCTTTGTTTCGGGCATACTTGCTTCACAACGGATCAAGTCCAGACCGAACTTCCCAGACAGCATCATACTGTCGGCCCAGATCCGGCCCACATCTGGTATACGTGGAATCCAGACGGCCCAGATGTGGGCCGGATCTAGGCCGACACTATTTTGCTGTCTGGGTTCCCACCCTCAAATGTTGTGGGCGGGGCTAAGTTCAGCTGGCATCAAGGCTACAGCTGCATGGTAATTAGCAAAAATTCCTGAGGTAAATAAAAGTAAAATAAAAAAAATTTGCTTCTCAACACTTTTAATTTGTTTAGATATTCATACAATAGACACAATTGCCAGAAGCAGGAGCCATCTTCTTTGTTTTCAAGTAGCAGGGAATTCATGAGGAACCATCGCAACTCTGCCGTCATTGTTAAGCCCCCTCACCGACTCTATACACGATGTGATTGGCCTGACTAGAGTTTGGTTTTCCAGCTCGCAAGCCAATGGAGAGTTGCTAGACGACACTAGCTGCAAAATAAAATTTACTGCCGCTAGGGTGCGTCCAGATTTCTAGGCTAAGGTTCGGCAGTTGGCGGGTGAATTATTTATTTTTAATAGCGGATTCAGGTGACGTTAGAGCTGATCTGCACATATTTAGCGCAAGAGCCCTAGAGCCCCCTATAAAGTTCAATGTCAAGTCAATGCACAGACTTTTTCTTTGTTCAATTTGCGCACTGAACATTGGTTGGAGCTCTTAATTTCGATCTCTTAATGTGCACTAGATTAATTAAGTTATCTTTAAAACCCTTTTCGGTGTTTAGTTCAATGTATTCAAATAATTGTTCAGTTGTTACATTGACTGCTGTCAATAAAAGAAACACATGAACACCATGATTCCTTTGTCCGTCTTAACCCCCTCCCCCCATATCATTTATAAATATATATATTTTTAATATTTTATAGTTTATATTATTAAATCTAACAGACATGAATTGAAAGCCGAAAGCTTAATATCTCTATTTCATGGGTTGTTTAATAGAAAAGTTTAATTTGAAGCAGTGTTTTTTTTTTGTGGTGTCAGCAGTGTCTTGTCAAAGTGTTGAATCTCATTGTTCACATAAATTCTTACATACACACCTGCACACTATTCCTGTGATTTATTTTCTTTCTCTGCGATTAATGCAAAACTCATCATGGTGACATGCATGCACAGCTTGTATCATGTCACAGTTGGCACAGCTGACCTCTCACTAGCCCTTTTTTTCTGTATTTCTGCCATGTGCTCTGTAATTTACAAGTCACAGTAGGGTTCGGCAGATTTTTTTATTGTCACAGCCATGTGTTAAGTTTCACTGTTTTCACTAGTTTCTTAATCTTTGTAATGTCTAGTCATTTAATTCTAGTAATTTATCAGTTGTCATGGTTTATAATTCATCCACACCTGTACCCTCTATTTCTCCTCTGTACTTGGTCTTGTGTTAATGTTACGTTCATGAATTAATTGTTCATTCGTTCCCAGCTTTTATTAAATGTATTATTTTCGTTCATTCTTCATCACGCATCTCTCTTATTGGATTACTAAAATCAACCTGTGACAGTGATATTATTATTATTTATTGTGTGTCTGTGATGTATTATGCACCATTGTAATGTTATAGTAGGCTATATCATAATTATTTTTGCTGTCTATACCAAAGGAGTGAAGAACGGGCCTTTTATTTGTGATTTTTAAAAAAAAAGTTTTATATTTTTATTTTTATTTATTATTATAAACTATATTATTAGGGCCCAAGCCCCGAAAGGGCGCAGAGCCCTATTGTTCTTCTTAGGATTATTAGGGCCCAAGCCTTGAAAAGGCGAAGGCCCTATTGTTTTCCTTAGGATTATTATTATTTTTATTATTAGGGCCCAAGCCTTGAAAAGGCGAAGGCCCTATTGTTTTCCTTAGAATTATTCTTTATTATTATTCTTATTAGGGCCCAAGCCTTGAAAAGGCGAAGGCCCTATTGTTTTCCTTAGGATTATTATTAGGGCCCAAGCCTTGAAAAGGCGAAGGCCCTATTGTTTTCCTAAGGATTATTTATTAGGGCCCAAGCCTTGAAAAGGCGAAGGCCCTATTGTTTTCCTTAGGATTATTAGGGCCCAAGCCTTGAAAAGGCGAAGGCCCTATTGTTTTCCTTAGGATTATTTATTAGGGCCCAAGCCTTGAAAAGGCGAAGGCCCTATTGTTTTCCTTAGGATTATTAGGGCCCAAGCCTTGAAAAGGCGAAGGCCCTATTGTTTTCCTTAGGATTATTCTTTATTATTATTATTATTATTAGGGCCCAAGCCTTGAAAAGGCGAAGGCCCTATTGTTTTCCTTAGGATTATTATTATTCTTTTTATTCTTATTAGGGCCCAAGCCCTGAAAGGGCGCAGAGCCCTATTGTTCTTCTTAGGATTATTAGGGCCCAAGCCTTGAAAAGGCGAAGCCCCTATTGTTTTCCTTAGGATTATTCTTTATTATTATTATTATTAGGGCCCAAGCCTTGAAAAGGCGAAGGCCCTATTGTTTTCCTTAGGATTATTTATTATTAGGGCCCAAGCCCTGAAAGGGCGCAGAGCCCTATTGTTCTTCTTAGGATTATTAGGGCCCAAGCCTTGAAAAGGCGAAGGCCCTATTGTTTTCCTAAGGATTATTAGGGCCCAAGCCTTGAAAAGGCGAAGGCCCTATTGTTTTCCTTAGGATTATTTATTATTATTCTTATTATTAGGGCCGAAGCCTTGAAAAGGCGAAGGCCCTATTGTTTTCCTAAGGATTATTTATTAGGGCCCAAACCTTGAAAAGGCGAAGGCCCTATTGTTTTCCTTAGGATTATTTATTAGGGCCCAAGCCTTGAAAAGGCGAAGGCCCAATTGTTTTCCTTAGGATTATTAGGGCCCAAGCCTTGAAAAGGCGAAGGCCCTATTGTTTTCCTTAGGATTATTTATTATTATTCTTATTATTAGGGCCCAAGCCTTGAAAAGGCGAAGGCCCTATTGTTTTCCTAAGGATTATTTATTAGGGCCCAAGCCTTGAAAAGGCGAAGGCCCTATTGTTTTCCTTAGGATTATTTATTAGGGCCCAAGCCTTGAAAAGGCGAAGGCCCTATTGTTTTCCTTAGGATTATTAGGGCCCAAGCCTTGAAAAGGCGAAGGCCCTATTGTTTTCCTTAGGATTATTTATTATTCTTCTTATTAGGGCCCAAGCCTTGAAAAGGCGAAGGCCCTATTGTTTTCCTAAGGATTATTCTTTATTATTATTCTTTATTAGTGCCCAAGCCTTGAAAAGGCGAAGGCCCTATTGTTTTCCTTAGGATTATTTTGTAAAAAAATTTTTTTTTTTATTAGGGCCCAAGCCCTGAAAGGGCGAAGGCCCTATTGTTTTCCTAAGGATTATTTATTATTAGGGCCCAAGCCTGAAAAGGCGAAGGCCCTATTGTTTTCCTAAGGATTATTATTAGGGCCCAAGCCTTGAAAAGGCGAAGGCCCTATTGTTTTCCTAAGGATTATTAGGGCCCAAGCCTGAAAAGGCGAAGGCCCTATTGTTTTCCTAAGGATTATTAGGGCCCAAGCCTGAAAAGGCGAAGGCCCTATTGTTTTCCTAAGGATTATTATTTAGGATTATTATTATTATTATTATTATTATTATTATTATTATTATTAGGGCCCAAGCCTGAAAGGCGAAGGCCCTATTGTTTTCCTAAGGATTATTATTTAGGATTATTATTATTATTATTATTAGGGCCCAAGCCTTGAAAAGGCGAAGGCCCTATTGTTTTCCTAAGGATTATTCTTTATTATTATTATTATTATTATTATTATTTTACTAACTTTTGGGCACTTTTGGGGGCCTTAACATGCTCGAAAACTCTTGAAACTTTGCACACATCTCAGAACCCGCGGCCATCAGGGTCGGGCTGAAGATGGTACCCGGGCGTGGCAGGGGGGCTCGACAGCGCCCCCTGGAACGGGGTTTGAACACTTGGTCCATAAATCAAACACGCTTGCATGTAATAATATGAAACTCAGTACACATATAGATCTCATCGATTCATATATACTTCATGCTCTTACTTTTTACCCCAGCCCAACAGGAAGTCGGCTATTAAGGGTTGTTTGGAAAACACATGCAATGGAATGTGAAATACTCCTCCTAGAGAATTCAAACACACGGCACGAAACTCGGTCAGCATGAAGTCAAGACACTGAGGATGAAAAATTGCCAGGGGATTTTTGATATCTCGAACGGTTTGGCCGTGGCGAGTAAACGAAATTATGGCGAGAAACGTGAAACAGGAAGTGTGTTATAACTACTGCATACATTAACTAATCTTGATGAAACTTCAGCAGTGTGTTCGTTGTAAGAGTCCGATCACATGGATGTGACTATTGTGAGTCAAAGTTATAGCGCCACCAACTGGCAGCAGGAAGTGTGTCACTTTCAAAATGCTTTTAAATCACCCTCTTATTTTTACCCGATTTGCTTCAAACTTTATGTGCATAATGTAGACACACGCCAGATGTAGACCTGTGAAAGGATTATTGATATCTTAGATACTGTTGCCATGGCAATGCATCAAACATTAATGTTCCTTTTTTTAAGCTTTTTCATGCTTTTTTATGCTTTCGGGCACTTTTGGGGTTCTTAACGTGCTCGAAAACTCTTGAAACTTTGCACACGGGACAAAACCCGCGGCCATCAGGGCCGGGCTGAAGCTGGTACCCGGGCGTGGCAAGGGGGCTCGACAGCGCCCCCTTGAACGGGTCAGACAATTTGGTCCATATATCCAACACGCTTTACCCTATTTGCTTCAAACTTGATGTGTATAATGTAGACACAAGCCAGATGTAGACCTGTGAAAGGATTGTTGATATCTTAGATGCTGTTGCCGTGACAACGCATCAAACTTTAATATTCTTTTTGGATACTTTTGAGATTCTTAGCGCACTTTTGGGGCCCTTAACATGCTCAAAAACTCTTGAAACTTTGCACACGGGTCAGAAACCGCGGCCATCAGGGCCGGGCTGAAGCTGGTACCCGGGCGTGGCAGGGGGGCTCGACAGCGCCCCCTGGAACGGGGTCCGAAAACTTGGTCCATAAATCAAACAGGCTTTACCCGATTTGCTTCAAACTTGATGTGTATAATGTAGACACACGCCAGATGTAGACCTGTGAAAGGATTGTTGATATCTTAGATGCTGTTGCCGTGACAACGCATCAAACTTTAATATTCCTTTTGGATACTTTTGAGACTCTCAGCGCACTTTTGGGGCCCTTAACATGCTCAAAAACTCTTGAAACTTTGCACACGGGTCAGAACCCGCGGCCATCAGGGCCGGGCTGAAGCTGGTACCCGGGCGTGGCAGGGGGGCTCGACAGCGCCCCCTGGAACAGGGTCCGAAAACTTGGTCCATAAATCAAACACGCTTGCATGTAATAATATGAAACTTGGTACACATATAGATCTCATCGGTTCATATATCCGTTGTACTTTTACTTTTTACCCCAGCCCAACAGGAAGTCGGCTATTAAGGCTTGTTTGGAAAACGCATGCAATGGAATTCGATATACTCCTCCTAGAGAATTCAACCAATCGCCACGAAACTCGGTCAGCATGAAGTCAAGAGATTGACGATGAAAAGTTGCCAGGGGATTTTTGATATCTCGAACGGTTTGGCCGTGGCGAGGAAACGAATTTATGGCGAATAATGGAAACAGGAAGTGTGTTATAACTTCTGCATACATTAACTGATCTTGATGAAACTTCAGCAGTGTGTTCGTTGTAAGAGTCCGATCACATGGATGTGACTATTGTGAGTCAATGTTATAGCGCCACCAACTGGCAGCAGGAAGTGTGTCACTTTCAAAATGCTTTGAAATCACCCTCTTATTTTTACCCGATTTGCTTCAAACTTTATGTGTATAATGTAAACACACGCCAGATGTAGACTTGTGAAAGGATTATTGATGTCTAAGATACTGTTGCCGTGACAACGCATCAAACGCATCAAACTTTAATATTCTTTTTGGATGCTTTTGAGACTCTTAGCATGCCTGAAATTGCTTAAAATTGCATGAAACTCGACAGACAGATCACATTTATTAGCCAGTAGACATGTGCAAAGTTTCAGAAACGGGCGTGGTGCAGGGGCTCAGTAGCGCCACCTTTTGACAAAAGTGGGGGTGTTAGTTATATAGTTTTACCTACAATCATAAAACTCGGTACGCATATTGTACAGCAACTAGTGCTTATTCTTTAGGTACTAGTGCCTATTCTTTAGATACTAGTGCTTATTCCTTAGGGACTAGTACCTTTTAAAAGATACTAGTACTTATTCATTAGATACTATATTAGTATCTAAAAATACTAGTATCTAAAAAATAAGTACTAGTAGCATGAAAATAGAGACTAGTGGGTTTAAATGATTAAATGTTAAAACGGCTTGCCATAAGCCTACGTCTCTGTGTTTGTGCCTGTCTGTGTGTGTGTGTGTGTGTGTGTGTGTGTAGGGGGAGGAGGGCTAGATTAACCATTTCACTGCTGTGTGGTTTGGCCTGCATTAAAAAGGAAAATAAATGTCTTAAGCCTTGTATTTTTTAAATAAGTTTTTTTAATAAAGTAAAGGAATCACAGACTGTTTTTAAATGGGGTTGGATAAATATTTTTTTGTTTTTAAACTGTGTGTGCGTGCGTGCGTGCATGTGTGTGATTGTGCCTTGGTGTCTGTTACAGTTACAAGAGTTTAATCCTTGTTCAAATTTAAGTTTAAGGCCTTGTCTTTTTGAATCCATTTGCAGCTTTTTATTAAGAATGGTCAAGACAGGCAGGGTGAACAATGGCAAACAGGGCAGAACAGAAAAGGCAGAGACAAACCAGGTGAGAAGGGTCTGGCTGCAGACTGTGGGCGACTGGAGCTCCACTCTCAAACAGGAAATACGTCACCTCCACTTCGCGGGGGCGGGGCGGAGTAAATTCGCGGGGTTTTTACATTCCATACTGGCCTTCTATTCAGGTATTTGCTAATTGGTGACGTATATATGCGCTCCGCGTGATTTTTTTTCCCAAACAACTTCAGCGGAAATCCCGCCCTGCAGCTAATTCTAAAGTTTTCATTGGTCATGTCAATCACTGTACAGATTGCCTACACCCAACCCTGATCCCTAAACCTACCCGTCACTATAACCTAAACCAATGAAATCGGCTGCAGGGCGGGATTTCCGCTGAAGTGGTTTGGGAAAAAAAATCACGCATGCGCTCCGGCGCAGTGGAGGTGACGTATTTCCGCTTTTTGAATGGAGCTCCACTCGCCCCGTAGTCTGCAGCCAGCCCCTATTGAACCAGGTTGACAGGCAAAGGACAAAGACCTCCAGATAAATACTAGGCTTCTGGATTTACACATTTAAGTGCTACAAAACATATTGACATATGACATCCTATGACATTAAAAATGATTCTAAATTTAAATTATCTCATATATGTGGCTATTGTGGTTCACGATCATAGGCCCTGTCCCTAATGACACACTTCATATGAATTTTCAGTCTTGTGTACTTATTTCATGTGTCCGTTAAATCCATGAGACCGTAGGGTGTCTCATTTTTCATTTTAGGTTTCAGAAGGTTGCTCACGCATACTTTGTGGTTGATATGTGCCCTCGATGCGCACTTTTGCAGAGCCCACACTGATGCAAGCTCTACAGCACACTTCTTTTCGACAGTCAAAGCGGGGTTACGTTTTTGCACGTCGTGCACAATAACCCCAAAGGCACCGGGGTGGCGGTGCCACCGGGCCGTATATATATATATATATATATATATATATATATATATATACATATAAATATAGCTGCGAGCAGCGATGAAGGGCCAAAGCTGGCGGAACCGCCACCCCGGTGCCTTTAGGTACTAAAGGCACCGGGGTTGCGGTGCCACCGGCTTGGGCCCGTAATCGCTGCTCGCAGCTATATTTATTATTATTATTATTATTTTACTACCTTTTGGGGGCCTTAACGTGCTCGAAAACTCTTGAAACTTTGCACACATCTCAGAACCCGCGGCCATCAGGGCCGGGCTGAAGCTGGTACCCGGGCGTGGCAAGGGGGCTCGACAGCGCCCCCTGGAACGGGGTTTGAACACTTGGTCCATAAATCAAACACGCTTGCATGTAGTAATATGAAACTCAGTACACATATAGATCTCATCGGTTCATATATACTTCATGCTCTTACTTTTTACCCCAGCCCAACAGGAAGTCGGCTATTAAGGCTTGTTTGGAAAACGCATGCAATGGAATGTGAAATACTCCTCCTAGAGAATTCAAACACACGGCACGAAACTCGGTCAGCATGAAGTCAAGATACTGAGGATGAAAAGTTGCCAGGGGATTTTTGATATCTCGAACGGTTTGGCCGTGGCGAGGAAACGAAATTATGGCGAGAAACATGAAACAGGAAGTGTGTTATAACTACTGCATACATTAACTGATCTTGATGAAACTTCAGCAGTGTGTTCGTTGTAAGAGCCCGATCACATGGATGTGACTATTGTGAGTCAAAGTTATAGCGCCACCAACTGGCAGCAGGAAGTGTGTCACTTTCAAAATGCTTTTAAATCACCCTCTTATTTTTACCCGATTTGCTTCAAACTTCATGTGCATAATGTAGACACACGCCAGATGTAGACCTATGAAAGGATTATTGATATATTTGATACTGTTGCCATGGCAATGCATCAAACATTAATATTCCTTTTTTTAAGCTTTTTCATGCTTTTTTATGCTTTCGGGCACTTTTGGGGTTCTTAACGTGCTCGAAAACTCTTGAAACTTTGCACACGGGACAAAACCCGCGGCCATCAGGGCCGGGCTGAAGCTGGTACCCGGGCGTGGCAGGGGGGTTTGACAGCGCCCCCTGGAACGGGGTCCAAAAACTTGGTTCATAAATCAAACACGCTTGCATGTAATAATATGAAACTCGGTACACATATAGATCTCATCGGTTCATATATCCTTTGTACTTTTACTTTTTACCCCAGCCCAACAGGAAGTCGGCTATTAAGGCTTGTTTGGAAAACGCATGCAATGGAATTCGATATACTCCTCCTAGAGAATTCAACCAATCGCCACGAAACTCGGTCAGCATGAAGTCAAGAGATTGACGATGAAAAGTTGCCAGGGGATTTTTGATATCTCGAACGGTTTGGCCGTGGCGAGGAAACGAATTTATGGCGAATCATGGAAACAGGAAGTGTGTTATAACTTCTGCATACATTAACTGATCTTGATGAAACTTCAGCAGTGTGTTCGTTGTAAGAGTCCGATCACATGGATGTGACTATTGTGAGTCAATGTTATAGCGCCACCAACTGGCAGCAGGAAGTGTGTCACTTTCAAAATGCTTTGAAATCACCCTCTTATTTTTACCCGATTTGCTTCAAACTTTATGTGTATAATGTAAACACACGCCAGATGTAGACTTGTGAAAGGATTATTGATATCTAAGATACTGTTGCCGTGACAACGCATCAAACGCATCAAACTTTAATATTCTTTTTGGATGCTTTTGAGACTCTTAGCATGCCTGAAATTGCTTAAAATTGCATGAAACTCGACAGACAGATCACATTTATTAGCCAGTAGACATGTGCAAAGTTTCAGAAACGGGCGTGGTGCAGGGGCTCAGTAGCGCCACCTTTTGACAAAAGTGGGCGTGTTAGCTATATAGTTTTACCTACAATCATAAAACTCGGTACGCATATTGTTCAGATCAAGCCGGACAACTTTCTAATTAACTGTCATTAGCTCCAAACAACAGCAAGTCAGATATTTAAGTTTGAATGTGGATGTATCTGAGAATTTTCTCTCCCTCTCTCTCTGTCTCTGTGTGTGAGGGATTTGTATATTGCTTTTAATGGATTTCAAGGTTTCAGGGGCTTTTGGGGCTCTTAACGTGCTCAAAAACTCTTGAAATTTTGCACACAGGTCAGAACCCACGGCCATCAGGGCCGGGCTGAAGCTGGTACCCGGGCGTGGCAGGGGGGCTCAACAGCGCCCTCTTGAACAGGGTCCGACAATTTGGTCCATATATCCAACACGCTTGCATGAATTAATATGAAACTCAGTACACATATAGATCTCATCGGGCCGAATATCTTATCCCCGGTCAAGTTTTACTCCAGCCCAACAGGAAGTCGGCTATTATGGGTTGTTTGGAAAACGCTTGCTGTGGAATTTGAAGTACTACTCCTAGGCAATTCATTCAATCATCGCCAAACTCGGTGTGCATGATGTCAAGACTTTGAGGATGCTAAATTGCGGACGGACTTTTGATATCTCGAACGGTTTGGCCGTGGCGAGGAAATGAATTTTCATGGCTTAATAAGGACATATAAAGTGTGTTATAACTTAGTTAGTTTTACCTACAGTTACAAAACTCAGCGTGTATATTCTTCTCCTCAAGCCGAACAACTTTCTAATTTACAGTTATTAGCTCCGAACAACAGAAAGTCAGATATTTTGGTTTGAATATGGTCATTTTCTCTCTCTCTCTCTCTCTGAGCCAATATGGCAAGCCGTCTTAACATTTAATCATTTTAACCTACTAGTCTCTATTTTCATGCTACTAGTACTTATTTTTTAGATACTAGTATCTATTCCATGAAGTACTAGTACTTATTCATTAGCGACTAGTGCTTATTCTTTAGGTACTAGTGCCTATTCTTTAGATACTAGTGCTTATTCCTTAGGGACTAGTACCTTTTAAAAGATACTAGTACTTATTCATTAGATACTATATTAGTATCTAAAAATACTAGTATCTAAAAAATAAGTACTAGTAGCATGAAAATAGAGACTAGTGGGTTTAAATGATTAAATGTTAAAACGGCTTGCCATAAGCCTACGTCTCTGTGTCTGTGCCTATCTGTGTGTGTGTGTGTGTGTGTGTGTGTAGGGGGAGGAGGGCTAGATTAACCATTTCACTGCTGTGTGGTTTGGCCTGCATTAAAAAGGAAAATAAATGTCTTAAGCCTTGTATTTTTTGAATAAGTTTTATTAATAAAGTAAAGGAATCACAGACTGTTTTTAAATGGGGTTGGATAAATATTTTTTTGTTTTTAAACTGTGTGTGCGTGCGTGCGTGCATGTGTGTGATTGTGCCTTGGTGTCTGTTACAGTTACAAGAGTTTAATCCTTGTTCAAATTTAAGTTTAAGGCCTTGTCTTTTTGAATCCATTTGCAGCTTTTTATTAAGAATGGTCAAGACAGGCAGGGTGAACAATGGCAAACAGGGCAGAACAGAAAAGGCAGAGACAAACCAGGTTGACAGGCAAAGGACAAAGACCTCCAGATAAATACTAGGCTTCTGGATTTACACATTTAAGTGCTACAAAACATATTGACATATGACATCCTATGACATTAAAAATGATTCTAAATTTAAATTATCTCATATATGTGGCTATTGTGGTTCACGATCATAGGCCCTGTCCCAAATGACACACTTCATATGAATTTTCGGTCTTGTGTACTTATTTCATGTGTCCGTTAAATCCATGAGACCGTAGGGTGTCTCATTTTTCATTTTAGATTTCAGAAGGTTGCTCACGCATACTTTGTGGTTGATATGTGCCCTCGATGCGCACTTTTGCAGAGCCCACACTGATGCAAGCTCTACAGCACACTTCTTTTCGACAGTCAAAGCGGGGTTACGTTTTTGCACGTCGTGCACAATAACCCCAAAGGCACCGGGGTGGCGGTGCCACCGGGCCGTTTATATATATATATATATATATATATAAATATAGCTGCGAGCAGCGATGAAGGGCCAAAGCTGGCGGAACCGCCACCCCGGTGCCTTTAGGTACTAAAGGCACCGGGGTTGCGGTGCCACCAGCTTGGGCCCGTAATCGCTGCTCGCAGCTATATTTATTATTATTTTACTACCTTTTGGGCACTTTTGGGGGCCTTAACGTGCTCGAAAACTCTTGAAACTTTGCACACATCTCAGAACCCGCGGCCATCAGGGTCGGGCTGAAGATGGTACCCGGGCGTGGCAGGGGGGCTCGACAGCGCCCCCTGGAACGGGGTTTGAACACTTGGTCCATAAATCAAACACGCTTGCATGTAATAATATGAAACTCAGTACACATATAGATGTCATCGGTTCATATATACTTCATGCTCTTACTTTTTACCCCAGCCCAACAGGAAGTCGGCTATTAAGGGTTGTTTGGAAAACGCATGCAATGGAATGTGAAATACTCCTCCTAGAGAATTCAAACACACGGCACGAAACTCGGTCAGCATGAAGTCAAGACACTGAGGATGAAAAGTTGCCAGGGGATTTTTGATATCTCGAACGGTTTGGCCGTGGCGAGGAAACAAAATTATGGCGAGAAACGTGAAACAGGAAGTGTGTTATAACTACTGCATACATTAACTAATCTTGATGAAACTTCAGCAGTGTGTTCGTTGTAAGAGCCCGATCACATGGATGTGACTATTGTGAGTCAAAGTTATAGCGCCACCAACTGGCAGCAGGAAGTGTGTCACTTTCAAAATGCTTTTAAATCACCCTCTTATTTTTACCCGATTTGCTTCAAACTTCATGTGCATAATGTAGACACACGCCAGATGTAGACCTGTGAAAGGATTATTGATATCTTAGATACTGTTGCCATGGCAATGCATCAAACATTAATATTCCTTTTTTTAAGCTTTTTCATGCTTTTTTATGCTTTCGGGCACTTTTGGGGTTCTTAACGTGCTCGAAAACTCTTGAAACTTTGCACACTGGACAAAACCCGCGGCCATCAGGGCCAGGCTGAAGCTGGTACCCGGGCGTGGCAGGGGGGCTCGACAGCGCCCCCTTGAACGGGTCCGACAATTTGGTCCATATATCCAACACGCTTTACCCTATTTGCTTCAAACTTGATGTGTATAATGTAGACACAAGCCAGATGTAGACCTGTGAAAGGATTGTTGATATCTTAGATGCTGTTGCCGTGACAACGCATCAAACTTTAATATTCTTTTTGGATACTTTTGAGATTCTTAGCGCACTTTTGGGGCCCTTAACATGCTCAAAAACTCTTGAAACTTTGCACACGGGTCAGAAACCGCGGCCATCAGGGCCGGGCTGAAGCTGGTACCCGGGCTTGGCAGGGGGGCTCGACAGCGCCCCCTGGAACGGGGTCCGAAAACTTGGTCCATAAATCAAACAGGCTTTACCCGATTTGCTTCAAACTTGATGTGTATAATGTAGACACACGCCAGATGTAGACCTGTGAAAGGATTGTTGATATCTTAGATGCTGTTGCCGTGACAATGCATCAAACTTTAATATTCTTTTTGGATGCTTTTGAGACTCTCAGCGCACTTTTGGGCCCCTTAACGTGCTCAAAAACTCTTGAAACTTTGCACACGGGTCAGAACCGGCGGCCATCAGGGCCGGGCTGAAGCTGGTAACCGGGCGTGGCAGGGGGGTTTGACAGCGCCCCCTGGAACGGGGTCCAAAAACTTGGTTCATAAATCAAACACGCTTGCATGTAATAATATGAAACTCGGTACACATATATATCTCATCGGTTCATATATCCTTTGTACTTTTACTTTTTACCCCAGCCCAACAGGAAGTCGGCTATTAAGGCTTGTTTGGAAAACGCATGCAATGGAATTCGATATACTCCTCCTAGAGAATTCAACCAATCGCCACGAAACTCGGTCAGCATGAAGTCAAGAGATTGACGATGAAAAGTTGCCAGGGGATTTTTGATATCTCGAACGGTTTGGCCGTGGCGAGGAAACTAATTTATGGCGAATAATGGAAACAGGAAGTGTGTTATAACTTCTGCATACATTAACTGATGTTGATGAAACTTCAGCAGTGTGTTCGTTGTAAGAGTCCGATCACATGGATGTGACTATTGTGAGTCAATGTTATAGCGCCACCAACTGGCAGCAGGAAGTGTGTCACTTTCAAAATGCTTTGAAATCACCCTCTTATTTTTACCCGATTTGCTTCAAACTTTATGTGTATAATGTAAACACACGCCAGATGTAGACTTGTGAAAGGATTATTGATATCTAAGATACTGTTGCCGTGACAACGCATCAAACGCATCAAACTTTAATATTCTTTTTGGATGCTTTTGAGACTCTTAGCATGCCTGAAATTGCTTAAAATTGCATGAAACTCGACAGACAGATCACATTTATTAGCCAGTAGACATGTGCAAAGTTTCAGAAACGGGCGTGGTGCAGGGGCTCAGTAGCGCCACCTTTTGACAAAAGTGGGGGTGTTAGTTATATAGTTTTACCTACAATTATAAAACTCGGTACGCATATTGGTCAGATCAAGCCGGACAACTTTCTAATTAACTGTCATTAGCTCCAAACAACAGCAAGTCAGATATTTAAGTTTGAATGTGGATGTATCTGAGAATTTTCTCTCCCTCTCTCTCTGTCTCTGTGTGTGAGGGATTTGTATATTGCTTTTAATGGATTTCAAGGTTTCAGGGGCTTTTGGGGCTCTTAACGTGCTCAAAAACTCTTGAAATTTTGCACACAGGTCAGAACCCACGGCCATCAGGGCCGGGCTGAAGCTGGTACCCGGGCGTGGCAGGGGGGCTCAACAGCGCCCTCTTGAACGGGGTCCGACAATTTGGTCCATATATCCAACACGCTTGCATGAATTAATATGAAACTCAGTACACATATAGATCTCATCGGGCCGAACATCTTACCCCCGGTCAAGTTTTACGCCAGCCCAACAGGAAGTCGGCTATTATGGGTTGTTTGGAAAACGCTTGCTGTGGAATTTGAAGTACTACTCCTAGGCAATTCATTCAATCATCGCCAAACTCGGTGTGCATGATGTCAAGACTTTGAGGATGCTAAATTGCGGACGGACTTTTGATATCTCGAACGGTTTGGCCGTGGCGAGGAAATGAATTTTCATGGCTTAATAAGGACATATAAAGTGTGTTATAACTTAGTTAGTTTTACCTACAGTTACAAAACTCAGCGTGTATATTCTTCTCCTCAAGCCGAACAACTTTCTAATTTACAGTTATTAGCTCCGAACAACAGAAAGTCAGATATTTTGGTTTGAATATGGTCATTTTCTCTCTCTCTCTCTCTCTGAGCCAATATGGCAAGCCGTCTTAACATTTAATAATTTTAACCTACTAGTCTCTATTTTCATGCTACTAGTACTTATTTTTTAGATACTAGTATCTATTCCATTAAGTACTAGTACTTATTCATTAGCGACTAGTGCTTATTCTTTAGGTACTAGTGCCTATTCTTTAGATACTAGTGCTTATTCCTTAGGGACTAGTACCTTTTAAAAGATACTAGTACTTATTCATTAGATACTATATTAGTATCTAAAAATACTAGTATCTAAAAAATAAGTACTAGTAGCATGAAAATAGAGACTAGTGGTTTTAAATGATTAAATGTTAAAACGGCTTGCCATAAGCCTACGTCTCTGTGTCTGTGCCTGTCTGTGTGTGTGTGTGTGTGTGTGTGTGTGTGTAGGGGGAGGAGGGCTAGATTAACCATTTCACTGCTGTGTGGTTTGGCCTGCATTAAAAAGGAAAATAAATGTCTTAATGTTTATTAATAAAGTAAAGGAATCACAGACTGTTTTTAAATGGGGTTGGATAAATATTTTTTTTTTAAACTGTGTGTGCGTGCGTGCGTGCATGTGTGTGATTGTGCCTTGGTGTCTGTTACAGTTACAAGAGTTTAATCCTTGTTCAAATTTAAGTTTAAGGCCTTGTCTTTTTGAATCCATTTGCAGCTTTTTATTAAGAATGGTCAAGACAGGCAGGGTGAACAATGGCAAACAGGGCAGAACAGAAAAGGCAGAGACAAACCAGGTTGACAGGCAAAGGACAAAGACCTCCAGATAAATACTAGGCTTCTGGATTTACACATTTAAGTGCTACAAAACATATTGACATATGACATCCTATGACATTAAAAATGATTCTAAATTTAAATTATCTCATATATGTGGCTATTGTGGTTCACGATCATAGGCCCTGTCCCAAATGACACACTTCATATGAATTTTCGGTCTTGTGTACTTATTTCATGTGTCCGTTAAATCCATGAGACCGTAGGGTGTCTCATTTTTCATTTTAGGTTTCAGAAGGTTGCTCACGCATACTTTGTGGTTGATATGTGCCCTCGATGCGCACTTTTGCAGAGCCCACACTGATGCAAGCTCTACAGCACACTTCTTTTCGACAGTCAAAGCGGGGTTACGTTTTTGCACGTCGTGCACAATAACCCCAAAGGCACCGGGGTGGCGGTGCCACCGGGCCGTTTATATATATATATATATATATATATAAATATAGCTGCGAGCAGCGATGAAGGGCCAAAGCTGGCGGAACCGCCACCCCGGTGCCTTTAGGTAACTAAAGACACCGGGGTTGCGGTGCCACCGGCTTGGGCCCGTAATCGCTGCTCGCAGCTATATATATATATATATATATATATATATAATTTAGGATTATTAGGGCCCAAGCCTGAAAAGGCGAAGGCCCTATTGTTTTCCTAAGGATTATTATTTAGGATTATTATTATTAGGGCCCAAGCCTGAAAAGGCGAAGGCCCTATTGTTTTCCTAAGGATTATTATTTAGGATTATTATTATTATTATTATTATTATTATTATTATTTTACTACCTTTTGGGCACTTTTGGGGGCCTTAACGTGCTCGAAAACTCTTGAAACTTTGCACACATCTCAGAACCCGCGGCCATCAGGGCCGGGCTGAAGCTGGTACCCGGGCGTGGCAGGGGGGCTCGACAGCGCCCCCTGGAACGGGGTTTGAACACTTGGTCCATAAATCAAACACGCTTGCATGTAATAATATGAAACTCAGTACACATATAGATCTCATCGGTTCATATATACTTCATGCTCTTACTTTTTACCCCAGCCCAACAGGAAGTCGGCTATTAAGGCTTGTTTGGAAAACGCATGCAATGGAATGTGAAATACTCCTCCTAGAGAATTCAAACACACGGCACGAAACTCGGTCAGCATGAAGTCAAGACACTGAGGATGAAAAGTTGCCAGGGGATTTTTGATATCTCGAACGGTTTGGCCGTGGCGAGGAAACGAAATTATGGCGAGAAACATGAAACAGGAAGTGTGTTATAACTAATGCATACATTAACTGATCTTGATGAAACTTCAGCAGTGTGTTCGTTGTAAGAGCCTGATCACATGGATGTGACTATTGTGAGTCAAAGTTATAGCGCCACCAACTGGCAGCAGGAAGTGTGTCACTTTCAAAATGCTTTTAAATCACCCTCTTATTTTTACCCGATTTGCTTCAAACTTCATGTGCATAATGTAGAGACACGCCAGATGTAGACCTGTGAAAGGATTATTGATATCTTTGATACTGTTGCCATGGCAATGCATCAAACATTAATATTCCTTTTTTTAAGCTTTTTCGTGCTTTTTTATGCTTTCGGGCACTTTTGGGGTTCTTAACATGCTCGAAAACTCTTGAAACTTTGCACACGGGACAAAACCCACGGCCATCAGGGCCAGGCTGAAGCTGGTACCCGGGCGTGGCAGGGGGGCTCGACAGCGCCCCCTTGAACGGGTCCGACAATTTGGTCCATATATCCAACACGCTTTACCCTATTTGCTTCAAACTTGATGTGTATAATGTAGACACAAGCCAGATGTAGACCTGTGAAAGGATTGTTGATATCTTAGATGCTGTTGCCGTGACAACGCATCAAACTTTAATATTCTTTTTGGATACTTTTGAGAATCTTAGCGCACTTTTGGGGCCCTTAACATGCTCAAAAACTCTTGAAACTTTGCACACGGGTCAGAAACCGCGGCCATCAGGGCCGGGCTGAAGCTGGTACCCGGGCGTGGCAGGGGGGCTCGACAGCGCCCCCTGGAACGGGGTCCGAAAACTTGGTCCATAAATCAAACAGGCTTTACCCGATTTGCTTCAAACTTGATGTGTATAATGTAGACACACACCAGATGTAGACCTGTGAAAGGATTGTTGATATCTTAGATGCTGTTGCCGTGACAATGCATCAAACTTTAATATTCTTTTTGGATGCTTTTGAGACTCTCAGCGCACTTTTGGGCCCCTTAACGTGCTCAAAAACTCTTGAAACTTTGCACACGGGTCAGAACCGGCGGCCATCAGGGCCGGGCTGAAGCTGGTACCCGGGCGTGGCAGGGGGGTTTGACAGCGCCCCCTGGAACGGGGTCCAAAAACTTGGTTCATAAATCAAACACGCTTGCATGTAATAATATGAAACTCGGTACACATATAGATCTCATCGGTTCATATATCCTTTGTACTTTTACTTTTTACCCCAGCCCAACAGGAAGTCGGCTATTAAGGCTTGTTTGGAAAACGCATGCAATGGAATTCGATATACTCCTCCTAGAGAATTCAACCAATCGCCACGAAACTGGGTCAGCATGAAGTCAAGAGATTGACGATGAAAAGTTGCCAGGGGATTTTTGATATCTCGAACGGTTTGGCCGTGGCGAGGAAACGAATTTATGGCGAATAATGGAAACAGGAAGTGTGTTATAACTTCTGCATACATTAACTGATCTTGATGAAACTTCAGCAGTGTGTTCGTTGTAAGAGTCCGATCACATGGATGTGACTATTGTGAGTCAATGTTATAGCGCCACCAACTGGCAGCAGGAAGTCTGTCACTTTCAAAATGCTTTGAAATCACCCTCTTATTTTTACCCGATTTGCTTCAAACTTTATGTGTATAATGTAAACACACGCCAGATGTAGACTTGTTAAAGGATTATTGATATCTAAGATACTGTTGCCGTGACAACGCATCAAACGCATCAAACTTTTTATATTCTTTTTGGATGCTTTTGAGACTCTTAGCATGCCTGAAATTGCTTAAAATTGCATGAAACTCGACAGACAGATCACATTTATTAGCCAGTAGACATGTGCAAAGTTTCAGAAACGGGCATGGTGCAGGGGCTCAGTAGCGCCACCTTTTGACAAAAGTGGGGGTGTTAGTTATATAGTTTTACCTACAATCATAAACCTCGGTACGCATATTGTTCAGATCAAGCCGGACAACTTTCTAATTAACTGTCATTAGCTCCAAACAACAGCAAGTCAGATATTTAAGTTTGAATGTGGATGTATCTGAGAATTTTCTCTCCCTCTCTCTCTGTCTCTGTGTGTGAGGGATTTGTCTATTGCTTTTAATGGATTTCAAGGTTTCAGGGGCTTTTGGGGCTCTTAACGTGCTCAAAAACTCTTGAAATTTTGCACACAGGTCAGAACCCACGGCCATCAGGGCCGGGCTGAAGCTGGTACCCGGGCGTGGCAGGGGGGCTCAACAGCGCCCTCTTGAACGGGGTCCGACAATTTGGTCCATATATCCAACACGCTTGCATGAATTAATATGAAACTCAGTACACATATAGATCTCGTCGGGCCGAACATCTTACCCCCGGTCAAGTTTTACGCCAGCCCAACAGGAAGTCGGCTATTATGGGTTGTTTGGAAAACGCTTGCTGTGGAATTTGAAGTACTACTCCTAGGCAATTCATTCAATCATCGCCAAACTCGGTGTGCATGATGTCAAGACTTTGAGGATGCTAAATTGCGGACGGACTTTTGATATCTCGAACGGTTTGGCCGTGGCGAGGAAATGAATTTTCATGGCTTAATAAGGACATATAAAGTGTGTTATAACTTAGTTAGTTTTACCTACAGTTACAAAACTCAGCGTGTATATTCTTCTCCTCAAGCCGAACAACTTTCTAATTTACAGTTATTAGCTCCGAACAACAGAAAGTCAGATATTTTGTTTTGAATATGGTCATTTTCTCTCTCTCTCTCTCTGAGCCAATATGGCAAGCCGTCTTAACATTTAATCATTTTAACCTACTAGTCTCTATTTTCATGCTACTAGTAATTTTTTAGATACTAGTATCTATTCCATTAAGTACTAGTACTTATTCATTAGCGACTAGTGCTTATTCTTTAGGTACTAGTGCCTATTCTTTAGATACTAGTGCTTATTCCTTAGGGACTAGTACCTTTTAAAAGATACTAGTACTTATTCATTAGATACTATATTAGTATCTAAAAATACTAGTATCTAAAAAATAAGTACTAGTAGCATGAAAATAGAGACTAGTGGGTTTAAATGATTAAATGTTAAAACGGCTTGCCATAAGCCTACGTCTCTGTGTCTGTGCCTGTCTGTGTGTGTGTGTGTGTGTGTAGGGGGAGGAGGGCTAGATTAACCATTTCACTGCTGTGTGGTTTGGCCTGCGTTAAAAAGGAAAATAAATGTCTTAAGCCTTGTATTTTTTAAATAAGTTTTATTAATAAAGTAAAGAAATCACAGACTGTTTTTAAATGGGGTTGGATAAATATTTTTTTGTTTTTAAACTGTGTGTGCGTGCGTGCGTGCATGTGTGTGATTGTGCCTTGGTGTCTGTTACAGTTACAAGAGTTTAATCCTTGTTCAAGTTTAAGTTTAAGGCCTTGTCTTTTTGAATCCATTTGCAGCTTTTTATTAAGAATGGTCAAGACAGGCAGGGTGAACAATGGCAAACAGGGCAGAACAGAAAAGGCAGAGACAAACCAGGTTGACAGGCAAAGGACAAAGACCTCCAGATAAATACTAGGCTTCTGGATTTACACATTTAAGTGCTACAAAACTTATTGACATATGACATCCTATGACATTAAAAATGATTCTAAATTTAAATTATCTCATATATGTGGCTATTGTGGTTCACGATCATAGGCCCTGTCCCAAATGACACACTTCATATGAATTTTCGGTCTTGTGTACTTATTTCATGTGTCCGTTAAATCCATGAGACCGTAGGGTGTCTCATCTTTCATTTTAGGTTTCAGAAGGTTGCTCACGCATACTTTGTGGTTGATATGTGCCCTCGATGCGCACTTTTGCAGAGCCCACACTGATGCAAGCTCTACAGCACACTTCTTTTCGACAGTCAAAGCGGGGTTACGTTTTTGCACGTTGTGCACAATAACCCCAAAGGCACCGGGGTGGCGGTGCCACCGGGCCGTTTATATATATATATATATATATATATATATATACACTCACCGGCCACTTTATTAGGTACCCCATGCTAGTAACGGGTTGGACCCCCTTTTGCCTTCAGAACTGCCTCAATTCTTCGTGGCATAGATTCAACAAGGTGCTGGAAGCATTCCTCAGGGAGTTTGGTCCATATTGACATGATGGCATCACACAGTTGCCGCAGATTTGTCGGCTGCACATCCATGATGCGAATCTCCCGTTCCACCACATCCCAAAGATGCTCTATTGGATTGAGATCTGGTGACTGTGGAGGCCATTTGAGTACAGCGAACTCATTGTCATGTTCAAGAAACCAGTCTGAGATGATTCCAGCTTTATGACATGGCGCATTATCCTGCTGAAAGTAGCCATCAGAAGTTGGGTACATTGTGGTCATAAAGGGATGGACATGGTCAGCAACAATACTCAGGTAGGCTGTGGCGTTGCAACGATGCTCAATTGGTACCAAGGGGCCCAAAGAGTGCCAAGAAAATATTCCCCACACAATGACACCACCACCACCAGCCTGAACCGTTGATACAAGGCAGGATGGATCCATGCTTTCTGACCCTACCATCCGAATGTCGCAGCAGAAATCGAGACTCATCAGACCAGGCAACGTTTTTCCAATCTTCTATTGTCCAATTTCGATGAGCTTGTGCAAATTGTAGCCTCAGTTTCCTGTTCTTAGCTGAAAGGAGTGGCACCCGGTGTGGTCTTCTGCTGCTGTAGCCCATCTGCCTCAAAGTTCGACATACTGTGCGTTCAGAGATGCTCTTCTGCCCACCTTGGTTGTAACGGGTGGTTATTTGAGTCACTGTTGCCCTTCTATCAGCTCGAACCAGTCTGGCCATTCTCCTCTGACCTCTGGCATCAACAAGGCATTTCCGCCCACAGAACTGCCGCTCACTGGATGTTTTTTCTTTTTCGGACCATTCTCTGTAAACCCTAGAGATGGTTGTGCGTGAAAATCCCAGTAGATTAGCAGTTTCTGAAATACTCAGACCAGCCCTTCTGGCACCAACAATCATGCCACGTTCAAAGTCACTCAAATCACCTTTCTTCCCCATACTGATGCTCGGTTTGAACTGCAGGAGATTGTCTTGACCATGTCTACATGCCTAAATGCACTGAGTTGCCGCCATGTGATTGGCTGCTTAGAAATTAAGTGTTAAGGAGCAGTTGGACAGGTGTACCTAATAAAGTGGCCGTGAGTGTATATATATATATATATAAATATAGCTGCGAGCAGCGATGAAGGGCCAAAGCTGGCGGAACCGCCACCCCGGTGCCTTTAGGTACTAAAGGCACCGGGGTTGCGGTGCCACCGGCTTGGGCCCGTAATCGCTGCTCGCAGCTATATTTATTATTATTTTACTACCTTTTGGGCACTTTTGGGGGCCTTAACGTGCTCGAAAACTCTTGAAACTTTGCACACATCTCAGAACCCGCGGCCGTCAGGGCCGGGCTGAAGCTGGTACCCGGGCGTGGCAGGGGGGCTCGACAGCGCCCCCTGGAACGGGGTTTGAACACTTGGTCCATAAATCAAACACGCTTGCATGTAATAATATGAAACTCAGTACACATATAGATCTCATCGGTTCATATATACTTCATGCTCTTACTTTTTACCCCAGCCCAACAGGAAGTCGGCTATTAAGGCTTGTTTGGAAAACGCATGCAATGGAATGTGAAATACTCCTCCTAGAGAATTCAAACACACGGCACGAAACTCGGTCAGCATGAAGTCAAGACACTGAGGATGAAAAGTTGCCAGGGGATTTTTGATATCTCGAACGGTTTGGCCGTGGCGAGTAAACGAAATTATGGCGAGAAACGTGAAACAGGAAGTGTGTTATAACTACTGCATACATTAACTAATCTTGATGAAACTTCAGCAGTGTGTTCGTTGTAAGAGCCCGATCACATGGATGTGACTATTGTGAGTCAAAGTTATAGCGCCACCAACTGGCAGCAGGAAGTGTGTCACTTTCAAAATGCTTTTAAATCACCCTCTTATTTTTACCCGATTTGCTTCAAACTTCATGTGCATAATGTAGACACACACCAGATGTAGACCTGTGAAAGGATTATTGATATCTTTGATACTGTTGCCATGGCAATGCATCAAACATTAATATTCCTTTTTTTAAGCTTTTTCGTGCTTTTTTATGCTTTCGGGCACTTTTGGGGTTCTTAACGTGCTCGAAAACTCTTGAAACTTTGCACACGGGACAAAACCCACGGCCATCAGGGCCAGGCTGAAGCTGGTACCCGGGCGTGGCAGGGGGGCTCGACAGCGCCCCCTTGAATGGGTCAGACAATTTGGTCCATATATCCAACACGCTTTACCCTATTTGCTTCAAACTTGATGTGTATAATGTAGACACAAGCCAGATGTAGACCTGTGAAAGGATTGTTGATATCTTAGATGCTGTTGCCGTGACAACGCATCAAACTTTAATATTCTTTTTGGATACTTTTGAGATTCTTAGCGCACTTTTGGGGCCCTTAACATGCTCAAAAACTCTTGAAACTTTGCACACTGGTCAGAAACCGCGGCCATCAGGGCCGGGCTGAAGCTGGTACCCGGGCGTGGCAGGGGGGCTCGACAGCGCCCCCTGGAAACGGGGTCCAAAAACTTGGTCCATAAATCAAACAGGCTTTACCCGATTTGCTTCAAACTTGATGTGTATAATGTAGACACACGCCAGATGTAGACCTGTGAAAGGATTGTTGATATCTTAGATGCTGTTGCCGTGACAACGCATCAAACTTTAATATTCTTTTTGGATACTTTTGAGACTCTCAGCGCACTTTTGGGGCCCTTAACATGCTCAAAAACTCTTGAAACTTTGCACACGCGTCAGAACCCGCGGCCATCAGGGCCTGGCTAAAGCTGGTACCCGGGCGTGGCAGGGGGGCTCGACAGCGCCCCCTGGAAGAGGGTCGGAAAACTTGGTCCATAAATCAAACACGCTTGAATGTAATAATATGAAACTTGGTACACATATAGATCTCATCGATTCATATATCTTTTGTACTTTTACTTTTTACCCCAGCCCAACAGGAAGTCGGCTATTATGGTTTGTTTGGAAGCATATGCCCCTGGAATTCGATATACTCCTCCTAGAGAATTCAACCAATCGCCACGAAACTTGGTCAGCATGAAGTCAAGACACTGAGGATGAAAAGTTGCCAGGGGATTTTTGATATCTCGAACGGTTTGGCCGTGGTGAGGAAACGAATTTATGGCGAATAATGGAAACAGGAAGTGTGTTATAACTTCAGCAAACATTAACTGATCTTGATGAAACTTCAGCAGTGTGTTCGTTGTAAGAGTCCAATAACATGGATGTGACTATTGTGAGTCAAAGTTATAGCGCCACCAACTGGCAGCAGGAAGTGTGTCACTTCCTAAAGGCTTTGAAATCACCCTCTTATTTTTACCCGATTTGCTTCAAACTTGATGTGTATAATTTAAACACACAGCAGATGTAGACCTGTGAAAGGATTATTGATATCTTAGATACTGTTGCCGTGACAACGCATCAAACGCATCAAACTTTAATATTCTTTTTGGATGCTTTTGAGACTCTTAGCATGCCTGAAATTGCTTAAAATTGCATGAAACTCGACAGACAGATCACATTTATTAGCCAGTAGACATGTGCAAAGTTTCAGAAACGGGCGTGGTGCAGGGGCTCAGTAGCGCCACCTTTTGACAAAAGTGGGGGTGTTAGTTATATAGTTTTACCTACAATCATAAAACTCGGTACGCATATTGTTCAGATCAAGCCGGACAACTTTCTAATTAACTGTCATTACCTCCAAACAACAGCAAGTCAGATATTTAAGTTTGAATGTGGATGTATCTGAGAATTTTCTCTCCCTCTCTCTCTGTCTCTGTGTGTGAGGGATTTGTCTATTGCTTTTAATGGATTTCAAGGTTTCAGGGGCTTTTGGGGTTCTTAACGTGCTCAAAAACTCTTGAAATTTTGCACACAGGGGGGATCAACAGCGCCCCCTGGAATGGGATTCGAACACTTGTCCATATATCAAACACGCTTGCATGTAATAATATGAAACTCGGTACACTTATAGATCTCATCGGGCCGAACAACTTTCGTGCTCTAAGTTTTACGTGAGCCCAACAGGAAGTCAGTTATTATGGGTTGTTTGGAAACTCATCCTCTGAAAATCGAAGTACTCCTCCTAGGTAATTCATTCGATAGCTATCAAACTCGTTGTGCGTGAAGTCAAGACATTGAGGATGCTAAATTGCGAACGGATTTTTGAAATCTCGAACGGTTTGGCCGTGGCGATGAAACGAATTTATGACTAAAAAAGGACACAGAAAGTGTGTTATAACTTAGTTCGTTTGACCTACAGTCACAAAACTCTGTATTTATATTCTTCTCCTCGAGCCGAACAACTTTCTAATTTACAGTCATTAGCTTCGACCAAGAGAAAGTCAGATATTGTGGTTTGAATGTGGATTCTAAGAATTTTTTCTCCCTCTCTCTCCCTCTCCCTCCTTGTCTGTCTGTATGTATGTGTGTGTGTGTGTGTGAGGGGGAGTGGAGGGCTCTGTGGGTGATAGTTTAGTTTAAACACTGAATCATACATAGGGCTATACTGCCCTCTTGTGTCCAAAATTATATTTATGAATGAAATCGCCGTGTACGCGCATCGTTATGAATGCACGTGCAGCCGTTAGTTTCATTTTAAAATGAGCGCCTTTTCTGGCGGCGATTGCTTGAATTGTGAGTTCAATAGCCTATTATTCTTCATGGAAAACACAACAAAACAGTATAATGACAGATTCTCTTAAATAGGTGCTTTTACACAAAATATTCCTTCATCTATTCAGTCAGCTCTTCACTCTCGTGTTTTATGAAATTTAGAAGAGTTTATAGTTTGACAAAAGCACTTTGTTGTGTTTTATTGCGAGTGTACACAAATATAAGTAAACACTTTGCAGTTTGAATGATGTCCTCTTAGAAAACAAGGACGGAGTATGTTTTTATGTGTAACACTGTTCAATCGCCCTCGCACCACACCCACACACACCCACACACACAACATATTCCATCATTGCAATCTTGACATCGCAGCCTGTTCATTATAGCCGTAATAAAATATAATAATAAAATAGTCAACCTAACATATACAAATTACACTGCTCTGTTGAAATAGTCAGTAGTACAATTCGTATCATTCAGCGTAAGCACCGCTCCACTGTGATGTTTCCAAGCACATTTTCGCACAAGTGAAGAGGATGATTTTTTCCATCGATATTGGAACGTGAGTGAAGTACAAAGCCTATAATAAAGAATAGTTTAGCATCCAAATACATTGTAAATGTTGAAACAGTTTGATTCTAATGTGAGAGTTAAGTGAGCCCAACTGCTCACTTTCACTTTAAATTATTTCGGTTATTTCGATCTTGTTTATATATTTTTTTAATTCTTGTTCTGTTCTGAATATCATTCAATTTAAAGGATTTGTTGTAGAATATTTTCAGTGTATCATCAAATCAGAATAATTCTCTCAGTTTATGGATTCCCTAGTTTTTTTTTTCATTGTTCTAATCAGGTAAGGCAATTGATATTATTCTCTGTGTCTTTATATATATATATATATATATATATATATATATATATATATATATATATATATATATTTGTTATATTAGCAGGGTGAACAATGGCAAACAGGGCAGAACAGAAAAGGCAGAGACAAACCAGGTTGACAGGTGCTGCAAAACATATTGACCTATGACATCCTATGACATTAAAAACAATTCTAAATTAATAATTTTCTCATATATGTGCCTATTGTGGTTCACGATCATAGGCCCTGTCCCAGATGGCACACTTCATATGAATTTTCGGTCTTGTGTACTTATTTCATGTGTCCGTTAAATCCATGAGACCGTAGGGTATCTCATTTTTCATTTTAGGTTTCAGAAGGTTGCTCACGCATACTTTGTGGTTGATATGTGCCCTCGATGCACACTTTTGCAGAGCCCACACTGATGCAAGCTCTACAGCACACTTCTTTTCGAGAGTCAAAGCGGAGTTACGTTTTTGCACGTCATGCACAATAACCCTAAAGGCACCAGGGTGGCGGTGCCACCGGCTTTATATATATATATATATATATATATATATATAAATATAGCTGCGAGCAGCGATGAAGGGCCAAAGCCGGTGGTACCGCCACCCCGGTGCCTTTAGGTAACTAAAGGCTCCGGGGTTGCGGTGCCACCGGCTTGGGCCCGTAATCGCTGCTCGCAGCTATATTTATTATTATTATTATTATTATTTTACTACCTTTTGGGCACTTTTGGGGGCCTTAACGTGCTCGAAAACTCTTGAAACTTTGCACACATCTCAGAACCCGCGGCCATCAGGGCCGGGCTGAAGCTGGTACCCGGGCGTGGCAGGGGGGCTCGACAGCGCCCCCTGGAACGGGGTTTGAACACTTGGTCCATAAATCAAACACGCTTGCATGTAATAATATGAAACTCAGTACACATATAGATCTCATCGGTTCATATATACTTCATGCTCTTACTTTTTACCCCAGCCCAACAGGAAGTCGGCTATTAAGGCTTGTTTGGAAAACGCATGCAATGGAATGTGAAATACTCCTCCTAGAGAATTCAAACACACGGCACGAAACTCGGCCAGCATGAAGTCAAGACACTGAGGATGAAAAGTTGCCAGGGGATTTTTGATATCTCGAACGGTTTGGCCGTGGCGAGGAAACGAAATTATGGCGAGAAACATGAAACAGGAAGTGTGTTATAACTAATGCATACATTAACTGATCTTGATGAAACTTCAGCAGTGTGTTCGTTGTAAGAGCCCGATCACATGGATGTGACTATTGTGAGTCAAAGTTATAGCGCCACCAACTGGCAGCAGGAAGTGTGTCACTTTCAAAATGCTTTTAAATCACCCTCTTATTTTTACCCGATTTGCTTCAAACTTCATGTGCATAATGTAGACACACGCCAGATGTAGACCTGTGAAAGGATTATTGATATCTTTGATACTGTTGCCATGGCAATGCATCAAACATTAATATTCCTTTTTTTAAGCTTTTTCGTGCTTTTTTATGCTTTCGGGCACTTTTGGGGTTCTTAACGTGCTCGAAAACTCTTGAAACTTTGCACACGGGACAAAACCCACGGCCATCAGGGCCAGGCTGAAGCTGGTACCCGGGCGTGGCAGGGGGGCTCGACAGCGCCCCCTTGAACGGGTCCGACAATTTGGTCCATATATCCAACACGCTTTACCCTATTTGCTTCAAACTTGATGTGTATAATGTAGACACAAGCCAGATGTAGACCTGTGAAAGGATTGTTGATATCTTAGATGCTGTTGCCGTGACAACGCATCAAACTTTAATATTCTTTTTGGATACTTTTGAGATTCTTAGCGCACTTTTGGGGCCCTTAACGTGCTCAAAAACTCTTGAAACTTTGCACACGGGTCAGAAACCGCGGCCATCAGGGCCGGGCTGAAGCTGGTACCCGGGCGTGGCAGGGGGGCTCGACAGCGCCCCCTGGAACGGGGTCCGAAAACTTGGTCCATAAATCAAACAGGCTTTACCCGATTTGCTTCAAACTTGATGTGTATAATGTAGACACACGCCAGATGTAGACCTGTGAAAGGATTGTTGATATCTTAGATGCTGTTGCCGTGACAATGCATCAAACTTTAATATTCTTTATGGATGCTTTTGAGACTCTCAGCGCACTTTTGGGCCCCTTAACGTGCTCAAAAACTCTTGAAACTTTGCACACGGGTCAGAACCGGCGGCCATCAGGGCCGGGCTGAAGCTGGTACCCGGGCGTGGCAGGGGGGTTTGACAGCGCCCCCTGGAACGGGGTCCAAAAACCTGGTTCATAAATCAAACACGCTTGCATGTAATAATATGAAACTCGGTACACATATAGATCTCATCGGTTCATATATCCTTTGTACTTTTACTTTTTACCCCAGACCAACAGGAAGTCGGCTATTAAGGCTTGTTTGGAAAACGCATGCAATGGAATTCGATATACTCCTCCTAGAGAATTCAACCAATCGCCACGAAACTCGGTCAGCATGAAGTCAAGAGATTGACGATGAAAAGTTGCCAGGGGATTTTTGATATCTCGAGCGGTTTGGCCGTGGCGAGGAAACGAATTTATGGCGAATAATGGAAACAGGAAGTGTGTTATAACTTCTGCATACATTAACTGATCTTGATGAAACTTCAGCAGTGTGTTCGTTGTAAGAGTCCGATCACATGGATGTGACTATTGTGAGTCAATGTTATAGCGCCACCAACTGGCAGCAGGAAGTGTGTCACTTTCAAAATGCTTTGAAATCACCCTCTTATTTTTACCCGATTTGCTTCAAACTTTATGTGTATAATGTAAACACACGCCAGATGTAGACTTGTGAAAGGATTATTGATATCTAAGATACTGTTGCCGTGACAACGCATCAAACGTTGGGCTGAAGCTGGTACCCGGGCGTGGCAGGGGGCCTCGACAGCGCCCCCTGGAACGGGGTCCGAAAACATGGTCCATAAATCAAACACGCTTGCATGTAAAAATATGAAACTCGGTACACATGTAGATCTCATCGTTTCATATATACTTCGCACTCTTACTTTTTACCCCAGCCCAACAGGAAGTGGGCTATTTAGGGTTGTTGGTAAAACACACGCAATGGAATTTGAAATACTCCTCCTAGAGAATTCAAACACACGGCACGAAACTCGGTCAGCGTGAAGTCAAGACATTGAGGATGAAAGTTTGCGAGGGGATTTTTGATATCTCGAACGGTTTGGCCGTGGCGAGGAAACGAAATTATGGCGAGAAACGTGAAACAGGAAGTGTGTTATAACTACTGCATACATTAACTAATCTTGATGAAACTTCAGCAGTGTGTTCGTTGTAAGAGCCCGATCACATGGATGTGACTATTGTGAGTCAAAGTTATAGCGCCACCAACTGGCAGCAGGAAGTGTGTCACTTTCAAAATGCTTTTAAATCACCCTCTTATTTTTACCCGATTTGCTTCAAACTTCATGTGCATAATGTAGACACACGCCAGATGTAGACCTGTGAAAGGATTATTGATATCTTAGACACTGTTGCCATGGCAATGCATCAAACATTAATATTCCTTTTTTTAAGCTTTTTCATGCTTTTTTATGCTTTCGGGCACTTTTGGGGTTCTTAACGTGCTCGAAAACTCTTGAAACTTTGCACACAGGACAAAACCCGCGGCCATCAGGGCCAGGCTGAAGCTGGTACCCGGGCGTGGCAGGGGGGCTCGACAGCGCCCCCTTGAACGGGTCCGACAATTTGGTCCATATATCCAACACGCTTTACCCTATTTGCTTCAAACTTGATGTGTATAATGTAGACACAAGCCAGATGTAGACCTGTGAAAGGATTGTTGATATCTTAGATGCTGTTGCCGTGACAACGCATCAAACTTTAATATTCTTTTTGGATACTTTTGAGATTCTTAGCGCACTTTTGGGGCCCTTAACATGCTCAAAAACTCTTGAAACTTTGCACACGGGTCAGAAACCGCGGCCATCAGGGCCGGGCTGAAGCTGGTACCCGGGCGTGGCAGGGGGGCTCGACAGCGCCCCCTGGAACGGGGTCCGAAAACTTGGTCCATAAATCAAACAGGCTTTACCCGATTTGCTTCAAACTTGATGTGTATAATGTAGACACACGCCAGATGTAGACCTGTGAAAGGATTGTTGATATCTTAGATGCTGTTGCCGTGACAATGCATCAAACTTTAATATTCTTTTTGGATGCTTTTGAGACTCTTAGCATGCCTGAAATTGCTTAAAATTGCATGAAACTCGACAGACAGATCACATTTATTAGCCAGTAGACATGTGCAAAGTTTCAGAAACGGGCGTGGTGCAGGGGCTCAGTAGCGCCACCTTTTGACAAAAGTGGGGGTGTTAGTTATATAGTTTTACCTACAATCATAAAACTCGGTACGCATATTGTTCAGATCAAGCCGGACAACTTTCTAATTAACTGTCATTAGCTCCAAACAACAGCAAGTCAGATATTTAAGTTTGAATGTGGATGTATCTGAGAATTTTCTCTCCCTCTCTCTCTGTCTCTGTGTGTGAGGGATTTGTCTATTGCTTTTAATGGATTTCAAGGTTTCAGGGGCTTTTGGGGCTCTTAACGTGCTCAAAAACTCTTGAAATTTTGCACACAGGTCAGAACCCACGGCCATCAGGGCCGGGCTGAAGCTGGTACCCGGGCGTGGCAGGGGGGCTCAACAGCGCCCTCTTGAACGGGGTCCGACAATTTGGTCCATATATCCAACACGCTTGCATGAATTAATATGAAACTCAGTACACATATAGATCTCATCGGGCCGAACATCTTACCCCCGGTCAAGTTTTACGCCAGCCCAACAGGAAGTCGGCTATTATGGGTTGTTTGGAAAACGCTTGCTGTGGAATTTGAAGTACTACTCCTAGGCAATTCATTCAATCATCGCCAAACTCGGTGTGCATGATGTCAAGACGTTGAGGATGCTAAATTGCGGACGGACTTTTGATATCTCGAACGGTTTGGCCATGGCGAGGAAATTAATTTTCATGGCTTAATAAGGACATATAAAGTGTGTTATAACTTAGTTAGTTTTACCTACAGTTACAAAACTCAGCGTGTATATTCTTCTCCTCAAGCCGAACAACTTTCTAATTTACAGTTATTAGCTCAGAACAACAGAATGTCAGATATTTTGGTTTGAATATGGTCATTTTCTCTCTCTCTCTCTCTGAGCCAATATGGCAAGCCGTCTTAACATTTAATCATTTTAACCTACTAGTCTCTATTTTCATGCTACTAGTACTTATTTTTTAGATACTAGTATCTATTCCATTAAGTACTAGTACTTATTCATTAGCGACTAGTGCTTATTCTTTAGGTACTAGTGCCTATTCTTTAGATACTAGTGCTTATTCCTTAGGGACTAGTACCTTTTAAAAGATACTAGTACTTATTCATTAGATACTATATTAGTATCTAAAAATACTAGTATCTAAAAAATAAGTACTAGTAGCATGAAAATAGAGACTAGTGGGTTTAAATGATTAAATGTTAAAACGGCTTGCCATAAGCCTACGTCTCTGTGTCTGTGCCTGTCTGTGTGTGTGTGTGTGTGTGTGTAGGGGGAGGAGGGCTAGATTAACCATTTCACTGCTGTGTGGTTTGGCCTGCATTAAAAAGGAAAATAAATGTCTTAAGCCTTGTATTTTTTAAATAAGTTTTATTAATAAAGTAAAGGAATCACAGACTGTTTTTAAATGGGGTTGGATAAATATTTTTTTGTTTTTAAACTGTGTGTGCGTGCGTGCGTGCATGTGTGTGATTGTGCCTTGGTGTCTGTTACAGTTACAAGAGTTTAATCCTTGTTCAAGTTTAAGTTTAAGGCCTTGTCTTTTTGAATCCATTTGCAGCTTTTTATTAAGAATGGTCAAGACAGGCAGGGTGAACAATGGCAAACAGGGCAGAACAGAAAAGGCAGAGACAAACCAGGTTAACAGGCAAAGGACAAAGACCTCCAGATAAATACTAGGCTTCTGGATTTACACATTTAAGTGCTACAAAACATATTGACATATGACATCCTATGACATTAAAAATGATTCTAAATTTAAATTATCTCATATATGTGGCTATTGTGGTTCACGATCATAGGCCCTTTCCCAAATGGCACACTTCATATGAATTTTCGGTCTTGTGTACTTATTTCATGTGTCCGTTAAATCCATGAGACCGTAGGGTGTCTCATTTTTAATTTTAGGTTTCAGAAGGTTGCTCACGCATACTTTGTGGTTGATATGTGCCCTCGATGCGCACTTTTGCAGAGCCCACACTGATGCAAGCTCTACAGCACACTTCTTTTTGACAGTCAAAGCGGGGTTACGTTTTTGCACGTCGTGCACAATAACCCCAAAGGCACCGGGGTGGCGATGCCACCGGGCCGTTTATATATATATATATATATATATATATATATAAATATAGCTGCGAGCAGCGATGAAGGGCCAAAGCTGGCGGAACCGCCACCCCGGTGCCTTTAGGTACTAAAGGCACCGGGGTTGCGGTGCCACCGGCTTGGGCCCGTAATCGCTGCTCGCAGCTATATTTATTATTATTATTATTATTATTATTATTATTTTACTACCTTTTGGGCACTTTTGGGGGCCTTAACGTGCTCGAAAACTCTTGAAACTTTGCACACATGTCAGAACCCGCGGCCATCAGGGCCGGGCTGAAGCTGGTACCCGGGCGTGGCAGGGGGGCTCGACAGCGCCCCCTGGAACGGGGTTTGAACACTTGGTCCATAAATCAAACACGCTTGCATGTAATAATATGAAACTCAGTACACATATAGATCTCATCGGTTCATATATACTTCATGCTCTTACTTTTTACCCCAGCCCAACAGGAAGTCGGCTATTAAGGCTTGTTTGGAAAACGCATGCAATGGAATGTGAAATACTCCTCCTAGAGAATTCAAACACACGGCACGAAACTCGGTCAGCATGAAGTCAAGACACTGAGGATGAAAAGTTGCAAGGGGATTTTTGATATCTCGAACGGTTTGGCCGTGGCGAGGAAACGAAATTATGGCGAGAAACATGAAACAGGAAGTGTGTTATAACTACTGCATACATTAACTGATCTTGATGAAACTTCAGCAGTGTGTTCGTTGTAAGAGCCCGATCACATGGATGTGACTATTGTGAGTCAAAGTTATAGCGCCACCAACTGGCAGCAGGAAGTGTGTTACTTTCAAAATGCTTTTAAATCACCCTCTTATTTTTACCCGATTTGCTTCAAACTTCATGTGCATAATGGAGACACACGCCAGATGTAGACCTGTGAAAGGATTATTGATATCTTTGATACTGTTGCCATGGCAATGCATCAAACATTAATATTCCTTTTTTTAAGCTTTTTCATGCTTTTTTATGCTTTCGGGCACTTTTGGGGTTCTTAACGTGCTCGAAAACTCTTGAAACTTTGCACACGGGACAAAACCCACGGCCATCAGGGCCAGGCTGAAGCTGGTACCCGGGCGTGGCAGGGGGGCTCGACAGCGCCCCCTTGAACGGGTCCGACAATTTGGTCCATATATCCAACACGCTTTACCCTATTTGCTTCAAACTTGATGTGTATAATGTAGACACAAGCCAGATGTAGACCTGTGAAAGGATTGTTGATATCTTAGATGCTGTTGCCGTGACAACGCATCAAACTTTAATATTCTTTTTGGATACTTTTGAGATTCTTAGCGCACTTTTGGGGCCCTTAACATGCTCAAAAACTCTTGAAACTTTGCACACGGGTCAGAAACCGCGGCCATCAGGGCCGGGCTGAAGCTGGTACCCGGGCGTGGCAGGGGGGCTCGACAGCGCCCCCTGGAACGGGGTCCGAAAACTTGGTCCATAAATCAAACAGGCTTTACCCGATTTGCTTCAAACTTGATGTGTATAATGTAGACACACGCCAGATGTAGACCTGTGAAAGGATTGTTGATATCTTAGATGCTGTTGCCGTGACAATGCATCAAACTTTAATATTCTTTTTGGATGCTTTTGAGACTCTCAGCGCACTTTTGGGCCCCTTAACGCGCTCAAAAACTCTTGAAACTTTGCACACGGGTCAGAACCGGCGGCCTTCAGGGCCGGGCTGAAGCTGGTACCCGGGCGTGGCAGGGGGGTTTGACAGCGCCCCCTGGAACGGGGTCCAAAAACTTGGTTCATAAATCAAACACGCTTGCATGTAATAATATGAAACTCGGTACACATATAGATCTCATCGGTTCATATATCCTTTGTACTTTTACTTTTTACCCCAGCCCAACAGGAAGTCGGCTATTAAGGCTTGTTTGGAAAACGCATGCAATGGAATTCGATATACTCCTCCTAGAGAATTCAACCAATCGCCACGAAACTCGGTCAGCATGAAGTCAAGAGATTGACGATGAAAAGTTGCCAGGGGATTTTTGATATCTCGAACGGTTTGGCCGTGGCGAGGAAACGAATTTATGGCGAATAATGGAAACAGGAAGTGTGTTATAACTTCTGCATACATTAACTGATCTTGATGAAACTTCAGCAGTGTGTTCGTTGTAAGAGTCCGATCACATGGATGTGACTATTGTGAGTCAATGTTATAGCGCCACCAACTGGCAGCAGGAAGTGTGTCACTTTCAAAATGCTTTGAAATCACCCTCTTATTTTTACCCGATTTGCTTCAAACTTTATGTGTATAATGTCAACACACGCCAGATGTAGACTTGTGAAAGGATTATTGATATCTAAGATACTGTTGCCGTGACAACGCATCAAACCCATCAAACTTTAATATTCTTTTTGGATGCTTTTGAGACTCTTAGCATGCCTGAAATTGCTTAAAATTGCATGAAACTCGACAGACAGATCACATTTATTAGCCAGTAGACATGTGCAAAGTTTCAGAAACGGGCGTGGTGCAGGGGCTCAGTAGCGCCACCTTTTGACAAAAGTGGGGGTGTTAGTTATATAGTTTTACCTACAATCATAAAACTCGGTACGCATATTGTTCAGATCAAGCCGGACAACTTTCTAATTAACTGTCATTAGCTCCAAACAACAGCAAGTCAGATATTTAAGTTTGAATGTGGATGTATCTGAGGATTTTCTCTCCCTCTCTCTCTGTCTCTGTGTGTGAGGGATTTGTCTATTGCTTTTAATGGATTTCAAGGTTTCAGGGGCTTTTGGGGCTCTTAACGTGCTCAAAAACTCTTGAAATTTTGCACACAGGTCAGAACCCACGGCCATCAGGGCCGGGCTGAAGCTGGTACCCAAGCGTGGCAGGGGGGCTCAACAGCGCCCTCTTGAACGGGGTCCGACAATTTGGTCCATATATCCAACACGCTTGCATGAATTAATATGAAACTCAGTACACATATAGATCTCATCGGGCCGAACATCTTACCCCCGGTCAAGTTTTACGCCAGCCCAACAGGAAGTCGGCTATTATGGGTTGTTTGGAAAACGCTTGCTGTGGAATTTGAAGTACTACTCCTAGGCAATTCATTCAATCATCGCCAAACTCGGTGTGCATGATGTCAAGACTTTGAGGATGCTAAATTGCGGACGGACTTTTGATATCTCGAACGGTTTGGCCGTGGCGAGGAAATGAATTTTCATGGCTTAATAAGGACATATAAAGTGTGTTATAACTTAGTTAGTTTTACCTACAGTTACAAAACTCAGCGTGTATATTCTTCTCCTCAAGCCGAACAACTTTCTAATTTACAGTTATTAGCTCCGAACAACAGAAAGTCAGATATTTTGGTTTGAATATGGTCATTTTCTCTCTCTCTCTCTCTGAGCCAATATGGCAAGCCGTCTTAACATTTAATCATT
The DNA here is from genome assembly GCA_031834385.1 of Semotilus atromaculatus. NCBI lineage: Eukaryota > Metazoa > Chordata > Actinopteri > Cypriniformes > Leuciscidae > Semotilus > Semotilus atromaculatus. The sequence continues at coordinate 22,608,283 of JAULUF010000022.1, forward strand.
TTAACCTACTAGTCTCTATTTTCATGCTACTAGTACTTATTTTTTAGATACTAGTATCTATTCCATTAAGTACTAGTACTTATTTATTAGCGACTAGTGCTTATTCTTTAGGTACTAGTGCCTATTCTTTAGATACTAGTGCTTATTCCTTAGGGACTAGTACCTTTTAAAAGATACTAGTACTTATTCATTAGATACTATATTAGTATCTAAAAATACTAGTATCTAAAAAATAAGTACTAGTAGCATGAAAATAGAGACTAGTGGGTTTAAATGATTAAATGTTAAAACGGCTTGCCATAAGCCTACGTCTCTGTGTCTGTGCCTGTCTGTGTGTGTGTGTGTGTGTGTGTAGGGGGAGGAGGGCTAGATTAACCATTTCACTGCTGTGTGGTTTGGCCTGCATTAAAAAGGAAAATAAATGTCTTAAGCCTTGTATTTTTTAAATAAGTTTTATTAATAAAGTAAAGGAATCACAGACTGTTTTTAAATGGGGTTGGATAAATATTTTTTTGTTTTTAAACTGTGTGTGCGTGCGTGCGTGCATGTGTGTGATTGTGCCTTGGTGTCTGTTACAGTTACAAGAGTTTAATCCTTGTTCAAGTTTAAGTTTAAGGCCTTGTCTTTTTGAATCCATTTGCAGCTTTTTATTAAGAATGGTCAAGACAGGCAGGGTGAACAATGGCAAACAGGGCAGAACAGAAAAGGCAGAGACAAACCAGGTTAACAGGCAAAGGACAAAGACCTCCAGATAAATACTAGGCTTCTGGATTTACACATTTAAGTGCTACAAAACATATTGACATATGACATCCTATGACATTAAAAATGATTCTAAATTTAAATTATCTCATATATGTGGCTATTGTGGTTCACGATCATAGGCCCTGTCCCAAATGGCACACTTCATATGAATTTTCGGTCTTGTGTACTTATTTCATGTGTCCGTTAAATCCATGAGACCGTAGGGTGTCTCATTTTTAATTTTAGGTTTCAGAAGGTTGCTCACGCATACTTTGTGGTTGATATGTGCCCTCGATGCGCACTTTTGCAGAGCCCACACTGATGCAAGCTCTACAGCACACTTCTTTTTGACAGTCAAAGCGGGGTTACGTTTTTGCACGTCGTGCACAATAACCCCAAAGGCACCGGGGTGGCGGTGCCACCGGGCCGTTTATATATATATATATATATATATATATATATATATAAATATAGCTGCGAGCAGCGATGAAGGGCCAAAGCTGGCGGAACCGCCACCCCGGTGCCTTTAGGTACTAAAGGCACCGGGGTTGCGGTGCCACCGGCTTGGGCCCGTAATCGCTGCTCGCAGCTATATTTATTATTATTATTATTATTATTATTATTATTTTACTACCTTTTGGGCACTTTTGGGGGCCTTAACGTGCTCGAAAACTCTTGAAACTTTGCACACATGTCAGAACCCGCGGCCATCAGGGCCGGGCTGAAGCTGGTACCCGGGCGTGGCAGGGGGGCTCGACAGCGCCCCCTGGAACGGGGTTTGAACACTTGGTCCATAAATCAAACACGCTTGCATGTAATAATATGAAACTCAGTACACATATAGATCTCATCGGTTCATATATACTTCATGCTCTTACTTTTTACCCCAGCCCAACAGGAAGTCGGCTATTAAGGCTTGTTTGGAAAACGCATGCAATGGAATGTGAAATACTCCTCCTAGAGAATTCAAACACACGGCACGAAACTCGGTCAGCATGAAGTCAAGACACTGAGGATGAAAAGTTGCAAGGGGATTTTTGATATCTCGAACGGTTTGGCCGTGGCGAGGAAACGAAATTATGGCGAGAAACATGAAACAGGAAGTGTGTTATAACTACTGCATACATTAACTGATCTTGATGAAACTTCAGCAGTGTGTTCGTTGTAAGAGCCCGATCACATGGATGTGACTATTGTGAGTCAAAGTTATAGCGCCACCAACTGGCAGCAGGAAGTGTGTTACTTTCAAAATGCTTTTAAATCACCCTCTTATTTTTACCCGATTTGCTTCAAACTTCATGTGCATAATGGAGACACACGCCAGATGTAGACCTGTGAAAGGATTATTGATATCTTTGATACTGTTGCCATGGCAATGCATCAAACATTAATATTCCTTTTTTTAAGCTTTTTCATGCTTTTTTATGCTTTCGGGCACTTTTGGGGTTCTTAACGTGCTCGAAAACTCTTGAAACTTTGCACACGGGACAAAACCCACGGCCATCAGGGCCAGGCTGAAGCTGGTACCCGGGCGTGGCAGGGGGGCTCGACAGCGCCCCCTTGAACGGGTCCGACAATTTGGTCCATATATCCAACACGCTTTACCCTATTTGCTTCAAACTTGATGTGTATAATGTAGACACAAGCCAGATGTAGACCTGTGAAAGGATTGTTGATATCTTAGATGCTGTTGCCGTGACAACGCATCAAACTTTAATATTCTTTTTGGATACTTTTGAGATTCTTAGCGCACTTTTGGGGCCCTTAACATGCTCAAAAACTCTTGAAACTTTGCACACGGGTCAGAAACCGCGGCCATCAGGGCCGGGCTGAAGCTGGTACCCGGGCGTGGCAGGGGGGCTCGACAGCGCCCCCTGGAACGGGGTCCGAAAACTTGGTCCATAAATCAAACAGGCTTTACCCGATTTGCTTCAAACTTGATGTGTATAATGTAGACACACGCCAGATGTAGACCTGTGAAAGGATTGTTGATATCTTAGATGCTGTTGCCGTGACAATGCATCAAACTTTAATATTCTTTTTGGATGCTTTTGAGACTCTCAGCGCACTTTTGGGCCCCTTAACGCGCTCAAAAACTCTTGAAACTTTGCACACGGGTCAGAACCGGCGGCCTTCAGGGCCGGGCTGAAGCTGGTACCCGGGCGTGGGAGGGGGGTTTGACAGCGCCCCCTGGAACGGGGTCCAAAAACTTGGTTCATAAATCAAACACGCTTGCATGTAATAATATGAAACTCGGTACACATATAGATCTCATCGGTTCATATATCCTTTGTACTTTTACTTTTTACCCCAGCCCAACAGGAAGTCGGCTATTAAGGCTTGTTTGGAAAACGCATGCAATGGAATTCGATATACTCCTCCTAGAGAATTCAACCAATCGCCACGAAACTCGGTCAGCATGAAGTCAAGAGATTGACGATGAAAAGTTGCCAGGGGATTTTTGATATCTCGAACGGTTTGGCCGTGGCGAGGAAACGAATTTATGGCGAATAATGGAAACAGGAAGTGTGTTATAACTTCTGCATACATTAACTGATCTTGATGAAACTTCAGCAGTGTGTTCGTTGTAAGAGTCCGATCACATGGATGTGACTATTGTGAGTCAATGTTATAGCGCCACCAACTGGCAGCAGGAAGTGTGTCACTTTCAAAATGCTTTGAAATCACCCTCTTATTTTTACCCGATTTGCTTCAAACTTTATGTGTATAATGTCAACACACGCCAGATGTAGACTTGTGAAAGGATTATTGATATCTAAGATACTGTTGCCGTGACAACGCATCAAACCCATCAAACTTTAATATTCTTTTTGGATGCTTTTGAGACTCTTAGCATGCCTGAAATTGCTTAAAATTGCATGAAACTCGACAGACAGATCACATTTATTAGCCAGTAGACATGTGCAAAGTTTCAGAAACGGGCGTGGTGCAGGGGCTCAGTAGCGCCACCTTTTGACAAAAGTGGGGGTGTTAGTTATATAGTTTTACCTACAATCATAAAACTCGGTACGCATATTGTTCAGATCAAGCCGGACAACTTTCTAATTAACTGTCATTAGCTCCAAACAACAGCAAGTCAGATATTTAAGTTTGAATGTGGATGTATCTGAGGATTTTCTCTCCCTCTCTCTCTGTCTCTGTGTGTGAGGGATTTGTCTATTGCTTTTAATGGATTTCAAGGTTTCAGGGGCTTTTGGGGCTCTTAACGTGCTCAAAAACTCTTGAAATTTTGCACACAGGTCAGAACCCACGGCCATCAGGGCCGGGCTGAAGCTGGTACCCAAGCGTGGCAGGGGGGCTCAACAGCGCCCTCTTGAACGGGGTCCGACAATTTGGTCCATATATCCAACACGCTTGCATGAATTAATATGAAACTCAGTACACATATAGATCTCATCGGGCCGAACATCTTACCCCCGGTCAAGTTTTACGCCAGCCCAACAGGAAGTCGGCTATTATGGGTTGTTTGGAAAACGCTTGCTGTGGAATTTGAAGTACTACTCCTAGGCAATTCATTCAATCATCGCCAAACTCGGTGTGCATGATGTCAAGACTTTGAGGATGCTAAATTGCGGACGGACTTTTGATATCTCGAACGGTTTGGCCGTGGCGAGGAAATGAATTTTCATGGCTTAATAAGGACATATAAAGTGTGTTATAACTTAGTTAGTTTTACCTACAGTTACAAAACTCAGCGTGTATATTCTTCTCCTCAAGCCGAACAACTTTCTAATTTACAGTTATTAGCTCCGAACAACAGAAAGTCAGATATTTTGGTTTGAATATGGTCATTTTCTCTCTCTCTCTCTCTGAGCCAATATGGCAAGCCGTCTTAACATTTAATCATTTTAACCTACTAGTCTCTATTTTCATGCTACTAGTACTTATTTTTTAGATACTAGTATCTATTCCATTAAGTACTAGTACTTATTTATTAGCGACTAGTGCTTATTCTTTAGGTACTAGTGCCTATTCTTTAGATACTAGTGCTTATTCCTTAGGAACTAGTACCTTTTAAAAGATACTAGTACTTATTCATTAGATACTATATTAGTATCTAAAAATACTAGTATCTAAAAAATAAGTACTAGTAGCATGAAAATAGAGACTAGTGGGTTTAAATGATTAAATGTTAAAACGGCTTGCCATAAGCCTACGTCTCTGTGTCTGTGCCTGTCTGTGTGTGTGTGTGTGTGTGTGTAGGGGGAGGAGGGCTAGATTAACCATTTCACTGCTGTGTGGTTTGGCCTGCATTAAAAAGGAAAATAAATGTCTTAAGCCTTGTATTTTTTAAATAAGTTTTATTAATAAAGTAAAGGAATCACAGACTGTTTTTAAATGGGGTTGGATAAATATTTTTTTGTTTTTAAACTGTGTGTGCGTGCGTGCGTGCATGTGTGTGATTGTGCCTTGGTGTCTGTTACAGTTACAAGAGTTTAATCCTTGTTCAAGTTTAAGTTTAAGGCCTTGTCTTTTTGAATCCATTTGCAGCTTTTTATTAAGAATGGTCAAGACAGGCAGGGTGAACAATGGCAAACAGGGCAGAACAGAAAAGGTAGAGACAAACCAGGTTGACAGGCAAAGGACAAAGACCTCCAGATAAATACTAGGCTTCTGGATTTACACATTTAAGTGCTACAAAACATATTGACATATGACATCCTATGACATTAAAAATGATTCTAAATGTAAATTATCTCATATATGTGGCTATTGTGGTTCACGATCATAGGCCCTGTCCCAAACTGCACACTTCATTTGAATTTTCGGTCTTGTGTACTTATTTCATGTGTCCGTTAAATCCATGAGACCGTAGGGTGTCTCATTTTTCATTTTAGGTTTCAGAAGGTTGCTCACGCATACTTTTGCAGAGCCCACACTGATGCAAGCTCTACAGCACACTTCTTTTCGACAGTCAAAGCGGGGTTACGTTTTTGCAGGTAGTGCACAATAACCCCAAAGGCACCGGGGTGGCGGTGCCACCGGGCCGTTTATATATATGTATATATATATATATATATATATATATATATATATATATATATATATATATAAATATAGCTGCGAGCAGCGATGAAGGGCCAAAGCTGGCGGAACCGCCACCCCGGTGCCTTTAGGTACTAAAGGCACCGGGGTTGCGGTGCCACCGGCTTGGGCCCGTAATCGCTGCTCGCAGCTATATTTATTATTATTATTATTATTTTACTACCTTTTGGGCACTTTTGGGGGCCTTAACGTGCTCGAAAACTCTTGAAACTTTGCACACATCTCAGAACCCGCGGCCATCAGGGTCGGGCTGAAGATGGTACCCGGGCGTGGCAGGGGGGCTCGACAGCGCCCCCTGGAACGGGGTTTGAACACTTGGTCCATAAATCAAACACGCTTGCATGTAATAATATGAAACTCAGTACACATATAGATCTCATCGATTCATATATACTTCATGCTCTTACTTTTTACCCCAGCCCAACAGGAAGTCGGCTATTAAGGGTTGTTTGGAAAACACATGCAATGGAATGTGAAATACTCCTCCTAGAGAATTCAAACACACGGCACGAAACTCGGTCAGCATGAAGTCAAGACACTGAGGATAAAAAATTGCCAGGGGATTTTTGATATCTCGAACGGTTTGGCCGTGGCGAGTAAACGAAATTATGGCGAGAAACGTGAAACAGGAAGTGTGTTATAACTACTGCATACATTAACTAATCTTGATGAAACTTCAGCAGTGTGTTCGTTGTAAGAGCCCGATCACATGGATGTGACTATTGTGAGTCAAAGTTATAGCGCCACCAACTGGCAGCAGGAAGTGTGTCACTTTCAAAATGCTTTTAAATCACCCTCTTATTTTTACCCGATTTGCTTCAAACTTCATGTGCATAATGTAGACACACGCCAGATGTAGACCTGTGAAAGGATTATTGATATCTTAGATACTGTTGCCATGGCAATGCATCAAACATTAATGTTCCTTTTTTTAAGCTTTTTCATGCTTTTTTATGCTTTCGGGCACTTTTGGGGTTCTTAACGTGCTCGAAAACTCTTGAAACTTTGCACACGGGACAAAACCCGCGGCCATCAGGGCCGGGCTGAAGCTGGTACCCGGGCGTGGCAGGGGGGCTCGACAGCGCCCCCTTGAACGGGTCAGACAATTTGGTCCATATATCCAACACGCTTTACCCTATTTGCTTCAAACTTGATGTGTATAATGTAGACACAAGCCAGATGTAGACCTGTGAAAGGATTGTTGATATCTTAGATGCTGTTGCCGTGACAACGCATCAAACTTTAATATTCTTTTTGGATACTTTTGAGATTCTTAGCGCACTTTTGGGGCCCTTAACATGCTCAAAAACTCTTGAAACTTTGCACACGGGTCAGAAACCGCGGCCATCAGGGCCGGGCTGAAGCTGGTACCCGGGCGTGGCAGGGGGGCTCGACAGCGCCCCCTGGAACGGGGTCCGAAAACTTGGTCCATAAATCAAACAGGCTTTACCCGATTTGCTTCAAACTTGATGTGTATAATGTAGACACACGCCAGATGTAGACCTGTGAAAGGATTGTTGATATCTTAGATGCTGTTGCCGTGACAACGCATACATTAAGTACATTAACTGATCTTGATGAAACTTCAGCAGTGTGTTCGTTGTAAGAGGCCGATCACATGGATGTGACTATTGTGAGTCAAAGTTATAGCGCCACCAACTGGCAGCAGGAAGTGTGTCACTTTCAAAATGCTTTGAAATCACCCTCTTATTTTTACCCGATTTGCTTCAAACTTCATTACTATAATGTAAATACACGGCAGATGTAGACCTGTGAATGGATTCTTGATATCTCTGATACGGTTGCCGTAGCAACGCATCAAACTTTAAAATTCTTTTTGGATGCTTTTGAGACTCTTACCATGCTTGAAATTGCATGAAACTCGACAGACACGTCACATCTATTACCTAGTAGACATGTGCAAAGTTTCAGAAACGTGCGTGGTGCAGGGGCTCAGTAGCGCCACCTTTTGACAAAAGTGGGAGGGTTCGTTTTATAGTTTTACCTACAATCATAAAACTCGGTACGTATATTGTCCGGATCAAGCCGGACAACTTTCTAATTTACAGTTATTAGCCCCGAACAATAGGAAGTCAGATATTTTGGTTTTAATGTGGATGTTTTGGAAAATTTTCTGTCCCTCTCTCCCTCTCTCTGCATACCTCTGTGTCTGTGAGGGGAGGGGGATTTCTCTGTTGAGTGAGAATGCTTATAATTATTGTTTTTCAAGGTTTCGGGGGCTTTTGGGGGCCTTAACATGCTCGAAAACTCTCGAAACTTTGCACACGGGCCATCAGGGCCGGGCCGAAGCTGGTACCCGGGCGTGGCAGGGGGGCTCGACAGCGCCCCCTGGAATGGGATTCGAACACTTGTCCATATATCAAACACGCTTGCATGTAATATTATGAAACTCAGTACACTTATAGATCTCATCGGGCTGAACAACTTTCGTGCTCTAAGTTTTACGTCAGCCCAACAGGAAGTCAGTTATTATGGGTTGTTTGGAAACTCATCCTCTGGAAAACGAAGTACTCCTCCTAGGTAATTCATTCGATAGCTATCAAACTCGTTGTGCGTGAAGTCAAGACATTGAGGATGCTAAATTGCGAACGAATTTTTGATATCTCGAACGGTTTGGTCGTGGCGATGAAACGAATTTATGACTAAAAAAGGACACATAAAGTGTGTTATAACATAGTTAGTTTTACCTACAGTTACAAAACTCGCCATAGATATTGTTCTCATCAAGCTGAACAACTTTCTAATTTATAATCATTAGCTCCAACCAACAGAAAGTAAGATATTGTGGTTTTAATGTGGATTCTGAGAATTTTCTCTCCCTCTCTCTGACAGATAGAGTGTCTGCTGCCATTCTGTGTGTGTGTGTGTGTGTGTGTGTGTCTGTGTGGGGAGGGGGAGGGGGATTCTCTTCGGGTGATAGTTTAAACACAAAATCATAGATAGGGCTATACTGCCCTCTTGTGTTCAAAATAATATTTCTAAATAAATATATTAGATATGTGACTGAGGATTTTGAGTTTTATTGCACCATAGACTGTAAAAAATAGGAGTGTACACAAATATAAGTAAACAGTTTGCAGTTTGAATGATGTCCTGGAACAAAATGACGAGTAGCCTATGTTTCCACTGTTCGATCGCACGCGCCTCTCTCTCTCTCACACACGCGCGCGCACACACACACACACACACACACAAACACACAGTACGATCGCGCCCGCGCCTCTCTCCCACACGCACACACACACACTTTGATCGCGCTCGCGTCTCTCTCACACACACGCACACACAAACACACGCACAGTTCGATCGCGCCCGCGTCTCTCTCTCTCTCTCACATACAAGCACACACACACAGTTCGATCGCGCCCGTGCCCGCGTAAGCAACCGCTCCACTGTGATGTTACCAAGCACATTTTTGCACAAGTGAAGAGGATGATTTTTTCCGTCGATATTGTAACGTGAGTGAAGTACAAAGCCTATAATAAAGAATAGTTTAACATCCAAATACATCGCAAATGTTGCAACATTTAGATTCTAAAGAGAGATTTACGTGAGCCCAACACCACTTACTTTTACTTTTGTTTTAAATTATTTAGTTTTGGCTTGATTATAGTTATTTTTTTATTCGTGTTCTGTTCTGAATATCATTAAATTTAAAGAATTTGTTGTGGAATATTTTGAGTGTATCATCAAATCATAATAATTCTCTCGGTTTAGTGATTCCCTAGTTATTGTTTAAAACATTTTTCAATGTTCTAATCAGGTCAGGCAAGTAATATTATCTGTGTCTTTATATAAATATATATTAAAAAATTCTCATTTCAAAATTAGCACATTTAAATCGCTAAAATGAAAATAAAATACTTACGTCCAGAGCACAGTGAGCGTTTTCCATTATTTGCTATGGGAGAATGAACTAAAAAACGTTCGCTTTGTTCTGCTCCCTCCTCGCCGTGGACGCGCACCGTTATGAATGACCGTGCACTTAGTTTGAGTTTAAAATTAGTCCTGCATTAAAGGGATAAATAAATATCTAAGGCCTTGTCTTTTTGCATAGCACTTTATGGATATTTTTTTAATTAAAATGACAAAATATGCATAGAACATATCTTTTAAATATATAGTTTGCTTTAAATAAAATTAATATTGTATGTTTGGTGATTCAAGCTGAATGAATTTAAAATGAATGTGCTATATTAGATCAATATATATATGTTTTCCTTAAATTTTTTATCCACACTAACTTTATTCTCATCAGAATTATAATTTTTGTATAAAATAATACTACCATAAAAAATAAAAAAATTTGATTTTCTATTTTAATCAATGTAGAATGTGTAACTAATGTGCTCTGTTTGAGGACACGAAATGAAAACCTATGCAATATGATCAATGTCCAAAAGACGCCACTCACAGACTGTTTTTAAATGGGGTTGGATAAATATTTGTTTTGCTTTTAAACTGCATGTGTGTGTGTGTGTGTGTGTGTGTTACAGTGACAAGAGTTTAACCCTTGTTCAAATTTAAGTTTAAGGCCTTGTCTTTTTGGATATATATATATAAATAAATACATATTTAAAAAAAATTCAAACCCATATGTATTGTTTGCTTTAAATTAAATTAAGATTGTCGGTTTGGTAATTGAACCTAAATTAATTTAAAATGAATGTGCTATATTTCAGATCAATATATTTGTTTTCCTTCATTTTAATCAACACTAACTTTATTCTCATCTGAATTAAAAATAACTTATTTCTGTATAAAATAAAAAATCCAGAATAATCTAGACCAACCAGAGCGCACTATTCCTACAACATCATCAGTGCTGAAGCGAAACTACCAGAGCCGTTCGGCAGATAGCGAGCAGATGCAGCATATGTGTTGTATGCAAGGCAGGGTCAGGCCAGGGGAATCCATTTGCAGCTTTTTATTAAGAATTGTCAAGACAGGCAGGGTGAACAATGGCAAACAGGGCATAACAGAAAAGGCAGAGACAAACCAGGTTGACAGGTGCTGCAAAACATATTGACCTATGACATCCTATGACATTAAAAATTATTCTAAATTTAAATGATCTCATATATGTGGCTATTGTGGTTCACGATCACAGGCCCTGTCCCAGATGGCACACTTCATATGAATTTTCGGTCTTGTGTACTTATTTCATGTGTCCGGGAAATCCATGAGACCGTAGGGTGTCTCATTTTTCATTTTAGGTTTCAGAAGGTTGCTCACGCATACTTTGGGGTTGTGCCCTCGATGCGCACTTTTGCAGAGCCCACACTGATGCAAGCTCTACAGCACACTTCTTTTCGACAGTCAAAGCGGAGTTACGGTTTTGCACGTCGTGCACAATAACCCTAAAGGCACCAGGGTGGCGGTGCCACCGGCTTGGGCCCGTAATCGCTGCTCGCAGCTATATTTATTCTTCTTATTATTATTATTTTATTTTTTTTACTACCTTTTGGACACTTTTGGAGGCCTTAACGTCAGTGGCGGATCTACGGGGTGGCAAAGGGTGGCAGCTGCCACCCCTGGGATACAGTCTTGCCACCCCTGTTGCCACCCCATTTATAAATCAAATCTTTTTTAAGTATATTTTATGTTCATAGCCTACACGTTGAAGGCCAAGGAGACCCGCACCAAACTCCTCTAAAACAGAAATCGCCGATTTAGAATCCCCTCCCCCTCACAATGGTTTCACCCATCACCAGCACGGCAGCGAGTGCCAGCGACCCCCGCGAAATTTCACCAGTCAGTCACGACAGCAGGGCTGCACAGTGCATCTGTCTGCAGTACGCAGTGTCTCGGAGAAGAGAGGCTGATAAGCAGTTAGCAGTGAGTTTAGAGGTAATTCGTTTAAAAAAGTCCATAGCAGACAGTTAACCCTGCAACAACCACATTGTTACGTTATTTACATCCGCAATACTTTGTTGTCTCATTGAATTTTTCTATGATCGTCAGGTCAGATAGGCTAAGGGTCTAACGTTAGTCTAGCAGCTCTTTGTGTGTGTTTAAACTACTGCTTAGGCCTGTCGCGATAGTCAATTAAATGAATCGCACGATAAAAAAAATGAGCTCGACCATTTTTCCAGCCACGATAATTTCCATTTACATGCTTGTTTGTTTTCCTCGTCTCTCTCTCTACCAAAGAGACTGGATGACAACTCTCGGTTCCAATCCACGTTGTAACATCATAACAATACAGTCAAAAATGGTAAATGTTTAACTACGTAAAAAGCGCCCGTGAAGCGAAAAACGCAAAAAAAAAACTCAGCGGATTCGGCAATCTCATTGGAACCATCTAGTCGAACCGAAAAGAACGATATAAGTTTCAGAATTTTTGGTGGTGTTTTCGCGAAGATATTAGCTGAAAACGATCGGGAGCGCTTCAACCATATTTAGCACGAATACAATTTTTATTAGATGTCCCTCTAGTGGACAGAACGTGTAACAACCACATGCTATAGTGGCATTGGCGATCCATAAACCAGTGTAATGTCGTAAATATTAATAATAGGATGAATTTGAGCATTTAATATTTGAATATTAAATAAAATAAGGAATGCAATTCGAATAGTATTATAGAGGAAGATTGACAGCCCTAGAATCTATCACTATTTATGTCTGAAGTCTGAACCTAATGTTTTGAGACAGACTGTTGATAGTGATTACACAGAGAAAGGGTCCACAATTCACAAATTAAGACCCACACCATCCAAAAACCCAGCTACATATCTGATTTACTCCCACTCTGTGTAATGTAGTGAGAACAAAACACATTCAATGAAAACCGTAGCATTTTAAATGATGAATAATGTCCATGGCCCCCCTCCTGAAACCTCATGCCACCCCTTTGCCACCCCAGGAAAAAATCTCTAGATCCGCCACTGATGTCACATTTCAATCGTGATGGTATTCAGGAAAGAGCACTTGTCATGTGAGGTTGCTTAACTGTATCATATGTTAAAAATATAAAAACTCCATATTTTTATAGGCAGTATATTGTTAACTGAGTTTCTTTTTTGTGTGCTGCGCTCATTTGTTTACATTTCTCCTCGAGAGGCTGCAGGAGCCTCAGCAGCACAAATTCAGGGCTCTCAAGTTTTATCAAAAGCTTGGAGTGAGATCACATGCGGTTAGGGGAGGAGCCCTAATGGAGCCCCGCCCCCCAATTTTGCATTGTTCATAATTAACCAGCACACATTGAAATGATAACAATTGGTAAATCTGATAAATGACAGAGCAATTCATCACATCAAATATACTGCTTAATGTTATATTTCAAAATGACAAATATACAAAAATTACAAAAATATAACGTATTGCTCCAAACACTAGTTTGGAAAAACAAATATTTTTGCATTTTGAATGTGTTGAATGATAAAATATCTTGTTGCTTTTTGACATCTTTGAAAAATACAAATGCTATAATGTTTTGACATGATATAAAATATTACCCAGAGCACTCTGCTTTAATAAATGTATCCTTAATGTAACTAAAAAGACTATTAATACAGTATAATATTTAATTTAAAATAAAATGAGGAAATACATCTTCATTCCTTCCCATACCCACTAACATTTCCCTTAGTTTCAGATAACGTAAGCTAGCCAAACTGAGCCAAAGCTGGCCTGGTTGCAAAGTAGTTGTAGTGTTTTTGACTGCACACGATAGGCTATATATATATTAAATGTTCTAGACTAAAAATGTTAGACAAGCTTTCTTCCTACTTAGCTTCTCCATCACGACCATAGACAGATCACGACGCGTGTTCGCGCGATGTTGTTGGTTACCTAGTAACGAACGTATGGTGGCCGAAAATGTTCCGTCAACTTCCGTGTGTTCGTGCATCTATGTTGTAACGAACACAATCTGGCCGAGATACGTGCTGGCGGCAGGAAACTTCACTTTGTGTGCCTGCGCCTCGTATACAATGTTATATATAAAGGGTGCAGGGACAACTTGGTTGGCATTGCCTTTTCACCGTGAGAAATGCACAGTGTGGCGTGTGAGCGTGTGAACTGGTTGAATTGCGTGTGTCTCACGCCGAATGCGTGAGACTTGAGAGCCCTGCAAATTTGTTACCATCAGTAATACATTTATTATCCACTATCCATCGCAACTTACAATAAATTTAATAAAATCTGAATAATGTCTCGTTTTAGTGTTTTCAAAGTTATTTTTATGTCATCATTGACATTCTAATTAGCCTACTTGTTTGGTCGGGCAAGTAAAATGTTCTTTTTTCTTGCTAAAAGGGGCATGGACAATAATTTACACCCATGTGAAATATGACACCCTTTCATTCGTCTTTCCTCTCTCACTGATGCAAGCTCTACAGCACACATCTTCTCGACAGTCAAAGCGGGGTTACGTTATTGCCCATTGTGCACAATAACCCTAAAGCAGGGGTGCCCAAACTAGGGCCCGCGGGCCAAAGTTGGCCCGTGGTAACCTTTGATTTGGCCCACCATACCGTCCGGGGAGAGGGGGGAGAGAGAGGAAGGGGGTGATACCTTCGACACAGATCGTCATTTCTTATTTGACATAACATTTTTGTTTGTTTTATTGTTGAACTACAACAGAGTAAACTGAAATTAAATGTTTAAATTAAATGTAGCTGCTAAATGAATTAGATTTTTTCCTGTAAATGCGCAATTCATGGTGAAGTTCCGCGTGCTTTGAAATTGCGACACTTGACGTGACGTCAATTAACGTCAACAAATTAAACGCAATAATGGAGAAATCAAGAGCATAATCATAAACCCATAGCAACTTTAATGTAATACAGTTTGATTTATGATGCAAAATTTACTTTTGGCCCACGGCCCTCAATCAAGTTTGATTTTTGGCCCTTCATAGGAAAAAGTTTGGGCACCCCTGCCCTAAAGGCACCGGAGTGGCAGTGCCACCGTCTTTATATATATGTGACCCGTTACAGAAACCAGGGACACAAGTCGGCAGCACAACTTGCGAGCAAAATGAGAAACAAGCGTTTTTTTCCAAAATTTGTGATTTCCGCTTTTTTGCAGAATCTGTTAGTTGAGATCATGAAGAAGCCTCTCCATGTTTGAGATAACAGTATTGGTATATTTAAAAGCGTACATTTTGAGGTTGAAATCGGCTTGTTTTTCGGAGATTCTAGCACGCAGTAGGGGCGTGTCATTGTCTGTGTGTATTTCCATACTGAATAGCCGCCGGCGCTTTTGCCCCCGCCCCCCAACAGCGCGTGGCTACTTATTATGCAGCGCTCTGCTCCTGCTCTATCTGATATCAAAATTCAATGAAGATGGACGCCGCAAAGATTGTTGCAGACGAGCTGAACCGTAGCAGTTACATCGAAAATGTTTTCGCCGCACTTTGTGGGCTCGGGAAACTGAACCGGAGGTATGGGCGCGGCGCGCGCGCCCTCGGTGCTTGAATACGGCGGCTCAGCTCGCTGACAACGGTGGCTGGCTGTTTCATGTGACGTCCCGATTGCTTTGAATGGGGAACGTTTTGTGAACAGGGAACAGACTTAATGGACTGGCAACAATCTCCATAGAACATGAACTGGCACAGAGAATCGAAATGGAGGATGCAGTTAAGACCTTTGCTGCGATGAAGGCCTGCCGTGAGCGTTTCTGAAACGTAAGTTAATCTTTGCTCTTTAGTTGTTATTTAAGATGCTGATCCTGCTGATGATATCATGTGCTTGCGGACATTTCATTTGTGTGTGTATACGCACATAAGAAAGTGATGTAAAGAGATTTGCAACAGTAATTTGAGGACGTGAAATATGATTATTTGGAAAATTCCTGTACTGACTGCTTAAAGAAAAATGCCAGCAGGCATTTGCCTCCTGCATAAACTTTAATATTGTTGACATTTTGGGCACACGCGCGTTGCGCACTATTTGCGTTATATGTAGGCCTATGGCTTATTGGTCTTTGTGTGTTGTTGCTGGTTTTGCGTTATATGTATTATGGCATATTGGTCTTTGTGTGTTGTTGCTGGTTTTGCGATATATGTATGGCATATTGGTCTTTGTGTGTTGTTGCTGGTCTACGTTGCAAATAGAGGGGCAGCACAATTGTTTTTCGCCTAGAGTGGCAGAAGTGCATTCGCCGGTCCTGGGGGTGAGTTTCCATAAACATTAAAGTTTGTCATTTTGTGTTCATTCTAAGAACACGTAGGCTACACGTTATCTCATGTTTAGTCTGTTTAGACCTTCCCAATACCTACCTATTGTTATTAGCTAGCTCAGGGAAGGAAAAAAAGCTGTAAAGCACAGGGGGGAGCTTTACAGGGGGTATGGCTTATCTAAATGAGATGTAAATGAGCCCTATTGTCACTCCCAGCAGCAGAGAGAGGTGAGAACTGCACATCTTTAGAGGCTGTTATCTTAACTTTTAGTTTTTTTGAGTGTCTACCTTCAAATGGCCACAACTTCTCCAAATATTATCAGATTGCCATGTGTTACACATCGTTGGAAAGCTTGGAGACTACACTTTCAGAATCTGTGAATGACTCAAAATGCCCCAGAACCGACTTGTGTCCCTAGTTTCCGTAACTGGTCACATATATATATATATATATATATATATATATATATATATATATATATATAAATATAGCTGCGAGCAGCGATGAAGGGCCAAAGCCGGCGGTACCGCCACCCCGGTGCCTTTAGGTAACTAAAGGCTCCGGGGTTGCGGTGCCACCGGCTTGGGCCCGTAATCGCTGCTCGCAGCTATATTTATTATTCTTTTTATTATTATTATTTTACTACCTTTTGGGCACTTTTGGGGCACTTAACGTGCTCGAAAACTCTTGAAACTTTGGACACGGGTCAGAACCTGCGGCCATCAGGGCGGGCGTGGCAGGGGGGCTCGACAGCGCCCCCTGGAACGGGGTCCGAACACTTGGTCCATAAATCAAACACGCTTGCATGTATTAATATGAAACTCGGTACACATATAGATCTCATCGGTTCATATATCCTTCATGCTCTAACTTTTTACGCCAGCCCAACAGGAAATCAGCTATTATGGGTTGTTTGAAAAACCTATGCAATGGAATTTGAAACACTTCTCCTAGGGAATTCAATTATTCGCCACCAAACTCGGTGTGCATGAAGTCAAGACATTGAGGATGCTAAATTGCGAACGGATTTTTGATATCTCTAACGGTTTGGCCGTGGCGAGGAAACAAATTTATGGCGAGAAAAGAGAAACAGGAAGTGTGTTATAACTTCTGCAGACACTAACTGATCTTGATGAAACTTCAGCAGTGTGTTCGTTGTAAGAGGCCGATCACATGGATGTGACTATTGTGAGTCAAAGTTATAGCGCCACCAACTGGCAGCAGGAAGTGTGTCACTTTCAAAATGCTTTGAAATCATCCTCTTATTTTTACCCGATTTGCTTCAAACTTCATTACTATAATGTAAATACACGGCAGATGTAGACCTGTGAATGGATTCTTGATATCTTTGATACGGTTGCCGTAGCAACGCATCAAACTTTAAAATTCTTTTTGGATGCTTTTGAGACTCTTACCATGCTTGAAATTGCATGAAACTCGACAGACACGTCACATTTATTACCTAGTAGACATGTGCAAAGTTTCAGAAACGTGCGTGGTGCAGGGGCTCAGTAGCGCCACCTTTTGACAAAAGTGGGAGGGTTCGTTTTATAGTTTTACCTACAATCATAAAACTTGGTACGTATATTGTTCGGATCGAGCCGGACAACTTTCTAATTTACAGTTATTAGCTCCGAACAACAGGAAGTCAGATATTTTGGTTTGAATGTGGATGTTTTGGAAAATTTTCTGTCCCTCTCTCCCTCTCTCTGCATACCTCTGTCTCTGTGAGGGGAGGGGGATTTCTCTGTTGAGTGAGAATGCTTTTAATTATTGTTTTTCAAGGTTTCAGGGGCTTTTGGGGGCCTTAACATGCTCGAAAACTCTTGAAACTTTGCACACGGGTCAGAACCCGCCGCCATCAGGGTCGGGCCGAAGCTGGTACCCGGGCGTGGCAGGGGGGCCCGACAGCGCCCCCTGGAATGGGATTCCAACACTTGTCCATATATCAAACACGCTTGCATGTAATAATATGAAACTCGGTACACTTATAGATCTCATCGGGCCGAACAACTTTCGTGCTCTAAGTTTTACGTCAGCCCAACAGGAAGTCAGTTATTATGGGTTGTTTGGAAACTCATCCTCTGGAAAACGAAGTACTCCTCCTAGGTAATTCATTCGATAGCTATCAAACTCGTTGTGCGTGAAGTCAAGACATTGAGGATGCTAAATTGCGAACGGATTTTTGATATCTCGAACGGTTTGGTCGTGGCGATGAAACGAATTTATGACTAAAAAAGGACACATAAAGTGTGTTATAACATAGTTAGTTTTACCTACAGTTACAAAACTCGCCATAGATATTGTTCTCATCAAGCTGAACAACTTTCTAATTTATAATTATTAGCTCCAACCAACAGAAAGTAAGATATTGTGGTTTGAATGTGGATTCTGAGAATTTTCTCTCCCTCTCTCTGACAGATAGAGTGTCTGCTGCCATTCTGTGTGTGTGTGTGTGTCTGTGTGGTGAGGGGGAGGGGGAGGGGAAGGGGGAGGGGGAGGGGGATTCTCTTCGGGTGATAGTTTAAACACAAAATCATAGATAGGGCTATACTGCCCTCTTGTGTTCAAAATAATATTTCTAAATAAATATTTTAGATATGTGACTGAGGATTTTGTGTTTTATTGCACCATAGACTGTAAAAAATAGGAGTGTACACAAATATAAGTAAACAGTTTGCAGTTTGAATGATGTCCTGGAACAAAATGACGAGTAGCCTATGTTTCCACTGTTCGATCGCGCGCGCCTCTCTCTCTCTCACACACACACGCGCGCGCACACACACACACACACACACAAACACACAGTACGATCGCGCCCGCGCCTCTCTCCCACACGCACACACACACACAAATGTTGCAACATTTAGATTCTAAAGAGAGATTTACGTGAGCCCAACACCACTTTTACTTTTGTTTTAAATTATTTAGTTTTGGCTTGATTATAGTTATTTTTTTATTCGTGTTCTGTTCTGAATATCATTACATTTAAAGAATTTGTTGTGGAATATTTTGAGTGTATCATCCAATCATAATAATTCTCTAGGTTTAGTGATTCCCTAGTTATTTTTTAAAATTTTTTTCAATGTTCTAATCAGGTCAGGCAAGTAATATTATCTGTGTCTTTATATAAATATATATATATATATATATATATATATATATATATATATATAAAAAAAATCTAATTTCAAAATTAGCGCATTTAAATCGCTAAAATGAAAATAAAATACTTACGTCCAGAGCAGAGCGAGCGTTTTCCATTATTTGCTATGGGAGAATGAACTAAAAAACGTTCGCTTTGTTCTGCTCCCTCCTCGCCGTGGACGCGCACCGTTATGAATGACCGTGCACTTAGTTTAAGTTTAAAATTAGTCCTGCATTAAAAGGATAAATAAATATCTAAGGCCTTGTCTTTTTGCATAGCACTTTATGAATATTTTTTAAATCAAAATGACAAAATATGCATAGAACATATCTTTTAAATATATTGTTTGCTTTAAATAAAAATAATATTGTATGTTTGGTGATTCAAGCTGAATGAATTTAAAATTAATGTGCTATATTAGATCAATATATATATGTTTTCCTTAATTTTTTTATCCACACTAACTTTATTCTCATCAGAATTATAATTTTTTGTATAAAATAATACTACCATAAAAAAAAAAAGATCTTCTATTTTAATCAATGTAGAATGTGTAACTTAAAAATAAACAAATTAGTGCTCTGTTTGAGGACACGAAATGAAAACCTATGCAATATGATCAATGTCCAAAAGATGGCACTCACAGACTGTTTTTAAATGGGGTTGGATAAATATTTGTTTTGCTTTTAAACTGCATGTGTGTGTGTGTGCGTGTGCATGTGCGTGTGTGTGTGTGTGTGTGTGTGTTACAGTGACAAGAGTTTAACCCTTGTTCAAATTTAAGTTTAAGGCCTTGTCTTTTTGGATATATATATATATATATATATAATAAATACATATTTAAAAAAAATTAAAACCCATATGTATTGTTTGCTTTAAATTAAATTAAGATTGTATGTTTGGTAATTGAACCTAAATTAATTTAAAATGAATGTGCTATATTTCAGATCAATATATTTGTTTTCCTTCATTTTAATCAACACTAACTTTATTCTCATCTGAATCAAAAATAACTTATTTCTGTATAAAATAAAAAATCCAGAATAATCCAGACCAACCAGAGCGCACTATTCCTACAACATCATCAGTGCTGAAGCGGAACTACCAGAGCCATTCGGCAGATAGCGAGCAGATGCAGCATATGTGTTTTAACGAGGCAGGGTCAGGCCAGGGGAATCCATTTGCAGCTTTTTATTAAGAATGGTCAAGACAGGCAGGGTGAACAATGGCAAACAGGGCAGAACAGAAAAGGCAGAGACAAACCAGGTTGACAGGTGCTGCAAAACATATTGACCTATGACATCCTATGACATTAAAAACAATTCTAAATTTAAATGATCTCATATATGTGGCTATTGTGGTTCACGATCATAGGCCCTGTCCCAGATGGCACACTTCATATGAATTTTCGGTCTTGTGTACTTATTTCATGTGTCCGTTAAATCCATGAGACCGTAGGGTGTCTCATTTTTCATTTTAGGTTTCAGAAGGTTGCTCATGCATACTTTGTGGTTGATATGTGCCCTCGATGCCCACTTTTGCAGAGCCCACACTGATGCAAGCTCTACAGCACACTTCTTTTCGACAGTCAAAGCGGAGTTACGTTTTTTGCACGTCGTGCACAATAACCCTAAAGGCACCAGGGTGGCGGTGCCACAGGCTTTATATATATAGGCTATATATATATATATATATATATATATATATATATATATATTAGGGGTGGGAAAAAAAATCGATATTGCAATATATTGTTGCACTCTCTGTCGCAATAAATAATCGATACACTAACGCCCAATATCGATATTTTATTACAACACAAAATGATTAATTTACCCGTTGTCAAAGTCACTGTCACTACCCAATATCTACCATTCTGTTTGCGGGGGGCGCTGTTCGAGTAAATAGGGGTAAAGTGGCGCAAACAGCGGCCGGTGAAGAACACAAGTTAACTAACAACAACAGAGAATTGCAGAAAAAAAGAGAAGCGAGAAGAATGGCGGTAAACAATAAAAAACTAATCAAAGACCCACCCGCTAGTTTCCACTCAAAGTGGACACTTCGGGTTTTACGAGCAGAGAGAGCGCAACGGCCGCGCGCGCGCAATCTCACGTCTTCAAACAACACGAGGACACTTGCTCTCTCCCTCGCTCATATTAATCAAGATCAATTGACATGATAGTAAAAGGTCGGAAGACCGCAGTTTCACGTGGAGCATTTGGAGATTTTTAGAGATTAGAGACTCGCCTAAACTCAATGAACAACATCTCAACACTAAATTATAAAAGCCTGTCTCATATAGACAACTGTCTGTGTCTCAAATACAAGCCGGTGCAGTTTGACGATTTGGGAAAATAAAAACCCGGGAAGTTTTACGGTATATTAATTCTCAATATGTACACATGCATTATTAATCTTGTGCCTAACATAATGAAAACGGCTTTTCCCCTCACAATGACAGTAAACTAATTATTACATGAGTCACGTTGCATAGGCTATTTTCAGTTCAAAATGGCGAAATTAGACTAAAGTATATTCGTGTGCCTGATTATTTTTGTGCCTGAATATTTCATTATTCCTTCTTTTTCTTTTCAGTCACATATAGCGTGATATATCGTTAATGAAATTTCTTCCAATATATTGAATATCGTAGATATCGAGAATCGTGATATTATCATATCGTGGACCACATATCGCCACAGAATTGAATCGTGAGGTACCTGTATCGTCCCACCCCTAATATATATATATATATATATAAATATAGCTGCGAGCAGCGATGAAGGGCCAAAGCCGGCGGTACCGCCACCCCGGTGCCTTTAGGTAACTAAAGGAACGGGGTTGCGGTGCCACCGGCTTGGGCCCGCAATCGCTGCTCGCAGCTATATTTTAAGATTATTATTATTAAAATATTGGTAACACTTTCTAAGTCCATGCATATAATGAATTATAGCTTCATTTATACTTATTTATGTGTTATGAGTATGTGTTGCTATTTTGTAAATATGTGTATAAGGCTCACTAAGAACTATATTGTATTATAAAGAACAGTTATAGTTACATTTATATTATTTTGTATAATTACTTATGAGTCTTGCATTTGCTTTTTCAACGTGCATGCTCATAATCCATTATACACTGATTTATAAATATTAATTAGTCAGTTGTATGGTTCCATGAATGTATTTATAAAAATGCAGCCTGCATTGCTATAATGTTATTATAGTATAGTTACAATGAATTTAGTAATTCAGAATTATTTCTGTCAAATAAGTGAATATATTGTTATTAATAGCCATGTTGTCTTACAATACAATACCTATTGCAAGTGATAATACAGTTACTAACCTCCATAACTGCATCATTGATTGCTTTAAGTAAAGTGAAAACATGGGATGCAATTATCCTAAAGCAAATGTTAAGAAATCATGAAGATGTGCCCATTATACATTTTTAGTGCAAACATTAGCCATTAAAGACCTAATTGATAAATAATTGGTACAGCAAACAAGTGTCTCTGGAACTATTTTATATTTTAAATCAGTGTATAATTATGAGCTTGCACATTGAAATAGCAAATGCATAACTTATGCAGGGCCACACGGAATCTGTGCCCGCAGATTGTAGTGCTCTTCGTTGACAAGTACGACCTGCGCGTGTATGATATATTTTGTACTATTTGCTACTGCAATATACCAGCGCATAGCTAAAAATAACAGATCTGTCTATTCACTGCCGATCATAATATCAAATTTCTTGATTGTTCAGCGAGTCTCTGTAAATGAGTGCCACAGGTTCATATATACTACACATCACATACCATACTCAAGTACACGTTCATCTTCAGCATTTCATCGTCAGATAGCCTACACTCAGAAACCGGTCAAAATAAAAGTTCGGTTTAACGTGAAGAAATTATCACTGAAATATATTACTATTGTACAATAGAATCGAACGTACTTCTCAAAAACATTTACACATTGTGTAGTGCTTTCATGCATAACATATATATAAACAATAATATATCTTATTGTGTGTGTGTGTGTGTGTGTGTGTGTGTGTGTGTGTGTATATATATATATATATATACAGTAGCTATATAAAATCATTCCGCATAATTCCGCAGATTTTCCCAAAAGTTTAGCACAGAAATCACAAAAAAAGTCTGCAGATTCCGTGTGGCCCTGCTTATAAGTAATTATAAAAAATAATATAAATGTAAGTATACATTTTCTTAAAATGCAGAATAGGTCTTAATGAGTCTTTATGAATGTAACGTAATTAGATGTTATAAGAAGGAGGCGATAACCGGAGAACATTCAACAAACTTTAATTAATAACAAACAAACAAATACAAAACGAAAGGAAAAGACAGCAGTCCCTCATGGACGACTGCTGTCACATATAATAAAACATAAACAAAACACAACATAAGTACAGGCTTGTTTCTCTCTCGCTATTCACTGTCGTCGCTCCTCCTTTTATGCTTCCGCTCCTCCGTAGTGTCACTCATCAACTGGCCTTGCACCGTTCTCCCACAGCCCTCTGCCTCGTCCTGCTCGCCACATTGAATATATTTATAGAATAGTAATACTTATAAATGCGTAAAAATGGGGCTATAATTCATTATGAGCATAGACTTCATAGAAAGTGTTACCAATATCCATTCATGTGGTTTAATCTTTTTTGTAATCCAATGTGAACTACACAAAAAAATGCTGATCTATCCATTCAGTCGTGTCCGACTCTCTGTGACCATATTCTCCATGCTGTACTGTTGAGCACTGCTTCTTTCAACTGTTTAATATTCATATTGGTGTCTGTTTTGATGGTGTCAAGCCACTTTGCCATTCCAATTCCTCTGGTTCAACTGACCATACCCAACATTACAGATTTCTCTAGCGAGTTTCCTGAATACCCTTCCTGAAACCAGCTTGGACATCAGGCAGCTCTTGATTAGTGACCTTCTGTAGCCTAATCTTCAATAGGATCTTACTCGCATGAGAAATCTCAGGCACCCCCCTTTTTTGGTAATGGAATAAACACAGATCTTGTCCAGTCCTTTATCCATTTACAAGTGGACCACACCTCTTGGCACAAATCTAAAGATAAATTTGAGTTTTCTTCTTGATTTTCAGTCTGACTGACGTACATCTCCTCTGTATATTCTCTCCACCTGTTCTTGATCTCCCATTGGTTACTTTAATACTTTAATAATTACTTAATTTCCATCACAATCTCTAACTGTTCCTTTTCAGACATAAAAACTGAATTGCATCATCTTCACTACAGCAAACGTGGCTCTGGTGTAACCCTTCCAATTTGCCTCTTCCAGATGTTGACAGTGTTCTTCCAACTGTCTATCCTTGTCATAAAACTCTGCACTTAGCTCTTTAACCTTATCCTTATTGCCCCTGGCTTTGGCCACTCTTTGCTGATTGGCTATATTAATAGTATTGATGGATAGACGCCTATTCGTCTTCTTAGGCTTTAGGTATTGTTGTACTATACTGTATGTAAAATGACAATAAAGGTCAAGTTCAAGGTATGAAGCATAATTCTCAGCAATTTCAATGATAGTGTCTTGGATCATCCACCATTGCTCATCTGGATCAAACCTGTTCATCACTTCCACCCCATACATTGATGATATTGAATTTGAAATTGAACATTGAATTTCTTCTGACTTGCACTGTTTTTACTTTGCCATGAACAGTTGATGGTCTGTGCTACAGTCAGTGAGTTGCCTACCTTTGCATTAAAAACACCCATAACATAAGATACTTTTTTGGTGCTTGGTTTAGCACGTTTTGGACCTTGCTGTAAAATTGCTTAACCTCTTCACTTTTATCTGAAGTAGGTGCATAGACTTGTAGTATTGTGATATTTAGTGGTTTGTCATGAATTGAGATGGATATCCAAACCATCCAGCCTGAAAGGTCCACTGTTGGTATCCATTTTTTCACAGGCTAGTTCACCATTTCATTCCCCAACTCTCCCCATTTATCCGGGCATTTATCCGGGCATCCCCATTTTTGGGTTTGTTGTCTATGAAATTTGTAATAGTTACTGTCAGAATACTAAAGCACACTGAAACCCTTTCAGATAACCCACCAACTAGTTCAAAGAGTACCAAAAAGTTGTTTGTAATGGCAGTGGATCTATAAAGACAGACAAAACGACTGAGTGATGTTTTAATGTTTAAAGTTTATTCAAACATTTTTGTGCTTTTTTCTTTTGTGCAGATTCCTTTGTGCTGAAATTGTATTGGTCATAAAAGAGTTCTCGAAACCACTAGAAACACTTTCATATGTTCTGTGTAGAGTTTTGATGCATGGATCAGGAAGTGCTGTCCACCCTTCCCTTTATGATGTTCAATATTTATTTCCACAAGGCAGCTCCTGTCATGAATGGCGTGCAGACAAAGCCTTGCTATGCCTGTGTAGCATGTGCTAGAGCATGTACTGTATAAACTCTGAGACTATCATTAACTGGGTTTCCATCCAAACGTGAAGTGAAACTTGTCAAAGTTCTAAAATAAATAAATAATTAGCTGCATTTGCATCAAGTTGTTTGCCCGGAAGACGGTGATATTGGTAACCTAATAACCAATAGTAAATAAAACAACATCCGCAGAAACAACCTATTATTTACATGGGTTTGATGTACGCTACATCAGAATGTATTCGGCAAATGCGTTTCCATCTCCCATTATTCACATTAACACATTATTCGCAGCTTAAGTCCAAAACCACCTTAAGTTGTCATCATATGTCAGTTATTTGTTAGTTTTATTTTCATGGATTTTTAGGCCCTGTTTACATGAGAACGCTCCCGGGTGAAAACGTAAAAATATTTTATCAGATGTGCCTTTCGTTTACACGGCGACGGCGTTTTTGCGGCTTAAAAACGCAAAAAAGTGAAACCACCCTCCAGAGTGGAAATCTTAAAAACGCTCCACCGTCGCGTCCCCGTCTAAACAGTAAAAACGCGAATCTGCTCACGGTGGCTCTCGTCGCATGCCTGTTTACGTCACAGGCATGCGCCAGTACAGGAAAATAACAACCAACATGTCGGATTATTTCCATATGTCGGACCTCCAAGTTGCCCAAGAAACTCTGATAAACATACTAGAGTCTTTTCAGCAGTTGTACAAAATATTCTCAGATATTGGTGTTGTTGTGTGGCAGTGCTTCACATTGCCACCTAGTCGCCTGGAGTGCATACTACATCGAATTTCACACACTTTTGCGTCACCATATGCACGCAGATTTCCCCCATATAATGCTCGTCTAAACGCAGAATAAAAAGTGATAATGCAACGCCACTTTTGCGTTTTCCATGTAAACATAGCCTTAGTTTGTTTTCATTTATCACATTGAATTACTTGCCTCTCATCAGTTTCTATGGACACTAATCTTCACAGCTGTTCATCATCTAGTTCATCACCTTCTGTATATTAGTTCATCACCGTCACTTAGTGTTTGTCTGGTCTCGTTTACTTTGATGTGTGTTACTACTCTCTGTTTGCCTGTGGATCTTTAATAAATTAGTTTTGGAGCTTTATTCATCATCTTCGTGCCTTCATATTCAACTATCTACTATCTACTATCTACGTATCTACTCCCAGTCAGGAACACAGTCGGACCCAGAGCCCGTTTCACCACCTTCAACCATGGAGAAATCGTGACACGTCAGCCAGAAGCAGAGGAGAAGGGGACAGCGCTGACCCTTGCCCTGGAAGAGGAGCCCCACAGGGAGTCTGATCAGGGGTGTGAGCCCGTGACACCTGTGCATGGCTGAGGGTATACTGGTGGAAATAGAGACTGATGACTGGCTGATGGACTTATCGACTCTTACCCTATCCCAACCCATTTCGTGTTCCTCATCACTGTCTGTAGACAGCACTATGACCTCTTCGGATTATAATTTATCAGTTTACTCGGATTGTTCATCGATGTTTCTAGTCAGCACTATGAACTGTTTGGACTTTGATTGGTCTGAATCATCATCGCTGTTTCTAGACTGCATTTAGACTGCTTCGATGACCTGTTGTGAATTGGAATTACCGTCATTTATCTTGTCAAGTCTCCATCTGCCACCGTCACTGCAGAGTTCAGCCAGTCCTCCAGCCCTGCCTCTGCTTGAGGTTTTCAGCCCTTCGTCATGTCTGGGAATGCCCTGCTGTGATGTTAAGACTCCGGTCAAGCAACCACCTGCTGCCTGCGGCTCATCCTCCAGCCTCTGATCACTTCGCTTCATCTCGGCCCGTTGCATCTGTTGCAGGGTCAGTATACTTGTCATTCGAGTAATTGAGAACCTTAGACTTAATCTCCTGGGTTAGTTCAGTATCACCCTCTTTTGGATTCAGAACCTCTGTATTTAAAGGGGAACTTGTTAACTCTAGCCATTTTTTTCGCTGATTTTCACTTTTGTTGTCGCATGTTTTCTCAATGAGCTTCCCCTACAGCTGTGGGGTGTATATTTCACAACACTGTCATAAAAACTCACTTGCAGCACCCTCCTCCCCCTTTCTACCACTGCTCATGTGCAGTTGTTATTATCGGAGCCAGGCAACTTTATTGTGTGGAGCTATGTCTACCGAGGTGGGTAATACATCATACACAGTATCATAGAACATTGACATGTACATTTTGTATCGTGTTATCAATCATAAGCCGTAACAAGGGGTGGGCGGATGAAGCTAGCAAACATTACTACTTATTCTTATCTTAGTTATAGCCTAACCTACCCCCAATGAAACTGTGATTGTCTATCTTAAGAAGTCTATCTTATCATTGTGAAGACAAAGCTCACGTTGCATTCTTTTATAATGTAGACGGGTTACATTATAGGTTACAATGACTGTGTTTTACCTGTTATTATTGAACAATTGTAGATCACAAAGGACTTAGTCGACTGAAGTATAAACAATTTACGCCCATTCATTTTCCTTGACTACAACATCAAACGTTAGAGTAATAAATTAGCTCCTGACGGTAGACCGAGAACCGTCGCTTTTGGTCTTTTCGCTAGAACACCTGAAGAATGATCCATCGTCGTTTGTTCTTATATTGTTCTTATGTCGAATTGCCGTGAAGCAGTTTGTGTTTTTCGCTCATTCTCGCTTCTAACAAGACTTCCTTTTTCCAACTTACCGGGACGTTAGTCCCCATGTTGCAAGGTTGGTTTTCTGCCTGGGAACGCTAGTGGGTAAAGTCACCATTTTTACCGGAACAGGTTATTTAACCATCCAAATGATTTCTAAACAGTTTTATTAAGTTGAAGTAGTTGCCAAGTTCCCCTTTAACAGATGGATGACAGACTTCAAATAGGAAGTCGTATACTTCTCGACTGAATCTCCTGACAGGGCATCTGTAAAAGCCGGGAGTGGCTTCATTGCTGCTGTGACTGACTCCAAGACCATGATGCCTGTGGATCTTTATTAAATTCATTTTTGGAACTTGCTTCATCATCTTCTTTTTTACACATCATGACACAAGCGAGTGTAAAACCTTTTTGCGAATTAAGGGAGTTTATTCTCTCGAGGCATTTCCAACCCTCGTTTCTGATGCAATACTTTAAAATGCGCATAAAAACATAGCAATTGTGTCAGTGATATGAGCTTCCTGATCCCTAGGAATTCATTTGTGTAAATTTGTGCTCAAATTTACATTAGCCAGTTGGTTTTTAGCTGAATTAGAGACTTATCATTCCAGAAGGTTTGGAGGACACTCGCTGATAGCATGGATCCTTGGCAACTTAGAATCCATGTTCTTGGCCTTGACAGAAGCTAGAATCACTTATAACAGATTTGGAGACACTGGATGACTTATGTCAAATACCTTATGCCTGGTTCAGATTACACGATTTTAGCCCGATCCGTTTGACGTAGGGTGTCGTGGGGATTCGTAAACGACAACGGGCGTCGGGACGCAAGATTCGATCTTATCATCTCGTATAGTGTGTCATAGTGGGCGACAACCTACGTCTCGTCTGCGATGCTTCACGACAAAAAGACTAGCATGTTTAATTTTTTTAACGGTCGTCCACGACGGGTTCCGTCCATGTATGAGGTTTTAACAGTCTGTTTTTGTAATATGTTATCGTTGTGGCAAGCTAGCAACATTATTTTACTTGTACTGCTGGCTAAAAGTAAAAATATATAAGAAAATAATATTTTACCTCAAGGTCTCTTTGGAGGATTGACAGCCCATAGCCTACTGTCCTCTTTGAGCAATCCAGGAACGTGTCCATTGTCGGGGTTTCTTTCTTTTTTACATTTTTCTGAACACAGGACAGCCAATACAACACTCACCGCTTCATCCATTGTTTGTTTACGTTCATTTCCGGAAGTCACTCGCTACTAGTTTCGCCTTCTCGATAACATCACACGCGACATTAAAGACGGCACGCGACCGACGATGACTGGTCAGGAAGCAACGTGTAGTCTGACATGTTTCATGTTTGTCCACGACGCGACAAGATTTTAGGAGTCAAAATCTGACACAGTGACTATCGTAACAGACAAAAAAATCGTGTAATCTGAACCAGGCATTACATTTTATTGAAATGGAGATTAAACGGCTAAATAATAGCACAGAGGTGGGAAAATGCCCACCAAATGCGTTTTTACTGTTACAGCTCTCAATGTTTTCTAATTGTGAAAAGTGTTGATTATAGCATTTTATTTAGATCTATAGCATCATATTTAGATTGTGGCATGAAAGTTTGCAGTGGATGAGCATTGTCACGCAAACTATTGTTAGTGTTTGAATGTTTCAACCTTGTACAACATGTCGATTTTGCTACACACTCAAAAGACTTTAAAAACCACATTAAAACACATATTTTTGTCACTTGTTTCCCTGACCTCTGACTCTATGTTCTGATTTCTATATGTACCTCTTTCTATTATGATACCCTTCACAGTTTATATGTATTGTTTCTATGTCATGTTTCCATGTCATGTGTATTGTACTC
Source organism: Semotilus atromaculatus (assembly GCA_031834385.1). Classification (NCBI taxonomy): domain Eukaryota; kingdom Metazoa; phylum Chordata; class Actinopteri; order Cypriniformes; family Leuciscidae; genus Semotilus; species Semotilus atromaculatus. The sequence continues at coordinate 22,638,375 of JAULUF010000022.1, forward strand.
ATTGTAAAGTGTAGCAGACATGTTGAGCGCATGAATGCAGTGATCTGGTCATTGTAACTCGATTTTTGCACACTAAGAAATGCTTTTATCATAACTAACATTGCAAACACAATGTAAATTAGAGATTTGTTGATTCTAACTAGGCAAGGCAAGGCAAGTTTATTTATATAGCACATTTCATACACAGTGGTAATTCAAAGTGCTTTACATAGAAGAAATTTAAAATACTCAAAAGAAATATGAATAATTAAAACAGTTTAGAATAAAGAAATTAAAATAATCAACAGAAATAAGAATAATTAAAGTTTACAATAAAAAATTATATAAATGCATAGCTAAACAGATGTGTTTTCAGTCTGGATTTGAATGTGACTACTGTAGGAGCATATCTGATCTCTTCTGGAAGCGAATACCCTTGGTATTTCTAGCTGACGTGATCCTAATGATCTGAGTGATCTGTTGGGTTTATATTCAGTGAGCATATCTGCAATATATTGAGGTCCTATGCCATTGAATGATTTATATACCAGTAATAATACTTTAAAATCAATCCTAAATGCAACTGGGAGCCAGTGTAAAGACCTGAGGACTGGTGTGATGTGTTCATATTTTCTTGTTCTGCTCAGAATCCTGGCAGCAGCGTTCTGTATGAGCTGCAACTGTCTTTTTGGGAAGGCCAGTGAGGAGTCCATTATAATAATCCACCCTGCTGGTGATGAAAGCATGCACAAGTTTCTCTAAATCTTGACTGGAAACAAAGCATCTAATTCTTGCAATATTTTTCAGATGATAATATGCTGATTTAGTTATTGCTTTGACATGACTACTGAAACTAAGGTCTGATTCTAGAGACACACCAAGATTCCTGACTTGATTTTTAGTTGTTAGACCCCTAGAGTGAAGGTGTGCATTCACTTTGAGAACTTCATCTTTGTTTCCAAACGCAATGACTTCAGTTTTGTCTTTGTTTAACTGAAGAAAGTTTTGGCACATCCAATTGTTTACTTCATCAACGCATTGGCACAGGGAGTCAATGGGGCTGTAGTCGTTAGGCGATAGGGCTAAGTAGAGCTGTGTGTCGTCTGCATAGCTTTGGTAAGAGATTTGGTTCTTTCTCATTATTTGGCTCATTGGGAGCATGTACAGGTTGAATAGGAGTGGCGCAAGAATTGAGCCTTGAGGGACTCCGCATGTCATGGTTGTCCACTCAGACTTATGGTCTCCTATACTCACATAATAACCTCTTCCTTCTAAGTATGACCTGAACCATTTTAGGACTATCCCAGAAAGCCCCACCCAGTTTTCCAGCCTGTCAAGAAGTATGTTGTGATCGACAGTGTCAAATGCAGCACTGAGGTCGAGTAGTACCAGCACTGACAATTTGCCTTTATCAGTATTTAAGCGAATATCGTTTATTATCTTTATGAGCGCTGTCTCTGTGCTGTGATGTGATCGGAAACCAGATTGAAAATTGTCAAAGTATCCATTCGAGCTTAAGAATTTGTTCAGCTGATTGAAGACAACTTTTTCAATGACCTTGCCTATGAAAGGAAGATTTGAGATCGGTCTATAGTTGCTTAATATAGTCTTATCCAGATTACTATTTTTTTAGGAGGGGTTTGACAACTGCAATTTTCAGGGAGTTTGGAAAACTCCCAGAGAGAAGTGAGGCATTTACCACTTCTAGAAGATCTGCTTTTAAGCTGTTTAACACACTTTTGAAGAAAGATGTTGGAAGTGCGTCAAGGGCGCAGGTTGATGTTTTACGGTGTTGTACGGTTTCTTCTAAAATTTTGCAATCAATTTCTTTCAAATTAGACATAGTAACTACTTTCTCAGGTTGTGGTCTGATCTGTCTGACCCCAGTGCAACTCAAGGATGTGCTGATCACCTTTCTGATATTATTAATTTTCTCAGAGAAGCAGCAAGCAAACTCCCTGCACTTGCTGTCTGAGAGCATTTCACTGGGAATCTGGCTTGGGGGGTTTGTCAGTCTCTCTACAGTAGCAAAAAGAGTACGTGTGTTGTTTAAGTTGCTGCTTATAATATTTGAGAAGAAAGTCTGTCAAGCTTTGCCTAGTTCCATATTGAAAGCATGGATGCTATCTTTGTAGATGTTATAATGGACTACAAGTTTTGTCTTCCGCCACATGCGCTTTGTTTTTCTGCATTTTCTTTTCATATTTTGCACTGCTGTTGAGTTTCTCCAAGGTGCTTTTTGTCTACCTCTCTTCCTGACTTTCACAGGAGCAATGTCATCAATTACACCTTTAACTTTTGAGTTAAAAGAATCAAGGAGAAAATCAACAGAGTCAGCAGATATGCTTGGTGTTAAAGATATAGCCTTCATAAATAGCACACTAGTGTTCTCATTTAAGCATCTCTTCTTGACAGACACAGACCTAGCTTCAATTGCAGGAGAGATCAAAATATCAAAGAAAATACAGAAATGATCAGACAGTGCTACATCCTTAATAACAATTGATTAAATGTCTAGACCCTTACTGATAAGTAAATCTAGAGTGTGTCCACGATTGTGTGTCGGTCCATGTACATGCTGAATCAGATCAAAAGTTTTTAAAACAGTTTTGATTTCTTTTGCCATATTGGTTTCTGCATTATCTATGTGAATGTTAAAATCTCCAGCAATAGCAAAACAGTCAAACTCTGAGGAAATTGTTGATAGCAGTTCTGTAAAGTCCTCAGCAAAGGCTGAATAGTATTTTGGAGGCCTGTAAACAATGATTAGTAAAATGCGTGGAGCACCTTTTAACACAATACCCAGATTTTCGAAAGACGGGTAATTACCAAATGATATTTGCTTACATTGATAGACATCTTTAAAGAGAGCAGCTACACCCCCTCCTTTCCTACCCGCTCTGCAGACACTCATGAAAGTAAAGTTAGGAGGGGATGTTTCATTGAGGATTGTTGCACTGCAGCTGTCTTCTAGCCAAGTTTCATTTAGAAACATAAAATCCAGGTTGTATGTGGTTAAGTCGTTGACTAGAAGTGATTTGTTTTTAAGTGAGCGGATGTTTAAAAGTGCTAACTTAACGGTCTTACTTTCTGTCCCCACAGCAGTCTTAGTTTGGTGTGTAATAGGCACCAGATTAGATGGGTTTGCTGTACGGCTTTTGAAGGCATTAGACTTTCTATCATGTAATCGAACAGCAATGGAGAAAGATACAGGCACACTGGCTTCCCGCTTGTTCTGTAAACATTTGAGAAAGTTACTGTTATCATAGCGGGGACCCGACACATATCAGTGCGAGCTGGTATCAGTTGTTTTGGGTTCACCTCGAGCCGATGGAGGAGGGAGTGGGCCCTGGCGTTGTGGCAGAGGCCGAAGAGCTCTCACAGGAGGAGAAGGAGGGCGAGCTGGGCCCGCAGGCTTTGGTGGTTTTGGGGCCTGACGTTTTTTGGTTGATATCTGGGGGCTTGCAGATAGTTTGGTTCCAGCAAACACTAGTTTTTCCATTTTCTCTGAGAAGCACAGATGATGTTGTGGAGATGCTGGAGATAGGGAAAGCGTGTCTGGGGAGAGGGGCTGTTTCTCTGGTGTAATCAGAGGCTGTAATGTGCTGTCCTGGTTTTCCAGAAAGTCGTCTTTGGGTGCTGAATCTTGGAGTGGTTCTAGTATGTCACAGTCTGTCTGTGGTGAGCTCTGTGGGCAGGGCTCAGCTGAGATTGTGTCCGTGAGCAGAAGTTGTTGTGGCTGAGTGGTGTTATCATTGTCCTTGTGTGACGTGTCAACCGCATGTCCATTCAGGTGCTGAAGTGAAGTCCTGTGGTCATTCATACTGTGTCCAGGTGTGTGTGTGCCATTCAGGTTGAGTGGATTGGCACACACTGCAGAAGGATGATTGAGGGAGAAGTGGATGTTGTCCTTTAACACTTTTGAACCAAGTTTGTTTGGGTGGTGGCCATCCTGTTGAAACAGTGGCCTCTGACTCCAGAAAAGATTAAAGTTGTCAATGAAGTTTACTCCTTTTATATTGCAGTTTTTTTTGGAGCCATGTATTAAGCCCAAGCAACCATGAAAACCTGTTTGTTCCTCTTGCTGGGAGTGGTCCGCTGATGAATGTTTGAACTTTCAGTCTTTTAAGTGTTTCAAAAAGTTAATTGAAATCCTTCTTAAGGAGTTCTGACTGCTCTTTATGAATATACATTTTCCCCACATGAATGATGAGTCGATTTGCAGTCTTATGTTTCATCAGAATGTTCTCAAGTTCCCTGTTTACATCAGAAGTTGTTGCTTGTGGAAGGCAGCATGTTGTTGTATCCCTGCTGTGTCACGGAACCACACACAAAGGAAGCAGAAGATCCAATAGCAGGTAAGTTTAATAGGGGAATCCGAACTCACAACAGTTCAGGCAAAGGTCAAAATCCAAAAAGGCAATCCAACATAAAACACAAAACGAGACTCAGGAAACGTAAGGCACAGAAGTGTGATGACATTAAACAAGGACTCCGTAACGAACACTAACACAGACAGGGAATATATACACACAGATCTAACAGGGTGATGGAAGACAGCTGAGTGCAATGAACTGATGAGTGACAGACCGAATGCTGGGAAATGAAGTCAAATGTGAAAGACACCGTGAGAACGAGGACCTCTAGTGACAACCCAGGGAAACACAACCAGACACTGTGACATGCTGCTAATGTTTCTGATTATGGAGTCCCCCACTATCAGAGTCCTGCGCTCGGCTGCGCTCTGAGCTGAGAGCAACTGTCTGCTCGGCCTCGAGCGCCAGTTAGGATCAGTGTTAGCTACTGGCTGATTCAGTCTGTGTTCGATCACATTCATCACATTTGGGAATTCCTCATTTACATTCATTAATACTTCAAATCTGTTCTCAAGATGTATAGGCGGTGGTAGGAGATCAGTGTTTGCAATCCTTGTCATAGCCGTATCTGGGGTAGAGGATGCTATTGCGGCAATATGTGATACTCGTGACAATTTGATGTCTCGAGTGCCTTTGGTTCTCGCTCCCTGTTTGTGCCACCGATTTGTAAGTCGATCGGTTTGTTTCTCTACACTCAGTATGGCCTGTCGAGGAGCACTAGATTCAGGGGACTCACCGGCTGTATGCTGAGGTCCATGATGAAGCTCTGTTGTGTGTTCCGTCTGGCTTGGTGGTCCCACAAATAACTTTGTTTCAAGAACTACAATCCTTTGTAAAAGTCTGTGGCAGTTAGTGCAGCAAGTAGATTCCAGAAGAGGCATTTTCTCTTATCCTATTGAATGTAGGCTGTTGTGTTTTCTCTTCCCCGTAATGTAAGCTTTCAGTGGGAGTGCTGGTCGGATAAAATAATTCAGGTTTTTTGTTGTAATCCAAGCGTTTGAGCACTGTGCTGATTTGCTGAAGTTAAAATTAGGTGATAAAAGGAGATAAAATATAAAAATATAAAAGCGATAGAGCAAAAAAATATAAAAGCGTCCGAACAGTAGCAGAGCAGGAAGCGATCTAGAAAACTAAACGTTTTGGTGAGAGTCCAGAACATGTGTGCTGTTTGATTGACAGTTCCAGCGATTTTTAAAGGGAGCATTCTTTGATCGCTTTCTATAAATAATTTAATCACAGTTTAAATAACAGATTATTTTCATCCTACTAAGAGAAACAATGTGAAGTTTACCGTTTTGTCATTGTTTTGATCACTGCCAAAAATCGATTTTGAGACAAAAACATCTGACTTTAGGCCTACATGAATCATTACATATCAGAAGTCACTTGTGATTTTGGTTAGACATGTACATATAATACGTACATGCCAAATAATACGTACATCTGTAACAAAGCAAAAGTGACACAGTGAAAACTTTTTTACTTGAATAAAAATAGAGATAGTTTTTTTTTAAATCTCAGGCTCTCTGCAAATCCAATGCAGCGACTGTGTTTTTCCACAACCTGGCACTGCACAACATCGTTACAAGAATTACACAAATCAACACTATAACATTTTGTCATCATGAAAAATTAAAGGTTCTTTACAACAGACTTGGAGGAACACTCCACTTTTTTTGGAAATAGTCTCATTTTCCAACTCCCCTAGAGTTTTACCGTTTTTGTATCCATTCACCCGATCTCCGAGTCTGGCGGTAGCATAGCTTAGCACAGATCATTGAATCTGATTAGACCGTTTGCATCTCTTTCAAAAAAATGAGCAAACAGTTTCGATATTTTTTCCTATTTAAAACTTGCCTCTTCTGTAGTTACATCGTGAACTAAGACCGACGGAAAATGAAAAGTTGCGATTTTCTTGGCCGATATGGCTAGGAAATATACTCTCATTCTTGCGTAATAATCAAGGAACTTTTTGATGACACTAGTACAAAGAAAAAACGTTTCCGTTTTTAGCACATCGTTGTTGTGTAAAGGACACTAACTGTGCTTTCTCACAGTCCGCCCTGCCAACAACGCTGTAGAAAGATTCGTGGATGCTCTGACGTAGACTGATTGCGTTAAATGTGAAAGTAAGAAATAGATTGATAAAAAGAACTCAACAATTATAGTTACATGTTTGCTAACGAAACAAACAAATTAAAAAGCCATGTGTGTGGTATGGCTTTTGTGTTCATGGTTAAGTTCTAGTCAACATGCAGTTTATAGGAGACGTTTACTAGCCTTGGTCTTTAATTAACATTAACATTAATTTGTGTGCGGCCTACATTGCAATAACTGTCCTTGATGTAAGTGTAGCCTTAATGCAATGGTCAAACGGGTGTTGTTTTGAGTAAATTAATTGCATTCCTGCTGAAAAACAAGCGTTCTATCGTGAATATGTTGCCTATAAATAGTGTTGCACGCCACCTTATCAAATTCACATGATCAATCCTCCATTTTGCTTGTGGTCGGAACCAAAGTTTACAGGACTGCATTCTCTGGAATCCTCTCAAGCGGAGCACTTCTACATTCTGATTGGTTGCCACGGAACCGCGTCATAACTCATTACCATAAAGTTGACCTGACTTCAACTCTCCTCAACGCCCTCACCGCCCAAGATGCGCCGGAGCTCACCGCCGGCTCAAATTGAAAACGAATGACTTCCGGCCACTTTGACGCTCTCGTCCATGGTGGTGTAAACGCACAGTAAGAGACACACAGAGACGGAACGCAGCTGTTTGATTTGCGATCTTGCTGTGCCATTAATTCGTATATCATATTGTTTAAATACGGTTTAAATCACAGACAATTAACACTGTCTAACAGTATATTTAGGTAAGAAATACTATAGAAATAAAAGTAATCAAATAATAACACTGGATAGTTTTCATTGTAAAAATTAAATACAAATTAATGCTTACAATTAAAGTTACAGAAGTTATTCAGTCAGGAGCAGCGAAATATTTTTTTTTTTGTCTTTCGCAGCAGGTTAATTTGGCTGCTGTCTCTGAAAGAGCCTATGCACGGTTCCAATATACTGCAACACAAGATGCATTTTCTCTCAACTATTTACGTTCCAAAACTATTTACCTGAATACTCAACAAGAAGGCCCTTTTGACATAATTTCATATTTATTTGACCGTTTAAGCACAATAAGCCATGAAAAAGAAGTACTCACGAGTTGTTTGAGAGACTGTTTTATGAGAGAACATCTTATATAGATCAGGGATGCCTGAGCTTTTGGTTTGAGCATGAAACCTACTGGAACAACTAAAAGTATGCGCAATACAAGCAGTATTCAACCAAACTGAATGAGACTAGTGAGTGAGAGGGTGGGCGTGTGACATTTCACCATTTTTTTTGTTATAAGCACACTTCATTTGTGTTATTAGGGGCCAAGCCCCGAAGGGGCTGAGGCACCTATTGTATCTGTTAGTTTTCTTATTATTCTTCTTCTTCTTCTTCCGCAAATGGAAGTCTATGGCAGCCCTATGAACCGTACATAGGAAAATGATGAAATTTGGCAGACTTGTAGTGATGCTAATGAATAGTAATTGGACCAAATTTTGAGTCTCTAGAACCAACTCTATAGCGCCACCACCAGTTCAAAAATTCAACATTGAAATGGTTATAACTTTTGAACCCTTAGATCTAGAAAAATTAAACTTAATACACCTGAATCCACTCATTATGATGATTGCAATCAATATCGTACATTAAGACTCCGCCCATTACAGTAGTGGCCATTTTGAAAAGTACAGTAATCAGTTTTTATGCTACTCCTCCTTCAGAATTTGTCCAATTTTGTCCAAACATTTGTTAAAATGATCTTTGAACTGAGCCGCTCAGAAATGACTGAACAGATTTTTTTTATTCATCTTTGTTCAAAAGTTATGATGTCGCAAACTTAACGAGGTCAACCCAAAATTGGTTCATTAGCTATAGCTCGGCCAAAGTTTGATCAATCGAAACGAAAATTGGTACGCTTCATCGGAAGCATGGTCTGAGGGTCCATGCCAAAGTTGGGAACAGCGCCACCTATGGGTCATGAGATATGAAAAATAGCTATTTTGGCCAATAACTTTTGAACAGTTTGTCAGAAAATCATAAATGTGGTATCTATGGATTCCTTGTGTCATGTCGATTCTGTGGATATCCATTTTGCCAGGATTGGATGTACCACGTGTCCGCCATTTTGAATTTTGTCATAATTTGCCATATCTTTTAAAATATTTGACATATCTTCACAAAATTTAGTATGGATCATCATTTGCATAGCCTTAAGGTACCTAAGAAGTTTGAACACAGCGCCACCTAGTGTTCCAAAGGTATAAGGTTTTTTGAAAAAATGCTTATAACTTTTGCAAATATAGTTAAAATTTTAATTTCTTTATGTCATTATATTCCTTGGCTTATAACGATTATAACGATATCTCGTTTGTCATTTTCCAACAATGTGACTGCCCGCGATATTGGGGCAAATGAAAAACTGTTTTTTCGCTACTCCTCCTTCAAATTTTGCTCAATTTTGTCCAGAATTTTATCAAATGATCTTTGGACCGAGCCGCACAGAAATGACTGAACAGATTTTTGATATTCACTACCGTTTTCGAGATATTTGTCTCCAAAGTTGACCTAGCCTGTGTTTGTTGCCTTATGCTAGTTAGCTTAGCAAACTAAATGGTTAGCATGCTAACCAGTTGCCATTCTTTCTAATGTGGGTCTTCAGCTATCAAGTTAATCATAAGCTACATTAGCATAGCATGCTAATCCGGTTAACCTGCTTTTGTGTGCTCATTCTTACACTGAAGGATCTCCTCTGCAGCTTGTGATTGTATGTCCTCTGAGTGGCGCAGTCTGCTAAACAATGTGTTACTAATCCTGAGCCGTTCCGGTTGTGGTTTCAAGCCCCATGTTATACAACTTCAAATCATTGTGTAATGTTATGTAATTTGGAGCCAATTGCTGCAGTTTTACCTTTAACAACTCAAGTCTCCGTAAAATTTGAACAAACCACTGTTTATGACTACCATGCTGTGTAAAAAAAAGGTTATAGCTTTGAAGAAATTCTAATAATTTAATATGTAGCAACTGTTTAACAATGGGAATTTTGATTTGAACAATTGGTAAGTTGAATAAGTTTTCAAATTAAATCCAAATATGTCAAACATGGTCAAAAGGTGCTTGGCCCCGCAATCACTGCTAGCAGTTATATTTGGTGTTATTGTTGTAGCATACTGACTTGCTAATTTCTCTTCTGTTTGTACATAATCTCATTTGAATATAATTTCTCTGGGTATATTACTTAAAATATGTAAAAGGAACTATGTACAAAATCAAACTGTAATGTTAAGCTGGATATGTGTATGTAAATGTGAACATGATGTTCATACATATTTTTCTTCTTGTTTGTAGTTTTACAGAAAAAATAGTGAGAAGCGAATCACCAGTAGAGTCACTAAAGTTATGAAGACTGCTTTCTGGATTTCTTTTTTCAAGTTGTACGCACTACGCAATTGGTCAGAACAGAATAGTAAAAAGACATTGGGCCCTATCTTGCACCCGGCGCAAATGACTTTGTATACTGACGCATGTATCATTCCTATTTTGCACCCGCGCAAAGCGGACTTTTCCCTCCACAGACGCACGTCGGCAAACTAGAGAATGAACTTGCGCTCCCTGGGCGGTTCAGCGCAAAAAAGGAGGCGTGTTCCGGCGCAAACAATCTCTGGTGCTATTTTGCAGTTCCAGAAAACAATTGCGCCACTGACCAGAAAAAACAAAGACCAGTCTAAAGTCAGTGGTGCGTTGAGTGTACATTCAGATGCTATTTTAAGCGCGCGTGCTTGGTCATAATACAGAGTGTGTGAACAACGCGCATACACTGTAGATGATTCTCTCATCTACACAGATGCATTTTCCTTTTTGCAAATGATACATTATTATAAGGAAAAATATTAAAACACGAGGGAAATCATTGTTGTCAAGTCAAGTCAAGTATATTTATATAGCGCTTTTCACAGTACAGATTGTATCAAAGCAGCTTCGCAGTATCAATATGTTGTGTCCATGACGATGGGAAAAATAGGCATAAAGCTTACATATTTACCCAAATTATTATATGCATGTATAACCGAAGCTAATTTGGGTGGGGTTGTCCCATCCCCAATGTCACTTCTCTTTCTTTTATGGCCCTGACGAGAACATCGATCTCCTCGGCTGTGAACCGATTCTGAAGCGCGCCTGGTAAATCCGCCGTTATAATAGTATTGCGCCATGGAACAAGCGCATCTCGTTCATCATGCTCTTAAAGGGAATGTGATATGACGCTCTGATTGGTTTATTTCACGTTACGCCCAAACCACACCTATGGAGCTACTTCAGACCAACCCCTTTTAAACTTGCGTCGGGCGCAAGAGTCATTTATCCCGCCGGTAAAATAGCAACAGCGCCCAAGACCCGCCCACAAAGTTATTTACGCTTCGCGCTTGATACTTGCATTTCAGATCGTTAAAATAGGGCCCATTGACTCAGCAGGTAAAGACAGCGGAACCACACAGCCATTGTTACATTGCATTCCTCAACTCTCAGAAGCAAGTAAATTATGGAGTCACACAGTAATGAAAAAGATAAATCTCAAGCCTTTGAGATTAGATCACAATCTTCTAGCTGCAAGTCATCTAAAAGATCAAACAAGTGTGGCAGCGACTCGGGCTCGAGCTAAAGCCGAAGCAGCTTGAGCTAAAGCATCTTATGCAGAAAAAGAAGCAGCTATGATGAGGAAGTAGAAGCAGATCTATTCTTGCTACAATCTCAAAAAGAAGCAACTGCAGCGTCTGCTGAAGCAGCGATTTATGAGGCAGCAGCTGACATAGAGGAGGGAAATACACTCACCGGCCACTTTATTAGGTACCCCATGCTAGTAACGGGTTGGACCCCCTTTTGCCTTCAGAACTGCCTCAATTCTTCGTGGCATAGATTCAACAAGGTGCTGGAAGCATTCCTCAGGGAGTTTGGTCCATATTGACATGATGGCATCACACAGTTGCCGCAGATTTGTCGGCTGCACATCCATGATGCGAATCTCCCGTTCCACCACATCCCAAAGATGCTCTATTGGATTGAGATCTGGTGACTGTGGAGGCCATTTGAGTACAGCGAACTCATTGTCATGTTCAAGAAACCAGTCTGAGATGATTCCAGCTTTATGACACGGCGCATTATCCTGCTGAAAGTAGCCATCAGAAGTTGGGTACATTGTGGTCATAAAGGGATGGACATGGTCAGCAACAATACTCAGGTAGGCTGTGGCATTGCAACGATGCTCAATTGGTACCAAGGGGCCCAAAGAGTGCCAAGAAAATATTCCCCACACCATGACACCACCACCACCAGCCTGAACCGTTGATACAAGGCAGGATGGATCCATGCTTTCATGTTGTAGACGCCAAATTCTGACCCTACCATCCGAATGTCGCAGCAGAAATCGAGACTCATCAGACCAGGCAACGTTTTTCCAATCTTCTATTGTCCAATTTCGATGAGCTTGTGCAAATTGTAGCCTCAGTTTCCTGTTCTTAGCTGAAAGGAGTGGCACCCGGTGTGGTCTTCTGCTGCTGTAGCCCATCTGCCTCAAAGTTCGACGTACTGTGCGTTCAGAGATGCTCTTCTGCCCACCTTGGTTGTAACGGGTGGTTATTTGAGTCACTGTTGCCCTTCTATCAGCTCGAACCAGTCTGGCCATTCTCCTCTGACCTCTGGCATCAACAAGGCATTTCCGCCCACAGAACTGCCGCTCACTGGATGTTTTTTCTTTTTCTGACCATTCTCTGTAAACCCTAGAGATGGTTGTGCGTGAAAATCCCAGTAGATTAGCAGTTTCTGAAATACTCAGACCAGCCCTTCTGGCACCAACAATCATGCCACGTTCAAAGTCACTCAAATCACCTTTCTTCCCCATACTGATGCTCGGTTTGAACTGCAGGAGATTGTCTTGACCATGTCTACATGCCTAAATGCACTGAGTTGCCGCCATGTGATTGGCTGCTTAGAAATTAAGTGTTAAGGAGCAGTTGGACAGGTGTACCTAATAAAGTGGCCGGTGAGTGTATAGATTAATTGGACTATGAGACAAATTTAGATTGCACTCACCATACTAAAGACTATGTTCAGAAGCTACAATAGAACAACATCAGTGATACTCCGATATTTCAGTCATCCATGAGGAGCGCTGAACCTCTTCAGTGTGAAGCTACAGTCACATCTCCACATGTAGGCCTACATCCATCGTATGGAATGAAGGAATTAGAAATAAAACATGAGACAATGGATAACCAGAGAGGCAAAGATCATGGACATCGCTCTGTTTTTCAAGCTTCTCCTATTCCCAGCTTTAGAGCTCCCATGGCTAGCCTGCCATACACATCTGATTTAGCTAACTTCATGGTAAAAAAAGAGATGGTGAGTTCTGGTCTTGTGAAGTTCGATGATCACCCTGAGAACTACTGGGCCTGGAAATCCTCTTTTCAAGATGTCACAAAAGACCTCGGATTAACAGCCAGAGAAGAGCTCGACCTTCTCAAAAAATGGCTCGGCCATTTGAATGAGTCATCCATGCAAGCAAAACGGATCAGATCGGTTCATTTGCACTATCCTATAGCAGGTGTCCATATGCTTTGGCAGCGATTGGAGGACTGTTACAAGAGCCCAGAAGTAATTGAGAATGCGCTGTTGAGAAAACTGGAGGAGTTTCCAAACATTTCTAAGAGAGATGGGCAAATACTCAGGGAGCTAGGAGACGTGCTTATGGAATTGGAATCTGCAAAGACAGGTGGACATTTACCAGGTTTAGCAATTATTGACACTGAAAGCTTCCCTTTAATCTGCAGGAAAGATGGATCACTCATGGAGCGAAGTATAAAGAGGATTATCATGTCTCTTTTCCGTCATTTGGCTTCTTTGTGCAGTTCATTTGCGACCAAGCAAGAATAGGAAATTATCCCAGTTTTTTGTTATCTATGCAGAGTCTACCTAAATAGGAGAAATTTTCACAGGTCAGCAACAAAATACCTGTCTCAGTAAGGACAACTGAAGTACTAGCCAGTTTCAAGAACCAGAACCAACCAACCTCCAGAACAAAATAGTTTGGAGCCTAAGACCCTGGATAAAAGAAAAACTTACCTCAAAGAACAGTCTATCTGCTTCAGATGTTGTGGTTCCACCAAACACATAGCCAACGAATGTGGGGCAGCTGTCAAATGTAGAGAGTGTAACAGTGATTGTCATGTCTCTGCATTGCACCCAGGGCCTGCTCCATGGGCCGAGGAAGCAGAGCGAGAGCAAGGCGGGGAGTCTGAAGGAGATGTATCATCTGATGTTACTTCTAAGTGTTCTAAATGTTACTTCTAATTTCATTGTTTGTTCACTTGATGGGAAAATGCAGTTGCCACTTCCCACTCTCTTTGAATGCAATATGTTGCCTGAAGATCGTGGCGAAATTCCAACACCAGGAATAGCAAAAAGCTTCAATGTCAATGGCTGACAAAATACCACCTTATGATGCAAGAGTTCCCTTTCTTCTCCTTTTAGGATGGGACATCCTAAGTGTGCATACGGTTTGAGAACAGTATAATGGACCTGGTAACACGCCATATGCTCAGCGTTTTGATTTAGGCTGGGTCATTCTGGGAGAAGTGTGTATGGGAGGAGTAGTCAAGTCAAGTCACCTTTATTTATATAGCGCTTTTTTACAATACAGATGGTATCAACGCAGCTTCACAGTGATAACATGAAAATAATACAACAAAGTTTGCTTCTAGAAGAAAATTGCGTCATCATCCACCTTAAGGCAGATCAATAATATTGTATTATTGTAAAATAATACACAAGTCTGAGACTGTGTATTAGTCCACTCTACCTTGCTGTCCAGTCACAGTCTGTCTTACAGATCACCTGGGTGACAAGGTCTTTCAGAGGACTCCCAATGATAATAAACTTTCTCTGTCTGTTGAAGATGAGATCTTCCTTCATGTTATGAACAGAGAAATGTACATAGATCAGTCGAACCACTGAGTAGCTCCCTTGCCATTCCGTTTACCTCACAGCCTACTGCCGAACAACCGGGACCAAGCTATTAAGCATCTTAATGCCCTGCAATGCACCTTACAAAGGAATCTTGAGAGGGCTAAACACTTTGAAATATAAAATATAAATGTAAAATGTAAAACATGTTCATCAACAAACATACCAAACTAGCTCCCCCACTCCAGCCTGATGAAGAATGCTGGTATTTACCAATATTCGGTGTAAACCACCCTATGAAACCTGGGAAGATTAGGGTCGTCTTCAATTCTAGTGCACCATGTAAAGGCATGTCTTTGAATAGCACACTTCTTAGTGGACCAGATCTAAACAACAAGCTATTCGGGGTCCTGATGCGCTTTCGTAAGGAGCAGATTGCAGTAACAGCTGATGTAGAACAAATGTTCTACTGCTTCAAGGTCAGAGAAGATCACCAAAACATTTTGAGGTTCTTGTGGTTCAGGGATAATGATCTGTCCAAAGAAATTACAGAGTACTGAATGACGGTTCATGTTTTTGGGAACAGCCCATCTCCAGCTGTGGCAATCTTTGGAATAAGATGACCAGCTGAGTTCGGAGAAGAGGAGCATGGTAGAGAAGCCAAACAGTTTGTCCATCAAAACTTTTATGTGGACGAAGGCCTGATTTCGCTATCCAGTGCAGCTGAAGCCATCAGTCTCCTGAGAAACACAAAAAATATGTTGGTTGAGTTAAACATCAAGCTCCACAAGATTTCATCAAACAGTTATCAAGTCATGGAAGCATTCCCTCCATTTGAAAGAGCAAATGACCTGAAGGATCTGGATTTGAGTGTCGATCCTCTACCTCTCCAAAGAATCTTAGGGTTGAGTTGGAACTTAGAGACTGACTGTTTCACTTTTCAGGTATCTACAGAAGTGAAACCATTCACACGATGGGGCATACTTTCAACAGTTAACAGTCTCTACGATCCTTTGGGACTTGTTGCCCATGTTACCATGCAGGGTAAGGCATTGGTAAGAGAGCTATCATCAGAGCAGCTTGACTGGGATACGCCACTCCCAGCCGATAAAGAGGTTACGTGGAAAGCATGGACAGATTATTTAACCAATCTCAAAACAGTTCAGATTCACAGACCCTATGTACCAGTCCCTATGTCCTACACTTCCAAGAGAGAGGTAATAATTTTTGCTGATGCTTCCACTTTGGCCATAGTAGCCGTTGCTTACCTCAGGGTTGTAACTATAGACGGTAAATGTCACATTGGGTTTGTAATGGCCAAATCTAAGTTTGCACCATACCCCGCTCACACAGTGCCAGATCTAGAGCTGTGTGCAGCAGTTCTTGCTGTTGAGCTGGCAGGACTGATTAAAGAAGAGCTTGATCTGGATTTAACTGCAGTAGAATTCCTTTAGGATACATCATCAACACATCTCGATCACATTACACTTTATAACACATCTCGACGGTTCTATGTGTATGTTGCTAACACAGAGTGGTGCAAATCAGATATTTTACAAAGCCAGAACAGTGGCATCACGTTGATTCATGCCTGAACACAGCAGACATTGGTACTAGATTCATTCCAGAAGCTGTCCTACCTCACAGTAACTGGTTCTCTGGTCCAGAATTTCTCCATCAGTCTATTCTCGGGGGCACACCCGAAAATGAATCGTTTGATCAGGAGATTCGCCCTCAGGTGCTAACCTTGGTCACTAAGATGACAGAACTGTCTCTAGGATCACACAGATGCAAGCGCTTCTCAGAGTAGAGATTAGACATGCACGGATGGGCTATTATTTCATCCGCAACCGCATCACAAAACTCATCATCCGTCCGCCATCCATCCGCACCAACGTTTTTGACCAATTTTCAAAACCGGATTTTGACAGAAAAAAACACAACCAAGAACAAAACTCTTTGAAGAACGAACTCTTCTTCTTTTACGGTTACTTGATTTGAGGACTGAGCGTGAACAGAGGCGCGTCACCAGGTTTTTTACGTAGTTTAGAGTGACAAATCGTACCAGCGTACTTAGAGGTCAAAATGCGTGCCCGCTACGCAAAATGCGTACGGGTTGGCAGGTCTGCTTAAGTACTAGGGCTGTCCACCTGGAAGTCATAGAGTGGGGGGGGGCTTGGGAAGGAATGATCAACATAGCACGACGCATTCTGGATGCATTGATGATAAAAAACAGTCTTTCCTTCTTACCTATGAGGTTTTGACTACTCTCATGTCAGAGGTCATGGCAATAATGAATGATAGACCTTTACTTCCTATTTCTTCTGATCCTGACACATTGGAAGTTCTATCCCCTGCAATGCTTCTCACCCAAAAGGCTAGCACTATACCAGCACCTCACATTTGGTTTTAAACATTTATAATAAGAAGAATCATTATTAATAATTGATCACCAATTATAATTGATAATAATTGAGCACTAAATCAGCATATTATAATGATTTCTGAAAGATCATTTGACATTGAAGACTGGAGTGATAACTGCTGAAATTTCACAGAAATAACTTACATTTTAACCCTCCTATTACCCTTGGGGTCGATTTGACCCCATTCAGTTTTTAACGTCTCTAAATACATAATGAAAAAAAAATTTTTTGCTTCATATTTTAAGACTTTTCCTAATTTAATGGGGACAACTGGGTAAACATAAAATTAACATGGTGATATGTTTTCAATGTTCTGTACACATTTTGTAGCATCGGTGTTCCTTGGGGTCAATTTGACCCCAGGCTCATTTTGCTGTATAAAACACATAAGAAATATAATTTTTTTTTGTTGTTCACACATTGGTGATTTGGCACAAATCACACATTTGTTTTGGTTGGTTTGGATGATATTGAGGTCATTATAACTTTTAATTTTATGATCTTCAAAAAACTTCCCTCTGCTTTCAGGCCCTAACCTAACATTACCATATAGGCCTACCTGAAGTATTGCGAGAACCACTGATAGTTCACACAATATAGTGGAGGGAGGAATCATAATTTATATTTCAAGTGCCAATAATATATTTCCAGGGAAGGGAAAACATCATTCTTGCAAGAACTTTGATATTTTGTGCCGTGGGGGAGGGGAAAACATAATATAGGGGAGGAGCAAATATATGAAAGCTTCCACAGAAGGCTTATAAAACATTTCTCTTTGTGCAGGAGAGCTCTCTCTTTATGCTCTCCTCTTTCTCAATTGAAAATTACCTCTAAGCAAAGGTTTTCTGTCAATTAGATGTTGTCATAGTTCTTTGAAAGTGACAGTGACGGACTGTGTCTGAGATAGACGATAATGTCGAGGATGACCCTGATTATGAGGCATCCTCTTCAGATGAGCATGAGACTCCTAGTGTTGACCCTCATGTTGTCTGGCAGATAAATTACCTTCCAAAAATGGAACGTTATTATGGTCCCACTTCCCACATGTATGACAGGGTACAGCTGTGGCCAAATTAGAAGATTTTGCTGCTTCAGTTGTTATGATGTTGATTCACATGTTTCTAGATTGTGCAGAGTGATCAGAGGCATTTTACATATTTGTAAAAAGCTTTATCACAAAAGCCCAAATTTCACTGTTTTTGTCCTTGGCACCAAATGACCAGCTAACATCATTTTACTAATCATATCATCAGCACATGATTGCTATAAAAGGAAGGAAGAAGTGCTTCCAATCGATGTGTTCTTCTGTTCTCCAAAGAAAGATGGAGGATCATCTTTTCATCAAAATGGCCTCACATGTAAGGAAATAGCTGCAAAGAATTTTTCACCTGAGAGAATCATACCAGATCATCAAGAGCTTCAAGAATTGAGGTTCGGCTACAGTGAAGAAGGCTTTAGGACGTCCCAGAGTGTCCAGCAAGTGCCAGGAACTTCTCCTCCTGAGGAATCAGCGAGGGAACCGTGTCCCCACCAGTGCAGAACTGCTCAATATTGGCAACAGGAGGGTGTAAGTGCATCTGCACACACAGCGAGGCCAAGACTTTTGGACAACGACCTGGTGTCAAGAAGGGCAGCAAAGAAGCCACTTCTCTCCAATAAAAACATCAAAAGATGGACTGAAATTCCTGCAGTAAGTACAATAATTGGACAGCAGAAGACTGGTGCAAAGTTATTGTATCTGATGAAGAACCCTTCTGACTGTTTGGAACATCTGGAATATCGATTGTCCAGAGAAGAAAAGGTGAACGCTACCATGAGTCCTGTGTCGTGCCAACAGTGAGGCATCCTGAGACTATATGGGAGTGTCAAATTGACCCCAAACCTATCCTTGATCAAATAAATTGTATAATGTAATAATATAAAGCTATTAAAACACCCAAAATATATATAATTTTTGAATTTTATGTCAATCAGTGACATTTTATAGTGATTTGGTAATTTGTCCATAGTCGTGCTTTAGGTATTCTGGATGTATAAGGGGTGGGGGGTAGGGGTGGGGGGTGGGGGTGGGGAGTTGGTGGTGTTTTATTTAAAGGGCTATTTAAGTAGTCAACAAAGAAATATAAGTACCTGACCTAACCCTTTGAAAAAAAAATCATATTCTGGGGGTTTAAATTGCTGGGGTCAAATTGACCCCAGTGGGTAAAAATTTTTTGTAGATTTGAGGGTAACACGAGGGTTAAAATAAATATTTTTACATTGTAATATATTATTACTGATTTCCTTTGTGGGTGAATTGTTCCTTTTATAAGTGTGATTCACAACGAGTTCCTAGTTTATAAATTTTCGAACCCAAACCGTCTGCTTAAAACCTTCTAAACAATTTATCTGATTTAAACGTGACTTGAGGCCAAATCACTGAAGTGGTTTGACTAGAACTCAGAGGCATTTTGGAAAGGCTCTTGAAGGACATCCTCCTCTGATGTTATGGGGAAGCAGTTTGGAATGGTGATCAGCAGAGGTCAAGCAGATGCTAATGCTTCTCAGGGGAAAGACGGGTTGTTAGGAATGTCATATCTGAAAGGTTGGTTTCCTAAAACCCTATGCTCTGCTGTAAATATACTGTATCCTGCAAAACAAAGAAAGGCCTCATGCTTACTGTTAAGCATGAACTAAAGGTTGCACAATAGAACCATTATATATGACACTTTTGGTCATGTCAGTGAAAATATCTTAAAGGTGAAGTGTGTGTGTTTACTTTAACCCATCACATTTTAGACTCAACTTTATGCGTAGGCTCAACTATTAAGTAAGCCATTTTTAGGTTGAATTTATGAAGAGTGTAAACAATAGCTCTGCGATTCTTTGATAACATTTCTCTGCTTTTTTGTGCTATCCAATATGTCAGGTTCCTCAAGTCAGTGACTCAAATTTGTGTCTGGGTTAGGATTACTTGTTTGTCTAAACCAAAGAGGTGTATAATACTACTAGAGCTATACCTTAGCTTTTCCATTCTATATCACTGGCAGTTGTCCTGCACACGGGTGGGTAGCCGACGGGTGAACTGGTAATATTTTATAATATTGGAATAATGTTTACGTTGTCAATTATTCAATAATTATTCAATCTCAATAGGCATGGGCGGACTACAGGTCCAATTGTCAAGACTATTTCGACTCAGTTTGGTACTCACTGATAGGCAGCTGCTTTCAAACAGTCCCATGCTTATTTGTGTTCAAGCTCTGTTGTCTGAAGACTGAAGATTAATACACGATTTGCAGCGTTGAGCATTGTAGCCTATTGTGCTGCAACTGAAGTGATTGACAGCTTCAGTCATTATAAAGGGAGCGCTCTTTGCTCCCTTTCTGTACATAATCACAATTTGAATAAGGTTTTTTCATATATTGGCCACATATACACTACGGAGTTTCAGGAGAGACAACCACATTTAAATGCAAAGTGAATCCTCTAAAATATCCCAGATATTATATGACAGTAAAGGCTCATATTTGGCTCATGTTGTTTTAATTTATGGAGACCTCTAAGTGTCTGTATAACCTATGGTGTGATTTATGCTAATTTTTCTAAATAGCCTGTATGGGAAAGCTGCTCACAT
Organism: Semotilus atromaculatus; assembly: GCA_031834385.1. Lineage (NCBI taxonomy): Eukaryota > Metazoa > Chordata > Actinopteri > Cypriniformes > Leuciscidae > Semotilus > Semotilus atromaculatus. Next base: position 22,658,832 of record JAULUF010000022.1, read on the forward strand.
TATGCAGATGTTTGTATTGGTTATGAAGGATGCATGTTATCATCTTTTTCTCTGTTAATTGTTACCATATTGGTCTGCATGTCTATTTTTCTTAAATGTTTATTTTTCTTCAACTCTGAATGCCTAATGTTGGTTTGATTGCTTGTGTTACTTGAAATAAATAATTTTTGTCTACCTGATGTAGTAGATTTAATGCAGGTGCGGGTTGCAGTCTTTGTCAAATGGGTCGGGTTGAGTACAGAATTAAATAAGTGTTGCTGTCAGATAACAGGTCGGGTGTTCTGTGCGGGTTTATCAAACATGACCTGTGAAGGACTCTGTGCAGGATACACCAGAAGTAAAGGAAAAATACATTTAAGGAAACAAATTATGCATTGTCCTGCATTATAGTAAATGGTTTGCAGTTGTTATGAAATATTATTTTGTGTAAACCTTCTTGATTATTAACTTGTTTTTGAGATGTTGTATCTCTGGAGAGATTGCTTAATCATGCATTCTAATCGCTCTCAACCTTTCATTCTAGATTTTCATGTTGGGAGGGATTCGTGCACCTCAGCCGTGGCAGGACTAAGCGCTCCCACGTCTTGCTGGTAAGAAAAGTGGTTTGTGTGTGTAGTAAACTTATTTCTTCTCAAGTGTAGAAGATTCAGAATCGAAGACCAGGAGACTCGAGTGTATCTTAAGCAGGATTCTTTATTGAGCAAACCAGCTTGTTCGTTGCTGTAGTCTTCAAGCTAGTCACGAGTCTCACTAAACATTTTACATTGTAACTAAATATACTTTCCCAAGGGGGTGGGGGTTTACATACAGGCGAAGACTCTGAACAAAGCATGCAAATGAAGTAGGAGCACACCCTACTCTGAAGGCCCTACCCGTCCAATTGAATCAGCATAAACTATTCAAATACAGATAGTGGCCAGGAACTCTGGTTCCAAAAGCCATCCCAGAGCCATTAAAGACAAAAGGTGAAAAGTCTCACCTACAGTTAATCCAATCAACCTAACGATTCAACATCTAGGCTGAAAGGTGAGAATCTCAGTGATCTGAGAAAACAGGAAAACAGGCCTAGTAGCAGGACAGGAAATTCTTGAAATCACTCTACTAAACTTTATCAGTTTATACTATTGGAGTGGAAAACCTAAATTAAACATTTGATAAATTTGTAACACGTCAATTCCCCCTTTGGGAGTTGTAAATAACTCCCACACTATATACAAATTTAAACACTTAAAAGTTCATTCTTGTAACTTGTGTAAGTTACAGGCACATAGCTTGCTCTGTGTTGATGTTTCTGAAATTGCATGTTGACACAGAAAACAGAACATGCAATTAGGGTCCGTGAAATTCTTACGGAAGAATTAACTTCAGTCATCTGGGGTCTTGCTGAAAGATCAAGAACGGTCTTTGTTTGTGCACAAGTGATTTATGGAATGCAGCCATATTCGGGTGTGGCCTGCAACGTTCTTTCCAGCAAACAAGGATTCTGGAGTCTACATTTTGTGCGATGGTTAGTAGTAGTACGACAATCTTGATCATGTTGATGGATAACTGAAGGTTCCGTATGTGGGTCTCACTCTCTGCGTTGTGTATTTTTTTTCTTTTCTTTATCCTTGTGATAGTTGGCAGTGAGTCTCGTTGATTTCTAGATTTCTTGAGTTTGTGTCTTCATACGCATATGAGGAGGTCGGTGCGTATTAGGGGTGTCGAAATTAATCGTTTCTACGATGCACCGCGATGCAGACGAGGACGATTCGGTATCGGTTCAGTAATAGACCATAACCGGTTATAATGTAGGCTACTGACGCTTTTCTGACGTCATTTATCGCGTATGTGCTTTGTCGCGGTAGCATACACTGGCAGAGGGAGGCGAGACGCGAGTGCGAGTAATTAAACATTCTTACATACGCTTCTTATATGCGCATGCAAGTTACATGCGCTTCTTGAGGCACACTAGCACACACACACACGCAAGGTCTCGCTCTCTCCCTCTCTCCCTCTCTCCCTCTCTGCGCTACACGGTTTGAACATACATTCACGTAGCCTTTCGAAAACCTGGACGTTCAGTGTCCCGGGAATCGGGACAAACCGGGACAAACCGGGACAGATGGCAACCCTTCCGCACCCGATGGTCAAATTACAATTATTCTGTTTTGTTACGCGTGATTATAAATGGATGATCGTCTTCAACAGCGGACTCGGTGACGGTTGATGTGTGCGTCTCCAGGGTAACATACACTGATGAATGAGCACTGCTTTTAAATGAACATTTCTTTAAAACAAAATTGATTTTGAAAGAATTTCATTTTCTTAAATGCATAAACAGGCTTTAGTCCCATGAAACTTAAACTGGAATGTCTCTGTTTTTGTCACTGCGACTTCCTGAACAGGCGAACACTCACGCACGCGCGCGAGCACGCATACATCACTTTTGAAGTAAAATTGAAAATTGAGGATGCGGTGCATCGCAATGCATCGCGATAATCGAATTGAACTGAATCGATGACATGATAATCGTAATCGAACCGAACCGTGAGACCAGTGTAGGTTCACACCTCTAGTGCGTATGGGTCTCTGGTCAGCCATCAAGTGTTACCTGCACAGAGGAAGAGAGAAAACAAAAGACAGGAGCAGTATTTGTTCAAACACTAGGGTTGTAAACTTTTCCGAGTCTGCTCTGGTTGTTCCTTCTTTCCCTATTTCTTAATTATTTTGACACCTAAAGAAACAGTGAAGTGAGGATTGACAAGACGAATGGGGAAGGCCTATGAGGGAGTCTTCACCGACGGGGTGGCCACTGACGCGTATTGCATTCAGATCTTCCCTTCGGTTCTTCACTGTTTCGTGTCCTACCCTATCCCTGTTGGTGTGTACGTAAGCGGAACACAATCGTGATTCATTTCTCCTTCATCCTCCAACAAAACTTCAGTCATTTGCAGACATCATACATGAGGATGAAACAATGTTCGGCATTAGTGTGGACACTGCATGAGGGCATTTTACGTTTACAGTCTGACCTAACACTATTACTGATGAAAGGCCGGAGCTGTAAAATAACATTTAAGGCTGTGAGTTTACTTAACCAGTGTCCCCCAAAGGAAAGCTGAGACAGTCACTTTCCTTTTGTTCTATTAAACAAACACAAGTCTTTCATCTTTGTTGTAAGTTACTGGGGAAATTAAGCACTCACAGTCTGAATCGTTAACACCTAAAACAGCTGCCTAACATGGTTACTGATGATGGGAGGGGCTGCTTCAGAGCAGCCAGGAGATTCAGCAGAAGCTGAGTTACATTGTTAACTTCTCTATTCTCTATTGAATTCTTTTTGTTTTTCCTGCATTCTTTTCTCCAATGTCCAGGCTTACCACAGTAATAAAAACTTCCCTCTTTCTTAGGACATTTACGTTTCGGTTGGTTCTCTGTGTTGACCTTAAAGGAGGCTGCAGCAATTTTTACTCTTGCCCTGACATCCGAGTCTCTTTCCCAAGTAGCTAACCTGTCTAGGTTACTTTGCAGGGTTCTAGTGGACCATGTGACGTCTAAGAAAGGCAATGCATTTCTATGCTCTGTCAAAAGACCATGAAACCATGCGAGAGCCAAAGGGCCATTATCTTCTAACACCTTCTCTGATGTGTCTGATATTCCACTGTAAGCTGCAGCGGCCTGGCAAAATCTCTCTGTGTACTCACAAACAGTTTCATTCTTCTTCTGTACACAATGTGTTATCTTTGACAAGTCCACTTTAGGTCCAACAATGTTCTTTAGGATTTTCAAAACTCCCTCTCTCAATTCATCTTTACTTGCATGTTGTAGTTCAGAAATAACAGCATTTTCAAACTCATTGAATTCTGACTCAGTCAAGATCTGTGATATTAGCTGGGTGACTTCAGCTAGAGACATAGCGTATAGCCGCATCTTTTTGGACAATTCTCTCCTAAACTCAGAAAAATTTCTTTGCACTGATGGCAAATTTTCAGCGATTCTCTCAATGTCTTTAGGACTTAAAGATAATTTGACTGCTTGTAACTGCAGTATGGGGGTTACAGATGCTGTATCAATCCCTGTTGCTCTACTCTAAGCCTTTTGTCTTGCTCCACACACTTCGACTGCATTTACATCTTTATCTATCAAACCAGAATTTCTAGTGTTTTCTAGTCTACAGCAAGACTGTAAATCAGGATAGCTTTCATCTGACTGTTGGTCTTCAAAATCACATTTGGTTGAGGCCTTGTTATTGCCCACCTTTGTCTTGAAACACGACACTTGAGTCTGCAATTGTTTGTTCTGTTCATTTAACTTATCAATACACCTAACTTGTTCTTGTGCAATGGATAATCTATATTCTCTATGGCAACAGATTATGCCTTTCATGTTTTTCTTTCTGATACATGCACCTAACACCTTCTTGCATTCTTCAATAGACCAAACTTTGTCTGGATCAATACCAAATTTCTTTGTCAAATCCAATCTAACTGACTCAGTCACTATGGAGTCCATGTGCTCTCCTAACAATGACTTGAACTCACTGTCTGTCCATAAAGGGCTTGCTAGTCCAAGTTTCTCAGTAGTTGGAATCAGTCTAGCATTCTTCCTAACCATTTTGTGATGTTCTTTACCACACAATCAAAAAACACACAAAAAACTTCTCTGATCAAACAGAGGCTACACTTATTAACCCAGTTAAACTGTTGTTAAATCTTCCTTGTTACCAACACATCACAATCAACTGTGGTCAACCTTTTTTGGCAAAGCAAAGGATATCAAAAATATTAGCATGTTACGCTAACTCTTCTCTGACAAGAAATGCAAAGGATCTTGCACCTTTTATAACTTTTAGAGGATAAACAAAACAAAATAACTAGCACGTAATGCTAAAATCTTCTCTGTGAAACAGAGAATACAACAAAATAACTAGCACGTAATGCTAAAACATCCCTGCCTGAAACAGAGGATCACCAATATTAACACGCAATGTTAACCTTCCCTAACTTTAGAGGATAAACCTTCTCTAGCAATGTAGAGGATATACTTTCATTTTTAAAATAAACTTTTAAAGGGTAACTTTAGTTAACCAAACACTACAGCTGTCTGATAACTGTTCTTCTGACGGCGCAGAGATTTGTACTGGTCTTCAACGGTTCTTTGAATAGAGTGAAACTCACCAAATCGTTGTTTGTACGGAAAAGATTCCGTCTGGAACTTCAGTCAGAAATGTTCATTCTTTGTTAAGATCTTTGTTGAGGTCGAAGTTTCTGGAACTCAGTCAGAACTCACTCAGCTTTGTTGAGGTCGAAGTTGCTGGAACTCAGTCAGAACTCACTCAGCTTTGTTGAGGTCGAAGTTGCTGGAACTCAGTCAGAACTCACTCAGCTTTGTTGAGGTCGAAGTTGCTGGAACTCAGTCAGAACTCACTCAGCTTTGTTGAGGTCGAAGTTGCTGGAACTCAGTCAGAACTCACTCAGCTTTGTTGAGGTCGAAGTTGCTGGAACTCAGTCAGAACTCACTCAGCTTTGTTGATCTTTGTTGAAATTCAGTTCTTGATTCAGGTGAAGTTAATTCCATCCAGGTCACAGGGCACCATCTGTAGTAAACTTATTTCTTCTCAAGTGTAGAAGATTCAGAATCGAAGACCAGGAGACTCGAGTGTATCTTAAGCAGGATTCTTTATTGAGCAAACCAGCTTGTGGTAGTCAGCTTGTTGACTACCAGCTGTAGTCTTCAAGCTAGTCACGAGTCTCACTAAACATTTTACATTGTAACTAAATATACATTCCCAAGGGGGTGGGGGTTTACATACAGGTGGAGACTCTGAACAAAGCATGCAAATGAAGTAGGAGCACACCCTACTCTGAAGGCCCTACCCGTCCAATTGAATCTTCATAAACTATTCAAATACAGATAGTGGCCAGGAACTCTGGTTCCAAAAGCCATCCCAGAGCCATTAAAGACAAAAGGTGAAAAGTCTCCCCTACAGTTAATCCAATCAACCTAACGATTCAACATCTAGGCTGAAAGGTGAGAATCTCAGTGATCTGAGAAAACAAGAAAACAGGCCTAGTAGCAGGACAGGAAATTCTTGAAATCACTCTACTAAACTTTATCAGTTTATACTATTGGAGTGGAAAACCTAAATTAAACATTTGATAAATTTGTAACACGTCATGTGTAATGTCAAATTTATTTAAAAATCAAATGCAGTTGTATATAAAAAATAATATTGCAATTAAGGCAGCTTTTAATATTTAAATTATATTTCTTCTCCAATTCAGTTTTGAAATATAAACAATTAAATAAATCTTATTTTCATGACATATTTTTCAAACATACCTTACTTAAACACAACCACACAATCACCAGCCACTTTATTAGGTACTTTAAAAAAATGCCTTGTTGATGCCAGAGGAGAATGGTCAGACTGGTTCAAGCTGATAGAAAGGCAACAGTAACTCACATAAATACTCATTACCACCGAGGTATTCAGAAGATCATCTCTGAACGCACAACACATCAAACCTTGAAGCAGATGGGCTACAGCAGTAGAAGACTGTAACGGGTGCCACTCCTGTCAGCTAAGATCAGGATTCTGAGACTACAAATCGTACGGGTTCACCAAAATTAGACAATAGAAGATTGGTAAAATGGTTCAGGCTGGTGGTGGGGGTGTAATGGGGTGGGGAATATTTTCTTGGCACACTTTTGGCCCCTCACCAATTGAGCATTGTTTAAATGCCACAGCCTACCAAGTATTGTTGCTGAACATGTTGTTGCAAATCAGCTCAAAGTGGAAATATGAATAATTAATTATTACTTGTTATAATTAATTATAAATATTTGGATCAGTTAATCAAATTAACTTGATGTAGCTGAATTTATATTACAATATTTCTTTCTGCTTGTCCAGCAAATACTCAGTATTATTCGTCTATCCACTCTCAAAAAATGTTTTTCGTGGCCAGAGAAAAATATTTCTTTCTTAGCAAGTAGCTATGATTGAACCGTAAAAGGGAAATTGATTCACAAGCATGGACCAGAATCAAAATGTAAACAAAGTATTATTTAACTAAATAACCAACTCAGAACTAATCTAAACAAACACACAATCACGCATACATGGGTAAAATAGAAAGTAAATGGTACCGGACACAGAAACAGGGAATGAAGCTATGAAAAAAAGAGTAATTTAACCATCAGAAAGAACCGTCATTTTTTTTTTTTTTTTTAGCACATTGTTAGCAAGGGGTTTATACTAAACCTCTGTTTAGTTAAATGTATGATACTTGTATTGCCTTAGTCGTGGAATGAGCGTCCGGATGTGCAGTCACAGGAGAATGTCTTGATGGTTCTGTCCGATGGTGCTGAAGTTGCAATCGATTTATTCCGTGTTGAATGAAGGAATGATGATGAAATTGCAGTGTCAGTTTGACTCCGTTATGGTCGAGGATGGCTTGATGTGTTGAGGCCTGCTGGCTCACGACCTTGCGCCCGGACCGGGTTTTTCTGGTCCCACACGAACAGCAACTAAGAGAAGATGTTATTTAATTATGAATGGTTTAAAATACAGTTTTTTATTTTATTTAAAAAATCCATTACATTATCAACTGGTTCCGATCAGTGGCCAATCATTTGGAGCATCCCTAGAAACTACCTATATAAAGAGGTTTCTCATATCCATATTTGACCTCAAATCATGTAAGCTACCCAGTTGGGAACCACTGCCGTACATCATCAGACCAGCTTACCCACAGTGAGAGATAGGCAGCTCTGATGTGGGTCACACAGCGCTTGCTTACTCATTACTCAATACTTAATTATAAGTAAAGTTATTTGTGTCTGGAAAAGAGAAACACATGGACTGCAAAAAAACACATCTTCATTCAAATATTCTTTGCATGAATGTTGTCACGAGTCCCTTTCTCCCTCATATACCTGATGATTTTTGAGTTAATTACTTAAAATTCAATTTATCTTCACCAAAAAAAAAATTTAAAAAAAATAAAGCACAAGTTTTGTGTCAGATTGTTATATTGTTACGCTAAATAGAATGGTAGAATTGTATACGACTCTTTGGGGCCGTGAGATCCAGCAATAAGAGAATGTTCCCAAATCTCAATCGATTTTTTTTTTAGGAGAGATGTCAAGTCAAGTCATCTTCATTTATATAGCGCTTTTAACAATGTAGACTGTTTCAAAGCAGCTTTACAGAGATAAACATATAATTTAAGGTAACAGAGATTGTTTTGGCTTTATAGCGGTTCTTGAATAATGTTATTTCCAGCTAAAGTTAGTTTTGATTGATTCATTTCTGATGAAAATAATTGTATTATATTTTATCACTTCGGGGTGGGTACGCGGATCAAATTTTCCCACAACGCTTTATCTGTAGAGTGGGAAAGGGATCCTCCATAGGAAGAGGCTAGTTTGCACTTCAGCACTGCATTGTCATCGGGTCCAGGCGAAGCTCCTCGTCAGATCTGGATACGGCCTGGATCCGGCAGGCTGCGGGAAAACCTCGGGATAAACAAAGACACTAAAATGAGCGTAGATGCCATTCTTCTTATGATGTAACGAGTACATCAGGATTTAAAGGGGTCATGACATGAGAAACCAAATTTGCAGTGATCTTTTGTTATATAAGAGATCTATCTACTATTAAAACTTCCTGCAAGTTTCATAGCTTAAGACGTCCTCCCCATTATAAACGAAGCATTTATTTAATCAAGCTCTAAATACAGCTCGTTCTAGATCCTTTGAACTTAGTGACGTCATGGTACGAAGTGACCTGCATATGACCGCCTCCAGCGCAAGGCAACTACGACTCATTTCGCATCATCACATGCGTTGTCGTGCAGCGAGTGGGTATGTTTACAAGATGACTGTGATGCCACGCATATGTGCTGTTCCTGCTGTGGACAAACAACATGTTTGAATACGCTGCCGAACGATCCAGACGTCAGGGAAAGCAGTTGGATGCAGTTTATTTGCAGCATATGCATCGCGCCAAAGCTTTATTTGAACGGTGAGTGATCAGATGAGTGTGACAGAGTGCATGTTACTGAAAGAACGAGCAGAGAGAGAGAGCGCCCCGGCCACGCGCGCCTTCAAACTGTCTTGCTCTCTCGCTCTCTCTCTCTCTCTCTCTCTCCCTCCCTCCCTCCCTCCCTCCCTCCCTCACTCCCTCACGCATATGAATCAAAATCAATTGAGAATTGACACGATGGTAAAAGATCGGAAGACCGAAGTTTCACGTGGTGGAGCATTGTGTAGTCTACATGTGATACAAAATGATTAACGTTAATAATTTATGCATAAGCAGCACTGACGTTAGCCAATCATAACAGTAGGCGTTAACACTGAACTCTTAAAGGGGAAACACCTCCAAAACAGACTGTTTGAATCAGAGGTGAGAAACAGGGTGGGAAAAGGTCATAAATCACTACATTTTTAAAGTTTTTTTGTACAAAAAACTATAGTAATACTATAATTGCACCTAAGGGAACATAATAAAATAAAACAAAAAACCATGTCATGACCCCTTTAAGGGAAGTGTTCCCAGTTCTGGCAGACCTAATCTATGCAGCCTAACATTGAATTATAGAAGTCTATAATGTATTATGTGTATGCTGGGTCAAAAAGATGAGTTTTTAGTCTAGCTTTGAACTGACAGAGTATGTATTCCCAGACAATTGTAGGAAGACTGCTCCAAAGTTTTGGTGCTAAATTGGAGAAGGATCTACCGCCAGCAGTCGATTTTGATCCACTCAATCCACTCAATTCTCCGCTAGCGATCGTGACACGCAATAGACGTGAAGGACTATAATGCGTTAAGAGCTCGCTCAAGTACTGCAGAGCTCAACCATTTAGTGCTTTGAAAGTAATCAACAATATTTAAAAATGTATACGATGTTTAATAGGCAGCCAATGCAGTGTTGACAGAACCGGGCTAATATGGTCATATTTCCTGGTTCTGGTAAGAACTCGAGCTGCTGCATTTTGAACTAGCTGTAGTTTGTTTATTAAGCTTGCAGGGCAACCACCCAGTAGAGCATTACAATAATCTAGTCTTGATGTCATGAACGCATGAACTAATTGTTCCGCATTTGTCATTGAGAGCATATGACGTAATTTAGATATATTTTTAAGATGGAAAAATGCGGTTTTACAGATACTAGACACGTGACATGTGAGATGTGATATTACTTTTTTTTTAAGTAATCATACTTATTATGTTTGACTGGTGAAAGAAAATCGATTGAAGCAACCAGAATGTCATAATGACTGAAGTGGTTATGACTTGAGTCTGTGAGCTATGGTCTGGCAGAACACTATAACAACTGCATTGTGCAAAAAACACCCTAAACACATTATCAAATGCATATTGCAGCAACACCCACCCATTCAGAAAATATCAAAATGAGAATTTAGATATATTCTGCTCTTTTAAAACAATCCTGTAGAGAGGCAGTTTTCATTGGATATGCTGATCTGTGATTGCATTGTTTATATTTAATATATCAATATAGTTTTTTGACTCTTATCACATGGTTTGTCCGCAGTGACATTAGAAAACGTGTAATATGATCAGCATAGAGAGGACATGCTAACAAAGTCAGGCAGTTTATTCTTTAATCAGACACTGCCTTCTAATGAAAACACCATCTGCTGTCCTTGTTCATTCCGCTGTTTCCATGTCAATGGGTCTATATTTAAGCAAATTAGTTTATCTTCACTACCAAATTAACTAATAGCTCAGCACATGGTTCTTACAAACTATTCATTTCTACTTAATGTGAGAGTCAGGTGCTCTGCATGAAGTCCTTTTGGTTTTGTAGCAGATACTACAGTACTATCAAGAAAGTAACATTAATTTTGGAGCCGGTAGCCTCGTGGGCAGCACGCAATTGCACCTCTGGTGACCCGAGTTAAATCCCCGGCTCAAGGTCCTTTGCCGATCCCGTTCCCCTCTCTCTACCCTGTGCTTTCCTGTCTGATCCGTAACTGTCCTATCTAATTAAAGAATTTTAAAAAATAAGATTATCAAAGAAATTATCAATATTAAATTTGCCCGCCTCTCACATCCACATCCGCACACTTGAAAAAGTGTGAGAAAACTGGAAAAAAAAAAGAAATAAGAAGAATGGTACTTTTATTTATTTATTTATTTATTTATTTATTTATTTATTTATTTATTTATTTTTAAGTATATGTAATGTTTATTTACTCAACCATGGAAAATTATTAGGTTACTTGAAATGTCTTCATTTCAGAACACCATGCATGCCACTGATTTGAAATAATTTAGAGTACAATGTAAATATGGCCATCAGTTCAATGCAGGTATTTCTTTGCAGTGGTGGGTACACTGAAAAAAATGGTGTAGGATTTACTTTGAAACCTTTTTCACTTAGAATTGCTGAATTTCACAAATGATTACAAAGTGGAACGTAAGATTTAATTAAAAGTGAAATTTTATAAAACTGAAATAGTATTTTCTTATAAAACATACTCCAATAATATGCTCTATTTACTTTTTTATTTTTATTAAATGTATTATTAATTTGCATTAGGTTTGTCTCAGGTTGACAAAGTTTTGTTCAGTAACAACATAACACTGTTGAAGTTGCACAAGAAAGAAAAGCTTGGTACATGGGTATCTGTTGCTTAAAACTTTTTTTAGATTTTCAGATGGTGAAACTAATTTTAGATGTGGATGGTGCAAGCATTGTGGTAAAATGATAAAAACAAAACCTTTCACAGATGTGTTTTCTGGACAAGTGTATCCAATTAAATCTTTCATTAATTATAATTATTACTCTTAATTTTCAGGTAATTTACAGGTCTTTCAATAGATGAATGTAGACATGTAGACTTTGAATGTATGTAGATGAATGTAGACTTTATGTAGGTCAAACAAAAAGGAAATTGGGATTGAGAGTGGCCACACATAAATATGCTATTTGCACTAAAATCTTGTTGTATGGCAAGGCATTAATGAGGTGGGTTATGGTTGTGACTGCTCTCTTAAAATTATTGAAATTGAATCTATGCACCATAAGATGTGAGAATAGTTTGAAACCTCTTCTACAACAGGAGTCGTTTTGAATTCATACACTTAAGGGTACTAAGTTACTTGTCATTATCAATATTCAACATTTGTGATGATCGGCTCGAGTGCCACGAGAGGGCGCTCCACTCCTGTTCTGTTATCCCTGGACTGTTTCATGCACACACCCTGGACTGTTTCGCACACACCCTGGACTGATTACGCACACACCTGTTCCCATTGATCACTCTCACACCTGCATCTAGTTTCACACGCAGCTCCACTCACAGTTAAAACCCCACTCACACTATTACCCTTTGCGAAGTCTTGTTTTCACTGTTGTGTACATTCTGAACGTTTCCCAGAGATTTATCCTGCCTGTCGTGACCCTGTCTGTTCCTGATCTTTTGCCTGATTCTTGTATCCTGCCTGTTTGCTGCCTACCCTGATATCCTGCCTGTTTACTGACCACGATCTTGCCTTGTCTCCTATGCTGTCTGTGACCATTGCCTGTCTGACTACCCTGTAAATAAACCCACGGTGCACTTGGATCTAACTGTGTCTGGTTGTATCATAACAACATTATAATCAATATATTTATTTCTTCATTCATCCATTCATTTAAAAAAAAATTTTTTTTTAATAATAAATAATATAGATTTTTTTTTTTTTTTTTGGCAGTTACTAAAATTTTGAATTTGTGTAGGAGTTGGCTGGTTATAGCCAGTTAACATGTACTGTAGGTTATGACCTCTATGTTAAGCGAATAATAGTTTTACATTTTCGTCAGTGTGCGAAATACCCGTCAATATTCGGGGGGGTCCCCACAGGGATTAAAGTGAAAAAAATTCTTCTGACTGAATTTTTTTTTTACATATTCCTTTAACTTTATTTAAATAGTCGAAACAGCGTTTTAATGGGAGATTTTTTAAACCGCTTTAATATTGCCAGTTTGAGCATTTTAAAAGCTATTGAAAGCTACATCTATGAAAAAAATGTACTTAGCTTGACAAATAATCAAGCAGATGGGAGTTTTACTTACTCAAACATGTTCTGAGGGCAGAAAGGAAAATGATTGGTTTACAGATTCAACCAATGAAACTGAAGCAAGGGCGGGGTCAATACGTTTGAATGTGCGCGCGGAAGGATTGCGGAATAGTCGGAATACAAGACAGATCTTCGTGGGAGTAGAACACATTTATTGCAAGGTAAGTGAATTTACTATTATATTTTGTTAAAATTCGACATCCTCTAACGTTTAGTAAGATAATTAGTGAACATTAAAAATGCACAGAACTAATCATCGTCTGAACATCGTAGGCTGTAACTTACTTGTTATGCATTTCGATTCGACTGTTACATCAGTCAACCACTACAAAGCTGCTTATGGGGTAACTGGTGTAAAACATGCTTTTCCAATGCAACCTCTGTCTGTGAAATTGATAGGCTATGCGAGAACAGAACTCGTTCAAATCTCCGCTATATTTCAACGGTCAAAAAGATACATCTCCCGCCCTAGCACTGCTCTCAGGGCAGGAGTACTGCAATAGTTTCAAATTACTGTTATTTTAGTGTATTACGCGCTGCTCTCAGGGCAGGAGTACTGCAATAGTTTCAAATAACTGTTATTTTAGTGTATTACGCGCTGCTCTCAGGGCAGGAATACTCAATAGGTTCAAATCACTGTTATTTTAGTGTATTACGCGCTGCTCTCAGGGCAGGAGTACTCAATAGGTTCACATCGCTGTTATTTTAGTGTATTACGCGCTGCTCTCAAGGCAGGAATATTCAATAGATTCAACTCGCTGTTATTTTAGTGTATTACGCGCTGCTCTCAGGGCAGGAGTACTCAATAGATTCACATCGCTGTTATTTTAGTGTATTACGCGCTGCTCTCAGGGCAGGAGTACTCAATAGATTCAAATCACTGTTATTTTAGTGTATAACGCGCTGCTCTCAGGGCAGGAGTACTCTATAGATTCAAATCGCTTTTATTTTTAGTGTATTACGCGCTGCTCTCAGGGCAGGAGTACTCAATAGATTCACATCACTGTTATTTTAGTGTATAACGCGCTGCTCTCAGGGCAGGAGTACTCTATAGATTCAAATCGCTTTTATTTTTAGTGTATTACGCGCTGCTCTCAGGGCAGGAGTACTCAATAGATTCACATCGCTGTTATTTTAGTGTATTACGCGCTGCTCTCAGGGCAGGAGTACTCAATAGATTCAAATCACTGTTATTTTAGTGTATTACGCGCTGCTCTCAGGGCAGGAATATTCAATAGATTCAAATCACTGTTATTTTTAGTGTATTACACGCTGCTCTCAGGGCAGGAATACTCAATAGATTCACATCGCTGTTATTTTAGTGTATTACGCGCTGCTCTCAGGGCAGGAGTACTCAATAGATTCACATCGCTGTTATTTTAGTGTATTACGCGCTGCTCTCAGGGCAGGAGTACTCAATAGATTCAAATCACTGTTATTTTAGTGTATTACGCGCTGCTCTCAGGGCAGGAATATTCAATAGATTCAAATCACTGTTATTTTTAGTGTATTACACGCTGCTCTCAGGGCAGGAATACTCAATAGATTCACATCGCTGTTATTTTAGTGTATTACGCGCTGCTCTCAAGGCAGGAGTACTCAATAGATTCACATCGCTGTTATTTTAGTGTATTACGCGCTGCTCTCAAGGCAGGAGTACTCAATAGATTCACATCGCTGTTATTTTAGTGTATTACGCGCTGCTCTCAAGGCAGGAATATTCAATAGATTCACATCGCTGTTATTTTAGTGTATTACGCGCTGCTCTCAAGGCAGGAATATTCAATAGATTCAACTCGCTGTTATTTTAGTGTATTACGCGCTGCTCTCAGGGCAGGAGTACTCAATAGATTCACATCGCTGTTATTTTAGTGTATTACGCGCTGCTCTCAAGGCAGGAGTACTCAATAGATTCACATCGCTGTTATTTTAGTGTATTACGCGCTGCTCTCAAGGCAGGAATATTCAATAGATTCAACTCGCTGTTATTTTAGTGTATTACGCGCTGCTCTCAGGGCAGGAGTACTCAATAGATTCACATCGCTGTTATTTTAGTGTATTACGCGCTGCTCTCAAGGCAGGAGTACTCAATAGATTCACATCGCTGTTATTTTAGTGTATTACGCGCTGCTCTCAAGGCAGGAATATTCAATAGATTCACATCGCTGTTATTTTAGTGTATTACGCGCTGCTCTCAAGGCAGGAATATTCAATAGATTCACATCGCTGTTATTTTAGTGTATTACGCGCTGCTCTCAGGGCAGGAGTACTCAATAGATTCAAATCACTGTTATTTTAGTGTATTACGCGCTGCTCTCAAGGCAGGAGTACTCAATAGATTCACATCGCTGTTATTTTAGTGTATTACGCGCTGCTCTCAAGGCAGGAGTACTCAATAGATTCAAATCACTGTTATTTTAGTGTATTACGCGCTGCTCTCAAGGCAGGAGTACTCAATAGATTCACATCGCTGTTATTTTAGTGTATTACGCGCTGCTCTCAGGGCAGGAGTGCTCAATAGATTCAAATCACTGTTATTTTAGTGTATTACGCGCTGCTCTCAAGGCAGGAGTACTCAATAGATTCACATCGCTGTTATTTTAGTGTATTACACGCTGCTCTCAAGGCAGGAGTACTCAATAGATTCAAATCACTGTTATTTTTAGTGTATTACGCGCTGCTCTCAGGGCAGGAGTACTCAATAGATTCAAATCACTGTTATTTTTAGTGTATTACGCGCTGCTCTCAGGGCAGGAGTACTCTATAGATTCAACTCGCTGTTATTTTAGTGTATTACGCGCTGCTCTCAGGGCAGGAGTACTCAATAGATTCAACTCGCTGTTATTTTAGTGTATTACGCGCTGCTCTCAGGGCAGGAGTACTCAATAGATTCAACTCGCTGTTATTTTAGTGTATTATGCGCTGCTCTCAGGGCAGGAGTGCTCAATAGATTCAAATCGCTGTTATTTTATTGTATTGCACGCTGCTCTCAGGGCAGGAGTGCTCAATAGATTCAAATCGCTGTTATTTTAGTGTATTACGCGCTGCTCTCAGGGCAGGAGTACTCTATAGATTCAAATCACTGTTATTTTAGTGTATTACGCGCTGCTCTCAGGGCAGGAGTACTCAATAGATTCAACTCGCTGTTATTTTAGTGTATTACGCGCTGCTCTCAGGGCAGGACTACTCAATAGATTCAACTCGCTGTTATTTTTAGTGTATTACGCGCTGCTCTCAGGGCAGGAGTACTCAATAGATTCAAATCACTGTTATTTTTTGTGTATTTTAGCCTTCCAGGTGCACCAAACTGACTTCAACGTGCACTTAACTGTGAGAACCAAGTAACAATATAACTGTGACCTTAGTGCTGTTTTAAGGGTGTTATAATGTCTTTAGCTAATTCTATTAGTAATTCTAGTTAGTGTACATTGCTAACACTTTACAGTAAGGTTTCATTAATGTCCCTCGCAATAAGTTTACTCCAAAAAAGAAAGTAGTCCAGGAAATATTTGAAAATGAGGATGTTCAATCATTGTTAAATATCCAAACCTGAACATTTTATGTTGTTACTTTGTTTTTTTTTTTTTTTATGACTATGGGTTTACATTGAATCCAAAATCTTTTTTGTAATTCATTTGCAGGAAGACCTACACTCCTGGAGAATTTAAGGAGGAACTGACAGACATCTGGCCAGGCGACCCATGGCCTTGGGCCTGGTTTAATGGGAATCACATTCAAGTTCAATGACACCCGTCTAAAAGAAAAAAAAATGACTACATCTCTGATCTGCATTTTTTGTGATACGTTTCTGTGTTTTATACATTTAATTCACTGGAAATGTTTAATACTTTTAATACTATTAAAAAGGAAAGTATAATTATACTTGAATTAATTATTTTATTGTAATATTGGACCAAAAGACAGTTCAATAAAAATATAATTAGTTATTGTTTATCAACATTTGTTCTTTCATTTTGATTTTATACAAAGATTCTGCACAACAGTCATTAAATTAAATCAAAATTCCATACTTTTGTAAGGATAGATTTCCTACAGGGGTTCAGGCTGTTGGATTGCCGAATGACTAAAGAAACATTAGCAGTAAGATGGCGGAAAACTAGATTTCTTGTCTATTACCACCTGCTGCTTATACCAAAGATGGAAATAAGCGCAGTTACAATAGCTAAATATGTGGCAGAGCGTTGCTATAGTGTGACGATATTGTTTTGCAATGGGTAGCCCTTCAAAGTCAATACCTAATCAAAACTAGTTGGCACATCATATGTAATTGAAAGGGTCTAATGACACTATATATGGTTACACTTAAAATAGTTACAAAATAGATGTGATGATAAAAACGTATACCATTAATAGTACCCACCATATATGTTAAGTGTTACCTGAGAGATAGAAAGAGAGTGTAGAGAGTAAGAGACATAGAAACAGAGCCAGAGAATAAAATGGCCAGAGCAACTGTTACAATCTTCTTGATGCCTTCCTTGCCCATGTGTCTAACACACATGTGAGTCATTCAAACTGACCAATCAGAAAATTATAATTTCCCCCATCATACTAAAGGTGTGACAATTTTTAGACCCCCAATATCCACACATTTTGACCTACGGGCCTCAATCACTATCTCTGCCTTTAGGAATTACAAATGGTCCTTGGGGTAGGAAAGAGGGGGATTGAAACAGAAAAAGCAAATGTCTTTGTTCATTTTCAAATATCTTTATTTTCAATCTTACAGACTTAAATTTTCAACCCTCTCTCTAGTTTTTTTGAACATATTCAACATAAATGATTCATACAGCATTATATTTACAGTACAATCATCTGTACATATCTCTGCAGTTTTTTTTTTCTACATTGGTTTTCTCGAAGTGATGAGCACTAACAGGATGAGAAGAAACCTAAAATGCTTTATAACCTGTGTGGTTTGATATTGCACGATCACCAAGCAGTCTAAGTTAACTGGTAGACTGCTCCTTTATCTGTTGCTGGAAGAGTGGCACATTCATTTAAATAAGTTCGAAAGAGACTCGCTAATGATAAAGACAAACAATCTCTAAATGATCACTAAACTTTTGCCATGAATTCATTCTGCTTTTGTGATACATTTATTTTTAGAACATTTTATATTTTAGAAAAAAGGAAACGAAAATATTTTCCAAATTACTCAATGCCATATTTTTCCAAATTGCATAGGAACCCTGATAAAATCTAAAAGTCCTTGTTTCTCCACAATACTCAGTGAGAAAATTAAGTATTTGCACATAGATCCATATTGGGATCTTTTGCGATCACATTTATGCATCACAAAGTCAGCTCTATGTGATTGTGTGCATGTATCAGGTGGAACCAAACGTTCTCCATCTTTGCATCCAGGCCTGTTGTAATCATAAACTGGGCAGCATCAGAGGCGTCTTCAGTGCTCCTTTGATTCATCCAGTTTCTGCCAACTCATTCAGGTAACTGAAGAATAAGATAACAGAACAAGTCAGTAATACATCGAAAATAAATGGTCTACTGATGTAACAACGAAACGATTAGAAAGAATCAAATACCCTTACAATTTGTAGGTCTATAGATTTACTAGACTATAAAACCAGCAAAAAAATCAACAGAAAAAAATTATACCAAAATATCAATACTATCTTCTTCTATTCTATTCATATTACCTGGTTTTCATATTATTAACGTACTAATAAAGGCACATCAGACGTGATGCGCCACGCTTCACTGCGGCTAATGAATTGAAGTGTATGTGTGAGAAATTTTTTCCAAGAAAACTGAATTTAAAACTAGAATATAGTTGCTCATATATAATTTTTTTAGATATATATATTTCAAGAGGGTTACCAATGTGTATGTTTAGGGTAAGGGGTTGGTAATGAAAATATATCAATTAAATTTTACAATTAAAAACAAAATTAAAATTAACGCGTAATACACTAAAAATAACAGTGATTTGAATCTATTGAGTACTCCTGCCCTGAGAGCAGCGCGTAATACACTAAAATAACAGCGATGTGAATCTATTGAGTACTCCTGCCCTGAGAGCAGCGCGTAATACACTAAAATAACAGCGATGTGAATCTATTGAGTACTCCTGCCCTGAGAGCAGCGCGTAATACACTAAAATAACAGCGAGTTGAATCTATTGAGTACTCCTGCCCTGAGAGCAGCACGTAATACACTAAAATAACAGCGATGTGAATCTATTGAGTACTCCTGCCCTGAGAGCAGCGCGTAATACAATAAAAATAACTGTGATTTGAATCTATAGAGTACTCCTGCCCTGAGGACTGAGAGCAGCACGTAATACACTAAAATAACAGTGATGTGAATCTATTGAGTACTCCTGCCCTGAGAGCAGCGCGTAATACACACAAATAACAGCGATGTGAATCTATTGAGTACTCCTGCCCTGAGAGCAGCGCGTAATACGCTAAAATAACAGCGATGTGAATCTATTGAGTACTCCTGCCCTGAGAGCAGCGCGTAATACACTAAAATAACAGCGATGTGAATCTATTGAGTACTCCTGCCTTGAGAACAGCGCGTAATACACTAAAATAACAGTTATTTGAATCTATTGCAGTACTCCTGCCCTGAGAGCAGCGCGTAATACACTAAAATAACAGCGATGTGAATCTATTGAGTACTCCTGCCTTGAGAGCAGCGCGTAATACACTAAAATAACAGTGATTTGAATCTATTGAGTACTCTTGCCCTGAGAGCAGCGCGTAATACACTAAAATAACAGTGATTTGAATCTATTGAGTACTCCTGCCCTGAGAGCAGCGCGTAATACACTAAAATAACAGCGATGTGAATCTATTGAGTACTCCTGCCCTGAGAGCAGCGCGTAATACACTAAAATAACAGCGATGTGAATCTATTGAATATTCCTGCCCTGAGAGCAGCGCGTAATACACTAAAATAACAGCGATGTGAATCTATTGAGTACTCCTGCCCTGAGAGCAGCGCGTAATACACTAAAATAACAGCGAGTTGAATCTATTGAGTACTCCTGCCCTGAGAGCAGCGTGTAATACACTAAAATAACAGTTATTTGAATCTATTGCAGTACTCCTGCCCTGAGAGCAGCGCGTAATACACTAAAATAACAGTAATTTGAAACTATTGCAGTACTCCTGCCCTGAGAGCAGCGCTAGGGCGGGAGATGTATCTTTTTGACCGTTGAAATATAGCAGAGATTTGAACGAGTTCTGTTCTTGCATAGCCTATCAATTTCACAGACAGAGGTTGCATTGGAAAAGCATGTTTTACACCAGTTACCCCATAAGCAGCTTTGTAGTGGTTGACTGATGTAACAGTCGAATCGAAATGCATAACAAGTTACAGCCTACGATGTTCAGACGATGATTAGTTCTGTGCATTTTTAATGTTCACTAATTATCTTACTAAATGTTAGAGGATGTCGAATGTTAACAAAATATAATAGTAAATTCACTTACCTTGCAATAAATGTGTTCTACTCCCACGAAGATCTGTCTTGTATTCCGACTATTCCGCAATCCTTCCGCGCGCACATTCAAACGTATTGACCCCGCCCTTGCTTCAGTTTCATTGGTTGAATCTGTAAACCAATCATTTTCCTTTCTGCCCTCAGAACATGTTTGAGTAAGTAAAACTCCCATCTGCAATAATCAACCATCTACATAACTTTTCAGTGCATGTTTTTATTTATCTGATAAGACCAAACAATGTTTTTTTTTTTTAACTCTTAATTAACAGAAAAAAATAGAAAAAGTAACAGCACCACCATTAAAGTGCTATTCTTGTGCAAAAGTCTCTAGAGTGCTTTTCACTTTTTCTGCCTTTTGGCTGTGAAACCATATTCCTGAAGCTTGGCTACACCTGACACCCGTTTCAGTGTTTGACTAGCTACATGTGCAGGAGTTGCTCCAGGAGAGGTGGAGGCTGTTGCAGAAGTGCGTTTAACTCCAGGGGTGGAGGAGGTGGAGGCTGTAGCTGAAGTGCGTTTAACTCCAGGGGTGGAGGAGGTGGAGGCTGTAGCAGAAGTGCGTTTAACTCCAGGGGTGGAGGAGGTGGAGGCTGTAGCTGAAGTGCGTTTAACTCCAGGGGTGGAGGAGGTGGAGGCTGTAGCAGAAGTGCGTTTAACTCCAGGGGTGGAGGAGGTGGAGGCTGTAGCAGAAGTGTGTTTAACTCCAGGGGTGGAGGAGGTGGAGGCTGTAGCAGAAGTGCGTTTAACTCCAGGGGTGGAGGAAGTGGAGGCTGTAGCATTAGTGCGTTTAACTCCAGGGGTGGAAGCTGTAGCAGAAGTGTGTTTAACTCCAGGGGTGGAGGAGGTGGAGGCTGTAGCAGCAGTGCGTTTAACTCCAGGGGTGGAGGCTGTAGCAGAAGTGTGTTTAACTCCAGGGGTGGAGGAGGTGGAGGCTGTATCAGCAGTGCGTTTAACTCCAGGAGTGGAGGAGGTGGAGGCTGTAGCAGAAGTGTGTTTAACTCCAGGGGTGGATGAGGTGGAGGCTGTAGCAGCAGTGCGTTTAACTCCAGGGGTGGAGGAGGTGGAGGCTGTAGCACCTGTGCGTTTCCCTCCATGGGTGGAGGATGGGGAGGCTGTAGCAGCTGTGCGTTTAACTCCAGGGGTGGAGGAGGTGGAGGCTGTAGCAGCAGTGCGTTTAACTCCAGGGGTGGAGGAGGTGGAGGCTGTAGCAGAAGTGCGTTTAACTCCAGGGGTGGAGGAGGTGGAGGCTGTAGCAGCAGTGCGTTTAAGTCCAGGGGTGGAGGCTGTAGCAGAAGTGCGTTTAACTCCAGGGGTGGAGGAGGTGGAGGCTGTAGCAGCAGTGCGTTTAAGTCCAGGGATGGAGGATGTGGAGGCTGTAGCAGAAGTGCGTTTAACTCCAGGGGTGGAGGATGTGGAGGCTGCAGCACAAAGAGAAGAGATGGAACCTTTCTTTACTTTTTTAACCCTAACTGCTGAGAGGACCTTTACAGCTTCCCTCAGTTTCCTTTCCTTTTGTTTGTCAATGTTCTCCTTCTTTTTCTTCAAATGATTTTGGTATGTCCCATAAGAAGACAGACACAATCTCCTCAATGCAGGGGTAATTTGCATTTTGGAGGCTGTTTTGCCAATTACCTTCATGTGGGACTTGATAATGGCTAAGCCTTCATAAGTCTCAATGTTCAGCCTAACTCTGTCTTTCTCAATTATGTCATCCATGATGTTAAACGATCCTTCGACAAGAGGGCCAGTGAACAATGATAGAAGAGCCTTTACCAACTTCCCTAAGATGGGGAATCTCAGTCCTCCTCCTGGCATCTTCATGGCAAAGATCTTACTCCACCAGTCACAATCGATTCGTGCAATGTTCTCCTCAAAACATTTGGCCAGTGCTCCTAGATCTGTATCAATCTGGTAGGCTCGCACCTCTTCATCCAGTTGACCCAACTCCTCAGACTTCACAGCATTTGGCAAGGCCTTGGCCAAGGTGTTGAATGCACCTTGGACTGATTCGTGGAGAATCAATGATGGCGTCAGCACAGATAAAGAGGTGATGATGTTGTTGCTGTGGGGAAGATTTTTCAGGAGGAATGTTGCTGCCTTTGTGTAGCCTTCTCTGAGAGAGATGTAGACCTTCTGCACCCAGGGCTTCTGTTCCACTCTAGCCTTGTTTAAGGCAAAGAAGCTGAACCTCCCCACAGACAACCTTTTGTCAGTGTACTGCAGGTCTCTCTTGTGAACATCAAGCTTCAACAAGCCCTTTGCACTCAAGGGGATAGTTTCAGGCTTCATAAATTTGGAGAAGTTCCCTAACCAGTATCAGCATTTCAGCATGCAGCACATGGATCATGGGCTTTTCATGCTGCAACTTCTTCAGGAACACCTGGAAAGTTGGAAGTAAACCTGAAAATCACAATAGAACCTGATTAGAAATGTGTCTGAATATTTTATCCATTTATTCATTATCACATTCATAGTAATGTAACATACTCTTCCTGGAATATTACAACCCTTTATATATATTTTTTGGCTTTATTGTTGTTTATTTTTTATCTGTATTATTTTACTTTGTTTTGATAAAGATGTGCTGTTTAAATAAAGTTTAGTAGTAGTAGTATTAACCTAAGTGATCTGATTAACAGTGATCTAAAAACTGCATTTATGGTATACCAATAAAAGGATTTCAATAGATAAGAAATCTCTGTACTTTTCTTACCACTTAAAGTAAATAAAAAGTGAACATACCTCGGTATAAATCAATCATGGTTGTGAGCTTGTCAAACTCTGAAAAAAGCATACAGATGCGCGTCTTCCGATTTTTGTTGACATCACTTCCGATCTTCGCAGATTTTGCCATTTGCTGTTGCAGAAAAATTATCCTGGCCTTCTCATCAGATGTAACGGCATGCTTATCAAGAAGCTGGTTTAGAAGCCATCTGCATCACAAAAAAACATATACACAAGGATTAAGGAGAGAAAACAGACATTGTTATTTCTAATTGCCAATACTTCATTTGTCATGATATAATTTTTGTATCCATCCCTCATATAAAGGTTATTTAATAATTTGATTGCATCTGTAATGAAGCCGAGCAATGAAGTGAATCCCGAAAAATGAGAATATCGTGCAAAAGTTATAATTTTGATGGCTTACAGCTTATGAAAACCACAAATTCAAAATCTCAGAAAATTAGAATATTACACGAAATCAACAAAAAAAAAAAAGGATTTTAAATACAGAAATGTCGGCCCTCTGAAAAGTATAATCATGCATATGTATATAGATATACTAAACATATTAGTTTCACCTTTTAATTTTAATTACTAAAATACACAAACTTTTGCACAATATTATATATATATATATATATATATATATATATATATATATATATATATATATATATATATATATATATGTATATATAATATATATATATATATATATATACAGTATACATATATATATTTTGTTTGTTAGATTATCGCTCCAAACAATGGATTTTTTTCTTTCCTTTTTTTTTAATAGTTTAAATTAAATTAAATTAAATAATAAAAAAAGAGAATGCTATGTACCTGTGTTTGTGTTGATCATGAGGAGACAGGACGCTGTAGAAGTGCACAATCAATGGATCCATAAGCTCCCGTATTCTGTTGCACACATCTAGCATTTGCAGGAACCTGCTGCTAATGGGACGTATTAGGCTCTTGTTTGCCAAATGAAGTAAGGACTGAAACTCAGAAAAAAGTTCTTTCTGTTTGGGTGATTTTTCAATGTCATAGTATACATCAGAGCAAAATTGTTCCACAAATCCCTGGAAAGGATTTAAAAGGGCCTTGGCTGCATTTGAGACCATATGGACAGTGTCTCCGCTGATGTCCAGGAGTGATGGATTTTCTCTCCTG
Organism: Semotilus atromaculatus; assembly: GCA_031834385.1. Lineage (NCBI taxonomy): Eukaryota > Metazoa > Chordata > Actinopteri > Cypriniformes > Leuciscidae > Semotilus > Semotilus atromaculatus. The sequence goes on from JAULUF010000022.1 coordinate 22,683,314, forward strand.
ACTAGTGTCTCTACTCCAGACTTTTTCCCTCTCATTACATTGCAGTTATCCAACAGTATACCAATAACCTGATTCCAGTTCAGGCTATATGACTGGAGAATATCGGTCAATGTGTGTGTGATTGTTAAGGCATCTGCAATATTCATTTTCCTTGAGGCCAGATGCTGGGTTGCCACTTTACCCATATCCTCATCAAAGTATCGAACAAGAACATTCAGAATCCTGTCCATGTTTCCATCTGTTGACTCATCTACATTTAAAGAAAACATCTTCGTTTTCAGCTTAGTTGATAATTCGTTTTTCCAATGAACAGCAATGCCATGTGAGCACAAGTAGGAGCCGTGTGCATTAGATACAGACAATCTTGATCGTGCACTCTTGTCTTTGACAACTGATTGCATTAAATCAACTAGCGGTTGTGAGACTGTGAACGACAGGTCATGCTCCGTTATGAAAGTACATATGCGCACTTTTAGATCGCACACACGGTCGGCCATAGATGCATGAACCTCCGTTGTGGTACTTGTCGAACCAGGCAGGGAGCTTGTGTACTGTAGGGCACGAACGGCTGCATTGTGACTAGCTTCTGATTGATGGCGAGCTAGCACTTTTTTGCCATTATTGCCATATTGAATTCTCCTGTGGCATACTGTGCAAAGACACGTACCTGGCTGTTTGATTTTTTTTGCCCACGAACTAAAAGGCTTGCCATTCTCCCCCATTTCGCTAAGCCAAGCCCATCTCCATTTATTTTTCACACTTTTATCGATCTCCGATACATCGGAGCCTTCCTGCATTATAAGCGTGTCCATGCTGAAATATCTACCTCAGTGCTCAGCTGTAGCCTGACATGTACTTCTCCAAAACTAATTGAGTGAACGCGGAGTGAGCGGGAATTGAAAACCCGGAGTGGATCATGAGTTAAGTGATTACAGAATGCTTAGAGTGGAGAAAGGAACGTGCTTTCGCTCCACTCCAGGCTTTGATCACATCCCCCCTCAGCAGGGTGAATACACCTCGTCTTTTGAATTTACAACCTATTCAAACTAAAATTGGGACATTTATTGCACTATTTGAGAAATGAAAGCCTATTTACGGGCTTAAAATGATGAAAAGTGAATTTATGACATTAAGGACAGACGGGAACACTGCAATTGACGGAAATCCGTCATAGACTAGCTCCAATTGACGGAAATCCGTCGTAGCGACGGAGAACTTTAATCCCTGTCCCCATCTCCCGATTGTTGCGCAATACCGAGCTAAATTTCCTCTATGCAGTACCTGTAACATTACAATATTTCATGGGTGCAAGCCAAGACAATCAGTCTATAGCCTACATGACAACACACACATGCAAACACTTAATTTTTGATAACAAAATGTAATTGTGTAACAAAATAAGTTTTTATTCAGAACCAGAGGAAAGGCACCAGCACTGACACCCTAGCAGCATAGCAGGGTGTTATGTCAGTAACTATTTTATAAAAGCATTAAAGGGCACCTATTATGGCATTTAAAATGTTCCTGATATTGTTTTGGGAGTCCCCAACCACAGTTTTACAAGCATGCAATGACAAAAAACACTTTTATTGTTTTATAATATGCATTTATTTTTACCTGATTTGCTCAGTGACTCCCATATGAATTGTTCAGAGATTCATTTTTCCAAACCCCGCCTTTGCGTGACGCTAATCTGCCGTGATTGGTCAGATGGTTAACACGGAGTAGCCTACAGTGTACAATGCTTTTATCAATTACATTGTGTTATAATAATGATTATAGTGCACCGCTTTAAAAAAAAAAAAAAAAAATTTAATAAGTATTTTTATTAGGATTTTAAATTTTACAAAAGAGCAAAAGAAAACAAAATACATTTAGATGTATACAATTCAATGAATGATAATATCAGCAGAAACAACAATATGAATAATTATGAATATCATCCACCATTAATAACGATAATATGTAAATAAGATAGAAATTAAAATTAAAAGAAATAATAAAAAATATATTTTAAAAAAACAAACAAATAAGAGCTACCAGGGCATATGCAGTTTCAGAGCACAAGCAAAAATTCAGTAGAGGGCAGAGCAGACGTTACTGATCAGAGTCAGTGTTAAACTGGGTAAGATGATCCAGAAATGGTTGCCATATATTATAAAATTTATCAAGATTACTCATAATTCCATACCGCACTCTCTCCATGTGGAGTATTCCAGTGAGGTGAGTCAACCAGGTCTTGAACTGAGGAACAGTATCTGATTTCCAGAGTCTTAGAATGATGCTCTTAGCAATAATCATTCCATAAATAATAGTGCTTTGTACATAGACATTATGGTCTGACAAAGAAACAGAATATCCAAATAATGCAATCTCTGGATCAGGGTTAAACACAAAACCATACATGTCAGAGAACCACTTAAAAATGTTACACCAAAACTCGTAAAGCTTAGGGCATGTCCAAAAGAGATGGGTAAGAGAGCCCTCTGCAGATTTACACCGGTCACATGTAGGAGAAACGGTGGGGAAAATTCTATGTAATTTAGATTTTGAATAGTGCAATCTATGCATCACCTTAAATTGAATTAACTGATGTCTGGAGTTAATAGAACAAGAACGAACCCTGCTAAGGCTCTCCTCCCACACTTCAACTCCGATCTGTGTACCCAATTCCTCCTCCCAAGCATTTTTTTAAAGAATGTGTAGAATAACTAATTTCTTCAGAAAACACAGTAACAAAATTTGAAATCAAATTTTTGGAACCAGGCGATCCCAACAACAGTCTATAAATCTTCCTTTCCTCTGGCATAGATTCAAAATTAGGCACTGCATGGCGTACATAATTTCTAATCTGTAAATGTCGAAAAAAGTGTGTTGTGGGTAGAGAAAACTTCTCTTTTAATTGAGAAAAAGAAGCAAAATGTTTGTTAATGTATAAATCCTCCAAGGTAACAATACCGTTCAGCCTCCACATATTGAATGTTGCATCTGAGAGAGAAGGGGGAAATGCGTGATTTCGGTATACTGGGGCGAAAATAGCAGTGTCAGGTAATCTGCATACTTTCTTAATTTGGCGCCATATTTTCAAACAGTTTGAAACAATAAAATTATCCACCTTAATAGATGTAGGCAATACGGGAGTTGAAAAGAGAAGTGCTGGAAGCGAACAATTTTTAACGCCATTTTTTTCAATGGCAACCCAGGGGGGAGTGTCAGTAGAAATTTCTGTTTTATAATCCTCCTGCCAATAAACAAGTGCCCTCGCATTCGCTGCCCAATAATAATGCAAGAAGCAAGGTAACCCTAGCCCACCCTTATCCCTTGGTTTCTGTAAATGTATTTTTGATATTCTGTGAGCTTTAAAACCCCAGATAAAAGGCAGGATAATTGAATCTAATGTTTTGAAAAAAGTGACTTTGTCAAAAAAATAGTAATGTTTTGAAATAGATACAAGAATCTAGGCAGAGAGACCATTTTAACAGCGTTTATACAGCCTATCATGGAAAGAGGAAGAGTTCTCCATTTGCTAATGTCTATCTTTAAATCTTCCAATTTCTGAAGAAAATTCAACTTAAAAATTAATTTAGGGTTTTTGGGCAAAACAACTCCAAGATACTTAAGTCTGTCTGTAATTTTGAAAGGGAGATTTTGTAGGAATTCAGTATCAAGATCACCACATAAAGACATGAATTCACTCTTCTGCCAATTAATTGTATATCCAGAGACTGTACCAAAAGATTCCATAAGATCTAACAGCAAAGGGACTGACTGCTCAGGATTTGACAGAAAGAGAACAACATCATCTGCGTATAAGGAGATGTGATGATCCACATCTCCCAGTCTTACAGGCTCAATAGATGGATGGTTTCTAATACTAATCGCAAGGGGTTCAATCGCAATTTCAAAAAGCAAAGGGCTGAGGGGACATCCTTGACGTGTCCCTCGATGTAATAAAAAGGACTTTGACTTTTCTTGATTTGTGAATACGGAAGAGGTTGGGCGAGCATATAATGTTGTAATCCATGACACAAAACGACTACCAAACCCACATTCCTCCATAACTCTCGCCATATAAGGCCATTCCACCTGATCAAAAGCCTTTTCTGCGTCTAAGCACAGAGCAGCCACTTTAGAGCCTTTTTTATATTTATGGTACATTACGTTCATTAATCTTCTAACGTTAAAAAATGAAAATCTATTAGGAACAAAACCAGTTTGATCCATATGTATAATGGATGAGATGTATTTATTTAACCTATTAGCTAATAATTTTGTAAAAATTTTGATGTCAGAGTTAAGTAATGCAATAGGCCGATAAGATGAAGGCTCAGTCTCATCCCTACCCTCTTTTAATATTAGTGAAATATTAGCATCATATAATGTGTCAGGGAATTTTTGAGTTTCAAGAGAATGAGTGAACATCCTCAGTAAAAGGGGAGACAGTTTTCCAGAATATTTTTTATATAATTCAATGCCAAAACCATCTGGCCCCGCCACCTTGCCGTTAGGAAACGATCTTATAGAATCAACAATCTCTGGGATAGTAATTTCAGAGTTTAAAGCCTCACAGGCAGCATCACTCAATTTAGGAAGATTCAAATGCCCTAGCCAATTAGAAATGTCCCCTTTTGCTTTTGATATATATAATTGTTCATAATATTCCCTAAAGCAGTCATTTAGGGGCTAGAGGAAATTCTATAGGAGGGTTCCAATTGAGATAATTCCTCTTCTATTTCTGCAAGGCGTCTACATTTGGCTCGTCTGGCCGAAGACTCAAAAGAGATTATATGACCCCTAATCACAGCCTTAAAAGATTCCCATAAAGTGGAGTCAGTGACTTCAGAATTATCATTAATATCTAGAAAATCTGAGATTTTTTCAGAAATAAATTGGCAAAACGATTCATCAGAAAGTAGAGAAGGATGAAAACGCCAGCAATATGGTTTAGTCTTTTGGCCAAGATCAAGAACCACTGAAATCGGAGAATGATCAGAGATTAAGATGTTGTGATAGTCTGAGGAGATAACGTTTGATATAAGTTTTGAGTCAAGTAAAAAATAATCTATTCTAGAAAAAGACTTGTGCCTTTGTGAAAAAAAAGAATAGCCTCTACCTGTGGGGTGTATCAGTCTCCATATATCAACTAGATTCATAGAGGACATAAGGTTATTTAAAACTATGGAGGCAGAAGGTAACTGACTTATTTGGGCTGACCTGTCCAAAACATTATCAAGCACACAGTTAAAATCACCACCTAAAATAACATGCGAATCAGCAGAATCAGACAGTAAATTAAATATTTTAGCAAAGAAAGTAGGGTCATCAAAGTTAGGCCCATATACATTAAGAAGTGTAACATGAAATGAATAAATGTAACCAGTTACCAAAATATATCGACCATTTTGATCACTCAAAGTAGAAACATGTCTAAAAGGAACTGTCTTACGGATTAAAATTGCAACTCGTCTTGCCTTGCTAGAGAACGTGGACTGAAAGACATGGCCAACCCAGCTGCATTTAAGCATCTTCTCTCTCGTAGGCCTAATATGGGTCTCCTGTAAGTACATCACATCAGCGGACAGAGATTTCAAATGCGAGAATACTTTAGCTCGCTTGATCACATGACCCAGGCCACACACTTTCCAGCTGGTAAAAGTGATGCCATTGCCCTTTGAAGGTAAACTAGGATTCATACAAAAGTTGAAAATAAACAATGTACAAGCCTGGCGCCCTTTTAAAACAATTAATGGTAAAACAAAAAAAAATAAACAAGTACAACTTGCGGAAAAAGAACATTACCCCCTACCCCCGTCCCACTTTCCCAAACAAAGTGAGAACACGCATCCCAAAAACTCACTGAGGGGTTGCTGGACCATCGGAACAGCGGAACTACAGCTAGAAAGCCCTAACTCCCTCTCCAATTACTTGAACAAGTTATGAACAAAGGAAACGGTCATTTAACTTTACATATCCCAGTCTGAGTAACGGTAGCTGTTGAGTAAAAGTCACATACCGAGCTGTTAAGCCAGCATACTACATGTAGGCAATAAATGCTTTTCAAGACAGCGTCTCGATGAAGGCCTCCGCTTCCTCGACCGAGGAAAACACCTTGTCAGTGGTACCATGAGTGACGCGCAGTCTTGCCGGATAAATTAAGCCGCTTCTCACACCGGTTTCTCGGAGATGCTTCCTGACATCATTGAATGCTTGCTGCTGCTTCATTATTTCCGCTGGAAGATCGGGAAAGAAGTGTATCGGTCTGCCCTTGTAGCGCAGAGGAAACTGTTGACGAGCCAGCTGAAGTATTTCTTCCTTTATTTGAAAGTGATGAATATGGGCTATCATCACACGCGGCCGCGCGTCTTCTCCAGAAAACTGTCTCCCGAGACGATGTGCTCGATCTACTTCCAACGGCTTCGAGAAGTTGCTAGCGCCCAGCAAATCTAGAATAAACTTCGTCAGAAATTCCGTGGGGCGCCCATTCTCTATCTTCTCAGGTAAGCCTACGATTTTAATGTTTTGCCGTCTGGAGCGAGCCTCTAGATCGATCACTTTCTCGCGGAGTGATTTGTTCTCTGATTGTACTTTTGCGCACTTCTGCTCGACGAGGGAAAGGCGGCGGTCATAATCGGCAGTAGCATTTTCCACCTCCTTAATTCTATCCCCGAGGCACACTAAAGATGCTTGAGTGGACGCCAAAGATGCTTCCAGAAGATCAAATCAATCAGTCATCGTTTTGTTCATATTCTGTATTGCCAGAAGTATACTGGTAGATTCCGCGTCAGCTTCGCCACTCGACCTCGGGGATGCCGCGGCCTGTGCTGCCATCTCCGACAGTGATTGAGCAGGGGATTCATTCAATGCTTTATCCAACTTCTTCCCCCTTTCAGCTTTTGGCTTAGTCATTATACAGCTCTTCAATAAAGACACATATAAAGTAATTCCAGAAAAAAACCCCGAAAAATTTAAACAATGACCGAATAATTGGAATTATGGAGAGGAGCTCAGCAGAACACGTCTACTTCGTGCGGTACTCCATAGCGCCCCCCATAGTGCACCGCTTTGTAGTAAAAAATTCTAAATTACAGAAGGAATTCAAGTTGAGTTATGTTAGCGACCACAGCCCAAAGTTCAGTGGTAAAAGCACATTCAGTTTTTGTTTGCGTTAGCCCAACGCATAAACATATTGATAATGCAGCACTACGAGGTATTCCTCTATTCTTTATGACAACTCCAATAACTACGACAAACACTTAACATATTTCAATACAATTGACATTGAAGACTATAGAAGCTGTGTTGTGCGTACACAACAAACAAAATAATTATTGAGCATGCTACATAAAACATAAAAGCAACAATTAATATTAATAATACTTACAGGTTGTGATTCGGAGGAGAAAGCTGATCCAAATAAACTTGGTAACGTTACTGAACCTGAATTCCTTCAATATCAGCCGGCTCGCGAATCCATATTTAATAGCATTTATGTTTGTGAAGCAATCATCTTCAAAATGATCGTGAACAAAGCACAATTGGTTCAGGCTATACTTCTGTGGTATAGTTGTATATATGAACTGTAGCCACTTAGTCTTCAAATGCTCCTCCCTGGGCAGAAAAGTTCGCTTTTGCGTCGCACTTTAGAACACAGCGTCTCGTCGCCATGATGTTTGTTTTCAAGTTTTCTCTGGTGTCTATGAGTGCAATAAGTGGGCGTATCTTATTCAAATAACTTGTCAAGTTGACGTCATCTAGATAGAGAAAAAGCATTGTTCGTCTATTGATTCATATCAGCGACTCAGAGTCGACTCTTACTTTTGAGAGACAATAACTTTGTATACGGTGAACTTTCATATTTAAAACTTTGCAGGATGTTTTCGTTCATTGAGATCTATGTTACACACTACATGAAAGGTAATTTTTTAAATTCCATAATAGGTGCCCTTTAAGTGTTAGGCCATGCTGTGGATTTACAATATAACACTACATTTCATACCTTTTAATTAATTATGAAACGTTTAGTACCAACTCTAAATTATGTACATTTGTACATATTATTTAGACATCTAGTAATAGTTACTCTGTGTGTTAATAAATGATTTATTAATACATATTCCTACTGTCATTAAAATGTACCACTGCCAACACTGGATTACAGGAGTGCCAAAGTACAACAAATACATTTTTATAAAACAACAATAATATAATAAAATATTCCACAGTGTCAAAACTACCTCAGTATTAACTTTCAAACATTAGAGAACAGCAGTGCAGATCGTGGACGAGTTTCGGTTCATTGTCCAACTTTAGTTTGATTTAGTTAGATTTAGTGTGAAAACGTCCCCAGCTATAGAAGATACTATCAAAGCCTTTAAAGGTATAGTTCACCCAAAAGTTAAAATTCTGTCAGCAATTACTCACCCTCATGATGTTCCAACATCGTACGACTTTCGTTCTGTGGGCCTCGAGTGAGTTCACGTAGTGTAACAGCGCAGCACTTCTGTGTTGTACGTCACACGTAGGCTCACTATTGCCGATGCTGGTCATGTGTATGATGTACAACACAGAAGCGCTGCACTGTTTAACTACGTGAACTCACTCGAGGCCCACAGAGAAGGAAATTAATATTTGAATAAAGTCGTTATTTTTGGGTTTTTCTCAGTAAAAATTATTCTCGTTGCTTGATAAATAAAGATTGAGTCATTGTAGTCACTTTTTAACAATGTCTTTAATAACTTTTCTGGGCTGGCAAGTTTCAATCCCTTAGAAGCCTATGGAGGAGTGATCCAGCTCTCAGATTTAATCAAAAATATCTTAATTTGTGTTCCGAAGATGAACGAAAGTCTTACGGGGTTGGAACAACATGAGGGTGAGTAATTACTGACAAAATGTTTTGGGTGAACTATCCCTTTAAGGCTTCCGGTAAGCTGCTGCCCTTAAAAACAAAAGTGAACTGACATAGAATCTAGAAAGTTTTCACAATAAATCTAAATAAATCAAACTCAAAAACAAAATCAGATTGCAGAGGCTTAGTTTCATTTTACTGCACAGTTATGTTTTCTGGAGGTATACAGGAGTTGTTATTTTGTATGACATTGCAAAGGTTTTATTTTTCATTTCACATCGTGTACAGTTCTTGAAATAAATATTTATATGTTCTGTATAACTGTGTTGTGTTTGTTTCCTTTTTCTGTTTAAAAGATAACTGAGCCTTCAAATCTCCTTTGTAAAAGCTTTACGAGGCATAAGTACTCCACAATTTAGATGAGCTCACAAAAAAGTTAACTGACAACTATATGTTTTATAACTACCTGAATTAATCATGAATTACAATAGGATTATGTGTTAATGAAGCAGTTATTAACACTGAATAAATATTACTATATGTCTAAATAATATGTATACATTAATAGAGTATGGAAATACAATTATTAAACAAATCAAGAATAGAGCATTTATAGCTGTATTTATAAACTGCATATAGTGTCTATAAATGTAGGGACAATGCGTTATAAATGATGAATTAACTATTGACTAATGCTAATGAATTATCATTAACTAATGATTTATAGAATGCAGATATTATAAAGTGTTACCATAATGTTTAGTGTAGTTTTTGCTGCTCCTCTTGTGTCCAATGTTTAATGGATATTGATTATTTACCCTCCACTGATGAAGACCGTTTCCTTGCATCATGTAAGTTTGACTCTCTCATTTTGTGTGTCTTCATCAGCCTCTGCTGCTCCAAACCACTGTGGAACGACTCCGATATCACGAAGAACAAGGTGGGCCAAATCAACTTTCTTTTTGAGCCACAGAAAAGAGGTGTTGTTAGACCACAGGCAAAAAAAAATTCTGCATTAATTTCTGCTCTGTTTTTCTTCTTATTTGTTGTTCTTCTTTTGACTTTATTCTGTTTGTCTTTCAGATATCAGTGAGTCCGTGGATGACAAGAGAATGAAGTTTAAGGTCTAATATACAGCAGTATGTCAGGTAATGTCATAAAAATCTAAAACTCGCTAGACATTTTAGCTCTGTTTCAAAACCTATTAAGTCTGCAACGACAGCTTCCTTCTAGGTAGCATCCCATGGATTTTATATATATATATTATATATACAGTCATGGTCAAAATTGATGGCACCCCTTGTAAATATGATCAAAACTTAGTGTAAAAAATAAATCTGCATTGTTTATCCTTTTGATCTTCCATTAAAAAAAAAGGCAAAATTCTAACCTTTCATTGAAGTAAAAGAATTGAAAGTGGGGGTAAAATCACATTATTAAATAAATGTTTTTTTTTTTCAAAACACGCTGGCCATAATTGTTGGCACCCCTAGAATTTTTTATGAGAAAAATATCTCTGAAGTAGCCTACATTTCCATTAATATTTAAATTAAGCACACCAGGGTGACTAGGAACATGAAATTGTCCAGCTATGACTTCTTGTTTCACAGGAGTTTAAATATGAGGATACACAAAGGCCAAATTCCCTTAATCATTCATCACAATGAGTAAAACCAGAGAATATAGTTCTGATGTGCAGCAAAAGATTGTTGACCATCACAAAATACAAAGTGGCTGTAAGAAAATATCTAAAGAATTGAAAATCCCCAATTTGACCATCAGGGAAATAATTAAGAAATTATAATCAACTAAAGATGTTACTAATCTGCCAGGAAGAGGACGTGTGTCTATATTGCCTTAATGGACGGTGAGGGTGAAAGTTTGAGTAGCCAAAGACTCTTCAAGGATCACAGATGGAGAATTGCAGAGATTAGTTGAGTCTTGGGGTCAGAAAGCCTAAAAATAAATTATCAAACAACCTCTACATCACCACATGTTGTTTGGGAGGTTTTCAAGAAAAATCCTCCTCGCTCCTCCAAAAACAAACTCCAGCATATTCAGGTGTCAGACACGACTGGATCTTCAAACGGCACAGGCTTCTGTGGTCAGATGAAACTAAAAAAAGGGCTTTTTGGCAGCAAACCCAGCAGATGTGTTTGGTGCAAACAGGGATGAAGAGTACCCCATGCCTACGGTTAAATATACTGCTGGATCTTATATGTTGTGGGCCTATTTATTTGCTGGAGGTCCTGGACATCTTGTTCAGATACATGGAATTATGGATTCTATCAAATACAAACAGATAAAAAATCAAAACCCGACGGCCTCTGCTAGAAATCTTATAATGGGCCGTGGTTGAATCTTCCATCAGGACAACGGTCCAAAACAAACATCAAAATCAACACAAAAATGTGTAACTGAGCACAAAATGAAGCTTCTGCCATGACCGTCCCAGTTCCCTGACCTGATGAGTGGAGTGAACTGAAGAGATGCACCACCAACATGAACTTGTGAATCTGAAGGATCTGGAGAGATTCTGTATGGAGGAATGATCTCTGATCTCAGGTCAGGTGTTCTCCAAACTCATCAGGCATTATAGGAGAAGACTCAGAGCTGGTATCTTGGCAAAAGGAGGTTGCAAAAAGTATTTAATAACAGGGTGCCAATAATTATGGCCAGCGTGTTTTGAAGAAAAATGTCACCGGGTGATTATGAAGAGGAGCAGCAGGTGTTGGGTGGGAGGAGTTTGCCTGGTGATTGGGGCACATGCTCCCAAGTGGAGTATAAAAAAAAGCCATTTTGAAGAGGGAGAGGGACAGGAACGGAGACGGAGTGTGCACGCAGCAGGGGAGAGGCCGAGGGGCAGAGGCTGAGGCCGAAGCAGCGGAGGGAGGCTGTGAGAGAGAACGAGATTTCGGCTGGATTGCGGGTGTAAGCCCTGATTGCACAGTGAGTCTGTTGAATTGCAGTTCTATTGTGAGCACGAGTGCGGGAATGGTGTTGTTGCTGTCCACTCGCAGTCCCAGCATGTTTTCAGCTCTCTCTCTGCCCAAGCCTTGAAGAGGAGAAGCTGGAGAAGAGAATGTGGAAGCGGTTTTTAACTCTCCCTCTGCTCGAGCCTTGAGAAAGAGACCTTGTGAATCATTCTCCTGAAGTGAGTCTGCTGACTGCTGTGCTGTTCTATGAACGAAAGAGACCCTGTGAATCATTCTCCTGAAGTGAGTCTGCTGACTGCTGTGCTGTTCTATGAACGAAAGAGACCCTGGTAATCATTCTCCTGAAGTGAGTCTGCTGACTGCTGTGCTGTTCTATGAACGAAAGAGACCCTGGTAATCATTCTCCTGAAGTGAGTCTGCTGACTGCTGTGCTGTTCTATGAACGAAAGAGACTCTGTGAATCATTCTCCTGAAGTGAGTCTGCTGACGGCTGTGCTGTTCTATGAACGAAAGAGACTTTTAATATTGTTTTTATTATATTAATAAAGAATTTATATTTATTTTAAATGCTGTCTGCCTCGTGTGTTCCACGGCACGCTCCTCGGGCGGTGGTCTGGTTCGAGGGGGTGGGCGGCCCGCTGGCGTCCCCCCCCCCCCCGACCTGTGACAAAAACATTTATTTCATAATGTGATTTACCCCCACTTCTCAATTCTTTTACTTCAAAGAAAGGTTAGATTTTTGTGATTTTTTTTTTAAATGAAAGATCAAAAGGATAAACAATGCAGATTTATTTTTTACAGCCAGTTTTGATCATATTTACCAGGGGTGCCATCAATTTTGACCATATATATATATATATATTTCTAAACAATCCGGATGATGTTCCACCATTAAAAGAGAAAAGAATTTTCTTTGTTTCTCTGTTACATTTTGTATGTGTACAGTTACAGTATGTTCCGGGTTAGTTTGAAACAGAAAACACCTTCCGTTCCATTTAGCGGATGTACAAATAGAGTTTTCGTATCATTGGGTAATCTTTATTATTTCTACTGTACATATGCTTTTAATGTTAACTACTTCCAGTGTAACTTCAAGATCTTTGTGCTACCCAACCTCTAAAATCCCAATTCAAACCCTGCACATAAATTATTTGAAACACTCAGTAACTTGCTTAAAAAGACTTGCATTATGGCTGCAGTTAATCAAATAAATAATCAAGATTACCATTACAGCTGTCATGAATAACTTTGAAAATTGATGATTGCATCATTACATTGAGGTCTACTCCTATTAAACATACGTCATATATATCACCTGACATTTAGAACTAAAGAAAAAAAGCTGAATTTTGAATTTGAAAACAAGAATGATCCTATGACCTAAAGTACAAATAGATTCATAAAGAGATTTATTGTGCAGTATTGACAGATTTATTGTATTTTTGCTGCAATCAAGTAATACAGGATTATACTTCTCTGCTCTTTTTGGATATGTAGCTACAAACAGTAAATAATTTGTCATGCAGTTTGTAGGAGGTAAATTTAATCAAAATTAGGGCTGCAGGGTTTATCAAAATATTGCAACATGGGATCCAGAGTGGCACAGCTCATTGTAACGATGACTTAGTGATGGTGCCCTCTGGTGGTGATCAGAGGGAGCCACAGAGGCTGGATTTGTGACACTCACCCACAATGTGAGGCCGATAATACAGTAGGTGCTTCTCATTTCTTATTTGTGCATCCTCGTTTCCTTTCCTCGCGTCTCAGCTCCACCCCCTGTAGGATGCGAGGGAAGGCTGCAAGGAAAGAAAAGGAGGACGGAGGAATCGAATTAAAGCGTCACTCCACAGCGTCATCAGCAGCGCTCAAAGGATCTGCCCATATGTTGTTAAAGTTTGGTTATTTAAGAAATTCATAATAAATAATAATAAAGCAAGATACCCTGTTAAAATATGTGAGATGTGTGGTTTATTTAAACTGCAAATGTAAAGTATAAATTAATTTGATTGTGACTGATGTGAAGTGGGAGGAGAATTTATACGTGCGTCACGTTAAGTCGATACAACACTTCCGCATAGGATACACCTGTGTATCTTTGCTCATCGCTCCTCAGGAAGCCTTCTCACTCCTCGATCCTCGCCTCCTCGGTGTGCAATTAGAGAATTGAGATGTCCTTCAAGATGGCTGAGCTCAATCGGTTTCCGGGTCATAGGATGGAGGACGGAGGAGCGAGGAGACGAGGAGGGATATTGAGAAGTACCACCCCGTTCCCCATAGATTCACTCTGAAACTAGCAGTGTGAATCCATTTGCCAGCAACTCGTCAAAATAAAAGCTTGATGGTTAAAAATTAAGACTTAATTACTTAGTAACTAGTATTGTCATTTTACAGTTCTACAATAAGTTTACAGTTTAGAGTCTTAGCTTACAGTAAAATAGTTACACTATTATAATATTAATTATTTTTTTGAATATATTATTCAATAATATATATATCATCTGGTGAACTTTCCTGTATTTCTTCAGATCGTAATATATTACGGTGGCCGACAGAGCTCAACGCTCTGCAACTTAAGAAAACAAATGCATATAGAAAAAAACACATGCAAATAGAAAAAAAACCACATGCAAATAGAAAAAAACACCCGCAAATTAAGAAAACATCTTCATCAGTTTCACGACACACGTGTGCTCCAAATACTCACAACACAAACCAAATACAGAAACTCGCTGCAAAGTTTCACAACACATCCAAATACAGAAACGCGCTGCATATAACACAGACCACAACGGAAATGTTTCCAGGGGACCCCAATAAGTGACGAACCTGGTTGGGACATGTGCATGTATTTTTTTTTCTATTTGCATGTGTTTTTTTCTGTTTGCATGTATTTTTTTCTATTTGCATGTGTTTTCTTTAGTTGCAGCGCGTTGAGCTCTCTCGGCCACCGTAATATACAGTACTGTGCAAAAGTTTTAGGCACGTGTGAAAAAATGCTGTAAAGTAAGAATACTTTCAAAAATAGACATGTTAATAGATTATATTTATCAATTAACTAAATGCAAAGTGAGTGAACAGAAGAAAAATCTAAATCAAATCCATATTTGGTGTGACAACCCTTTGCCTTCAAAACAGCATCAATTCTTCTAGGTACACTTGCACAAAGTCAGGGATTTTGTAGGCATATAGTCAGGTGTATGATTAAACAATTATACCAAACAGGTGCTAATGATCATCAATTCAATATGTAGATTGAAACACAATCATTAACTGAAACAGAAACAGCTGTGTAGGAGGAATAAAACTGGGTGAGGAACAGCCAAACTCAGCTAACAAGGTGAGGTTGCTGAAGACAATAAATGATAAAATGTCAGTGTATACAGGAGAAATGCTGGCCATTCTCTTAGCCCTTGAGTGGGTTGAAAATAGTAGGTCAAGGGAAGTGTTAATAGGGTCAGATTCAAGTAGTGCCTTAATCAGTATTAAGAACATGAAATCAGAAGCAAGACAGGATATTTTGTTGGAAATAACCCAAGCTGTTTATAGAATTAATAGAGTAGGAGTAGTAGTAAAATTCATCTGGATTCCAGCCCATATAGGAGTAGAAGGAAATGAAATCGCAGACAAATATGCCAAAAATGCAACAAAAAAAACAGAGATCGATATGGTAATAAGTTATAGTAAGGCGGAAGTTAAAAGCATAATCAAAGAAGAAATGAGAAATAAGTGGCAAGAGGAGTGGAATAAAGAAATAAAAGCAAGAATGTATTACAGTATCCAGAAGAGGGTAGGAGGTATGAGAGAAAATAATAGGAATAAAAGGGAAGAGGACATTATTTCAAGAATTAGATTTGGGCATACTGGATTGAATAGTACGCTTAAATTAATAGGGAAACATGAAACTGGAATGTGTGAGGTCTGTAATATTAACGAAACAGTAGAGCATGTTATTATTAATTGTCATAAGTATAAGGAGGAAAGGATGAGGCTGAAAAACTGGTTTAGAAAAGAAAAAATTAGATTTGAAATGAAGGAACTTTTACAAATGAATTCAGGGCATGTAGGGTATAAAGCGATATTTGTGTTTTTGAGTAAAACAGGGCTTAGCAGAAGGATATGAGTTTAGTTGTCTTAGAAAGTTGTATTTAATGATAATGTATGAATATTAATAATGTTATTAGATATTTATGAAGTTATTTATTGGTTGTATTATGTTTTTATTTATATATTTATTCCAAGGGTAGTGAGGAAAGGCTATTGTGATCCACACTCCATATCAGAAGGTGGCGGTAATGCACACTTAAAAGTTGTTTGCCAACCGCCATTAAAAGAAAAAAGAAGAAGAAGGTTGCTGAAGACAGTTTACTGTCAAAAGTCATACACCATGGCAAGACTGAGCACAGCAACAAGACACAAGGTATTTATACTGCATCAGCAAGGTCTCTCCCAGGCAGAAATTTCAAGGCAGACAGGGGTTTCCAGATGTGCTGTCCAAGCTCTTTTGAAGAAGCACAAAGAAACGGGCAACGTTGAGGACCGTAGACGCAGTGGTCGGCCAAGGAAACTTACTGCAGCAGATGAAAGACACATCATGCTTACTTCCCTTCGCAATCGGAAGATGTCCAGCAGTGCCATCAGCTCAGAACTGGCAGAAAACAGTGGGACCCTGGTACACCCATCTACAGTCCGTAGAAGTCTGGTCAGAAGTGGCCTTCATGGAAGACTTGCGGCCAAAAAGCCATACCTCCGACGTGGAAACAAGGCCAAGCGACTCAACTATGCACGAAAACACAGGAACTGGGGTGCAGAAAAATGGCAGCAGGTGCTCTGGACTGATGAGTCCAAATTTGAAATATTTGGCTGTAGCAGAAGGCAGTTTGTTCGCCGAAGGGCTGGAGAGCGGTACACGAATGAGTGTCTGCAGGCAACAGTGAAGCATGGTGGAGGTTCCTTGCAAGTTTGGGGCTGCATTTCCGCAAATGGAGTTGGGGATTTGGTCAGAATTAATGGTCTCCTCAATGCTGAGAAGTACAGGCAGATAATTATCCATCATGCAATACCATCAGGGAGGCATCTGATTGGCCCCAAATTTATTGTGCAGCATGACAACGACCCCAAACATACAGCGAAAGTCATTAAGAACTATCTTCAGCGTAAAGAAGAACAAGGAGTCCTGGAAGTGATGGTATGGCCCCCACAGAGCCCTGATCTCAACATCATCGAGTCTGTCTGGGATTACATGAAGAGAGAGAAGCAACTGAGGCTGCCTAAATCCACAGAAGGACTGTGGTTAGTTCTCCAAGATGTTTGGGCCAACCTACCTGCCGAGTTCCTTCAAAAACTGTGTGCAAGTGTACCTAGAAGAATTGATGCTGTTTTGAAGGCAAAGGGTGGTCACACCAAATATTCATTTGATGTAGATTTTTCTTCTGTTCACTCACTTTGCATTTTGTTAATTGATAAATATAATCTATTAACATGTCTGTTTTTGAAAGCATTCTTACTTTACAGCATTTTTTCACACGTGCCTAAAACTTTTGCACAGTACTGTATATCTCAGAAAAAGTAAATAATGCTATGGCAGTTTTTTCCAATAATGTGCAGCCCTAATTAAAATCAATATTGGGGATAATGGTAGGGGACATAATCAACAATTATAACAGATATTAAAACAAATATTTCTGTCATAATTGTGCAGCCGAGTGAGAAACACACAAGAGACACCTGATCAGTTCCTTTAGAGTTTGGTGTTAGATTTTAGGGTACAATTGTAGATTTTTTGATTATGTTCATTATTGAATGAAAAGTTTTTCTCGATAATGGATTCTGGGATTGTCTTCTCCAAAAAGAATAAATACAAATCTCCTTTAGAATAAAAAATTTAGGAGCATACATAAGATGCCTTAAAGGAGAACTCCGGGCAATTTTTAAGTTAATCTTGATTGTTATATCTTTATGAGTACTGTCTATAGAAAAAAAAACGAACCGGATTGGTGCTTGCGACGCGGAGTTGCGACCGCGAATGCCCAGAGCTCCCACTCAGCTAAAACGGCAGCAATGGGGGCATATACATAAAGAGCGTTTTTGTGCCTCTTAACAGACACAAAATGCAATTAAAATGTCTGTCCAACATGAACAGGGGCCTTACCTGTGAACAAGATGCGTTTTTAGTGGTTTAAATAGTGTTTTAGACGGCAAGCTGTAGTCTCGCGCTGAAGTCTCGCTCCTCCCACCTGGACTTGCGCTGAAGTCCCGTGATCTCAGTTGTAGCCGGGAAAGGTAAATAGTGTCCAGGTGGGAGGAGCGAGACTTCAGCGCGAGACTACAGCTTGCTGTATAAAACACTTAGGTGAATTTAAACCATGGCTAAGTTTCTAAACGCATCTTGTTCACAGGTAAGGTCCCTGTTCATGTTGGACAGACATTTTAAGTGCATTTTGTGTCTGTTAAGAGGCACAAAAACGCTCTTTATGTATATGCCCCCAGAGCTGCCGTTATAGCTGAGTGGGAGCTCTGGGCATTCGCTGTCGCAGCTCCGCGTCGCAAGCACCAATCCGGTTAGTTTTTTTTTCTATAGACAGTACTCACAAAGGTCTAACGATCAAGATTAACTTAAAAATTGCCCGTAGTTCTCCTTTAAAATGCTGTCTAGATTGGCAGCTCAGCTCAGTCTAGGTTTTAAAACAGAGCTATTATCGATATTGTATCAGTATATATATTTGATGTCTGTTCTAGCTAGTTGATGTCTAATAAAACAGTAACCATTTTATCAGTACAATATTTGACATTTTATTTGACCCAGTTCCTGTGTCTGTTATAAATGTCAGGTTCTGTTATCACATAGTAGCAATGCTGCACATCTTCCTTAGATTGTGATCTTTAAACTAAATTGCGTCAGACTTTCTTAGTTTGCTAATTGCCTTATCTTTTGCATTTTCTAATGAAACAGCACAACAAACATTGCCTCACACTACATATTCGCTCAGACACAGACATATACCAGCGTTCTCTTCCTGTGATGTACATCTGTTTTTGCGACATTAATATTGACCACATGATCCTGGATGACAAGAGTACCAAAAAGTCTCTTTTTCTGTTTGCTGTCTTCAGGGCTCAATAATGAGGATTTATTTTCTACTGGCCCAATCACAGTTCAGACTTCAATAAAGAAAAATTAAATGATATATAAATGATATATATATACACTCACCTAAAGGATTATTAGGAACACCTGTTCAATTTCTCATTAATGCAATTATCTAATCAACCAATCACATGGCAGTTGCTTCAATGCATTTAGGGGTGTGGTCCTGGTCAAGACAATCTCCTGAACTCCAAACTGAATGTCAGAATGGGAAAGAAATGTGATTTAAGCAATTTTGAGCGTGGCATGGTTGTTGGTGCCAGACGAGCCGGTCTGAGTATTTCACAATCTGCTCAGTTACTGGGATTTTCACGCACAACCATTTCTAGGGTTTACAAAGAATGGTGTGAAAAGGGAAAACATCCAGTATGCGTCAGTCCTGTGGGCGAAAATGCCTTGTTGATGCTAGAGGTCAGAGGAGAATGGGCCGACTGATTGAAGCTGATAGAAGAGCAACTTTAACTGAAATAACCACTCGTTACAACCGAGGCATGCAGCAAAGCATTTGTGAAGCCACAACACGCACAACCTTGAGGCGGATGGGCTACAACAGCAGAAGACCTTTCAGCACCTTGTTGAATCAATGCCACGTAGAATTAAGGCAGTTCTGAAGGCGAAAGGGGGTCAAACACAGTATTAGTATGGTGTTCCTAATAATCCTTTAGGTGAGTGTGTATATATAATATTATTTAATTATGTCATCCGGATATAGCAGACTCGCTCTCATGTTTCATACAATATAGGCTATATAAACACACATGCTTCTTCTCCAGTTTTCTACAACACACTGAACGTGCAATTGAATTGACCTCCAAACCTCCCTCACACTTGTCCCAGGCCATCAGACCATCCTTACTGTCGAGCCCTGAACTTGCTGTCTCTTTGTCTCACTTTTTCTACATGTCTTTATAATAAGGTTTAATGTGCATCTCCTATTTATTTTAGAGCAAGCAGACAAATGCACCTCCCGCTGGAAAGATGAGCCTATGCAGAATGGTACAGTAACACCCTCCATCAGCCATTTATTCTCATCTATCTCTCTCTTTCTTTCGTGAAGTGCTGTTATAGTGGATGTTTTATGAGGGGATACAGATCATAATGTTAGAGATGGAAGAGTAGGGATGGGAATCGAGAACCGGTTCTTCTTCAGAAACGGTGCCCAGTGAACCAATTCCTTAGAACCGTTAGCATGCCTGCTTAACGATTCCGCTTATCGGTTCCGCTCGTTGCAAATGTGTCATGACGTCACACACGCGCTGTGTTGTTTTGGTTCAGAACGCAGCAAACATGGCATTCGAGGCAGAAGCGCTCTAGTTGGGTTATATTTCACGCGAAAAGATGACAATAGGGTCACTTGCAACACTTGTAAAATGTCCATTTCGTGAAAGGGGGGGAACTACCTCCAATATGCAGAAACACACAGCATCCAATTCATTTGAGGCGAGTGTGAGTAATTAAAAATGCTCCAACTAAAGCCTACATCTGGGCACATTTCGGCGGCTTTTATGAACAACCTGGTAAGCAAGACCTGGAGAAGACACGTGCTGTGTGCGCTCATGTCACGCACAAATAGAATATGCATGCAGGAGATAATACCACTACCTTGATAAACCACGTTAGCCATTTTACCCAAGCTGTTAACGCCTTTGACTGCTTTCGGTAAAGCGGATGAGCTCCAGCGTCACCCGTATCCGCAGCCAAAAAAATCATCCACCCGACCCAATCATTTTCTCTGATTTAAATATCCGCACCTGATGGTCAAATTATAATTATTCTGTGTTGTGACGCGTGATTATAAATGGATGATCGTCACCTTCAACAGCGGACTCGCGACTGTTGATGCACGCATCTCTATGGTAACATTATACACTGATGAATGAGCGCTGCTTTTAAATGGACATTTCTTTAAAAAAAAAATAAATAAAAAAATTGATTTAACAGAATTTCATTTTCTTAATGGCATAAACAGGCTTGACTCCCTTGAAACTTAAACTGGAATGTCACTGTTTCTGTCACTGCGACTTCCCGAACAGGCAAACACCCACACATGCGCGTGCGCACGTAGACATCACTTTTGAAGTAAAATTGAAAATTAAGGATGCAGTGCATCGTAATGCACCGTGATATCGAATTGAACTGAATCGATGACATGATATTCGTAACCGAACCGAACCGTGAGACCAGTGTAGGTTCACACCCCTAATACTTTGTGATGTGCTGTGTCTTCTGATCAGATATTAAGGCAAGGCAAGTTTATTTATATAGCACATTTCATTCACAATGGTAATTCAAAGTGCTTTATATAGAAGAAATAAAAATAATCAATTTCAGTTTATCAGGTTAGAATAAAGAAACTAAAATAATCAAAACAGTTTAGGATAAAAAAATAAATAAAATACAGTACAAACAGTCGGACGAACAGTGGCACAGTGCTCATTCAGTAAATGCACAGCTAAAAGTGTGCATTAAAGCGAGTTAATACAAACAAACAAAGTTTTACTTATTCCCTCACCCAATGAGAATCGATAAGAGAATCGATAAGGAATCGTATCGATAAGCAATATCGATAATGGAATCGGAATCGTTAAATTCTTATCAATTCCCATCCCTATGGAAGAGTGTTAACCTCATTTTACTTACTAATGATACCTATTTCTGAGGGAAACAGTACATTAAATGAGAAAAGGGAGGGTCTTGATTTTATTCACCTGCACTTGATTGGATGGTGAGAAGTGACTGACACATACTAGAAATGTGATTGTGATGAAACAATGCTATTGGCTAACATGGCATAATAAAAGAAAGTAATATCAGTGGTAAAATAAAGTTGACAAAGCAAGTTTTAGTATTACATATTTCTGTCCAAACAAACATTTATTTAAAGAAAATGTATATATATATATATATATATATATATATATATATATATATATATATATATATATATATATATATATATATATATATTATTATTATTATTTTTTTTAATATTTTTTTGCCATTGTGACATTTAGTAACTTTTTACTGTAGTAGAGTGCATATTTCTAGAATACAAAATATTGCCTTCATGCCTAATGGTGGCATTTAGCAATTATAGTTAACATTTTGCAATGATATAAACAATCACACAGAAAATATTTGCTATATTCAGTCATATCTACTGATTTATGTGAATGCATGAATGTACTGTATATCCAACTTTAAATATATCGCTGGGTTATAATTGTCACAAACTGCAGGTTGAGGATCCAAATGCAGGATTTATTGAACACAACAAGTGAAGTCTTTATGAGTCAATCATTCAAACCAATTAAAAAAAAAAAGTGTGAAGCATATTCTAGCCCTTCTGAGAGGGTATTCTCCACTGTTGGTTATTCTAGAGAATGCAGAATTTATTTTCCTTCAGAATTGTTTTTTTTTTGTTGCAAAAAATGCTTAATATGTTGAATTTGTTTACATTACCAGTCTGTTAAACTCATTTGACAAGTACTATAAGAAATAAGCACAAAAAGGATTGTGGATTTTTCCCTTCCTAATATTTTTTATTGAATGGGAACCGGAACCGGAAACGGAATCGTTTGGCAGGAACCGGAATCGGAACCGGAACCGGAAAATTTCTTACGATTCCCAACCCTACCTGTCTCTCATTACCTTGTTTAACTCACACTATAATAGCCTGGTTTTCACATGTATTCCCTGCAAAGTCTTGTTTAGTGTTACACTGCAATTCCGAGCAGTCTCATTTCATGTTCAGCACTCTGGTTTCATGTCTCTTGATTTTGAATTTCTTGCCTGTTCCGTGGATTACTCTTTTGCCCATGTTTCTTGCCTTGTTGTGTTTGTTTGTATGGACTGCCTATGTTTGACCCTGCCTGTACTTTGGATTATTTCTTTGGATTACCCTGTTCAATAGGGCTGTAACGATACACCAAACCCACGATTCGGTTCGTATCACGATTTTTGACCCACGATTCGATTCGTATCGCGATTCTATCACGGGGGCGGGGCTTGGGGGTGAAAAAAAAAGAGATTTTGATATAATTTTTTTTATTTTAAACCTGTATAAACTGAACACCAAAGAACAATATTAACTATGCAAATGATTAAACTAAACTAGGCAGTAGCTTAGGCTGCTGCTTTTGGGTTGTTTTCTGTGCTCCAACTAAATTGATATCGGGATGGTGCCGTAGGATATGCATCTGCATGTTGGACATGTTGCCGGTCATTTGAGGAAGCTTCTTAAAACACTTACGGCAAACTGTGTGGGTCTTGTCGACTAGCCTACACGATTTCCTCACGTTCTTCAACTAGCTCGCGTCACATGGAAAGGTAGCCTACTAACATGACACGTAACATGATAAAAGACGCTTACAAATAAACTTTTTTTAATAGTTGGTTGGGATGAGTCACTGAGTATTTAATTATAGAATATCAAATAGATTATTGTCTAAAAAAATCTCCATGTTTTCGGTGCTGATGCGGTGGTGACGCGTTCATGTAACATGTAAGGGTGACGCGTTCATGTAACATGTAAGGGTGGCGCTGCCAATAAAGAACCTAATAGCTGTCACAAAGAACCGGCAAAAGTAATGATTATGAATATGTCAAATACAGCAAGGAGATATTTTAATTGTTTATTAATAAACAAGTGTTTTCTTTGTCACTGTCGGCTAAGATGAAGTTGACGATACTGACTCGCGATCTTCAGTAGCCTAGTGAACGCGCCAGAGAGAAATGCACTTTTCATACGGATTAGCCTACATAAGCAGAGAGTAGGCTAGTCTGTTTTCTTTCTTTTTGAATTGTTCTGTTTAAAAGTAGACATTTCAATATAGATATATTTCTCAGGTCTGTAAGGCAAGTACGCTACCTTATAGGCTGAGTTTCGGTTCATTTATGAGACGAGCTCCAGATCACGTGCCGGCTACTCCGTGTCGTGATTATCTATTGTCTGCCATATTTACTTCTTATTTATTAAATCCAGGTAATTGGTTGATGAAACATTAATTAAAATTAAGATATAATTACTACAAAACGAAATTCACTTTAAAGAAAGGCTTTGTGCTTTCTGTTTGAGGTCTGTGAAAGTTTTAGTGCCGCTTCCAGAGAACTGTCACGTCTGTAACATTGTTTTTTCCTCATAAATGCGAACACGGAAAATAAAATAAAATTCATATTTTATGTTCTGGGGAGAGCCAACCCATCTTCATCCGGTGGGTAGTATTACTTTTGCTTTGTGCAGTGTAATTCACAGAATGATATATTGCGCTTTGGCCGCTCTGACGTAGCAGCATTCTATGTTCGATCATGAGAGAAGACAAGTGTCACAACATACAATGTAAACAGAAAAAACAAGCAATACATTGACACTAGAAACATTTTATAATACTAATAGTAATTTAAAGATGTGGTAGCATTGGATCTGGACGGGAAGGATAACTCTGGGAGTTGGAAGGGGTGTGTCGCGATTCTGCCTTCTCACACCGCGATACAGATCGTGGATCTGAGAATCGCGATTTCGATTTTATATCGTGTATCGTTACAGCCCTACTTGTTTCAATACTGGATAAATCAGCGCTCTAGCTGTTAATAAACAGAACTGCATGCGTCTTACGGAAGAACATTGTTGCCGGAGCTACTTCTCTCTGTTTATGTCCATGACGAGTCACGCATATATTGGGCTACTCCGCAGCGGCTGCGATCCGCCGGCCAGTCTAAACAAGAAGTCCGAGTATTAACGCTTATTACAGGCTTAACGTAGTGATTCAGGATAAGACAAAAACACGGTTTGAAAAAAAAGGCCTTCATGATGCACTCGCTCATTGTACAGGCTACATTTTGTAAATTCTGAACACAAAAAAGTTACGGACTGCGTCTGTTTTGATTACTACCGTCAATGTTTACTCAAACTATAAACTTTTATCTCAGTACTTCTGTAACGTTAATCATTTGAATATTTGTAACACAGAAATATTGATACTGTGTGATTGTAAAGCTGTTTCATATGGACATCTGCTCTCTCTCAGCGCAAACAGATTTGAATGTTCAGGGGTGAAGTTTTTGTCATTTAGGAATAAGATCGCGTGGGTGTTTGAATCGAAATCTTTTAAAGATTAATCGTGCAGCTCTACTCTCTCTCTCTTTCTCTCTGAGCCTTGAGGTGAGACGCTATTAAAGGATAATCTACTCCCAGCACTTCGCCAACATATCACACCAGAACCGTTTTCGGAACCGAAACTTAGGAATTTCGCGCGGTTCCGGTATTTTTTCAAAAACACTACCGGTTCTGGATAAGAACCGGTTCTCGGTTCCCAACCCTAGAGACAGGTGAATGTGATAATGGATGAAGAGTCCGGGAAGTGAGTTATGGGAGATATAGTTTGTGAGGGAATGGCAATAGTCTGATGTGGAGTGCCCTCTGGTGGCTCTCAAGGGCACTCCAGCTGGTGACGTTCAAGGGCACTCCAGCTGGTGACGTTACCAGGGTTGCCAACTCTCACGCATCTGGCGTGACAGTCACGCATTCAGCCTCAATCTCACGCTCGACAAAGAAATATCACGCTAAATGAGACATTCTTCTGTGCTGTATTTTTTTTTTTTCCTCATGTGCGCTAATTTCCAAAATTACTAAACAAGTTCAGGCTCTTAACTACTGATTGGACCACTGCTGTGTCTAATGCCTTTCTCTGATTGTCGATTCGCTGGAAACATTTGTCGTCGTTACGTCAGTGACGTCCGTGACCTTCTCAAGCAGAGAAAAATCGCGAGTCAATGAGGACACTGACACCGACAGACAAAACAGAGAAAGTTATAGGCTGCTTTTGATATGGAACAAATTCTCTGCTCTCATATTCTGGCAATATTTTTACGAGATTCAAACAATAAATACAGTTTATTGTTTGAATTTGACAGCTTTTAAATGTGACAGACCGCTGTAGTGCTTCAGCTCAAAAGGCACATGATACAGTACAACTTTTTTTTTCATCATCATCATGGTTGCTGTAAGCAAACACACATTATTATTACCGGGACTGCCATTTGAATTATACTACCCCACTCACCTAATAACCTATCAAAAACTCCACTCAGTGACCACCCTCTCCCAGCATTGGCAGTTAACTTATTCTGTAGTCCATGTAACTTTCTCATTGCCTTGGTTAAGGGCCCAGTCTCCATTGGTATGGCACAACAAGTGCATTTATGAGAGCACACACGACTCCTTTCTCAGCTAACAGGAAGTCTAAGGCTATCCTAGTCATGGTCATTAAGCTTGTGGCATGTAGCTGTAGCCCTAAGGACTCAAGTGCTTGATTGTCACATTTTCCTGGTTAAATAAACATTACTTTATAAAAATAAATAAAACTGACGTGGAAGCACCAACGTCCCAAAACAAAAACAACACCCAAAACACAAATCTTCAATGGTGCATTTGCCTTTACCAAGGTGAAGGAGCAGAGATGTATAAAGTACTAGAAACCCGGACTTGAGTAAAAGTAAGTAGTGTTAACATACACTATGTGTCAAAATGTCAATCAAACTATGATTATGATTTGATTTATGGGTCTCTGGTATGGTTGCTGTCGCTCATGACTGACAGTGCGTCTGTATCAAGAAAACAGCAGTGATTTACGACGCGCGCTGGCGTCCGTATGTCTAGTCAGCTTGGAGTCGTCCTCCTGTGGTGGCATCCGGGGGACTTTTATGGTGTCTGACCATATGTTTCCGGGGGTCTATAACACCTTTACCCGTGGCGCGCGATAGGTGTGGATGTTGGCGGTGGCGTGGATCACCGGAGTTCACACTTATGGGTCTTTCAAAAGCTGCGGTATAAAATCGTGTAGAACGCAGCAACACACACCGAGCTGAACAGCGCTGTGTCACGCGTCTCTGGGGTTATTTTCCTCGTTCACAAACGCGAGTGCAAGAAGATGGATGCCTGTCTTAACAGTAAGTTTGTTTAATTTTATTTAGTAATATTATTACGAGGCTTTATCTGTTTATATGAATCATTGTTCTATTGCGTTACTAAGGGTTCTCTGCGCTGCAGGTGATGTTGGTCTCTTCGAGATTATTGATGAAATTAATTTCCTGAATCAAGCTAGTGGTATGTATAATTACGTTTTATGTTTTAAATGTTATGTTACATAGTGTGTGTGTGTGTGTGTGTGTGTGTGTGTGTGTGTGAGTGTATTGTGGATAACTGTTTTTGTTTTGTTTTTTGTTTTCCAGGAGGCGTGCCCCTTAGGACGGGCCGTGCAGCTGTTGCTTCACTCAGCACTGTTGCATCACGAGAGAGTGCGGACACGCTTGCCCTCTGTAATTTTTAAATGTTGTCACACCCCGTGTTTAAACGGTGTTTTGGATGTGTAAAAAATAACTTATCTTCGTTGTGTTTTTGATGCTTTTACCAGGGCCGAAACGGAAAACTATCACTGCGATAGTACATACAGCTCAGGGTGACAGCGCGAGCTAGGGTTGCCACCTTCAGTGTGGCAAAATAAGGGACACCCATTCACGGCCCCCAATCACAATAACTTATGGTCTGACCTAGGGCTGCACGATTTGGGGAAAATGTCATATTGCGATTATTGAGGTCAATATTGCGATTGAGATATGTGATTGCGATATAATAAACAAATGGTTTCATGAGTCAACTTGTTTGGTTCTAAAGCAAATGCACTCACAGATTAGTGATGATTCTGAAATCGTCCCGGGTTACGTATGTAACCCTAGTTCCCTGAAGGAACGAGACGCTGCGTGAAAACGCTGCGGGAACGCTTCCAGCGTTGTGCATCTTGAAGCTAGTATGGAATCAGCCAAAGGCGAGACGGAACGTCACGAGTGACGTCATCGACCAGGAAACTATAAAGCACACCCATGAACACAATGGCGACAGCTTCTGGAAAAGTCTGAAGCAAGTCGATCAAGGGAATGCAGGGAGTATGGCAACGACACGCAGCGTCTCGTTCCTTCAGGGAACTAGGGTTACATACGTAACCCGGGACGTTCCCTATCAGGAACGTCGAGCTGCGTGAAAACGCTGTGGGAACGCTAATACCCACGTCGCCATAAGAGCAAGTGACCGACTGTGTGAATCAAGGATTAAATTCAGCCGAAAGCACCTGCGCCCCAGGGGTGGAGCTAAGGTCTAGGTCATAAAACCTGACGAAAGTATGCGGTGAGGACCAGCCTGCCGCATAACAAACGTCATGAAGAGAAACTCCTGACAATAAGGCTTTGGAAGCCGCCATACTCCTGGTAGAGTGAGCTCGGACAGCCAAAGGTGAAGGCTGACCAGCCGACTCATAGGCAAGTGAGATGGCCTCGACCACCCACTTGCTCATCCTCTGCTTAGACACTGGGGACCCCTTCTTAGGTGGTCCGAAACAAACGAACAACTGTTCTGATTTCCTCCACAGGGCAGCTCTGTGGACATAAGTATCTAGAGCCCGGACAGGGCAGAGCAGATTAAGTTTTTCCTGATCTGACGATGTAAAAGGAGGAGGGCAGAAGGCCTGCAGAACTATAGGTCTGGCCACATTGGTAGGGACCTTAGGGACATAACCTGGCCTGGGGTGGAGAAAAGCCTTCACCATCCCAGGCGCAAATTCCAAACACGAAGGAGCAACCGAGAGAGCCTGAATATCTCCGATTCTCTTAAGAGAAGAAATGGCAAGGAGAAAAATAGTCTTTAAAGTAACAAACTTTTCAGAAACTTCTTCAATAGGCTCAAAAGGAGCTAGGGAAAGACCTTCTAGAACGATGGCCAAGTCCCACGCTGGCACCCTCGTGCGGACTACAGGCCTCAGCCTCAAAGTACCACGGAGGAAACGAGTTATAAACGGGTGTCTCCCCAAAGAGACTCCACTGAAAGGGACATGGTAAGCAGCAAGTGCCGCCACATACACCTTTAGTGTGGAGGGGGATAACCCTGAGGAGAAACGCTCCTGCAGGAACTCCAGCACTGCACCCACCGGGCAGTTAACTGGGTCCAACAGGTGTTCTCCACACCAAGAAGTGAAGAGCCTCCACTTCAAGGCGTATAACTTCCTCGTGGAAGGAGCTCTGGAGTGAAGGATGGTCTCAACAACCTCGGTTGAGAGACCAGTGCCTACGAGCTGGGCCCCCTCAGAGGCCAAGCCCATAGCTTCCACAACTCTGGGCGGGGGTGATGAATCAACCCGCTCGCCTGAGAGAGAAGGTCCCTCCTGATCGGAATCTCCAGAGGAGAGCTGTCTAGGAGAGATATTAGGTCCGCAAACCATACTCGGGCCGGCCAGTACGGGGCTACCAATAGTAGACTGACCCCGTCCCGGCGAACCCTCTCCAGAACTCCTGGGAGCAGAGCAATCGGGGGAAAGGCGTACAGACGTGACCTCGGCCACGGCTGTACCATAGCATCCAACCCCAGTGGGGCTGGATAACTGAGAGAGAACCACAGTGGACAGTGTGATGTCTCCCTGGACGCAAATAGGTCTACCTCGGCACGACCGTATTGCAACCACAGGAGCTCCACCACCTCGGGGTGGAGTCTCCATTCCCCGGGCCTCGGCCCCTGCCTCGACAGGATGTCCGCTCCCTGATTTAAATACCCCGGAAGATAAATCGCCCTCAATGAAAGGAACTTCCCCTGGGTCCATAGAAGGATCTGGCGAGCCAGATTGTATAACTGGCGAGAGCGCAGACCCCCCTGATGGTTTATGTAAGAGACCACCGATGTATTGTCGGACCGGACAAGAACATGATGACCTCTCAGGTCTGGCAGGAAGTGTTTCAGAGCCTGAAACACCGCCAACATCTCTAGACAATTTATATGCCAAAATCGATGATGGTCCTGCCACAGACCCTGGGCTGGGCGACCACTCATGATCGCCCCCCAGCCTGTGAGGGAAGCATCTGTCGTTAGCGTTACACGACGACAAAGAGCTCCCAGCACAGGTCCCTGGGACAGAAAACAAGGATCCCTCCACATGACCAGAGCACGTAGGCAGCGCCGCGTAACTCTGATCGTGCGGAGGGGGTTTCCCCTCGGGGAGAACCCCTTGGTTCTGAGCCACCACTGTAACGGTCTCATGTACAACAGGCCGCAAGGTATAACATTGGACGCTGCTGCCATCAGACCCAGCAGTCTCTGGAACTGCTTCACAGTGAGCAACTGGCCTAGCTTTACTCGTTTTACGGCTGAGAGAATCGAAGTGATGCGGGCCGGCGACAGGCACGCCCGCATTGCTACTGAATCCCATAATACCCCCAGAAAAGATGTCTTCTGTGATGGAGATAGAACACTCTTCTTGGCATTCAGCCTCAACCCCAGTTTCTTTATGTGCGCGAGGACGACATCTCGATGCCGAACCGCTTGTTGTTGCGATTGAGCCAGAATCACCCAATCGTCTATGTAGTTCAATATACGAATGCCCTGGAGTCGCAGTGGAACTA
This sequence comes from Semotilus atromaculatus, assembly GCA_031834385.1. Lineage (NCBI taxonomy): Eukaryota > Metazoa > Chordata > Actinopteri > Cypriniformes > Leuciscidae > Semotilus > Semotilus atromaculatus. Next base: position 22,713,675 of record JAULUF010000022.1, read on the forward strand.
GCGCTGCATCCATGCATTTCGTGAACGTGCGGGGAGATAGAGCTAGACCGAACGGAAGAACGCGATATTGGTACGCTTCGCCCCCGAAAGCGAACCTCAGGAACTTCCTGTGTTGCGGAAGGATGGAAATGTGGAAGTACGCGTCCTTCAGATCTATCGTGACAAACCAGTCCTCGGACCTGATTTGTGACACGATTTGCTTTAGCGTGAGCATCTTGAACTTGAGCTTGGCTACAGCACGGTTTAATAGGCGCAGATCTAAAATTGGACGCAACCCCCCATCCTTCTTTGGAACGATGAAATATCGGCTGTAATAACCTGACTCCTTGCTGGGAGGAGGAACCCGTTCTATAGCCTCCTTTTGAAGGAGTGTTTTCACCTCTTGTTCCATTACCAGAGCCTGCTCGGGGCCCACCACAGTGGGCAGGACCCCGTTGAATCGAGGAGGAGGAGATCTGAACTGAATGGCATAACCCCTCTCTGTCGACTGCAGAACCCACTGAGATATTTTTGGAAGACTTTTCCACTCTGCCAGAAATTCTACTAAGGGTACCAGCCTCTCGAGGCTGGCCTCTGGAATATTTTGAGCAGCAGACACAGCGCCCTGTAACGGCGCACCGGCAGGGAACGACTGGTCTAACTGCCCTAAGCCCCTCCTCAGAGGGGGCGAGCGTCCCTCGGGAAAGCACTCGCTGGGCCCATCTACGCCCCGTCTTAAAGGCGGGGTTGGCAGAAGGGACCCCTGAGGGTACCGGGAGAGAATGGGCACCGTCTGATGCAGTGAACACCTTTCTCCCACGGTAGGGACCACCCTCAGCATCCTGACGCCAGTGGCGTCAAGACTTCTTAGACGAAGCCTTCTTGGCCATAATGACTGTCCTCAGATCAGCCTTATGGCCAGAAGACCACGGTTGAGAGTGTCACGCTCGGTCCCACTGCAGGGGGAGCACGAGACGCGACACTCTGTAGAGGGGCGAGCGTCCCTCGGGAAGCGCTCGCTGGGCCCGTCTACGCCCCAACGCGAAGGCGGGGTTGGCAGAAGGGACCCTTGAGGGCACCGTGAAAAAATGGGCACCGTCAAATGCAGTGAACACCTTTCTCTCACGGTGGGGACCACCCTCAGCACCCTGACACCGGTGGCGTCAGAACTACTTTTTAGATGAAGCCACTTGGCTATAATGACTGTCCTCAGATCAGTTTAACCCCCGAAAACTTCATTTGAGAGTGTCGCGTCTGGTTCCACTATTTTGGAGGGGGAGCACAAGACGCGACGCTCTGATTTTATTGCGCCCATGCGAGGAGCTTATCGACAGCCAGGACTGACCCGCCCATCAGTCCCTGTCTTTAAACGCCGGTGCCTTAAAAGATGAATTCGTTTCAGCGGAGAGATGGCAGTAAGCGTCTCTCCAGTTTTTCTAGGCATCGCCTCATAACCGTAAATAAGCCTCAGCAATATTAAAATAAATTTTTTGTAGAGATCTGAGGGCTAAAAATACAGTATGAAATCGTTTTCTTCCAAGACTCTCGACACCTCGGTGTGGAGATCCGGAAAAACGGCAGGCACCGTCGTGGAGGTTGCACTCGGGAAGGCAAACATAGTTTATACAATATTTTTATATAAAAAACTCCTGCCAAACTGCTGACCACTCAATGTTTAATTTTTCAACAGCATGAGTAAGCACCTCCATAAGCTCCTCATTTATTTCTGTTCAAGGGAATGAGTCCTCATTATCCCCTTATTTTATAATGATTTATATAATATTATTATTATATTTTTAATACCAACAACATTCAGCTCCTCAGAACTGGATAGTTGCAATATTAATGCTACAGCCTGGGCAGAAGAAACCGCAGAGCGTGCTTCCAACCCAAACTGAGGCACTGAATCAAACAGTTAAAGGCTGAGATAGGGCGAGGCCCGTCTCAAACCCCGCTGTCAGATTAGCCCGCGATCCCCACGACACGCGCCGCCGCTCTGCCTCGACAGACGCGGGACCCGAGCCGCGGGGAGCGCGAGCCGAACCACTCTCCTCAAAGAGTGATCGGCGGGAGCAGAGCGTTCTTATTGGAAAACGCTCGCAATGCTCACAATCAGCCCCCTCGAGAGCTGACCGGGCATGCTGTACTCCCAAACAAACAACACACAGATCGTGTAAATCCCCACCCGTGAAATAACGAGTACAGGGGGGAACACACTTTCTGTAATGCTGCTCGCTTAGATATGTGAATATATATATATAGCCTTCTTTTTTTTAAGTGAAAAACTCCTGCCTAGCAATCACTAAAGACAGACAAAAACACTGGGACAGATTCACACACAAATCGCTTGCTGAAGACAACAGAAGCTGTCGCCATTGTGTTCATGGGTGTGCTTTATAGTTTCCTGGTCGATGACGTCACTCGTGACGTTCCGTCTCGCCTTTGGCTGATTCCATACTAGCTTCAAGATGCACAACGCTGGAAGCGTTCCCGCAGCGTTTTCACGCAGCTCGACGTTCCTGATAGGGAAGTGTATTTCTCAACTCAAACTAGCAATAACAACTAAATAATTGATAACACCTATAATGATAAATAGCTATCAATTTTTTAAAAACATTTATTAGGCTTCAAAAAATATAACAGCTTTTAATTTAAGTGAACTTCAAACAATCCTCACATAAACCCATAATAAATGTCATATTTACCTGTGACCTTCCTGTCTAACAGGTAGGACATACAGAAATTGAATAAAGTTATTAAACAGTCTACGCTGCATAAATTATATATAGACTAATCCTTATTAAAGCTAATTACTGACAGAAAGCTTTATTGATAGCTGGCCCTTTAAGAGCGCTGCTGACAGAGACGCGGATCTCACACTCGCCTCATTCTCTCACAACTCTTTATGTCCATCATAAGACTGCTCTTATGTTATGAAAATACTTGACAAATGACATTTTGGCATAATTGTGTGTGTTATTGTTCGTTCAAGCGCGAAAGAGAACTGTATTCTTTCGCGCGGTCTGTGCATGCGCTACTGGCGCGCGTCTTTCTGTGAGTCACATTCAGGACATTCACAAGCAGCGCGCTCTCTTTTGACTTGTCGTGCATTGGTTTAAAGCAGGTTTGAAGTTTTTATTCAACTATGTGTGGGCCTTATGTAAAATACGGGACAAATCGCGTCCCTTATTGATTTGATACGGGACGCATCATTTTACTTGTAAATACGGGACGATTCCGTATTTTAAGGGACGGGTGGCAACCCTAGCGCGAGCGCGAGCGCTGATGTTAACCCGCTTGGTAAGTGCTTTGTAATTCGACTTTATCAAACATTACATTATTATATGATGCTATGGTTTGTTGAATTTATTTTAAAAACTTTAACATGCGTATTTCCAGAAGGATTATCAAACGTGGTGAGAGCGGTTGGTGTGTCTGAATGTGCGAATGATCCGGAGACTGTCTTAAGAGGAAAAGTTGTAAAAACGAAAAATAGACTGAAACGTAAAGCGCCAGTGGACCACCGGGCCTCGAGAGACGTGGATTTCTTACCACAGACAGCTGCCGCGAAGAAACCAAGACAATCAACTGTTAAAAGTATGTAACGAACAAAAGATGTTGGATTGTTTTCAGTTCATACGTAATCGTGAGAGATCGAGTGTTTTTATACAGGGCCAATACGTTAGTTTAGTACTGTTGTTAACATACATTTACATTTAATTGTTGGTAAAAAACAAAAACAAAAAAAGAATACCTTTATTCACATTTAGCATTTATTTATAATTTTAACTGACTCCAATGGTCAACTGTGTGTAAAAGTGTAGACATGGTGATTTTTTAGCCTATTGCGCCCTCTATAGGGATGTTCTAGTATTACAGTGTCTGATTCATAGATGTTAGTCTGGTCTTATTTGAGTGTTTGTTCATATTTGTCACCCCAGATATAGGGTGTTATAGACTTTGACACTTGTAACGTTAAAAACAATACGAGTAGTACCAGTCTGATTTTTATTTTATTTTATATTCTTAGAAAATATAATATTACTATTGTTATTATTATTATAATATTAACACACATGTGTACAAACTTTTTGTTTTTGCTTTCTTCTTCTTAACAGAGGCTGTCGTAGTTGACAATGCAGTTCCCGATATAGATGACGTACAGAGCTGGACTGATGGCCTGATACAATCGTGGGATGATTGTGTATTTACAACCGCTCCTAAAGAAACACAGCAGTCTGGTCCATCCAGCGAACGTGTGGTGGCAGTGGAAGAATCCGACCCTGAAGAGCTGCCTTCAAATCAGGAGGCTTACAGATGGGAAGCGCAACGCAATAAAGACAATCAACACATAGCCGGACTGATACAGGACTCTGTCAAGACCGCATTGAATGCCATCGAGGTACGTTTTGACAAACGCCTTAATGCAATTGAGAGACGTTTAGATGCCTATGAGGCTGCACAACAACAACAAGGTATCTGGATTAAACAGGGCCTAGCAGCACAGTGGTTACATAGTGGGTCTATCCAAAAAGTAGCCAGAGAACAATGCTTGATTGTGGATTTGTTAAAACATCTTGTGCTCACGCTTAAAAAGAAACAGGGGTGAGTTGTAAACATTTTATATAAATTTTTATTTATTTATTTATTTATTTTTTTCATACCATGTTTTATTTTTTTATTTTTTATTTTTGTTACACACTGGATGTGATTTTAGCATGACTGTATAGTCGTTGGTTAGGTAGTTTTTCTTTCTATCTTTTTCATTGTTTGGACACGGGTTTTATCATCCATAGTTTTTAAATGTGCGACTACCTGTGGTTTTAAATAAATAAAATAAAAAATAAAAAAAAAGATCTGATTTAAAAATGTCTAAACGTTGTCGGGAGCCAGATGGTTTTGATCAGGGTCCGGTAGCTAGGTTTAGACGAAACGATGGTAGTGTGGTACCCCTCGAACAGTGCAGTAACACAGAAACATTGCTCTATTTAATTCAGACTGTGGAGGATATGAATAGGTCTGAGTCTACAACTGATACGTTGATAGAATTATTAAACATCGTGAGATCAATGTCCGATGGGGATCCTGAACCAAATATTGATTTTGAGCATTTTGTAAATACCCAACACACAGGAACGGTGGCAGAACATCCTCCAGAAACAAATTCTGATATTGATCGTCTTGTATTTTCACACCAGACAGGAGAGGGCACAGGTACGCAGCCACACCGCACACTCAGCCCTGATGCACCCAAGATGGGTCTCACAGATAGCTATATAGAAACACTTGTAAGACAGGGTGGCGATGTGGGTGGGTACACTGTAATGCCACGAACTCGGTTCAATGGTCTGGAAATCCACAGAATTATAAACCTTCGTGAGATTTCGTCCACAGATTTAGCAGCCTACAACGTGTTTTTACACGACACGCTTTCTGAAATTGTGGAGTTTTCCAGACTGTTAGGCGGAGACGGCAGTTTAATCAACATCACCTTGAGGGGTCCTAGTTTGACATCAGATGTTAGTACACTTTTGTCAGGTAGCAATGGTTACAGTGTAGATCTATTTATAAAAGATCTTGAAAAAATTATGCAAAGCAATTCCGATGTCCAGTTTGATGAGAGATTAAATTTAAGAGTGTCGGTAGCAAGAAGTAAACGTGGCGGTGCTTATCGAAAAATACGTGATCTAGCCCACAATGATGTGATTACCAAAAACAGACTTAATCTGTTCTGTCCTACGAACATTTCAAACAATCTTTGTTTTGCAATCTGCCTGGTGCATTTCCTAAACCCCCAGAAACCACACGTAGAGCTGGAGTCTGTTGCTTCTTCATTGCAGAAGGCAGCTGGATATGCAGATCAGCACAAAATAGCTTTTAATGACATCAGACGGTTTGAACACACGCAGAATGTTAAAATAGTTGTTTTCTATCGGTCTGATGCTGGTGTTTTGGAGAAGTATACAAACACCGATGATCCGCATCCTAAAACAATGTTTTTGTACCTGCATGACAATCATTATTTTATGATTAAAAATCTACGTGGTTTTATTGGCACACCATATGTGTGCATGTTTTGCTACCAAGGATTCACCTGTAGGAGAGATCACAGATGTCGGTACATCTGCGATGTCTGTAATGCACCAGAATGTCATAAGCAACCAAAAAAGCCAAAACATTGCGGTGACTGTCTGCGTTACTGTAAGTCTGACTATTGTTTTGAGATGCATAAAAAACCGCCTCAAGGTATGCAATACGCACAGTGTGACGTCACCAAATACTGCGGAAAATGTGATAGACGTTACCATGTCAGCGGTGATAAACCCAAGCCCCATAAATGCTCTGCAGATTGTTGTGTGCACTGTGGTGAGAGTTTGGTTAACGGTGGTGTACATCAATGTTTTATTCAGCCAGTTAAACCGGAGATGCCAAACGATCGTTACATTTTCTACGATTTTGAGACCCGTTATGAAAACGGTAAACACGTTGCCAATTTTGTGTGTGCTATCACGTTTAATGGTGAAGAATTTGTGGCTGAAGGAGCCGATTGTGTTGATCGTCTCGTTAAAAAATTCAGACAACCGCGTTACCTTAATTACACATGGATTGCGCACAACGCCTCAGGATTTGATAATTTCATTCTTTTGGAATTCTTTACTAAGATGGGGATTGCTCCTAAAATCACGATGCAAGGCTGCAGGCTAATCTTAATGTATGACATTGCTTTCAAGCAACGTTTTATTGATTCGTACTCATTCATCCCCATGCGTCTGGCCAAGACACCTGTTGCGTTTAATTTGACTAATGCAGAGAAGGGTTATTTTCCGCACCACTTTAACCGCATTGAAAATGACAACTACATAGGCCCGTACCCTGAGAAGAATTTTTACGGGTATGCGACGATGTCGAACCAAGACAGGACTGCGTTTGATGACTGGTACAGTACCATATCTGACAAAGTGTTCGATTTTAAAAAAGAACTGGCGCTTTATGGTAAAAACGACGTTGTTTTGCTGAGGGAGGCTTGCATGAAGTACCGCGATGAATTCATTTTGTGTACAGGCCTTGATCCATTTAACTACACCACTTTGGCAGCAACGTGTATGGCCACGTATAAAACACACTATATCCCAAAAGACACAATAGCTCTGACACGTAACAATGCGTACACCAACCAGAACAAGACCTATTCAAATACATCAATTGAGTGGCTTGAGTTTGTCCGAAAATCACGGTCCATAGATATTCAACATGCGCTGAACAGTGGTGAGGCGTCAATTGGGAAGTACTATGTGGACGGCTTCTATGACGACGGTGTTGTGAAAAAAGCATTCGAATTTCTCGGGTGTTTTTTTCATGGGTGCGAGCGCTGTTATAACCCCAGTGATATAAACCCCTTATTAAAACTTCCACATGCTGTTCTGAGAAGGTAATGTGATGACAAGATTGAAATTTTGGAGCGCGCGTACGGTCTTCAGGTTGAGGTAATTTGGGAATGCGATTGGGTGCGCCCTAAACAGACAGACGCAGCCGTGATGGATTTCATGTCCACATACAATCACCCTGAAAGATTGAAACCCCGAGAAGCTCTATTCGGGGGCCGCACCAACGCATTCAAACTATACCACAAAGTCGCTGAGGGCGAGCGCATTAGGTACGTTGACTTTACTTCACTATACCCATTCTGCCAGGCTCGAAAATGCTACCCAATAGGTCATCCCGAAATAATATACAAGGATTTTCAAAACCTTAAAGATTATTATGGGATCGTCAAGGCTACAGTTCTTCCTCCGAGGAAGTTGCTTCACCCTGTACTGCCTTATAGGACCGGCGGCAAGTTAATGTTTCCACTTTGTAGGACATGTGCTGAACAGCAGAACCAGACACAGACATGTATGCATACTAATGAGCAAAGAGCTATTCATGGGACCTGGGTTAGCATTGAACTGTTAAAAGCCATTGAGAAGGGTTATGTAGTGACACAAATCGATGAGGTCTGGCATTTTCCCCAACGATCTGAAACGTTGTTTAGTGATTATGTTAAAACATTTTTACAGTTCAAACAGGAGAGTTCAGGGTTTCCGAAAGACGTTGTGACTGATGCCGACAAAGAATCTTATGTTAGAGATTACTTTGAGAAAGAAGGGATTAAGCTGAATCTGGACAAGATCGAGTTTAATGCAGCACGCAGATCCATTATGAAGCTAGTTCTTAATTCATTATGGGGGCGCTTCTCCATGCGCGAACAGCTGCCCACAACCGAAATACTTACAGACCCTGAACAGTTTGTCCGATACATTTTTGGCACAGAGTATGAACTCAAGCATTTCTCATTTGTGTCAGACACTGTTGTGATCGTTCAGTGGGCTTATGCAAATGGAAAAGGGGTCCAGACCCGCGACATTAACGTCTTTCTTGGGGCTTTTACAACAGCCCATGCACGGCTAGAGCTTTATGAGCTTATGGACAGGTTGGGTGATAGACTGCTCTATTGTGATACCGATAGCGTTGTTTTCACATCTAAAGATGGTGAATATGAACCCCCACTAGGACCATACCTTGGTGACCTTACTGATGAAGTTGGGGATGGAGACCATATTGTGCAGTTTTGTTCGAGCGGGCCAAAAAGTTACGGGTATCGTACTGCTAAGGGCAAGGTCTGTATGAAGGCCAAAGGTATCACTCTGAACGCCGTAAACTCTGAGACCATTAGGCTAGACTCGTTAATTGGTCTTGTTGAACAGTATGTGAGGGGGCGGGACGACGATAATTACATTCTCGCATACACCGACAGTATAGTGAGGAACAAAAAGCAGTTCACATTACACAACAAATCAGTTGTGAAAAAATTTAAAGTTGTGTACAACAAGCGCGTTTTGCTGCCAGACCTAACCACACTACCATATGGCTACTGACAACGTTTTTGGTCATCGAGGGGTGTTAGCCTCAGATGGTTTTGATTTCAGATTACAACACCCGTTTTCATGTGTGTTAAGCGGTCCTTCTAGCTCAGGAAAAACATATTTTGTAAAAATGTTGTTGGAAAATGCTAAAAGTGTAATATCTAAAAATATTGAAAACATTGTGTACATTTATGATTGTTGGCAACCTGTGTATGATGCATTGTTGAAACTGTATGATATTAAATTTATTGAAGGCATCCCACAGACCCTGAATGATGATCGTTTGTTCCCCACCAACAAGACAAATCTTTTGATACTGGATGATGTTATGACCGATGCTAGTAGCAATTCTGAAGTTCAACGACTCTTTACACAGTATGTACATCATAAGAGTTTGAGTGCCTTGTATATTGGGCAAAACTTGTTTTTTCAAGGTAAATCCAGCAGGACCATCAGCTTGAACACAAATTATTTGGTATTGTTTAAAAATCCCAGAGACAATACCCAAATTAATGTGTTAGCCCGTCAGATGTACCCCAGAAACACAAATTTTTTCATGGACTGTTATGAAAATGCGACCAGCATTCCTTTCGGGTATCTTTTGATTGACTTTAAAGCAAAAACACCAGAGCAGTACCGTCTCAGAACAGATATACTGTCACAATATCCAGTTGTGTACATTCAGAAAAGAAAACATTGACAGAGAAATTTGAAAATGTCTGCAAGACTTTTAAGAAACCTACCTCTTTTAAAGTTGTTATTAAAAGCCACACCTAAACAAAGGCGCGTTATTTTAGAGGCGGCTGCAGACGAGCTCATTGTGACATTGTGTGAAGTAGCTCTTAACGTACTCCATGGTAACATACCACTAACAACACAACAATATCAGAAACTGAAGAGAAGAAGAAGCGAGATCAAAATTGTTGCCGATAAAAAGGTTGGAGTTAGGCGTAAAAGACGATTAATCAACCAACAAGGAGGATTTCTATTACCATTGTTAAGCGTCGCAATTCCCTTTATAACCAGTTTGGTTACATCTAAATAAGCTTGGTGATGGAGTATGCTGAGAAGATGTTTTTAGTCCCACAACACCAGTTGGATAAGTTGAAATCCTCTAACAACCGTGAGTCTATACAACAGGTTGTGGAGAACGCGCCAAATAGGTCTGCAATAATTCTGACTAAATTATACATTTTGCTTGGAAAATTAATATGCGATATTTTATAACACGAGGATTATCTTTATATATAATATTATAATAATTTATCTTTAGGAAGTTGGATAAGTTGCAGTGAACTTCTAGCTCATTACACTCATATATTTTATACTTCTAATAAAAAAAAGAAATTGAACAGAAGTAGCCTAATTCAATTTTTTTTAAGAAACTAAATATATAAAGATACAAAATATAGTTTTGAGTATAGGATCTATGCTACGTAATAAAGATGATGTATATTTATTTAGAATGCTGAGAATACTTTTTTTTTTGAGAAAGCAAGAATCCCCAGTTTTAAATGAGTGGTTAGATTTAGTTTCTAAAGTACATTATGGAGAGGATAACATTAAATTAGGAACAAATGTATACATTTTGAAAAGATATGTGCAACTCTAAAATCAAAGAATATTCCATAAAATAAAGGAATATATATTAGCCTACATTAACTACATTTTTATGTAACCTTCCCTTTTATTTCTAGTTATTTGTTATTTTATTTATTTACTTATTTAATATTGAATATTTGATATTTGAATAATATTACTTCAATAACTATTAGGAATTATGTGTCATTATACGATTTTGATATATGTGAATGTTATATTTTTATTTATTTATTGTTTTATTTATATGTATGTGTTGGTGGGTATTATCACAAAAGAAAAAGATAAAGTAGAAGAAAAAATAAGGAATATTTATAGGGGGAAAATATGATGTCTTTAAAGGAACTGTACATTTGTATAATTGTGTTAAATGTGTTTGAATTGAAAGACATAATAAAGTACATTATATATATATATATATATATATATATACACTCACCGGCCACTTTATTAGGTACCCCATGCTAGTAACGGGTTGGACCCCCTTTTGCCTTCAGAACTGCCTCAATTCTTCGTGGCATAGATTCAACAAGGTGCTGGAAGCATTCCTCAGGGAGTTTGGTCCATATTGACATGATGGCATCACACAGTTGCCGCAGATTTGTCGGCTGCACATCCATGATGCGAATCTCCCGTTCCACCACATCCCAAAGATGCTCTATTGGATTGAGATCTGGTGACTGTGGAGGCCATTTGAGTACAGCAAACTCATTGTCATGTTCAAGAAACCAGTCTGAGATGATTCCAGCTTTATGACACGGCGCATTATCCTGCTGAAAGTAGCCATCAGAAGTTGGGTACATTGTGGTCATAAAGGGATGGACATGGTCAGCAACAATACTCAGGTAGGCTGTGGCGTTGCAACGATGCTCAATTGGTACCAAGGGGCCCAAAGAGTGCCAAGAAAATATTCCCCACACCATGACACCACCACCACCAGCCTGAACCGTTGATACAAGGCAGGATGGATCCATGCTTTCATGTTGTAGACGCCAAATTCTGACCCTACCATCCGAATGTCGCAGCAGAAATCGAGACTCATCAGACCAGGCAACGTTTTTCCAATCTTCTATTGTCCACTTTCGATGAGCTTGTGCAAATTGTAGCCTCAGTTTCCTGTTCTTAGCTGAAAGGAGTGGCACCAGGTGTGGTCTTCTGCTGCTGTAGCCCATCTGCCTCAAAGTTCGACGTACTGTGCGTTCAGAGATGCTCTTCTGCCCACCTTGGTTGTAACGGGTGGTTATTTGAGTCACTGTTGCCCTTCTATCAGCTCGAACCAGTCTGGCCATTCTCCTCTGACCTCTGGCATCAACAAGGCATTTCCGCCCACAGAACTGCCGCTCACTGGATGTTTTTTCTTTTTCGGACCATTCTCTGTAAACCCTAGAGATGGTTGTGCGTGAAAATCCCAGTAGATTAGCAGTTTCTGAAATACTCAGACCAGCCCTTCTGGCACCAACAATCATGCCACGTTCAAAGTCACTCAAATCACCTTTCTTCCCCATACTGATGCTCGGTTTGAACTGCAGGAGATTGTCTTGACCATGTCTACATGCCTAAATGCACTGAGTTGGCGCCATGTGATTGGCTGCTTAGAAATTAAGTGTTAACGAGCAGTTGGACAGGTGTACCTAATAAAGTGGCCGGTGAGTGTATATATATGTACTTTATTCTAAATAAGTTCTAAATTCTAAATAAGGGACATATAATGTCCAACTAACAAATATTTTAGCATATATATATATGCTAAAATATTTGTTAGTTGGACATTATATGTCCCTTATTTAGAATTTTAAACCTACAAGTGTATTTGGGGTAAATCAAATGTAGGCTAATATACTGTCAATTACTAAGCTCAGATTAATCTTACCAGTCAAAATTGATACTGTGCTTTTGTAGTTATTTATTTTTTGATTTTGTGATTTTAACTTCTGCTTTAAAAAGATTTTTTTAGATTGTGTTCTAATGTTCTTCTAATAATCATAAACGTGTACTAAAACAAAAATCAGACAAACTGCCAAATAAAACCAGAGAGAAATGTATTCATAAATCTTTAAAACAATCTAATTAAATCTTGGGCACAAAACATTCAGCCAGTAAAAAAACAAAACCTGTAGTATATATATTGTATTTATCTATCAATATCTATAAATACAGTACACACACATATATATATTATATTATTACAAAAATGACATGTCCTAAACGGACAACTTTAAAACGCCTTATATATGTTTCTATATTGTCTATATTGTAGCCTTATTTAAGTTGATTTTCTGTATACTGTGTATTTATTTTTGGACTAATAGTGGTTAATAAAGTCCAATAATGGTATGAGAGAGTGTCAGTGGTAATATCATTGTGTTCTTGTCGGTCAGTGTTGAGGATCTGTGTAACATCTGAGGCTTAGCCTGACAGTTAGCCTGCCCTGGACCAGGCTAGTTTCCCAGCATAAGTTGCCAGGGTAACTGAGTTTGAACTTTTTTAAGTTTGATTTATGAAACCGAATCTACCAAAAATAAGCCTGACTAACCGAAATAAGCCTGGCTTATACTCTAATCTTGTTTTATGGAACAACCCTCTGGACATGACTATAAGAAATATTTTGCACAGGACAGATCTGGATCACCATGAAAAAGCTAAGATGTACACCGGTGTTTTGCAGAGGTTTTTAACACTCACTAGACAAGGGGATAGGGAATCCACCACATTAACATTAAGTCTACCACAGCCTGGTAACGTTGAAAAAGAAGACCCACCCGCTACAGACCTTGTGAATGCCCACGACGGTCTAGGTGATTTTGCAGATGAGTTTTTAAAGAATATTCCGCAGAGGAGTGTGAAAAATGTTCGTTACATTTTAGATAAAATGTCTAAAACTAGAGATGTTACTTCATGGACTGAGTGGGGGGAGTTTGTGTTTAAAGGTAGAACAATCCCGGGTTCACACATGCTTGACTTGGTTAAAAGCGTCACGGCTCCACAAAAGATTGCTGACGAGCGGAGACCTGGTGGATGGCATGAGTTTCTGGAGGCTTTTGCTAGTTTAAATTTGCCATACTCTGTGGTACCAAACCACTATGTCAGACATACAATCAACTCTTTCAAAACCAAATCGACCCCCACTATAACACGATCATCTAAGAAGAGTAAAAAACAGAAAGCGCTTCCGGGCACCCCGATACATTCAGAATATTCAGAAGACCACACATTCAAATCACCCGATCTCGACCAGACTAAGTGGCTAAGTTTTTAATCCATCTGTGTGTGTGTGTGTGTGTGTGTGTATTGTGTTCTCATTTTGTTTGTTTTTTGAGAACTTATGATGTGATGTATATGTAATAAAAGAGGGATTAAAGAAGCAAATCTCCGTTCATTACTTGTTTTATTAAAAATATTAAGCATGAGACATGAACATTTCACCCATTTGCACACACTGAACACATTTGAAAACATTTTCATTACATGGAGCTTGTTTTAGTTTTTTCACAAATGCTGACACCTTTTTGTCATTTTTAATAAAATCATTGCAATACAATTTCAACACATAATCATAATCAAATCCCTTTGCCATGTGGTAGAGAAAGAACACACAATGTTGACCACACGTGTCTGATGAAAAATCTTGGACTTGCACAGTTGAATGTTGAATTTGACTAGAATTGAGCTTTAAAAAGTTTTCGATAATCGGCGGAAAACCATGGTAGTCTGGTTTATTACCAAAGCTGTCGAAAAAACATCCTACACCGTCCTCATTTATGTAGATGGCCACCCAGTGTTCCCCAGGGAGTCCTGAATGATGTGTATTGATTAAAACCATTGCTGGTAGCTTTCTTAAAGGGGTTTTTGGTAGATAGTCACATGGTAGAACTCCGAGAAAATAAGTATTGCATGATACCTTATCCATGACAGCCGTAAGCTGTACAGTGTTCATTTGAACGTGTTAGTAGTAATCAACCAGGATCTGACGGCGATTTGACACTTCAATCAAACTGTCAAACAAAGCATAAACAATAAGGTTAATTGTACGTGGTAGTGGTTGTCTGAAACGGGCTTCTAGTCTAATATTGCCACTTTTGATAAGCGACACATGCTGGCTACACTCCTCATCTGGTGCGAAATTGAACGCATAGAGTGTATAGCCATGCAGAAAATCCTCCCTATTGATGCATAGAGCCTGGTTTTTACGATGCCTTCCCAATGCCAGCGCTAATTGGTAAAACTCCCGCACTGCAGAACCATTTTCATATTCAGGTTGCAGAGGCTTCGAGGGGTACTGTTGACCATCCAGATAAATGGCCGTAGTTTTTACGGAAACCTAAGTTTTTAAACGCAAATGGGTTTTTATTATACGCCCCCACAAATGCATCATTATCAACCATCGCTAGAACCAGAGATTTTGGTAGAGTTCCTAAGAACAAGTTTTCTTGATTGCAGACACGTGAGCCGGCAGGTACTGAGAAGTTTTTCAGACACACTCTGTCGATGGGGTACTTGGCAGTGGTTGAGAGTAGGGCTTGTGCATGGCCCAGTCTCACAGCTGGTGACACAGACACTTTTTTTTACAAATAGCGATGCAGATAGGATGTTCAGTTTATAGGCTGTGGCATTGCTCCTCATCAGGCAGAATTCATCTTTACCTCTAGTCATTCTAATTTTAAAGTCTAGTCCATTAAGCAATAGTTTTTCTTGAAAGAAGATATCGCTGTGAACAGGAGCGAGTAGTTCGACTACATTACTAGCGTTGGTGAAGGCTGCTCTCTTTGTCAGACCACGGTTTTCACCTCCTGGGTCAGCCACATCCATATGCCCGGCCGTATCTAGGTAAAAAAGCCCTGCTGAGAAAAGCGTTTCAAGGGTGTCTTTACCATAATTGGTAAGACATTCTATCATACAGCGGTATGGATATGTGCTAGAACTCTGTGATATAAGCCGATCTCCAAGCGATACATCCACTTGTGAAAAAATAGTAGCTCCAGGATAGTTGACAAGCCCAACGGGATCTCCATCTTCAATATCCGATCCATCAGCATTAGTGATTTTGAGGCGCAAAAAAACGAATGTGTTGTTTAGATCTATGTAATCCTCTCCATTCCCCGCAATAAATGCTGGGGTGTCAGATATCGCTGATAATGGTGGCACTTCTATATAAGTGTTTATTTCAATTGCAGTTTGAGTTAGTGGTACTGTAAACAGATCCAGTTCGGACTTTAAACACTCCTCTGACATGTTGTGTAGTAATACCATGATCTAAAATATTGTTTTAACAGAGTTCCTTGATCTTTTTGAAGCAGTACGCTTAGCTGTCTCCTGGCGCTTGCGTTTTACAACTGATGTTTTCTTGGGGGGACGTTTTGTTTTCTTCTGCTTCTGGCCACTCCTCCGCACCCCTGGTGGCCTAGATGCTCTTTTGTGAGCCATTACTATTAGCCCTGAACCGTCTTGAGTATCATAGTTGTTGTTAAAAGATCGCGATAACGTATTACTAACAACCAGAGCATATGAGCGGAGTGGAGCGGTGAGAATATCCGCTCCTCGCTCACGGAACTGTTCACCCCTCCGCTCCCCCGCTCAAAGCCACATCAGGCCGCTCCGCTCATTATCGCTCAGCGCTCAACGCAGTTTGCTTCGCGCTCCACTCAAATCTCCCCCCGCTCGCTTCAAAAAAGGAAAAAAATCTGCATGTATTTCACTATTAGCTTAGACCACAGCCTTACCTCCAAAAGAACTAAAGAGCAACAACTAGCCTACATTTTCCAAATATAAATGTTTTATTTCAAATAAAAAATTAGGCCTGGCCTATGTAAGAAGGAATAAATAGCCTACAAAAAAGTCCTGTAAAATTAAACGAATAAATGGGCCTATATAAAAATTATATAAACACAAATATAGATAGAAGTTTTAAAAGTAAATTAACTATTAGGCCAGAATTAATTGTGATAACTGAACTTTCGCGCAACAGGCACAATTTATATTGGCTTAGACCTATATTCATTGTACACACATCCTGAGGTAAAATTAAACAAATAAATGGGCCTAATAATATAAATAAAAATTATATAAACAAAAATATACATAAACGTTTTAAAGTAGGCCTATAACCTAAATTAACTATTAGGTCAACATTATGATAACTGAAATGTTGCAGCGCGCATTAAAATTTAAATAGGCTTATATCAATTGTACAAAACAACTGCTGTAAAATGAAACGAATCAATGCCTAATTATATAAATAAAAATATACAGGCTATAGACCTACAACAAAGTTTTAAAAGTAAATTAACTATTAGGCCAAAATTCTTATAACTGAACTTTTGCGCAGAGTGCACGTGGATTACAATTTAAATTGGCTTATGTTGTCAAATGAAAAACACAAGTTTGGACAATGTCAGTCTGAGGCTTCAGGTGGTTTCTTTACAGCAGGCCAGCAGCGGAGAAAACCCTCTCTGCGCTCGCAGACCCACTTGGGCGCTGAACACAATGCAAGCTACTTTACCCAGGCGGGGGAAAAGACTTAGTTAGTTTTATATTAATAGTTTCGACTGAAAATAATCTACTGTGTATGATGGATTCTGGGTCAGGCTTGACTGAGCATGCTTCAGACACGAGGTGTGAGCGCTGAGCGAAATTGGAGCGGGAAATAGAGCGACGCTCCGTCCTTTTAAAAATGCCGCTCTGCGCTCTGTCCAAGATCCGCCCGCTCGCGCTCCCCGCTCACTCCCGCTCCACTCCGCTCACATGCTCTGCTAACAACGTCACTTAGTATGTTTTTTGCAGCTGATTTAAGATGCGGCTTGGCTATGCTAAATCCTCGTTTTAGTAGTGGTATAGCCATTCTAAAGAGCCCTCGAAAAAGGCCACCCAAACCGGCCCCATACATAACTACGCCTCCTGCATACCCGGGGAGCCCCCTGCCTGCCTGATTCTGGTAATAGGCAACGTAGCGCATAGGGTCGACATTGTGGTTGTTGAAATACACCATTTTAAACTAAATGTTTTACAGGCCTGAAGTGAAGTTTAATGCACACTTTCCCGTAAGAAAATGGGACGTGTTGATTTTGATCGTCCTTCACCTCTATAACGATATCCGTAATGACAGATTTGTTGATAGACGCGTAGTGCGGTTTGTCGTATCGAACACTGACTTTGTTATTGTTATCCCCTGTTATTTGTACACACTCCAGTAGTGGTACGAATGCATCACCTACGGATTGGTAACGGATAATATCAGTGTAGATATAAAGAGTATAGAAACCCCCGTGTATGTCCGACTGATGCATCGCATATGTTACAACATCCTTTTCAAAATTAGTTTTTTCAGGATTTGTTTTTTGCAGAATAGAATCTCCTATAGGGACGCCTGGTTTCAATCCTAAAATAATGGCTAGTTTTCCGTGGAATGTTATTGAAATGTTAGGTTTTGCTTTCAGAAATACTTTGTTTTTTACACGGTCGTAGCAGAATACCCCCTGGGGTGCTACTAAATCATTTATTACACTAACTAGAGATGGGACATTGTCGTAATACCCTGTTTTTATTGGAATGCGTAGTTTCGACAAGCTGGTCGTCTTCACATCCACACCGTGGCGTATGCTATTATTGTATTTTTCACTATCGACAGTGGTGGGTCCTATGTTTATCTCGAAAATGGCATCATTGCTGTTAAAGGTGTACCAACTTCTTGGATATTCAATTTGAACAAGTCCCACCTCCCATTATCCTTTTATATTTATAGGGGTAGCCAGTCTTGTTGTATAATTAGAGATTTTATTATTCGGGTACACAGACAGTGAAGCGTTGCAGGGTAGTGTGACATAAAATCCGCCCTCAGCCATGTCTGTTTTTATACAACTGTACGCATCCTGGTTGTGTATTTTGTTTTTATGGCTTCTGTACATCAACTATTTCTTTCTGATCGATCCATGACGCAAATTTCGCCGGCCATCCGAGCCACTGTACCAGCACTAATGTTTTGCGACCTTTTGTCTTCTTATCTAAAATTTTTTCAACTTTAAAGGTTTTGTTTTTGCTGACAATTATTTTTTGCAATTCTTCTGCGTAAAAAACACCTTCGATAACATCGCCGTCGTAATCACTCAATCTGTAAACAGGAGGATCCCGTGGGATACACGCTGATTAGGGGTGGCACGGTTCACAAAACCCACGGTTCGGTTCGTATCACGGTTTTAGGGTCACGGTTTTCGGTTCTGTACGGTTCTTGTTGTTATTTTTTCTTTTAATCTTTAACACTCCAGAAATGTACTTCAGCATATGATATATGCTATAGCTTAATTATCCACAATTCAGGATACAGTATTTAAAAAAAAATGTATATCATGCAATCATGCACAAACTGAATTTGACTTGACTTTAAGCACATTATTGAGACCATCTCTGAGGAAAGCTAGGTGACATTTTGATACAGCAAGAGAGAAGACATTTATTTGGCAAAAAAGGAGAATGTGTGTTGCTATCTCTACAGGAACTTATGTGCATTTTTAGCACACAAAGATTAAAATTAACTTGCATTTATAAAACTGTCAACTTCAGTGTAGCTCTTACAAAATGTTTATCTTTTAAAAGAAAAAGAGAGGAACTCTTAAAGCACTATCTTTTAAATAAGTCAAAATACGTTACAAATAATTGCCTATAATGAGGCTATAACAATAGCAAAGGCCATAATCATAAAGTGAAACATAAGTTCAACCTCAACACAAAAACAGTATCAACAATGCTTCTATTCCCTGAGAGTGAGGATACATTTTTTTCACTTGAAATTAAAGTGCAGTATTTGGAAACACGACTGGAGTTCTTATCTAAACTTACTGTCACTGTATATATTTAAATATCATAGGTAACATGAAATCCAAAATGTTCCCACACACCGGACTTATACGACGCTGGTGCATCCTCCAACTCCTGTTAGCCTTCCTTATCTCTCCCACTAGCCATTTCTATACGTGACGTGACCTGCAGCGCTGCACAGACCAATCGGTTTATGACATCAAAGTACTGCGACTGCGAGAGTGATTGAAAAGCATACGGAGCCGTTGCTATCGCGGTACTTTTATGTTATTCGTCGATCGGTCTGTGCAGCGCCGGTTCAAGTCGAACAAGCCTCATATGTATGTCCACAAATCTCTTATTTCGCGCGAAAAGTAAACGCACTGTCTGAGGTAACGGGCACGAGGTTACATTGCGCATGCGTCGAACGAACCGTGCGACGCACACACGTACCGAACCGAGACAAGCGAACCGAACGGTTCGGATGTTTTTTCATGTACCGTGCCACCCCTAACGCTGATATAGTAAAATACTCTTGTGTGTAGTTTTCCTCATAACCCTTTGCAAACGGTCCTCTGACTTTAGAAATTCGAACCACATCACCAATGTTGTATTTAAATAGGGGCTTAACACCATGAGGTCTGGTATCTCCATATAGGTTGTGTAACACAACAGACTCGTTTTCTTTCCCCACATCAATCGGCCTCATCTTGATGCTTCTGTGATGGCTCGCATTGTATCCTTGTGTAATGTCTTGAAGTATGTCGATGTACCGTTTGGAGTTTGTAGCTGTTAAATATCTCCACATTCTACCTTTTAAGGTTCTATTAAACCGCTCAACAACACATGCCTTTAATTCTGTGGCTGTCGCGTAATGGGAAATATTGTACTTTTTTGTTACGTTTTGAAAGTGTTTGTTAAAAAACTCCTTTCCTTTATCTGTCTGTAATTTCTGTGGTACGCGACCCTCTTTCAGTATGGATTCAAAAGCTTTAGAGACCTCTACACCACTCTTGTTTTTTAATGCCCGTACCCAAGCATATTTACTGAACAGGTCGATACATGTCAAGAGAAAATGGTTATTGTCGTTTAGCGAGGCATATGCCGACATATCAACTAGATCGGCCTGGAACACCATATCTACACCATAGACAAAAACCCGATTCCTTTTGTATTTTAGAGGGGCTGTTCTATGTAGTGTATAAGCATCCTCACCAGCGAGCCAGTCTGAAACCTCTTTATCGGTTAAACGAACAGCCGTTTCTTTTAAAACAGCATCTTTTAAGCGTTTTTTCCCCCCTAAAGAACCGGGGTTAGAAGGTGTGTAATAAGTCTTTTTCATATCTTCTGACATGTTTCCACTTCAAGCTCCACAAAAGAATAAACACATCAGGTTTAAGTGATTAGGGTTTTTATTTCTTAAACAGTTAAAAGAAACATTGGTATCATACCGCATCGATGTAGTGTAGAAATTTTATACACATCACAATGTTGTTCTCAAGAATGTAATCAACCAGTGTTTCAACAATTTCACAAACATCAGTCTGATTGTTTCTTGACAATATGTCTACACATAGATCGGTCACATATGTACACAAGCACAATATATCAGCTATTCTAATACAGCTGCCGCATTCAGTCATCAGGTCTAAAATTTTTCTGATAGTTAGACAAACTGGTTCACCCGCATTAACGCATAAACGCATCATATCTGTCCATTCATTTGACACTGTTCTTACAACAGACATTTGTTTCTTGAGGTTTGTAAAACGTTTGGTATCAACAGCACATTTGTTTACAGTAACAGATACATTGGGACATTCATTAATGATCTTATACAACAAGCTGGTCATCTCACATCTAATACGTTGTTTAAGTAGCCACTTTGCCATTCCAGATGCAAAACACGTGTTACCCATGTCAGTGTTACTGGCAGTCAACTTGGACAATACCTTTCCAGCTGTCCACAGCGTCATAGACAATTTGCTCACTACTGACGTCCACAACTTTCTCTCTGACTTCACGAAGCTTTTCCACAATGAAAACTTCGTCACGCAGTTCATGTAAAATAGCCTCCACTGATCCTTGAATCCTCTGGGGGTGAACCCTTAAACCACAACGGCTCAATGCTTGAGCAACGATGTGCTTAAGGTCTGGTCTCACTAGATTACGTGTCAGTTCCTCAAAGTAGGCGTCAAAGAAATAGGGTCCCGGTTCAAATAAGCAGGAGTGTCTAATCTGACTGGGGTGATCCACTTCACAACCCAAACAGAGTTCTTTCAGCTTTTTGTTGATGATATGTTCCAGAAGGATCACAACAGTAGCTTTTATGATTTTGAATCCATCAGAGCGGATACAGCTGTCTGTGTTGTCAATTCCAGCAAAGGCCGCTGCTCCAGCTATTGCACCAGTGTTGCCGTATGGTGTTGTAAGGAAGGTCAGGTTGTGATATCCAAGGTCCATGCAAAATTTATCCAACCAACTGTTGTCGCATGTTTGAGGGTGGGGCTCCAGCTAGTGTAGCATTGTCATCAGGCATCGCAGGGGCAGCCTCAGGGTTGTTGCTGTAGGAGTAGACAGTTGTAGATTCTTGAGACATGGTGAATGAATGTAGCAACTGAACCGATCTGCAGGCGTTTTTTAATGACTGTAATATGTGGGTGGGCTTAAGAGGTGGTCTTCAGCATTGGTGACGCCCTCCTTAGGGTGAAACAATTTAATCTTTACAGAGCTGTAACGGTCATACATGTCGCACCATCTAAACATCTTGTCCACGCATGTAAATACGGTGTCAAGCATACGAACATCTTTCCATTGAAACAAAAATTTCATGTCATAGCACAAGTGATGCTCAGATTCACGAACAGGCCATGATCGTTCGCAGAGCTTTGTCTTGTCGTTGCAGCAAAAAACATAAACACAATCGTCTGGTAACTTTTTACTATGATCCCCGACCACACGAAATCTTGTGTCAGGAATTAAGCCATCCCACTCGGCTACGTACAACGGATTATCACCACAGTCGTGCAAATCTCTCCAAACGTAGTGGAAAAACACAAACCAGTCTTTGTCGTGGAAAATCAGACATGGGTTCTGCGATGTAAAATCTTCATCAATATCTGCTGTGTTGAGTTTCACACAACGCTGCACCTTGTCAAACACATATCTCACCACACGATTACCAGACATTGAGAAATCGCGTTTCACAAAAGCCGAATCTTCATGAAGAAACTTTGTCAAGCTAACATTTTGCTGTTTCTTCCTTGGCGCAAAAGTTAGAGCCTCTCTCATTTCAATAGGTCCTCTTGTTGGCGAAATACACATAACCTTTCTTGCGGTTTTAGGAGTTCTCGGAGCAGCCATTGTATCAGGAAAGATGTAGAATGTCTTCTGTGTACAACAGTGTAAACCCAACCCTTATTTAAAACACCAACAAAAAAAAAAAAATTTAGGTAGTGACGTAGTTGTGAAAAGGTATGGCCCCTGAAGGATCACACTAATAAAAACAACTATGACAAGTTGTGAGGTGTGAGTTCATTAAATCAGTCATAAAAACAGTCAAAAGACAAATTTAACATCTGTTTGATCTGTTTTTTGTCTTTTAAAAGTCTCCCGGATGCCAAGCTTCCTAGACATACGGACGCCAGCGTAAATCAGCGCTGTTTTCTTGATACAGACGCACTGTCAGTCATGAGCGACAGCAACCATACCAGAGACCCATAAATCAAATCATAATCATAGTTTGATTGACATTTTAACACATAGTGTATGTTAACACTACTAAAGTACAAGTGCTCTATCAAAAAAGTAACTTGAGTAGAAGTGGAAGTACTCTTTAAGCACCACACTTAAGTAGAAGTACTAAAGTATTCAACATGTTTTGTACTTAAGTATTTCAAGTAGTTTATTTTAAAATGTAGCCTACTGAAGTACTGAAAGTAAAAGTACAAGTATCGTGTTATGTAGTAAAAAAAAAAGCAGTCAAAAGTTTGAACATCATATTGTTTATATTATTTCAAATGTTTAGGACACTTCTTACAATTCATTTGGCTGAAGCAGCAGCACAAGGACAGGAATGTATAAAACCTCCTTAAAACACTGAGCTTAACTCTTTGTAAACAAAAACAGATCAAGTATGTCCCTTCCCAGTTTAAAGCATCCCTCCCTTCTCTTCCCTGCTTGTGCCTTATTTCTCCAGTTTATTGGGTATTTATCTGCGTGTAACAGCGATCTCTGAAAGCTTTATGTCAGAGAGTTCCTGGAATGTCACATGATGTCTCTTCTTCATGTGTTCCATATATGGACTAAATGTGCAGCTGGCGCCCTCAGGCTGCCGGTATGGATTGAAAACACAGTAGGCTACATCGGAGTATCCAGAGCTCATAATGATTACATCGGCCCATTTTGGGTATAATTTCAATAAATATTATTCCTCTCTATAGAAATCTGACGTAAACCTATCAATATTTGTCGAAAATCTGAACATTTTTGAGCTAAAAGCCCAGAGGGACGTTGTTTTGTCAAGCGTTCTCATGACGACAGCACATGCAGCACGATGCAGCACATGAAAAATTTATCGGAGTAAAAGTATTAAACTCATCGAAAATATGTGCTGAAGTAAAAGTGGAAAATAATACTCTAGTAGAGTACAGATACAGCCTTTTAGTACTTAAGTACAGTAGTGAAGTAGTTCTACTTCGTTACTATACATCTCTGCGAAGGAGTTCTACTGCTGGGTTCATGGTAGGTTGTGTATTCTGTAACGTTGCTGACGTGGAAGCAGATGAAGACTATGGTGAAGAGAACCCAAGTGCAGTTAATTCACAGTAGGGCTGCAACTAACGATTATTTTAATAATCGATTAATCTGTCGATTATTTTTCCGATTAATCGATGAATCGGATGAAAAAAGCATGAATTTCTAACCCTTTATTCAAAAACAGAACTGACAATTGTCAGTGTAAATTCACAGTGCAAAAAATCTTTCAAATAATCAGAAAGTGCACAAACGGGTTGCTCCTTGAACATCCCTGAGCTGTTAAAGTAATGATAAAAAAAAAAGGACTACAACAAAAAACATACACACATGTATGCTTTACATAGGGTTTTTTTTTTATAAAGTGCTCAAAAAGATGTATTTTTTTTGTTTAAAGGGAGCTGAGCTGTCAGAACAATAAATAATTTATACAAAATAAAGAAAAATACAAATAAAAAAACTTAATAGGATTTGTTTGAAGGTCAGAAATTGTTCTCTATACTACACTCACAGACACATGCTCACAAACTCTCAAGACTCACACTCACAGACGCACACACTCATAGATGCAGACACTCACAAACTTTTTTTTTTTTTTTGTCAAATGTGTTATCTTTAACAAAATGTTTGACATTTGACAAGCATATGCACACAAAAGACAAGTTTCGTGCTGTCAGATAATAGTAGGGCTGTAGTCAACCAAAGAAATCCTTAGACGACCAAAGTCTTGTCCTGCGCAACGATTAGTCGAAAAAAAAAACCGCGATGTTTTGATTGAACATTTTTTAACAATTGTCATAGAGCATTTATAAAACAACAACGAAAAAACATAAAAAATACATAAAACTATATTAATAATACAATTCTTTGAAAATTAAGTGATTTTTTTTTTAACTGCAAAAAGTGAGGAGCACTGGCCTCCTAGGTCTATAGTAGCCTAACAGTCACAATCGCGCACCTGACCACACCACACGCTACAAAAAATATAACTGCTATCTGCCACAATGAAAAATCCTAACAAAAGCTCTCGTTTATACAGGCTGTATATTCTTCTTTAGCTTTACTTTCAAAGCTATGGGTTAACTTTTGTCCAGCCGATCTAGGCGTTTTAAAACAAACACACAAAAAAAACCAAAGAGCCTAAAAAACAATCCTAATAATAATAGGCTGTATTGTAGGACCGCATAAGCTATAGGTTTATTTTAGTTTTGTTACATTATTTAGGCTATTTTCAAATGCGTCAAGTGTACAAATAAAAACAAAAACATATCAAGAAAACACAATCTATTGAGTCAGCATGATAAAGCCGTTAAAGGGACTGCTCACGTCTTTTGCGCGCTCAAGTTCGATTTCAAATGTAGGCGCGCGGTGTGCGCGCTCATGATGGAAGCAACGCGGTCGCGGTGCGACGCGCTCTTTTTTTTCCAAGTGCGTCCACGCCGCATCGAGATAAAAACATATAGTGTATTGTGTATAAAAGCATAAAAACCGAAACGAGTAGCGTTCTAACTAAATGAATACAGCTAAACTACCTATATCCCTTACTGAGCACGAAGCAGCAGCGAAGCCAGCCACAGGTGCGAACCGAGTGTTCTATAGCTGTGTCCCAATGTGAAGGCTGCATCCTCCGAAGGCCGTATTTGAAGGCCGATTGGCCGCATTTTAAGGCCGATTGCGTCACAGCGGCGCGACGAAGGCTGTCCCAATTCAAAGGCTGCATCTTCGAAGGCCGCATTTGAAGGCCGATTGCGTCACCGCGTCGCGATGAAGGCTGTCCCAATTCAATTCCGCATCCTTCGAAGACCGTATTCGAAGGCCGGTTGCGTCATCGCGGCCCGACACCCTGATTCAAAAGCGACGCCAAATGCACCCTTCGTTTCCCCGTGAAAGGAAGGATGCATAAATGGACACTTTGCGGCCTATCCTACCCTGATCCTACCCCATAAGTCATTGCGCGCCGGTGACGACAGCATTTTTAGTGCAGCATTTGGTGTGTAGCCTACAGTTCAAATTCAAATTTTCAACTTTTGCGTTTTAAAAATACAACAACCGTTCGTTTTATATGTATATAAGGAAACACGAATGGACGCAAATTTGCACGGACCCAAGACTATCAAAGTTTTCTACAAATAGCCTACATTAGGCCATTTGAAATATTTAATAAGGTCCATAGCCTACTTTTGCGTCCATTCGTTTTTCGTTTTTAACCCGTAATTGAAAAACAAAAACGAACGGTTGTTGTAGCTATTTTTAAAACTCAAAGTTGGACACCAAAATTTGAATTTGAACTGGCTACACAAATTTGCTGCGCAAAAAAATAAAAATTGTTTATGACTTTTTGCCCCTTTATTAAACATGTAAAATACTCACAAATTAATATGGGAAAAAAAATCGATTTTACTGGTTTTCTAAGGCCAAATTAGAACCTGGAAATTATATTTTTCCCGCAGTGCTGAATGAGCTCCCATACAGAGAGATGATTTATAAGCTAATGATAATAAATGTGTCTGAAAAATAACGAGCTATTTTAATTGTTCGTTTAAAAGTGGACATTTCAAGCTTTATATGTAGCCTATATTTTGTTTCAGTTCATTTATGAGTTCAACCAGTTCACGGAGATCATGAAAGCGCGCCTGATTGTTTTATTTTATTTTACAAAAGCACAACGTTTTCTTGTTAGTTTGGACAAATAAAAGTAGTTGCAAATGATGTAGCCTATTATTCTTTTCTGTATGACCAGAAATGATAGAGTAGCCTATTTTAAGTTGTTTCCACTGTTGATAGGAAAATGCAAGTGTTCGCGCCCGTGCCTCCGCAATGCTCCACACTTGGATATGGGTCAAAATATTGTTTTATTTGTGATAATCTTAGCCCTGTATTATTATTGTCTAACCTGTATTATGACTGACATTTGACGAATTGCTTGTTCCTTTTTTGGATAAAAGCGCCTTCTAAATATGTAGCCTAAATGTAATAATAATAATATTATTATCATTTGCGTTTAGGCTATAACTATAAATGAGTTCACTGAAGACAGTAATATGTTTATCATAAAATAATTTATGAATGTTTTATTTTTATATAATCTTGTGTTTGTGTTAGGTAATATTTCTTTTATATAGGCTATGTGAAATCTTTTTTTTTTTTTTTTTTGCTTATTCTATAATACTGAGCTTTTTCCTCCCCAAAAAAGGACTTTAAAGATACAAGTAGCCTAAATGTCGTTTTTTAAAGAAAATTCAAGAAATTATCCATTTTAAAAAATTAAGTTTAAACATAATGAAATATATCCCGCACCTAAACGGGTGGTCTGGTCGGCACAGACTGGGGGAGAGGCCACAAATCCGTGAGTAGAGTTTACAAACCCGTGGGAACGGATTGTGAAAGCGTGGGCACGGTTTATGAATTTTTGGGTAGGCCTACAGATTGCAAATTCTGAGAGCGCGGATTAACTCGTATAGGCTACGGTTTAATCCGTGTGCACGATTTGTTAAACCGAGGGAACAGTTTAATAATTCGTGAGTACAGTTTATAAACGGTAACGGATTAAAAAAACCTTCATTGTTTTTTTCCCCACAGAAGACTTCCCGGGCTCCGTATTACGGGGTTGAAAACCTGCACCGTAAATATATTCACCATGGTCCATTTATGTACATAATAAAAAGAATACAGCTTGAACCACACACGTGTGTTCAATAGAACACTTTCTTTTGTGTTTCAAAAGAAATGAAAACGTACATAGGCATATATATATATATATATATATATATGTATGTTTTCATTTCATATATATATATATATATATATATATATATATGTATGTTTTCATTTCTTTTCATATTTCATTACATTATTTACGTAAATTAACTCCCAATACTTGAACAGTTTAAAGTGTCCACCATGTCCTCCAGTAAAATATAAAACATAAAAATGACAATAGCCAATTCTGGCTCCATAGCTGTTTACTCAATTATAACAAATGAATGATCAGGATGGCAGCTGTACTCTCGCACCGTTGCTTGGCGCCAGGAGCGGTAATCGGGAACACCTGGATGCGCAATTAGAAAATCCTACGAAGGCTACAAGGTGCGTCCTTCGAAGGACGAATAGGCTGCATCCTTCGAAGTCTGCGGCCTTCGGAGGATGCAGCCTTCACATTGGGACACAGCTTATGTGTGTGCGCTAAACTGTGGCGCTGTTACAAAATAGCCTAAATTAAAGCATTTAAAGTTG
This sequence comes from Semotilus atromaculatus, assembly GCA_031834385.1. Taxonomy (NCBI): domain Eukaryota; kingdom Metazoa; phylum Chordata; class Actinopteri; order Cypriniformes; family Leuciscidae; genus Semotilus; species Semotilus atromaculatus. The sequence continues at coordinate 22,741,928 of JAULUF010000022.1, forward strand.
GGGATAAACCATAGGCTAATTATATTTAGAATACAGTAATATATAACTGCTTATAAAGGAATAAATATCAAGAAGTAAATAATTGAAAAATTCTTTCTATTGGTAAAAAAAAAAAAAAAAAAAAAAAAAAATGCAACTGGTCGACTAATAAGAATGTCAGTCGACCAAGACGGCATCGACCGATTAGTCGACTAAACGACTAAAGTTGACAGCCCTAGATAATAAGTAATAATAATAGCAATAATAATAATTATAACAGAAGATAATAGCTCTAGTCTATCCTAATATTAATTATAAATATAATGTATATGAAATATAAATACAATATGATTGACCACCTCATATGGTGTGTAAGGTAGGCATGTTTTGCAGCTCATCCTTTCCGAGGATATAGTGAAGTTTCTCATTCAGTCATTTAGAGTTAAGAATGAAAAATACAGTGCTGCAAATTTTGGAAAAAAATATTTCCCTTGTAGTGGTATTGGGACAGACAAGAAAGTGTTTTCATCTTCTAATTTAAATCACAGTCTGCTAATTCAGTGGTAAGAATTTGATTGTTGTTTTTTATTTATATTGTTGTCCATTTATCGAACTTCCATGCCTCTTATATAATAATTATATATTACTATGTACCAATTTACTAATACTCGGACACACACTGTCGCTCGCGCGCTCACACACTCGGTCTCTTTCGTGCACCGTCGCTCGTGCGCTGACCATGGCGCTCACACACACGGTCTCTCTCGCGCGCAAACACAGCCGGTATCTTTCGCACACTGTCGCTCGCGTGCAGACACACTCCGTCGCTCACGCGCTGACCATGACGTTCACACACTCGGTCTCTCACGCGCACAGCGGACTCTCTCGCGCGCAAACACACGGTATCTTTCGCACACTGTGTCGCACACTCGGTCTCTCTTGCGCTCTGTCGCACGCGGCTGACACACGCGCAGACAGACACACTCGGTCTCTCTCTCGCGCAGTGTCCAGTCCGGCACCTCATAGCTCTGCTCCGCTCTGCGCTCAACTCATCTTTTTTTTTTTTATACAAAAATTATTGATAGTCACGCGACGCAACGAATCGATTATGAAATTATAAAGTTGCCATCCCCAATATGGCGGCGCCGGTGACGTGCGCTCCAGCAGCCAATAGGGCGTCTATTTATTATGTCTATGGTCCCACCGATGTGTTGAGTCCCAGCTTAGGACCCAAGCAATCCGATTGGTTCAAATCACGTTTTATGGGTAATCGCTTAGTGCCTGGTTACAAATCAGACAAAATCACATTATTATAGAAGACGTTTGAACTACATTATAACGAGTCATTAATGTATTTTAAAGTATATGTTTCATATACTAGAATTTAACCGAAGCTATAGATTGTGAAGTTAAACATTTCTCGTTCTTAGTCTTTTTTAGTTAGCTTAGATAGTAGCATAGCATTCAGCTATCCGATCAGCGTGCTCGCTGAACTTTACCTGAGTTTAACTTAATTACTGCCCCGTATTCACAGCGATTCGTAATGCAATTATAATTGTCATTATTTTTATCGTAATAATAAGCGCAATATGTAGGCTACACATTTTGTTGTTAAATGAACCATGCAATACTGTTACTTTGTGTTTATTACTATTTTTCTTATTAACAGTTAATCCAATTATAGAAATGACAGAATGCTAGCTTGTGCGTACTTAGAATAAATATTAATTGGTTGTTTAGCAACCAATTAATTTTAGATTACAGAACAGTAATCGTAATGTAATTCACATAATAATCTTTGATTTTTGTCCTGCTCAATGAAAAGAAATTGCATATTTAGGCAATAAGTTATTTGTTATTAAGCGATAAGGTATAATATAATTTTTTGCATGCCATTTGTGTACTAATTCATATGATTTATTGCATTATTAATTCTTACAACAGAACATCATACAATACAATAACGTTTAATGTAATAAAATTAGTGAACCAATACAATAAATACAGAATGAATTCAACTGATTGATGTAATAGATTTAATTTTTATTAACACAAAACAAGCAAAATTCACATCATCTTTGGACATTTATAGAGCTTTGTAAAATATACAACAATACAAGCAGCTTTAAACAGACATACTGTAATGTGTCTTTAATTTCCTAAATACTTTTGTGATAGTCCTCAGGCAATACAGTGTGAAGATTTTAAAAAATAATTAATGTTGAGTAATCTGTGTTAAAATATTTAATGACCTGTGAGGTTAAAGTTTGAGAGAAATGTGTTTTTGGATTAACTAATGAGACACAAATAGATGCAGTGTCTTTTGCTGTATGTAAAGTCAAATCTTTAGTTTGAAGTAATTCATGTTGTATGTGCAGTCAATTTTTTGTGGAACCATCCTAAGGCCTAGATGATGCAGTCCGTTGAGATGTGCCCCGATGAGGGGCACCCGATGAGGGGCACCCGATGAGGGGCACCATTTCCCCTTGGCATGATTGGGGTTGTGACTTGGAGGACGAGGAGGCTGGACTGGCTGAGGAACTCTGCAAAACACACAAACATGGTGTAACACTCATTTGTACACGTGCATAGTCTGCCGTTCCATGTAACTCACTGTTTTGACTTTGATTGGCAAACTCAAAGGTGCAACGCAGCAGGCGGAGTTAGCTCGCTGAACCTTGTCGTCAACTACCCTTGGCATGATTGGGTCGTGACCTGCAAAACACACAAACATGGTGTAACACTCATTTTTACACGTGCATAGTCTGTTGTTCCATGTAACATCACTCACTGTTAGGATGTTGTGACATTACAAGGTCATTTTAATGACACACTCCACAAGATAAGATATCTCAGCCCAAAAGTGACTGAAACCTTCCGTTCGTCTCAGTATTATAAGGCTGATCTGAACAACAAAAGATTATAGTATACATTTTAATTAAGAAATATATAGTATATATTATACAAAAAAAAAAAAGTTTCTTTGATCTTCTCGAAACCTTGGATTTCTGATAGATGGTGCTGAGACACAGACATGAGTGAAAGATTGGAGGCTCTAGAGCCTTCCAGAGCTGAGATATTTTCAATTTTGTGATGCAACTTGGTGCTACAGACTCCGGGCATTTTGCGTGCAGTAAAATCGGTTTTACCATGACAGGAACTTTAATTAAAATGTCTACCAAACAAACTGTCTAAAGCCCCATTCAATGGATTGCAGGTAGGATTGTGTCCAATTGCAGCTTATTGTTTGGACATTTTCTGGAAAGCAGGACTAACTAGAGATTTTACAAATATGTATTCACTACAAAAATGTTATCAAATTGAAATTCTAACGTCGTCATTCAGCCATGGGAAACTTTTCTTCTGTGGACACAGTGTCTCGAAATCTTCAACTGTAGCCTGGCATCTCGAAAACTGAATGAGTGGCCGCTTTCTGTCGGTTTCCTGAAAATTCTCATATAGATTTCCTAGAAAAAGTAATGTTTTGTAATTGTCTTATATGTATACACAGTATTATATAGCCTTCCATTTATTTGACATCTTACCTCTTCTAGTTCCAAGATGCGAAAGCGATCCACAGAAAACTGAACAATTTCTGTCAACACATTTGGATCAGTAACAAATCTTTGTCAAAGTTACTTATTGTACATTTTTACATCTAAATAAGGAGTGCACAAACTAAACTCTTATATCAAAATCAAATAAAGCATACCTGTGCGTGATGCATCACCCCCTACCATGTCTGTCTTCAGGCAGTAACAATCATGGTCATCATGAATATTCACTGAAAAAGGTTGTATATGTAATTTTTTTAATTTGCCATAAACGTTTACATTGAAGTATTATCCTATACATTTAATATTGCAGTAGCCTACATCATATTAGCTATAAGTACAGAACAAAAACATCCAATGCATGAAAAAATACATTCATGACGTGTTGTTGATATCATTTTAAAATATTCGTACATATAGGCTATATAAAATAAAATGATACAGCCCTGTCTCTTTGTTAAATTTCAGTTTTAAAGTAAGTTAAACGAATCAACGATTCAGTCAAACATAAGTCAACAGGCTACAACGTTAAAGTTAAATAGCCTAAATATATAAAGTTATGAAACTTTACTTGCACTTAGCCAAAACGATTTGCCAGGGAAATTATAGATTGATGAGACCAACGATCGCCCGTTAGATATATAGGCTACACAAGACGAATTATATTTACCACTAGACTAGAGGCATCAGAGCCAGCGGCAAAGTCAGAAGCACTAGCCGAGTTGAGGCTGTTCCAGGCGGTGTACATGAGCGCTGAGCACCCGGTGATCTCATGGGTCTCACAACTGCGAAACCGTCAGACCAAAATTTTAAATAGGCGCTATCTATATAAATAAACCACATATTTGAGATTTAAACAACTACATTCTTGACTGAAAAACTCTTAAAACTACATTTCGTGACACAATACCAGTAGTATTTTTAAATTTCGCGGACTTTCTCCTCTGCTATTGACGCAACTTGAGATTTGAAATATTATACAATTTAATTACTATAGGCCTACAACAGCGGTCTGTCTTTTTTAAAAATCTTATTTTACACATAGCAGCGGGATTTAGCTAGTACGTAAAGCTAAAAAAAATAAATAAATACAGCTCACGTTAGCTACAAGTTATCGCGAGAACAGATTTAGATCAGGCATAATGGGTCCTAAGCTGGGACTCAACACATCAGTGGTGCTGCGTCCGAAATCGCATACTTCCCTACTATATAGTATGCGAAAAACAGTACGCGAGCAGAGTAGTATGTCCGAAATCATAGAATTCGAAAAACAGTAGGCGAAAAGTCCCCGGATGACCTACTACTTCCGGCGAGATTCTGAAGTGCGCATACGATGGACACTACTATCCCATGATGCCACGGGAGAGGAGTTGTTGTCGTTATATTTGAAAATGGCGGAAACCGGAGACGTCCCAGATAGCACACGTACGTCTGCAAGATGTCTGTTAAAGATCACTTCATCTGGAAAGCATCTGCTGTTTACTAACATCTAATAGACATCTTTAAGATGTCAGTTTAACATACATTCTAAATCATTACATCTTAAAGACATCTTCTAAACGTCTATTTGACATCTAACAGGAAACATATAGACATATTGCAGATGAGCAAACACCCTAAATAATACGTCTTCCAGATGTAAACACGCACATCAAATAGACGTCGCCGTGATGTACGTGTGCTATCAGGGGTGGCTGTAACTGTTGTGACGAGGCGGAGTCAGGAGGATCCATTTGCAGCATTTATTAGAATAATCAAAACAGGCAGGGTTCAACAGTGGCAACCAGAACAGAGAAGACAAAGCAGAGACAAACCAGGTAAACAGGCAAGGGTCGAGGCAGGCAGAGAGAATCAGAGTCCAGTAAACAGTCCGGGGTCAAGGCAGGCAGAGAGAATCAGAGTCCAGTAAACAATCCGGGGTCAAGGCAGGCAGAGAGGGGTCAGCAACGATAAACAATCCAAAATCAAACACAGGCAGGAATCAAACTCGGGGAATAACGCTCAGAAATGATGGCCGGGGCAGATCAAGACTTCGCACTGAATGAGTGTGTGAATGAGGCTTATATGAGTGTGTGTGAATGAGGTGCAGGTGTGAGTGCAATCAGTCCCAGGTAAGAGGCATGATGGGAATTGGAGTTCGATGATTAAAGTTAATATTCTGGCGACGGTTCCCTCCGGTGGCGAAGAGGAGGTGGTGTGGGAGCCTGCTCCGTTACAGTAACGTTAGCTATGGGCTGTAGAGATAAACACAGACACACATGCGTATCTCTATTGATTCGTTCATGTTTATTTATCGATGGTAATATCACAAGCAAATAAATGGCTTTTTCCTTGCCAAAAATCAACATCTGTCATTGTTCATAGGGGTTGTGTGTGTGTTTTATGAGGTAAAATTTATGAGGTAAATAAATGTTATTTGAGAAACTCCACAAAAGGCGTGACCGACGCCTCTTCTTGATTGTTGGCTCGGACGACGTAAAAACGCAGATGAAAACAGAAAGCAGAACTAAAAACAGCGCGAAGTTGGTGCAGTCAGTGGAATGGGCTCTTTAAATTTTCGCACTGTTTTGACAGCGCGTATGTCACGCGACAACAACTTACTGATGTTAACTTCTACATCGATGTCTTCTCTTTTTGTGACCTCCTTTGCAGCCTTATCTGCCTTTTCGTTTCCTTTAATTCCAATATGTGCTGGTACCCACACAAATATAACTGTAATACCCATCATTTGAATTCTATAATGCTTGATGAATTTCTATCAATATATCGGCTCTACTATCTGAATGACTGCTCTGTAAACTGACTAATGATGATGCAGAATCTGAACAAATAATAATTCTAATGGTCTTACTTCCTCTATCCACTGAACTGCTAACAGAATTGCTAACATTTCTCCTGTGTATACTGATATAGTGTTGTCAAAAAACTTGGTATACTTCGGTACCAAGTCGGTACTAAAAAAATTAAACGGTTACGGTACCAGCTTTTCTAGGTACCGAGTACCGGGTTAATGATGCGCTGTCACAGTTGCGTCCTCTTCATAAAAACACTGAAACATGGCGACCAGCGCTGCTAATGCGGCGGCTCTGATCCACTTGTTGACACGAAAGGAGGAAAGAGACACATACGGACATATTTTGAATTAGGCTAATGTCACGTTGCCATAAAGGGCCGTTCACATGCATACATAGCGGGTTTTTTGCGCGTGCAAATTTCAAATGTAGGCGCGCGGCAAACGCGCTCATAATAGAAGCGACGTGCGAGCTTGTATTCCAGGCGCGCCACTGTTCATGGTTGCATGGCGGGCGGAGACACGCGAGAGCGAGCGCTTGTGGAGAGGAGGAGAAAGCAGGGCAAACTGCACTCTCCATGATGACGAGGAAATATCAGCAAATAATTGATTGTTCTCTTACGAGAGGTACTACTGAGTAATATCTTACGCTAGGGGAAAATCTCTTTCCTCGAGATATTGAAGCCAAAAAATTATCCTTAATTTTTAATTATTGTAAAACGCGTTGCGGCAGCATGCAGACATAGGCAAGACGGCTCGCGTGCCTATTGGCTGACCTGTGGCAACTGCAGCAGCCTATCGAGAGAGGCCCCCCGTGACGTAATGTCCAATGGGGGCGCTTCGCGCCCACTACATCACGTCCCGCCAGAACAGGCGTAGCCTGGGCCTATAAATACAGCTCGATAGGCTGATATAATCTGATTTTTCATCTCTTCAGCGAAGCTCACGCATCGCTGGATCTAGAGTGAAGAAGCCGCGCCGTCGACATAAGCCTATCAGCGGGACGAGCCTTTGCATCTGAGGATGCCGGCCTGCATTGCCGCCTTCAGTCGCCGTACCTGCTGCGCTTTCCGGCGCCATATCCTTTACTGTTATTAATACTATTACTCTGTTAAAGTGTGTGTTCGCCGCTGCAACACACGCTTTTCTCTAAAAGAGCAAGCGTCTTTTTAAAGATGCTCAGATCCTGTGGTTCGTGCCGAGCCACACTCAGCGACGGGGACCGCCATGTCATCTGCGTTTCCTGCCTGGGTGAGGATCACGCGGCTCGCGCGCTCACTGATGGCGGCTGCCATCTCTGCGAGCTCTTGCCCATGACGACTCTGAGGACTCGTCTGGCATTTTTCGCCGAGCCTGCACTTCCGCCCGCTGTAGTGCCGCGCCGTAAGAAGCGCCGTACTCAGCGCGCCCCCGAGCCTTCTCCAGCACGCGAAAGCTCGCCGGTTCGCTCGCCAGCTTCATTCGCTCACCCACGGATAACGGCCGCCGTCCGCCGCCGTTTCCGCCATTGGTGACGACGAGATAGCTGCATTTGTGGTGGAATTCAGCTCATGGCTAGCTTTCTTTACGTTACAAGGAAGCTACCCCGCGCCCCGTGCGCATGCGTCACTGGCGATATGAGGAAAGAGTGTGCTTTAGTCCCGCCGCGGCCGGATAAATCTCCATCTCAAACATTTCTCAACAACTCTTAGTCCGAGCGGCTGAAAATGTATTTATTGCAGTAGTGAGCCTGTGATATAACACGCACGCCTGCAAATAAACGCCGACACACAAAACTGTGACGACGCTCTATTATTGCTCGCGCTAACTAAAGCTTTTGTAGTTTTTCCCCTGTGGTTCAGTGGTAAAACTCAAAGCTTTTGCACGGGAGACCCGTGTTCGATTCCGGCTCTCGCGGCAGATAAAATTTATGCAGAACTGAGGAAAGAGTGTGCTTTAGTCCCGCCGCGGCTGGACCATTCTCCATCTCTCTAACATTTCTCAGCTCCTCTAAGTCTGAGCGGCTGAAAATGTATTTACTGCAATAGTGAGCCTGTGGTATAACACGCTCACCTGCAAATAAACGCCGACACAAACCTGTGACGACGCTCTCTTATCTGCTCGCGCTAACTAAAGCCATTGTTGTTTTCCCCCTGTGGTTCAGTGGTAAAACCCAGCTGCTTTCACGCCAGAGACCCGTGTTCGATCCCGGCTCTCGCGGCAGATAAAATAATGCTTTTGCGCCAGAGACCCGTGTTCGATCCCGGCTCTCGCGGCAGATAAAATGTATGCAGAAATGAGGAAAGAGTGCTTTAGTCCCGCCGTGGCCGGACCAGTCTCCATCTCTCAAACATTTCTCAGCTCCTCTTAGTCCGAGCGGCTGAAAATGTATTTACTGCAGTGGTGAGCCTGTTATATAACACGCTTGCCTGCAAACAACTGCCGACATGGCTTCTCTCACAGCTGCTGAGAGGCACTTTGGCTGATGTTATCTGCCTATCTAGCCCTTCTAGGGAAACAACGGTTTTCAGGTCTCGCCGCGGCCAGACTCCAACCGAAACTTTTCACTCGTCCAGTTCCAGAAAATGCGACTGTTCCAGTGTATTTTGCAGTAAACAAGCCGGTACCACGACCCGCTTGCCTGCACAAGAACGCTGTTTTCACGGCGACCCAGATAATCACATAAGGAGTGTATTTTCTGGTATTCTGGCCACGGCCGATGGTGTTATAAGTGTAATTAAAATGCCCACGACTCAGTGTTCATTCCTACACACAAACACAGCCCACCAAAGTTCAGGACTCGCACGTATAAAATCGTCTCATGTCGATTGTGCACTAAACATAGTGAATGTGCCCACAAACACTATGCTTTACATGTCCCGCGGTTTCTGTAAAAACGAAGCCTACACACATACAGTCAGCTCAGGCAGACAGTGTTTTCAGTGCAGTATCTGTGCCCGCTGTCACGCGCTCACATGCACTCGCAGACATGTTAAGCCCCACAGGGTGCGCCCCGCTCTCTTTTTCACAGCAGAATGCCGTGAGAGTCGAGCGCGGCCAGGCTTCACGCTGTACTCAGCGCGCCCCCCCGCCTCATATGTTGCAAACAAATGTTTTCACGCACCGAAGCTCTTCGGCCGCCACTATGTCACAGCCAGAGCCCAGATTTCATTCTACCCCTAGCCATTCATGCCAAGGTATGGGCGAAACTTGACGGGGTATCAGAATGGGTGCTGAACATTATAAACAGAGGCTATTCGCTGCAGTTTCACTTGACGCCAGTCGAAACCACGGTGAAATGTGAAGTAGCCATTTACTTCAAGCCGAAATGGTCCAAATACAAATAGCGTCACGTCACAGGCGGGTTCTGGGATTCGCCTTCGAGGGCCAGGCTTATCAATACAAAGTCCTACTGTTCGGCCTGTCCTTAGCACCCCGTACATTGATGTGCATGGACGCGGCTCTCGCGCCTCTGTAAACTCAGGGCATGCGAGTGTTGAACTATTTGGACGATTGGCTGATTCTAGCTTGATCACCATCAGAGCTCATGAAACACAGGACCGTATTACTCGAAGATCTCGAGAACTTGGGCCTCGGAGTCAACTGGGCGAAAGTTCACTGTCCCTCAGCCAGAAAATAACCTTTCTGGGCACAGAACTGAACTCGCTGTCTATGACAGCTTGCTTACCGCCAGAGCGCAGACTGAACATTCAGCGCTTATTGAAATCCTTCCGCTGCGGCTCTATAGTCCCATTAAAGAGGTTTCAGAAAATGCTGGGTCTCATGGCCTCGGCCTCAGCAGTACTCCAGTTGGGTCTGCGTCATGGGCGCCCACTGCAGTTTTGGCTGAAAGAGCGCGTACCATGTCGCGCATGGACTGCCGGTCTGTTTCGTCTCAAGGTCGACCTGAAATGCTTTTCAGCTCTGAAACCTTGGAGTGCGACCGGTTGGTACCAATCAGGTGTAAGCCTGGGGACTTCCTCGAGTGTGAAAGTAGTGTCTACGGATGCTTCCACCTCGGGATGGGGAGCGCTGCTCGAGGACAGACCGTTCTTCGGCCAGTGGTCAGAACGAGAAAAGCTCCTACACATAAACTGCCTGGAAATGTTGGCAGTCGACAACGCGCTAAGGCGTTTTTTGTCCCCAGATATAGGGTCACCACGTCTTCGTCCGCTCGGACAACATGTCAGTGGTATCCTATATAAATCACCAGGGCGGTCTCGGGTCCCGAAACCTGTACAGGCTGGCGGAACGCCTCCTGGTCTGGGCCCAGCACAGTTTGTGCTTACTGAGAGCAGCACATGTGCCCGGTCACCTGAATGCGGGGCCGGACAGACTGTCCAGAAACAAGGTCCCGGCAGGGGAATGGTCTCTGCACCCGCAGACGATCCAACTGCTATGGGACATGTTCGGCAGAGCTCGAGTAGACCTGTTCATGTCTTAAGAGAACGCTCACTGTCCAAACTTTTTCTCAAAGAGCAGGGATGCGCTAGCCCAGGTTTGGCCCCGCTGCCCGCTCTATGCTTTTCCTCCCGTTTCGCTCCTGCCCTAGGTGTTGGAGCGGATCGAGGAAAACGGATGCGTAGTGTTGCTGATTGCTCCGCTCTGGAAGAACCAAGTTTGGTTCCCAGGTCTGATGCAGATGACAAGCACTGCCCCGTGGCTCACAGGCCGAGGGCTCGATTTGGCATCCTCGCCTGGAGTTATGGTCCCTGCACGCATGGGCCATCAACGGGTACCAGTTAACCTCCCAGAGGGAGTGTTAAACACGATCACGCAGGCTAGAGCTCCGTCTACTAGACGTCTCTACTCCTCGAAATGGTCAGTGTTCTCTGGCTGGTGCGAAGCTCGAGGGGTTTCACCACCAGACTGTGAGGTTACGGAAGTTCTCTCCTTCCTCCAAGAGCTCATGGATTAGGGCAGGACCCCATCCATGCTCAAGGTTTATGTGGCGGCCATAGCAGCGTTTACTAAACCAGCGTTTGGCCAGTCACTGGGGAAGAACTACTTGATCATCCATTTCCTTAAAGGAGCAAGGAGGCTGAACCCTCCTAGACCTCCTTCAGTCCCCATGCGGGACCTTTCTACGGTTCTGGAAACCGTGAAAGGTGTCCCGTTTGAGCCCATCCACTCGTTGGACATGAAATCTCTGTCTTTCAAGACGGCATTTCTTTTGGCTTTAGCTTCAGTGAAGCTTGTAAGGGACTTGCAAGCGCTCTCAGTGAGCGCAGCGTGCATGGAGTTTGGGACAAATGACTCTAAGGTCATACTCAAACCAAGACACGGTTACGTTCCTAAATCCCTCAACACACCGTTCAGGGCCCAGGTTATTTCCCTGTGCGCCCTGCCGGATAACAGAGAGGAAAAGGGCGTGAGCTTCCTTTGCCCAGTCAGGGCATTAAGGGCCTATGTGTCGCGCACGTCTACTTTCAGGCAGACTGAGCAGCTCTTTGTTTCACACAGCGGTCAAAAAAAAAAAAAAAAGTATTGTCTGCCCCAGAGCATATGAGCGGAGTGGAGCGGTGAGAATATCCGCTCCTCGCTCACGGAACTGTTCACCCCTCCGCTCCCCCGCTCAAAGCCACATCAGGCCGCTCCGCTCATTATCGCTCAGCGCTCAACGCAGTTTGCTTCGCGCTCCACTCAAATCTCCCCCCGCTCGCTTCAAAAAAGGTAAAAAATCTGCATGTATTTCACTTTTAGCTTAGACCACAGCCTTACCTCCCAAAGAACTAAAGAGCAAAAACAACATTTTCCAAATATAAATGTTTTATTTCAAATTTAAAATTAGGCCTAGCCTAAAGAAGGAATAAATAGCCTACAAAAAAGTCCTGTAAACTTAAACGAATAAATAATCTCCTAATAATATAATAAAAATTATATAAACAAAAATATAGATAGAAGTTTTAAAAGTAAATCAACTATTAGGCCAGAATTTTGATAACTGAACTTTCGCGCAATGGGCATAATTTATATTGGCTTAGGCCTATATCCATTGTAGTTACACAGATCCTGAGGTAAAATTAAACGAATAAATGGGCCTAATAATATAAATAAAAATTATATAAACAAAAATATTTAAAAAAATATATAGATAAACGTTTTAAAGTATAACCTAAATGAACTATTAGGCCAACATTTTGATAACTGAAATGTTGCAGCGCGCATTAAAATGTAAATAGGCTTATATCAATTGTACAAAACAACTGCTGTAAAATTAAACGAATCAATGCCTAATTATATAAATAAAAATATACAGGCTATAGACCTAAAACAAAGTTTTAAAAGTAAATTAACTATTAGGCCAAAATTCTTATAACTGAACTTTTGCGCAGAGTGCACGTGGATTACAATTTAAATTGGCTTATGTTGTCAAACTAAAAAACTAAATAAAAAAAATGAATTGCTTTCCTTATCTACAGTTCTTTTGAGTTCACCTTAAAGAACACAAGTTTGGACAATGTCAGTCTGAGGCTTCGGGTGGTTTCTTTACAGCAGGCCAGCAGCGGAGAAAACCCTCTCTGCGCTCGCAGACCCACTTGGGCGCTGAACACAATGCAAGCTACTTTACCCAGGCGGGGGAAAAGACTTAGTTAGTTTTATATTAATAGTTTTGACTGAAAATAATCTACTGTGTATGATGGATTCTGGGTCAGGCTTGACTGAGCATGCTTCAGACACGAGCGCTGAGCGAAATTGGAGCGGGAAATAGAGCGACGCTCCATCCTTTTAAAAATGCCGCTCTGCGCTCTGTCCAAGATCCGCCCGCTCGCGCTCCCCGCTCGCTCCCGCTCCACTCCGCTCACATGCTCTGGTCTGCCCCGAAGCTTCGGCTCAAGAGTATTGACACTGCTTGAGCACCTGCTCGCTGATCGATAATATAACCTCTGGGCTGTTGTAGGACCCATATGATTGCTCAGTTCAGGCTGAAAATGCTTTTCCCCCTGACTGTCTGGAACACTGTTTATGTGTTTGGCCTCCTTTGGATGCCACTTATGATGGGAATGATGCTTCTAGCCCCTCTTCCCTGACTCTCTGTGAGTCTCTGGTGAATTGTGCACTATATGAGCTCCGGGCACCTGCCCTTGGGACTTTGGTGTTAGATCCCAGCACGCACGGCGTTTTACACTGTGTTCCCCTAGCGTAAGATATTACGCAGTACGAGAGTACCTCTCGTAAGAGAACGTACTCGGTTACTAACGTAACCTCATTTCTCTCTAGAAGAGGGAACGAGTACTGCGTATCTTGCCGTGCCTGCAACACGCTCTGGTTCGCTTCGGCGATGAAAAACCAGATTATATCAGCCTATCGAGCTGTATTTATAGGCCCAGGCTACGCCTGTTCTGGCGGGACGTGACGTAGTGGGCGCGAAGCGCCCCCATTGGACATTACGTCACGGGGGGCCTCTCTCGATAGGCTGCTGCAGTTGCCACAGGTCAGCCAATAGGCACGCGAGCCGTCTTGCCTATGTCTGCATGCTGCCGCAACGCGTTTTACAATAATTAAAAATTAAGGATAATTTTTTGGCTTCAATATCTCGAGGAAAGAGATTTTCCCCTAGCGTAAGATATTACGCAGTACTCGTTCCCTCTTCTAGAGAGAACTGAGGTTACGTTAGTAACCGAGTACGATTTCTAGCCCTTGCATTAGAAATCAGCTACAGGGTTCTCACATTTTGAAGACAGAAAGAGTGACATTTTTGGCAGTTTTGGATTAAATAAAAGTAGGCTACAGTTAAGTCAAATAAAACATGCTTTATCTCCTGTATAGTTTGGTAACGCTACAATAAGATACTATTCATTAACATTAATGCATTATCTAACATCAACACATTGAGTGAACAATATATTTCTACAAGTTTAATGTTTGTGAATGTTATTTAATACAAACACTTGATTGTTCATGTTTTTTCACTTCATTCATTGTGCATTAAATGATGTTAACAGATAAAACTTTTGATTTAAAAAATGTATTAGTACATTTTTTAATTAACCCCAAGGAGAATAATTGCTACAGTATATTATACATTATAAACTAAACAAATTATTGTTTATTGTTAGGTCATTTTATCTAATGTCATCTATCAAATAGAACCTTTTTGTAAAGTGTTTTTAATACAGTTTCCATCTTACCATAACCATGATATACACTTTAATATATGTAAATTTAATCTAAATTAAGCTTTGGTACCGAAATTGGTACCGAGAACCGTGAATTTTTACTGGTATTGGTACCGAATACTGACATTTTGGTACCGTGACAACACTACCATTATCACTTATCCTCTTTGCTGTTGAAATATGAAACTCTGGAACAAAAAAAGCTACTCCTACCCTATTATCTAAACTCTTTGATGCATCTGTGTAAATCTGAATATAACTATAATAATTATCAATATATTCCTGTACAGCATACGAGTCAAAAATTAACCCCATGTCTTTGTTCTTCTTTCCTAATAATACTAGATCTACTTTTACTTCTGGTAATATCCAAGGTGGTACTATTGGTAATGGTACTGTTGGACTGATTTTTAATTCCGTTAATTTTAACTCTGTTGCTTTTTGTATAACTGTCCACCCAAAGCTTTTTGTCTCCCTCTTCTCCTTTTCCCAACAAGATTTTAAAGTGATTTGTGCTGGGTGATCATCATTATGGCCCTTTATATTAACCCAATAATTCAGAGATAGCTGTATTCGTCTCAACTCGAGTGGCATTTCTCGTTGTTTTAAAAGCCCCTGTACATAATCTCAAAGCCTGAAACTGAATGGTATCTAATTTTTTAAGAGATGTGCTTGATGCCGATCCATACACCACACATCCATAATCTAATACTGATCTAATTAATCCACAATAAATTGCCTTCAGTGCTGTTCTGTCAGCTCCCCAATCACTTCCCACCAAACACCTCATAACATTTAACACCTTCCTACATTTTTCAATTACTTTCTGGATATGTACATCCCATGTTATTCCCTCATCAAACCATATTCCCAAAAACTTAAAACACTTCACTCTTTCCAATTCTTGATTATATAACTTTAGTTTTACCTCAGTACATATTCTTTTCTTTGTAAATAACATTATCTTTGTCTTATCTACTGAAAACTTAAACCCCCATTTATATGACCACTCTTCTATTTTCGTAATAGCTTCCTGTAGCTTTTTAACAATAAATTTCAGATTTCCAAATCGCCCCATCATCCGCAAAAAGTGAAAATCCCATCCCATTCTCTATTTCACTGTACACATCATTTATTAATATGGAGAATAATAAAGGACTTATTATACTCCCTTGAGGTGTTCCATTTTCAACAATATATTTCCTTGAATAACTCTCCCCTATTCTAACTTGTATCAATCTTCCTTGTAAAAAGTCCTTAATCCATCTATACATTCTTCCTTTGATACCTAATTTACATATTCTAATTAACAAACCTTCTCTCCACTTCATATCGTATGCCTTCTCTATGTCAAAGAAGACAGCCACTACACTTTCTTTATTTATTTGTGCTTTTCTAATTTCATGCTCTAAACATACCGCTGGATCCATTGTATTTCTTCCTTTCCTAAAGCCACTTTGATATTTGGCTATATATCCGTTCTTTTCCATATAGTACGTTAACCTTTCATTTATCATTTTCTCCATTATTTTGCATATGTTAGAAGTCAAAGCGATTGGTCTATAATTCCCCGGGTTTGTACAATCTTTTCCTGGCTTGCGTATTGGCACTACCACAGCCTCCTTCCAGCTCTGTGGCAGTTTTCCGTCCTCCCACACTTTATTATATAGTTCTAGTAATACCTCCTTTGAATTTTCACTGAGCTGGTTTATCATTATGTAACAAATCTGATCACTTCCTGGTGCTGACATCTTATTTTTCTGGAGAGCACGTTTTAGTTCTATCATTTTAAATGGTTTGTTTAGTAGGTGATTCAGCGAATCATCTTGCGCGGTTCATTTTAATGAATTGTTCAAACCCGCCCATGATGGATTGAATCTGACCATGAACAAAAACTGAAGCAGTTAAGACACATTTTTAGCGTGATTTAATTCATCCGTGCTCATAATTGTAAATAACAGTTATGTTTTTAATGTACACACTAAAATAAAATACAGTGTAATTAATTTGTGTGTGTATATATATATATATATATATATATATATAAGTGACTTATGATACGATATATATATATATATATACATGATGATATATATACCATAGTAGGCTAGTGATAACTACAAGACAACCATTGAAAGGTTGGCTTGAGAAAACATAAGCAGAAAGTTTGAAATACATTTAATATGTTGAAGTTTGAAGATTTATGTTTGAAGCGGTTTTAAAAGCTTGAAGTTTAGGTTAAGGCTATGCAGTCTACCAGACAGCAAGATAGATAGGCTACATTAAGTTTAGTTTACTAGGCTATCAAAGCATTAGAGTATAAGTAAAACCTGCAGAAAATGTAGTGCAGTTGTTTAAACATAAATTTTTTAGTTAAAATAACAATTGTACTTGTTCATTCAACTTTCAGTCTAGTTGAGAACAAGAAAACCTAAACTTTCTTGTTGTCTGGACAATCTAGTTATCTCTACACAAAAAATAAGTTGAAATAACTAAATTGCAAAAATATTTTTTACAGTGAACCGGGGAATTGCCGTTTCTGTTAAAAACTTTTATGCTTATTTAAGACATAACCAACTGTGTTTAGAGGATACTTACTGAGACCGAAATTTTTGACATCATTTTGCGTGTTTTAGTCTGTTAAAGTGATATAATCTCGCGAGTTGTATGTGAGGCGGCTTTACTAGTCTATGTATGCACGCAGAGAAAAACAACTCTCAGAGAGCGCGCAAGTACTGAATAGTTTAAAATCGTTTGAATGTTTAAACTGGTAAGACTTAAAGACGTGCAAATGGTAAACTTTATTCACGATGCAATGCTGGCCCGAATATGCAAGTGAATATTGTGTCCCGACTCCTGAACTCGAGCGTGTAGTTTCACCGGCTGCAGCGCTTGACGCTTGCCTTGAGCAGCCCTTTGAGAGACGAGAGAGAGAAGACGCAGCACCATTGAACTCACGCTGTTTGTGAAATTTCATCACGCAGAAAGTTTTAAAATGACTGATTTGATTTATAATCTGTGTGGATTAATTTACTAATACAACCGAACCTACATGCTAAAGTGAATCAATGTTTGCGGGAATGATTAAAATTATGCGCAATAGCCTGTCGCACAGAAATTCGAGCCCTGAATTGGCTACATTTAAAAGCACAACAGTATCGATACGGAAGCTGCTGTATCGATACGCGCATCGCCAGGAGTTCATGACGATGTATCGCAGTATCGATATTCTGAGCACAGCCCTAGTTTCATATAGCAAACGAACTAACACATAGAATAACATCATAATGCTGTTTAGTATAGTGTAACAGTTAACGTTAGACCAAGTGGAACAGTGCTGCGTTCCCTCTCAAGTTTAATTTGTCAAATAAACTGACCTTTGAGTAGTAATTGACCCTTCGCGTGGAGCTTGATTGACAGGTAATCTGACCAATCATACTTCGCCATCCACCATTTTGTCCGACAAAGCAGTCAGGAGAGATATTAGATTAACATGGGAGGATTTGAACTTGAAAAACGGAGTGTACTGACTCCTTTCCGCAGTTAAAACAACATTCCTTCTTATGTTCATTCATGTTTATTTGATGCTATAAATGAACTTGAAGGAAGAGATGATCGGATCACGAGCAGCTTTAACTGATGCTCTACAGCGATCTGTCACGACACATTAAAGAGCCACAAAAGAGTATTTATTGTTTAAATTTCTTTTAAAAAATGACCAAATTTGAAAGGTGAGACTTTGTTTAATATGTTTAATATCAAAAGTAACCGAAAAGTAACCTGGTCTGTCCTGTCTGTCAGCGTGTTGTCAGTCTCCTCTCTGCTCCGCAATGTATTTTTCACTGCATGAGAACATGAGAGTGGCGTAGCTTGTCGGACATAGCGACAGTAACTAAGGGGGGCGGGTCTTTGCGAAGGGTCAATTCAGCTCTTGCGTGTATTAGGTAGAATGAAATGTCCTCATTCCTTTATATCCGCGGGACTCGCGTGTGATATGTCTCTTATTAACAATCGCGACCTGCTTCATACCACTGTAATGTTAAAAAACATGAATGTTTTCACTCATCCATAAACATTACTTGCCTCTGCAAAAGCGAGATCCGAGCCACTAGATTCTTTTTGCAGCACCGTAATATAGGCACTGCCTCGGCGCATGCGAGATCCGAGCCAAAGAATCTTTATTTCTTCCCTCGAAAAGAAAGACAACATGAGCGGAGATAAAAATCTTGATTGTGCCGAAGGCACAGAAGCTGACAATGTTTGGTCTGGGTGAGCTTTATAGCTTCCTGCCATGACTTTACCCGCCTATACGCCATTGGACTAAGTTCACAAGTGTTTCACGACACGGTCACGCAGAGCGTTCCCATATTGTCAATCTCTACGCAGTGAGAGTTCCCTTGAAAAGGAAGATTTGGGCCAGCGCGTCCTCGTTCTTTGAGAAGAACGTCGGGCAATGAGCATTGTCTTTTGATGCAAGACTTCCGCTTTGCCGAAAAAGCGCCATAGCAACTGGACTGTCTGGGGATGCAGGGACCATTCCCCTGGGGGAACGTTGTCCCTGGACAGTCTGTCTGGGCCGTCGATCAGGTGGCCCGGCACATGCGCAGCTCTCAGCGAGTGCAGTAAGTGCTGAGACCAAACGAGGCGGCGTTCTGTTAGATCGCAGAGGTTCCTGGATCTGACACCGCCCTGGCAGTTCACGTAGGACACCACAGACATGTTGTCCGAGCGGACTAGAACATGGTGGCCCTGTATGAACGGGAGGAAGCGCTTCAGTGCGTTCTCAACCGCTATCATCTCCAGACAGTTTATATGAAGGCGTTTCTCTCTGTCTGACCACAGGCCAAAGACCGGTCTGCCTTCAAAGAGAGCGCCCCAACCTAAATTAGAGGCATCCGTCGAGATGACCTTCCGCTACGAGACAGTTCCCATCGTCATCCCCCGCTGGTACCAGTCGGCTGCTAACCAGGGCTGCAGAGCTAAGACGCATCTTTGAGTCACTCTGATTTTTCTGCCCCCGGAAGCCCAAGCTAGTTGAGGCACCGGAGTGTTTAGCCAGCGTTGCAATATGTACGCAATAAGCCCAGCTGAAGCACTGCTGCAGCTGACGCCATACAGCCCAGCATTCTCTGGAATGTCTTCAGAGAAGCGATGCTGCCCTTCTGGCCAGGTGTCGAACATGACAAACGAGCCGTCATAGCCACAGAGTCCAGTTCTATTCCCAGAAAGGAGACTGACTGACTGGGCAGTAATGAGCTCTTGGTCCAACTGACCGTGAGACCCAAGCTTTCCAGATGACTGAGGAGCACTGTTCTGTGAGATAAGAGTTCTTTCTCTGACTGTGCCAAAATCAGCCAATCGCCCAAATATTTCAGAATCCGCATGCCCTGATTTCTCAAGGGGGCGAGAGCCGCGTCCATGCACTTTGTGAATGTATGGGGTGCTAGAGACAGGCCGAACGGAAGGACGGTGTATTGATATACCTGACCGTCGAAAGCGAATCTCAAGAACGGCCTGTAACGGGGTATTATCTGAATCTGAAAGTAGGCGTCTTTCAGATCGAGAGAGATAAACCAGTCCCTCGGCCGAATTTGCGTGAGAATTTGTCTGGTCGTGAGCATTTTGAATGGTCTTCTCATAAAAGCTTTGGTCAAATATCTCAGATCTAAGATAGGTCTTAGAGCTCCGTCCTTCTTGGGTACGAGAAGGAGGTACCGGTTCTATGGCCCCTTTGCACATCAGTTTTGCTATTTCTGCACGGAGTAGATCTACGAGAAGACTTCTGGGGGCGCGGCCTGCTGTCGACCCTGTGCTCACCATTTGTTTGTTTGTGATTAGTTTTTATTTGCTAAAATAGCATCTTAAATGGTATCTTAAATAGAATCTTAAAATAGCATTTCACCATGGATATTATCGTCATGAAAATCGCTTTACTATGGATACTACTCTGCTTATCGGCATTTGGAATTGGGGATTGTTTATCAGGCCGTCAAGACTATCTCACCTACACCCGTGAGTAACTGCTCTCTCTACAAGCAATCGGTGTAGCTCCACCAACCCTCCCTGTCGACTGTATGGAAATCCATCGGCCTGCCGAATGATCAGAGAGGAGGAGGAAAGTAAAGAAAAAGCAAGGCTCAAGAGGAGGTGTGAGGCACCGACTTTGGAAACGCGGCAATAGATTCCCATTGCCCGTCATTACTTTGACCAACGTTCGATCGGTAAGCAACAAACTTGATGAACTGCCATTGAGAGCAGAACATGATTGTGAATTTAGACAGAGCAACCTTGTGTGTTTGACGGAATCATGGCTTAAAGACTATCATACTCCAACCCTGCCCGGGTACACCACTAGAAGAGCAGACAGAAATGAGCGTCGCTCACGCAAGTCAATCGGAGGAGGGCTGTGTTTATTTGTTGACAATCGCTGGGCTACACAGTATTGCGTTCGGGAGCAAGTGTGCACACCGGACTATGAACTATTGTATTGACTGTAACTTTCCGACCATTCTACCTGCCGCGAGAGTTCGGTCAAATGACTATTATTCTTGTGTATGTACCCGGACCGAATGACGAAGCAGCGGGTTAAAAAATAACAGAGAGTCACATAAAACAAAGTCACATGAGACACAGACATATTTTAACCGTATAAAAACTCTCTACTCCTCACCACGGCGCGTCTCAGGTGCTGCGGTTATCACTCCGCCCAAGTAGCAGTGCTTCGCCTTCAGAGAATATAGTAGTTCCCAGTATTTATATGGTTAAAATATGTCTGTGTCTCATGTGACTTTGTTTTTTGTACACTCTGTGACTATACAAATCACAACATGTAAATAGGAAAATGTTTGCGTTATTTTGTCACTTATTTGGATTAGTATGCTAGCTGTAACCATTTACATCCAGTCTTTGTGCTAAGCTAGGCTAGCGGTGGGTGCGTCAAACAGACTTATACCACGCACAGAGATGAAAAAGGTATGTATGGACTTATCTAACTCTGGGGGATAAGGTGAATAGGCTAAAGTCCCAAAAAGTCGGAGTGTTCCTTTAAATCGGACCCTTGACCGCTGTTATGGAAATATCCCTGAGGCATATAAAGCAGTGTGTAGACCACCCCTAGGCAAATCCGATCACAATATAATTCATCTTTTGCCTAGATACAAAGCTATGCTCAAAAGGACGAAACCAGTTATCAAGCAGATACAGACGTGGTCTAGAACAAAACTCAGGGACTGTTTTGACAACACAAATTGGGACAACATCCTGCCAGGATGGGAATGAACTTACGGACATTTAAACATCATACATTAAGTTTTGTGAGGACTGTGTGTCTGAAACAAAGTGTCACGGAACTGCTCTGAGACAGGCAAGTTAAGATCCAAATGCAGCTTTATTTGAGGGCAATCCAAAGGCGTAATCCAAAGTACAGGCAATGGGTCAAAACACGGGTAGGCAGTCCAAACAAAGAATCAAACAACCAAACACAACAGGGAGGGACCAGAGGCAAAAGAGTAATCCAGGAACCAGGGCAAGAATCCAAAAACCAAAATACATGAAACCAGGTAAACGCTCAGAGATGCAGTGGGACAGTGAAGCTCAGTCTCTGGATCGGCAGAAGTGACGTGAAGCTCAGTCTCTGGATCGGCAGAAGTGACGTGAAGCTCAGTCTCTGGATCGGCAGAAGTGACGTGAAGCTCAGTCTCTGGATCGGCCATCTTGTCCGTAGACACTGGCTCGGAGGAAGTGACGTGAACAGTCTCTGGATCGGCAGAAGTGACGTGAAGCGGCTCTGGCTCGGCAGAAGTGACGTGGACAGTCTCTGGCTGTGCAGACGTGACGTGGACAGTCTCTGGCTGTGCAGACGTGACGTGGACAGTCTCTGGCTGTGCAGACGTGACGTGGACAGTCTCTGGCTGTGCAGACGTGACGTGGACAGTCTCTGGCTGTGCAGACGTGACGTGGACAGTCTCTGGCTGTGCAGACGTGACGTGGACAGTCTCTGGCTGTGCAGACGTGACGTGGACAGTCTCTGGCTGTGCAGACGTGACGTGGACAGTCTCTGGCTGTGCAGACGTGACGTGGACAGTCTCTGGCTGTGCAGACGTGACGTGGACAGTCTCTGGCTGTGCAGACGGGAAGCTCAGGCTCGGCAGGGCTGCAGGGAAGCTCAGGCTCGGCAGGGCTGCAGGGAAGCTCAGGCTCGGCAGGGCTGCAGGGAAGCTCAGGCTCGGCAGGGCTGCAGGGAAGCTCAGGCTCGGCAGGGCTGCAGGGAACCATGGCTAAGTTTCTAAACGCATCTTGTTCATAGGTAAGGTCCCTGTTCATGTTGGACAGACATTTTAATTGCATTTTGTGTCTGTTAAGAGGCACAAAAACGCTCTTTATGTATATGCCCCCAGAGCTGCCGTTATAGCTAAGTGGGAGCTCTGGGCATTCGCTGTCGCAGCTCCGCGTCACAAGCACCAATCCGGTTAGTTTTTTTTTCTATAGACAGTACTCACAAAGGTCTAACGATCAAGATAAACTTAAAAATTGCCCGGAGTTCTCCTTTAATGAAAGAAAAATTGCCTTTTTTTCAGGCAACATGGAATTAGTGCAGGATAAAAGGAAACAACTAAGGGGGGATATCCTTAAGGGAAAAATTTTAAATAAAAACAAAATAGAGAGTAAATTTTTTAGCGGGAATATAAAACAGGCTTGGCAGGGCTTAAATATTTTAATGGGGAAAAGTTGCAATTAAAGCAACAGTCCTGTAGTTCCCTATCAGGAACTCGAGCTGCGTGGAAAACGCTGCGGGAACGCTTCTTGCGTTGTGCTTCGTGAAACCAGTATGAAATCAGTCCAATGGCGAGACGGAGCGTCATAGGCGGGTGACGTCATCGACCAGGAAACTATAAAGCACCCCTAAATCACACACGCGTCAGCTTCTGTTGTCTTCAGCAAGCGCTCTCTGTGAAATCATTGTCTGAAAGTGTTTTTGTCTGTCCTTAGTTGCTACTAGGCAGGAGTTTTTCACTATATTCAAAACTATATTTCACATATATATATATATATATACTATCTATATCATGGCGAGCGAACAGCAATATAAGAAGTGTGTTCCTCCCTGCACTCGTTATCTTACTGGCGGGGATACACACGACTTATGTGTTGTTTGTTTGGGAGTGCAGCATGCCCAGTCAGCTCTCGAGGGGGCTGATTGTGTGCATTGCGAGCGTTTTCCCCTTAGAACGCTCCGCTCCCGCCGATCACTCTTCGAGGAGAGTGGTTCGGTGCGCGCTCCCCGCGGCTCGGGTCCCGCTTCTGTCGAGGCAGAGCGCCGACGCTTGTCGTGGGGATCGCAAATGGATCTAACAGCGGGGTTTGAGACGGGCTCGTCCTTATCTCAGCCTTTACCTGTTGGATCCAGTGCCTCAGATCTGGTTTCGGAAGCACGCGCTGCGGTTTCTTCCGACCAGATTGAGGCACCAGTGCTTCAACTATCCAGTTCTGAGGAGCTGGATGTTGAAAGTGTCGATACACTAGAGACTGGGGACTCGTCACTTCAGTCTCCTGCTACTGAGGAGCTTATGGAGGTGCTCACTCGAGCTGTTCAAAAACTAAGCATTGAGTGGCCAGTTGATAGGCAGGAGTCTAGATCTAAAAGTAAACTAGATGAAAGATTTTTGCCTTCCCGTTCTATGCCTCCACGCCGGTGTCTACCTTTTTTCCCAGACCTCCACACTGAGGTGTCGAGGTCCTGGAAGAGACCTGTGTCTTCCCATGTGTTTAGTCAGCAAACATATTCCAATATTGCTGGTGCTAGATCTCATGGTTATGGTGCAATGCCTAAAGCTGAAGAAACGATCGCTAGTCATCTCTCTCCTGAGTCAGCATCGTCATTTAAGACACCGGCTTTGCCCACCAAGCCTTTAAGAAATACTTCGGCGCTGGTGGGCAAAGCTTATTCGTCGGCAGGTCAAGAAGCAGCATGTTTGCACACTATGTCCATTTCACAGGCTTATCAGGCTGATCTGCTTAAAGATGTGAGCGAAGGGGAGGAAATTAGTTCTGATGTTATCAGGGAGCTTCGTCAGGCAGCAGATTTATCTCTCCGTGTCACCAAGGAGACGGCCAAATCAGTGGGCCGTTCTATGGCAGCCCTGGTGGCCACGGAGAGACATTTATGGTTAAATCTCTCTAATATGAAGGATAAAGAGAAAAATTTCCTGCTTGACGCCCCGCTGTCATCTGCTGGCCTCTTTGGTGACTCTGTAAATTCGGTCATCGAGAGGTTTCAGGAAGAGAAAAAGCAGGCAGCGGCGCTCCAAAAATTCCTCCCTCTCCGTGTTCATGTCTCTGGGGCTGCTGGGCGGGGGCAGCCCCAGCCGACGACTAGCTCCTCACATAGGGCGCAACAAAAACAGAGTGTCGCGTCTCGTGCTCCTCCTCAGCAAGGCTGGCAGGGGACGCGGCGCTCTCAGGCGAAGTCTTCTAGGGGTAAGGCTGATCTGAGGACAGTGATTATCGCCAGAAAGGCTTCGTTCGTTCGACGCCTCTGGCGTCAGGATGCTGAGGGTCGTCCCCACCGTGAGGGAAAGGTGTTCGCCTCTTTCTACGGCGCCCATTCTCTCTCTGTGCCCTCTGGGGCCCGTTCTGCCAACCCCGCCTTCGTGCCGGGGCGTGGACGGTCCCAGCGAGCGTTTTCCCGAGGGGCGCTCGCTCCCTCCGAGGAGGGGTCAAAAGCTGTCAGACCAGTTGTTCCCTGCCGGTGCGCTGTTACAGGGCACTGTGTCTGCAGCACCAACTATTCCAGAGGCCAGCCTCGAGAGGCTGGTTCCCTTAATAGATTTTTTGGCAGAGTGGAAAAGCCTTCCAAATGTATCTCAGTGGGTCCTGCAGACAGTCGAAAAAGGTTACGCTATACAGTTCAGGTCTCGTCCACCTCGATTCAGGGGGGTCCTACCCACAGTGGTGGGCCCCGAGCAGGCTCTGGTATTGGAACAGGAGGTAAAAACTCTTTTGCTCAAGGAGGCTATAGAACGAGTTCTCCCTCCCAGCAGGGAGTCAGGTTATTACAGCCGGTACTTCATAGTTCCGAAGAAGGATGGGGGGTTGCGTCCAATTTTAGATCTGCGCCTGCTAAATCGAACAGTAGGGAAGCTCAAGTTCAAAATGCTTACACTCAAACAGATGTGTACAAATGTGTGTCACAAATCAGATCCGAGGCCTGGTTTGTCACGATAGATCTAAAGGATGCTTACTTCCACGTGTCCATCCTTCCACAACACAGGAAGTTCCTGAGGTTCGCTTTCGGGGGCGAAGCTTACCAATATCGGGTTCTTCCGTTCGGCCTAGCTCTCTCTCCCAGAACGTTTACGAAATGCATGGATGCAGCTCTGGCTCCGCTGCGACTCCAGGGCATCCGCATTTTAAATTATATCGACGATTGGTTGATTCTAGCTCAATCGGAGCTTCAGGCGGTTCGACATCGAGATGTCGTTCTCGCTCATATCAAGAGACTGGGGTTGAGGCTCAATACCAAGAAAAGTGTGCTATCTCCACTACAGAGTACCACCTTTCTGGGTGTAATTTGGGAGTCAACGACGATGCGGGCTCGCCTGTCTCCTGCTCGTATCGCTTCGATTCTCACGGCCGTCAAACAAGTGAAGCTAGGCCAGTCGCTCACTGTGAAACAGTTTCAGAGACTGTTAGGTCTGATGGCAGCAGCGTCCAACGTTATACCTTGCGGCCTGTTGTACATGAGACCGTTGCAGTGGTGGCTCAGGACCAAGGGGTTTTCCCCGAGGGGAAACCCGCTCCGCATGATCAAGGTTACGCGACGATGTCTTCGCGCCTTGGCCATGTGGAAAGAACCTTGGTTCCTGTCCCAGGGTCCCGTGTTGGGAGCTCCTTGTCGTCGTGTAACGCTAACGACGGATGCATCCCTCACGGGCTGGGGGGCGATCATGAGTGGTCGCCCAGCTCAGGGTCTGTGGCAGGATCACCATCTCTCATGGCATATAAATTGCTTAGAAATGTTGGCAGTGTTTCAGGCTCTGAAACACTTTCTCCCAGACCTGAGAGGCCATCATGTTCTTGTCCGGTCAGACAACACATCGGTGGTCTCCTACATAAATCACCAGGGAGGGCTGCGTTCGCGCCCGCCATACAAGCTGGTTCGCCAGATCCTCCTGTGGTCCCAGGGGAAGCTTCTTTCATTGAGGGCGATTTATATCCCGGGGTACTTAAATCAGGGGGCAGACTTCCTGTCGAGGCAGGGGCCGAGGCCCGGGGAGTGGAGACTCCACCCCGAGGTGGTGGAGCTCCTTTGGAGTCATTTCGGTCGTGCCGAAGTAGACCTATTTGCATCCAGGGAGACAACACACTGTCCACTGTGGTTTTCTCTGAGTCATCCAGCCCCGTTGGGGTTGGACGCTATGGTGCAGCCGTGGCCGAGGTCATGTCTGTACGCATTTCCCCCGATTGCTCTGCTCCCAGGAGTTCTGGAGAGGGTTCGCCGGGACGGGGTCAGTCTACTCTTGGTAGCCCCGTACTGGCCGGCCCGAGTATGGTTTGCGGACCTGATATATCTCCTCGACGGCTCTCCTCTGGAGATTCCGATCAGGACGGACCTTCTCTCTCAGGCGAGCGGGTCGATTCTTCACCCCCGCCCAGAGTTGTGGAAGTTATGGGCTTGGCCCCTGAGGGGGCCCAGCTTATAGAAGCTGGTCTCTCGACTGAGGTCGTTGAGACCATCCTTCACTCCAGAGCTCCGGCCACTAGGAAATTATATGCCTTGAAGTGGAATCTTTTCACTTCTTGGTGTAGAGAACATCTGTTGGACCCAGTTAACTGCCCGGTGGGTGCAGTGCTGGAATTCCTGCAGGAGCGTTTCTCTACGGGGTTATCCCACTCCACACTGAAGGTGTACGTGGCGGCCTTATCTGCTTACCATGTCCCTTTAAGTGGAGCCTCTTTAGGGAGACACCCACTGATATCACGTTTCCTCCGTGGCACTTTGAGGCTGAGGCCAGCAGCTCGCACGAGGGTGCCGACTTGGGACCTGGCCATAGTATTACAGGGCCTCTCCCTTGCTCCTTTCGAGCCCATTGAAGAAGTTTCTGAGAAATTTATTACTCTCAAAACCATCTTTTTGCTTGCTATTTCCTCGTTGAAAAGAATTGGGGATATTCAAGCTCTCTCGGTTTCTCCCTCGTGCTTGGAATTTTCACCCGGCATGGTAAAAGCTTTCCTTCACCCTAGACCGGGTTACGTTCCTAAGGTCCCAACTAATCCTGTTAGGCCTGTTGTGCTGCAAGCTTTCTGTCCTCCTCCTTTTCTGACGTCAGACCAAGAGAAACTAAATCTGCTCTGCCCTGTTAGGGCCCTAGACGCTTATGTCCACAGAGCTGCCCTGTGGAGGAAGTCTGAACAGTTGTTCGTTTGTTTTGGACCCCCTAATAAGGGGTCTCCAGTGTCTAAGCAGAGGATGAGCAAGTGGGTGGTTGAGGCCATTTCACTTGCTTATGAGTCGGCTGGTCAGCCTTCACCCTTGGCTGCACGAGCTCACTCTACTCGGAGTATGGCTGCTTCTAAAGCTCTCTTGTCAGGAGTTTCACTCCAAGATGTTTGTGATGCGGCAGGCTGGTCCTCGCCGCATACTTTCGTAAAGTTTTACCAACTTGACTTTGGCTCCACTCCAGGGGCGCAGGTGCTTTCGTCAGCTTGTGCGCTCTGATTTCACACTGCGAACACTTGCTCGTATGGCGACGTGGGTATTTGCGTTCCCGCAGCGTTTTCCACGCAGCTCGAGTTCCTGATAGGGAACGTCTCCGGTTACGTATGTAACCTTAGTTCCCTGAAGGAACGAGACGCTGCGTGTCTTTGCCATACTCCCTACGTGCCCGAGATCACTTGCTTCAGACTTTTTCCAGAAGCTGACGCGTGTGTGATTTAGGGGTGCTTTATAGTTTCCTGGTCGATGACGTCACCCGCCTATGACGCTCCGTCTCGCCATTGGACTGATTTCATACTGGTTTCACGAAGCACAACGCAAGAAGCGTTCCCGCAGCGTTTTCCACGCAGCGTCTCGTTCCTTCAGGGAACTAAGGTTACATACGTAACCGGAGACGTTTGCAGTCAAAGTCTAGTTGATGAAATGAACATGTTCTTCTGCAGGTTTGATACTGTGGATGATAAGGATGAGTGTGATGACATCTGTAAGAATCTTCCCATAGGTTCACCAATACTTATTACAGAAGATGCTGTTGCTAAAAGCCTCACTAAATTAAAGCCGAATACGGCCACTGGCCCAGATGGCCTAAAAGCCTGCTTACTTAAAGACTGCACCCCACAATTAAAAGGTGTTCTTTTAAGGCTTTTTAACTTTCTTCAAGTTGCAGGTGTACCCACATCTTGGAAATTTTCTTTTATAAGGCCGATACCTAAAAAGCCTGGTGCAAGTAAGCCTGAAGATTTTCGACCTATAGCCATCACCTCCATATTATGTAAAACAATGGAGAGAGTTCTGGTAGATCTCCTGACCTCCCAAGTAACCAGCATGATAGATCCGCTGCAGTTCGCTTATAGAAGTAATAGAGGGACAGATGATGCTGTGCTGGTCCTTTTAGACTCTATTTCAAAACAGCTTGCACTCCCTAAAGGGCATTCTAGAGTTTTATTTATAGATTTTAGTGCAGCATTCAATTCTATGAAGTTACACATTCTCCTGCAAAGACTAGTTAATATTAATATAGATAACAGTCTGATTCTCTGGAAAGATGGACTTTCTCTCTTGTCGCGTTCAGAGGGTAAGTGTAAATTGCTTTTTGTCTGGAGTGCGTACCATTAGAACAGGCTGCCCACAAGGCAGCGTTCTCTCACCTATGCTTTTTTCCTTATTTACAAATGATTTTAATACAAACAATAGCACTTTTAAATTGATCAAATACGCAGATGATATGGCCTTAGTAGGACTCTTACAAAAAACGAATTCCTTGGACGAAGCCTCTTATTTTGCACATGTAAAGCGCTGAGGAAGCCGGCCGTCTTCGCCACCTTCAGCCGTCCGTGCAAGCTACGCTATCCGGCGACGTATCCTTTTTACATTGTTGTTGTATTCTCTAACTCCTAAAAGAGCAGCGAGCGTCTTTTTCAAGATGCCTCGCACTTCCTGTGGCCGGGGGCTGCGAGTTCTGTGAAGCGCTTCCGCTGTCGACCCTGCGGGCTCGACTCGAAGCCTTCATCCCGGAAGCAGTCACTCTGCCCCTTGTGGGACCGCGCAAGAAGCGCCTTTCCCAGAGACAGCCGGAACCTGTGGCCACAGCGATGCGCTCGCCGGAGAACCTCCCTCGAGCCTCGCTCTCGCCTTCCCCGCCTCCCTTCACCGACGCGCAGCTGCCGCTCACGAGCCTCACTGCCGTCGCGTCTGAGGATAAGGGACACGCCACAATGGACTGCTGTTCTAACCGCGACTAGCTTCCTTAACGTTAGAAGGAAGCTACCGCGCGCTCTTTGTTATCTGCTCGCGCTACTTACGTTGTTTCCCCCGTGGCTCAGTGGCTAAACTCTAAGCTTTCGCGCCAGAGACCCGTGTTCGATCCCGGCTTTCGCAGCAGAGAAAATTTATGCCGGCGAAAGAAGGAGTGTGGTTTTTTGTCCCGCCGAGGCCTGACAAACCCCCTCTTTTTTTTTCTTTTTTTTTTTTTCTCAAACATTTTCCAGCTCCTCCTAGTCCGAGTGGCTGGTAATGTTTATACTGCAGTAGTGAGCCTGTTACAACACGCACGCCTGCAAACAGTGCCGACACACACACGAAAACTGTGATGACGCTCTCTCTCTTATCTGCTCGCGCCAACTAAAGCTTACGTTGTTTCCCCCGTGGCTCAGTGGCTAAACTCTAAGCTTTTGCGCCAGACACCCGTGTTCGATCCCCGCTCTCGCAGCAGATAAAATTTATGCAGCTCTCCTCTCTGAGCTCGCGACCAGCTTTCTTATGTACAGAAAGCGAGCGCGCGACCCGAGCGCATGCGTGTGATGACGCTCTCTCTCTTATCTGCTCGTGCCAACTAAAGCTTACGTTGTTTCCCCTGTGGCTCAGTGGCTAAACCCTAAGCTTTCGCGCCAGAGATCTGTGTTCGATCCCGGCTCCCAAAGCACATAAAATTTATGCGGCTCTCCTCAGCAGGAGAGCCGCCGTATTCAGATCCGGCTCACGCCTATGGTGTTTTTAGTGTAGAAAGGTGCCCACATCTCAGTGTTCACCCCTACACACAAGCACAACACTTTCCGTGTTATTCAAAGAGCCCACTCTCTTAAAGCGGGAAACCGCTCGAGTGTTGAACGTAGGAAATGTGTTTTCATGCCTATTTTTCTGCCCGCTCTATCACTAAAGACTCATATCAAACTATGAGAGAGAAAGACGCGCGTGTCCCGCTGCAGCCGGACCGCCGTCAAAGTTTATTTCCCTGTCAGTCCCCTTCAAACAGGCTACTGCAGTGGTTCATTTAGCAGCCAACGAGCCGGTTCATTTACCCTCTCGCCTGCACACATACGCCGTTTTCACGGCGACCCAGAGAAATCTCAAAAGAGTATAATGTCTGGTTATCCGGCTCACGCCGTTGGTGTTTTAAGTGTAGTGAAAGTGCCCACGCCCCAGTGTTCACCCCTACACACAAGCACATCAAATCTCGTGTCACTCACAGAGCACACTCTCATAAAGCGCAGAAAAGCCGCTCGAGTGTTGAATATAAGAAATGTGTCCACAGGTCTGTGCCCACTATCTGCCCGCTCTGTTACACGGTCAATAAAACAGGTTATGAATGTAAGTCTCGTGCCCGCCGGAGAGCGCTCACGCTTACTAACACACCTCCCCCCGGGCGCCGCCCGCGCGTTTAAATGTTATCACAAAACGCAGGGCATTGATAAGACGCTCCCCATCCGTTATGATCGTGGCGTCAAATACACTTGTAAGTCTCGTGCCCGCGCACATGCGCTCACGCTTACTAAAAGCTTTTCCACCCAAAGCACTGCTCGCGCGTCAAAAAGTGAGAATAAAATGTTCCCCATCCCTTATGATCGGGACGCCTCACGTAAATCAGACGGTCTCGGCTTTCAGAGAGCAGCCATTGCCCAGAACCGAGAGCACGCACGCCGTGCTTTCGGCTCCGGCTCAGTTCACAAGCCCGCAAATGGCAGCGATCTGAACCCGGAGGGCATTCGCCCCCTAGCGGCTCACAGTAGCTGCGTGGGAAAATATCCCAGGGATTTCAGAATGGGTTTTGAGCACAATAAAGCAGGGCTATACACTTCAATTCATTCGCCGTCCCCCGCGCTTTCGAGCCCGGACCGCGACGATAGTGAATGCGGAAGTAGCACACCTACTTCACGCAGAAATAGCGAAACTGCTGTGCAAAGGGGCTATAGAAAAAGTACCGCCTTCTCTGATCGAGTCAGGCTTTTACAGCCGATATTTTCTCGTACCCAAGAAGGACGGAGCTTTCAGACCTATCCTAGATCTGAGACATTTGAACAAGGTGCTTGCAAAAGACCGCTCAAAATGCTCACGACCAGAAAAATCCTTGCGCACGTTCGCCCGAGGGACTGGTTTATTTCTCTAGATCTGAAGGATGCCTATTTTCAGATTCAGATATTACCCCGTCACAGGCAATTTTTGAGATTCGCCTTCGACGGTTAGGTATATCAATACACCGTCCTGCCGTTCGGCCTGTCCCTAGCCATTTTTTTTACGAAGACCCACAACATTTACGAAGTGCATGGACGCGGCGCTCGCCCCCCTGAGAACTCAGGGGCTGCGAATAATGAACTATCTGAACGATTGGCTAATATTGGCACAGTCAGAGACGGAACTGATGTCTCACAGAACAGTGCTTCTCAGCCACCTGGAAAGCTTGGGTCTCACGGTCAACTGGACCAAGAGCTCATTAATGCCCAGTCAGTCAATTTCCTTTTTAGGAATAGAACTGAATTCTGTGGCCATGACGGCTCGTTTGTCGACATGGCGCGCGCGCCGTGTTCGCCGCCTAGCCGCATCTTTCCAGAAGGGCAGCGTTCTCCCTTTGAAAACGTTTCAAAGGATGCTGGGTTGTATGGCTTCAGCGGCAGAAGTGCTCCAGCTGGGCCTACTGCGCATGCGCCCGCTCCAACGCTGGTTGAATGCTCGCGCGTCTCGCCGAGCCTGGGTTTCTGGCGGCCAGAAAATCAGAGTGACTCAGACCTGCATAGCGGCTCTGCAGCCCTGGTTAGTAGCCGACTGGTACCAGCAGGGAGTGATGATGGGAACCATCTCTTATCGAAAAGTCATTTCGACAGACGCGTCCAACTCGGGTTGGGGTGCGCTGTTCGAAGGCAGACCGGCCTTTGGCCAGTGGTCAGACCAAGAGAAGTGTTTTCACAAAAATTGTCTGGAGATGATAGCGGTCGAGAATGCGCTGAAGCGCTTCCTCCCGTTCATACAGGACCAACATGTTCTCGTCCGCTCGGACAACATGTCTGTGGTCTCCTATGTAAACCGTCAGGGCGGTGTCAGATCCAGAAACCTCTGCAATCTGATGGAACGCATCCTTGTTTGGTCCCAGATGCACCTGCGCTCGCTGAGGGCGGCGCATGTGCCTGGCCATTTGAACGACGGCCCAGACAAACTGTCCAGGGACAATGTTCCCCCAGGGAATGGTCCCTGCACCCCCAAACAGTCCAGAAACTGTGGCGGAAGTCGACCTATTTGCGTCAAAAGACAACGCTCATTGCCCGATGTTCTTTTCGAAGAACGAGGATGCACTGGCTCAGGTCTGGTCCAGCCTCCAACTATATGCTTTCCCTCCGGTCTCCCTGTTACCACAGGTGATCAAGAGACTCAGGGAAACGCGCACTGGGAGAATCAGAATTGGCTCCCGGAACTAGCACAGCTGTCACATGCTGCTCCGTGGCCTATTCCGGTGAGGGCAGATCTCCTCTCTCAGGCTCGCGGCTCGATCTGGCATCCCCATCCAGAGCGCTGGTCTCTGCACGCATGGTTGATCAACGGGTACTCGTTGCCCTGCCAGAAAGAGTGATGAACACGATCACGCAGTCTAGAGCTCCTTCCACGAGAAGGCTCTACACGTCTAAATGGTCGGTGTTCTCCAAGTGGTGCACCGACAGAGATCTGGACCCGCGGACGTGTGAGGTTGCGCATCTGCTCACTTTCCTACAAGAGCTGATGGATAAGGGGAGGTCCCCATCCACGCTCAAGGTTTATGTGGCGGCCGTGGCGGCGTTCGCAGAATCGACACACGGCCAGTCACTGGGAAGACATGAGCTGGTCATCCGCTTCCTTAGGGGAGCTAGAAGGATGAGTCCGCCGCGCCCCCCGTCGGTTCCTATGTGGGATCTTTCCTTGGCCCTCGAGGCCCTGAAAGCCTTCCCATTTGAGCCACTAGACTCCGTGGAGTTAAAAAACGTTTTTCTGACCGCGCTGTCATCAGTCAAACGTGTGGGGGACCTGCACGCGCTGTCAATCAGCGCGACGTGTCTTGAGTTCGGACCGAATGACTCTAAAGTCATCCTCAAACCTAGACATGGCTACGTTCCAAAAGTGATGGGCACTCCTTTCAGAGCGCAAGTCATTTCACTGTCGGCTCCGCCAGCGTCAGACAGTGAGACAGACGTGAATCTCCTTTGCCCAGTAGGGCGCTGAGGTTTTATACTACGCGCTCCGCCTCCTTCAGGCGCACGGAGCAGCTGTTTGTTTCGTTTGGTGGGGGCACTAAAGGTCTCGCTGCCTCGAAACACACTCTGTCCAGATGGGTAGTGGGCGCTATAGCGGCCGCTTACGCGTCAAAAGGTCTGCAATGCCCTCTGGGCATCAGGGCTCATTCCACTAGAGGCATGGCCTCATCGTGGGCGTGGTCCAGCGGGATTTCTATCCACGACATATGTGTAGCGGCGGGCTGGAGCTCCCCGTCTACCTTTGTCAGGTTCTATAACCTAGAAGTTCCCGCCCTGCAGGCTAAACTTCTGTCAGTCTAAGCGAGTTGTGCGTTCTGCCCAGATATATCATGCTCAGACCACTCTCACGTGACTCAGCTCGCCTGATTGAGCTGCACTAGTAGGGTATGTGCTATATGCTTATACAGACCGGTGCTCTGCTCTGTATTCCCTATGGGTGCTTATGTACAAGTGATGGCCCGCGTGGCTGGCCACCTTATTTTTCCACTTATTTGGGTTCCCCGAGAAACCTCGTCGACTCATGGGTGGTTGCTTGGCGCGCACGGCGTTGACAAAAAGTTCCCGTAGCGTAAGCTAAACTTACGCAATACGAGAGAACCTCTCGCAAGAGAACGTACTCGGTTACTAACGTAACCTCGGTTCTCTCTAGAGAGGGAACGAGTATTGCGTAACCGGCCGTGCTTGCGCCACGAGCGACTTCACTTCAGTCGACGAAAACCAGGGAATTCAGCCTACAGCCCCTGTATTTATACGCTAAGCCACGCCCATTCTGGCGGGCTATGACGCTATGAAGGCGCGACGTCACGCGGGGCTCACTGGTAGGCTGCAGCAGATGCCCGCAGGGCAGCCAATGAGCATGCAAGACTGCATCCTCTAGGTCTGCTAGCTGCTGCACTGCGTTGACAATGAATACAAAATTAAGGATAATTTTTTGGCTTCAATATCTCGAGAAGATGAATCTTTCCCCGTAGCGTAAGCTAAACTTACGCAATACTCGTTCGAGAGAACCGAGGTTACGTTAATAACCGAGTACGTTTTACTGATAATACAGAATTTATCTTCAAGAAATGCTCACAACAACTCAGTCTTCTTAGAAGACTGAACAGCTTCGGTGTCAGTGCTCAGATTAGTTAGCTAGTGTATATTACACATATTGAGAGTGTTTTAACTTTTCATCTCTCTGCTTGGTTTGACCATTTAAACTGCAAGCTAAAGAAAAAGCTCAACAGGATAGTGTCAATGACTAGTAAAATTGTAGGAAAACCACAAAAACCACTGTCCCAAATATACATTGACAGAACGAGGAATAAGGCTAAGAAAATCATCGTAGATAGTAGGCTACTCACCCCTTCTCTAGCGAGTTTGAACTATGGTCTGGGAGGCGTTTCAGAGTGCCTCTGGCAAAAAGTTATTTAAAAAAATATTTTATTCCAAATGCCATTATACTTAACCAAACAAAGTAACAACAACAAATGAGCTGCTATTTTAATGTATTTAAGTATTTATCTAGAAATATTTCTTCATTATGTCTGAGACATTATACATATAGCGAACTGTAGTGAATAGCCCTGCTTTATTGTGCTCAGCACCCATTCTGATACCCCTGGAATCGTTTCCCATGCTTTTACATGTACAGCTAAGGGGAGAATGGGCTCTGGGTTTCGATCACCGCACTTTGTGGGCTCGAAAAACTGAACCGGATGTGTGGGCGCGGCGCGCGCGCCCTCTGTGCTTACAGTGTTGCCAACTTAGCGACTTTGTCGCTATATTTAGCGAGTATTCAGACCCCTCTAGCGACACATTTTCAAAAAAGCGACTAGCGACAAATCTAGCGACTTTTTCTGGTGTTATAGGAGACTTTTGGAGACTCTCTCTGACATGAAAGCACATATCGTTATACTCTTCTCAACGAGCAGCGGTTGCTGCCGTGGGTTTCACCCCCGTCCCAAAGCACGCACAGGCGGCCCAGTCCTCGCGCAACAGCTGCAGTCAGAGCAGGAGATGTTCACCCCTCCGCGTACAGACTGCAAAAGAATCGCGCAAATGAGTGGCTATATTTAGCAACTTTTCAGACCCCGACCTTTTGCTTTCTCGCTGTCGTCACTCTGGCTATGTCTTCCCTGTTCAGTGAATGGCTGCGGAGCAGCAGCCAGCAGCACATTCATCTGTTGAGCGCACGGCCGCTGACAGACGTGAAGAGCAGTGTTTTTCCACGGAATCACGTATCTGCTTTTCTTTTGTTTTTTTTATTTAAATAATTTAGTTTCCTTTATTTTCTTGTGCTTACTTGTAATATTCACTATCACGGAGCTTTTGTTCATCCGGCTCCCGAACTCTCTTAATTCAGATAATTTTTCACATTGGCCTAGAAATTTTTTTTTTGTCATTCACTAGGCCTATATCAGCGACTCGTTCTACTGTCTGACAAAAAAAATATAGGAAATGAGAACAGCTTTATTTTACATTCGGCTATATATTATATTATAATATATTAAATACAGGTACCCACACAGCAAAGGAGTCCGTGGCGTTCCCGCCCTCAAGCCGCCAGATCCGCCTGACTGTCAGATTCGTTTTCGCTGCGCTAACAGGATCGGCCCCGCCTCCAGGATCGGTCCCGCCTGCGCTTTCAATCGGCGGACCCAGAGCGGATCACATACGAATCCCGGTCCAGCAGCACACCAGGGTCATCATTTTTTACTATTTTATGTACTGTAAATTTAAATGTTTATGTTGATTTTGAGATTTTTAACATATGTTGTAAATAGCTGGAAAAAGTACTTTTATGTAACCCAGAACAAATTATTTTAATTAAAAATATTTTCAATAAAATTTATTTACCAATTTTAATTGAAAAAAGATATACAATAATTTGTTGTTACAAAAATAAACAATGTCCAGAGCAATGAATTCTCTTTTATTTACACATTTAAAGTTGCATAAAAATAAATAATGTACAGAAATATATTTTTTTCCTTTAAAAAAAATCTTTCTTCTACGCCTTATCAGCACTCAGCTGGTGAGTCCGACGTGGGCTCCAATACGTTCACCTAGTTCTCTCCAAATATTTCTGTCCCGTGCCACAATTGATGCCTGGTGTAAACTCATACTTGTCCGATATTCGATCGATCTTATCCATGTGGCCTTCGGTTTTCCTTGTTTTCGTTTACCATCTACTTTTCCTTGTAGTACCGTTCTCGCTATACGGTCTTCGTTCATTCTCAGCACATGCCCTAGCCACCTATGCTGCCTCTCATGTTCTACTTGCACAATCGTTTAATGGCACCCTGTACGCTGTCGTATTATCTCGTTACGGATTTTGTCTAATCTGCTAACCCTGAGTATCTTCCTCAGGGCAGCCATCTCGAATACAAGGAGTTTTTTCTCTTCCGCTTTTTAAGGGTCCAAGTTTCACAGCCGTATACTGGCTGGATCAGTGCTTTGTTCAAGCGCATCTTGGTATGTATGCTGATTCCTCTTCCTTTCCATGTCTTTTGGAGATCGCCCATTGAACTGAGCGCTGTCGCAGTTCTGATGCGAATATCTTGCATACAGTCTCCATTTGCAGCTATTGTTGCTCCCAGGTACTTGAAGGTCTTTACTTCCGTGAGCGGTTCTCCTCTCAGCAAGACATGTTGTTGTTCAATTACCTCGCCTTCTTTAGGTGTTGATCTTACCCGCATCCATTCAGTCTTTGTATTGTGGATCTCTTGTCCGAACCTGGTGCTCTCCTCGTTTACGCGATCGATTAATACTTGGCTATTTTGCAGAGTTTCAGCTATGAGACCAATGTCGTCGGCAAATCTTAAGTTGCTGGGCTGCCTTCCGCCGACACTGGCTCCGACATTTTCCATGTTTTGTCCATCTTGGGCAAGTCTAGTCTTATATTAAAAAATATATAAGTGAAAAAAAGAAGACTAGAATATATATATCATCATTCTTTCAAGAAGAGAAAACAGCCTGTCCATTCTCTTCCTACTCTCCTGTGCTCTCCTCACCTCTGCAGTCCCATGTCTTCTCCAATCAAGTCCAAAAACTCGTCCTCGATGACTCGCCTTCTTCATGATGCTGGTGCTGCTGCTGCAGGCCCTGGCTCCTCCTCACCGTGGGCACCCACTGCTGAACTCAGCCCTGGTCTGTCAATGGGCAATGAGGACAGGGGGGTTGGTGCAATGCCTCTGTCCCAACACCTCATCCATGAGGACAAACCAGGGCCAAGTTTCAGCAGTGGGTTTCCCACGCTTGTTAACAACAACATCAAAGATGTGTGTATTAACTTCATTACTTTTTTTTAGTTGCCTGTATGGTAGTTACCTTCCCCAGCAGACCCATTTTATCCAGAATTGCTCTAAAAAAAGCAGAAAAGGGTAAAAATATTAACACAGGGGTGCAATCTTAACTCAGTGCATTGTTAACACTGCAAAATATGACACATCAGGACATGCATACAAAATACTTCAGAAATCATATTTCTGGATACTCAAATTTGGTTAAAACCATTTTAGACATAGCTTGCATGACAGCACTACAAAAACACATAAAAGTGAAACCCCATTGCCTTATCTACTGCTTTTCTTATTGTTGTTGGCTTTATAGGGTGAGTGATATATAATACACAAGTGAGACAGACTAGTGCAAATATTACAATACAATTTATTTAATTTATTTAGTTTAGTTTAGTTATTTATTTAATCGCAATTTAATACATTTAGCTGTCTGCTCTTTGCTCCCTGAAACAATTATTAAACTAATATAAGCACAAGTTTTTGCAGTGTTGCCTCAAACCACCTGACAAATGAAGCCACACAATGGTGAAGAATGAGTTAAGATGTAAAACTTTTGGCTTTTAACTGTGGTTTCGCTAGCTATTTGAGTAAATGAAAACATAATACTTACATTTAAATGTGAATTTGCCGTCCACCACCGAACTCTCTGCCGTAATTGTTTTTAAATAAAAATGCTGTTGTCAACGGCGCGCAATGCCTTATGGGGTAGGATAGGCCGCTAAGGATCCATTTATGTATCCTTCCTTTCACGGGGAAACGAAGGGTGCATTTGGCGTCGCTTCAGTCTTCGTCGTGCCACAATGACGTAACCATCCTTCGAATATGGCCTTCGAAGGATGCAGAATTGAATTGGGACAGCAATGGGACAGCGATTAAACAAAGCATGGCCAGCAATCCTCTCTAGCTCAAGCTAGAGGTATCCAAAATGCAGGTTATGAGCTCACTGTAATGTACGCTCCCCTGCAAACATATGCTGTTCCACTGTTCCAATAGCAACACGAGCATGGAATCAGCTGGGTGGACGGTTCCCTATCACGAAGTGGCCCGGCCCCAGATTAAAAGCTTTGCCCACATCTCCCAGTCCCCTCTTTTCAGGCGACTGGAAATTCCAACATTGCATTAAATGGGTCTGTTATAAAACATGCACACCTGCAAACATACATCATTTTTACGGCGACACAAATACAACACGAAGAGAGAACTTTTCTGGGGTGGAGATGCAACATATGTAGGTCACGTGCCCACTGTAAAGTACGCACCCCTACAAACAAGTACTGTTCACACAGTTTCAAAGTACCCTCCAGCTCACGCTGGGAGGGTAATAAATGTAGGTTGTGTAGCCACTATAAACTACGCACCCCTACACACAAGGACTGTTCCCACAGTCTCAAATTCTCCCCCAGCTCACCTAAATATTATCAGCCCTAAAATTTAGAAAGAAATGTATTTATAGGATGTACAGAAATCACCCTTGTACCTAAAGACAGACTTTAGATAGATATCTTAATAGACTTTAATCTTGATGCTGCAGGCCAAAAGGATATGCTTATGTCATATGCACATTTTTGCAAACTGAAATCTAACTGAGCCAGCCGACTGAGAATTGTTTGTGGAGTTACTCATATGGACTGGCCAGAGGGCAGTGCTACATATGGAAAGTCCCTGCGGAGGATCCAACCTAGCCAGGGTGGATACAACACCAACAGGGACGGCATAGTGGGATCTGCCAAGGGAAAGACATGGGCTCGCCAAACGGGATGCCGTCTAGAATGTGTATTCTTCCACGGTATGGCTCCCTGTGGCAACTCCGTGTCTTTCCCTTGGCAGAGCCTGCTCTGCCATCACTGACCGGATGAGTCTCCCCCCTGTTATAGTCTGGAGCCACCTCAGTGACATTCCATATGTTGTACTGCCCAGTAAAACACCCAGTCCATATATGTATCCTCCACATGTATACCTCCCTACGAGCAGGATGTGGCTTCCGCAGTGTCTTCCTTTCCCCAAAAGGGCATGCTTTCCCAGTGTTATCCAAGTCTGACTGAGTGGATCTTGCGGAACAACAGTGACTTCCCTGGCCTAAGCTCTGTTCCATTTCCGCCTCAATAATGCAGGGGGATCAGGTGGCTTTTGTCTAGGCACTGGAAGGTGGCAGCACTAGTGGCATTGACTTCGTCGAACGTGAGCGACTGAAAGGGAACGTCTTGGTTATGTATGTAACCCTTTTTCCCTGAAGGAGGGATTGGAGACATAGTCCCGTCGCCACTATTGCTTGACCACCGCTGGCTCCGGGCTCTGCAGGCTCCTCAGCAAAATACAAATGGTGCATGCATTCACTTCCGTATTTATACCCGCGCTGCTGGGCAGAGTGTGAGATGCAAAGCTCGCACGCCAATGTGCATTGGCTCGTTTTGTCAATACTCAAAGATGACAGGCTCCCTAAGCGTGATCCCAATCAGTCGACACTTCGACTATGTCTCTGTTCCCTCCTTCAGGGAACGAGGGTAACCGGGACGTTAGTACGTGCAGAGGTTTTTTGCCCAATAATTAGAAACTCTGTTTTTTTCAGAGTAGTAGGAAATTACTAGTCATCCAAATTTTTATATCAGCTTTGCATTCCGTTAATTTTGTGAATTGGTAAGTTTTGTCGGGTTGCAAAGGAATATAGAGCTGAGCATCATCAGCATGACAGTGAACACTAATCCCATTCCTAATGATATCTCCCAAGGGTAGGATGTACAGGGTACAAAGAAATGGTTCTAGTTCTGATCCTTGTGGTACTCCATACTTAACTTGTGATTGATATCGAATCAGTCCAGAAACTCTCGGCTCCGAAGCGAAAGTTTAGAGAGTGTTTCTCTGCATTCGTCCTATGTACCCACAGCACGGGGCGTCGTTCGGGATGCAAATCTCACTCGCCAATGTCCATTGGCTGTTTCTGTTAACACTCAAAGGTGATAGGGCTCTCAGGCGCGATCCCAATTTGTCAGTCACTGGCGTAACTCGTAGGGACTGAATAGGATCTGAATCCACACTTCAGCTGAACAATGACACTATTTTAGTTTTGCTGCCGAAGAGGCGAAATGAACTGTTTGCATAATTGAATCATTTTCCTGTTATCACTGTAAAGCTGCTTTGAAACAATATGTATTGTATAAAGTGATATATAAATAAAGGTGACTTTATTTAAAGAAATTATTTAATCAAAGGATTAAAAGGGATTTAAGGGAATAAAGAAAATAAATAAGAACGAGGAAAGAAGTTCTAGCTCTAATAGCCTAGTTGTTAAGTAATCCATTTAAACTCTTAGAAAATAATATTTTATTAAAAAATTTGCACACACTTTTCTTATTTGTATGTCTAAAATATCAAAACCGTAAAATGTTTCTTGGCTTGTAACATTCAGTTATGAATGACATGCATGATGTAAATTATAGCATATTTTCAAATAAAAATGACAAAATCCATAAAAAAATTGAAGTATATAGTATGAGTTTAGTACACTGTATATTACTGTGGGTCATTGAACAAATCTATCGTAAAACA
The DNA here is from genome assembly GCA_031834385.1 of Semotilus atromaculatus. Classification (NCBI taxonomy): domain Eukaryota; kingdom Metazoa; phylum Chordata; class Actinopteri; order Cypriniformes; family Leuciscidae; genus Semotilus; species Semotilus atromaculatus. Next base: position 22,783,884 of record JAULUF010000022.1, read on the forward strand.
GTTTTAACTGTTTAACGTAAAACGTAAAATATTAAATGTTTAGCTACTTGCATCTTACCACGCATTCTTTGTGTCCAAGTGTCACGCTGGAATTCACACTCAGCTTCAATGGTCTTCATTGAACAATAAGCCCCACCTTCTTTGATCTGATTGGTCATCTCAATCATTTTGACAATGACGAGCACTGTTAGACCGCTTACGTCGACCAGCCTTAACTTTTTAATCTGTTTGTCATCATAACAACAAACAGAATGCTGCATAATGGAGTGCAGCAGAGCGGCATCAAAAATATCAAATACTGGGTGGGACAATTTTGCCATTTCTAATTATCGAGGGGGAGGGGGGACTTGTCACCCTCAATGCCTTTGGTGGTTACAGCACTTTTTAAAAGACAATTAAAATTCAGCAATAATTTTTATTCATATAATTAATTACTAAAATAATGACATATTGTCTTCAGTAGAGCTGCTTTACAGCTGAAGTTGTTTTATAATTAATGGATTTTGTAACATGAACTGTTTTTAAAGCTGTTTTGAAACTATCTGTATTGTATAAAGCTCTATATAAATGAATGTGACTTGCTTATAAACACATTTCGACTCTTATTGCAAGATGCCAGATCCCAGATGCTGTCACATGTCTCGAACCAATCCAGCTCGGTTCTTGTTCACATATCTGCATCTGGTTAGCGTTCTATTGATCCTGTGAGATAGAGATTACTTCTGACCCACTAATTAACCTCTTAATCCTCCATCCTGCCCTATTCACAGCCCTGTTTGTTTTAAGGGTTAGGAATTAAAGCAGGGGTGATAACCCTTTTTCAATTTTCTTCTAGTTTGTAAGTATCATCGCCTCATTGACAAAGTATTGTTTTGAGGTGAAACTTAAAAATATGTGACACATTGCTATAGTTGCAGGTACATATCGTTTTTGGAAAGACACAATCTGGTTTTAATCGGGTTGAAACTGGTCTAAATTGCACAATTAGTGGATCATGAACAATAGATTTGTTTGGTTGGAAAATTTGATTGCCTTTATGAATCTCATTAGAGAATATATTTAGGAGATGCTTGTCATGCAAAGCCTGTGGATACAATTGAGATGTAGAGAGCAGACGTCTTGAGGACTGATGGTTTGAGCGTCTTGCTCTCTTATAAGAGCAATCGTCTGCCGGAGCATTGGTGTGGTCTGTCTGCTAAGTGCAGTAAAATGTAAAACTATATGTGCCCATTATGCTTATGATAAAGATAATGAATTATAATGATATAAGCATAATCAAGTGTTTTTGTAACCAATAATGTAACTGAAAGCAGCTGACAATTAAAAAAATATTTCACATACACTGGATAGGAATTGTAAGCCTGTAGCATAAAGACACGGTGCTAAGTTATAATAAGCTCTAACAATAAATATCACACACATTGTTGCCTTTGGCTTGCTCAGTTGGGGATATTCAAATTAATTAACCAATCATTAATAACATTGATTAGCCCTTCCAAACTTGGATGTCTTTTTTATTTTATTGTTTTCCACTAATAAACAAACATTGTTATGTTGTTTTGATTGATATTGTGAAGCTGCTTTGATACAATCTGTATTGTGAAAAGCGCTATATAAATATACTTGACTTGACTTGACTTGACACACATTTTTTGGCAAAATAAAATATTTTTTATTTACATTGAACTTCAAATATTTGTATTCACACTTGACAAGTATTAATGATATGATATGAATGAGAAATTACTCAGTTTAGTTTGTCACATTGCCCTCTGGATGATTTTGGGTAAATTAAGGTAATGTAAGCCAGCATCATTTTGCAGACTGATGTGTTTAGGAACAGGTTTGATGTCGGAAATATGCTTGTTGTCCCTTAAAATGTCGTCTAGAAAGGCGGCTCACTAGGATTCGGAAAAGAGGTTATGGTTTGGCAATATGTGCCAACACGAGTTAATTTCTTGCAGTTGAAACAGTTTTTTTATTACCCGTCTTTTTTTCCAGTTGGCTGAATGAAAATATTCTATCAGCAGTCCTAACCTGATGCTGGTCTTCATTTGCTGCAGATTACGAAATTAAGATGATTAGTTAATTGATCAGTGCCCTTGATTTACTCTAAGCAGTGGCTAAATTATGTCTAGATCAGCACCATATTGATCAGTTATGTCTAGATCACTAATAGCATTGATCAAGGCCTCTTGCCAAGGCTAGCCAGTGACAGCTTGTAGGTACGGCGGGCTTGATTCTCTTGTAAATCACATTGAGTCATTATGAGTCCCTCACTGTGGGTCTTTTGTCTTTGTGTTGTTGAGAGTCATTGGTGAGGTTGGGGAGTCTTCTAGGGATGAGACGGTATTGTTTTGGTCTTTCCCTCAGGTCACCCTGGCTGTGTGTTTAAGGTGGCCTCAGCGAAGCTCACTGCTCAGGTAACGCTAGGGACATCTGGCTCAGGAAGCCATGTCAACCCAGGCCCTATCCCCAGTGCTATGAGGGCCACCATCCGAAAACTGTACATGACCAGCCTTGAACCCCAGGACCTCAAGTGATCGATCCAGGAGGGAATAAATTGGTTGAAAACTCTCTAGTAGGTGCATAATCATGCAGACCTACCAAACTGAACACTTCCTACATAAGCCAACGATCCATGTGCTGAGACAGAGAGAGTGTGCCTGTAGGGTTATGGAGGTTTTTCTCGAAAACATATCAAGTAAAGTTCTCATGTTCTTGATTACTGGGTATTTTTAGGATCTCCAGTGATCTATGTCGGATCAATCATCTTTGAGGTTTTTGAAATTTTGATTGTGGGAGTACTTTACTTTTTTGAATCTAGGTAAGTTCATAATTTTTCTTGTCACTGAACTTTTTCAGAATGAGTTTCCTGTTTTAGGTTATGATAACCTGCAACTGCAGACCAAAATAACTGTATATATATATATATATATATATGTTTCTGTATGTATTGGAACAGTCATGGATATATTTAATTACTGGGCATAAAATTATTTACAATTGGATAATGATTATATGCAATTAGGTGAAAATGGGCTGTGAAAGGGCACTGGAATGCTAGTTGTTTAAAATACAATTTACCTATCAAGATCTAGAGCAGTTTAACCATTTTGTCTGCCCTGTTAGTCTAAAAAACAACATGTAGCGATTAAGCATTTCATTAAAGCGTTGGTGCTTTTCAAGATTTCTAACCTGAAAAAAATGTTTTTAGATGTTTTCTTGTTTTCCTCAATGTATTTTGTATAGATATCTTTTACAAATCGCATACTGAAAATATATTTCTAAATAATGATATTCCACAAGCCAATTTTGTTTTCATGCACCGCCAGATTGTTCAGATGTTTACTAATGTGTCTGAATGTTGTTTTTGGCGGTTAAAGTCTTTCTAAAATCCCTGTAAAGATTAAGCTTATGTGAGACAGTTACCTCATCAAAAAGTTAAACTGGTATCAGGCTCTGTTGTAGAGAGAGGCTTTGCCTCAGGAGCCTTTGCTAAAAACAGCTGTTACCTGCTGGTCACTTATTCTGTCTTAACTCTCAGCGTCATAACCCAGTTTCCACCTCAGAATTAAATTGATATTGTGCACTGTTTTATTGTGTGTTGCCGAAGCTAATAGAGACAGCAGTACTTACTGATGCTACAGTATCTCGATTGAAGCTTGGGAGAGTTTTTATACTCCATCTTTATATAATTTGAATGTATTTCAAGTTATATAGAAGTTACATTTGTATTACAGTTAAAATTACAACAGAATATATGTTAACCTCAATTTTCAAATTATAAAGCATGTATGTAAATGCACTTCAATGACAAGTGCAGTGTCCAGTCCAGTATACTTCATAACTCACCACATTTCAAAATAAATTATCTTGTATCTTCTGTGGTAATACACAGAAAGCCACAGATGATTTTAACTTGTAACTTAAAATATTATTTTTAAGTTTAGTACTAACTAACTAACTAAAACTTTTATACGTGTAATATATGGTTCTTTTTTAATAAAAATGTAAATTAAAATTATATTTGACATTTAGGAGATGTAATTATCAAATGCAATTACCTGATGCAATATGTCTTGAAAATAGTCAATTCTGTAATCAAAATGGACCTCATCTGATCGTTATTTTTTTCCGTAGGACATTCTCAGACTGACGGCAAAACAGGTCCACATTTTATTAATTATGTGGTTATTTCTATGAAGTTATGCATAAGTAAATGCCGCCCATGGCTGAAACCCTCACATGTGTCACGAGTCATTGCACAGCTTCATTTAGGATTAGGACAAATAACAATCAATATGACTGATCACAGCTTAAGATCAGTGCCTAAAACGCCTCATATTTGAAATCAATAAACTTTGACTTTTGGGATTGTGATTGTTATCTTACTATTTTAGAACGCTTGGTCTGATGGCAAATTTAACACGATCTGATCTATTCAACGGTTCGTTGTACACATGTATGACAGTCTTCCTGTCTAAGGATGTGTCGCCTCCGGCTGTTCAACCTCCTGGATTTGTCCGGTGTCAGATTAAGAGAGCGTGCTCAAAATCTTTCACCCAATTTGGCAGGGGCGAGGGGCAAGTGGGGCGGGTGGATTCTGCATATATAAGAGCCGATGTCCTACAGACACTTTTCACGTAGTATGCTTCATGATTTCATGTCAGCTCTGATATCTGTATGCACATCCGTGCGAGCGCCAATCGATTTTTTTTTTTAAGTGCATTAACTGTACCGGTTTTGTTGCATTGACTTAAGCTTTTTAAATAGTTTTTTTGTGTGTGTGGTTGTGCCTTTGAAGATTTTCATAATGAATTACTGCATGTCAGACATGTATGACATAGCCCAAGGTGTGAATGGGGGATATGCAGTGCCGCCCGGAGGTGAGTACTGCATGTATGGTGGCGAAGGGCCTGGTTTCACTCACTGTGAGCCACAGCCATTACACCACCATCCTCCCAGCATGGAGCAGGCCTGGCCGCCCAGCCAACCCTACGGGTGCCCGTTCAATGGGGGCAACCCTGTGTTCAAGAGTGAGTTATGCTCCATGGAGGTGCCTCTCAGTCACTACCACCAACCAGACTACTACTCTGATGGCAGGCCAGACTTCTCTCAGATGCAGTGGATGCAGGGGCCACACAGGAAAGGTATCGCAAGCTCTAGAAGAAGCATAGAGGTGTGCTGTACCAAAGTTTTGTCTTTTCTTTTTTTTCTTTTTTTTTAGGGGGCTGACTGTTTGCAAACATGTAAACAGTGTACACGTGTAGTAGTCTAATATCTCAGTCCAAAAAGTTCTGTGTTTAAACTCGGATGTGCTCGGTTGAGATCTGATTAAGAATATTTTGATTTATGACTAAAATAGTGTTTTTGTTATTGGTGGTGGTGTTTTTTTTTGTTTTTGTTTTTGTTTGACATTGAAGACTGATTAAAAATGTGTTAGTTAATTATACCATCCATTTGTGCCAGTTACAAAACTTGGTCCCACTTTATATTAAGTGGCTTTAAGTACTATGTACTTACATAGAAAAATAAGTACAATGTACTTATTGTGTTAATGTTGTATTGTAAAACACTTTTGCTGCTATTGAGATGTGTTACGGGTAAGGTTAGGGACAGGTGTGCTGGTATGGGTCGATTTAAGAGTAGGTTAAGGTGTAAGGGAAGGGTCAACTGTGTAATTACAAATGTAATTACATAAATTAATTACAGTTGTAATTACATGCAGGTATTTTCAAAACATAAGTACAATGTAAAAACATGTATGTACACAATAAGTACATTGTATCAAAGTAGTAACTTCAATGTAAGTACATAGTACTTAAAGCCACTTAATATAAAGTGGGACCCAAAACTTAATCAATCTGAGCAAGTATTGGAAAAGCTGTCATTATGATGTTATAATAGTAAACTGAACCTAAGTGCCTCTTTCAAAGACGTAAGTTCAGGGAGCTAGTTTGGCATTGTGTAGTGTATTGATCTTCAGGGTTGGATGGAGGTTTGGGTGTATGTTGTATTGATTTGTAAGGACACAGACAGAGGAACAGAAGGTTTGAGCTCCTGTCCTGCCACTGACCTCATCAAAAGACTTATTGATCACATATATATTCCTGAGCTGCTGCAAGCTGCCTGAACGTATGTGTCTTAAAACTTGTATTTTTGTTGTTGTTGGGTTTTTGTCTCAATATTCAATTCAATTCAATTCAAATTTATTTGTATAGCGCTTTTCACAATACACATTGTTTCAAAGCAGCTTTACAGAAAGTGCATTAAAAATGTACATAGAAAATACAGTTAGTTCATCATGTATTAATTTAGGGCATAACATATCGCCGGCGTTGAGTCATCTCTTCACAGGCGTCGAGTCGTCTCTCCACAGGCGTTTAGTCGTCTCATCACAGGTGTTGGATCATCCGAAGTCTCCGTGAGAGGCTGGATACAAACTGGAGCTGACAAACGCTATTTACCTCGGGACTTGCGTCCCGAGATAACAGCAGAAAGGCAAATGAGAAATTATTAGCATAGCTGATGTTCATAATATTAATGCATTCGATCTGAATCGGCAGTAGTATAGAAGGTAAGCATTATGTGAATGCTTGGTTAAAGAGATGCGTCTTTAATCTGGTTTTAAACTGGGACAGCGAGTCTGAACCTCGAACAATATCAGGAAGGCTATTCCAGAGTTTAGGAGCTAAATGTGAGAACGCCCTCCCTCCTTTAGTGGACTTAGATATCCTAGGAATGACCAGAAGCCTAGAATTTAGTGATCTTAAAGAGCGCGACGGATTGTAGGGCGATAGAAGGTCCGTTAAATAGACTGGAGCTAAACCATTTAGGGCTTTATAGGTCAGTAGCAATACCTTGTAATTGATACGGAACTTAATAGGTAACCAATGTAGAGATGATAAAATTGGTGTTATATGATCATATTTTCTTGATCTAGTAAGAACTCTAGCGGCTGCATTTTGGACTAACTGTAGCTTGTTTATTGAGGATACAGGACAACCAGCTAATAAAGCATTACAGTAATCTAGATGTTCTTATATCTATCAATATAAGAACATTCAGTTTTTTTTTTTTTCTTTAATACTTTTTCCTTCTATTCTTTCTCACATGGCTCACACAGGTTTCCCACAAAACTCAACATATCTCAATTTATCATTTTTTTTTATTTATTTTAAATATATATTTTTAAAGATTTTTAAGATAACTTAATGAATGTGGTTAAATGGCAAGAAAGAGTGCACCACCTCTTAAAAGACTAATTGTTTTGTTTTGTTCTGTATCTTGAGTTTTAGTGCTGTTTTATCTTTAGTGCTGTTGTATCTATTTTTATGCTGATATTTCATTTCAGTTTCAGTTACATTTGCATATTTTAATAAAAATGTGTACATTACTTTACTTGTAACTGTTTATAGGGTACATACCAAGTTACCTGGACAAGGATGAGCTGTGTGTTGTGTGTGGGGACAAAGCAACTGGCTACCATTACCGTTGCATTACCTGTGAGGGCTGCAAAGTGAGTGTTTCAAATGTATTTGAGTTCAGCCGTTCTGTTCTCTTAGAAAAGCACACAGTAGCATTAATGACAAATTTTATTAATGTACAATACACATGACACTCTGTTTACACTACTTCATTATGATATGTATAAGAAGGGCCATGCTCAGCAATTAAAACTGAAATCTTCTTTTTAAGGGTTTTTTTCGACGCACAATTCAGAAGAACTTAAACCCAACATACGCTTGCAAGTACGAGAGAAAGTGCGTCATTGACAAAGTCACCCGCAACCAGTGCCAAGAATGTCGCTTCAAGAAATGCATTGCTGTTGGCATGGCAACAGACTGTGAGTGTCCTAAAGTCAAAAACACTTGAATAGCCTTGTGCCCCTGTTAATTGATGATTCTGTACAAGCACTTCTGCTGTCTCAACATTGACAAAAAGTGGCTTTGTGTTTGATTGTTAAAAAGACAGACATTGTAGCTCTTGCAAACATTTTGTTGTTCCTCCAGTGGTGTTGGATGACAGTAAGCGTCTAGCCAAGCGGAAGTTGATCGAGGAGAACCGTGAACGCCGGCGCCGCGAGGAGATGCAGAAGACGGTGTGGGACCGGCCGGAGCCCACGCAGGAGGAGTGGGAGCTGATCCGGGTTGTCACAGAGGCACATATGGCCACAAACGCTCAAGGCAACCACTGGAAACAGAAGCGTAAATTCCTGGTGAGAGGTCTCTTCCCTGATGACTGCATCATTGATGTACAGTGATGTATCTTGTGTTTTAGGATGTTTTTTGTTTGTTTGGTTTGGGTGCGATTTATATTTATATTTTTCTTTTCTTTTTTTACCCTACCACAACCTTAGATTCACCTTCCCAACCGCACAATTCCCAAGCCCTTCCACACCGCTGTTCCCATTGTTAATATGTCCATGTTTTTGTATCTCCTTGTAGAGTGGGGAGTGTTAGATGGACGCTGGAGAATCTCTACCACAAAGGCAGCAGAACTAACTTTAATGGAACACCTTTGTCCTTCTTTCTCAAGCTCTGTTTCCTAAACCCAAAACTGTTTTCTCATGTTTGTTTGTTTCTTTTCTGATATTCTTCTCTGTCTTTTTCTAACCAAGTTTCTAATGGTTTCATAATTGATCTTTTCTCTTGAATCTAACTGTCCTCAACAGATTGAAGTTCTGTTTGAGGACTCTTTTAACACTGCTGTGGGTTTCCATGGGAAGTTTACTTGCTTTCTATTTGGCAATTACGTTTACCTCAAAGTTCGTAATTCCACTAGTTTCTTAATTCTGTTACAGCTATAATATTTCAAATTTAAAGGTGACGTGCATTTGTATTTTCTGTCACTAGAGTGGCGGAAATTACAAACGTCACTTAAACTTCAGTATGAAAAAATATTTTAGTGTTGGCAAGGTCAATTAATTTCTGTCTGTTTCATAACTCTGGATTTTTTCCCAGCAAGCAATAGCCATCATTTTATCGTCTAGGTTAACTATAGACCCGATATAGTCCGGCTATGAGTAACACACTTCTAGACAAAATAACCTTGAATTTGGTTATTACCAAAATAACTTGATGTATGATATTCCATCATGGAAGCAAAGTCAACATTGATTACAAGGTGTTTTGTTTAATTTCATTTGGTGTTTCATTTCATATGATCTAATTGATGACTAGTCTAATCTTGGGCTATGGTTAGACATCAATAAAATTTTCACTGACAGCCCAAATTTCACCTTGTTTTAAACCAGACATCTGGGCTGTGTTCGGACAGCTATTAGACGTCTTTTTAACGTAAAAATGCTTGCTTTAGCATTACTCAAAAATGTTCTTTAAGGTAAAAAAGACGGAAGTCTTACTAAATATTACTGCTTATTATGTAGTATATTGATAAATATAAATACATTTTTACTTTTAGTTCTTGCACTAAACATTTTGAATTTATAGCAAAAGTTGACCTCATTCATAAAACACAAGCAGAGTGAATTTCTATATTAATTGTTCATAAAACATTCTTATGCAAATTGTTGCAATGGTTTTACAGACAACTTTTTAAAAAATGTATTCTGCTCATGAATTATGATTTAAGCCCTTTGTCTGTTTGAACAGACTATTAAGCCACTTCAGATATTATCAGGAATAATTGGCTGGAAAGGATTAAGGGCTGAAAAATATAAACAAAAAAATTTGAGATAAATCGCCCAGTCCTAGTTTTCATATATTGTGAGGTAGAACATAAAATTAACAGCAAATTTGCAGTAAATGTTTTTGTACTTTGAATCCTAAATTTCTGTATACAGTTATTCTGTATGTAATATTATATGATGATTATATTATATAATAATATACAATGATGATTTGATTTTAAAGCCTCAAAATCCATGGAAACTCCACGCAAACTCACTATCTCACTGTCATTTTCTGTCTGCACTCTCACCTGTCCAGTTTAAACTTGTTCTTTTTAGTTGACTTGACTCGGGTTCTTCATTGAAACTTCACGATCCCTGTTGATTGCCCAACAGGTCGAGGAAGCAATGCTACTTAATGAAATAACATGTAATTTATTCTGTACTTCTGACCAGAGTGCAGTGGGGGTGAAGGAAGCAAAGGTAAGAACCAGCAGAGCAAACACATTTATTTATATTTTTATCCAAAAGAACGCTCTCTCAAATTCTCAGCTGCTTCCATTTCTGTCACGTTTTTTTTGTTTGTTTGTTTTCTTGCGGATAAATTGACATGCTGAATGCTTGAGGCATTTGTTTGGAGTGTTTATGTAGCTCTCTGCTCACTGTGTCAGAATGAAGGTGTACACAGAAGAGGAAAGTTGAATAATTGTCTAATGTCAAAAGGGAACATCAGGCTGGTTTGGCGCTGTGCTCAGCTCCCAATCTTCTTTTACCCTCAGTCTGGCTTTTTTTTTTTTTTTGCTCTGTCTTTCACATCACAATTTTCTGGTCAGAAGGTCACAAATCGTAATAAATTCTTTTTTTAAAATTCAAATATCAGTGGATAACCCTAGTCAATGAGCTCCCCAGCAGAAGGAGCTATCCAAGACGCTTCTCTGCTCTGATAGTCTAGTTTAAGTTTCTCATCTTTCCTCTTTTCCCTCTTAATAACTGGGCTTTACTCTTGTTTCATTGACATGTCTTGCTGTAACTCTGGCCTTCTTTGTGCTTTAGAGGGGAATGAGGATTTGCTGTATCATACCTTCGTCTCTGTGAATGTTCATTTCCTATAAGTACCCGTGTTACTGAGCACACTACCTCTCCCCTTCCTCTCGTTTCAGCCAGAGGACATCGGTTCGGCACCCATCGTCAACGCACCAGAAGGGAGCAAAGTGGACATAGAAGCCTTCAGTCAGTTTACAAAAATTATCACCCCCGCAATTACTCGTGTTGTAGATTTTGCCAAAAAGCTGCCAATGTTCTGCGAGGTAAGAAACCTGTTGTACATTGCATCAAACAACACATTCTCACTCCTAACCCGTAACATATGGACGCTTGGTCAGGACCCCTTCGCGTCACTTTTTAACGCACAGGGTACTACTTTAGCATAATGTATAATTTCATAGATATTTTGGAGCACCTAATCCCTCCCCTAACTTAAACCTAACCTCTTCTCAAAAATATAAAATACGTAACAGGCAATTAAAAGTGCAGTCATAGGTATTTATTGCAGAAAACAGTTTAAAACTATAACAGATAACTTGTCGTATTTCATGTCTTCTGAAGCCATACGAAATATTTATGTGAAGAACAGAGTGGAAAAATACTGTATATACCCAAATGTTAGCATGATGCAGTCGGTCACGAGGCATACGAGAGCCAATGCCATTTCACAATCAAAACCTATGTAACGCTTATTCAGGCGTGAATTTTTAAATGTATTCAGAGGATTTAAGCTTTACGGTGGATGAGACAGGAGACAGTCTTTTGGGTCTGTTCCTCAAACAAAGCAATTGTTTGACCTTTGAACACTTGGAATATTTGTACTTTTTAAATAAATTGTGACTGTAGTTGTATCTGTCCGTTATAGCCTTTGTTTTATATTATATAATATACAAATGGCTAGGTTTAAGAATTGGGTTACATGTTAAAAATGTCTAAATAGTGTAATATAAATAAAATTACTATATAAATTACATTTATGTCATAATGGCAATTATACACAAATACATCATTTTATCATGACAATAAAAATCCCATGCCAATAGCGTCTGTGTATGTTGCCGAAGATTTTTTATTGAAAGCAGTACCCTGCATGTTGAAAAACGCTAAAGGCCTCCTGGCCAAGTGTCCATATGTGATGAGTTGGGAGTGAGAACATTTTGCATTAAACGTAGAAAATTACAGTAAATCCTTCAAAACCTAGCTTACATCCAACCAAATGGTTGATCGATGTAAATTTGCATAGGCCTTCTGTACAAAAATCAAAGCCGAAAATGCATCAAAATGAGGTGAAGAATTTAACAATGAGATCAAATGCATCATTTTTGAAGCTTGACAGTGACCCATGTTTGGATACACAATAATACATATGAAGAGTTCAGATGCAAAAGCCTCTAAGTGCCATCTGAAATTTTCTTCTAGAATGATAATTTTTATCAAGCTTGTTTATTTAAGTTCAATAATTTCACTTAAATGACAATTAATAGGTCATTTTCATAAATTAGTACATTCACTTAAATATACAAGCTTGATAAAAATGATCATTCTAGAAGAAAATTTCAGATGGCACTTAGAGGCTTTTGCATCTGAACTCTTCATATTATGACTGTGATTATTGTGTAATTGTTCAGCTGCCTTGTGAGGACCAGATCATTTTGCTGAAGGGTTGCTGTATGGAGATCATGTCTCTGCGAGCGGCGGTGCGCTATGATCCCGAGAGCGAGACTCTAACGCTGAATGGGGAGATGGCTGTCACACGGGGCCAGCTCAAGAACGGGGGTCTGGGTGTGGTCTCAGATGCCATTTTTGATCTGGGTGTCTCGCTTTCCTCATTCAACCTCGATGATTCTGAGGTGGCGTTGCTCCAAGCCGTGATTTTGCTTTCCTCCGGTTAGTTCCATCTTCATTTTTCAAATTTAATTAAATACATTCATTATTGTTCTTATCCATCACATTGTGGTAAAATGTGTACACAAAAACTAAAAAAATATTGCAAATATTGCACAAAATCTTGTCTCTGTGCTACAACTCTTTTTTTATGAACATTAAAACAAGGAATGCAAAATGTGCTGGGCGGGGTGTAAATTCAGGTTATCCCGTGCTCTTTCGGTGTAGGGATGGTTCAGCTCCTTAAAAAAAACAAAAAAAAACAGTCCAAGGTACTCGTGTAAATTGTTTTAGAAAAATATAAAAAGCCTTTATTCTTTCATGGCTTAGGTATTTTAAAAACTGTGACAAGCAACTCCACATTTGAATTCCAATAAATATCAGAATATCCTTGTGCATGCAAACACAGTCAGGAAGGGAGGCATAAATGTCATTGCTGTAATAAAGAAGGATGTACTATGACTAAAATTATCATTTTTAACAATGAAAAAAAGCTTGTTCTGGTGAAACTCATAAAGAAGTGTCTTTGTTTTCCTTCATGATTGATTAATGTTAGTTGTGAATATGAAACGTGACTTCCACCAGGAGTACTTTTAAAAGCTATAAGCCCAGCTGCAGCAGGTCTTCCTGAGTGCCGATTACCCAGGATTACACAGGCCACTGAGGAGAAACTACATAATAACGCTATTAAAATTGGATTATACTTCAGCTGAGAATGTCACAATCAATAGATAAAGTCTTCAATGCCCACATACACTCCTATATGGATTTGTTATCGATTCCTGCGCATTTAAACAGATTGTCCAGTGTTGCAGCTGGCCGAACCCAATCAGTGACTTAAAGCCATTTTTTGATAATTGGCTAGTGTCCTAAAGGTCTTTCTGATTGGTTTTAAAGAGAGAACAAAGGAGATGATTTTCTTTTTATATATAATTTTTCTGCTTTAACACATAAAATGTTTCCAGCACTGTAACCCATCAGATGTTATTGGTCATGCAGAAAACCAATAACAGCTAGACTGCAATAGTACCTTCTAATTCGGCATGGGATTTTCATTTTTGTTTTAAGTGTGTAATTTCTAGCACACTGATGGCACCTATGTACCTGTTATACCTTGTAAATGTAGCGCTGCACAGTTCTTATTTAAATTGTGTGGGCATGTTTGTGGCATTGTCATCATTTACTCACCCTCATGTCACACTAAACCTGTATGACTTTCTTCTGTGCAACATAAAGTTATTTTGAGAGATGTCTTAAGTGTTTTCTTGTTTTGTTTTTCAAATAAATGCTATAAACAGGCACACTTCAACGGGCTGGTGTTTACACACACTTTTCTTCAGGATGTTAAACTAGAATAGAAATAAATTTTATAAAAACCTTTAACAGCTGCTTTTTATTTAAAGTGAATTTGTTTTAATTCAAACTGGAACCGCCCATCATCTCTTCTCCTCTGTTTCATCGACAGATCGTCCAGGTTTAACAAGCGTAGAACGGATAGAGCGTTGTCAGGAGGAGTTCCTCTTGGCCTTTGAACATTACATCAACTACCGTAAGCACAAGGTGGCTCACTTCTGGCCCAAGCTGCTGATGAAGGTGACAGACCTGCGCATGATTGGTGCCTGCCATGCCAGCCGTTTCCTGCACATGAAGGTGGAATGTCCCACAGAGCTCTTTCCGCCCCTCTTCCTGGAAGTGTTCGAAGACTGATGGCCAACCAATCAGGCCAAGCTGCTCCCACCAACACCAACACCAACCTCCACAAATCTGACCTCCCCTCTAACTCTGTGTTCCTATTCCTGGTCACATGAACTGGTCCTTTTCCTGGTCACTACTGAGCATCATTTCATTCCATAGTTTTAGGAGTAGCTCTCTGGCCTAATTTGAATGGAACCATTCCTTTTACAAAGCGGGTACATGTGAATAGCGTTACAGTTTGTTTTCTTTCACTCTTTGTAAAAAAAAAAAAAAAAAAAAAAAAAAAAAAAAACTTCTGTTATTCAATTTTGTTTCCAATGATAAATTGTTTTTTTTCTGATCATATTCTTTGATGCCATTTAAGTAAGATGTATTAACTATGCATTTGGGTTTCATGTCACGTCAAGAAAAGAAAAAAGACAAATAGCGCCAGACTACAAAGGGCATAGCAATTGCATAGCAATACCTTTTTTCCTTTCACTTCCCTTAACTGTTGGTTGAAATGCCTTTTCATGCTCACATTAAGACAGAGGTTGGTAATAGTTCTGTTCCAAAACTCAATGAGCTGCCTACCTAGGCAACATTTCCCTACGTTCAGACTGTACAAAAACAAAATCACGACTGAGGTCTCTTTAATATCTCAATTGTTTGTCCTAGAAAAGATCACTAAAGGGTACGCGACATTTGGTAACTTCAATTTTCCTGCTGCTCTTGAGAGGAAGACCACAGTAACATTACATATTTTCTGCCTCAATAACAATTTCATTCAAAGTCAGTCAAATTCAATACGAACTCTCATCAAATTCTATCAAGACCTAATGATCTGCTGCTATCCACATTCATTTTATAGCTCTGTACTCTTACAATTTTAATAATTTGTGTCTAAAAAATTTTTTATGAGAAAGTTGTAGAAAGTGCACTGAGAATTCCAAAGAGCACCCTTGGAGCAATAAAATGGTAATGTGGTCAGGAGACAATGGTACTGATGTAATTTTTTGACCAAATTCTAAGGCAGCATTGCATGTATTAATGTATTAATTCTGATTAAAGGAAATCCCAGAATGCACTGTGACAAGCTCAGTGAGGGACAAAGGGATGAGAGAAATCTTTCAGAGAGAAAAATTAATTCAATACCAAAAAGTATATAGATTAAACAGTTAGCAATTAGCAACGTAATTTTTCACCCAATATGTGTGTGCAGTATGTATCTAGGAATTGCACAGATTAACAACATGCTAACTCTATTAGATCATTATTGTGAGTTTCCCCTTTGTTCATGTGAGGAGCACTGATTTGGAGAGTCCGACATAGACAGATGTTTTGTGTGCCATACAAATACTATATCACTTGTCAGGCTTCATTTCATTTGTGATGCTTTCTTTGAAAGAAGCATAATGTAGGCAATAGACAACAAAGCAGCTTACTAGAGCCGCGTTTCAACTAAAATTACCTGGAACATTTTGTCCCAGGAACTTTTTTCCCCCCAGACCTGTTGCTGTCTGCGTTTCCATCGTAGTCTAAAGTACTGTGAAGATTAGGCAAATTAGTCCGGTGATGTAGGACTGTGCGCAACTTTTTCCAGTTCCTGCAGAATTTCGTCCTCCTCATATAAGCCTAATAAAACCTGAACCTCGTCATCGGTCCATTGGTTGTATTTGTTAAACTCCATTGTTGATTGGAATAGCAAACAACTCTTACTGCACACACCACAACAGACTTTTAATGGTGGTTGAAATAAAATGCTGCGTGTAGTCAACCAATCAAAATGCTACATGAACTCAACCAATCAGCATGTTCAGCACCCAAGTTCCACCCCGAAAGGTCCTGAGCTCTGAAAAAGTACTACCTAGAAAGCAGGGACTTTATGAAGGGGAAATCTTTACCCGGAACTTCATTTAGACCCTGATCCCTGTGGTCGAAACACAGAGTACCACCCCAAAGTCCCTAGATCCTGGAGAAAGTTCCTGCGGTGGAAACACGTTTTTTGAAGGTTTTGGAATTAGAACTGTTCTCTAAAAAAAAGTGGCAAAGGTAAACAAAAAATTTCTTAATGGCAAAGTGGTATCGGTTTTAATGGTGGTTACAAAATCCTGTAAAATCCTGTTTCTTTGTCATTACACCTAAAAGCTTACTGGGCAAGCAGACCTTCATGATACCTTAGAGTTCACAGAGAGAGTAAATTCCAGTTATACGTTGTACATTAAAGTTTTTTTTTGTTTTTGATGATCTCAAATGTTGATCTATATCAACTTCATTAAAGCTACAGTCCGTAGTTTTTCCTCTTTGTCACCATCTCTGTTCGAAATCTGCAATTGCAGTTATTTGCGGAATTATCAACTTTACGTGGGTTGTAAATCGGCATGAAACAGCGCGGATGAACACAATGTTTTGAGGCGAGTGCTGTCAATCACCGCGCTGTGTGGATACTGTCATTCAGAATCACAGATTCACATTTTGAAAGTTTGACTAACATAAGAATTTTCACCGGAAAATATCTTCTGAAAAAGTAAGTAACATCCATTTTTGTTCTGATCAACTAAGGGGGAAAAAGCATTCGACATGTTAAGCGATCGTTAGATTTAATCAACGCGATTTACAGCAACCGTGCAAATTATAGCCTACTTTGTTCTCAAATTGTTCATGTTAACAACATCAGCATTGCGTGACTAACGTTGCATTTAATGTGTTTTATTACCTGTGTAGTTCAGAATTCATATTCTCCATAATAGCTAAACGAGAAAGGCACAACAAGGAAACTCCATAACTGTGTGAATTAAGAAAACAGTGGTACTGTTACACGATTGAACTATTGAAATGTCTTACTTGTTAAGCAGAAAAAGCCGTCTCTTCTTCCGTTTTGAACCCCTTCAAAACACGCAGTTCACGCACCTTCGATGTTTAAATCCTTGTGTTCGCATGAGACGGTTAATTTCTTTCTCTTTCTCTAGCCACCTTAAATCCGAAGTACGAAGTCTTTTGGGTTTTATAACTGGTGAATCTCCAGTTGACACTGATGATTGTTGTTTGGATCTTGAATTATGTAAAGTGCTGCGAGAAAAGCCTATACATATCTACACCTCCTCACGCGCAGTATAGCCGGCGAGCCGAAACACCTTCACTATGTGTACGGATGTGACGTAATGACGCAAAGACATGCTCGAATTTCCCGCGGAAACCCACCAGTACCACTGGAATTAAAATCATTATTACAAGCTAACCGTTTTGAATCTAGCTATGGCAAGCAGATAGATTTGAACACTGGCTGAAGATGTTTTTTTTTAAATAATTATTTTGGATTATTTTTAACTTAAAAAAGTTGCGGACAGCAGCTTTAAGGAGGAAAAAGATTTTTGACTGTTAAGTCAGCAGAAACACACATTAAAGACCATGAGAGACTCTCTAGACAGCAGCCACTAACATTAGCTCATAATGCCTCTATTAAGGTGCCAAAAACCTCCCTGAAAATCATACTCTGTTTGGACTTGTGTTGAGCTGCTTGGAGCAACTCAAGGTTATATTTGTACCCAGCCATTGTTATACTATTAAACCGCTGGGATGGATCTCTGTTCAGTTGAGTTTTTCTTTTCTTCTATAGCTGTCACACGATAAACCAAGGCAATGCTTCTGCTTGAACTTGTTGGTGCTATGAGTTTGCCGATTTTTACCTCCAGGACTGGTGTCAGTTATACTCTGAATTGTCTGGGTGATTGACACACGTAAATACACACAACGTTGAGGTCAGTGGTCAACCCCTCAATGTTCAGGGATGCTTTTGGATGTGTCTGTGATGTATCAGCTGTTTCTGTCCTGGTTTTCTTGTTTTACTGTAGTGTTTTAATCTTTATGGAGACATCCCTGTGTGCTGCAAATGTTTTTTTTAATCTCACATACCTCTGCTGATTCTCAAGAACCGCCAGAATTGTTTTAGTTTTTTTGCTGTTGAAAAATGGACATTAATTCAGAATCACACCTTAAAACGCACCACATGTCCATCAGTGTTAAAGTGATTCATTTTAAGCAATATAATTGCTCTAATGGTTTTACATGTTTTGGATTACACATACAAACGTATACGCCAACATAGATATTAAACAGACTCAAAGTCATTGCACAGACAATCAATGTGTCCACAGATAATGTTATAGAAAGATGTAGAGCGAAGTAAAGGCCACTGCCAGGGTCCAAAATTAACTTGTACACCATACTTGCCAGTGACGGGTCAGCTGACTCTTCACTCAGCTCCACACCAACTTGGTTGCGTTTGCTTAAGCAGGCAAGCTTGACAGAATGTTCCATAGGAACGTGCCCAAACTAAAAATGTATTTAAAAAAATAAAATAATTTACAGCTTTTCCCAAATCTATTTTTGTGTACAAAAGTTAAACAATTTGTGATTCTTTAGTAGATTTTAATAGTTTATATGTATTTTAATTGCTTGCACGTGAAATCCTGCATTTTTTTCTTACAATTTGATTTACACCATGTATTATGTTGTTGCTAATTATGTTACCAACCATCTGGCAAGTATGCTAAAGCCTTTTTTTTGTGCCATCACTTTGTGAGTGTTAATTTTGGACCCTGGCTACAGATCAGCACATGCATGCACAGAGAACCTGGGAGTAAGCAAGTAAATAAAAAACACAAAGCACTACAAAAATAAAGATGTTAATGGGGTAAAGGAAAGGCTGTATTTTTTCAGACTGCAGATATTTTTTACATGTTATATGCACAATATGAAAATTTTCCAGTTTTAAACAAGAAAACAAAAGACTGTCTTTTCTCAAAAATCTTTCACCATTCTCAAACAGGAACCCCAAGTCCTGTTTTATAACAATCCTGGTTCACTGGTGATGTCTCCTAATTGTGCGTTTTATCATTCTAAATTCATTGGTTAACCGTGTTGATGACAACTAATCAATACTTGTAACTAAAACTCAAAAGCGATTCTCAGTGGGTGTCGGAATGAAACCTAAAGCCCATAGTCAAAGAAACTGACTAGATCTCACCATGCAAAACTGAAAGAAATAGACCCCTATAGAAACAATCGCAGTACATATACTTCTGTTTCTGTGTCTCAGGTAACATTTACCTGACCACGTCCAAAGTATGCTGGTTGCATTAATAAGTGAACTTTGAAAGTGAATCCATAATACAACATTACAAGCAAATGTATTTCACTTTCTCTTCAATGTCTTTTTATTTTATTTTATTTTATTTCTCTTTTATTTCCCCAAAATCAATGTATTGCACAGGCCTACTGTGTGACAGTGGAGCCTTGAATTAAATTCAAGTTTGAATTATGATCATTTTGACATCCTGGAAGAGACATTGCACTAGAAAAATAACCCTGGATTTGGCAAAAAACGATGATGACAGTGATGATGTTTGCATTTAAGGTGAATAGGAGAATAAAGATAGTTTTGAGAAACCCCTGAAATATTTATTGTGCTGTGTGTGGTATATGTCTAATGTATGCAGGTTGTTTTGTTTTATTTTTTGGCCTTGAATTAATTAAATTTATGTATGTTTAGCAATATTTATTGAATTGAATAATGATTGTTATATTGCACATTAAGATATTTACATATTTAACTCGCATGTTTTAACTTGGCACATTTAATGTCCCCTATGAAAAACATTTCAGCAAAATATAACCGTCTCCATTGACTTTGCATGTCTAAAAGCTGCTATGTGACAAGGTGTACAGCAAACAAGCTAAATAACCCAGAAATACATTTTCAGCCAAAGCTGTCGACCCCAAAAAAACGGTTGTTTCAGGACATAAAACTGGATCAATTGAAACAGAGCACAACTAGCTCTCAAACATTTTATTGGAATGATGTATTCTTTGTATTATCTTTTTCCAAGATTCTCTAGTGTGGACGAAAATTCAATTCAATTCAATTCAAATTTATTTGTATAGCGCTTTTCACAATACACATTGTTTCAAAGCAGCTTTACAGAAAGTGCATTAAAAATGTACATAGAAAATACAGTTAGTTCATCATGTATTAATTTAGGGCATAACATATCGCCGGCGTTGAGTCGTCTCTTCACAGGCGTCGAGTCGTCTCTCCACAGGCGTTTAGTCGTTTCTTCACAGGCGTCGAGTCGTCTCTCCACAGGCGTTTAGTTGTCTCTTCACAGGCGTCGAGTCGTCTCTTCACAGGCGTCGAGTCGTCTCTCCACAGGCGTTTAGTCGTCTCATCACAGGTGTTGGATCATCCGAAGTCTCCGTGAGAGGCTGGATACAAACTGGAGCTGACGAACGCTATTTACCTCGGGACTTGCGTCCCGAGATAACAGCAGAAAGGCAGATGAGAAATAATTAGCGTAGCTGATGTTCATAATATTAATGCATTCGATCTGATTCGGCAGTAGTATAAAAGGTAAGCATTATGTGAATGCGTGGTTAAAGAGATGCGTCTTTAATCTGGTTTTAAACTGGGACAGCGAGTCTGAGCCTCGAACAATATCAGGAAGGCTATTCCAGAGTTTAGGAGCTAAATGTGAGAACGCTCTCCCTCCTTTGGTGGATCTGGATATCCTAGGAATGAACAGAAGCCTCGAATTTAGTGATCTTAAAGAGCGCGACGGATTGTAGGACGATCGAAGGTCCGTTAAATAGACTGGAGCTAAACCATTTAGGGCTTTACAGGTCAGTAGCAATACCTTGTAATTGATACGGAACTTAATAGGTAACCAATGTAGAGATGATAAAATTGGTGTTATATGATCATATTTTCTTGATCTAGTAAGAACTCTAGCGGCTGCATTTTGGACTAACTGTAGCTTGTTTATTGAGGATACAGGACAACCAGCTAATAAAGCATTACAGCAATCTAGTCTCGAGGTCATGAATGCATGAACTAACTTTTCTGCATCAGAAACGGATAGCATGTTACGTAGCTTAGCAATGTTTCTGAGGTGGAAAAAGGCTGTTCTTATAACATATGAAATATGATTTTCGAAAGTCAAGTTGCGGTCAAGTATGACACCCAGGTCTTTTACTGTAGTGGATAAAGTAACAGGGCATCCTTCTAAATTAAAGTTGTATTGTAAGGGATTTTGTGGGTAGTTTTTTGGACCAATAAGTAATACCTATGTTTTATCTGAATTTAATAGCAGGAAATGTCAATTTATAAATTTCTAAATTATTTATGGACAAAAAATAGAGCCAAATATATAGGGAAGTTGGGGTCGATAACGTCTCGGTTACTAACGTTGAGGAGGTACTAACGAGTATTGTGTAAGTAGCTTATGCTATGGGAAAACTCCTTTTCTCGAGAATACTGAAGCGTTTTATGTAAAACGCATTGTGGCTGCAGAGCATACAGCAATGAACGGGAAGCATTGGCTGTGCTGAGGCAACTGCACAAACCTATGATGGGGCGACTCAGACGGGTAGACCAATCAGCACGACTCGCGCCCTGGCGCGTCAGAGCCCGCCAAGATGGGCGGAGCCAAGGGCTATATATACCGCTCATCCGTCGTCGATGGCCCTGTCCCAAATGGAACCCTAAGCACTCGCAGTCTTCCTCTGAGTCCGCACTTTCGTTACGTAATGGCGCTTTGACTGGAAGAAGTCTGCTGCGGAGCCCGTATCAGTGCGGGCTCGGCAAAAGTGCGCATCAAGGGCGCAAATCGACCACTTGGGGGCGCTCGCGAGCACCCTTCTGAGATCTAAAAATGACAAATGGGACACACCGCGGTCTCACGGACTTAACGGACACGCGCACACGGCAGCCATTGTAAGTCCACAAGACCGTAAGTGCTCATGAAGTGTGCGATTTGGGACTGGGCCATAGACTTCAGGTTAAATCGACTTAGGCCCTGTCCCAATCGCACACTTTCGGTCTTGTGGACTTACAATGGCTGCCGCGTGCGCGTGTCCGTTAAGTCCGTGAGACCGCAGTGTGTCCCATTTGTCATTTTTAGATCTCAGAAGGGTGCTCGCGAGCGCCCCCAAGTAGTCGATTAGCGCCCTTGATGCGCACTTTTGCCGAGCCCGCACTGACACGGGCTCCGCAGCAGACTTCTTCCCGACAGTCAAAGCGACATTACGTCACGAAAGTGTGGACTCAGAGGAAGACCGCGAGTGCTTAGGGTTCCATTTGGGACAGGGCATGAAGCGTACTTGACAGTAGCACAAGAACGGCACGTTACGCAATACTCGTTCCCTCCGCTCAGGGAACCGAGGTTACGTCAGTAACCGAGACATTCCCTTTCGAGAGGTCTCTCCTATTGCGTAAGTAGCTTACGCTATGGGAAGCAGGGATGTAGTGGAGGCTAAACGCACGTAAACGCCGTTTACGCACCTCCCAAAATTCGGAAATAGCGTTTACCCACCTCCAAAGTGCGTTTATCCACCTCTAAATTGTGTTTATCCACCTCTAAATAGCCTATAGTTCCTAAGCCATTTTTAATTAAGCTTATGTCGTTTTAGTTTCAAATTTTTCATTATTAGTTTCATAGATTGCTAAACCTAAGACAAAGTCTTTCATAGCAGCAAGATTCCAGAGCCGGCAACTCTCACGCATTGGCCGTGAGACGCATGCATTTGATTGGTTTCACACGCCACACCCCCGATTTCCCACGCTGAAGTGTCAACCCAGTCTGTCACATACCTGAAAGATGAGTTTATCTATAGATCTACCTGTTGAGCCACTCGTGAACAACTAGTTATACCGCAAATTAGTTAAAATCTCCCGGAATCTACAGCGAGGGTGCATGCAAGACAGAGACTGTGCTCATAACCGTGTAGCGCGCGCACGGCAGAGAAGTGAGGGAAAGCGAGCGAGGATTGCGGATTGCGTGTGCAATCACTGATATATAGAAACAGGACCCCCGTTGGAATATCATCAACAACCCCCCTGAGCCGCAAGAGTAAAGTATGATACCCATAAGCCGGTTAGCGACGGACTTTAATAAGGGAATGAATGGAGTGGCCAGACCACTTCTGAAGAATGTGTAAATATAATAACACGCATGTCCCAATCATGAGAATCCCATAAGTCGGTCAGATGGGACAAGATGTGGAAATTTGCCTTCGGTCTCATAAAAACAACAATCAAACCAACAACAACAAAAACAACAAGAACAACAAGACTAACACACAGACATCTTCAGGGCAAAATGCAGTACAGCAATAGCAATTACGTTACAATGCATCAAGGGGACGTGGTGTTCAGCGTCCGAATTGCATTAGGAATAAAATAATTTTTAAAGATATTACGATTTGCCCTAGGTACTTTGTAACGTCTGGCAGAGGGAAGAAGTTCAAACTCCCTATTGAGTGGATGAGAGGGATCGTTTGCTATTTTAAAAGCTTTTTTCCTGAGAACTTCCTCGTACGTGGAATTGAATTGTTTCTGACTTGTCCCTATGATTTTTGAGGCGAGGTTTACTATTCTCTGCAACTTGCTTCTCCCTTTTACTTTTAAAAATTACCATACCACATCGCCATGTTAAGAGTTAGAATACTCTCTATCAGATTCTTATAAACTATTTCCATAATGTGCTTGCTCACTCTGAAGGAGTTGAGCTTGCGCAGTAAATGGAGACGTTGGTTACAGGTTTTAAAAATGTAATCTGAGTTTTCACCTAAATTTAGATTCGAATCAATATATGTACCGAGGTATTTGAACTTTTCTACTACCTCTACAATTTGTCCCCTAATTATAAGGGGCTGCACAGGGTCCTTTTCATGAAAAACAAGTTCCTTTGTTTTTGTTACATTTATCTCTAAGGAACTTTCATCGCACCATTTCTGGAGAGATGACACATGTGCTCTATATACTTCCTCTCCAGCTATGTCCCCCCTCTTTAATAAATCAACCAGGGCCATATCATCTGCATACTTGAACAAACGAAAATTTTCTCGATCTAATTGGAATCCACTATTGTTCGTATAGAAAACCGGACCGGAGAATTTCTCGGGCCCATGTTTATAGCAAAATACGTGTATCTACTCATGTCATGGTGAAAACACCCTGCCATGTAGGGTGGGAACTTGTAGGTTATAAAACCTGATAAATGTGGACGGTGAGGCCCAGCCGGCCGCCGCACATATATCCTCGATGGGTATTCCGCTTGGCCACGCCCCTTACCAGTCGGCGGCTTTCCATGGCGTCAGGGCTTTGATGCAGCCGCTATTCGCCTTGATTAGAAGGTGGCCGGTACGCCACGTGTGGGTTGGTACACGGCTCTTGAGCCAGCGCTGGAGAGGGCCCATGTGCAACAGTCCTAGCTGGAGAACTGCTGAGGCCATAAGACCCAGCATTTTCTGGAATCGCTTTGAACAATGCCGCTAGGCAGCGAATGGCGACCGCATGCTCTGAAGAGAGGCGCGCCTTCTTTCGCGAAGAGTCTATCTCTATCCCCAGAAAAGAAATATTTCAGCTGGGTGATAGTTTGCTCTTTGCTAAATTGATCCTTAAACCCAGGCATTCTAGATGGCTGAGAATCCAGGATCTGTGCATTATCAACTGACTCTCTGATTGCGCTATAATTAGCCAATCGTCGAGATAGTTCAGTATTCGCACTCCCTGCTGTCTCAGGGGGGAAAGTGCTGCGTCCATACATTTTTTTAATGTACGGGGAGCCAATGAGAGGCCGAACTGTAGTACAGTGTACTGGTAGGCTTGTCCCTCGAAAGCGAATCTCAGAAATGGCCTGTGATGAGGCACTATTGGGATGTGAAAGTAGGCATCCTTCAGATCCACTGAGATAAACCAATCCCCCGAGCGAATTTGCGCGAGAATATGTTTGGTTGTCAACATCTTGAACGAGCGGTTCATCAGCGCTTTGTTCAAATGTCTGAGATCTAGAATGGGGCGAAGACCACCATAATTTTTCGGGATGAGAAAATAACGGCTATAGAATCCCGCCTTGCTTAGAGAGGGGTTAACTGTTTCGACAGCACCTTTCTCTATCAAATTGAGCACCTTGGTGCGTAGAACATGTGAAACTTCTCACGTTAGTCTCGACCAAAGCTAAAAAGCGTGGCGCTTGGCCTGCGGCCAACTTCCATGATTTAGTGAGCTTGTCGTGCACCTCAGGAAAGAACGGTGCGGGTCTCTGCTGAGGGGCCTGCCGGCGCCCCTGCAAGAACCATTCTTCCAGCCGGCTGCATGTGGGCTCCTCCGGGGAAGATCAATCGAGCCCGAGGTCTTCGACGGCCTTGGAGAGGATGCGGATAATCTTAGTCCATATTCGCCCTCGCGCTGTCTTGGGGTGACGGTGGCGGGTCGAAAGTGGAGCGGATGAGCGGTATATATAACCTGACGTGCCAGGGCGCGAGTCGCGCTGATTGGTCTACACGTCTGAGTCGCCCCATCATAGGTTTGTGCAGTTGCCACAGCACAGCCAATGACCGAGCTTCCCGTTCATTGCTGCATGCTGTGCAGCCACAATGCGTTTTACATTAAAGTCAAGTCAAGTCAAGTATATTTATATAGCGCTTTTCACAATACAGATTGTATCAAAGCAGCTTCACAGTATCAATCAAAACAACATAACAATGTTCGACCTCCATGTTTGGTAGGGCTGATCAATGGTATTAATGATTGGTTAATTAATTTGAAAATCCTCATTTGAATATTTCCCAACTGAGCAAGCCAAAGGCAACAGTGGCTTCAGTATTCTCGAGAAAAGTTTTCCCATAGCTTAAAGTAACAACAGGTTACTTTTGCTCTCGGGGGTCCCCCTACAGTTGGGAAACAGTATTGTCCTCTACTACTGTCGTAAGCTCTGTCATTCTACATGCACGTGCATTTGTTGACAACCATGATAGCCCTGAACACTGTAGGAGGAGGTCACATGCAGGTGTTCTGCTTGCGTCGCGTGTGAAATGTCTTCATCCCAGGTACAGTGGCATATATTTCAGCATGTCATATGAATATAATTTCATGGGTTTTATTTTTTTCTAACGACAAATGATCGCGATGCTCACGTTTACAAGCCAGCGTCATTATAGTAGCCTAGTCTCTTGGTTACCGTTTTACTGAATCTATATGATACTTCAATGCAATGTTTGAGTGGTAGATAATAACCATATATAGTCTATATTATAATATCAAGCTACCATAAATTAATCTGCAAATTTTACAAATCGAGTTGCATTATAGCTTGGCAAGAAAAATATTCTAAAAAGCAACACATTTGAGTTCGACTTTTGTTGAGGTAAGTTAGTCATGCACTGAACACAACAACCCTTCATGTTTGTAGAATCTAATCACACGGAAGTATTGCACAAGAACAACATGAGGGTGCAAATTCGTCATCCGAAAAAATTGCGACAAGAATCCCGTTTGCCTCTGTAGCTATCAATAAATCAAAAATCGGAAATTACACAATCAAGTAACTTTACACATGTAACAAATGAGAAGCTATGAACACAATGATAATATTAATAATCTTCCTCCTTTCTTTGTACATGTTGAGTAAACTACACTTTTTAGGTCAAACATTTGCTATTTGCATTTCATCAATTGAAAAGTTCAAATCAGAACGAAAATGCTAGCGATAGGTAACCATCAAAAACTAGAATATCGTTTACTAGCAACCAGATTGATAATTCGCTGCTCTACTATCATTACTTGATTCATGAAGATAAACGGAGGATAAGATAGCTTCCGTAACATAGTCAGGCAGACCAAAAAAACAAAGAGATAGTATGCAAACAATATAACTTAGGCCTACTTACTAGTCCAAAAGCATGACAGCCAATTCCGCATTGGTCGGGCACCCCTCCTCCTCCTTCAGCTTACGCCAGTGAGAAAACGCTGGCCCAATGGCCCAATGTTGATCCTCGTTCTGCCTTTAACGCGATCACTTTCTCTTTTTCTCTTTTTGCTTTGCTCCGATAAAACCTTTGCTTTCTTGTTTTTCTGTGCTGCTTCGGCCATGACTATAACATTTGGCTCGCACGTCCGATTTTAAGGAAGTGGGGGTTGTGGTGGAAGTGACGTATATGCCGTAAAGCAGTCGAATTTTGTAGTTCTCTTTGTTCGCCGGTTGCTACCAGAAACCCGAAGTTTAAAACTACGATTAAAAACGCTATAGACCCCGTCAGGCTATGGCAGACCTGTCATTCAACCTATTGTAAGTCGATTTACCATCACAAGAGACTTGGAAATATATTATGAAGATTGAAAAGTTACCTGTTGTTACTTTAAGCTACTTACGCAATAGGAGAGACCTTTCGAAAGAGAACTAAAATAAGTTAGCAAGTTAGTGTCACGTTAGTTATGCGTTAGCAAGCAACTGTAGCTTGGCACTAGCAAACTTAACAATTACAGTAACTAATGCACTTAGCAATAATTAATGAAAATATTAATATGGGTAATTATATACCCTATTATATTATTAACGTATATATTAATATATACTTTATTCTTAGTAACGTAACCCTACTACTGTAAAGTTAGTTAAGGCACTCGCAAACATAACCATTACTACATAGCTTTCTGCTTCTGCTTTATCCACATTCTAAAAGTTGCCACTGTCAAAATGCTACAGCTTAGCTTACATAAATATGATATATAAAACTGACATTTTAATATTTGACAAAATGTTTACTGCACACGTAGACATACTGAGTGTCAGGATCCCACAATTTACCCATTCTTCCTGCTGATGCTTAACGTCTTATTCATAGATGCCACCTACGTCACTACCAAATAGAAAGCCGCAATACTTACGACCGATCCCGATGGCCGCACAAACTGCCCATTTGAATGAGAGAGAGAGAGACAGAGATACCTGGAGAAAATTTCCATTTTAGGCTCCAATACTTATTTGTTACCCCCAGTTTTCTTTTGTCCATTATTATGTGCCCCAGACTTGCCCCAATTGGCCTCCCATAATATATAATATATCTTGTGCAAAACCTCTCCCCATACAGTGGGGATTGCTTGAAGGCTTTCAAGAGTAACTTACTGATGCATATCAATGTGCTGTGGCTGGATGGGTGAAAGACGTGAAAGTGCGGCACCTTGCCACCAAGGATTTATATTTAATCATCGGAAATGTAACGTTAGGTATTATTAAAAAATATATATTTAAATGTCAAGTCAAGTCATCTTCATTTATGTAGCACTTTTAATAATGTAGATTGTTTCAAAGCAGCTTTACAGAGATAAACATATAGGCTAATTTAAGGTAACATAGATTGTTTCGGTTTTATAGTGGTTCTTGAATTATGTTATTTCCAGCTAAAGTTAGTTTGATTAATTCACTTGCGGCGAATTGATCATTTGTTATTAAATTAGGGGCCGCTAAGACGCCGCCGTTCTCTCTAAACAGACTTTAAACACGAACCTATGGTAAACGCTGATGGCGTTCACATGCGCATTAAGAATTGATTCTATAGTTATGTCCGTTTGAATATATATGTGCAGGTTTTTAATTCCCTACAAACCATGCCAAAACAAACTACTTGTCTTGCCTATAAATTTGATACAGAATTTTATTTTATTTTATCAATTCGGGGTAGGTACGCAAACTTTTGGTAAATGGATCCTCCATACCGAAATTTTGGTAAATGGATCCTCCATAGGGAGAGGCTAGTTGGCACTTCAGCACTGCATTGTCATCGGGTCCAGGCGAAGTCTATATAAGTCTATGTATTATGTGTATGCTAGGTCAAAGAGATGTGTTTTTAGTCTAGCTTTGAACTGACAGAGTGTGTCTGCTTCCCGGACAATGGTAGGAAGACTGTTCCAAAGTTTTGGTGCTAAATAGGATAATGATCTACCGCCAGCTGTCGATTTTGTCGGATGATATACGATGTTTAATAGGCAGCCAATGCAGTGTGGACAGAACCGGGCTAATATGGTCATATTTCCTGGTTCTGGTAAGAACTCGAGCTGCTGCGTTTTGAACTAGCTGTATTTTATTAAGCGTGCAGGGCAACCATCCAGTAGAGCATTTCAATAATCTAGTCTTGATGTCATGAACGCATGAACTAATTGTTCTGCATTTGTCAATGAGAGCATATGACATAATTTATATATATTTTAAAGATGGAAAAATGCGGTTTTACAGATACTAGACACGTGACTTTCAAATGAAAGATTGATATCAAAGAGCACACCCAGGTTCCTAAGACTTACCAGAGCAGCCATCAAGTGTTAGACAGTATTCTACGTGTGGAAGTTTTTTGTCCAATAATTAAAATCTAGAATCTTCAGAATTTAGTAGTAGGAAATTACTAGAAATTACTAGTTACTCTGCTTCGCTGCCTGCTGTGTGTGAGTGTGTTTGCTCCGGGGCTGTAAGCTCCATCTAAAGCCTCGTATTTCTCTCTGTTTTGAACCATACATTTACGATCATTTCTAGTGTTTATACTACTAAAACAGTTTACCTAACATCTCGGACTAACCTAACATCGCTAGCTTCCGTTATTGTTAACACAACACGCTTGTATCTCGTTAGCCTGTTAACGCGCCGCCCGTGCGCTCAGTTATTTATTTATTTATTTTTCTCGTGCGCGCCCGCGCCTCTGAGTTCATAAAAAGCCTAGGTGAGTAAGAATCAGTCAACAAACACGGTGAGTAATGTCTTGTCCTGTTATTGTCACCTGCATCTCATGCCACATGTTTACCATAGCCTTCCCCGTCGGCAATATAGGGTTTATATGTGATAAATGCAAGGAGACAGTCAGGCTGACGGAGAAGATTTCAGAATTAGAGACACGCATCCAAACTTTAATCGAGGATAGTAAGTGTGCTCAAGCCTTAGATACTACTTTGGATGCGCCTAGCATAGTGAACCATTTACATGATTCGGTTCCGGCTGAGTTATTGCCTGTGCAGTCAGGCAGATGGGTAACTGTGAGAGATCGCTCTAGTCGCGGATCAAAAAACCACTCTTCTGTTCCGATCACCATAACAAATCGATTTGCCCCACTCAGTGAAACACCCACTGAGAATTATGTTGATTGTGCCCTGGTAATTGGCGATTCTATTACACGGAACGTGAAAATAGAGACACCAGCCACCATAGTCACATGTTTGCCGGGAGCCAGAGCGCCTGGCATCAAAGCAAATTTAAAAGTGCTGGCTAATGCTAATCGTAAATTCTCTAAGATTGTTATTCACGTCGGCACAAATGATGTTCGACTTCGCCAGTCGGAGATCACCAAAATTAATATTAAAGAGGTGTTTGAACTCGCAAGTACGATGTCAGGCACTGTAATTTGCTCTGGCCCCCTTCCTGTTCGAAGGAGTGATGAGATAGTTAGTAGATTGTGTTCACTCAATGGCTGGTTGTCTAATTGGTGTCCGCAAAATAATATAGAATTCATAGACAATTGGAAAAGTTTTGGGGCAAACCTGACCTGTTGAAAAGAGATGGTATTCATCCCTCCTGGGATGGTGCTGCTCTTCTCTCTAGTAATTTGCCTCATAGTCTTAGAGATAAAACATGACAACCTGGGGCTCAGGTCAGGAAGCAGACAGACTGGCTAAACCGACCGTCTGCTAGCGGCCTCGCGTCACCAAGGTCAGATAAATCCCATCACATAGAGGCTCTTTCACCTAGATATCATCATATAGAGACTGTGTCTGTTCCCCGAATTTGGAAATCCAAAAAACTGCCAAACCTTTCTAAGGTTAAAAGTTTAATTGATGTTCAACAAATAAAAAACAGATATAATACAGATGAGCAAACGATAAAGCTTGGGTTGTTGAATATTCGATCCCTTAATTCAAAAGCGCTCATAGTTAATGATAAGATTACAGACTATAACCTAGATGTGCTGTGTTTGACAGAAACCTGGCTAAAACCAAACGATTACATTACTTTAAATGAGTCCACTCCACAAGATTACTGTTATAAACATGAGCCTCGTCCGAAAGGCAAAGGGGGAGGTGTTGCTGTAATTTATAGTAATATTTTCAAAACCACTAAGAAATCTAGTTTTAAATATACTTCTTTTGAAGTGTTGGTGCTTAATGTAAAAATATATAGTGTAAACAATAAATCACGTTTGAGAATTCTGCTGGCTACTGTATACAGGCCACCAGGGCACCATAAAGATTTGATCAAAGAATTTTCTGACTTTCTATCAGAATTAGTATTGGCTGCCGATAAAGTCCTAATTGTTGGTGATTTTAATATACATGTAGATAATGAAAAAGATGCATTGGGATTGGCATTTAAAGACATTATAAACTCAATTGGAGTGAGACAACACGTGTCAGAACCTATTCATTGTCGTAACCATACTCTAGATCTAATATTATCTCATGGAATAGATGTTGATGCCGTTGAAATTCTGCAGCAGAGCGACGACATCTCAGATCATTATCTAGTCTCGTGTAAATTACATTTAGCCAAGGCTGCAAAGCCGACTCCGTGTTATAAATATGTTAGACCTATCACTTCTGCCACTAAAGATGGTATAGCTGCACTGGTCTGACGAAATAAAGGCCACGCTTCATACAGATGTCTTTGTTGTTTATTTTGTACATATGTCTCTCTCTCTTTTCAGTAGACACCATAGACACCGTGAAAACGACAAAAAATTAAAACATATATTCAAAATATGCATTTCTCAGTCCTTTACAAGTCTCTCGTGCCAATGTCCGATGATATGAAAGTGAATGACAACAGAAATACAACGAATCCAATCAACATCATGAATAGCACATCACATCGTGCACGTAAAGTAATATAAAACAACATTATAAACATTATGAAATATATATAATGGTAAATAACCGTGTGCGCCTCTCAAACCATGCAGATTAGGCAATTCTTTTCTGACTACATGTCGTTTCTCTGCATCCATGTTCGTTCTGACCCACAAATGACGCAGACCCGCTCCAAACTGAACCGGGTCATGTGACATCACGTTTTCTACGTGAATCCTCCTTAAAGAACCCCTACCTTTAACCACCTCAAAGGCATTATACATACATTATAAATATCTGCTTATGAATATCACAATTGTTTTACATGAACTCAAATTTACATTAATTTATAACAAAAAACAAATACACATCTCAACAAAATACATGTCCTTTGACAGTTACACTCCCACCAAATTACTATAATGTATGATGAACTTATGGACAAGTTTGAATAAATTTAGTAATTTCACAAAAACAAATTTCAGAACCATATAGAATGTTCTCTAACTCTTGGCATCAAGTCTAATATTTAAACTCTTAATACTTCAAACTATCAACTTGTGTTGAAGTAAAGAGATTAGTTCCATTGCATTAGATTTAATTGTTTTCTACAAGTACCACTAATTTGTGAATAGGACGTTCAAGGATGGATGGATTAGTAAGTCGCTGACCCTCTTTCCCTAACTTTCTATTTCCTATTTGTATTGTGGTTTTTCGCACCAGGCCATCTTCATCTTCACAAACATCAAGCACTCTTCCAAGTCTCCATTCATTGCGCGGAACTCCTTCCTCCTTGACGATGACGATATCCCCAATCTTCACATTGCGTCTTGGACTATGCCACCGTTGTCTGAGAGTGATGTTTGTCAGATATTCCTTCCTCCATCTACTCCAAAATTGCTCTGTCAGATATTGTACTCTGCGCCACCTTTTTCTTCCGTACAGGTCTTCTTGCACAAATTTCCCTGGTGGAGGCAGAGGAACAGAGGATTTCATGGTGAGTAAATGGTTTGGAGTAAGTGGCTCTAGCCCCTTGGGATCATTGATTGTATCTGTGGCGAGTGGGCGGCTATTAATGATCGACATGGCTTCATAGAAGAAAGTTCTCAAGGAAGCATCATCCAATCTTCCCAAGCTTTTCGAAAGAGCCCAGCTTAGAACACTCCTAATTGTTCTGATCTGCCTTTCCCAAACCCCTCCCATGTGACTGGCATCAGGTACGTTCATTATGAAGTCGCATTGCTTTTGGGATAGGTAAGCAGTCAATCTGTCCTTGTCCAATTCTTTTAAAGCTTTTGTCAGCTCATTTTTCGCCCCAACAAAATTTGTCCCTTGATCCGATCTGATCTCTCTTACAGCTCCACGGATAGCTATAAAACACCGCAAGGTATTTATGAAGGCATCAGTTGTGAGATCTTCCAGCATCTCTATGTGAATTGCTCTTGAGGAGAAACAGGTGATTATGAGACCATATCTCTTATGCTCTTTACGACCTTGCTTGATGAGAAATGGTCCGAAACAATCCATCCCACAATAAGAGAATGGTGGAGAGGGATCAACACGGCTAGCTGGTAGATCCGCCATCTTTTGCATCTCAGTTGACCTGCGATCTCGCCTGCACGTAACACATTGCTTAATGTGATTTGCCACAACTTTACTGCCACCAACAATCCAGTAACCGTTTGCTCTCAATTCATTGAGGGTCTGTCCTCTGCCTTGGTGCTGAGTTTTTTCATGACAGTAACCCAAGATAAGACGTGTGACTACACTATCCCTCGGGAGGATTGCTGGGTGTTTCGAGTCAAGAGATAAGGAAGCTTTCATCAATCGCCCTCCCACCCTGAGAACACCATCATGCAGTATTGGGTCAAGTTGGAATAATGGATGACAATGTGGCAATTTGCCATGACTCAGTTTTTGCATCTCATCTTTGAAGGCATTCTTTTGTGCTAATCTTACAAGCACGATACTGGCCTTTCTCATGTCTTCAACATTTATGGGTTGAACGGTTTTGTATCTTGCTAATTGCTGGATACGAACGACAACTTTCAATGCTGTGTGCCATTTTGAAAACCGCTTAAACCTCTCCAAAAAATTATCATCTTCTACTACCTTTGTTTGTAGTACTTGTGTCGTTCTGATTTCAGGATCACCAACAAGCAGCTCTGGCGTTGTCTTTGGTGTAATAATTTCCTTTTCCCAAAGAAACTTGGGTCCTGTTAGCCAATTTGAGTGAATCAGATCTAACACCTTGAGGCCCCTGGAGGCATGATCCGCTGGATTTTGATCCGAGTTTACATAATGCCACTGAGCAGAGTCAGTTGTTTCACGAATTCTTTGAACTCGATTCGCCACAAAAACGTGAAACCTGCGAGCTTCATTGTTAATGTAGCCTAAGACTACATTTGAGTCGGTCCAAAAATATTCTTGATCAATTTTGAGCTCCAGCTCCTCCTTTAACATGCTACTGACCGCTGAAGAGATCACAGCAGCTGTCAACTCAAGCCTTGGTATGGTCACGACTTTTGTGGGTGCAACCCTTGCCTTGCCAATAACAAAGGAGCAGTGCACTTTGTCTTCACTCAACACTCGGATATATGAGCACTGACCATAGCCATGACTACTCGCATCTGAAAAGTGATGGAGTTCAATCCTCTGGATAGTCCCTAGATGTTCCGGAGCAAAACATCTCATAATCTGGAGATTTTGCAGGTTTTTTAGTTCGTTCAGCCAGCTTGTCCATTGTGGCATTAACTCTTCAGGCAGAGGTTCATCCCATCCTATGCCCTTTTGGCACATCTCCTGCAGTATTTTTTTACCTAATAGGAGGAAGGGAGCCAGGAAGCCTAGTGGATCAAACACAGACGCCACAGTGGAGAGGATTCCTCGCCATGTTGCTGGTTTTTCATCCAGGGCAACTTTAAAGGAAAAGGTGTCACTATTTACATTCCATTTTACTCCCAGCACAGTCTGAACTGGGAATTCATCAGAACCAAGGTCCACGTCCTGAACTTCGTTGGCTCTTTCGCTGACAGGAACTGACTCCAAAACCGTTCTGTTGTTGGACATGAACTTGTGTAGACGCAATTTTCCTTTTGCACACACATTTCGGGCTTCTTGGATTAGTTTGACAGCTGCGTCCACATTTTCTACACTAATGAGCCCATCATCAACATAGAAATTCTTTTTGATGAAGCTGGCTGCTGCAGGATACTCGCTTTCATTTTGACATGCAAGGTACTTCATTCCATAATTCGCGCAGCCAGGTGAGGATGCTGCCCCGAAAAGATGTACTTTCATGCGATACTCCTTTGGCTCTAAATTTGTATCGCCGTTTTCCCACCACAGGAACCGCAAGTAATCTCTGTCTTCCTGGCTCACATGGAATCTGTGGAACATCCTTTCTACATCACAAATAACTGTGACTGGATGTTTGCGAAACCTGCAGAGTACCCCTGTAAGCCCATTAGTGAGATCAGGTCCAGTTAGCAAGTGATCATTTAAAGCGGTGCCATCATACTTGGCAGAGCAGTCGAACACAACTCTAATCTTCTCTGGCTTTCTAGGGTGGTACACCCCTTGGTGAGGAATATACCAGACGTTTCCTGCCTTGGGTTGATGTTCAGCTCTCTCCGCATCACCATCATTGAAGACACTTTCCATAAATTTAACATAGTCATTCTTGAATTTGGAGTTTTTCTCAAATTTTCCTTTCAAACGTTTCAGCCGCACAAGAGCCAGCCGCTTATTTTCTGGTAATTGTGGGCGTGTCTTGAAGGGGAGGGGCATCTCCAGGTGTCCCTCTGTATTCTGGTGAATTTTTTCATTCAGTAATTGCATGAACTGTATATCGTCTTGCGATATGCTCTTTTCCTTTGGGTTTGTATCTCTAAAGTCTGATTCAAGGGCTCTGATGACAGCAACAGGAGTCAGTATTGGAAGTTCCTTAACAGATACACGATGACACAGACCTGTGACTTCTGTCGACTTTACAACCTGTGGCGAACTACCAACAATACTCCAACCCAGGTCAGTCCTGATGGCATACGGCTCATTATCACCTCCTGTGATGACTTGTCGAGGCGCTAAAGCTCTAGAGCAGTCGTAACCTATCAGAAGTCCAACCTTACAATCCAACAACGCTGGTATTTCCTGTGCTATTTTATTCAGATGTAGCCACCTTCTTGCGGTTTCAGAGGTAGGAATGTGGGAACGTTCAAGTGGGATGAAATCTCTGGTATAGGAAGGTGGCAAATTAATTAGGCCATGAGAGAAAAAAACCCTAACTCTGAGCCCGCTAACTCTTTCACTTTGAACGACAGAATCCTTTCCCATCATTGTAGTAAGCTTTAACTTGACAGGCTCTGAAATTACCCCCATCCTCTCACATACCTCTTGGTCTACAAAGGTGTTGCTACTCTGGGTATCTTGTAGGGCATAAACTAAGGTCTCTCTTTCAGGATTGTCAATTGAAGAAATCCATACAGGCACTATCATTGATGTGCTCCCACCGTTACCACTGTCTACGCAACAGGAAAGGGAAGATGTGTTTTCCTCTGTTTGCATAACACGAGAAAGTGCTGCAGAAGACGGACGGTCTTCATGAAGTGGTGTTGGATGATGTTTCTTGCATATATTACAAGTAACTTTATTCCTGCAATCCTTTGAATTGTGTCCTTTCCTAAGACAGCCAAAGCACAGGTTATTGTCAAATATGAACTTTCTCTTGTCCTCCACAGACTTACTAGCAAACGTTTGACATTTGTAGATGGTGTGATTTTCCCCACAACACCTGCAAGTGATTAGGTATGAACATAAAGGAGCTGCGCATACTTTATGGGATCTGTTTGAAAACACTGAGTTGTTTCCCTCAACACTGTATGTTTTCGGCACTGTGCTTGGTTTGTCTGATGCTTTCACATTAGTGATGAATGCATTTGCCTTTGAACGCTTAACTTCTTTAGATGGCCTTTCTTCAGAGAGCTTCAAAGCGTGAAAGGATGTTACAGGGTTGCAGGCTATTTCTGCTTCTTGGGCCAGAAATTCAGCAAACTCCTTGAAATTAGGGTATTCCTCCGTTTGTCTCAACTGCATTGTAACATGGCGATTCCAACGAGACGTCACCCAATCAGGAAGTTTTTGTAACATTTTTCGATTCTCTTCACAGTCATTTAGCACCTGAAGCCCTTTGATGTGTGGCATGGCATTGCTACAGGCAGTCAGAAAGTCACTTAACTCTCTCAGTTTAACTGATTCTCTTGAACCAATCTTTGGCCAGTTATTCAGTTTTTCTCTAAAAGCACGCTGAATTACAAATGGATGGCCGTACCTAGAATTCAATGCTTCCCATGCTTGATCATCCTTTCTGTAGAAGCTGCCCTCCAATACAGATCGTGCCTCACCACTGACATATTTTTGTAAATAGAACAACTTATCAGCTGAATTTGTGCATCGCTGTTCTATCAATGCCTTGAAACTTGTTCTCCACTCTAAGAACTTAAGTGGGTCTCCTGAGAAAACTGAGGGTTCAGGTGCAGGAAGTCTGCTGAGAACCATTGTGTCATGTAGGGTTTGTACTACTGAGGCTTCCCTATCAGAATGGGTTGTTTTTTCCTCTTTAATCTCATTAAAAGATACTGGAGGACAATTAACTACCTCACTGCGTGCTGCTCTACTTTCGTTCTTGGACTCACCTGAGTCAGCTTCAGAGTATGCTTTGAGCTTTGCAGCTATTACTTGAAGATCTCGCTCATTTTCCAATCTTTTAAGTTCTTGTCTTTGAACAGCAATAGCCTCCTCCATCTTTATCTCTGCCTGCTTTGCAGCCAACTGTGCGGCAAACTCTGCTTTTTTTGCGGAGATGCTTTGCTGTTCTGATGAGCAGCTTGAACGGTGACTACGAATAGTAGACTTGGAACTTGTAGCTGAAAATATTGACTTGGCATACTCTTTGTCAAGCACCATACGAATTCTGGCATCTTCTGCACTAGCATCAAATTCCTCTTGCCCCACTTCACTCATACGTACTTTCATCAGCCCCATCAAATCTGTTGTCACTGCTGTACAGGAATCAATTTTTCTTCTAATCTGAGTTGAAGGTACTGATTGAGATCGTATAAGTTCATACACATTTTTCACTTGAGTTTCCAGCCCTTCAACACTATCCATCATGTCACCCAAGTCTTGGTCAGAGCACTCATCCTTCAGTTTGGTACGTGTAGTTCTTACTTGTTCCAGCTTTCATACAACTTGATGAATTTAATCTCCTTCTGAGAAACTTCTTGCTGCTTAAGCTCTTGCATTTTTGGAGTTAATTTTCTCTCTCGTGAAGATTTCCTGGGTTCATCTCTTCTTGAAGTGGAAGCAGTAGGTTTTGCTATTTGAAGTGACTGTATTTTAACATGAATATCAGCTATGAGTGACTCTAATTTTTCCTTTTCAGCATCATCAGTTTGAAATTTTAACTGTTCAGTTAAACTAGTCAACTCTGCCTTAAGGGACTCAGTTTGCTCACTCAATTCATCATATTGTGATTTTTCTCCATGAACTGACATTGCAAAAGTTTTTAGCAAAACACTTTTGTGTTACTTTACTACTCTCAGATGAAAAAACCTTGTAACTATTCACCACTACGTCAATTGTAAGGCATTCACACCAATTAGGCTGTAAAAATTAAACAATATAAACACAAATAATTTCTTTACTTTTTTCTTTTGAGTCCATAAAGATGTAAAAGCAGCACAGTCTAACCTGCTGTTAATTGCAGAGCAGCACTCTTCTGCTTGTCATAGTGATGGAGTAAACAAACACTGTTCTCTGACGCCTGTAGAAAGGATACTTGCAAAGCTGTAGTCTACGCTGTTACATCTCGCCTTCTACTGGTCGGGTCGCGGTACTTCCCTTGCGGTGAACACTGTGTGCATAACGGCAAGCCTCGTCTCTGACGCTTTCTCTCCACGCGATCGTCCCGCGATCGTGCTTTGTCTTCGTATCCGACGTCTCTTCTGTACGCGAATGCCCCACGATCTCGTTTCCTCTTCTCATCCAGCCGATGCCGTTCCACTCTTTAAGCTGTCCGGCTGTAATGGCGTCACGTTTTCACTATAGCTGCACTGGTCTGACGAAATAAAGGCCACGCTTCATACAGATGTCTTTGTTGTTTATTTTGTACATATGTCTCTCTCTCTTTTCAGTAGACACCATAGACACCGTGAAAACTACAAAAAATAAAAACATATATTCAAAATATGCATTTCTCAGTCCTTTACAAGTCTCTCGTGCCAATGTCCGATGATATGAAAGTGAATGACAACAGAAATACAACGAATCCAATCAACATCATGAATAGCACATCACATCGTGCACGTAAAGTAATATAAAACAACATTATAAACATTATGAAATATTCAATTCAATTCAATTCAAATTTATTTGTATAGCGCTTTTCACAATACACATTGTTTCAAAGCAGCTTTACAGAAAGTGCATTAAAAATGTACATAGAAAATACAGTTAGTTCATCATGTATTAATTTAGGGCATAACATATCGCCGGCGTTGAGTCGTCTCTTCACAGGCGTCGAGTCGTCTCTCCACAGGCGTTTAGTCGTCTCATCACAGGTGTTGGATCATCCGAAGTCTCCGTGAGAGGCTGGATACAAACTGGAGCTGACGAACGCTATTTACCTCGGGACTTGCGTCCCGAGATAACAGCAGAAAGGCAGATGAGAAATAATTAGCGTAGCTGATGTTCATAATATTAATGCATTCGATCTGATTCGGCAGTAGTATAAAAGGTAAGCATTATGTGAATGCTTGGTTAAAGAGATGCGTCTTTAATCTGGTTTTAAACTGGGACAGCGAGTCTGAGCCTCGAACAATATCAGGAAGGCTATTCCAGAGTTTAGGAGCTAAATGTGAGAACGCCCTCCCTCCTTTGGTGGATCTGGATATCCTAGGAATGACCAGAAGCCTCGAATTTAGTGATCTTAAAGAGCGCGACGGATTGTAGGGCGATAGAAGGTCCGTTAAATAGACTGGAGCTAAACCATTTAGGGCTTTATAGGTCAGTAGCAATACCTTGTAATTGATACGGAACTTAATAGGTAACCAATGTAGAGATGATAAAATTGGTGTTATATGATCATATTTTCTTGATCTAGTAAGAACTCTAGCGGCTGCATTTTGGACTAACTGTAGCTTGTTTATTGAGGATACAGGACAACCAGCTAATAAAGCATTACAGTAATCTAGTCTCGAGGTCATGAATGCATGAACTAACTTTTCTGCATCAGAAACGGATAGCATGTTACGTAGCTTAGCAATGTTTCTAAGGTGGAAAAAGGCTGTTCTTGTAACATATGAAATATGATTTTCGAAAGTCAAGTTGCGGTCAAGTATGACACCCAGGTCTTTTACTGTAGTGGATAAAGTAACAGGGCATCCTTCTAAATTAAAGTTGTATTGTAAGGGATTTTGTGGGTAGTTTTTTGGACCAATAAGTAATACCTCTGTTTTATCTGAATTTAATAGCAGGAAATTACACGTCATCCAGTATTTTATATCTTTAAGACATTCTGTCAAGTTAGATAAGTTAGTGGTTTCATCTGGCCGTGATGAAATATATAATTGAGTGTCATCAGCATAACAGTGAAAATTAATTCCATGTTTTCTTATAATATTACCAAGTGGCAGCATATATATTGAGAATAGTAGAGGGCCTAACACAGATCCTTGCGGTACTCCATAGTTTACTGACGTTATCTTTGATTTTTCCCCATTTAAGCAGACAAAGTGGTAACGGTCTGATAAGTACGATCTAAACCAGCTTAATGCCTGTCCCTGAACACCAGTGTAGTTTTGTAGTCGATCCAGGAGTATTTTATGATCTATAGTATCAAATGCAGCGCTTAGATCGAGTAGAACTAGTATTGAGATGCAGCCTTGGTCAGAAGCTAAAAGTAAATCATTTGTAATTTTAACTAGCGCAGTTTCTGTGATACGGTCTGAATCCTGACTGAAATTTTTCATAGATATAATTTTCTTGCAAGAAAGAGCACAATTGAGCGGACACAACTTTTTCTAGTATTTTAGACATAAATGGAAGATTTGAAATGGGTCTGTAATTTGCTAGGTTATTTGGATCTAATTGTGGTTTCTTAATAAGAGGTTTTATTACTGCCAGCTTGAATATTCTTGGAACGTGACCTAAAAATAAAGATGAATTAATAATATTGAGAAGAGGCTCTTCCACTACAGGTGACACTTCTTTAAGTAATTTAGTGGGTATTGGATCTAATAAACAAGTTGTTGGTTTAGATGCAATAATAAGTTTATTTAGCTCTTCCTGTCCTATAGTTGTAAAGCGGTGTAGTTGTTCTTGAGGGGCTATAATTGAGGCTGAATCATAAGACACCATAATAGATTGTATATTTACAATTGTGTTTCTGATGTTTTCTATTTTCTCAGTGAAGAAATTCATAAAGTCATTACTACTACATTGTAACGGAATATTTTGCTCAGGTGATGCCTGTTTATTTGTTAGTCTGGCCACGGTGTTAAATAAGAACCTTGGATTATTTTGGTTATTTTCTATTAGTCTGCGGAGATGCTCAGCCCTGGCTGATTTAAGAGCCTTTTTGTAACGTGACATACTGTCTTTCCACGCGATTCTAAAGACCTCTAAATTTGTTTGTTTCCATTTACGCTCTAAGTTACGAGTTTCTCTCTTGATAGCATGCGTAGCATTGTTGTACCATGGTGCTCTAGTTTTCTCTCTAACCTTTTTTAATCTAATTGGTGCAACAATTTCTAATGTACTAGAGAAAATGGTGCTCAAACTGCTAGTCATTTCCTCTAGTTCATCTGTTTGTTTGGGTTCACTGAGCACCTGAGATAGATCAGGTAAGCTATTTGAGAATCTATCTATAGTGTTTGGAAGGATTGTTCTGCCTGGTCGATAACGTGGCGCAACATGACAAATTTCAGCAGTACGTAACATGCAAGTTACCATGTAATGATCAGTTACATCATCGCTTTGCGGTACAATATCTATATCGGTTGGATTGGTTCCATATGATATAATTAAATCTAGTGTATGATTTAGGCGATGAGTGGGACCACTGACGTTTTGCGTGACCCCGAAGGAGTTTAATAAATCTGTAAACGCAGTCCCTAACGCATCATTTGTGTTATCTACGTGTATGTTAAAATCTCCAACAATTATTGCTTTATCGACATTGACCAATAGATTTGATAGAAAGTCTGCAAACTCTTTTAGGAAATCGGCGTAAGGCCCTGGAGGTCTATATACAGTAGCCAAGGCTAGAGATAATAGGGATTTCTTTCTTAAATCTAAGAGTGTAACATTTAGCACAAGTACCTCAAACGAATTAAACCTGTGACCTGTTTTCTGAGTAACATTAAGAATATCTCTATAGATTGTTGCAACACCGCCGCCACGACCAATCAGACGGGGCTCATGCTTATAACAGTATCCTGGCGGAGTAGACTCATTTAGACCGAAATAATAATTTGGTTTAAGCCAGGTTTCAGTAAGGCACAGTACATCGAAACTATTATCTGTGACCATTTCATTTACAATAACCGCCTTAGGTGTGAGCGATCTAATGTTTAGAAGACCTAGCTTTAGAAATTGTTTATCACTGATTTTGAGATTTTCTGGTTTAATTACAATTAAATTTTTCCTAGATCCTACATTATATATATTATTTGGCCTTACTAAACGAGGAATAGACACAGTTTCTATATAATGTTCTACATTGGTGCTTATATCAATTAAGTTGGGACAGCAAAGACTGTGATTTGGACTT
The DNA here is from genome assembly GCA_031834385.1 of Semotilus atromaculatus. Classification (NCBI taxonomy): domain Eukaryota; kingdom Metazoa; phylum Chordata; class Actinopteri; order Cypriniformes; family Leuciscidae; genus Semotilus; species Semotilus atromaculatus. The sequence goes on from JAULUF010000022.1 coordinate 22,826,610, forward strand.
TGACTTATTAGTCATATGGTGTGTAGCGTCTTGGAGATGTTGTCCGACAGAACAGCCGCTCCGACTCTGCTGGGGTGAAGGCCATCAGCACGGAAGAGCCTAGGCCGCTCCCAGAACAGATTCCAATTATTTACAAAGAGCAGTCTCTGTTTATTACACCATGACATTAACCATTAATTTAGAGCAAATAATCTACTGAACCTTTCTTGTCCTAGTCGGTACGTGGGAAGCGGTCCAGACACGACGATCGTTGCTTCAGGCGATGTGCTGTGTACGGTCTCGATCAGGCTCCTGTAGTCCTCCTTCAGAACCTCCGTCTGCCGCAGCCTGATGTCGTTCGTCCCCACATGCAGCACGACAGCTCCGACGCGCCTCTCAAACCATGCAGATTAGGCAATTCTTTTCTGACTACATGTCGTTTCTCTGCATCCATGTTCGTTCTGACCCACAAATGACGCAGACCCGCTCCAAACTGAACCGGGTCATGTGACATCACATTTTCTACGTGAATCCTCCTTAAAGAACCCCTAACTTTAACCACCTCAAAGGCATTATACATACATTATAAATATCTGCTTCTGAATATCACAATTGTTTTACATGAACTCAAATTTACATTAATTTATAACAAAAAACAAATACACATCTCAACAAAATACATGTCCTTTGACAGTTACAGATGGCTTTATTAATAATCTTCCTAATCAGTTTCATCATCTCAGCATCCCGGATAGCTTAGAAGAACTTGATATTGCAACAGAAACGTTTGAATCTCTCTTTTCCAGCACTTTAGACATAGTTGCTCCGTTGCGCTTAAAGAAGATTAAAGAAAATAGTCCAACGCCGTGGTACAACGAGCACACCCGGGCCCTTAAGAGAGCAGCCAGAAAAATGGAGCGAAACTGGAAGAAAACAAAACTAGAGGTATTTCGGATTTCATGGAAGGAGAGCTCGATTGTTTACAGAGAGGCATTAAAAGATGCTAGAACGGATTATTTTTCAACCCTATTAGAAGAAAATAAACATAATCCTAGGTATTTATTTGAACAAGTGGCTAAACTAACGAAAAAGAAAGCTTCAAGCCCAGAAGTTTCCAAGAAACACAGCAGTAATGACTTTATGAACTTCTTCACTTATAAGATCTATAATATCAGGGACAAAATTATAACTATGCAACCGTCTACTACAGTAGCGCATCAGGGAGTGCATTGTAGTCTCCGTGAGGAACATTTTGATTCATTTGTTGCTATAGGAGAGGAAGAATTTTGCAAACTTGTTAATTCATCTAAATCGACAACTTGTATGCTAGACCCTATACCAACTAAGCTACTGAAAGAGATGCTTCCAGAGGTCATAGATCCTCTTCTAAATATCATTAATTCATCTTTGTCTCTAGGATACGTACCAAAAACCTTTAAGTTGGCTATGATTAAACCGCTTGTTAAAAAACCGCAACTTGATCCGACAGAATTAGTCAATTACAGGCCAATCTCGAATCTGCCTTTTCTGTTAAAGATACTAGAAAAAGCAGTATCATCACAACTGTGTTCCTTTTTAGAAAGAAATAATATCTGCGAGGATTTTCAGTCCGGATTTAGACCGTACCATAGTACTGAGACTGCTCTCATTAAAGTCACAAATGATTTGCTCTTATCATCCGATCGTGGTTGAATCTCTCTATTAGTGTTACTTGATCTTAGTGCTGCATTTGATACTATCGACCACAACATTCTTTTAAATAGACTAGAAAACTATGTTGGCATTAGTGGAATTGCACTAGCATGGTTTAAATCATACTTATCTGACCGTTTTCAGTTTGTAGCAGTAAATGAAGAGATGTCTTATCGATCACAAGTTCAGTATGGCGTACCACAAGGCTCAGTACTAGGACTGCTGCTGTTCACTCTGTACATGCTACCATTAGTATATATCATTAGGAAATATGGAATTAGCTTTCACTGTTATGCTGATGATACTCAGCTGTATATTTCTTCAAAACCTAACGAAACTTACCAATTCTCAAAATTAACGGAATGCATAGCTGATATAAAAAATTGGATGACCAGTAATTTCCTATTACTAAATTCGGAAAAAACAGAGATTCTAATCATTGGACAAAAAACTGCCACACGTAATAACCCAGAATACTGTCTAACAATCGATGGCTGCTCTGTTAAGTCTTCGTCGTCGGTTAGGAACCTGGGTGTGCTCTTTGATACCAATCTTTCATTTGAAAGTCACGTGTCTAGTATCTGTAAAACCGCATTTTTCCATCTTAAAAATATATCTAAATTACGTCATATGCTCTCACTGACAAATGCGGAACAATTAGTTCATGCATTCATGACATCAAGGCTAGATTATTGTAATGCTCTACTGGGTGGTTGCCCTGCACGCTTAATAAACAAACTACAGCTAGTTCAAAACGCAGCCGCTAGAGTTCTTACCAGAACCAGGAAGTATGACCATATTAGCCCGGTTCTGTCAACACTGCATTGGCTGCCTATTAAACATCGTATAAATTTTAAAATATTGCTGATTACTTACAAAGCACTAAATGGTTTAGCTCCCCAGTACTTGAGCAAGCTCTTAACGCATTATAGTCCTTCACGTCTATTGCGATCTCAAAATTCTGGCCAGTTGATAATACCTAGAATATCAAAATCGACTGCTGGCGGTAGATCCTTTTCCTATTTAGCACCAAAACTTTGGAACAATCTTCCTAACACAGTCCGGGAAGCAGATACAGTCTGTCAGTTTAAATCTAGACTAAAAACACATCTCTTTGGCTTAGCATACACATAACACATTATAGATTTCTATAATTCAATGTTAGGCTGCATAGTTTAGATCAGCCGGAACCGGGAACACTTCCCATAATTCCTGATGTACTTTGTACATCATAAGAAGGATGGCGTCTACGCTAATATTAGTCTCTCTGCTTATCCCGAGGTTTACCGCGAACCGCCGGATCCAGGCCATATCCAGATCTGAGGAAGGACCATCACATGGACACGACGACAACGCATCCCTGATGAGCCAGCCCCATCAACACTGTGAAGGCCCATGAACACCTCAACACAGTCATCTCCTCACCGGCCGGATGACCCAACCCAACCAGATGAACTGGATAAATATCGTGAAAGTTCTGATCACATCTGACTCCTGACATTATGCTGCCTAACTCATAATCATACACTGTTCGTTCGTTGGCCAAAGGAGGACTGGCCCCCTGACTGAGCCTGGGTTCTCCCAAGGTTTTTTTCTCCATTTTGTCATCTAATGGAGTTTTGGTTCCTTGCCACTGTTGCCTTTTTCGCCTCTCTTCGCTTTTGTCGCCATTGGCTTTTGGCTTGCTTAGTTGGGGACATTTAACATTTAATTTTGAATTTAACAATACTATTACAACATTGTTTTCCTGTTATCTCTGTAAAGCTGCTTTGAAACAATTTGTATTGTAAAAAGCACTATATAAATAAAGGTGACTTGACTTGACTTGACTAGTCATCCAATTTTTTTATATTAGGTATGCATTCCGTTAATTTTGTGAATTGGTAAGTTTCGTTAGGTTTTGAAGAAATTTACAGCTGAGTATCATCGGCATAACAGTGAAAGCTAATGTTTCCTAATGATATCTTCTAATGGTAGCATTTACAGAGTGAACAGCAGTGGTCCTAGTACTGAGCCTTGCGGTACGCCATACTGAACTTGTGATCGATAAGACATCTCTTCATTTACTGCTACAAACTGATAACGGTCAGATAAGTTTGATTTAAACCATGCTAGTGCAATTCCACTAATGCCAACATAGTTTTCTAGTCTATTTAAAAGAATGTTGTGGTCAATTGTGTCAAATGCAGCACTAAGATCAGGTAATACTAATAGAGAGAATCAACCACGATCGGATGATAAAAGCAAATCATTTGTGACTCTAATGAGAGCTGTCTCGGTTCTATGGTACGGTCTAAATCCGGACTGAAAATCCTTGCAGATATAATTTCTTTCAAGAAAGGAACATAGTTGTGAGGATACTGCTTTTTCTAATATATTTGACAGAAAAGACAGATTTGAGTTCGGCCTGTAATTGATCAAGTGGCGTTTTTTTAACAAGCGGTTTTAACATAGCCAGCTTAAAGGTTTTTGGTACGTATCCTAGAGCCAAAGACAAATTAATGATTGAAAGGAATCACTTGCGCCTCAGCCTAGACAGTGCTCTCGGAACAGGACACAAAAATCTAGGGAAAAAGACCCAAGGTCAATCTAGGACCAAGGAGCAGGACCGGAGCACAGAACGTTTAAATAAATTTATTAGTATAAAATGACCAACGTTTCGACGCACATGAGTCTTCTTCAGAGTCATATGCTCTCAGACTCTGAAGAAGACGCATGTGCGTTGAATACGAGTTTGCAAAATTCTTCCTCTCCTATCAGGGCCGCATTAAGATCTCACTGGGCCCCGGGGCTATGAGTTACTGCAGGGCCCCACCACCAATATTATATTGTATAAAGTAATCAAATATACAATACATAGTTTTCACTATAAATTCAACATTCATTCTCATTTATTTTACAAAAGTGATTCAGTCAAGGGCAGTAAGTTACTTTCTGATGTTTGATTAACATTATTGACACAAATGGCGACAGCAGCTTTATTAGCAGCTTCTGTCACTTTAAGACCTCAGGGTCGGAACTCAAGTGCGCTGTGCAAAACCGTCTCAAGTTCACCATGGTCTCAAAAAGAGCATTTACTAAATGAATTCTCTCCCGCTGCTTACTGTGCCTGAGCAGTTTAAAATAATTTGTATCTAAACCACAATGCTTAAAAACGCGTTTAAACTAGAATTACTCACCGTGTTTGTTGACTGATTCTTACTCACCTGGGCTTTTAATTAACTCAAAGGCGCGGGCGCGTGAGAGAAAATAAATAAATAACTGAGCGCTCGGGTGGCGCGTTAACAGGCTAGCGAGTTACTAGCGTGTGGTGCTAACTAACGGAAGCTAGCGATGTAATGTTAATCTGAGATGTTGGGTAAGCTGTATTTAGTAGTATTGTATGTACTGTATTTAATCCTATTCAAATCATATATCAGGACATCAGCTTCAGTCTGAACGCTCTGATCGGATTTCGCGTGGTATGTGACTTTCTCACGCCACGTAAAATGTAAACGTCAGATGTTGTTATAGGAAACATGCTGAAAGTCGCTGCCGAAACAATGCGGTGTTGTTTCATGAGCAGAAAATTATTATGTTTGAAACCGGCGCAGAAAAGAGCTTGGGAAAAAAGCTGTGCATAACAGCCTCCTACAGTTCTGCCACAGGCTCAAGACAAAGTAGTCCAGCGCGGCGGCTACACATTTACATGTTGTAAAATTTAACCCTAAAACAGGCAACGTGTCTCAAGAGATACATAGTTTTTATTGTATTTTTTGGGGGCATAAGAAAGATTTTTTCATCAGATCTTTTATCACTTATGACAGCTTGGTCTGTCTTGAGTATGATGGTCACATGATTTGCTTCAAATTTTTTGTGATCATTTAGTCAGCCTGACCTAAATACAACATGGCTGCCAGTGGTGCAGAACATTCAGATATTGAGATAAGTAAATATATATTAAACTTTTCTAATGAAAAAATAAAATAAAAAATACTGCTAACATTTATTGTGAACATTGTCTTAAGGTGCTGAAGGAGAAAATTAAGTAATATGTTGTTCATGTTGTTATTTAGCACGTTTTGAATGTATGTGTCTCCTGAGATACGTTGCCTGTTTAGGGTATAAAAAAGGAATTAAACTAGCTCTATTTAAAATGCACTATTCAAACTTAAATGATTGTAATTCAAGAATGCTTTGGAATATAGACCTAATTTTGGTCTTGTTTTAAAGAAAACAGTCAGCAGATTATTGCTGAAGTGAAAGATCTTTAAAAAAATTAAGTATGAAAAAGTTAAGGAAGTTTAAAACTTACATTAAATCAAATATACTGTACTTAATATTTATTCTTTTTTATAAAATATGTATTTTACAAAATATTTTTTACTATAAAATTACTATAGAATCAAAGCCATATATCTAACCAAGTTGTGTTCCAAATTTGAAGTTGATATCACAAAAATTGAAGTTCCCATGAGATTTTGTTTAGGCATAATACCACAAATAGCCACCGGGTGACTTACATTCCATTGAATTTAATTGTATGCATTCTGCCATAAGAAATTAATCAATTTCTGTCCAAATATCACTTCTGTCACAAAATATGGAACCTTGAGACTTAGACCTTTCTGACAATATGTGTTTTGTCAAGATTAGAAAAGGTTTTGATAATAAATTATGAAACATGACAATGCCCAAAAGGGGAGGAGCCCATTAAAATAATTTAGAGTACCGTTTCTATGGTAACACAACGTCCAATTTCAAAATGGGTTTCACAGGCTGAATCTTGAGTTCGTACACTTTCGAATTATATATAATTTGTCAACATTAGATCAGGTGAAGTATGCGATATAATTGTTTTAAACATACAGTGGCAGTAAAAGTTAACAGATTAATGACATGGTCCTTTTTTATACCCTAATCAGGCAACGTATCTCAGGAGATACAATTCATAAAATCCAAAATATATCAAATTTTTTACAAATTCTTTTGGATATGTTTTATTTAAGTCCAGATGATATAAAAAATGAAATGAAATTATTTTTTGCTTAGCATTTTCCACTCTTGCCTGATAAGGCAACATCTCTATTGCAAATGCAAACCCCTCCATCAATGCAACGTCACTGCCATATTGCCAAAGAGCTGCATGGATAAACAAATCGGATCTGAACAGTTACGATACAGAGTGTGGACATAATTTTAGATCAGATTCCAATCGGATTATCAAAGATAATCAGATTTGGAGTGACAGTGTGAATGTAGCCATAGTTAACTATGTCAACATTTTAGCCTAGTCAACACTTCATTTACACATGTGGCTGATGCTGTACCTCTCTCAACCACAAACGCCTTCTTTAATCAGTTTTTTTGCACTCTTCTCTTTAACTTTTGACTGTCTATAGAACTCGAAATGTTTTTCCCGATGCAACCGATTAGTACAGACCAAAATTTTACCATTTTTCAGCAGCAATAATCAGTCAAATTTGCGAATCCGTTCAGTTCAGTGGCATTGTTTACGTTCAGTGCCTCCAAAATGGCAGACTTCCGGATTGATGACGTGTAGTGAAAAACCCTCTATATGCAGGTACAAAATTCTCCTTTTTTCCCGACTCACTGGAGCAACAGACCGGAAACACATGTCATACATCATCCATCAACCATCAACCTACACATCATCCCGTTTACGGCCTTCCGTGCAGATGATCTGCCTCTGGAACAACTACCTCTAGGTGTGCTATTCTCACCCTTTTTATTCACTGTTCTCATTATTAGTTTACACCTCTTTTATGACATCAATGAAAAACGAAAGCAAACTTGCGTATCACTGGCTCTGCTACAATGACCAATTTTCAACCAAAGTCTATAAATAACTATACATTTCAAACAACTAGGTTATATAAAATTTTTGCTGCAAAAAAGTCTCAGAATTTCAGATTAACATCTAATTTGTCCAAGAGCCTTTCAAAGTATGGATTTTATAGGCTATATCATTTGCCTATATTATATAATGTTATATTGATTATTATTAATTATTATATAATTTACAAAGGGTATGATGACAATTACGATTAAACAAGTTAAAAACTTGTACATAAAAGTTACTTATATTAAATATCTTCTTTTTTCATTTGATCTGTCTATTTGTAAATCTCATATTTTCCCACTCTCCATATTAGTCCCGTTTTAAAACCCACAGTGCATTGCTGTAAATGGGTGTAGAAATGCTGCCATCTATTGGACAATATCATTAACACACAAACCCTCATTTAAAATTAAGCCATTGTCTCTTTACCTTTTAGAGTGTTTTCTTTTACATTTTAATATGAAATATGTTGTACTAGTGGCATTACCACCACTTACCTAACAATCTATCCTGGGTTGTTAAAGAAACATGAGCACTTCTTACTGCTAAGCTACAACTGACATCCCAATGGCATAGCCTACACCCAGTTCAACTGCCCAGTAGTCAGTATTGGGGAGTAACTAGTTACATGTAACGGATTTACGTAATTTAATTAGACAATAAATGTAACTAATCCGGTACAATTAGAGAAAAATGTGTACTTGTGTTCACAACAGTTACTTGTGAAAATTATGACAATTACAAAGGGGGTTGCATCTGAATATTTTCTGTAAAAAGCTAGGTTTATGTTGAATATAATTAATTTGTTGCTTTGCCTTTATTGATGTGCACAATACCTCCTGAGTCCTGACATTTAAAGGCTGTTTAGTAAAGTGATGCTATTTTGATGTTTTTGATAGAATACAGAATAGAATACCACTTGTCCAGCCAAGGCTGGACATTTTTCTCTGGTCTCACCACATGTTACGGGTGTGGTGCAGGTTGAAGGAGAGGCATAGTCAAAAGGCTCCAATTCAAACATTTACTGATAATTCCAGACACAGATACAGGGATGACCGGCAGAAGGTTAACTCACACAAAACACTGAGGTAACATTAACAAGAACCGACAAAGACTAACTGGGCAGAAGGAACGCCGGTTACTGGTGTAACCTTGGTTCTATGAATAGTGGAAGACCGCCAGAGACGGTCGAACATAGTGGAAGGAGTCACGTCTCTTGAGTCATATCGAGAATCTCGTATTGATTTGTCACCTGTGACCCTGACCGATGACGTGTCGGAAGATATATCCGCTCCGTTCATGTCACGGTCGTTCTCTGCAGTCATTCTCTCAATCAGAGTGACCAGAGACTCTGGCCGAACATAGTGGAAGGCGAATACAACCAAGTCACGAGGACCACTCACCTAGATACTGCCCGCTAACACAGCAGAACTGACCAAAGGAATAGGGGCCACATTGATCCTGTAGAATTTTGTGAACGAGCAAGGTGACGTCCACGTAGCCGCTGCACATATTTCAGAAAGGGGCACCCCACGTAGTGCTTTCCAAGAAGTAGCCACCGACCGGGTTGAATGGGATTTAATAGATGCTGGAACTGTCTGACCAGCCGAATCATATGCCTGTACAATGGTATCCACCATCCAATGAGATAACCTTTGCTTCGACAGGGGTGAGCCTCTCTGACAGGCATCAAAACGGACAAACAGCTCAACTGATGGAGCAAGTGACTGGGTTAACAGACCGATCTGTACACCATGAAACAAAGATCTTCCATTTACTGGCATAAGTGCGACATGTTGATGGTGCTCTTGCATTCATGACAGTGTTCCTCACATATGCGGAACACTGTGAGAGCTCCTGCTCAACCCCAGGGGCCATACACATAGACTCAATTTGCCCGGTGAGGGGTGCCAAAGGTCCCCGTTCATTTGTGACAGTAGGTCAAGTCAAGTCAAGTCAAGTTTATTTATATAGCGCTTTTCACAATATAGATTGCATCAAAGCAGCTTCACAGTGTCAATCAAAACAACATAATGTTCGTTTCTTAGTGGAAAAACATCCACATTTGGTAGAGCTGATCAATGGTATTTATGATTGATTAATTAATTATGAATAATTAATTTGAATATCCCCAACTGAGCAAGCCAGAGGCAACAGTGGCAAGGAACCGAAAAACTCCATCAAGTGACCTAATAGTGTCTTAAAACTCCATCAGGTGACCCAATGGAGAAAAAAAAACCTTGGGAGAACCCAGGCTCAGTCGGGGGCCAGTTCTCCTCTGGCGTTTATGAACTAGAGGCCGGATTTACAGTAACTGAAGATAAAAATGTATACTTAAACGCAAACCTGTGATAAACGCTGATAGCGTTCACATGCGCATTAAGAATTGATTCTATATTTATGTGCGTTTGAATATATGTGCGCAGGTTTGAAATTCCCTACAAATCCATGCCTGATCAAACTACTTGTTTTGTCTATAAATTTGATACAGAATTTTGTTTTATTTATCACTTCGGGGTGGGTACGCGAAACGAAATTCACAACGCTTTATCTGTAGAGTGGGAAAGGGATCCTCCATAGGGTGAGGCTAGTTGGCCCTTCAGCACTGCATTGTCATCGGGTCCAGCCGAAGCTCCTCGTCAGATCTGGATACGGCTTGGATCCGGCAGGCTGCGGGAAAACCTCGGGATAAACAGAGACACTCAAATTAGCGTAGATGCCATTCTTCTTATGATGTAACGAGTACATCATGATTTAAGGGAAGTGTTCCCAGTAGGTCCCTCCGAACTGGCAATGGTTGTGGTGGACCAGTCGTAAGGGCCAACAGCAGACTGAACCATGGCCTTGCTGGCCAACAGGGTGCCACTAGAATAAGCCTGTGTCGTCTCATCTGCACACGCCTCAGCACAGGCCAAAGAAGTGGAATTGGAGGGAACGCATAGAGGAGGAGATCTGGCCAGTCGTGGGCCAGGGCCCGACCGAGAGAGTGAGTCCAATACTGGTGACTGGGAATGTGTGCCGCTCTGATCGACAGGAAGTGCTGGTTTGCCCACAACCGCAGCACTCGTGAAAGCCAAAGGCAAGGTAGAGACCTCGTGCCCCCTTGATGATTGATTAAAAACACCACTGTGGTGTTGTCGGTCCGCACTAGGATGTGCCTGCCCGATAACTCCTGTCTGAAGTGTCTTAGGGTGAAGAGCACTGCCCACAGCTCTAGGATGTTGATGTGAGATGTCATCTGCTGCAAGGTCCAACTCCCCTGCACGCCCTGGTGTTGCCACAGCCCTCCCCATCCGGAGAGAGAGGCATCTGTTGTCACTACTTCTCTGCGTGCTGGGAGTGGTCCCATTGGTACACCCCCTTGTAGAAACTGTTCCCGTCTCCAAAGCCCCAGGGAGACAGAGCAACTGGTTGTCACCAAAACAAGGGTATGTCGGTTGTGAACTGCTGACAACTGTCTGGCTATCAACCAACGCTGAAAAGGATGAAGGTGTAAAAGCCCTAAGTGAATGGCCGATGAGGCTGCCGTGAGAAGGCCCACTAGCCGTAAGAAGTGGAGATAAGGTAGCTTGCGCCGAACCTGGAACCTCGCTATGTCTCCTCGTATAGCTTGCCTCCTGCGTGCTGTGAGGGTAGCCCTCATTATTCTGGAGTCCAGATGCAATCCCAGAAAACATATTGACTGGTATGGAGTAAGGCAGCTTTTCTCTAGGTTTACCCTCAGTCCTAAAGCAGTAACATGCTCCAGTAGGCGCTGTGTGTTGTTGGCTACTTGCTGAGGCGATCTGGCACAAAGTAGCCAATCGTCCAGGTAAGGGAGAATCAGCATGCCCTCCCGTTGTAGAGATTCTAGTGCCACTTGCATACACCGTGTGAATACACGGGGAGAGAGGGAGAGGCCAAATGGTAGGACTCGATATTGGTATGTCCTGCCCTGGAATGTGAACCGAAGAAACCTTCTGTGATGAGGTGCAATGGGCACGTGGAAATATGCATCCTTAAGATCCACAGAGGTAAACCACATGCCGGGTTTGACTGCTTGTAGGACATCCTTGACACGCAGCATGCGGAAAGGAAGGTGTTTGAGACTCTTGTTCAAGCGTCTGAGGTCCAAGATTGGCCTGAAACTTTCATCCTTCTTGCGAACTAGGAAGTACTTTGAATAAAATCCCCCCGGATGGACTCGGGGGTCTACCAGCTCTACCGCACCCTTTTCCAGTAGCTTCCGGACCTCGAGAGACAGACCAAGAGCTTGACGAGGGTCCCAAACCACTGTGGGTCGAGTGTGTGTGCATAATTGGGGTCTGTGACGGAACTGAAGACAGTAGCCCCTGTCGAGTGTGTCGAGGAGCCACTTGTTGTTTGTAATCCCTCTCCAAAGTTGTAGTTGAGAGGTTGAAAAGTGTCCCATCACAGACCCTGGACCAGGGGCGGACTGGCCATCGGGAGCACCGGGACTTTTACCGGTGGACCGCTGGCCAATGTGGAAATCTTGATGGGAAAAAAAAGACTGAAATCATTACATTTCTTTTCGCAAATGGAATGAGTCGATCGCGCGGGTGCGGCCGAGAAGTGCTTTGTGTTCATGTGAGTGTATTGCCCTCCCTGTTAATAAGTTTGGTCTACTCCATTGCGTATCTTGAAACACGCGTCCTGGCTGGAACACACCAAGCCGCCGACGCCGATGAACGAGCGCTGATGAAAGCCGACTGTGTTGTCGCACTTTGAACACACAGAGAGAACTATACAGCCGACTGACAGCTAGAATGCGCGTTCTGCGCCTGCGTGTAAAGGAGACAACACTGTCTATTTCTGCAGATATATTTATATATAGGCTATTCTTCATTCAAAAAGAGAAACCGACGCTGCCGACTGCAGATACACTAACCGTAAACAAAGCAGTGCGTGCTTACCGTTTTGAATATCAATCCTGCTAAACACTTTCTTTATTCCTCTCCGCTCATGTTAATATTGAAATATTCGCCAAGGAACTCTCAGGTAAGATGACGTAACATTAGAACAGCCTTCCATCTGTGCCGTTTTAACTTGCTATTATTATCGTGCACTGACTCGTTCACTAAGCTGAACAACCAATCAGAGTTCCCTCTTTCACCGACGGCCCGACGCCGATTCAACATGGTGTTCCAGGCTTAAATAGAGAGAGCGATTGATCCTTTATATAGAATTTTTCTGAGCAGATAATAAACAATTGTCCATGGATGAAAAGGGGATGAAAAGAAAAGGTGGAGCTGAAAAGTTACACGTAAAAAAAAAGCATTAGAGGTAGATGCTGTGAAATGCTTCAAATTAACAGATTATACATTTGGCTCAAAGAGTAGCAGACAGTTCAGCAGCTCTGATGGCTCTAGCTCCCCCTGACTAGCTGATATGCTGTCTTGATAGTTTTATATTAATAATGTTGTGTCTTAATGTTCTTCTGTTTGTTTCCCTTTGTTTTACAAATATGACCTAATATATGTTGTGTTACTTTAAAATAAATGTTTAAATAGCATTTATTTTTGTATTGTGTTATATTTTTTTATGCTATAAGTGGTGTTAAAAATTACTCTGCACATTAATGTGTCAATGTGTTATGATATGGGATGTGGTGGGCTGCTGTGGGCCACCCGGCCAGAAAGTCCAGGGCCACTTTTTGGTCCCAGTCCGCCCCTACCCTGGACCATCACCGACGATGGGGAGCAGTTTCCCTACCCCTGGGGGTGTGACGATAAGTCGGCGCAGGGCGAGCAGGTGGTCTACGAGCACGAGATGCCTCCCTTCTCGAGTCATACCCAGGTCGAGTAGCCTGCTGTCCAAGCCTGTAAGACTGTCCCTGCCTGTGTTGGAATGAATTCGCATGACACCAAGGCATTTGATGTGAGGATGGTCCATAACTCACACTGCGCTCAAAGTGCTGGGACCGAGACTCCACTGCACGAACTCTGCGTTCAAGAGCTTCTTGAGCGGCTGGACCAAAAACCTGCCCGGGTACCAGTGGTAACTGACGAAGATTGTTACGGCATGCCTCTGGAAGTCTAGACTGTGCTAGCCAAACCTGCCACCTAGCCTGTGTAGTAAGCCCAAGAGCCTTTCCGCTAGAGAAAGCGATTGAACCCAAGGCTTGTAAGGAAGCCTCAAGTAACTCTGATGTGGTATTATCTGGTGGGTTTGTACTCAAAGCAGAATGAAGTGCCAACAGAAGATGAGCCATGGAATTCCCCACACGACTCAAGCCTGAGACGGTATTGTAAATCCTAACCAACAGATCATCTGTGCGTCTACACTCTGGGTTGGGACAGCGAAGATTGTGTCTAAGAGCCTCATCTGGTGACACTACCAGTGAAGAAAAGCATGGCTCAACTGGAGGCATGTTACCAAGGCCCTTCTCGTCAGCTTCAGCCATTGCCGCTAATGTACGAGCCACACGATCAGGCCTGGATAAAGGAGCTGACCGAAACGCAGAAGCAACCACATCTGTGAAGTCAGGACAACTTGGCATTAGCCCTTTATTGCATAGTGTTGCCATATGGCAACAATTACTTTATCTTAATTTTCTAAAAAGCTGTGATATAAAATATATGTTTCTACAGTTATTTGTGAAAAGGGGGTATTTACTTTGAAGGAAATACAATTTATGAGGTCACATGACCAGGATATTTTGTTTGCCAGTCCTTTTTGCTCATGGACATTGACATGGAAACATCACTGTCTGGGGCTCCCCAAGATAGCCTTTTATTCCAAATTTTTTGAAAGTTTTCATCAAATAAAAAATTTAAATCACTATCTGGGGTAAGTAAACTTTAATTTTTTAACATTAAATTCCGTTTTGATTTTATAAATTTTTTGTAATATGCTAAAATACATTTGTTGCCATATGGCAACTACATGCAAATATGGAAACGTCCCTGGTGCATTCAACCTAATGGAGTCCCATTGACTTACATAGCATGAAACTACACTCTGAGACTATGTTTACAACTTTTGCTTATATTTTAAAGGTAAAAAAATTATAATGTTTTATATTTTGTGATTTAAGCTATTTTGTAGGTTATCTGTAACATATTATCCCATTTTTTCCATAAAAGATGCATCCAAGATACTGAAATTATATAATTTCAATATTGTCAATTATCAATTGATCAATTATCAATTTCGATATTATCAATCCAAGCATTGTTGAAATTATATAATGTTTTTACTGTATAAATGTTTGTTTAAACATTTCACTAAGTATGAGATGGATTTGTTGAGTCTTGTTTTAAATAAAATGAGTTTTTTGAAAAAAATGTGGATTTTATGGTACTTTCCACGATTGCATATTGTTGCCATACGGCAACAATTTACCAACGACCCCCCTTTAAACTTTTTTTTATATATATATATGTTATTTAGCTCATTTTAAGTAATAAAAACATGCAAAACATTTTTTACAATGTCTAATTGATATTTCATGCAATAGAGGGTTAGGAAATCCTCCTGCTGGGAAACTGAGCGACGCAAGAGGTTTGACTGGCCTGGTAGGGGAGGAGGTGGATCCAAATTCCGCTTAGCGAGCGCCATCTTGAGTGTGTCTTGCAGAGAGAAAACTACTGAAGGCGCATCCTGAAGGCCAGAACTGTCATCACTGAGGGTGAGGGTGAGGGTATCGTCCCCTCCATGGGCATATAATAATCCTGTTCCTCCCGGTCTAAGGAGTCAGAGGCCGCAATAGATAAAGTGTCTGGTTCTCTCCTGGAAAACCTGGATGCCAGCTCACACCTGGGCAAGGGAGGAGCTAAAACACCCACCGCTGTCCCCTCGCTCACATTCTGACGAGCAGGGGGTACTGATAATAAGACCTTAATGCCCTGAACTGCGTTCGCAAGCTCAGCTACTTGCTGGGTCAATGTACTTGATTCTGAGGAGGTTCACATCCTCTTTGAAGGCCTTCCAGTCCCACTGGCCACACGCTTGCTACTCACATGCGACGCTGCCCCATCTGATGGAGCGGAACTCCTAAACTCAGGATCCAATTCAGCCAGTCGATGTTGTCTCATCTCTAAGGACATTAAACCACATTCAGGACATGGGTCTACTAAAGCCTCACGGAGGTGATCAATGCCTAGGCAAGTAGGACATTGAATATGAGCATCCATGAGATCCATTGGACCGGAGCAGAGGGAGCATGAAGCTGCCATAACATCCAGATCAGTAGTTGGGAAAAAAAACCTAGTCAACCAATGGGGTTATATATAAAAAAGGCATTACAGTTGCTATAATAAGCCTTATCAATGTATCACCCTGGTTAACCAATGAGTATTACATAAAAATAGTCGTTTCAGGCAATAAATAAATACTACACACAGTCTGACAGAACCCTGGTTAACCACTGAGTTCACGTGAGTACTCACCTCAACACTGCTAGTAGCGATCGATCGGTTCCAAACAAACCCTGGACAACCAATGGGTATATGGTCCGATGTACGTCGATAAATCCAATATAATCCAAATATAATCCAAATATTTCTCCCGAGACACAGCTGTAGCAGGGAGCAGTTGCTCACCAAAAACGCTGCGCACGCTCGAGCGAGATCTCTTCGCGAGAATGACAAAGAGAACGACCGTGACATGAACGGAGCGGATATAGCTTCCGACATGTCATCGGTCAGGGTCACAGGTGACAAATCAATACGAGATTCTCGATATGACTCGCGAGACGCGACTCCTTCCACTATGTTCGACCGTCTCTGGTGGTCTGTAACAGTGAAATAGAACTTAAATATAGAGACCAATGAACAATAATGAGGTGAGGACAGGTGACACGGATGATGAAGAAGATTATGAACAGGTGGGTAATTGAGGGAGCGAGACAAGGAGGATTCTCTTCTCCTAAGCAGATGGTGAAGGGAGAGTTACAGTTCACCAGCACCCACGTTGAGCACCCGCGTTGACCTGCCCGGAAGAACACACAGAGGCTGGTATCATCATAATGAACATATGGTACCAAGTTCAAATACTTCTGTGTGTGGGCCTCGAGGGACTGATCCTCCTGGGAGAGAAGAAGGATCTCCACTGCTGCAAAATCCATTACTTTACGGTCGTCTTTTCTGGGTGTGGTGCAGGTTGAAGGAGAGGCAGAGTCAAAAGGCACAGTTACAGGTAAAGGTACGGGTAGTCATGTGATATTTGAACCAAGGCGTCAGAGGTTGTGTCGAGAAAAAATGGGCGTGCCAGATGTAGCCGCGATTCGAGGCTTGTGTTGTTAACGTGACTAATGACCAGTGTTGGGAAGGATACTTTAAAAATGTATTTCGTTACAGAATACAGAATACATGCCCGAAAATGTAATTTGTAACGTATTCCGTTACGTTACTCAATCTGAGTATCGTATTCTGAATACTTGGATTACTTCCACATTGAATTGCATTTTATAAGTGTAGGAATGCGGAATGCTGATGCGGTGGTGACGCGTTGTAACATGTGGCGCTGCCAATAAAGCACCTAAAAGCTGTCACAAAGAACCGGCAAAAGTAATGATTATGAATATGTTAAATATAGCAATAGACATTTTAATTGTTTATTAATAAACAAGTGTTTTCTGTGTAACTGTCACCTGCAAAGACGAAGTTGACGATGCTGACTCGCGATCTTTGCAGTATGCTAGTGAACGCGCCAGAGAGAAATGCGCATTTCATACGGATTAGCTACATCAGCAGAGAGCAGACTGTTTTCTTTCGTTTTGAATTGTTCTGTTTAAAAGTAGACATGTCTGTGACTGTGACTGTGAGGCAAGTATAATCTTATGCAAAGTTTCGGTTCATTTATGAGACTAGCTCCAGTTCACGCGCCAGCGCCTCCATGTCGTGGTTATATATTTGCTATATTTACTTCTTATTTATTAAATCCAGCCAATTGGTTGATTAAACATTTATTAAAATTAAGATACAATTAATACAAAACGAAATTCCCTTTAAAGAAAGGCTTTGCTTTCTGTTTGAGGCCTCTGGAAAAGTTTTAAAGCAGTCTTTTAGTGCCGCTTTCAGAGCGCGCACGTCTGTAACATTGTTTTTTCCTCATAAATGTGAACGCGAAAAATTTAATAAAATGAATATTTTATGTTCTGTGGAGAGCCAACCCTTACTCATCCGGTGGGTAGTATTACTTTTGGTTTCAGCAGTGTAATTCACAGAAGTAGGCTAGGCTACTAAAAATATTTTGCCACCTAAAAGTTAAAGATTTTTTTGTGTCACGCATGTTTATTTCCCTCAAATTAAATAGAAAACGCATGTGTAGACAGATATTTGTCTAATGTCTGGACTCCTTTATTAGGGAGTATGGATATAAACAGACGTTTTTAAATATATTCGTAAATGCATTTTCTGAGAATTTCTATTTCAAGTTTTGACTGCAAATGTCACATTCATAACGCTGGAATTGCCCAATTTCAAATTATTTATTTTGTAGTGTAGGTCTACATATTTTATAATGTTAACTTGGACGTGATCTGGACGGGAAGGATATCTCTGGGAGTTGGAAGGGGTGTGTCGCATGCCGAGTTGCCTTAATTTAATTAGAGAGTGATAAAACTCATGAAACAAAGAAGTATCGTAATGTAATCCCTTGATTTCAACAATGTAACTGTATTCTAAATACCAACTATTTAAATTGTAACTGTAACGGAATACAGTTACTCATAATTTGTATTCTGAATACGTAACGCCGGTACATGTATTCCGTTACTCCCCAACACTGCTAATGACAAACGAGGCCTCGGTTTGTGTTGATACGTCATCGGTTCGGTCTGAGAGTCGCTTCCGAATAAAGGGGGTTCGAAACTCACGCCACCTTGTGGGTGTTGTCAGTAGGCTAGTAGAAGCAGTTGTAGAGTCAGAGAGTTAGAGAACTCTCATTGTCATTGTCGTTATTGAGTCATATATGTGTTAGGCCTGAATATTATATCAGGTTAGAATAGTTATAGTATATAGTTATTATTAATTAAAGTATCTATATTATAGTCTTGTTATATTATTTAGATAAGATTATTTGGATTGCTTTGGATTTTTGGATCTGGACTGGACTGCTTTTTGTTTTGGATTGCACTTTTGGATTTGTTTGCTTTTTGTGACTCTTCCTTTTTCCTGGAAATGGAGCCAGCTAGAAAGAGGAAATCCTCCCCTGTCTGGCCCTGCATCCTCTGTTCCCTGAAAGGATCTTTTCCAAGGCTGGAGAGGTTTTGTCCAAGAAGAGGAATCGTCTAAACCCCAACACACTTGAAAAAATTCTGTTTTTCAATAAAAATCTGTTGTAATCCTTCCTTCACCCACCCCCAAACTACAGTGTTGCAGTTTGTTCCTCTATATCCCCACTCCCATAAGCACAACACTGCACTAAAACCAGCAACAGTTCAGTAACTTTTTCCACCCAAGATTATTCTGTTGCAGGTTAATTTATTATCAATTATCAAAAGTCTGCTGAGGTCATTGGTTCAGAATTAATTCATTTGTCTGCTATTTCTTTACACAGTAGCTAGGTGTCACCAGTGACCAATGCTGAATGAAGCTTCGAGTAATGCACCTTTGGGTGAAGCAATGGGCTGCGAGGTCTCAGTGGTTCTCATTTTGTGCTACATTCAGTGCTACATACAAACGAAATGACATTTATGCAAGGGACCTGTTGTGTCATGTTTACATTACTTGTCGTACAACTTTAGACGCATTTGTTGTTGAATTGGCTGATATCGACTGAAATGACTATTTGCTCAAAAATCATAAAATACACTTACTTCTTCTGGAGGTGACGTTGGATCGCGAACAGTAGGCAACAATCCACACTTGAGGATTAACTTTGAAGCAAGACCTGCTTTGAATTGACCCTCGTTCACAAAACAGTTAGTCAGAAAATGATTCGCGCAAAAAAACTTATTTTGGAAGTTTAAGTGGTGCCTTTCCTTCGTAAATAAAATACATCCACTGCGTTTTCAGTGGCTCTGATGTCGTAAGTAAGTGAAAACTACTATTCAATTCAATTCAATTCAAATTTATTTGTATAGCGCTTTTCACAATACACATTGTTTCAAAGCAGCTTTACAGAAAGTGCATTAAAAATGTACATAGAAAATACAGTTAGTTCATCATGTATTAATTTAGGGCATAACATATCGCCGGCGTTGAGTCGTCTCTTCACAGGCGTTGAGTCGTCTCTCCACAGGAGTTTAGTCGTCTCATCACAGGTGTTGGATCATCCGAAGTCTCCGTGAGAGGCTGGATACAAACTGGATACAAACTGTATACAAATACAGACTTGCGTCCCGAGATAACAGCAGAAAGGCAGATGAGAAATAATTAGCGTAGCTGATGTTCATAATATTAATGCATTCTATCTGATTCGGCAGTAGTATAAAAGGTAAGCATTATGTGAATGCGTGGTTAAAGAGATGCGTCTTTAATCTGGTTTTAAACTGGGACAGCGAGTCTGAGCCTCGAACAATATCAGGAAGGCTATTCCAGAGTTTAGGAGCTAAATGTGAGAATGCCCTCCCTCCTTTAGTGGACTTAGATATCCTAGGAATGACCAGAAGCCTCGAATTTAGTGATCTTAAAGAGCGCGACGGATTGTAGGGCGATAGAAGGTCCGTTAAATAGACTGGAGCTAAACCATTTAGGGCTTTATAGATCAGTAGCAATACCTTGTAATTGATACGGAACTTAATAGGTAACCAATGTAGAGATGATAAAATTGGTGTTATATGATCATATTTTCTTGATCTAGTAAGAACTCTAGCGGCTGCATTTTGGACTAACTGTAGCTTGTTTATTGAGGATACAGGACAACCAGCTAATAAAGCATTACAGTAATCTAGTCTCGAGGTCATGAATGCATGAACTAACTTTTCTGCATCAGAAACGAATAGCATGTTACGTAGGTTAGCAATGTTTCTGAGGTGGAAAAAGGCTGTTCTTGTAACATATGAAATATGATTTTCGAAAGTCAAGTTGCGGTCAAGTATGACACCAAGGTCTTTTACTGTAGTGGATAAAGTAACAGGGCATCCTTCTAAATTAAAGTTGTATTGTAAGGGATTTTGTGGGTAGTTTTTTGGACCAATAAGTAATACCTCTGTTTTATCTGAATTTAATAGCAGGAAATTACACGTCATCCAGTATTTTATATCTTTAAGACATTCTGTCAAGTTAGATAAGTTAGTGGTTTCATCTGGCCGAGATGAAATATATAATTGAGTGTCATCAGCATAACAGTGAAAATTAATTCCATGTTTTCTTATAATATTACCAAGTGGCAGCATATATATTGAGAATAGTAGAGGGCCTAACACAGATCCTTGCGGTACTCCATAGTTTACTGACGTTATCTTTGATTTTTCCCCATTTAAACAGACAAAGTGGTAACGGTCTGATAAGTACGATCTAAACCAGCTTAATGCCTGTCCCTGAACACCAGTGTAGTTTTGTAGTCGATCCAGGAGTATTTTATGATCTATAGTATCAAATGCAGCGCTTAGATCGAGTAGAACTAGTATTGAGATGCAGCCTTGGTCAGAAGCTAAAAGTAAATCATTTGTAATTTTAACTAGCGCAGTTTCTGTGCTATGATACGGTCTGAATCCTGACAAAAAATTTTCATAGATATCATTTTCTTGCAAGAAAGAGCACAATTGAGCGGACACAACTTTTTCTAGTATTTTAGACATAAATGGAAGATTTGAAATGGGTCTGTAATTTGCTAGGTTATTTGGATCTAATTGTGGTTTCTTAATAAGAGGTTTTATTACTGCCAGCTTGAATATTCTTGGAACGTGACCTAAAAATAAAGATGAATTAATAATATTGAGAAGAGGCTCTTCCACTACAGGTAACACTTCTTTAAGTAATTTAGTGGGTATTGGATCTAATAAACAAGTTGCTGGTTTAGATGCAATAATAAGTTTATTTAGCTCTTCCTGTCCTATAGTTGTAAAGCGGTGTAGTTGTTCTTGAGGGGCGATAATTGAGGCTGAATCATAAGACACCATAAGAGATTGTACATTTACAATTGTGTTTCTGATGTTTTCTATTTTCTCAGTGAAGAAATTCATAAAATCATTACTACTACATTGTAACGGAATATTTTGCTCAGGTGATGCCTGTTTATTTGTTAGTCTGGCCACGGTGTTAAATAAGAACCTTGGATTATTTTGGTTATTTTCTATTAGTCTGCGGAGATGCTCAGCCCTGGCTGATTTAAGAGCCTTTTTGTAATGTGACATACTATCTTTCCACGCGATTCTAAAGACCTCTAAATTTGTTTGTTTCCATTTACGCTCTAAGTTACGAGTTTCTCTCTTGATAGCATGCGTAGCATTGTTGTACCATGGTGCTCTAGTTTTCTCTCTAACCTTTTTTAATCTAATTGGTGCAACAATTTCTAATGTACTAGAAAAAATGGTGCTCAAACTGCTAGTCATTTCCTCTAGTTCATCTGTTTGTTTGGGTTCACTTAGCAGCTGAGATAGATCAGGTAAGCTATTTGAGAATCTATCTATAGTGTTTGGAAGGATTGTTCTGCCTGGTCGATAACGTGGCGCAACATGACAAATTTCAGCAGTACGTAACATGCAAGTTACCATGTAATGATCAGTTACATCATCGCTTTGCGGTACAATATCTATATCGGTTGGATTGGTTCCATATGATATAATTAAATCTAGTGTATGATTTAGGCGATGAGTGGGACCACTGACGTTTTGCGTGACCCCGAAGGAGTTTAATAAATCTGTAAACGCAGCCCCTAACGCATCATTTGTGTTATCTACGTGTATGTTAAAATCTCCAACAATTATTGCTTTATCGACATTGACCAATAGATTTGATAGAAAGTCTGCAAACTCTTTTAGGAAATCGGCGTAAGGCCCTGGAGGTCTATATACAGTAGCCAAGGCTAGAGATAATAGGGATTTCTTTCTTAAATCTAAGAGTGTAACATTTAGCACAAGTACCTCAAACGAATTAAACCTGTGACCTGTTTTCTGAGTAACATTAAGAATATCTCTATAGATTGTTGCAACACCGCCGCCACGACCAATCAGACGGGGCTCATGCTTATAACAGTATCCTGGCGGAGTGGACTCATTTAGACCGAAATAATCATTTGGTTTAAGCCAGGTTTCAGTAAAGCAAAGTACATCGAAACTATTATCTGTGACCATTTCATTTACAATAACCGCCTTAGGTGTGAGCGATCTAATGTTTAGAAGACCTAGCTTTAGAAATTGTTTATCACTGATATTGAGATTTTCTGGTTTAATTACAATTAAATTTTTCCTAGATCCTACATTATATATATTATTTGGCCTTACTAAACGAGGAATAGACACAGTTTCTATATAATGTTCTACATTGGTGCTTATATCAATTAAGTTGGGACAGCAAAGATTGTGATTTGGACTTTGACTTACTAGTCATATGGTGTGTAGCGTCCGCTCCGACTCTGCTGGGGTGCAGGCCATCAGCACGGAAGAGCCTAGGTCGCTCCCAGAACAGATTCCAATTATTTACAAAGAGCAGTCTCTGTTCATTACACCATGACATTAACCATTCATTTAGAGCAAATAATCTACTGAACCTTTCTTGTCCTAGTCGGTACGTGGGAAGCGGTCCAGACACGACGATCGTTGCTTCAGGCGATGTGCTGTGTACGGTCTCGATCAGGCTCCTGTAGTCCTCCTTCAGAACCTCCGTCTGCCGCAGCCTGATGTCGTTCGTCCCCACGTGCAGCACGACAGCTCCGACGCGCTCGTCACCGTTCAGGATCTCGGGAACCTGCGCAGCGACATTGAGAACACGAGCACCAGGAAAGCAGTGAGTGCGCACCTTACCTTTACCCGAGGTAGCGCGGACATGACGGACGATGGAACTGCCGATGATCACGGCGTCGTCGCGTTCCGACTCGCGAAGAGGGGAGAAGCGGTTCCGGGTGGAGATCTCGAAGGCCGGGAGGGGCGGGGAGGTCCTTGGTCTGGTCCTGGCTCGCGTCTTCCGCCGTGGAATCACCCAGGGTCCGTGGTGCTGTGTCGGTGCCGGAGTGAATGAAGCCAGGGATGATCGCGTCCTGGTTGCTCGGGACCTGTGCAGAGAAACACAGGGAGTAGACGAGGTCGGAGTCAAAAAATTATTAACCACTGACCTGTGAGCATCTGCGCGTGATGTTTCAAGCGCGGACCGTCGATCTCGCAGCTCAGCCTGTCTCTCCAACAGCTCGCGGATCTGCCTCTCGACCGATTCGAGCTCCAACTGCACCGAATGCAGCTCAAAGGTGTCCTCACCTGCACTCAGAGGTAACGTTAGACACACATCCGATATATTCGCCATTATAGCTGATGTGCTATAGTGGCGAATTATAGCTTTCAGTTATACGGGTGTAAATAAGACGATCGACAGGCGAGAGACCACGCGTGCAGTGCTAGCGGGCTAAGGCTAGTAGCAGAAGTTCGGAAAGTTGGATATAAGTAGCGATATCAAAGCAATCTGATTGTTTTTTATAAGGAATAGTATCGGCGATATGTTCACACGTTTGTAAAATTGGAAAATTTAGGTTTATAACTAAATGTGAAAGAAGAAAATCAAGGATTAGGAATCAATTCGACGGAGTTGTCTCAGTAAGCTTGTGTTAGGGTTAACGCATGCGCAGTGACTCAACTATGTACATTATTACATCCCACAACAGAACACTTTTGTTTCTTAGGAGACATTACCAGCTGTCGTTGAAACAATGGAGGATGGTGTACAGATCACAGAGGGCGGGGTCTATGCCACAACCACACTGTCAATCAAACCACGTCGGTGGAGCTTGCGCAATTCTACGTCACAAAGCGCAGAATCTTAGAACAGCTCGTTCTGAGACAGTGCTTATGATTTATTGATATTGTAAAAAAAACCACTGGATGGATTTTTATCATTCTAGGGTGGTTTTGCTCAAACACTGCCAACACACATTTATGTTCAAACACTATGTAAAAGTGAATTTTGCATAATAGGTGCCCTTTAACGATCTGAAATGCAAGTATCAAGCACGAAGCGCAAGTAACTTTGTGGGCGGGTCTTGAGAGCTGTTGCTATTTTACCGGTGGGATAAATTACTCTTGCGCCCGACGCAAGTTTAAAAGGGGTTGGTCTGAAATAGCTTCATTATTCATAGGTGGGTTTGGGCGTAACGTGAAATAAACCAATCAGAGCGTCATCCAACATACCCTTTAAGAGCAGGTGCGCATGTTGCACGGCGTATTATTATGGCGGATTTATCAGGCGCGCACCAAGAGCGGTTCATAGCCGAGGAGACCGACGTTCTTTTCAACCTAATTTTCCGTTTGTATTTTTTTAATATCAATTACTGTTTGATATTGATTTTTCATTTTGACAAATGTAAATAAAGAAATGTCACAAATAAATACTTTCGGATGTTTTGGACTCGTTCTCTCTGAATCACGAATATATGCATGGTTATATTTTTTAAATGTAGTCGAACATTAGACCGATATTAATTTGCTTTACCTCACTATAGATGACGCAGCAGCTCTTCTGCCAAAAAAGCTCTTCTGTCCCGTGCTGCTGCTGGGGCATTAAGTGGTGGGGCAGTTAAGTGGCATCGGCACATGCAGTAGGCCTACGTCTCCTTAAGTCCTCTAATGTTTCCTCATCTATGTCAACAACACAACCTTGATTTATGGAAATGTTGTTTGTAAAACAAAACACCGGTAGAGTACGCGCGGCTAAACAAAGACAGAGTAGGCCTACCATAACTCAAAATGAGCATTCCAAAACAAAGCCAAAGAGCGGTAACTGGTGTTACGGTGTTCTGCCTTGGTTTCTCATGGGCTTTTGGAAGTTAGCCTACTGTTAAGACAACCCATTATTTTCTCGAAAAAACAATGGAATTGACAGATATATCCACATGATAAAGGAGATCTTGAATGTGCCAAAAATATAAAAAAAACAATTTACGACCAAACATGAAGTTAAGGGGCCTCATATGAGACATATCTACAAAGACTTGCATTGAATTCATACTAAAACATCGCGTACGGACAAAGCTGTAAATGTGCGTACGCACAAAAAAAAAAAAAACAGATGTATGCATCTCTG
Organism: Semotilus atromaculatus; assembly: GCA_031834385.1. Taxonomy (NCBI): domain Eukaryota; kingdom Metazoa; phylum Chordata; class Actinopteri; order Cypriniformes; family Leuciscidae; genus Semotilus; species Semotilus atromaculatus. The sequence continues at coordinate 22,852,236 of JAULUF010000022.1, forward strand.
CGTACGAAGGATCCCACGTAGCCTAGCATGCCAGACCTACATCACGATGTTAGGTCTGGGAACTCTCTGTTGACTGGGCTCAATACAAGGGGCGGGATAAACGGTTGTCTTTCAAATTCCCTCTGCACGCAATAGGACAGCGCTACAACCAACCAGAGCAATGAAGAAGTCGACATCTTTTGTATCTTCCTTACTTTTAAAATGACTCAAGTGCCGTTCTTTGTTCATGTTTTAAAGAAAAACTCTATACACGACGTGATTGGCCTGACTAGAGATTGTTTTTTTCCAGCTCTGAAAGTCAACGGAGAGTTGCTAGACTAGCCTGACTACGTCAGACTTCCTACTTCCGCTAATTTCATTTCGCTCCTGTAGTCAGTCTGAGATAGCAGCCTATCTTTCAGTTTTCCACCGGCCTGAAAACAGCCGGCCCAATCAACGAACAGAGGGCGGCTGAGAGCCGTGACGTTGCCGCTAAGCGCCGAGTTTTACATTGTAGGATAGAGAAATCGAAAACCGAAATGACCACGGAAATGGGAAACGAGACACGTGATTGTACCGTGGATGCGTAGATTAACTTCGCATAATCTGCAAAAGTCGTTTACAGTCATGTTCACTCCGGTATTTCGCTCGCATCATCAAGTGTTTACAGCAGGTTTACAGTGGAAGTTCGATCATAGATTTGAGTTCGATGCATGATGTCTGTGTTTAGATGCAGCTGTGTCGGCGCATAACATAAACTTATCTGATTGGCTTACGGGTAACCAATGATTTTAAACAGAAATCGCCCCCTAGCGAGAGAGAAAACACTTCTCTATTATGCTATTCCAGACTCTGTCTACGAAGCAAAGTGAAGTAGCAGAGTCTGGTATTACCAGGCTATTGCTAGACTACACTCGCTGCGAAATATTTTTTCCACGAGGTGCAGATGTTCCTCTCGTTGGTTGCCGAGGAGTTGAGCAACTATAACGATCAGTCCCACCCACTTTGAAGCGGTACTAACTGTAGTGGAAAAGCAACCGAGCTAAAGCGAACCGAACCGTGCCGTACCGAGTCGAGTCGTACCACGCAGTGGAAAAGCAAAGCGAGCCGAATCGTTCCGCGCCGAGTCGAACCGTACAAAGCTGAACCGAGCCGTACCATGCAGTGGAAAAGCGCCATATGAGTCGCCAACAGACATAAATCAAGACAAATGTACGTACGGCAGAAATGAAGTTTACTTGGAGGAACGCACATTCTTATGTTAATTTCACTGTTAGTACATCTGGCCGTGAACGTGAAAACTGGCGTACACCGTGTTTTTGTGCGTACGCAGTGTTGATACATGAGGCCCCAGGTCTTTTTCCTTTGCACGGCAGTATTGACAGGTGCAATTTTGAAAATCGACATTATAGTTTTTTATTTATTTTATTTTTTATTTTTTATGACATTTATTTCATTTATGTCAATACCTAGACTTTCAAACATCAAAATGTAATTTTAATCATATGTATTCCTGTACAAAATGACATAAACATCTTTTCCTATTCTGAGACGCGCGTCACGCAGGCAGTGTGCAAGCTGTTAACATGGAAGCCGAAATAAAAACGTACATGCCACGCAGCTGAGTAGCCTACGCTTACTCCATGCAGCCAGTGTGTCACCGGCCTTACACAAACAAGTGTCTGTGCTCAACTAAGGCAGAGGCGGCATCTATCTAAATGAACTGAATAATGATTCAGTTCGACTCCCAAGACAAGACAATGGTCACCCGACTGGCCAATAGGAGCGTGGCCCCGTCCATGACACCATTTTCACAGTGAAAGCAAAATCCTGACACGAGAGCAAGAAATTGCATCTAGAGCAAAGAAAAGAGTTTTGAGAGAAACACTTTTTTTTTAGAGAATTTTTTTCGCACTGATAGCAAAAAATATATATTTGAGATTTTTTTCAAAGTATTTTGAGAGAGATTTTTTTTTTCTCAGAAATAATAATAATTTTTTTTTTAAAAAATATGTTTTATGAGAAAATACTTTATCTCAAAACTTTTTTTTGTCTTAAATATTATAATTTTTTGCTATTGGTATGAAAACTTTTTCTCTCAAATATTCTTTTTTTTCTCTCATGAAAGGCTTTTTTGCTATCAGTGGGATAACTTTTTCTCTCAAACTTTTTTTTTTCTCTCAGATACTTACGGTGGCCCAGTAGTGCACAACACAACGGAATTTAAAAAGCAAACATAAGTTCACAACACAACGAAATTAAGCCACAACACGACTAAATTAAGCCACAACACAACGGAAAATGTACAACACAATGGAAATAAGCCACAACACAACGGAAAATGTACAACACAACGAAAATAAGCCACAACACAATGGAAAATGTACAACACAACGAAATAAAGCCGCAACACAACGGAAATGCTCCCGACCACTGGGCTCTCGGAGCGCGATAAAGCTAGTTTTCCTTGCCATTTTTATAGAGTTAGCAGTCTTAATATATCAATACCATAATTAGTTTTAACAGTATGTAACCATTGTAAAGCGACATAAAATATACTTCAAAATCACCTACATTAAGCGTATACTCGAGAATGCTTAGACGCGCTACCACAGCGCATGATCCTTAAGGGAACGTCTGGCAATTCCACCAAGTGGTTAAAACGTATAATTTATTATAATATAATTTTATGAATAAAAATAAAAAACATTTGGTGAATTGCAGAATGACAGGAAGGCATTGGCACAATTTCACCAGTAATAAGTCAGGTCACTATAGGAACTTAACACTTTGGGACATTACAGTAGGCCTAATGTTTCTATAAAAAACTAATTTGTGTACTGTGCATGCAGGGAGCTATTGGCACAATTTCACCTGTTTTAAGTCATTCTGGTTAATAGGAACTACATCCTTTGAAACCTGATAAAAGAAAAAATAACTTTTACAGAAATTTCCTAAAAATATATTGTTTACTGTAGGCTATATGAAGGGAGGTATTGGACAAAAAGTCAGCTGTAGTAAGTCAGTCTACTAACAATCAAGCTTTGGATTTTGAACATGTATGTTTTTGAATGTTAAAAGTAATTTTAATTAAATGATATGTTTAAACAACTTGAAGGAATTGGCAGATGTTCCCTTATAGCCGTTACGCTGTGGTAGCGCATCAAAGCATTATAGAGTATAACTATGCAGCTATAATGCACGTAGGTGATTTTGAATTAATAAATTTAGTTACATTGATTAGCTATACTTTTAAAACTAATCGTGGTGTTGATATAGTTTTTAGACTGCTGACTCTAGAACAGTGGCAAGGGAAACTAACTTTATCGCGCTCCGAGAGCCCTCTGGTGAGGAGCATTTCCGTTGTGTTGTGGCTTTATTTCGTTGTGTTGTACATTTTCCGTTGTGTTGCGGCTTTATTTCGTTGTGTTGTACATTTTCCGTTGTGTTGGCTTATTTCCGTTGTGTTGTACATTTTCCGTTGTGTTGTGGCTAATTTCCGTTGTGTTGCGGCTTTATTTCGTTGTGTCGTACATTTTCCGTTGTGTTGTGGCTTATTTCCGTTGTGTTGTACATTTTCCGTTGTGTTGTGGCTCCAGATAGCACACGTACATCGCGGAGACGTCTGTTAAAGATCGTAACGTCTGGTGAACATCGCATTCGAATGACCGTTTTTAATAATTAATGAGCCGTCTTCCTTACCTCTATACGATGTCTATACGATGACTCTTCAACATTTGAAATTGCTGCCATGGAGGGATTGAGCGGCCGACGCCGCGAGGGTCTGTTATCAGGTTTCCTCATTTGTGCCATTTGCATCCAGTGGGGTGCAAACACGAAAATATAATAATAGCCTATTAATAAAAAATAAAAAAATAAAAAATTATATCAAATACATACATTTGTTCGTAGTTTATCAGCATTCAATTTGACAAGCATTTAACACAAAACAGTAGTTTTTGGTTAATGTTTCACTGATCCATTTGGTCTTGCTACATTAATATTTGCGAGGGACACTTACTTTAGTTTTTTTCTTTCAGTACAGAATAAAATGTAAGCATAAATATAACATGGATTTATTTAAATAATGCTTTCAATAATTTGTTTTAAACAGTCACGTCTACATCGGCGGCAAAGCTTCTAAGCTCCAGAACATTATTTCTTTCAAGGATGAAGTTTATGTTGCCTACAGTACCTTCAACAACCAGGAATCTTTCTTTGACTATCCTCTACCATCTTCTACACTCGGCATCCATTTAGTTGGCGACCTCTCAACAACCGTTGAGTTCTGCAAGTTTGAGGAAATAGAGAACAAAATTTTTCTTGTCCCATATCAACATCATTTTGTTGCAATTCCTTTTCTACATACAAATTAATTCTTTATCAGTGCTTTTTGTTACATAGTTTATGCATTTGAATGACATAGTTATAAATGTAAATAATACATATGTACATATGTAAATAATATGGGTTTCAGGCTTAAAAAAAAAAAAAAAATTGACCTAATAGTGGAGTTTGAGGGAGAAGGTACAACTGGACCAATTGCCAAGTCATGGTACGCAGACGGCTACTCCTGGTGGCCTCCATATAAAGACCTTGACAGGGTGTTGAAGAGCGTCAGAACCATGGAGGAACCACAGCCAGAGAAAGGGTGGACCCGTCACAGAACCAGAATCCTGCATGAGTCAGGTAAGAGTAAATTATACTGTAAATTAAACATGATCTTGCCCAGCATACCTGTATTTCATTGTTTAGAATCTTAATATTTTTTTCTATACTGTAAAATGTGATCTCACATAGCTCTAATAAACAACATGTAAAAGTTCCAAAACTGTATTTCATTTGTCAGCATCTTTTCAAAATGTGGCCAAAAATTGGAAGAAGGCCAGCTACACATCTGACATAAATTCAGAACCTGAAATTGCCAGAAAAAGGATTCCCAAGTAAGTAACAAGACAAAATAAATGGTTTAACACATGAAAATCTAATAATTAAGGTATTTTTGATGAATTCTCTGAGCTTTCTGACCATTCAGCATATTTACGTTGCTTTGACTTTATACAGTGAAGAGCATCCAATTGTACTTTTTCTTTGTTTCCCTAGAAAGAAAACATGCTCTGATAACATCTACTCATCAGATGATGAGGCACCAGAACCACCACCCCTTAAAAAAAGAAAAACTGCAGGCAAAGAAAGCGTTCCTCCAGCACCGAAACCTCCAGCACTTCCAAAACAGACCAAAAAAAAAAGGTAACGGAAAATAACTTAAAATGAATGAATGTTAAAGGTGCATTGCGCAACATTTAATGTTAAAAATACCCGTTTTTCTAACCCATACATGCTTAAACAATTGCCTGATGGGCTGAATGAGCCCTTCTCTGATCACTGCGATTGCCTCTATAATCCTGTACAGTAAAATAAATAAGACGGATCTGGGACGGAATTTGAGACTGGGCGTGACGTCATGTGCGTTCATGCTCACCTAGCTATGTCTGGCAGGTTTGTGAATTCGCCGCCATTCTCCATGTCTATGGAATGCCAAAGCTGACTTAATTAAAAATAAATAAATACATAAATAAATATACGAAGAAATGTAAAAAAGCAAAAATACAAAAATAAATACATAAATAAATATACAAAGAAATGTAAAAAAGTACAAATAAATGAGTATTTTATACTTTTATTTCCTTATTTATGTATAATTGTATTTTTTCACACATTTATTTATTTATTTATTTATACATTTATTAATTTATTTATTTCCACTTTTATTTATTTCCACATTCATTTATGTATTTATGTTTTTATGTCTACATTTATTTATTTTCACATTTATTTATTTCTACATTTATTTATTTCCACATTTATTTATTTCTACATTTATTTATTTCTACATTTCTTTCTCCGTATGCTAATGAGGGGGGTTGGTTTTAACTCAGACATCAGCAATCGAGCTCAGAGTGGCAGTGCTGAAGCTTTGAGGCCACAGTGACACCTTGTGGTGTGTGACCAAACGAAACGCAAGAGGTGTGCGGACAATATCAGATTTTAAGTCATGTATATCACCCTAATTGTATGTTTGGGTTAACACACACAGCACACATGAACAGAAACTGCACTTCAACGGGTCTGATAGCAGACACAAAATTAAGATTTTTACTTTTAATGACTTAATGACTTTTGTTCATTTTATTTTACTGATAGCCATAGTGCCTTATTATTATAATAACTGAGTAGTTTATCAATTAATATTACGAACTTGACATATATGATGATGTATAGCCTACCTATTTAATAAGGTTTGGGTAGGTATAAAATAAATTTATAGGGGGAAATATCACCACGACCATATTTGAATGGGCATGATGATGCTTCTGTGCTCCAATGCATGGCGTGAGATGCGTGGCTCACTGCATTTACATGATCCCCTTTTGTTTGATTTAAGAATAATTCAACATTGATGACTTGTGTGATTAATCAGTATCTAAGAGCAGCATCTATGAAATATGGGTTGCGTTTTAAGCATTTGAATTGTCACCTGTTATGCATACGAAATTAGGAAACGCGAATGTAAACCGCGTATTGAGTCAAACTCATTGATCAATATGCTTGTGTAGGAGTCAGTGAAATGTGCGCTGGTTTCTCTCCGCGTTCTGCGCTGGTGCGCAAGCTCTTATCAGCCCTATCCACCGCGTTTACATTGTTATTATTAGTGGATACTTTCATGCGCTTTCATGTCCAAGTGTCTGCTATCAGACTCGTTGAAGTGCAGTTTCTGTTCATGTGTGCTATGTGTGTTATCCCTATATAGCCTACCCTACATACAGTTAGGGTGATATACATGACTTAAAATGTGATATTGTCCGCACACCTCTTGCGTTTCGTTTACCACAAGGTGTCACTGTGGCCTCAAAGTTTCAGCACTGCCACTCTGAGCTCGATTGCTGATGTCTGAGTTAAAACACGCCCCCCTCATTAGCATACGGAGAAATAAATGTAGAAATAAATAAATGTAGAAATAAATAAATGTGGAAATAAATAAATGTAGAAATAAATAAATGTGAAAATAAATAAATGTAGACATAAAAACATAAATACATAAATGAATGTGGAAATAAATAAAAGTGGAAATAAAAAAATTAATAAATGTATAAATAAATAAAAAAATAAATGTGTGAAAAAATACAATCATACATAAATAAGGAAATTAAAGTATAAATACTCATTTATTTGTACTTTTTTACATTTCTTTGTATATTTATTTATGTATTTATTTATGTATTTTTGCTTTTTTACATTTCTTCGTATATTTATTTATGTATTTATTTATTTTTAATTAAGTCAGCTTTGGCATTCCATACATATCAGCAAAGATAACTCGAGCGACAAAACTTTAGTCAACTTTCGACAAAAGTAGAAGATGGATTCAAAGAGACCGGCTTGTAGTTCACCAAATGCAGTTTCGCTTGTCACCAGAGGGGGCATAGTTCTGCAAAAACTCAGAGACTTGCGCAATGCACCTTTAATGAAATGAATGCTATGAATAACAATACACTTTCCATGTCGACTCAACCAAAGGTAAAAAATATATATATATATTCACGATTCTGCAGAGGGTGTGTGGGGGTAGGGGGGGTAAAATTACGATTTTGAACTGAGATTTGGAGCCAAAACACAGGGGGTTTAGAAAGATAGCAGCATCGTTATTTTAGTTTTACAGAGAGATTGGTAGTCTATTAGTAAAAATCTGTTGACTTTAGCAATCTTTGCTGCACGTGTCAATGGTGACAGTTCCAAAAAAAATTCATCCATGACATTCAATATTATACTATTTTTTTATTTTCTGAAATTTGGTTGATTTGATGATTGATGAAATAAGTATGATTAAAAGTACATAACAGCCAGATTACAATAAACGAAATGTCCTTATTATTAGGTCCTGTTGTGCAAACTGAGGTTTTCCAGAGCAAAGCTGTAAACCCTTCAAGCAATTGTAAGTCTTAAGTTTCTCTTTTATCTCTTTTAAATTTTTTATCCAAATCTACAATGATTACTCAAAGATACAACTATGTCAGGGGTTCTTCATCCTGTTCCTTGGAACTATGTAATTGTTGAAACATGCTGCTGCACAAATATATCAAAATGAACATTGCTAATGACCAAATAATCTGTCAACAGTATTTTTCAATCAGCAACAAAGGGAAACGGAAGAGCAACAGCAGACCTGGTGTGAGAGTCTCCCCAGCTTTCAAGGTACATTATTAGTTGTATCTGGCTATCTTGTATCTATGCTCAAATGAAAATGCTTTTTTGAAGTTTGTAAATTATGGGGTAATGCCCTGTCGCAATTACACATGTTACAAGACCCACTCCACCTTTCTCAGCTCCAGTGTGTGTGTATGAGGCAGAGCGTTACGGAGACGGCTGGAGTGTTGTTCCACCGAACACACAAGGTACAAGAGCATATTCAGCGATGAGTAAATCAGAAACACATTCACAGAATTTAAATGCAATATAAAACTGAATAACATCATATTTTTGTTCAATCCATAGAGCACACATTTTCTGTCCTGAGAACATCAGGGGACAACCAAGGAAGAACACGGAGTAAGATTACTGCACATAAATTCACTTAAGTAAATTTTACAATTTGACACCCCTCACCCAAATAGAGTCAGTTAACAGATCACAGTTCAGATTGCAATTGAAATGCACTTTAAAATAGCTGCAAAATGATTTTTGGACAAATGTAGACAGACTTAAGGCACTGGGATGACTCAACATTATCCACCCTTGTTAAGATAGATGCTGAAATGATGACCGCTGAGTGTGAAGCAGGCCTTAGTGTGTTCTTTTGCAAATTTAACAAGTGAATCTTACCTACTCCACCTTCCTCAGCTCCAGTGGGCGTCTCTCAGGTAGAGCATCATGGAGCCGGCTGGGGTGTTGATCCACCGAACACACTAGGTAAAAGAGCATTTATTACAATAAGTAGGAGGAAACAAGACCGGCTTGTAAAAAACGGCTGGTAGGGACTACACAAGCTCCCTCCTGGGTTAGTGACATCACTAACCCTAAAAATGACATAAACCCTGACCCCGGGAACACACAGACCATGTTGAGAATAGGAAGAGTTGTTGTAGTAGAGCACATTTGTGAGTCTGCTCAAGCTGTCGCATTCGTCTTTTCACATGCAATACAGTACGTAACATAAATGCAATAGCATGTCACTCTGTAGGCATCTTACAACAGTTCCCACACAACCGATTTATAGATTATCATGACAGAATATGCTAATTGAACATAGTTAACTCCACATCGGCAACAAACTCATCAACTGACCATTCCGAAAAATCCTGTTGCTCTACATGTTGTCATTTCTTTTTGAATCTCTCCATCATTGTCCAACTCCAGTGTTTTATTATTTTCTGATATTTAAATTAACTACACATTTGCACATTTTAGTGTCTGTTAAATTATGTTGGTAACAAGTGAATCTTACCTACTCCACCTTCCTAAGCTCCAGTGGGCGTCTCTCAGGCAGAGCATCATGGAGCCGGCTGGGGTGTTAATCCACCGAACACACTAGGTAAAAGAGCATTAATTACAATAGAAAAGGGAGAAAAAAATCTTATTCACAGCACAAAATCTAAAACTGTTCATGATCTTTTCCACTCCATAGAGCACACATTCTCTGTCCTGAGACCCTCAGGTGATTGTGACCACCAAGGAAGATCACAGAGTAAGATAATAAATAATAAAAAATAAATAAAAACAACAAATAACTGACAGTGTCAGACACAGGCTGCGTTTACACTTGGCATTAACATGCTTTCACAGTGATCCGATCAAGCAGATTGGATCATTAGCCAATCAGGACATGGCACATTTACATTTGTTCACATTAAGTGGCCACTGTATCTGGATAACTGATTGGATTTCTAAAGTGTTGTCAATTTTTTGTTGGCCATATGAGTGTAAATTAATTTGAAGGAATCTTACACTGGTTCAAACTAAGCTTCTGTACTGTGTGTGTTTGATTTATGTTGTGTTTGGGACAAAGCTTTTAATGAAGAGCATTTTTTTTTGTAATTAGGCTCTCTAAGTATATCAAATTTTGGATTTAGATTTATCGTCCAATATATCGTTATTGGCTTTCAGATATAAAGAATGAATGGTTATTGGTTTCAGACAAAATTTTCATATCAATGTATCCCTATTTTGGAGAGCAACAACTCCTAGTCACCCCCTGTCATTTCAAAGATTTGTACAATAGAGAGCATGTCAAGTAGAAACGCCTCATCCATTTTGGGAGGTGCGTGCGCAGTCAGCAGTGAGGAGCCAGGCAAAAGTATAAACATTATACTTGATATGAGGATGGAAGGTGAACCCAGGCGCAGACAAAATGTAACACTGAACGTTGATTTATTGACAATGAAAACAGAAAAACAAAACCCACGATGGGGCAAAACAAGACAAGATAGACTAGACTAGAACAAAGACTTAGACGATAAACTAACAGTTAAGACAGGATAAATACTTCTTACAAGACAAAACTTTCAACAGGTAACTCACAGCTTGTTTCTCACAAAGTAGACAAGGTAAGATAGACAATGTACCGACACAGGACAGCAAACACAAGGGGATAAAATAGGGAACACTGATGACAAGGACAGGTGAAACTGACTAGACAATAATCACAAGACGAGGATAACAAGGGGGCGGGGTTACGAGACGAGACAACGCAAGCACATGGCCCAAACAAATGGCCATGTGCTGCACATGAAACATGGGTCTGCCATGATCCTGCCACAAGACCAGAGAAATCAGAGACATGATGGCAGAATCATGACAGAACCCCCACCTTAAGGAGCGGCTTCCAGACGCTCCTCAAGGGGAAACTAAACACAAGACAAGACAGACTGTGACATAGATAAAAACCAACAAAACATGGAAAACACTAACAAAGGCAAACATGAATAAACAATAACTGGGTTAGGGTGAAACATCAAAAACAACATACAAGGCAGGGGAGGAGGAGGAAACACAAAGTTCTTAGGGGGCAGTCCAGGGTGAATAGGAGGACTAGGGGTCTTGGGTTGACGAGGTGAGGGCTGAGGACGAGAACTCTGGGCAAGTTTAGACGGAGACACACGAGGAGAGGTCTTGGGGGAAACAGTCCGGGGCTTAGTGGCGACAGGGACAAACGGGGAAACAGTCCGGGGGCTGGTGGAGACAGGGACAAACGGGGAAACAATCCGGGGGCTGGAAGAGACAGGGGCGACCGGGAAGACAGGCGGGGATACAGCATCAGTGGTAGCAGCAACAGATTCAGACACGGAGGACACAGAGGATGAGGAAACGGGACTCCTGGCGGGGGACATGGCAGGTGACAGGGCAGGACTGGGTGCGGCGCTCACGGCGACCGGCTCGGGTGCAGCGCTCACAGGGACAGGCTTGGATGCGGAGGACAAGGCAGGACAGACAGGGGGTTCAAGAATAGCGACAAGACGGGACAGGTACTTTGACAGGGTCTTGGCCGCTATTATGACGGGCATCTCCTGACGCGCCGAGACAGCTTGAAGAACCTCTTTAGCGGCTAGATCAGCCGCAACTCTCGCAGTGGAGGGCTCTGGGACGGCGCTTGCTGAGGCGGGCTCTGGGACGGCGCTTGCTGAGGCGGGCTCTGGGACGGCGCTTGCTGAGGCGGGCTCTGGGACGGCGCTTGCTGAGGCGGGCTCTGGGACGGCGCTTGCTGAGGCGGGCTCTGGGACGGCGCTTGCTGAGGCGGGCTCTGGGACGGCGCTTGCTGAGGCGGGCTCTGGGACGGCGCTTGCTGAGGCGGGCTCTGGGACGGCGCTTGCTGAGGCGGGCTCTGGGACGGCGCTTGCTGAGGCGGGCTCTGGGACGGCGCTTGCTGAGGCGGGCTCAGGGGAAGACAGAGACGGAGGACAAGAGGCTCCCTTCTTCCTCTTCTTCTTCCTGGGTCGCGGAGCAGAGGACGTAGCCGGGCTTGTGACCAGTTGAGGAAGTACAGCCGGGACCGTTACCGGAACTGGTGAACTCCCTGTAGGCAAGGAGGACTCGGGGCAGGAAGACTCCGATGCAGACTCCCACGACGGGTGCCTTCCACGCTTACCAAGAAGGCCGTCGGGCGGGGAAGGCGTCTCAGGAGTCGCGGCGAGACTGGGTTGGTCCCCAAGTGTAGCGACAGCTAGCAGACGACCCTCAGGGATCACAGGAAGAGTAGCTGGAGATGCAGACCTTCTAGCCTCCTGCAGCTCCCTCTGAGACAGACTGTCCATCATATGGTGGAACGGGAGACTGACCAGCCTCTCTCTTTCAGCGAGAGGAGGAGGGACGTTGAGACCCGCGACGAGATATCGATTGACCAACATCTCCGGCAAGAATACCCTTCTCTTCTCCACGATCTGGGCATACTTCCTCAATGTTAGCTTACCCTGAGGAGGGAAAGGAAGCTTGCCTTCCAGGCTGTCGGTGATGGCCGACTGCCACCATTGTTCGGGGTCTGATGATTGCAGTCTTGCGGGAGCAGGCACACTGTCTGCTGGGTTCTGTAGTGGTCGGTACATTCTGTTATGTGGATGCAGAAGGTGAACCCAGGCGCAGACAAAATGTAACACTGAACGTTGATTTATTGACAATGAAAACAGAAAAACAAAACCCACGATGGGGCAAAACAAGACAAGATAGACTAGACTAGAACAAAGACTTAGACGATAAACTAACAGTTAAGACAGGATAAATACTTCTTACAAGACAAAACTTTCAACAGGTAACTCACAGCTTGTTTCTCACAAAGTAGACAAGGTAAGATAGACAATGTACCGACACAGGACAGCAAACACAAGGGGATAAAATAGGGAACACTGATGACAAGGACAGGTGAAACTGACTAGACAATAATCACAAGACGAGGATAACAAGGGGGCGGGGTTACGAGACGAGACAACGCAAGCACATGGCCCAAACAAATGGCCATGTGCTGCACATGAAACATGGGTCTGCCATGATCCTGCCACAAGACCAGAGAAATCAGAGACATGATGGCAGAATCATGACAATACTTGTTTCAAACGGATTTGACAGAATCAAGTGACTTCTGCAGCAGACTCAGGCTGCAGGGGGTGCCAGGAATAGTCACACTCAAATTTGGAAATATTAGAACTGTACTCAAAAGAGCACCGATGTACTGATTGGAGATTGTTGGTAATGCCAGTGTAATAATGAATAAATTAACCATACTGTTCTTATAAGAAGTGAACAAAAATCTGTTTTATATTTTAGTGTGTGTTAACTTGTGTTGGTAACAAGTGAATCTTACCTACTCCACCTTCCTAAGCTCCAGTGGGCGTCTCTCAGGCAGAGCATCATGGAGCCGGCTGGGGTGTTGATCCACCGAACACACAAGGTAAAAGAGCATTAATTAGACATGAGGAAATCAAACACATTCACAACATTTAAAGACAATCTAATATATATATATATACACACATACATATAATTACATTTTCTGTTCAAACAATAGTGCAAACCTTTTCTGTCCTGAGACCTTCAGGGAACCACCAAGGAAGAGAGGAGAGTATGTTTCCTACAAATTATATTTTTACATAATATTGTTTTATGCGGTTATGAAAATCATCAGCAGCATTTAAGTTTTCACCAAAATCCAGTCTTGAGTATTGTACCATGTAAGTCATTTATCGATTTAAATGATCTTCTGTATTGCAGCTAGGGCAATTCTGGAAACACTAGAAAAAATGGACATGAAGATCAACCACCTGACTTCACTTGTCCAGTCTCTAGTGGGAAACAGGCGCATTCTACCGCAGATGCAGAACGAGGAAGAGGATGACGTCTTTCCAATCGCATCTATTGAAGACCTAGACCGGCTGGAACAAAGTTTAGTTGACAGGGGGTTTATGCAGAGAATGGTAAGAATCAACTGAATTTTCAACCTACAACTACTAATGAAATGTACTGTGCATGTTTACATGCTTGTCAAAAGTCTGAAATTATCAAGATTTTGTAAAAAATAAATAAAAAGTAAACAAAACATTTTTATTAAAGAAGTTTCTTCTGCTCAGCAAGGCTGCAATTTATTTGATCATAAATACAGTGAAAACAGTAACAGTTAAATATGATTAACCCATTTAATCCCAAATTTTTCCCAGACACAAAAATATCCAAATCATGTGTCATTAGTATCCCTTTGAAACAATCAATCATAATTTTGTTTAATTTTCATGGAAAAGTGTGTGAAAAAGTGAGTTTTGTGATCGGTCACAATTGTGACCGGTGGGATACTGTGTTGTATCAACCATTGGACAGACTGAATATAGGTCTATTTGACAGTGCAGTGCTTGTGTGCGTGTGTTTGTGTGTGCATGTGTGTGTGCATGTGTGTGTGTGTGTGTGTGTGTGTGTGGGTTGGTTTATGTGATTTATGAGGACTCAAATTTGTATAATGACATGCGTATTACACTGGTATTACAACTTATGGGTGGTTTATGAGGACACTTCAAAAGTCCTCATAAATCAAATGGCTTAAAAAACATAAAAAACAATGTTTTATTAAAAATGTTGAAATGCAGCATGTCTCCTGTGATGGGTAGGTTTAGGGACAGGGGCAGTGTAAGGGGACAGAATATATAGTTTGTACAGTATAAAAACCATTACGCCTATGGAGAGTCCTCATAATGCTGTTGCACCAACATGTGTGTGTGTGTATGTGTGTGTGTGTGTGTGTGTGTGTGTGTCTGTGCGTGCGTGTGGGGTGTGCGTGTGCTGTGCGTCTGGGGTGTGTAGTGTGTGATTTGAGTGTGTGTGATGTGAGTGTGGGGTGTTTTGTGTGGTGTGTGTGCGTGTGGGGTGTGTTGTGGTGTGCGTGTGCAGGGTGTGTGGTGTGCGTGCATGTGGGTGTGCATGTGGGTTGTGTGATGTGAGTGTGGGGTGTTTTGTGTGCATGTGGGGTGTGCGGTGTGCGTGCGTGTGGGTGTGCATGTGGGGTGTGTGATGTGAGTGTGGGGTGCGTGCGTGTGTGGTGTGCGTGCGTGTGGGGTGTGTTGCGGTGTGCGGGGTGTGTGGTGTGTGTGCGTGTGCATGTGGGTTGTGTGATGTGAGTGTGGGGTGTTTTGTGTGCATGTGGTTTGTGTGATGTGAGTGTGGGGTGTTTTGTGTGCATGTGGGGTGTGTGGTGCGTGTGGGTGTGCATGTGGGGTGTGTGGTGTGCGTGCGTGTGGGTGGGTGTGGGTGTGCATGTGGGTTGTGTGATGTGAGTGTGGGGTGTTTTGTGTGCATGTGGGGTGTGTGATGTCAGTGTGGGGTGTTTTGTGTGCATGTGGGGTGTGTGGTATTAGTGGAATTGCACTAGCATGGTTTAAATCATACTTATCTGACCGTTTTCAGTTTGTAGCAGTAAATGAAGAGATGTCTTATCGATCACAAGTTCAGTATGGCGAACCACAAGGCTCAGTACTAGGACCGCTGCTGTTCACTCTGTACATGCTACCATTAGGATATATCATTAGGAAATATGGAATTAGCTTCCACTGTTATGCTGATGATACTCAGCTGTATATTTCTTCAAAACCTAACGAAACTTACCAATTCTCAAAATTAACGGAATGCATAGCTGATATAAAAAATTGGATGACCAGTAATTTCCTATTACTAAATTCTGAAAAAAACAGAGATTCTAATCATTGGACAAAAAACTGCCACACGTAATAACCCAGAATACTGTCTAACAATCGATGGCTGCTCTGTTAAGTCTTCGTCGTCAGTTAGGAACCTGGGTGTGCTCTTTGATACCAATCTTTCATTTGAAAGTCACGTGTCTAGTATCTGTAAAACCGCATTTTTCCATCTTAAAAATATATCTAAATTACGTCATATGCTCTCACTGACAAATGCGGAACAATTAGTTCATGCATTCATGACATCAAGGCTAGATTATTGTAATGCTCTACTGGGTGGTTGCCCTGCACGCTTAATAAACAAACTACAGCTAGTTCAAAACGCAGCAGCTCGAGTTCTTACCAGAACCAGGAAGTATGACCATATTAGCCCGGTTCTGTCAACACTGCATTGGCTGCCTATTAAACATCGTATAAATTTTTAAATATTGCTGATTACTTACAAAGCACTAAATGGTTTAGCTCCCCAGTACTTGAGCGAGCTCTTAACGCATTATAGTCCTTCACGTCTATTGCGATCTCAAAATTCTGGCCAGTTGATAATACCTAGAATATCAAAATCGACTGCTGGCGGTAGATCCTTTTCCTATTTAGCACCAAAACTTTGGAACAATCTTCCTAACACAGTCCGGGAAGCAGATACAGTCTGTCAGTTTAAATCTAGACTAAAAACACATCTCTTTGGCTTAGCATACACATAACACATTATAGATTTCAATGTTAGGCTGCATAGTTTAGATCACCCGGAACCGGGAACACTTCCCATAATTCCTGATGTACTTTGTACATCATAAGAAGGATGGCGTCTACGCTAATATTAGTCTCTCTGCTTATCCCGAGGTTTACCGCGAACCGCCGGATCCAGGCCATATCCAGATCTGAGGAAGGACCATCACATGGACACGACGACAACGCATCCCTGATGAGCCAGCCCCATCAACACTGTGAAGGCCCATGAACACCTCAACACAGTCATCTCCTCACCGGCTGGATGACCCAACCCAACCAGATGAACTGGATAAATATCGTGAAAGTTCTGATCACATCTGACTCCTGACATTATGCTGCCTAACTCATAATCATACACTGTTCGTTCGTTGGCCAAAGGAGGACTGGCCCCCTGACTGAGCCTGGGTTCTCCCAAGGTTTTTTTCTCCATTCTGTCACCTGATGGAGTTTTGGTTCCTTGCCACTGTTGCCTTTTTCGCCTCTCTTCGCTTTTGTCGCCATTGGCTTTTGGCTTGCTTAGTTGGGGACATTTAATATTTAATTTTGAATTTAACAATACTATTACAACATTGTTTTCCTGTTATCTCTGTAAAGCTGCTTTGAAACAATTTGTATTGTAAAAAGCGCTATATAAATAAAGGTGACTTGACTTGACTTGGTGCGCATGCGTGTGGGTGTGCATGTGGGGTGTGTGGTGTGCGTGCGTGTGGGTGTGCATGTGGGTTGTGTGATGTGAGTGTGGGGTGTTTTGTGTGCATGTGGGGTGTGTGATGTGAGTGTGGGGTGTTTTGTGTGCATGTGGGGTGTGTGGTGCGTATGGGTGTGCATTTGGGTTGTGGCAGGGACGTGCAGAGAGTTCCACAAGGGCAGGGGCTCAAATGTAAAAAAGGGGCATGCATATATATATATATATATATATTTATGCATTTTATATATATATATATATATATATATATATATATATAAGTTTGTAAACATTACTATTTTTAATGTTATAGAAAGTATCTTATTGAAAAATTTATCAAGGCTACATTTTTTTAATAAAAAAAAACAGTAATATTGTGAAATATTCCTAAAATCTAAAATAATGGTTGTCTATTTTAATAGATGTATAACCTTTGATACTTTTTTCAGGATTCTGAGTTTAAAAGTTACAAAAAGAACAGCATTTATCTCAAATAGAAATGTTTTGTACCAATATCCACTATAACCTCCTGTTCAAAAGTTTGGGGTCAGTCATTTTCTTTCTTTCTTTTATTCAGCAAGGATAACTTTTTTACTTTTTATTAATCAAAAAAATTGAGCACCACAACTGTTTCCAACATTGATAATAATAAATCAGTATATTAGAATGATTTTGAAGGAACATGTGAAACTGAAGTTAGGGTTAGTAATGATGCTGAAAATTCAGCTTTATATCAGAGATAACTTATAAGTGATATTTTTTAAGTAGGCCTATATTAAAATAGAAAACCATTATTTTAAATTTTAATAATTGTTTTCTGTATTTTCAATCAAATAAATGCAGGCTTGAAGCGCATAAGAGGCTTCTTTAAAAAACTTCAAAAAATTGTAATGTGTACATTTTTGACCGGTTCTGTACTATTATCAAAAATCACCATTTCACGTGTTGTTGTTGGCCTAACATTACACTTCACATCATAGGCATGTAGGTGGCGCCGGGGCTTCATTCATTTGAACCAACTATGATAGTTTTCAAATGGTAAACGGTGTATCAATATAATTTACATATGCTAAATACATGACTTGAATACTACTTACGATTAAAGCGACTTTGGTGCTGGTTTTGTGCAGTGCTTTGTAGTCAATTAACATCCATTGTTTCAATGACGCAGAAGTCGCAGATCCAGATCGCTTCATAAATGTAAATTCGATTGTAATTTTTAAACGATTTCTGAATGACTAGAAAATTACCGCTCCACTTCACATTGTCCAATGAAATTTGAACTTTTTGTGCCAGATGACGATTGGTCGGTGTATTATATAACAAACAGTCATCAATGAATTATGTAATATTTTTAAATATGTAATATGTGGATTTAAAAAAAATACACTACCTTTGATTATTGGAAGAAAAAAAAAGAAGTTTAAAAATGGTTTGGTTAATTTTTTTATACTCACTGAAAGAACCATATATTTTGGCTCGAGCGCATCAGTTTGGTTCCCGATCAGACTGTGGAATACCTACGTTGTCGTTTACACTAGTGCATTTTCGTTTTAAAACGCATAACGTCTCGGTTACGTATGTAACCCTCGTTCCCCGAGTAGGGAACGGAGACGTTCCGTCGGATGACGACGATTGGGGTTTCGCTTAGAAGCCTGTCATCTTCGAGTATTACAAAACGAGCCAATGGCAAGAAACTGCCATGGGTCTGCGGAATTTGCATAGCGTAACTCCGCCCCGCGCTGGGGGTATATAAGGAAGTACGCTGGCATAACGCAGTCATGTTTTCCTGCTGAGGAGCCGAGACTGAACTCGGGCATTTCCAGCGGAACAGCGGAAGTGGCCATAAGACGGAACGTCTCCGTTCCCTACTCGGGGAACGAGGGTTACATACGTAACCGAGACGTTCCCCATCGTTGTCACTCCGAGTTCCGTCGGATGGCGACGATTGGGGTTACCAGTCTAATCCCGCCACCTTCACAGCTGTCTTCCAGTGCCCTGCGTAAATCTGAGATCCCTGCCGTGAAAACTTAGCACGGACGAAGGACTCCTATCTAGCACAGGAATACCAAGGTACACTGGGAAGCATATCTCAGTAGAAATATGCAAACACACTGCCTGCCCGAAGGGAGGACTTACAGAATACACATATGACCCGGAGGGATGCATATGGAAGAACACTGGAGTGTCCAGCCCGCAGGGTGGAATCTTTCAACTCCAGGGGTGGCAAGGTGGCTTGCCGAGGGAAAGACACATGCTCAGGGAGTCTTACAGTGGAAATACACATGTGGGGGTCGCCAGGGGGGAACCATGCACATGGGGCACCTGGCCAACACGAAAGCTGCCAGCGGCATAACTCTGGTGTTGACGTCAACAGCGCTGGAGGAACTCAGGGTTTCTCTGGGAAACTCACCTGGGGAGAATATCGCACTGATCCAGTACGTGGAGTGGAATGGCGAGCAAGCGAAGACACCTGAGCTGATCGTAGCACCGGCTAGTTGAAGCGAGTACCTGGGAGGATACTGGCTCCACTCGGAGATTATAGAATCTTGCGAATGTGTTGGGTGTCGCCCAGCCTGCAGCTCTGCAGATGTCTGCCAGCGAGGCGCAATGCGCTAGAGCCCAAGAGGAGGCAACACTCAGACTGGAGTGTGCCTTCACACCAAGGGGGCACGGTCGACCTTGCTGTTGGTAAGCCAAAGCAATGGCGTCCACTATCCAGTGATACACTCCAGGCCCGAACTCCAGGCACGCTTCGTCTACTGAAAATGCCTGCAGGTCCCCTACCCTCTTCACAGAGGCCAGTGCAATCAGGAGCGCTGTCTTCATTGACAGGAACTTAAGCTCCACTGATTGCAGAGGCTCAAAGGGAGCACTCTTCAGGGCAGTTAAGACCACTGAGAGGTCCCAAGAGGGTACGAGAGGAGAGCGAGGAGGATTCAGTCTCCTTGCGCCCCTCAGAAACCTGATCACCAGGTCGTGCTTCCCGATGGACTTACCATCAATAAGAGCATGATGGGCGGCAATGGCGGCCACATAAACTTTCAGAGTGGAGGGAGACAGCCTTCTCTCCAACCCATTTTGAAGGAACGAAAGCACAACACTGATAGGGCAAGTACTAGGGTCATCTCGGTGAGAAGAGCACCAGGAGACGAAGAGGTTCCACTTCAACTCGTAGAGGTGTCTCGTGGACAAAGCTCTCGAGGAAGTGATGGTAGCCACCACCGCTGGTGGTAGGGTACTCAAACCTGCCTCGTCCCGTCGAGAAGCCACACATGTAGGTTCCATAGATCGGGACGAGGGTGCCAAAGGGTGCCCCGTCTCTGAGAAAGGAGGTCCTCTCTCAGAGGGATAGGCCAGGGAGGGGCTGAAGCGAGGAGCATGAGGTCTGAAAACCAAGTCCGGGTGGGCCAATGGGGCGCAACCAGAAGGACCTGCTCGTCGTCCTCCCTGATCTTGCACAGGGTCTGTGCGAGAAGGCTCACTGGGGGAAACGCATACTTGCGGAGGCCCCGCGGCATCCGTGCCGAGCGTGCCCTCGGACAGGGAGTAAAACAGAGGGCAATGGGAAGAGTCGTGGGAGGCAAACAGATCTACCTGTGCGTCGCCGAACTGTTCCCAAATCAGCTGGACCGTCTGGGGATGGAGTCGCCATTCTCCAGAGAGTGGCTGAATCCGTGAGAGCTCGTCGGCTGCACGGTTCAGGTCTCCGGGAATGTGGATAGCACGAAGCGACCTCAGATGCTTCTGACTCCATAAGAGGAGGTGGCGAGCGAGTTGTGACATACGGCGAGAGCGTAGACCACCCTGATGGTTGATGTACGCTACGGTCGCGGTATTGTCCGTACGGACCAGTACATGTTGGTCTTTGAGCATGGCCCGAAAGCGACGCAGAGCCAAATGTACTGCCAACAACTCGAGGCAATTGACATGCCATAGGCGCTGGGGTCCTGTCCAGGAGCCCGCGGCAGCATGTCCATTGCACATGGCCCCCCAACCCGTGGCTGAGGCATCCGTTGACACAACAACATGCCTGGAAACTTGAACTAGGGGCACTCCGGCCCGTAGAAAGTTGAGGTCTGACCACGGGAAGAGGGTTTGACGGCAGGTCGGAGTAACTGGTACCCGGAGCGTGCCTGAGTGCCATGCCCACCTCGGGACTCGGTCGCGGAGCCAGTGCTGAAGCGGTCTCATATGAAGCAAACCCAGCGGAGTGGCGGCCGCTGCGGATGCCATATGCCCCAGGAGCCTCTGAAATAACTTCAGTGGAACCGCATTCTTGCTCTGGACTTGGCGCAGGCAAGTCAGCAGTGACTGCGCGCGCTCGCTCGTAAGCTGCGCGGACATGGCGACCGAGTCTATTTCCATACCGAGAAAAGAGATCCTCTGCACGGGGCAGAGTTTGCTCTTCTCCCAGTTGACCCGAAGGCCCAGACGAGCTAGGTGCTGGAGCACTAGGTCTCTGTGTTCGCAAACCTGGTCTCGAGAGTGAGATAGGATAAGCCAGTCGTCGAGATAATTCAGGATGCGAACCCCGTGTAACCGGAGTGGCACAAGGGCTGCCTCGACGACCTTCGTAAAGACGCGAGGGGACAGAGCTAGCCCGAAAGGGAGAACCGCGTACTGGTATGCCTGCCCCTCGAAAGCAAACCGAAGAAACGGTCTGTGTCGAGGAAGAATGGAGACATGAAAGTAGGCGTCCTTCAGGTCGATCGCTGCAAACCAATCCTGTGGCCGAATGCATTCGAAAATGCGTTTGGCGGTGAGCATTTTGAACGGAAGCCTGTGAAGGGATCGGTTCAATACTCGCAGGTCCAGGATTGGCCGTAACCCACCGGATTTCTTGGGTACAATGAAGTAGGGGCTGTAGAAGACCTCATTTCGGCTGGAGGGACAATCTTGATCGCACCTTTCGCCAGTAAGGTAGCGACTTCCGCTCGCATGACAGGGGCATTGCCACCGACCATAGTGAAGCGGACTCCCCGAAACCAGGGAGGAGATCGCGCAAACTGAATCGCGTAGCCGAGCCTGATGGTCATGACGACCCAGCGGGACAGCTGGGGGAGCCGAAGCCACGCGCCCAGAAACTGCACCAGCGGGGTCATGGGGACCACAGACGTACCCTCGGTGGGGCAGCGAAGCGGGGTGACTGACTCGGACTGGGGAGGCATAGCGTCCCCGTGTGGGAGTACAGTCATCAACCGCGTCCTGACAGAGGAGACCAGGGAAGGACGTGCGTTCCACTGGGGTCTGCTCTGACAGGGGTCTGGCGACAGAGGGGGACGAGAGTGGTGAGGCTCGTGAGCGGCACACACAGTCGTGCGCGCCCTCTGGGAACTCAGAGATGGGGATGTCAGTTCTGTCTTTAACCACATTAGGGTGCCGCTGACCGGCTGGCCAGCGGCGGGAGAACAAAAGATTCTCCCCTGGCCCTCCACCAGGGGAAGGAGTGGCCCTGCTACCACCTCCTCGACAAAACTGGAGCCCATCTCTGAGCTTTCCGCGTCAGGTACGCCGCTTGGCCTGGCGTTTAGCGGGCTGCGGAGCCTGAGCGGACTGGGGCGCCGATCTGCGCCGTCCTCCACGGCGCGGCCCGGGTGGAGGCTGCTGCGGGGGCCGAGCGGGAGGGGCGGGAGACGCAGAGGGGCGCCCTCGGCGGCGAGCAGGCTGAGCTGACTGAACCGGCGGCTGGGTGGAGGCAGCAGCGGGCCGCCGGGGCAGTATGTGTTTAATCGCCTCAGTCTGCTTCTGGGCAGCCGAGAACTTTTGGGCGAAGTCCTCGACTGCACCGCCGAATAGGCCATCCTGGGATATGGGCGAGGTGAGGAGTCGAGCCCGCTCAGCCTCGCGCATATCGGCCAGGTTTAGCCACAGGTGTCGTTCCTGGACCACAGCTGTGGACATCACCTGGCCAAGGGAGCGTGCGGTCACTTTCGTCGCTCGGAGAGCGAGGTCAGTGGCGGCACGCAGCTCGTCGAAGAGCCCTTGGTCATCTCTACCCTCGTGCATGTCCCTGAGCATCCTGGCTTGATAGACCTGCAGGATGGCCATGGCATGCAAGGAGGCGGCGGCCTGGCCCGCAGCTCTGTAAGACTTCGCCACCAGGGTAGACGAAAATCTACAGGCTTTGGACGGGTGCTTTGGGTCACCACGCCAAGTCGAAGCGCTCTGAGGGCAAAGCTGCATCGCTACAGAGCGTTCGACTGGGGGAACCCCAGTGTACCCATGAGCCGCAGCCTCATCGAGGGCAGAGAAGGCGGAGGAGGCCGCCGAACGATCACGGGAAGACAACGGGGCCTTCCAGGATCTCGTGACCTCCTCATGCACCTCCGGGAAGAATGGAACCGGGGGGATGCGCTGACGAGAGTCAGCGCGTGCAGCCCCGAGGAACCAATCATCGAGCCGCGAGCGCTCAGGGCAGGGTGGAGGTTTCCACGCAAGCCCGATGCTCGTGGCCGCCCGGGCAAGCATAGCTGTCAACTCTGGGTCGGTCTCGGAAAAAGCTGGGACGCCAGAGGGCGGCAGCCCAACCAAGTCTTCATCCCCAGAGGAACCCAGCTCACCTTGTGATGCGGCGATCGACATCGCATCATCCTCTGGAGCCCCAAGTGGTGCACGAGGCGCGTCACTTTTTGAAGACGGCCCCGCGGCAGCACTCGAGCTCGCGGGTTGCTGAGGAACAGAGGGGGGTGTGGCCCGAGGAAGCATCGTCGGGGCAGTATTCCACACCGTCACCCTCAGATCACCCTGGCCACCAGCCAAAGTGTCACCTCTCGTGGAGGGGACAGATTGGGGTGTGGCAGAGGGGACTCTACCTCCACTGAGGTCACGGAGTCTCGATCTCAACTCAGCGATGGTCATGTTCCCACAGTGAGAACATGACTCATCCATGAAAGCTGCCTTAGCGTGCTGTAAGCCCAAACACACCAGGCAGCTTCCATGCCCATCAGAAGATGGAATGGAACGACCGCACCCAGAAATACACGGGCGACACATCTTTAAAAAGACGTGCCACGTGCAAGCTCTTTTATGAGAGGACGCTCAGCAGCCTGCGCTGAAGCGGCCAGGGAGAAACACACACACTGAATGCAGACCACTGCACAGATCAGCAGGCAGGAATGTGAAACTCGCTGGAAATCGCATTTACACCAACACAGACTGGAGAGCTGCTCGTCTCGAAGAATACTCGATGACACTCAGAGAATTCAGGCTGCAGGAGTGAAGAGGACCTCTTGGCTCCGAAGCAAAAACATGACTGCGTTATGCCAGCGTACTTCCTTATATACCCCCAGCGCGGGGCGGAGTTACGCTATGCAAATTCCGCAGACCCATGGCATTTTCTTGCCATTGGCTCGTTTTGTAATACTCGAAGATGATAGGCTTCTAAGCGAAACCCCAATCGTCGTCATCCGACGGAACTCGGAGTGACAACGATGGGGAACTTTTGCTACGGTTCCGCGCGCCTGTCGTCCTTCAAAGTTTTAGACCCTCGAAAACGGAGACTGACCTCTTCAGTCGAGTCTGAAGCAAGACACGCAAGTGACGCAACCCATAGCAACGAGTCATGGCAACGGCACCTCAGACTGACAGAAACGTACAAATAAACGTGAATTTAGGCTACTTTAGTTTTGTACACATTGTCATGTTAATTATAATCAAATGCATTTTGTTTTATTGAAAACAATGTTATAATTATTTGTTTGAGAGGGGCACTTTCGATTGATTTTAAAAAAAGGCAGGGGCTCGAGCACCCAAAGCCCCCCCCTCTGCACGTGCCTGGGGTGTGGGGTGTTGGGTGCGCGTGTGGGGTGTGTGGTGTGCGTGTGGGGTGTGGGGTGTGTGATTTGAGTGTGTGTGATGTGAGTGTGGGGTGTTTTGTGTGCATGTGGGGTGTGGGGTGTTGGGTGCGCGTGTGGGGTGTGTGGTGTGCGTGTGGGGTGTGTGATTTGAGTGTGTGTGATGTGAGTGTGGGGTGTTTTGTGTGGTGTGGGGTGTGGGGTGTTGGGTGCGCGTGTGGGGTGTGTGGTGTGCGTGTGGGGTGTGTGATTTGAGTGTGTGTGATGTGAGTGTGGGGTGTTTTGTTTGGTGTGCGTGCGTGTAGGGTATGTTGCGGTGTGTGTGGTGTGCGTGCGTGTGTGTGTGCATGTGGGGTGTGTGATGTGAGTGTGTGGTGTGAGTGCGTGTGGGGTGTGTAGTGTGTGATTTGAGTGTGTGTGATGTGAGTGTGGGGTGTTTTGTGTGGTGTGGGGTGTGTTGCGGTGTGCGGGGTGTGTGTGGTGTGCATGCGTGTGTGTGTGCATGTTAGAGCCCTGCATTTCAGCCCGAGCCCGACGGCCCCGACTTATTTACGCCCATAGGGCCGGTGTTCCGGAAAATTCAGTTTCCCTGTTTCCCCTTCAGCGCGCGTGCGCAACATCAAGACGAAAATCATGATCGCGAAAGCTCCGATCGATTTCGATTACTTAACTGTTACTCTCCATCACACAGTAATGTACATTTTACGTTGTTTGTTAGATAATTTTCAATGACATACAGGTTTTAAAACATAGAATGTATATTTTCAGATGTTTATGGCTCAATCAGATGTAGGCTAACGTTTACATCGTATACTTGCTAATTCTAGTTGTAACCTACGTTCTTTTTATTATTGTTACTGCGTGTGTGTCCTTTTGCTGTAGACATAAATAAACTGTATTGCACTGCACAATAAGTAATCTGTGTTGTCATTCTCATTTACGATATTTTATGATGTACACTCGTCTACTTGAAGGCCCAGAAAAAGTGGTTCCCCCCCTGTAATATTACATTTTGAGTATTTACAACACACTGCAGTGATGCTGCTGATGTATTTACGTGTCATCTTCGTGTGTAAACACTGGCATCCATCAATCAGTCTCTTCCACTGAGAACACAGGGGGAACCGTTTTACCTGGTTGCCTAGAAAAAGTGGTTCCCCCCCTGTAATATTACATTTTGAGGATTTATAACACACTGCAGTGATGCTGCTGATGTATTTACGTGTCATCTTCATGTGTAAACACTGGCATCCATCAATCAGTCTCTTCCACTGAGAACACAGGGGAACACTGTCATTTGCATGTGTAAACACATCCATCGGTCTGTCTCTTCCACTGAGTGGATCCCACTATATTAAATTCCCGCCAGATTTATTTTTACCCATCCCCCACCCATACTCGCACATACGCACATTTGATTTTATAACACAAACGCGTACTTTATTGATTCTCATTATTGCTTATCACAAATAACTAACATATGATTGATAATCTCTCATGGTATTCACAGTACACGCATGCGCTACTGGTTATCTGCTTATAGTATAATAATAAAAAAAGGATTTTATTTTAGTTCTTGCATTTGAACGAGGAAGCATTTATGAGGTAAGTTAAGTTTTGCTGTTTTAATTTTTGGTGTTGTATTTAGTATATTAAATAATACGATGCATTTTCTGTCATGATTAATAACATTACTGCCATTATTTTATAGTAAATTATAGTGATTGTTTCGTACTAATTATTCCGATTGTGTAGCTAATTTAAAATAGTTCTACATTACAAGAAGTCTAAACACTTTAAGTAAGATTAAATTTAGACCTTTTTTAGACCTTTTTTATTTTCAGAATGGATCCTACACAATACAAGGAAATATTAAACTACAAAACTAGTGGAGAATACCCCGAGAAATTATCGAAAGCAGAAAAGTATGTCATTCGGCGACGTGCTCATCACTACGTTGTCCAGGGTAAGATACAATGCTGTAGCCTAACTTACAGTTATTTATATTTTGCATGTTTCCGACAATATTTGGCATTGCTATTAGCATAAAAAACATAAATGCTAGCGCTGCAGGTGTCCAGTTTTCACTACAGCCAGAGGCGTCATTGCCCATTCAAACCTAGGGGGCATGTGCCTGTGCCTGTGCCAGAGACAGACGCGCTCAGCGCTCCTCATATAACTGTTCAGTTCACACACGTACACACACACACACACACACACACACACACACACACACACACCACACACACACACACACACACACACACACACACACACACACACACACTCACACACTCCTTGCTCCCATAATTCAAAACAATAATCTGATATTATTACAATATTACAGTGAAAACTAGAGTAAAGTTTTATTCTAAGACAGTTATTTTTATTTGGGGGTTAGTTGATATGGAATGCCAAAGCTGACTTAATTAAAAATAAATAAATACATAAATAAATAAATATACGAAGAAATGTAAAAAAGCAAAAATACATAAATAAATATACAAAGAATTGTAAAAAAGTACAAATAAATGAGTATTTATACTCCCTATTTGTGTATACTTGTATTTTTTCACACATTTATTTTTTTATTTTTTTATTTATACATTTATTCATTTATTTATTTCCTGACAGTCTTGCACTCACACACACACTGACAGTCCTGCACTCACACGCACACACTGCACACACACCACTGACAGTCCTGCACTCACACACACACTGACAGTCCTGCACTCACACACACACACTGCACACACACCACTGACAGTCCTGCACTCACACACACACACACACACACACACACACACACAGTCCCAGTTCAATTGTTTAAAAAAAAAAGAAAGGTGACCTCTCAAAAATACTAAGTGCATGACATCCCTGAATATTTTGCTGCTAATATAAATGGTACATTTCAAAAAGCAATATATAAATGTTAAAGCAATATATATATATATATGTTATTTTCTTTAATTTTTATAGATGGAGTACTGTTTTATATCCGCCATAAGGGCACAGAAAAACAGTTGAAAGTAAAGGTGGTCAGAGGTGCTGCAGAAGCAGACAACATTTTTAAAGAATTCCATGCCAGTGAGGCAGGTGGGCATAGTGGCAAGGAGAAGACAACACATGCCATTTCCAGCAGATATTATTGGCCTGGGATGTCAGTTGACATCGAAAACTGGGTGAGTTTTACTGACATTTTGCTAAATTGTATGAACAATGCCAGTTCCTATAAAAAAAGTATGAAATAATTACTAAATAATGTTTTTTTATTCCTCTCTTCAGATTAAACTGTGCTTTGCGTGCCAGGCGAATAGACCTATCAAACTCCAGGAAGAGTACACTCCAATAATTGTGTGTCTTCTTCTTCTTCTTCTTCTTCTTCTTCTTCTTCTTCTACTACTACAAATGTTGTCTAAAAATACATTGCCTGCTTTGTTTGTGTAGGTGACTGAACCATGGCAGTTGGTTGGCATGGACTTAATTGGCAAGTTGTCAATGACTTCAAGTGGGAATCAGTACATTTGCGTACTTATAGACTACTTCACAAAGTGGGTGGAGGCTTATCCACTTGCCTCCAAAACAGCTGAGGAGGTTACAACGTGCGTTGTAAAAATGTTTTATCGTTTCGGGGCGCCGAAAAGAATACTCACTGACCAAGGCAGGGAGTTTGTGAATCAGGTTTGTATTTGCATTTGCTCAACTGTTTACTTTATTATTAAGGTTGTTATATGTTTTTATTATACCGATACATTTATTTTCTCCAGATCAACAAAGAAGTTTGTTCTTTGTTCGGTATACAACGCAGTCTTTGCTCACCGTACCATCCACAAACGAATGGGTTAGTGGAACGTATGAATGGCACAATACAGAGGTAAGATTAGTAATTGTAAAAGTTTAAGGCGAGGCAAAAACACTGGTCAATTTTGAGATTTTGGGCTATTTGTCTTCAATAACATGTCTTCTTTCAGACTTGTGGTGAAAAAAATTCCAAAATACACATTTAGGTCTTAACAATATACACCTATATGTTAAGTGGACCTGATAACATGGACAATGAGTGTTCATACATTGGTAGACATGAGTGTGGTTCATAGTACTTTAATAAAGCCGTGTTTTGCTTCAGTTACACTCCTCCTGCCCAAACGTATAAGCAGTAGCCATATAGCATTCAAGTAGAATTGGGTTTTTTTCCCCAGCGCGCTTGGAAAACTGTGTCAGGACAAACCAAACACATGGGACAAATACCTTGATGCTGTGCTCTTTAATATCAGGTCAAAAAAACAACTGACTACACAGTATTCCCCATTCTATTTGATGTTTGGAAGAGAGGCACGGTACTTCTCAGAAGTTCCTGAATCTTTTAGTGTGAGTTAATTCACTGCATATCTATATCTTGTTTCAATAATTTTTAAATATCTACTTTTATAAATATATAATTTCCTCTTATTGTCTAGGTAACTGCAACAGTGGAAGATGTGCTCCAGAAAGAACTAATCAACCCTGCTATACAGATGCAGGACCAAGTTTATGAGGCAGTTAATAAAAATATGCAAGCCTCCAGGGACAAAATAAAAGCAAAAAAAAAAGCTGTAAGGGCTTTAGTTCATACTTTTGTTCTTGGGGAAAAGGTGTTAAGAAGGAACATAAGAAGTCAGCAGAGGAAAGGAGGGAAGTTAGACAGAGATTTTCTGGGGCCCTTCACAATTGCTTTCCTACAAGGCAAAAGTGCAGACTTAATTGGCAATAATGGAGTGACACTCAAAAAAATTAATCTAGATCACTTGGTCCCATTTGTGGAGGAAGTAGCTCGAGTTCCTCACAGACTCAGAAGGTCTGACACAGTGAACCCTGCGCCTCCGATCCTGGTCCCAGGCACAGCGCCTCCGATCCTGGTCCGAAGCCCAGCCCCTCCAATCCTGGTCCCAGGCACAGCGCCTCCGATCCTGGTCCCAGGCACAGCGCCTCCGATCCTGGTCCCAGGCACAGCGCCTCCGATCCTGGTCCCAGGCACAGCGCCTCCGATCCTGGTCCCAGGCACAGCGCCTCCGATCCTGGTCCCAGGCACAGCGCCTCCGATCCTGGTCCCAGGCACAGCGCCTCCGATCCTGGTCCCAGGCACAGCGCCTCCGATCCTGGTCCCAGGCACAGCGCCTCCGATCCTGGTCCCAGGCACAGCGCCTCCGATCCTGGTCCGAAGCCCAGCGCCTCCAATCCTGGTCCCAGGCACAGCGCCTCTGATCCTGGTCCCAGGCACAGCGCCTCCGATCCTGGTCCGAAGCCCAGCGCCTCCAATCCTGGTCCCAGGCACAACGCCTCCGATCCTGGTCCCAGGCACAGTGCCCCTGGTCCAAAGCCTAGCGCCTCCGGTCCCAGGCACAGTGACCACAGTCCCTGGCTGTGATTTTGAGAAAAGTAAGTTGCATCTTAAATATAGTATTTAATATAGTATCTCACGCTCCTGCATCCAGTGCTTCGCAGCAAGAGTTTGGACGTTACCAGAGGTCATACTGCCATAACCATCAGCACAGCAAATATATTGAAGTACCTCTGGTAACGTCCACACTTTTGTATCTTGCACTCAGTTTACCCATTTGATTATGTTTGAGTCCTTGACGATACAATTATATTATATTTTTGCAGTTCTGAACCAAGGTAATTTATTTTTATTAATGTAATTTATTCCTTACATAATTTTCACAGGCATCAATGCAATTTGGTCTGGCAAAAATGTTTGTGTCCTGATGGCCAAAATTGGGCCATACAAAATTTTTGCCATGGACATATCAAACCTTGCACCTGGCAGGGAAGTGGAGAGCGAGGTACTGTATTCAGCATTTTCAGTCTAAATAATACTAATATATATATATATATATATACACTCACCGGCCACTTTATTAGGTACCCCATGCTAGTAACGGGTTGGACCCCCTTTTGCCTTCAGAACTGCCTCAATTCTTCGTGGCATAGATTCAACAAGGTGCTGGAAGCATTCCTCAGGGAGTTTGGTCCATATTGACATGATGGCATCACACAGTTGCCGCAGATTTGTCGGCTGCACATCCATGATGCGAATCTCCCGTTCCACCACATCCCAAAGATGCTCTATTGGATTGAGATCTGGTGACTGTGGAGGCCATTTGAGTACAGCGAACTCATTGTCATGTTCAAGAAACCAGTCTGAGATGATTCCAGCTTTATGACATGGCGCATTATCCTGCTGAAAGTAGCCATCAGAAGTTGGGTACATTGTGGTCATAAAGGGATGGACATGGTCAGCAACAATACTCAGGTAGGCTGTGGCGTTGCAACGATGCTCAATTGGTACCAAGGGGCCCAAAGAGTGCCAAGAAAATATTCCCCACACCATGACACCACCACCACCAGCCTGAACCGTTGATACAAGGCAGGATGGATCCATGCTTTCATGTTGTAGACGCCAAATTCTGACCCTACCATCCGAATGTCACAGCAGAAATCGAGACTCATCAGACCAGGCAACGTTTTTCCAATCTTCTATTGTCCAATTTCGATGAGCTTGTGCAAATTGTAGCCTCAGTTTCCTGTTCTTAGCTGAAAGGAGTGGCACCCGGTGTGGTCTTCTGCTGCTGTAGCCCATCTGCCTCAAAGTTCGACGTACTGTGCGTTCAGAGATGCTCTTCTGCCCACCTTGGTTGTGACGGGTGGTTATTTGAGTCACTGTTGCCCTTCTATCAGCTCGAACCAGTCTGGCCATTCTCCTCTGACCTCTGGCATCAACAAGGCATTTCCGCCCACAGAACTGCCGCTCACTGGATGTTTTTTCTTTTTCGGACCATTCTCTGTAAACCCTAGAGATGGTTGTGCGTGAAAATCCCAGTAGATTAGCAGTTTCTGAAATACTCAGACCATCCCTTCTGGCACCAACAATCATGCCACGTTCAAAGTCACTCAAATCACCTTTCTTCCCCATACTGATGCTCGGTTTGAACTGCAGGAGATTGTCTTGACCATGTCTACATGCCTAAATGCACTGAGTTGCCGCCATGTGATTGGCTGCTTAGAAATTAAGTGTTAACGAGCAGTTGGACAGGTGTACCTAATAAAGTGGCCGGTGAGTGTATATACATATAACATTTACACACACACACATACTGTCACAGTCTTCGTCTGCACCTGTCTGTCTTCGTCTTCACTACACTCCCCAGAATCCTCCTTGTCTCCACACCTGAACTCACTCCCTCACTTACCAGCCTGTTCCTCGTTATCATCATCTGTGTCACCTGTCTTCACCTTGTTAGTCTTCATTTGTATCTGTATTTAGTTCCTTCCGTTCTGTCTGTCCTTTGTCGGTTCTTGCGTCTATGTTACCTGAGATTGTGTGTGTTCCTGCCCATCTTCCTGTTTATACCTGTTTTGAGTTTATTATTAAGTAAATGTTTGCATTGGAGCCTTCTTGCCTCAGACTCTTCTTCTACCCGCACCACAACCCGTGACAGAAGAACCGAACAAAACAACATGAACCTCGCAAGACTTCAGGGGAATCTCCAGCCAGGTAGACGGCCTCGTCTGATCCTCGTTCTCAGGAAGCCTACACTTACCGCCAGTCCAGCCGAGCCCGCACTTCACGCCAGATCTGCCGAGCCAAAGGCAGAATGCGTCATGCCCGCCGTGCCTGAGACAGTAAGTGTCATGCCCGTCCAGCCAGAGACCGCCGTCCAGCCAGAGACCGTCCAGCCAGAGACCGTCCAGCCAGAGACCCACGTCAGCCACGTCCAGCCAGAGCTTCACGTCAGCCACGTCCAGCCAGAGCTTCACGTCAGCCACGTCCAGCCAGAGCTTCACGTCAGCCACGTCCAGCCAGAGCTTCACGTCAGCCACGTCCAGCCTGAGCTTCACGTTCCCTGCAGCCCTGCCGAGCCTGAGCTTCCCTGCAGCCCTGCCGAGCCTGAGCTTCCCTGCATGCCTGCCGAGCCAGAGCTTCGCGTCACGCCTGCCGAGCCAGAGCCTTCCCCGCTGGTCCCGTCCAGCCCTTCAGAGCCTTCTTCGCTGGTCCCGTCCAGCCCTCCAGAGCCTTCACCGCTGGTTCCGTCCAGCATAGCCGGGCCTTCACCGCTAGCCCAGCCAGAGACTGTTCACGTCCCGTCTGCCCAGCCAGAGACTGTTCACGTCCCGTCTGCCCAGCCAGAGACTGTTCACGTCCCGTCTGCCCAGCCAGAGACTGTTCACGTTACGTCTGCCCAGCCGGTCCCAGAGCCTGTCCTTCATCCAGTCACTCTCCCCAAGAATTTTTTGGGGGGGGGCCATAGGTCATCGCCATGGCCACCCGAGGGGGTCTCTCCGCCATGGCCACCCGAGGGGGTCTCTCCGCCATGGCCACCCGAAGGGTCTTCACCGCCATGGCCACCCGAGGGGGTCTCTCCGCCATGGCCACCCGAAGGGTCCTCTCCGCCGTGGCCGCCCGAGGGGGTCTCTCCGCCCTGGCCGCCTGCACGTCCTGCTCCGCCCTGGCCGCCTGCACGTCCTGCTCCGCCCTGGAGGCTTCCCCTCCTAGTTTGGTCACGCCCTGGCTAGCCTTCAGGGCGCCCGCCCCCCCACCCCTTTGATGTTCTACGGCGCGAGGTCGCGCCTTGTTGAGGGGGGCGTTCTGTCACAGTCTTCTTCTGCACCTGTCTGTCTTCGTCTTCACTACACTCCCCAGAATCCTCCTTGTCTCCACACCTGAACTCACTCCCTCACTTACCAGCCTGTTCCTCGTTATCATCATCTGTGTCACCTGTCTTCACCTTGTTAGTCTTCATTTGTATCTGTATTTAGTTCCTTCCGTTCTGTCTGTCCTTTGTCGGTTCTTGCGTCTATGTTACCTGAGATTGTGTGTGTTCCTGCCCATCTTCCTGTTTATACCTGTTTTGAGTTTATTATTAAGTAAATGTTTGCATTGGAGCCTTCTTGCCTCAGACTCTTCTTCTACCCGCACCACAACCCGTGACACATACATACATATATATATATATATATATATATATATATATATATATATATTCAAAACATGTTACAATCACTATGTTACCAATGTAACACCAGTATGTTTGTTTCTCTGAAGGTTATTAATGCACACATTTTTATGCTGGTGAGGAAGCATAACCAGGATAACGAGGACCAGGCATACATGATAGACTCCTATGCAATGACCAAAATATGGGAAGGGTCATATCACACCTTAAGCAGGGTAACTTTATCGGACTAAGACTAATAAATATTTTACAGAACAATGTCCTTATCTGATTCTAATGATGATTCATTTTCTTCATTGGTTCTTTCCTGTATTGCTTTATTACTTTGATTTAGTAATCTGTTTTTATTATTAATGTTATTTTAGTGTGATCCACGCCAGTATAAAGTTCTTCTGGGTGTGATAAATTAGCATGATCACTGGACTATTGCTGTGAGTATCCATGAATACACCTCAAAATTAAGTCCATAGAAAGTTGCAATCAAATCTGATTAAACCTGTATCAAATGTAAGTCTTGCAAATATGTGTAACGTTTAATGCCCAATGACGATGAAGGTAAACAAGATAATAAACAGCAAAGCAGTTTAGTCAATAAAGCAAAACAGATAATCCAACGGTAGCCAAGTCAAGTCAAGTCAAGTCAAGTCATCTTGAATAATGTTATTTCCATCTAAAGTTAGTTTTGATTGATTCACTTCCGGCGAAATGATCATTTGTAGCAAACAGAGACTACTTTTCTTAATCATTTGTGAAATAAAAGCAACAGTTTTGAAAATTATTTTCAATATGTAGCAACTAATATACAGGTTGTGATTTGTTTAATTTTCAGGCCATTTACCCATCCCAAAAAAGAAAAATTTTTTTGGATCCTATGGGTGAATCGTCACGCAAACTACACAAGTGCCTGGAAACCACTAGGTAACAAATTAAAAGAATATTTAGTATCTTTCTTAAAGGTACAATGGAACTGTTACATGAATTTATTTTTTTGTATTTATTTTCTTTGTAGAGCCTTTATGAGGAGTAAAGGCTGCAAAGTGTCAAGGTGGACTTGTGACACAGTTCATCACCCTGTGCAACGTGACGGCACATCTTGTGGTGTTTTTGTATGTAAGGTAAGCATAAAATAGATTGTTAGATTGTATTAAGTGTGTTTAGTTATGTTTATTTGAAATACTACTTTTTAGTTTGCAGAAAAAATCCTGACAGGCCAGCAAATAGTCTTCGCAAACACAGAAAAGGCAGTAAACCTTTTACGAAAAAACTTGGCAGTGAAGCTTATGCAGGAATCAGGTAAATGCTGGTAAAGGGGGATTGCATTAACAAAATGCAAAACAGTTCAGTTTCCAATGAGTATTTAAACAGTGCATTACATATCGACAAGTACAAATATTCTTGTTCTTTATGTTTAAGCACATTGTGTTTTTAATATTGTTATGATTTAATTTAAGAAGACATGGTCATAGGTCAACTAATGCAGAAACCTATGCAATTCTAGTGTTTCGGTATGGTAAAACGTGCACAAATCAGAATAAATTCCAAAAGTCTTTTTAGTAAGAATAGGAGCAATATGCAGGTGACAAATCAACAGAGCAACTACACAAACAAACAAAGGGCTTAAATACACAGGTAGAGTAAATTAACTAGAACAGAAACAGGTATGCCATTCAATTAAAAACCAAGGAATACAGACAAAACTGGACATAAACAGTTAATGCTATTATAATGAGTAAGTATATTTTTTAACATAATGTTAGCATTGTGATACTTAAATTTGCTCATTCTTTTCTGCTTCCAACACATCAACATTGAGAACTGACTGTTCACCTGCTAACTTATATATACCACCCCTCTGACATGTGCCACTGTAGCAAGACAATGTTATTCACTTCACCTGTCAGTGGTTTTAATTCTATGGCTGATTGCTTTATGATTAATCCAGTGTCTAAATGTTATTGACACTCTGTACACTTTTGTAGAAGATTTGAGTGATCTCTGTAGGTTCTGTGGAGAAGACAATCCAAGTGACCCAGTCTTGTCACCTGCTTGGGTAATGCGACTTTTTTTTAAACTAGTTTTTAGTTTATTTATTTAAAAAATAGTTGTAACAGATTAATCTAATCTAATATTGAAATTAAATTATTTTGTGACATTATATTGTATGATCATTCAGATTGCCTGTGATGGATGTGACAGGTGGTACCACCAGTCATGTGTTGGCAACCCACCAGCAGAGGCAGATTATTATTGCCCATCTTGCACTACATAGACCAAGGTAAATTATAAACCAAGATTTTCCTTAACTTGCTTAGGCTCTCTATCCTGCACATGCTCTCTGGCACAACTGTAAACTTTCGTTCATCGCAGTGTTCATCCTCTGCACTTGCGCTCATGAAAATTACACCTCTTGATCCTTTGCTATGATCTCTCTGCTATTTAAGTCTCTGTTTTTCACCTCTTTGTCAGTTTATTGTTTGACCGTGCATGCTAGTATTTACAGACGCTCTACTTTGTGATTTACCCACCTTGTCCAGTCTAGTCCTGTCCTTTCCTGTCTTGTGTGTCCAGCGTGAGCTCAGCTCAGTGAAGCTGCCTGCAAGACTGCTTCTCTGTGCTGCTGAGTCTGCGCTCATATGTCCCTAAGTGTCTCCTGTCTATAAGCATATCTCTTACACTCCACCTGGTTGCTGCCAGGCCATTTTTGAGTTTCCTTCTCTAGTTCTGCATCCACCAAAATGGCCGGTGAATGGCAGACTGCCTTATGTCACTGAGCAGTAAATGTCAGTAACCAGCTTTCGCTTTTTGGTCCTTTCTCCACATTGCGACAAAGCTGAATTGTGAGTTTTCGAAAGTGTGTATGTTGTTAAAAGTGTGTAAAGTGTGTAGGTTTTGTGTTTTTGTTGAATAAAAAACGTTTATAGTTTTACAGATTCAGTGTAGTGTTATACATTCCCTGTTATACACGTAAATACATCAGCAGCATCACTGCAGTGTGTTATAAATCCTCAAAATGTAATATTACAGGGGGGGAACCACTTTTTCTAGGCCACCAGGTAAAACGGTTCCCCCTGTGTTCTCAGTGGAAGAGACTGATTGATGGATGCCAGTGTTTACACATGAAGATGACACGTAAATACATCAGCAGCATCACTGCAGTGTGTTATAAATCCTCAAAATGTAATATTACAGGGGGGGAACCACTTTTTCTAGGCCACCAGGTAAAACGGTTCCCCCTGTGTTCTCAGTGAAAGAGACTGATTGATGGATGCCAGTGTTTACACATGAAGATGACACGTAAATACATCAGCAGCATCACTGCAGTGTGTTATAAATCCTCAAAATGTAATATTACAGGGGGGGAACCACTTTTTCTAGGCCACCAGGTAAAACGGTTCCCCCTGTGTTCTCAGTGGAAGAGACTGATTGATGGATGCCAGTGTTTACACATGAAGATGACACGTAAATACATCAGCAGCATCACTGCAGTGTGTTATAAATCCTCAAAATGTAATATTACAGGGGGGGAACCACTTTTTCTAGGCCACCAGGTAAAACGGTTCCCCCTGTGTTCTCAGTGGAAGAGACTGATTGATGGATGCCAGTGTTTACACATGAAGATGACACGTAAATACATCAGCAGCATCACTGCAGTGTGTTGTAAATACTCAAAATGTAATATTACAGGGGGGGAACCACTTTTTCTGGGCCTTCAAGTAGACGCGTGTACATCATAAAATATCGTAAATGAGAATGACAACACAGATTACTTATTGTGCAGTGCAATATAGTTTATTTATGTCTACAGCAAAACGACACACGCAGTAACAATAATCATAAAAAATAACGTAGAATTAGCAAGTAGCCTACGATGTAACGTTAGCCTACATCTGATTGAGCCATAAACATCTGAAAATATACATTCTATGTTTTAAAACCTGTATGTCATTGAAAATTATCTAACAAACAACGTAAAATGTACATTACTGTGTTATGGAGAGTAACAGTTAAGTAATCGAAATCGATCGGAGCTTTCGCGATCATGATTTTCGTCTTGATGTTGCGCACGCGCGCTGAAGGGGAAACAGGGAAACTGAATTTTCCGGAACACCGGGCTTCGGGCCAATTTTCACGTCATAGTTCACACGCGGGCCGGGCCTCTGGCCTGTTTTAAGCTTATCTTTTTTATAGCCTATTTTAGACATTAATTAAAATAAAATATGAGAAGATGACTATTGAAAAGTAAACCTTGAAAGACGTTTTAAACCTGACTCATGACAGTCTGCTCACGCACACAGGTTTCCCGGTGGCGCGATCCGAGATTCGCGCGACCGCTCGTGTCCGCCAGCAGCAGAAGGAGCGAGCGTGACTTCAGCGCAGCTGGAAAAAGTGCGACTGGATTAAAACCTTCCACTGTGTGGATGCTGTGCTTTTTCTTCACGATGCTCTGTAAGAGACTGTTCTTATGTTAGGAGGCTGTCTTGTTTTCGTTTGATTGGACTTTATTTGTAGGCTTTAGGCTATAGTCTGTTGGAAACTATTGGAAATAAGAATGGCCATGTTCTTTAATGAAGACTTGATTTGACTTGACTTTGAGGTAAGATAACCTGCATGTTTGTTTTTAATCTAATTTAATGTAATTTATTTGATTTGTTTATTGTATTTAGCTCATTTAGTTTGCGAACGCTGTTGCGACTGAGCAGCAGAGAAGTTTGCCTCAGCTTTTCAAAAATGATAATAAACGTTTAAACTATAACGTTAACTGTCAGTGTGATATGCTTAAATTGTTTTATATCTATGGATTTTATTGTAGCCAAGTAAAGTGTTGATTTGAAATTGAGAGGCTAAATGGATCAAACATGTTTAACTCGCTGTCGGCTGCTTGGTCGTTATATATAAGCTATATATAAATAAATAAAAACATTTGTCCAAATAAACTTAATAAAGAAATGAAAATAAACTTACCGGTAACTACTTTGCCATTGATAACATAAAAGATCTGTTTTAATGACTGCAACATAGTCAGGCTGTGACATGTTACGCAGGCTGTTTTTATTTTTATTTTTTATTTTTCTCCGATCAGAAACAAGCTAGAGTGATGACACTCACACTGCACATGCTCAGTTGGATGCCCCACCTTGCAGAGAAAAACCAAGGAGATTCCTGAGCTTCTCCAGGATTTATTGTCAAAAAAACTGTTTTTGAGGCATGAAAGTATTTATTTTCTTGAGCTTTGTTTTTGTTATACTGTTGTCACTGTTTTTGTGATTCAGCTCAAACTTATATGGTTTAAAAGAGCGATATGTTCACTTTAAGCTATATGGTTAGCATGTATCAAGGTAGCCTTGTTTAGCTAGCACATGAGGTTTTTATCATGGCTGACAGGAATGGGGACAGTTGCAACACAATGCATAAATATTGCTAAAATTAAAAATAATAATATAAAATAGTTTTAAAAAAATGTTTTACATGACAATAGGCTAAATAAAAGTTAATTGCCTCACAAATTGTTCCATTCTTCCTATGTCACTAAAAGCCTACTGTATTTAATATCAGTTTGAATATTTGACATCTGCACATAAGGCCTACTCATCTAGACAAATCTATAATTGTCATCTAATCAAAGCTGATGAATAAATAACACTGTAATATTATTATAACTTACATTTTTGATAATAATAATTTTGCTAACACTGACATATATTGTAATATATTGTATTTGTAACATGTTGCAACCATCCCCAAACAATGTTGCAACTGTCCCCGGGCCCGGGGTCAGTTGCAACGTCTGATTCCTTACATTCAAATGCAAATTGTGAAAAATGTAGATTCTGTAATTATCTTTAAATGGTTTAGACTATTAACAGACAGATGTAAGATTATTGTATAAACAATCCAAACCATTTCTGAGTAACAGAGCCAAATGCAAAAAGTGTTGCAACTGTCCCCGGTCATAATCAAACATGTGGTAATACCAACAGCAACGTGCCGTTTGCAAAAATAGTTAGCAAATATAGCTTGTTAAGAACTTAAATGAGGTTTAAACGTTCAGTTAAGTCTTGGCCAACCACAGAAACGTACACGAAACAACTATAGTTACCTAACAGGTGATTTCAATCAACATAACGTAATTTCAAAGTTATTACATAACCGATCACAAACGCAATTAGTATTAAAAAAATTTGATTTAAAGCCAATCTTTCCTCACAACTCGTCAGGACACATTCTCCATGCAGCATCAGCAGTTTTACGTAGACTCACTCAGGAAGAGATGTGCTCATACCTGAATGTCACGCATCTGAACTCTCTGCATGTTTGATATATTTGACCAATTTATTCGGATTTAAAAAAAATTACGTTTAAAAAAAAAAAAAATTATGCAGCTTCAGCCATGAGGAATCCCGTCCTGTTGTCTCCAACGGAAGCAGAGGCAGAGAAATACATCAAAGATTTCCTACGCTTGGCCCCAGGGAGGGTGTAATTTATGTTGTTCATAGAGTGTATTTTATTAGAATAGCCATATTATGTTAATATGGCGTTCTGTTAATGTGGCCTTTTATAATTAATTAAAAGTGGTAATGAATATGATTAATTGTAAATATGTTGCCTATTAGTAATAAATGTATTTCTAAAAACGACAGCAAATGCGTTTTTTATTCTAGGTTCAGGTGCATGGTTACTTCACGTGCACAAAGCAACTTGTAATAACTAGGTGATTATCATATGATATATCTAACCAAATCAACATAACGTAATTTTAAAGATATAACCGATCACAAACGTCACCCAGATAGCACATGTACGTCTGCAAGATGTCTGTTAAAGATCACTTCATCTGGAAAGCATCTGCTGTTTACTAACATCTGATAGACATCTTTAAGATGTCAGTTTAACATACATTCTAAATCATTACATCTTAAAGACATCTTCTAAACGTCTATTTGACATCTAACAGGAAACGTCCTATAGACGTATTGCAGATGAGCAAACACCCTATACGTCTTCCAGATGTAAACACGCACATCAAATAGACGTCTCCGTGATGTACTATCAGGGCACACAATTAGTATTAAAAATATATTTGTTTTATACATACCTCAAGCTAATTTTCCCTCACAACTCATCAGCACACTTCTCCACGCAGCATCAGCAGCACATGGTTTACTGTAGACTCACGCAGGAAGAGTATTGTAAGGCTGCGTCCCAATACCTCCCCTTGCCCTAGATTTCTGCCCTAACCCTTGTTTTTGCGCGTTCT
The DNA here is from genome assembly GCA_031834385.1 of Semotilus atromaculatus. Taxonomy (NCBI): domain Eukaryota; kingdom Metazoa; phylum Chordata; class Actinopteri; order Cypriniformes; family Leuciscidae; genus Semotilus; species Semotilus atromaculatus. The sequence continues at coordinate 22,893,395 of JAULUF010000022.1, forward strand.
CGTGTAGGGGTAGGGTGTCCCAATACTCTAAAGAGCAAGGGGGAGTGCTATTCTCCCCTTAAAATCACCCCTCAAAACATAGTGCGGTCCGATGCAGGCTTAAAACGAAGTGGAAGATGAAATTACCCAGGATACCTTGCGAACTCAGCGAGCCAGCCAAATTTTTCAACCAAGATGGCGGGCACAGCTGGAAAGGAGCAACTGAATTGTAAGTAGGCCTATATTTTCGCAAATAAGCATGTTAAAATTTCAAAATATGTTGGAATATGTTAGTTTGATGCACATCCAATGGACTGTTGGGTTTTGAACACTAATGTTAGAAAATATTTCACGAAGCTATCTGACGATGTTCTTATGATATCTGCCGAGTGCTTCAAAAGAGTCTGCCAATCAAATATACATCTGATATGGGTAGTTAATCTAATTTTATTTCTGATTTTGGCTTCTAAGGATTATATAAAAGAAGATAATTATGTGAGGTAAAGTTATTAAAAACTAGCCGCGCTCTTCTAGCTAGCGCATCATCTTTCCCTTCACAGCGCGCTGTCATTTCTCTCTAAACCCAAACTTAACGTCAGAATCAGCACTGCTGTTTCTAAATTGCGGGACGTTGTTGGTGGTAAAAACAGCTACTAAAAGCACAATGATCCGCGCAAGAGACGTTGCCCCGGTTCCCATGGAGGCGCGCGCGCGCTCGGAAACGGATTGCAACTAACTATACTTTGGTTAACTATAGCAAACTATACTTTGGGTTTTGTGTGCGCTTCTAAACGATCAAATACACACAAATATATGGCAAAATAACCGGTTTAGAGATTCACTTAAACACAGTTGATGTCTTAAATGGGAGTTAACATGGTGTATTATTAGATCTGCATTCGGTCTTAAAGTGGCAGCATCTAATAAACCTGCTAATGATTACACCTTTAATGTGAATAAAACAACTAAAGGCAAAGAGAAAATAAGATGTTTAAGAATGAATAACTTTAGCTTTAATAAGCATTAATCTATCTATAATAAACTATGCTGTGTTATTTTACATTTGATTACTTTATTAGATTTCTAGCATATTATTATGGATACTTATATCCTGATCATAACTGGATCATAACTGGGATAGTTATGTGAATGTATTCACACTCCTCAGATTGTATTGACCAAAAATATGTTTAGTTCTCTCCTGTTAATTTGCAATTTACTAAGCGGCAACTGGTCTCTTATTTCAGGGACTGTCGAGCAGACCTTCCTGGAAAATATCCAGGAACTTTCCAGCAGAGTCACAGATGGCTTGCATGTTTATGGAGTAAAACCCTTTGTAATTTAAATAGTCCAGGCGATGAACTGATGGGGGCTTGATTCTTATGTGACAGCCATCAATAGCACCTACAGCTTTGTTGAGGACGGGCGTTCCAGAACACTGGGCAAATCCATCACCCACAGTGTCCAGGTCTGCAGGCTTCGGAAAGACGATGGCTCTATGTAGATTGTCCCAAATAAACTGTGCCACGTTGTGAATAATTCTGTGAACAGTGGATTTGGGCACACTGAAAACTTGCGACACCACACGATAGGAAAGTCCATGGGCAAGCCAGTAGACATATATCAGGACTTCAAATTCAGTGCCCCATCCATGGTCCTGCTCTCTCTGCATCAGGCGCTGCAGGGCATGCATGGCCTGCCTATTTAACCTGAAGTCCTGTTTGATCTCTAACTCCACATTAAACCACAGGCGTAGGATGGGCACAACAGTATTCAAACTGCAGTATGTCACTGGACGGTCACTCTGGAAAACAATGAACAACAAGTAGCCTAATAAAAACATGTTTTGCATTACACATTCCACGGTCAGTGTAGATTGGTGACATTTACAACAATAACATTTTTAGCATTTATTTTATTTGTAATAAACACTTTAAGTGGGCTATTTAAAAAGTGTTTATGTTAAATTACGTTTTTTTTAACATACGCGCAGAGTGTTACGTAATATTGTGTTCATAGAAAAAAATCGTCGGCAGCCACTCAAAAGTGTATCTATGATACATTTTATTGTATCAGCACCCCCAACCTAAAACCACTTCCCGCACCCCTGGATTTAACTATAGCCTACGACCTGAATGTGTAGGTCGTGTTATTATCGACACAAACAACAGGTAAGTTAATTCTATTTGGTCTAGCGTTAAATCATCAACAGCTGAGGTAACGTAAACATATAATGTCAAATATTTTAACTAATCGGACATACCTGAAATAAATCCTCAAGGCAAAGAAGACGGCGAATGCGTCTTCTATATTCCCCATGTCTTCTCTGTTGATTCATCAACCGTAGGTAAACAAACACAGCCCACACAACAGGCAACACAACAGCTGGAACCGGCATTTTCTGAATGAAAATAGTAGTAGTAGTAGACACGTCGACGCTGCGCGTGACGTAGTGAGGTTTGCTGCGCGTGACGTAGTGAGGTTTGCCGCGCTAATTTCCATATAGTGGTGTCCCATTTCATAGGGAAAGATCTTCAACTCCACTTCCCTCGTTGAGGGGACTTTACTTTTGAGGGCACTCAAAACCAAGTGGAAGTTTTAAGGGGGGAGAAATGGGACAGGGCCTAAGTGTAAGCAGATTGTAAGTGTTATGTTTTCTCATTAGATTTTAGCGCGGTTTGCCGTTGCTAGTAAACATTGTTTTGTTTGCAGTGTTTAACTGTTCACGCCTGCTGAAGTTGCTTTGTTCTCGTACAGCGTGAAAATTTGTAGCAGCTGCGTTTTATGGGAATCAATTTTGTAAATGGAAGGAATTATATATTTAAACGATGTCTGGGCTACATAAATCAGATGTCTTGGAGATGTATGAACATCTGATGAACATCGTTAAAAGAGCGGATTGCCGACGTTCTAAATTATTTACGTCTTATTTACATAGCCTAGACGTCGTTCTAACAGCTGGCAAGGACGTCTCGGCGACGTAAAGCATATGAGCACACACCCTAATATAAACGTCTTCCAGATGAAAAGGACGACGTCACACAGATTTCTGCACGACGCGCGTGTGCTATCTGGGTCATTTCCGTTGTGTTGTGGATTTATTTCGTTGTGTTGTGGCTTCATTTCGTTGTGTTGTGGCTTCATTTCGTTGTGTTGTGAACTTATGTTTGCTTTTTAAATTTCGTTGTGTTGTGCACTACTGGGCCACCGTAGGATAATTTATTTTCTCGCATTTAATAAAGACACAATTCTAACTCCATACCTGCCAAGGGCGTGGTGAGTCAGAGAGTACCCTACGTCACAAAGTACACTTAACTCTTAGCTTTTAACTCTTAACTTAGCTTTCCGTTTAACCTGAAGAGGGCAGCACTCAGACGTTTTTACACCAGATATTTAAAAATTAAAACACTTTATACCCAAATGTCTTTATACCTTTATATACTTTATAAACTTTATACCTTTTATGAAGCTCCATTGTTACAGATCATTAACTAAAAAAAAAGTTGTTTTAGTGTTTAGTTACCCTTTAAGCTGTGGATGGCATCAAGTTCTCTTACGAGAGGTTCTCTCGTATTGCGTAAGTTAGCTTACGCTACGGGTAAGATTCATCTTCTCGAGATATTGAAGCCAAAAATTATCCTTAATTTTGTATTTATTGTCAACGCAGTGCAGCAGCTGCCAGACCTAGAGCGGGCTATCTAGCGAGCTCATAGGCTGCCCTGCGGCAACTGCAGCAGCCTACCAGTGAACCTGGCGTGACATCACGCCCAATGAGAGGCGCCCGCGCCCTCCTGGCATCACAGCCCGCCAGAAGGGGCGTGGCTTAGTGCATATAAGCGGGGTTCAGAGGCTGCTTCCCTGATTTTCATCTCTTCAGCGAGCTCTCCGCATCGCTGGACTACAGAAGCCGCGTCGCCGTCTGAGGGGGACACTAGCAAGCTTAGGACAGCGCCTGAAGAAGCCGGCCGTCTTCGCCACCTTCAGCCATCCGTGCAAGCTACGCCATCCGGCGACGTATCCTTTTTTACATATCTATGTGTTTGCCACGGCGACACCGTTCTCTAAAAGAGCAGCGAGACGTCTTTTTAAAGATGTCTCGCACTTCCTGCGGCTCGTGAAGAGCCCCGCTCAGCGTCAGAGACCGCCATGTATCTGCGCTCTCTGCCTGGGCCAGGAACACGGAGCTCTCGCCCTCTCGTCAAGGGGTCGTGAGCTCTGCGAAGCACTTCCGATGTCGACCCTGCGGGCTCGGCTCGAAGTGTTCAACCTTGAAGCTGTCACTCCGCCCTTTGCAGGACCGCGCAAAGTAGCGCCGATCTCAAGGCCGCCGGAGCTTGTGGCCACCGCGACGCGCTCGCCGGAACCCTCCCTCGAGCTTCGCTCTCACTTTCTCCGCCTCCCTCACAGACGCGCAGCTGCCGCCCACGAGCCGCACTGCCGTTTTTCTGAATGACGAGGCTGAAGGAAACGCCACAAGGGACTGCTGTTCTATCCGCGGCTAGCTTTCTTTACGTTACAAGAAAGCTATCCCGTGCGCATGCGTCACCGGTGAAATGAGGAAAGAGTGTGGGTTTTTTGTCCCGCCGAGGCCGGACCACGCCCCTCTTTCTCAGACATTTATCAGCTGCTCTTATGTCAGCGGCTGGTAATGTCAATATTGCAGCTATGAGCCTGTTATGTAACGCACATCTGCAAACAAACGCCGACACACACAAACTGTGATGACGCCCTCTTATCTGCTTGCGCTACCTAAGCTTGTATCGTTTCCCCCTGTGGCTCAGTGGCTAAACCTACAGCTTTCGTGCCAGAGACCCGTGTTTGATCCCGGCTCTCGCAGCAGACAACATAATGCATCTGGGCTCGTGGCCAACTTTTCTTACGTACAGAAAGCGAACGCGCCCTCCCGCGTGCGCATACGTCATCGGCGAAATAAGGAAGAGTGCGGTTTTTTGTCCCGCCGAGGCCGGACCACGCCCCTCTTTCCCTCAAACATTTCTCAGCTCCTCTTATGTCGAGCGAATGTCAATATTGCAGCTACGAGCCTGTCACATAACACGCATGCCTGCAAACAAACGCCGTACACACTAACTGTGTTGACGCTCTCTTATCTGCTCGCGCTAAACTATGCTTATGTTGTTTCCCCCCTGTGGCCCAGTGTCGGAACCCAATAGCTATTGCGCCAGAGACCCGTGTTCGATCCCGGCTCTCGCAGCAGATAAAATGTATGCGGCTCGCGCCATATCAGGTCCGGCTCATGCCGATGGTGTTTTTTCAGTGTAGAAAAGGTGCCCACTTCTCAGTGTTCACCCCTACACACAAGCACAACACTTCCCGTGTCATTCACAGAGCCCAGTCGCTTAAGCAGCTCGAGTGTTTAATGTAGGAAATGTGTCCACGAGTCCGTGCCCACGCCTACTCTCTGCCCGCTCTATCACACGGCCAAAAAAAAAAAAGACTCATATCAGTCAGATTATAAACGTAAGTCCCGTGCCCGCCCACGAGCGCTCACGCTTACTAACACACCTCCCCCAAGTGCTGCCCGCGCATTCCAGAGTTGTCACAAAACGTCGCCCATCCCAAGTGATCGCGGCGTCACATAACTGTAAGTCCCGTGCCCGCTCACGAGCGCTCACGCTTACTACGAACACTCTGCCCAAAGCGCTGTGCGCGCGTCACAGAGTTATCATGAAACGCTCCCCATCCAAAGCGATCGGGACGTCAGATATGTATGTAAGTCTCGTGCCCGCTCACAAGCGCTCACGCTTACTATAAACACTTGGCCCATAGCGCCATGCGTGCACTTCAGGGCTATCATAAATGTCTGGTTGTCCGGCTCACGCCAAAGGTGCTTTAAGTGTAGAAAATGAGCCCACTTCACAGTGCTCACCCCTACACACAAGCATTACACTTCCCGTGTCACTCACAGAGCCCACTCTCATAAGCGGACACAATTAAGCCGCTCGAGTGTTGAATATGGGAAACGCGCCCACAAGCCCGTGTGCGCGCCCACTCTCTACCCGCTCTGCCACACGGCCAATACATACTTATATGAACGTAAGTCTCGTGCCGACTTCCGAGCGCGCACGCTTACGAATAAACGCTTCACCCAAAGTGTCGCCTTTTTGCCACAAGGCTGTAATAATACGTTCTCCATCACAAAAGATCGGGGCGTCACACAAGTATGTAAGTCTCGTGCCCGCTTACAAGCGCTCACGCTTACAAATAGGCACCTCGCCCAAGGCGCTGCTACGCGCACCACAAAGCAAACACAAAACGCTCCCCATTCACAGTAATCGTGTCGTCACTCACAAAACAGTTTGTCACTGCTGTCTGCGAGCCGCCGTGTTTAAACACAGAGAGAACGCGCGCGCTGCGCACACACCTCTGGTTCAGCGCGGTTCGAAACGACTGTGAATACAGAAGCAGCACATCTATTTCGCACAGAAATAGCGAACCTGTTGTGCAAAAGGGCTATAGAGATGCTGCCGCCTTCTCTGAGCGAGTCGGGGTTTTACAGCCGTTGTTTTCTTATACCAAAGAAAGACGGTGGCCTCAGACCCATCTTAGATCTGAGACATTTGAACAGAGTGCTTGTGAAAGACCGTTCAAAATGCTGACAATCAGGAAACTTCTCGCGCAGGTGCGCCAGAAGGACTGGTTTATATCTCTCGATCTGAAAGATGCTTTTTCAGACTCAGATAATTCCCCGTCACAGGCCATTCTTGAGATTCGCCTTAGACGGCCGGGTTTATCAATACACCGTCCTTCCGTTCGGCCTGTCCTTAGCACCCCGTACAATTACGAAGTGCATGGACGCGGCGCTCGCCCCCCTGAGAAATCGGGCTTGCGAATTATGAACGATCTGGACGATTGGCTGATTTTAGCACAGTCAGAGATGGAACTTTTATCTCACAAGACAGTGCTCCTCAGTCATCTGAAAAGCCTGGGTCTCTCGGTCAACTGGACCAAGAGTTCATTACGGCCGTGTTTAGCGCCTAGCCGCGTCTTTTCAGAAAAACAGCCTCATTCCTTTGAAAACGTTTCAGAGAATGTTAGGCTGTATGGCTTCAGCTGCAGCAGTACTCCAGCTGGGTCTACTGCGCATGCGCCCACTACAACGCTGGCTGAATGCTCGCGCGTCTCGCCGGGCTTGGGCCGCTGGCCGCCGGCCGCCAACTAATCAGAGTGACTCAGACCTGCATTACAGCTCTGCAGCCCTGGAAAGTGGCCGATTGGTATCAGCGGGGAGTGATGATGGGTGCTCTCACACCGAAAAGTCATCTCGACAGACGCGTCCAACACAGGTTGGGGCGCGATCTGCGAGGGCACACCGGTTTTTGGTCTGTGGTAAGACCGAGAGAAGCTCCTTCACATAAACTGTCTGGAAATGATAGCGGTCGAGAACGCGCTGACGCGCTTTCTCCCTGTCATTCGGGACCACCACGTTCTAGTCCGTTCGGACAATATGTCGGTGGTATCCTACCTGAACCGTCAGGGCGGAGTCAGATCCAGGAACCTCTGCGATCTGGCAGAACGCCTTCTAGTTTGGTCTCAGCGTCACCTGCGCTCGCTGAGAGCGACGCATGTACCAGGCCACCTGAATGACGGCCCAGACAGACTGTCCAGGGACAACGTTCCCCCAGGGGAATGGTCCCTGAACCCCCAAACAGTCCAGAAACTATGGTGCCTATTCAGTGGAGCGGAAGTCATCAAAAGACGCCTTTTTGCGTAAAAAGACAACGCTCACTGCCCAGTGTTCTTTTCGAAGAACGAGGACGCGCTGGCCCAGAACTGGCCCAGCCGCCCGCTTTATGCTTTCCCACCGATCTCACTGTTGCCACAGGTAATAAAGAGAATCAGGGAAACGCGCCACTCGGTGCTCCTCATAGCCCCGCGTTGGGAGAATCAGACTTGGTTCCCGGAGCTAACGCAGCTGTCACAGACAGCCCCGTGGCCCATTCCGGTGAGAACAGGTCTCCTCTCTCAGGCTCGCGGCTCGATCTGGCATCCCCACCCAGAGCGCTGGTCGCTACATGCGTGGGTGATCAACGAATACCCGTTGCTTTGCCAGAAGGAGTAATGAACACGATCGCGCAATCCAGAGCTCTTCTACTAGAAAGCTCTATGCGTCTAATGGTCTGTGTTTTCTAAATGGTGCACCGACAAAAATCTGGACCCACGGAAATGTGGGGTTTCGTGGCTGCTCGTGTTCCTACAAGAGCTGTTGGATAAGGGCAGGTCCCCATCCGCGCTCAAAGTATACGTGGCGGCCGTCGCAGCGTTCACAGAACCAACGCACGGCCGGTCACTAGGAAAAAACGAGCTGGTCATCCGCTTCCTTAGAGGAGCTAGAAGGATGAACCCTCCGCGCCCCCGTCGGTTCCTATGTGGGATCTTTCTTTGGTCCTCGAGGCCATGAAAGCTTTTCCCTTCGAACCACTAGAATCCGTGGACCTGAAATACCTATCACTTAAAACCGTTTTTCTGACAACTTTGTCATCAGTCAAACGTGTGGGGGACCATCACGCGCTGTCTGTCAGCGCTGCGTGTCTTGAGTTCGGGCCAAATGACTCCAAAGTCATTCTCAAACCTAGACATGGCTATGTTCTTAAGGTGATTCGTACTCCTTTCAGAGCGCAGGTCATTTCCCTATCGGCTCTGCCAGCATCCGATAGCGAATGTGATATTAATCTCCTCTGCCCAGTCAGAGCGCTGAGATTTTACACTGCGCGCTCCGCCTCTTTCAGACACACGGAGCAGCTCTTTGTTTCGTTGGTGGGCGCACTAAAAGTCTCGCCGCCTCGAAACAGACCCTGTCCAGATGGATAGTGGACGCTATCGCAGCTGCTTACGCATCAAGAGGTCTGCAATGCCCGGTGGGCATCAAGGCTCACTCCACTAGAGGCATGGCCTCATCGTGGGCGTGGTCCAGCGGAATATCCATTCATGACATATGTGTGGCGGCGGGCTGGGCTTCCCCGTCCACCTTTGACGGATTTTATAATCTGGAAGTTCCCGCCCTGCAGGCAAAACTTCTGGCGGTATAAGTGAGATGTATGTACTGTCCAAATGTATAGTGCGCAGGCTACTCTCACAACAATCAGCTCTCCTGGTTGAGCTGCACTATTGGGTTATTGCTATATGCTTACACAGACCGGCACCGCCGCTCTGTTGTTCCCTCTAAGTGCTTATGAACATGTGCTGGCCCGCACTGCTGCTGGCCACCTATTTTTTCCCACTTATCAGGGCTCCCCGGGCTTCTCCGGGGCTCATGTAGTGGATGCTGGCGCGCACGGCGTTGACAAAGGGTTCCCGTAGCGTAAGCTAACTTACGCAATACGAGAGAACCTCTCGTAAGAGAACGTATCGGTTACCTAACGTGACCTCGGTTCTCTCTAGAAGAGGGAACGAGTATTGCGTAACCGGCCGTGCTCGCGCCACGAGCGACTTTCGCTTCAGTCGATAAAAACCAGGGAAGCAGCCTCTGAACCCCGCTTATATGCACTAAGCCACGCCCCTTCTGGCGGGCTGTGATGCCAGGAGGGCGCGGGCGCCTCTCATTGGGCGTGATGTCACGCCAGGTTCACTGGTAGGCTACTACAGTTGCCGCAGGGCAGCCTATGAGCTCGCTAGATAGCCCGCTCTAGGTCTGGCAGCTGCTGCACTGCGTTGACAATAAATACAAAATTAAGGATAATTTTTGGCTTCAATATCTCGAGAAGATGAATCTTACCCGTAGCGTAAGCTAACTTACGCAATACTCGTTCCCTCTTCTAGAGAGAACCGAGGTTACGTTAGGTAACCGATACGTTTCCTTCAGCTGAACAAGTCTAAATATGGAGTGGTGATTTTTGGCTCATCAAAGCTAGCCAATCAGCTTTCACTTCATTTGGACCCTTTAGCCTCTAATGTTAATACTCAGGTGAGGAGCATTGGTGTGATTTTCGATTCCGAATTGAAATTCGATAAACAAATAAATGCAGTGGTAAAGGGTAGCTTTTTTAAATTGAGGGGTATTGACTAATTGAAAGGCTTCCTGTCTTTTAAAGATATGGAAATTGTGATCCATGCATTTATTTCTTCCACATTGGATTGCTGTAATTCTCTTTATTTGGTGTTGTCTAAGAAGTTGCTTTCACGGCTGCAGCTGGTGCAGAATGTTGCAGCCAGATTGTTGACTGGCACCAGGAAGTGTTCCAGTATCTCTCCGCTGCTGGCTTCTCTGTACTGGCTCCCGGTCTGCCTCGCTGCCTGCTGTGTGTGAGTGTGTTTGCTCCGGGGCTGTAAGCTCCATCTAAAGCCTCGTATTTCTCTCTGTTTTGAACCATACATTTACGATCATTTCTAGTGTTTATACTACTAAAACAGTTTACCTAACATCTCAGACTAACCTAACATCGCTAGCTTCCGTTATTGTTAACACAACACGCTTGTATCTCGTTAGCCTGTTAACGCGCCGCCCGTGCGCTCAGTTATTTATTTATTTATTTTTCTCGTGCGCGCCCGTGCCTCTGAGTTCATAAAAAGCCTAGGTGAGTAAGAATCAGTCAACAAACACGGTGAGTAATGTCTTGTCCTGTTATTGTCACCTGCACCTCATGCCACATGTTTACCATAGCCTTCCCCGTCGGCAATATTGGGTTTATATGTGATAAATGCAAGGAGACAGTCAGGCTGACGGAGAAGATTTCAGAATTAGAGACACGCATCCAAACTTTAATCGAGGATAGTACGTGTGCTCGAGCCTTAGATACTACTTTGGATGCGCCTAGCATAGTGAACCATTTACATGATTCGGTTCCGGCTGAGTTATTGCCTGTGCAGCCAGGCAGATGGGTAACTGTGAGAGATCGCTCTAGTCGCGGATCAAAAAACCACTCTTCTGTTCCGATCACCATAACAAATCGATTTGCCCCACTCAGTGAAACACCCACTGAGAATTATGTTGATTGTGCCCTGGTAATTGGCGATTCTATTACACGGAACGTGAAAAAAGAGACACCAGCCACCATAGTCACATGTTTGCCGGGAGCCAGAGCGCCTGGCATCAAAGCAAATTTAAAAGTGCTGGCTAATGCTAATCGTAAATTCTCTAAGATTGTTATTCACGTCGGCACAAATGATGTTCGACTTCGCCAGTCGGAGATCACCAAAATTAATATTAAAGAGGTGTTTGAACTCGCAAGTACGATGTCAGGCACTGTAATTTGCTCTGGCCCCCTTCCTGTTCGAAGGAGTGATGAGATAGTTAGTAGATTGTGTTCACTCAATGGCTGGTTGTCTAATTGGTGTCCGCAAAATAATATAGAATTCATAGACAATTGGAAAAGTTTTTGGGGCAAACCTGACCTGTTGAAAAGAGATGGTATTCATCCCTCCTGGGATGGTGCTGCTCTTCTCTCTAGTAATTTGGCTCATAGTCTTAGAGATAAAACATGACAACCTGGGGCTCAGGTCAGGAAGCAGACAGACTGGCTAAACCGACCGTCTGCTAGCGGCCTCGCGTCACCAAGGTCAGATAAATCCCATCACATAGAGGCTCTTTCACCTAGATATCATCATATAGAGACTGTGTCTGTTCCCCGAATTTGGAAATCCAAAAAACTGCCAAACCTTTCTAAGGTTAAAAGTTTAATTGATGTTCAACAAATAAAAAACAGATATAATACAGATGAGCAAACAATAAAGCTTGGGTTGTTGAATATTCGATCCCTTAATTCAAAAGCGCTCATAGTTAATGATAAGATTACAGACTATAACCTAGATGTGCTGTGTTTGACAGAAACCTGGCTAAAACCAAACGATTACATTACTTTAAATGAGTCCACTCCGCAAGATTACTGTTATAAACATGAGCCTCGTCCGAAAGGCAAAGGGGGAGGTGTTTCTGTAATTTATAGTAATATTTTCAAAACCACTAAGAAATCTAGTTTTAAATATACTTCTTTTGAAGTGTTGGTGCTTAATGTAAAAATATATAGTGTAAACAATAAATCACGTTTGAGAATTCTGCTGGCTACTGTATACAGGCCACCAGGGCACCATAAAGATTTTATCAAAGAATTTGCTGACTTTCTATCAGAATTAGTATTGGCTGCCGATAAAGTCCTAATTGTTGGTGATTTTAATATACATGTAGATAATGAAAAAGATGCATTGGGATTGGCATTTAAAGACATTATAAACTCAATTGGAGTGAGACAACACGTGTCAGAACCTACTCATTGTCGTAACCATACTCTAGATATAATATTATCTCATGGAATAGATGTTGATGCCGTTGAAATTCTGCAGCTGAGCGACGACATCTCAGATCATTATCTAGTCTCGTGTAAATTACATTTAGCCAAGGCTGCAAAGCCGACTCCGTGTTATAAATATGTTAGACCTATCACTTCTGCCACTAAAGATGGCTTTATTAATAATCTTCCTAATCAGTTTCATCATCTCAGCATCCCGGATAGCTTAGAAGAACTTGATATTGCAACAGAAACGTTTGAATCTCTCTTTTCCAGCACTTTAGACATAGTTGCTCCGTTGCGCTTAAAGAAGATTAAAGAAAATAGTCCAACGCCGTGGTACAACGAGCACACCCGGGCCCTTAAGAAAGCAGCCAGAAAAATGGAGCGAAACTGGAAGAAAACAAAACTAGAGGTATTTCGGATTTCATGGAAGGAGAGCTCGATTGTTTACAGAGAGGCATTAAAAGATGCTAGAACGGATTATTTTTCAACCCTATTAGAAGAAAATAAACATAATCCTAGGTATTTATTTGAACAAGTGGCTAAACTAACGAAAAAGAAAGCTTCAAGCCCAGAAGTTTCCAAGAAACACAGCAGTAATGACTTTATGAACTTCTTCACTTATAAGATCTATAATATCAGGGACAAAATTATAACTATGCAACCGTCTACTACAGTAGCGCATCAGGGAGTGCATTGTAGTCTCCGTGAGGAACATTTTGATTCATTTGTTGCTATAGGAGAGGAAGAATTTTGCAAACTTGTTAATTCATCTAAATCGACAACTTGTATGCTAGACCCTATACCGACAAAGCTACTGAAAGAGATGCTTCCAGAGGTCATAGATCCTCTTCTAAATATCATTAATTCATCTTTGTCTCTAGGATACGTACCAAAAACCTTCAAGTTGGCTATGATTAAACCGCTTGTTAAAAAAACGCAACTTGATCCGACAGAATTAGTCAATTACAGGCCAATCTCGGATCTGCCTTTTCTGTCAAAGATACTAGAAAAAGCAGTATCATCACAACTGTGTTCCTTTTTAGAAAGAAATAATATCTGCGAGGATTTTCAGTCCGGATTTAGACCGTACCATAGTACTGAGACTGCTCTCATTAAAGTCACAAATGATTTGCTCTTATCATCCGATCGTGGTTGTATCTCTCTATTAGTGTTACTTGATCTTAGTGCTGCATTTGATACTATCGACCACAACATTCTTTTAAATAGACTAGAAAACTATGTTGGCATTAGTGGAATTGCACTAGCATGGTTTAAATCATACTTATCTGACCGTTTTCAGTTTGTAGCAGTAAATGAAGAGATGTCTTATCGATCACAAGTTCAGTATGGCGTACCACAAGGCTCAGTACTAGGACCGCTGCTGTTCACTCTGTACATGCTACCATTAGGATATATCATTAGGAAATATGGAATTAGCTTCCACTGTTATGCTGATGATACTCAGCTGTATATTTCTTCAAAACCTAACGAAACTTACCAATTCTCAAAATTAACGGAATGCATAGCTGATATAAAAAATTGGATGACCAGTAATTTCCTATTACTAAATTCTGAAAAAACAGAGATTCTAATCATTGGACAAAAAACTGCCACACGTAATAACCCAGAATACTGTCTAACAATCGATGGCTGCTCTGTTAAGTCTTCGTCGTCGGTTAGGAACCTGGGTGTGCTCTTTGATACCAATCTTTCATTTGAAAGTCACGTGTCTAGTATCTGTAAAACCGCATTTTTCCATCTTAAAAATATATCTAAATTACGTCATATGCTCTCACTGACAAATGCGGAACAATTAGTTCATGCATTCATGACATCAAGGCTAGATTATTGTAATGCTCTACTGGGTGGTTGCCCTGCACGCTTAATAAACAAACTACAGCTAGTTCAAAACGCAGCCGCTAGAGTTCTTACCAGAACCAGGAAGTATGACCATATTAGCCCGGTTCTGTCAACACTGCATTGGCTGCCTATTAAACATCGTATAAATTTTAAAATATTGCTGATTACTTACAAAGCACTAAATGGTTTAGCTCCCCAGTACTTGAGCGAGCTCTTAACGCATTATAGTCCTTCACGTCTATTGCGATCTCAAAATTCTGGCCAGTTGATAATACCTAGAATATCAAAATCGACTGCTGGCGGTAGATCCTTTTCCTATTTAGCACCAAAACTTTGGAACAATCTTCCTAACACAGTCCGGGAAGCAGATACAGTCTGTCAGTTTAAATCTAGACTAAAAACACATCTCTTTGGCTTAGCATACACATAACACATTATAGATTTCTATAATTCAATGTTAGGCTGCATAGTTTAGATCAGCCGGAACCGGGAACACTTCCCATAATTCCTGATGTACTTTGTACATCATAAGAAGGATGGCGTCTACGCTAATATTAGTCTCTCTGCTTATCCCGAGGTTTACCGCGAACCGCCGGATCCAGGCCATATCCAGATCTGAGGAAGGACCATCACATGGACACGATGACAACGCATCCCTGATGAGCCAGCCCCATCAACACTGTGAAGGCCCATGAACACCTCAACACAGTCATCTCCTCACCGGCCGGATGACCCAACCCAACCAGATGAACTGGATAAATATTGTGAAAGTTCTGATCACATCTGACTCCTGACATTATGCTGCCTAACTCATAATCATACACTGTTCATTCGTTGGCCAAAGGAGGACTGGCCCCCTGACTGAGCCTGGGTTCTCCCAAGGTTTTTTTCTCCATTCTGTCATCTGATGGAGTTTTGGTTCCTTGCCACTGTTGCCTTTTTCGCCTCTCTTCGCTTTTGTCGCCATTGGCTTTTGGCTTGCTTAGTTGGGGACATTTAACATTTAATTTTGAATGTAACAATACTATTACAACATTGTTTTCCTGTTATCTCTGTAAAGCTGCTTTGAAACAATTTGTATTGTAAAAAGCGCTATATAAATAAAGGTGACTTGACTTGACTGTTGAGTATTTTTCCTGATGATTGTATTTTCTCTGCTGCTTTTAACTGTTCTTAGTTACATGTGGTTTATTTAGTTCTTTGTTGTGTTTAATGGTGTGTTTGTGTATATGTTTTGTAAGGTTGGGTCTATAAAGCATTTTGGTCAACTCATGTTTATTTTAAACGTGCTTTAGAAATAAAATGATTGATTGATGGGTGCAAAAATAACTAAATACATGGGGAGAAAGAGATCAGCATTTATCTGTTTATTTTCTTAATTTATATGTATTTAATTATATCTATATATATATAGCTTACATTGCTTTCACAGAGGAAAATAGACAGACTGGATTATGGCAGCACAATGCTGACATTGATTGAGCCACAGGCTGAACAATGAGATGGGAACACCAACACCAAACATAACTGAAGATACTTCTTTAATGAACTATTAATTTACAGCAGCTTTGATATCAGATCCGACCCGAGAAGAGTTGATGCCTTGAGCTGACAGGGTAAGAGGCATTGCAGGTGTTTCTTTGTGGAGTTTTGGGCCATTTCCTGTTTCCTTTTCCTGGTCTAACGGTACTCGATTATGTGCTTAACATTATGTCGAGTATCTGCTTACTGCAGCTGATCACACAGACACAATAATTCTACAAGAACTTTCACTGAAAAGACTTGCAAAAGAAAAGAAAAAAAAAACATTAATAAAAGAGAAATTAGTCATAATTTTTAAATATGATTTAATCATCATAAACATTCAGCCTGAACTTATCACCCATACAGATGCGTCAAATCGGCAGGTGTCAGTTAGAATATGGCCTCAGCTATAATCAGACATTATGACATCACTGTGGATGGCTTTGTGTCCAATCAGTACCGAGAGGAGCATGCAATCTTATAGTGATAATACGCATATGTTCTACTCCTTTTGTCATTCAGCATCATTAAACATTGTGTCATTACTAAAAGCCCTACGAATCAAAACATTTACACATTATGCAGATCTAAAATCAGAAACATACTCTATGCGAGAACGCAAATGGTTGGCCAAGCCTGCAGTCTGGTTGAATATTGGAGATAACACAAGGAGTCACCTTCAAATGTCTGTGCCAATAAACCAGATGTGTCATTATTCAGGTAGCCATCTATAAACTTGTCAACAGTTGAACTAACTTTAACTTGCTCAGCAAGATTCTCTCCAAACTGTTGCTCCGCCATGGCTGACCTGAAAGCGAAAACTGACTGTAAAAGATACGTTTGTTATTGTCCGCTACAGTGTTGGCAAGCTACACATGGTTGGAACTTACGGTCTTTTACCATCCATAAAATTTAGCTTGCATAGCAAGAAGCGTTTGCTTTCACATACTCGAGTAATTCAGGTCTAATGGTAGAGTGGCTTCCTTTGCACGTAACTACAATTTTTAAGACAGAAACAAACTACAAAAATAGATCTATCCATTAAACATTCTTGTGTCTTTCAGCCAGAAAGCTCTTATTAGCATCTTGTTCCAGATTATTCCATTTCATAGTTGGTGCTTTTTGTCTTTTCTTGACTTCAAATTATTGAAAGGGCATCAAACTGTACCGAGTACTAGTTTCTCGTTTGTTTTAAACTTATGTGTTAAACTATCCCTTCATAACCCCTCCCCTTATTAACACACAGCTTTCATACGGCCACAAGATACCTTACTTCCTCTTTTCTGAAAGTATTAATAGACCAACAAGGAACAATCCAAAAACAGTGAACGTGTCACTTATTGCACAAGCAGTGTAAATCTAAAAACAAATTCAAGGTGCCTCTGCGTACACACAAACCCCATAATCATACAAACTCTCGTAAGCATCTACAACGAAACCCATCCAGTTTGTGTCTGTGGGTCGTGTGCATTAGCACAAACAGAAGGCGTTTTACAGTATAATGACTTCTTAAGTATCTGCTCCCCACTCCCTCCATATTTAACCAGCAGTCCTCATGGGGAGAAATGTCAGCTAAGTGGCTTTGAGTGAGAACAGGCTCCCCAATTGGCTTAGTGGGCCACAGAAATGGGCCTGGAGTCTCTAAAAGTGGATGGGAGGGGGCGTGGTCCACAGTTATGGGGATTGGTGGGTGGTCAGGGTTGGACCTTGAAGGCCAAGAGCTGCTCAGAGTGCATGTTGTTGAGGGAGCGCAGATCCGGAAGTTTGAGAAGCAGTTTAGTAAAGATGGCAATCTCATTGGGGTGGTTCTTGGTGATCAAGCTGCGCAGAGCTCGAATCAGAGTTTCCTGAAGTGCCTCAACTGAGGTGACGTTCTCGAGGCCAGAACGATCTATGGGGAACACAGACAGCAGGGAAATTCATTTCACAAGTTTTCGTTGGAACGTTTATTCTTGTACTGTATAATCACCATGACCTTCCTGACATCACTTCTTGTTACTAAGTGGTCTAAGTTTTGAACTCAGTCAAGTTTCTTAATTTACAATTAAATGTAAGTGTGATCTAATCGTAACTTTATCTTGAAATCGTGATCCTAAATTGCAAATATTTAATTTAACCTTAAACTCGTATTTCAATTGGTCATTTCAACATCTTAGATACAAAACTGTAAAGTATATGGTCTGAAAACGGTATGACACAACAAAAAAGTAATAAATACCTGCAGACACCAGCACTACGGCCGTGAAGAGGCTCATTTCCTCCTCACCGAGGTTAAGAGCTTTCAGCTTATCTGTGAAGTCAAACATTGAGTTGAGGAGATCTCCAGCCCCCAAAGACCGCAGAGCATCCACGCTATACTTCCTGCCACTCAGAAATGTAACCGTCCGCTCCTTCACATCAAATAGGGATGTAAAGCGTACCACCAGCACCTACAGACCAAACAGGAGACCTCAGGTCTTTTTACAGTTCAAATGAAATTGTATAACTTGCTATATGACTCTGTTATGTCACAATGAATTTTTAAATCAGATTCATTCAGCCAAGAGATTGTGCTGTGTTTTGTTCATACCTCAAAGGTGCCAGCCTTGAGCAGGCTGACCTGGTCATGTTGGGATAGATCTTTGAACCCTGGGATACGCTTTGCAAATTCCACCACCTCTCTTACAGCCGGGGTGAAGCTCATGGAGAACTCCTCCCAAATACTGTGACCCGACTTCTGAGGATCCACATAGGGTGATGTATTCATGGGGCAAACCTGTGAAATAGGATCATGAAATATATTTCATGAAAGAGTATACATGAAAGAGTATTCGTATGGACTACATAAATTTGGGTATTGTTATTTTGGTATTGGTACCCTGTGTAACTCACCAGGTGCATCCTGTTAATCCTTCCAAATGTTTGGACACCATAGCTGCCATTGGCATGAGTTTCATTCTCATTATGAGCTCTCAGGGTGAGGTTCTGCAGAGATGTTCCATCGGGGATGGTGTTAGGCAGTCTGACAGGACAGCTGCTCAGGGTACTGTAATGTCGGCTGCAGTCTTCAGTCCCCTGTGGAGCACAGCTCGACTGTGGCTTCTGTTCGCTCAATGAGGATGTATCGTTCTGGCGGTTCCAGACATCCTGGGTTTTCTCTGTGAAATAGCTGTAATTGTTAGGGGCTTCAGAAGGCACACTGCCCTGCTCCTGATTGTACATGAAGGTCTCCTGCTGTGCCCTAGTAACTGTGCCGATGGCCTCCTCCTCTCCACTGTCAGTAGCACTGAAGGAGTCTGAGCTTTGGCTCATATCCATGGCGATCAGCAGCTCGGGGTCAGGGCTGGTTTTGGATCGCTTGCTCCTGGGGGACGTGGAGGAGGAACAAGAGGAATGGCCAGTACTGTCCTCGGAAGCTCCATCGGTGGCTGAAATCTGGTTGCTAAGAGGCAGGGGCTGATTGCCGTGGCTGTTGCTCATCATGTTGTTCATTGCGTTCTGCATCTCGAGCAGCATGCGCTGCTTCTCTCGTTTGGGAATCCGGCCAAAACGCACAGCTGAAGAGAAGACAGTGTCAGTTCACAGACTTTAACAGACTGACACTTAGAGATATACAGAGAGATAGATACTCGCTGTTTGGATTTAAATAGGCAAATGCTTAAGAGTCTATGACTGAATTATTATCGCAGTGATTATTATATTTCTAGCATGTTATATGTTTGGCAACAGTTCTTCTGACCCCTAACTGATGTAGTGTGTAGGTTTTAATTTCTTAAACAACATGTAGGAAGACATGACCATATTCCAGGATGAAAAGCCAAGATTAACATGAAGATTCACCCATGAATTGGCACCTCTGAGTCCAGACCTTAAAATCATTGAAAGTGTTTGGGATGTGCTGGAGTAAACTTTACATTATCAATACAAGATCTTGACCAAAAATTAATCCACCTCTTGATGGAAATAACATCACAACATTTATTTTCATCAAGAGGTGCATAATTTTTTGGTTAAAGGGGTCATGACATGGTTTTTTGTTTTGTTTTATTATGTTCCTTTAGGTGCAATTATAGTATTACTATAGGTTTTTGTACAATTTTTTTTTTTTTTAAATGTACTGATTTATGACCTTTTCCCACCCTGTTTCTCACCTCTGATTCAAACAGTCTGTTTTGGAGGTGTTTCCCCTTTAAGAGTTCAGTGTTAACAAGGCCTACTGTTATGATTGGCTAACGTCAGTGCTGCTTATGCATAAATTATTAACGTTAATCATTTTGTATCACATGTAGACTACACAATGCTCCACCATGTGAAACTTCGGTCTTCCGATCTTTTACCATCGTGTCAGTTCTCAATTGATTTTATTCATATGCGCGAGGGAGGGAGAGAGAGAGAGAGAGAGAGAGAGAGAGAGAGAGAGAGAGAGAGAGAGAGAGAGAGAGAGAGAGAGAGAGAGCAAGACAGTTTGAAGGCGCCCTTTCTTTGCTCGTTCTTTCAGTAACACGCGCTTCTGTCACACTCATCTGATCACTCACCGTTCAAATAAAGCTTTGGCGTGCTGCATATGCTGCAAATAAACTGCATCCGACTGCTTTCCCTGACGTCTGGATCGTTCGGCAGCGTATTCAAACATGTTGTTTGTCCACAGCAGGAACCGCACATCTGCGTAGCATCGCAGTCATCTTGTAAACAGACCCACTCGCTGCACGACAACGCATGCAATGATGCGAAATGAGGCTTAGTTGTCTTGCGCTGGAGGCGGTCATATGCAAACGACTGGTACGTCACTTCGTACTGTGACGTCACTAAGTTCAAAGGATCTAGAACGAGCTGTATTAAGAGCTTGATTAAATAAATGCTTTGTTTATAATGGGGAGGACGTCTTAAGCTATGAAACTTGCAGGAAGTTTTAATAGTACATAGATCTCTTATATACCAAAAGATCAAGGCAAATTTGGTTTCTCATGTCATGACCCCTTTAAGATCTTGGATTGCAAGAGTCCAGCACTCTGTAAAGTCTCCTCCAGCACATCCCAAAGACTTTCAATGAATTTAAGGTCTGGACTAAGAGGTGCCAATTCATGAGTGAAAATGATTTTTCATGCTCCCTTCCTAACTATTCCTTCACAATTTGAGCCAGATGAATCTTGGCTTTGTCATCCTGGAATATGGCCATGATACATCTTCCTACATGGTTGTTTAAAAAATGGAAAGCTACACACTCCATCAGTTAGGGGTCAGAAGACCTGTTGCCAAACATATAACATGCTAGAAACATAATAATTACTGCAATAATGATTTGCCTATTTAAATCCAAACAGCAATTTTTGTGTGTGTTTCATCTATCTACGTGCAAATAACATTTACTTTATATGTTTAATTTATTTATTCATTTGTCCTTTAAGGTTTAAACCCTGAGGTCACATATGTCGGCCTGTAACAGATTTTGTTGATTGGATCTAGGACACAACGTCAGCTGGAGCTCACCATCTCTGGACATGCCCACAAGCAAACATTTCTTAAAACGGCAGTGCTGGCACCGGTTCCTGTTGATGCGCATAATGGGACAGCTTTCGTTCTTAAGGCACTTCTTATACTGAATGTTCTGCTGAATGCTCCTCCTGAAGAAACCCTACAGGTGGTAAAATGAAAGAGATAGAGAGAAATGTAAGGGTCACAATGCCCACACAGAGAGTAACAGGTGTCGAGCCTTGGAGTTGGTATGGAAAGCAGGTGTCCCTCTCAGGACTGATGAAACTGTTCTGTCACAGAGCTTTGCTCTGATAGTTAAACAGGCTCATGAGTATCAGGCTTTCTGGTTATAAATAAAGCAAAGTGATATCTCCCTCAGGGCGATGAACAGGTAGATGTAACCCAGATAAGGCATGACAGCCATGCCACATCAACCCTATCTAAATCAACCACAGCGACACCAGGGACTATTTAACATCAAAACAAACTATAAAACCACCTTCACTGAGAAGTATGCAACACCGAACACACATGAGAGTGAAAAATACAGATTTTCACACCCCTTCTGAGCTTTTGACTTAAAAATACTCTGTACTTCAGAAATAACAAATGCAACCTCTAATGCTTATAAGTTTACACTGAAATGTGGCTGTAGACTCACACTAACATTTTCTCACCTTACATCCCTCACAAGCGTGAACGCCGTAGTGAAATCCTGATGCCACATCTCCACACACTTTACATAGCAGCACCAGACCGTTAATCTCTGCAAGAGCAGAAATACAGAGAGTCAGATGAAAAAGGCTCTGTGCTCAGTTTGGCTTTCTCCTTAGAACAGCTGCTTTCAGTTTCCTCAAACAGCTAGAAGACTATTACTTCATGGTAAAGCAAACAAGGGCAAACATAATGAATCGTGCAATGTTAAAGGTTGTATCAGTGATTTCAGGCCCAAAAATAAATGATCACATTCATCTAATCTTTCCTAACGATCCGCTAGCTGCCCGCCCCATAAGCATGCCGTTCAAAAACCGCGTCTCTGTAGGCAGCCTAGGCTCTGAGATCTGCACACAAAAACAAATGGTACACCACCACTCAAAACCAAAATAAACAGTGTTCCAACCAATCACCAACAGGGGCGGGTGTTGC
This sequence comes from Semotilus atromaculatus, assembly GCA_031834385.1. Taxonomy (NCBI): domain Eukaryota; kingdom Metazoa; phylum Chordata; class Actinopteri; order Cypriniformes; family Leuciscidae; genus Semotilus; species Semotilus atromaculatus. Next base: position 22,915,600 of record JAULUF010000022.1, read on the forward strand.
TCCAACTTCGCGTCCAGCCATGCACGAGCGCAAAACCTCACAACAGTCGGTGATTGGTTGGAACACTGTTTATTTTGGTTTGGAGTGGTGGTGTACCATTTGTTTTTGTGTGCAGATCTCAGAGCCTAGGCTGCCTACAGAGATGCGTTTTTTTGACAGCCTGCTTATGGGGCGGGCAGCTAGCGGATCGTTAGGAAAGATTAGATGAATGTGATCTTTTATTTTTGGGCCTGAAATCACTGATACAACCTTTAAGTGACAAATATCAGATCATCACTCAATTATATAATTATTCTAGGTTTCACTTTATTTTGATGGTCCCTTTAACACTTTCTGTTGACTATAAGTAACGTTGCCCCTTCATGTCTACTAACTCTCATTAGAGTGTTAGTAGAGTATTAATAGACTGCTAGGGTTAGGGTTAAAATAAGTTGACATGTAGTAGCAAAGTTTAGCCTGGGAAAACCCAGACAACTTCTGGCAAATTTAGATTTGCTCTGAAAGTTAGTCTGGCAAAGAGCTCATTCAAACCCATTTCCAATCCGCCGAAATCGCGGCACCAATCAGAGACGTTGGGGCGGGCTTTACACGATGACGACAGCGCTGGGATTTTGAAGCAGATTTTTGTAGCCTACACTAAAAAGATGGATGCCACCGTCGAACATCACTCGTTCGAATCAGCTATCGCGTCTGTTTTAAGCGATTAAAAAATTTCCTTTTCGTTATAAACCCGAGCAAAGAACAACACTCAAAGCCTTCATGTCTAAAAAAATATGTTATTGCTGTCTTACCGACTGGATTCGGCAAAAGTCTGATATACCAGTGTGGCGAGCAGGACGATCGAGGCCGAGGGACGTGAGAGAACGGCGTGAGTGAGGCCGGTCTCGCATCTCTCACGGAGGAGGACATTTTATTTGATGTTTTGTTTTATTATGTGTGGCGGCAGTCGACCGTGAGGGACTTTGTATTTGTTTTATTTTGTCATTAAAATGTGTGAATGTTCGCCGGTTTCCGCCTCCTCCTTCCCATAACAACGAGCCCCGTTGGTCAATACTAAACGAATGGGTGGGTCTTAGCCATAGACTGTCTTAGCGAGAGCCCTCTGCATACGTCATCTCCTTCATCACTCTAATTGGTTTTAGGTCTATCCAATTGCGCCAAGAGGCATTTGAGGGATGTTCAAAATAAAGTGTTACCTTATTCTATACTAACAATAACAATACTTTTTTTCTTTTACAATTCCATTTTTATAACAGATAACAACTCTGAGAAAGCAAAGCATGTTGATTAATGAATTAATTAATGGATTAATTAATTAATTAATTAATTGTTCCTTAACTTTAAGACTACATATGTTGGATTCAATTTGTAGAAGATCATATAGTAACACTTTAGTTTAGGGTCCAATTCTCACTATTAACTAATTGCTTATTTGCATGTATATTACTAGAATATTGGCTGTTTATTAGTACTTATACAGCACATATTAATGCGTTATACTGCATGACCATACTCTACATTCCTGAATCCAACCCAATACCTAAACTTAACAACTACCTTACTAACTATTAATAAGCAGTAATTAGGAGTTTATTGAGGTGAAAGTCATAGTTAATAGTGAGAATTTGACCCTAATCTAAAGTGTGACCGATCATATTTAAATTAGTCTGTAAGAACATGTGATTGCAACATGAAAACATTTCTGGTTCTCTTTAACTTTATTTTTATTTAGATCAGTCTCTCACTTGTAATGCCACTTTTGGTGGTGGAGGGTGATCGTGCCTTCCCTCTGCCGTGCCTCGGTGGGCGGGACTGAGAGGCCACAGGAAGGGCCTCGCCTTGTTGACCCTGCCCTGCATGAGGCGGAGAGCAGGACTGATAGCTGCTGTTGGAGGAGTCACTGAGGCATGACTCTGGACTGGAGGCAGAGCTTGAAGAGCTAATGTAAGCTATTACCCCACCTGGTGGATGACACACAGAAGAGCAACAAAAGACAACTTCAGTGAGGTTTCTAGCTTCATTTTAAAAAAGAAAATGTGGATCCTAATATGTGCATATATATTACGAAGCATATGAGTATGAGACATGGCCAAGAGGTTGATTCTAGCTTTTACATTTATCTGTTGACAACTGTCTCTTAAAATATAAACATAGAGAGTATGCAATCCATATAGGTGGCTATTTAATGAAGATACAAATATATTATTTGTCCTTGTGTTTTATTTTGAGCTGCAAGCGTTCCTTTTGTCAGAAAGTGGACCAGGCTTTGTGTGCTCTTTCTGTATGGGTTGACCTGATTTCTGCTGTCCCACTCTCAGTGGTTAGGTAACACCATTACATAATACCTTTTAGGGTGTAGGCTTTACCGACAAACAACTCAACTCAAATTAAATACTTAGAACTAACAAACATCATCTGTTTTCAAATTCTAATATGGTATTATATGTTAATACTTACATACTAATTGCATGCTGGTGAGTCAAATAGAGCAAACCAAAGGGTATTATTTCCCTTGTTTACATTAAGTCGATAAAAATATCTACCTGAACTTATTTATATTCAATATAATTACATGCTAATAACCGCATCTCAGTATACTCTAATCTGAAACTCAAACTAATGTCTGCTGAAATATATATAGTATACAAAAATATATAGTCTTTTTTATTTATTTATCCATATATAGTATATATATATATATATACATATATATATATATATATATATATATATATATATATATATATATATATATAAAGAACATGAATGGACGTTATCAGTATCGCAGTCTGAGCTGTTGGTAGACATGTTCTTAGCACCGCCCCCACGTGTACTCGGCATGTCTTGTAGGGAGTGTAAAAGCCAAAAAGTGGGTCAGACCGCAGCCGCCTCACGTGTATCTGCAGCTGCAGACGCATCCCTTCTGCCATGCAAATTATACAACACTGTACGTCATGACTTCTCTCGACCAATCAGAGCAGACGCACAGGAAGCGTAAACACAGATGCACATGGCTAGGCAGAGCGGTCCATGTGAGTTGGGAGACAGCAGTTCAGTTCAGTAACTCACAATCTATGTCATGTAACAACACAAGCTTGACGCTTTTAACCTACTTAAGAGTTTTCATGCTGCAAATAAAGTAATAAAAACACAAACAACACCTTAATGCACAATGCACATTCACAGCATCACGTGAAACTAAGTTGCATGCTTCGGTGTCATTCATTAAAATAAGAGTGCACTGAAGGTATCACGGATTATTAAAATCATATTCAAAAAGTAAAAACAGATTGATCTTACCAGCCTTTGTGGATTCCATTTCCTCCGACGGCTTTGAGCCCGAGTCACCTGTGTGGTAGTGCCGTTTTTACACGGTTTACAGCAACTATCTAGTCGCTGGGAGATTCTATAGAACGAGTTTCTCTCAAACGTAACCTATAGCATACACTACCTGAGAAACATTTCTAAATAAATAAACAAGATAATCGGGATATATCAGCTCCGTGTTGCTTTGGGGACAAAAAAATCAGGTAACTTAACTTACCTCCTAGAAAACTATAGCACTAACTAAATAAAAAAATGTATTAGTTATAATAACTGGACTCTTCTAGACCGGACAGCCAAGAGACCAAATCAACACGATTTACGTCAAATAAAAATATACTAATAGCTCGCTATGTCGACTCGAGTAGCTGTAGTTCAAAGTTGTGCATAAATCAAGGTTTAACGTAGAAAGAGGGCGCATGTAGAATGATCGAGCGAAACTGAGCGTCTCTGTGCTGCTGCCGCGTCTGTTGTGCTGTCTCCAGATCATGTGACCCACTTCACTGCGGCTCCTCCTCCTACTGCATGAGTGTCATTATAACCCACTGACACACTTTCACTGCTCTTGCAGAGGCCTCCTGTGCACTCTCACCCCACACCCAAAGTGCCCTGATGACCCCAGCAAACACAAAACACCAAACTGTCAATTTTGACAGTTAGTAGCATTGTGCTGTGATTTTAATATACACATAGATAATGAAAAAAATGCATTGGGATTGGCATTTAAAGACATTGTAAACTCAATTGGAGTAAGACAACACGTGTCAGGACCTACTCTTTGTCGTAATCATACTCTAGATCTAATAATATCACATGGAATAGATGTTGATGCCGTTGAAATTCTGAAGCAGAGCGATGACATCTCAGATCATTATCTATAGATAGTCTCATGTAAATTACATTTAGCCAAGGCTGCAAAGCCGACTCTGTGTTATAAATATGTTAGACCTATAACTTCTGCCACTAAAGATTGCTTTATCAATAATCTTCCTAATCAGTTTCATCATCTCAGCATCCCGTATAGAAGAACTTGATATTGCAACAGAAACTTTTAACTCTCTCTTTTCCAGCACTTTAGACACAGTTGCTCTGTTGCGCTTAAAGAAGATTAAAGAAAATAGTCCAACGCAGTGGTACAACGAGCACACCCAGGCCCTTAAGAGAGCAGCCAGAAAAATGGAGCGCAACTGGAAGAAAACAAAACTAGAGGTATTTCAGATTTCATGGAAAGAGAGCTCGATTGCTTACAGAGAGGCTTTAAAAGCTGCTAGATCTGCTTATTTTTCAACCCTAGAAGAAAATAAACATAATCCTGGGTATTTATTTGAAACAGTGGCTAAACTAACGAAAAAGAAAGCTTCAAGCCCAGAAGTGTCCAAGCAACACAGCAGTAATGACTTTATGAACTTCTTCACTTATAAGATTGATAATATCATGGACAAAATTATGCAACCGTCTACTATAGTATCGCATCAGGGAGTGCATTGTAGTCTCCCTGAGGAAAATTTTTATTCATTTGTTGCTATAGGAGAGGAAGAATTTTGCAAACTCGTTAATTCATCTAAATCGACAACTTGTATGTTAGACCCTATACCGTCTGAAAGAGATGCTTCCAGATGTCATAGATCCTCTTCTTAGTATCATTAATTCGTCTTTGTCTCTAGGATACGTACTAAAAATCTTTAAGCTGGCTATGATAAATCTGCTTTTTGTTTTAAAAATGCAACTTGATCATACAAAATTAGTCAGTTACAGGCTGATCTCGAATCTGCCTTTTCTGTCAAAGATATTAGAAAAAGCAGTATCCTCACAACTGTGTTCCTTTTTTGAAAGAAATGATATCTGCAAGGATTTTCAGTCCGGATTTAGACCGTACCATAGTACAGAGACAGCTCTCGTTAGAGTCACAAATGATTTGCTTTTATCATCCGATCGTGGTTGTATCTCTCTATTAGTGTTACTTGATCTCAGTGCTGCATTTGACACAATTGACCACAACATCCTTTTAAATAGACTAGAAAACTATATTGGCATTAGTGGAATTGCACTAGCATGGTTTAACTCATACTTATCTGACCGTTATCAATTTGTAGCAGTAAATTAAGAGATGTATTATCGATCACAAGTTCAGTATGGCATACCACAAGGCTCAGTACTAGGACCGCTGCTGTTCAACTCTGTACATGCTACCACTAGGAGATATCATTAGGAAAATTGGAATTGGCTTTCACTGTTATGCCGATGATACTCAGCTGTATATTTCTTCAAAACCTAACGGAACTTACCAATTCTCAAAATTAACGTAATGCATAGCTGATATAGAAAATTGGATGACTAGTAATTTCCTACTACTAAATTCTGAAAAAAAAGAGATACTAATTACTGGACAAAAACTTCCACACATAATAACCTAGAATACTGTCTAACACTTGATGGCTCCTCTGTTAAGTCTTCGTCGTCGGTTAGGAACCTGGGTGTGCTCTTTGATACCAATCTTTCATTTGAAAGTCACGTGTCTAGTATCTGTAAAACCGCATTTTTCCATCTTAAAAATATATCTAAATTACGCCATATGCTCTCATTGACAAATGCGGAACAATTAGTTCATGCGTTCATGACATCAAGACTAGATTATTGTCTCTACTGGGTGGTTGCCCTGCACGCTTAATAAACTACAGCTAGTTCAAAACGCAGCGGCTCAAGTTCTTACAAGAACCAGGAAATATGGCCATATTAGCCTGGTTCTGTCAACACTGCATTGGCTGCCTATTAAACATCATAATACACATTTTAAAATATTGTTGATTACTTACAAAGCACTAAATGGTTTAGCTCCGCAGTACTTGAGCGAGCTCTTAAGGCATTATAGTCCTTCACGTCTATTGCAATCTCAAAATTCCGGCCAGTTAATAATACCTAGAATACAGGGGCGTAGGAGCCATTATACGAAATCTAAGTTTTGTCCCCCCCACATTTCCCAGTGTAAGATTTTGTTTTGCATTGCCTGCCTATCTCTGCCGATTTCGGAGTCTCTAAATTAATCCATTCGGCAACTTTTAAATACATAATTACATTTTTAAAAACGGCCTTATTCTTCAGCTGCTAATCTCATTGTCAGTCGACCATGATCGCGCACCGCTCGCGCATGCGCACCTAGGTGACACGGATAAATGTACGCAGCAATATATGAATGTTCGTGAGATCCAGTTGCACGGGATGTGGAAGCGCGCAAAAGTTCCAGAAATGTACAAAAAGTGCCCTGGCCTTGAATGACAAGGTAAGGAAAATAAGACTAAATCAAAATTAAATAACCAAGACTAGGTTGACCATGGTATTTTCAGACACCGGATTATCAGCAAACTGCCAAGAGAACTGCTAGCTGGCTACTCAAAATAAACTAGCAATCTATTCAGTCAGCATATTTGTGTTTGATCTGTGTGAATTACAGAAATATAAGACTTGCTGGGGGGGGGGGGGGGGGTGATACATGACTGATTACATGACTGATTTACAGTAATGCAAATGCTAAATGTCCTAATACATGTTAATACTACAACAATGCAAAGTATGCTCTTAACCTTACAGTTTTTCACATATCATGTAAGACTCAATTTCTCCATTTCTTTGCACAAAACTCTCCAGAATGTGGCATTTAATGGTTTTTTGTTTTTTTTTTTTTCACGGGGGGCATACCCCCGGACCACCCTAGCATTTACTGTCCCCCCCCCCCCAGGTTCCTAATTGCTCCTACGCCCCTGCTAGAATATCAAAATCGACTGCTGGTGGTAGATCCTAGGGCTGGGCGATATGGACCAAAAGTCATATCCCGATATATTTAGGCTGAATATCGATATACAATATATATTCCGATATTTTTCCCGCAAAGTGAGAACAAATGTTCAAAGCCAAATATGGACTTCACTGTATAAATTATACATTGATTCTTATTAAAACTACTGTTAAAGTTTTCCATCAAGAGCAGTGAGTGAGTTCCTCTGTTTTGTTGTTTTATTTACAAGTTCTCCCAAAAATATAAATTGTCATCATTTACTCTCTCAAGTTGTTTTAAACCTGAATAAGTTTATTTCCTCTGTTGAAGTTATTTGGAAGAATGTAGGTAACCAAACAGTTGATGACAGTGAAACAGTGACTTTCACAGTATATTTTTTTCCTATGGAAGTCAATGGGGACCAGCCACTGTCTGGTTACCCACATTCTTCAGAATATCTTATTTTGTGTTCAGCACAAGAAATAAATTAATACATGTTTGGAACAACATTACAGTGAGTAAATAATGACAGAATTAATTTTTGGGGGTGAACTATCCCTTTAAGGAGAAGCGGCTGCATGTTTACTATTAGGGCTACAGTTACTGTCTCTTTAAGACCTGCACGCGCCGTGTCTAATACACACGCAGATTTCTCTACATTTTCTCGGCTTGCTTTCAGTTTAGACATAACTAACTTTATTTATGTAAACATTGTGTGTATTTGACAGTATTTGCGCAATAATACTCGAAAGATAACTTAGTCCAGTAACCAGGCGCTGTTAGACAGGCTTTTAGTGCATGTGCGCATCATCGAATGACATGTTTAACCGGCAAGGCTTTTAAAGCACATGCAAATAATGAACTTTTGTGACCTGCAGTCTCCCATTCCTCAGCGTTAACATTTGATTAAGTATTTATATAAGCGAGTTTTTGTCGCATTGTACACTAGGCTGTTGAGACGGAAGCGCCAGAACTGCAACTGATAGAATGCACGATACTATTTCTTCAAAGCAGTCAGCAGCTGGAGCAAGGATCACGGCGCAAATTTGAACTATATCGATATATGCGATATGGTCTAATTCAATATCGCATTAAAAAATATATCGATATATCTTTTATATCGATATATCGCCCAGCCCTAGTAGATCCTTCTCCTATTTAGCACCAAAACTTTGGAACAGTCTTCCTACCATTGTCTAGGAAGCAGACACACTCTATCAGTTCAAAGCTAGACTAAAAACACATCTCTTTGACATAATACATTATTGACTTCTATAATTCAATGTTAGGCTGCATATGGCCAGGGTGGGAATTATGTAATTTTAGGGGCAAGGCCAATTGGCCTCCACCTTTTCTTTTTTTTTAGGGGCACCAAGGCCATATACCAGGGCACAAAGGCCATTAGTACAATTCGATGGTTTTCCCATTCAGATTGATACCATAACATAATTTGGAATAAGACATGGATTATGACTTTTTTAATAAAAAAAACATTTTTTAATAAGAGAGAGAGAGAGAGCCCATTACATCCAGAAGGTATACACCCTCACACAACAATAGAAACAACATAAATGCCAATAAAAGCATTCAGAAACACCACAGAGTTGGGACGGATACTTTCAAAACGTATTTCGCTACAGAATACAGAATACATGCCCCAAAATGTAATTTGTAACGTATTCCGTTACCTTACTCAATCTGAGTAACGTATTCTGAATACTTGGATTACTTTCACATTGAATTGTGTTTTATAAGTGTAGGAATGCGGAATGGTGATGCGATGGTGACGCGTTGTAACATGTAGGGATGGCGCTGCCAATAAAGCACCTAAAAGCTGTCACAAAGAACCGGAAAAAGTACTGATTATGTAGGCTATATGTCAAATATAGCAAGGAGATATTTTAATTGTTTATTAATAAACAAGTGTTTTCTGTCTGTGTCACTGTCGCCTGCAAAGATGAAGTTGACGATGCTGACTCGCGATCTTTCCTGTATGCCAGTGAACGCGCCAGAGAGAAATGCGCATTTCATACGGATTAGGCTACATAAGCAGAAAGCAGTCTGTTTCGTTTTGAATGGTTCTGTTTAACTGTAGACATCTGTGACTGTGAGGCAAGTATAATCTTACGCTAAGTTTCGGCTCGTTTAAGAGACAAGCTCCAGTTCACACGCCGGCGCCTCCATGTCGTGATATTTAGCCTAATTCTTATTTATTAAATCCAGGCAATTGGTTGATGAAATATTTATTAAAATTAAGATACAATTAGCCTAATACAAAACGAAATTCCCTTTAAAGAAAGGCTTTGTGCTTTCTGTTTGAGGTCTCTGTGAAAGTTTTAAAGCAGTCTTTTAGTGCTGCTTTCAGAGTGGACACGTTCGTAACATTGTTTTTTCCTCGTAAATGCGAACGCGAAAAAATTAATAAAATTTATATTTTATGTTCTGTGGAGAGCCAACCCTTCTTCATCCGTCGGTAGTATTATGGTTTGAGCAGAGTGTAATTCACAGAAGTAGGCCACTAAAAAATATTTTGCCACAAAAGTTAAAGTCACGTTTTTGTGTCACGCATGTTTATTTCCCTCATATTAAATAGAAAACGCAGGTGTAGACAGATATTTTCTAATGTCTGGACTCCTTTATTACGGGAGTAGCCTATATGGATATATAAACAGACTTTTTTAAATATATTCGTATTAAATGCATTTTCTGAGAATTTCTATTTCAAGTTTTGACTGCAAATCAAATGTCGCGTCCAAAACGCTGGAATTGCTCAATTTTGTGGTGTAGCCTAGGTCTACATATTTTATAATGTGCTTCAAATAATTATTATACTAGTAATTTAAAAATGTGGTAGCATTGGATCTGGACGGGAAGGATAACTTAGGCTACTTTAGGCTGCACCTGCGCGAATCCACGAACTAATTGAAGTTCAGAGACTACAGATATACACTCACCGGCCACTTTATTAGGTACCCCATGCTAGTAACGGGTTGGACCCCCTTTTGCCTTCAGAACTGCCTCAATTCTTCGTGGCATAGATTCAACAAGGTGCTGGAAGCATTCCTCAGGGAGTTTGGTCCATATTGACATGATGGCATCACACAGTTGCCGCAGATTTGTCGGCTGCACATCCATGATGCGAATCTCCCGTTCCACCACATCCCAAAGATGCTCTATTGGATTGAGATCTGGTGACTGTGGAGGCCATTTGAGTACAGCGAACTCATTGTCATGTTCAAGAAACCAGTCTGAGATGATTCCAGCTTTATGACATGGCGCATTATCCTGCTGAAAGTAGCCATCAGAAGTTGGGTACATTGTGGTCATAAAGGGATGGACATGGTCAGCAACAATACTCAGGTAGGCTGTGGCGTTGCAACGATGCTCAATTGGTACCAAGGGGCCCAAAGAGTGCCAAGAAAATATTCCCCACACCATGACACCACCACCACCAGCCTGAACCGTTGATACAAGGCATGAAACATGCTTTCATGTTGTAGACGCCAAATTCTGACCCTACCATCCGAATGTCGCAGCAGAAATCGAGACTCATCAGACCAGGCAACGTTTTTCCAATCTTCTATTGTCCAATTTCGATGAGCTTGTGCAAATTGTAGCCTCAGTTTCCTGTTCTTAGCTGAAAGGAGTGGCACCCGGTGTGGTCTTCTGCTGCTGTAGCCCATCTGCCTCAAAGTTCGACGTACTGTGCGTTCAGAGATGCTCTTCTGCCCACCTTGGTTGTAACGGGTGGTTATTTGAGTCACTGTTGCCCTTCTATCAGCTCGAACCAGTCTGGCCATTCTCCTCTGACCTCTGGCATCAACAAGGCATTTCCGCCCACAGAACTGCCGCTCACTGGATGTTTTTTCTTTTTCGGACCATTCTCTGTAAACCCTAGAGATGGTTGTGCGTGAAAATCCCAGTAGATTAGCAGTTTCTGAAATACTCAGACCAGCCCTTCTGGCACCAACAATCATGCCACGTTCAAAGTCACTCAAATCACCTTTCTTCCCCATACTGATGCTCGGTTTGAACTGCAGGAGATTGTCTTGACCATGTCTACATGCCTAAATGCACTGAGTTGCCGCCATGTGATTGGCTGCTTAGAAATTAAGTGTTAACGAGCAGTTGGACAGGTGTACCTAATAAAGTGGCCGGTGAGTGTACGTCCCCGGCAGTTTTACGCCCCGGCAGTTTTACGCCCCGGCAGTTTTACGCCCCTGTTGTTCCTGATGCGTCCAGTAGGGGGAGAAGGATATACGGCGAAATTACACAACTAAATCGACGCTCGAAACTAACACATTAATTACTGTCCCGTCTATAGACTTTTACTAATGTAGAGATTTTTGTTCATTTAAATAAACGTTATAGACAGTAGAATAATCTGCACTACGGATTAAAACATCCAGATGTTCAGTTGGGTTTCACTCTGCACTCAGCCTACAGAAGACTATTTGTTTTTGTGAATTTTACAATTATTAATACACACAGACAGTTGGATCAGATGGACAAAGTAATGATATGACCAACTGTAGAATTTATTGTTTTAAAACTGTTTTTATATAGCCTACAGGAGCCTGAGTGATATATGTTGTTGTGAATTTATATAAAGTTACATTTTGGTAGGCCCTATTAATCATAGCCCATTAGACACAGTACCGTGTAATCATATGGATCCTCAATGAAATATATGCCGTACTATTCACAATTGGTCATCATACAGCTGGGTCATTCTATGGAAATGTCCATTATTCTGGCCCTAGCCTTTACAGAAATGTTACACTTAAAAAACATTTTAGGGTTACAATTTCTTTACATTTTAAAATAAAACAAAATGTTATTTGAACAATTACACCTTCTTGAGCCATCAATATGGCAATATTTGATTTGTATTAATTATATAGAATTCCAAGCACCACAGAAGTGCTTGTCCCCACAGTCGTGTACAGATGGAAAATGCTTTATTTTAAGGTCAATAACAGGTTTTTACACTATTAAAAATACAATAATGTATACATAACTATCAAATAGCCTATATTACTGTATGTTAATTAAATTAAAAAAACAAAATGCAGAATAAATATTATACAATTTATAATGAAAGTATAGTGGTCCCTGGAGTTGTGTCACTGGTGTTACCATTAAACAAAAATCTCTTATTTTGAAATAAAAATCACACTGATGACATCACTTGACTGACTTCCCTCTTTCAATTTCCTGAATATCTATGAAGAAAAGCCCATAGTAAATCCACTGGCTCTTTTCTGTTATCAGAAATTTTCTCATTTATCTCATGATTTCATATAAAGCTTTTAGTTGAAGTCACTGATATGACCTACTTTATTGTTAGGTAATTGTAAAAAAAAAAAAAAAAAAAACGAGAAGACAAATGGATTAAACTACTTAATTTAGTTAGTATACCATGATTTACAACATGTGGTTTGATATCTTGCAGCAGCCATTTTGTAAAATGAATTTTTCATGAAAATTGTCACTGGTGTCACCTTTCTAAAGAGTAACACCAGTAACACCAGTGACTGCCATTTATAGATAAACTTTATTCAAAGCTATTCATTTAGATTATATGCCAAATTTAACAATTTAGTCTCATCTACTTAATTATAGTTATAGAATAATGATATTTGGTCTTATGCTTGTCATTGGTGATTCATTGTGTCACTGGTGTTACTGTCTTTTTTTAAGTCACATTAAATACCATGTCACATGTGAAATGATAATAATTTTACATCCATTTAATTCTGCTACACTCAAAAGTTAAGATTTAAAGGATTGCATCATTACTTGATCTTAACTGGTTTTCGTTATCGTTATAGCAAATACATGCTAGCTCAGATGAACCTCATCAAAGTCCTTTTAGGCAAGTCATGCATAGACAGTATAAGAAGTGGACAGAGCCATCTCATTGGAACTCAGTTGAGTCAGTTGAAGCCCATTTTTAACGATTTTTTAGCACTTCCGTTCCTGACGCGCAGACTCAAACCGACTCAAACTAAACTTGATGACGTGAGCAAACTGTCTGACAGATGTAAATATTCTAGTAGCTGTGCGTGAAAACTGCCAACGTTGATCTTGCAGAGACGGCGAGCTTGAGCAAAGAGTTCTTTGGCGTGAGTGAGCAGGAGTAAGTAATTTGTATAGTATTTATTTTAAAATGTAACGCCAGTACGCCATGTTAAGTTAATGCATTGATTGCCTGCGAGCTTCTCCTCCTGTCTGTACGGTAATTTCTGTCCTGTGCGACAGAGGGTCGAGTGGTTATGACGCAATCGTTAGCCTATTTTTACAAAAACTGTTTCTACGGGGCCATAATGTAACATAGAGGGTAATGGAGCCCTTTATACATTGTTGTGTGTCTTTAGAAATAAATAATGTACAAATGGAGTCTTTAAAGGCCTCGGATGTAAAGTTATTCGCTGTCAAAGTGACACCAAAATGAATGGGAGTCAATGGGAATGCTAACGCAAGTGAAGTTCTGCTACAAGATGGCGGCACGCGGCCGGCTTCAACTTCCGGTCGATGGATTACCCCCTTGAAGTCATGCCACTCGGCCGCCATCTTGGCAACGCCTCCGGGCAGCTATTTTGGACTAACAAGACCAGGCTCCTATCTAAATGAATGGGCAGAGAGTCAGAACTGCACATTCACTGGTCACCGGGACATAAAAAAGTCATGTATAGAAACAGCAGTAAAATATGATAAAAATCGCTGAAAAAGTTTGATGACTTTGCCCCAAAATAAGGTTTAAAACGCCTTTTTCCCCACAGGTTATACTTTACTACGCATGCGCAAGGGTTCTCGTCTCCGCTGTCGCAAACGTCAACTGTGCGCATGCATCAGTGGGACCAGACGATTGGCTTAAATGTTTCCCGGCTGTACTGTTAAAAAGCAGACGATTGGCTTTCCAGAAGGAGGGGCGGGGCATGTGCATACAACCGTCATCTTTGCCGTTACGGGTTTTCCCCATAGACATTAGGCTTGTTTGAGATGAGCAAAATCTGCGCAGAATCGATCACCGGTGATCAACGCGAGATGCATGCCGGTTAGAAATGTGTCCGAGAGCGGTCCGCCTTGCTCTGATGTCATGCTGACGTATGTCAAAAAACTCTCGCGACCGCAAGCCGCACGTGTCGGATTCTGCAGTCGCGCGCAGTTGCTCTCCACCGACTGCGCTGATCAAAAGCATGATGGGAAACGACTTGCTGACGACACAGCTTAATGCTCATTGGTTTAAACAACCGTGATGTATTGTTCTTTTTTTTTAATGTTCGATTTTAAAACTCTGGTATCATTTGTTGTGTAGGCTATACATACGTGATGTGTGAATAAACTCTCTGACAGTGCGATATGGGTTATGTGATGTCATTTTTATAAAAACATAAAAAATTATAAAGATATGTCTGTAGGCTATTAAAGAAAAAAGTATTGATAAACACATAATTTGGAATGGAATTAAATAGCAAGTACTTTGGGTGTCTTGTTCATTTTATTTATTTTCATATAAAAGCAACAGAACTTAAATTACATCCAGTTTATTAGCAACACCGTGCACGAGCGTGAATCCCGTGAATCCCGCGATATCCGCCTTTGATCTCGCAGGTGTCTGATCCACCGTGAGAAGAGAGATCTGTCCGGCTTGCCTGCGCTTTTTTCACTCCTCCCCTCACTGCAGCCGCCTACTCTCGACTACATTTCAGGCGAGGCAAGGCGCATCTCAAACAAGCCTATTATAAATACATAGACGCCCTATTGGCCGCTGGAGCGCACGTCAACGGCGCCGCCATATTGGGGGTGGCAACTTTCCCATACCTCTCATACCGGGAATTGAGAAAAATGCCTGTTTCGTGTTCTGCTTGGGGCTGTACACATCGCCACGCAATTAAAAACAGGTCTCGAGGAACTACCTTTAACAAGCAAGACTGAACATTTGTTTCTGGTTGAATTTGATCATGATATAATTAGTAATAGTAACGTTCAGAGGAGAAAGGCCGCGAAATTTAAAAATACTGCTGTTATTGTGTCACGAAATGTAGTTTTAATAGTTTTTCAGTGGACAATGTAGTTGTTTAAATCTCAAATATGTGGTTTATTTATAAAGATAGCGCCTATTTAAAGATTTGATCTGACGTTTTCGGCGAGTGAGACCCATGAGATCAGCGGGTGCTCAGCGCTCATGTACCCGCCTGGAACAGCCTTACCTCGGCTAGTGCTTCTGACGTGTGCCGCTGGCGGATGTCTCTAGTCTAGTGGTTAAACATGAGATATAATTCGTCTTCTGTATATCTAACGGGCGACCTTTGATCTCATTAATCTATAATTTGTTCACTGGCAAATCGTTTTGGCTGAGGGCAAAGTGAAGTTTCATAACTTTATATTTAGCCTATTTTAACGTTGTATCCTGCTGTAGCTAACTTAATGTTTGACTGAATCGTTTACTTTTTTTTTTACAATATTTCTTATTGTATTGCTATTTTTATAGTATTATACATAAAACTTATTCTTTACTATTTTATTTGCTGTATAACGTTACTGTTTATTTTATTGACTAAACTATTTACTATTACTTCTCACTTCATCTTATATTTACTATGTGCATTGCACTGTAGTTGTACCATAACGCATTACCATAAAGGATCCATCAGTTATCTTTGTTATTGCTAAAATCGGGTCAATCACAGAAAATGCTTTTTCCACAATAAGAAAACTTTATTTCATTTAATGTGAAAATTAAATTATATCTCAGTATGGGGGTCTTCACCATTCTTATCCAAGAATAAAAAGCCAGATGACAAGCCTGAGCTTTGACAATTCCTTATTAAAATATATTTTATAAGTCTATCAAGATTTTAAATAACTAGAGATGGAACTTTTTGTACACCACATACAAACCAATTAAATCGGTTGATAAATGTACAAACATGTTTTGTTTTAATCCAGAAAAACCGCAGTTCACCCGCTTGCATTAGATTACAGTGCAGTCTTCTTGCCCTCCGCAAAATGGCGGACGCGTTAACGTATCGCAGCAACGGTCCAAAGCGGCAAATAGGGCGTCTATGTATATATAATGTCTATGGTTTTCCTATAGTTGTATTGAGGAGTAAGGAAGTGGCATGTCTCTGTATAAATAGTCTCTGACCTTATTCAAGCACACTTAACAAACCTGATTAAAATAAACAAAACATAATCTCCTTATTTGTTGTATTATTATAATTTTTTGGTAACTCTGACTACATGTGCTGAAAAAAAATTGGAAATAATATTTCGTAAAAAAACATTTAAATAAGGTAACACCAGTAACAAAAAACAATGGTACATGCGGTCTTTAAATAAATGCACAAAAAATATAAAAAATCATTTATGAATGTCATTTATGCGTATTCATAAAGTCAAAGGGTAATCTAATAATGTGGTGTAAGTTTAAATGTTAGAAAAATAAATAAATCTTGCCATACCAAAAGTGGATGTTTCTGTAGAATGACCCAGCTACATAACAGTGTCCTACATAGCAATTTGAAGACAAACACAATTGAACACTTTTCTAAAATTACAAGGGCCATTTAAAAGAAAGACAATATTTATTAACAAAAAAAGTTATTTATTAACAAAAAAAAGTTATTTATTAACACCATGTATTGGATGACTCCTATAGATGACTCTCATGGTTTGCCACTCTTCTTTAATTGTTTTTCTATATCATCCTGTCAAAGTTTAAGAGAGATATTTTAATTTTCTTAAGTAGCTAAAGCAAACACACACCTTTATGAGATACAAGTTAAAAATAACTAAACACAAGAGTATGATCAAACACACATTAAGTGCACATACATTTTAGTCCAGACCAGTAAGCTATTTAAAAAAAACTGTATATTAAGATATACATTAGAGAATTACATAATCTCATTTATAATTAACTCAAATAACTCAAACTCAAACAAAAATCTACATTCAAACCATATGGGACCAAAGTTTTTAATGTGGGTTTTATCATGCACAACGTATGTATTATGACCAAATGTTTGAGTGAGTGTGCAGTTCCAACCCGATCTCACTAAATGCGTCTTTATTGCACGCTGTGTATTGTCGTGTAATTTATACGCTAAATTGAGTTCTCTTACGAGAGGTTCTCTCGTATTGCGTAAGCTAGCTTTCTGAGAAATTGAAGCCAAAAAATTATCCTATAATTTTGTATCCATTGTCAACGCAGTTCAACTGCAGCAGAGCATGAGCGGGCTAACTAGCAGCTCATTGGCTCGCTCACAGGGAACTGCTTAAGCCTATGAGGAGACGCGATTGAACTCTAGTCCAATGAGAGTCGACATGCTCTCATTGCGTCATAGCCCGCCGAAGCGGGCGTGGTCAGAGAGTATAAATAATGGCGTCGTAGGCTGAAACTCTGATTTTCATCTCTTCAGCGAGGCTACACGCATCTGCTGATCTTGAGAGAAGCCGCCGTCGTCGACAAGGCAACTTAGCGAGCATCTAGGAGACTGAAGAAGCCGGCCGTCTTCGCCACCTTTAGCCGTCCTGCAAGCTACCGCCATCCGACGGAATATATCCTTTTTTCTCTCTTGCTATTTACTGTATCCTTATTCTAAAAGAGCCGAGCGTCTTTTTCAAGATGTCTCGTACCATTTCCTGCGGTTCTTGCCGCGCTCCCCTCGAGACTGGAGACCGCCATGTCATCTGCGCTCTCTGTCTCGGATTGGAGCACGCCAAGCTCGCCCTCGCTGATGGCGGCTGCGAGCTCTGCGAGAGTATGCCGTTGTCGACCCTGCGGGCTCGACTTCAGGCCGTAAAAGAAGCTTCCGCGCCGCCTCTGACTTCGCCGCGGAAGAAGAAACGCCGCTCACAGAGGCCGCCGGAACCCCAGCTTGAAGCGTTCATTCCGCCGGAGCCTGTCGCCTCCCGCTCTCCATCTCCGCCGCTACCGGACATACAGCCGCCGCCGAGTGGCCGCTCTGTTGCCTCCGAGGACGCCGCGGACATTAAGGAGACATGTTCGCTTCTCGCTTCAGACAGTGAGGAATGGTCCGGTTCTCGCGCTTCTTCGGCCCGTGAATCCACCGCGACCCGTGCGGGCATCGAGGACGAATTAATGCGCCTCCTGTCTCAGGCCGTCGAACGCCTCGGGCTCGAGTGGTCCCCTCCCCCCGAGCAGACCACCAACCGCATGGACGGCAGTTACTTCCGCCAGCGCTCGACTCCCGCCACCAAGCGGGCCGCGCCCTTCCTCCCTGAACTACTCGCGGAGCTCTCTAAGTCCTGGAATGCCCCGCTCTCTGCCAGAACTCGCTCTGATTCTTCCACCCCGCTTCGCGTTGTGGACGGAGCCGCTGAGAAGGGCTATCTCTCCATTCCCCCTGTAGAGGACCTGGTCGCTGCACACTTGTGCCCGCCCTCCGCGAGATGGCGTTCATCACCTGTGCTTCCCTCTAAAGCCTGCAGAGCGACTTCGAGTTTTCATACCCGCGCTTATTCAGCCGCCGGTCAAGCAGCCTCTGCATTGCACTCCATGTCTGTTTTACAGATTCTACAGGGTGACATACTCCGCGAATGGGATGAGAACGGAAGAGATCCCCCCAAAGTCGCGGATTTGAGGAGCGCCACGGACCTCGCCCTTCGCGCTACAAAATCTGCCGCTCAAGCCCTGGGAAAATGCATGGCCGCCATTTGTGTGTCTGAAAGACATTTGTGGCTCACACTCGCCGACATGGGAGATTCTGAGCGCGCCGCTTTTCTAAATGCCCCGCTCTCTCCATCCGGCCTCTTCGGATCTGCCGTCACAGGTATTGTTGACCGTTTCTCCGAAGTTCAGAAAGCTTCCCAGGCCATTAACCTCTTCCTGCCTCGTCGCGCTAGCTCCTCTGCAGGCCGCTCACGTGACCAGCCTCCTGCACGAGCCCCACCTCAGCGCCCAGCTCAGCACAGCCAGACTTCGCAGCGACGCCAGGGCGGCCGCCCTCGCTCTCGCTCTGACAGCCGCCACAGACCGCCGCCGCCTCGGGGGCCGCGGCCTAGGATCACGCCGAAACCTGATCACTCGAAGTCTGCCTAGCACAGCTGAGAAAAAGACGGCGCTCTCCCGCTGCGGCCGGACCGCCGTCAAAATACCGCCCTCTGCTAGTCCCCGCGCACGCGGCTACTGCAGTAGTGTATCCCGCCATTACCAAGCCGGTTTCCCTTCCCGCTTGCATGAGCACAAATGCCGTTTTCACGGCGACCCAAATAAATCTCAAAAAGAGCAAAAAGACACCTTGTGTAATAAATGTGCCCACAACACTGTGTTCACTCATACACAAAAGCACGTCTGTTCCCGTGTCCCACACAGAGCACACTCTCATAAAGCGGCCCCAATCCGCTCGAGTTTCAGAGTACATAAAAGACATAAAAGTCTCAGAGTTCCCCCCTCTGTTCACTCGGTTACACGGCCCATAAACTCCTCTCTGAGTGTAAGTCCCGTTGTTATAAGCAATATGAGCGCGCGCACACAGCCCGCCATGTGCACCGACGAGGACCGGGTAGCCATTCACCCCCTAGCATTACGCTGCAAAGCGTGGGAAGCTATTACGGGAATTTCCCAGTGGGTGCTAAACACAATAAGGCTGGGCTATCGCTTACAGTTTCGCCGCCGCCCTCCAAGTTTTCGAGCGCGGCTAGAAACTACTGTGAACCTAGAAGCGGCGACGCTGCTCCGTTCAGAGATAGCAAAACTATTGTGCAAAAGGGCTATAGAGAGTGTCTATGAGCGAGTCGGGGTTTTACAGCCGCTATTTTCTTGTTCCCAAGAAAGACGGCGGCCTCAGACCAATATTAGACCTCAGAGTGCTGAACAAAGCTCTCATGAAGAGACCGTTCAAAATGCTCACTATCAGAAAACTCCTCGCGCACGTGCGCCAGGGGGACTGGTTCATTTCACTAGATCTGAAAGATGCTTATTTTCAGATTCAGATAAATCCCCTTCACAGGCCATTCTTACGTTTCGCCTTTGAAGGCCAGGTTTATCAATACACAGTCCTTCCGTTCGGCCTATCCTTAGCACCTCGTACGTTCACGAAGTGCATGGATGCGGCGCTCGCCCCCCTGCGGTGTCAGGGGCTGCGAATACTGAACTATTTGGACGACTGGCTGATTTTGGCACAATCACAGAGGGAGATACTGTCTCATCGTACAGTTCTCCTCGACCATCTGAAAGCTTTGGGCCTCTCTGTCAACTGGACAAAGAGCGCACTTCAACCCAGTCAGACTATTTCCTTCTTGGGTATAGAGCTAGACTCGGTCACGATGACGGCTCGTCTGTCAACACAGCGCGCGCGCCGTGTTCAGCGTCTCGCCGCATCTTTTCAGATGAACAGACTCACACCTCTGAAAACTTTTCAGAAGGCGTTGGGCTATATGGCCTCAGCCTCCGCGGTGCTCCAACTGGGGTTACTGCGCATGCGCCCGCTTCAGCTCTGGTTGAAGAGCCTTGTGTCTCACCGTGCGTGGACCACGGGCTGCCAGCTGATAAAGGTAACGCAGACCTGTATTATAGCTCTGCAACCATGGACCGTGACAGAATGGTTTTAGCGGGGCGTTTCCATGGGGACTTGTTCTCGCCGAAAAGTCATCTCGACAGACGCATCCAACACGGGTTGGGGTGCGGTCTGCGAGGGCTCACCGGCCTTCGGCCCCTGGTCAGCTCAAGAGAGCCTCCTTCACATAAACTGTTTGGAGATGTTAGCGGTCGAGAACGCGCTCACGCGTTTTCTCCCGCGCGTTCACGGTCACCACGTGCTGATCCGTTCGGACAATATAGCCGTGGTCTCCTACCTAAACCGTCATGGCGGAGTCAGATCCAGAAATCTTTTCAGACTGACAGAACGCATATTAGTTTGGTCGCAGTGTCACCTGCTATCGCTCAGAGCGACGCACGTGCCGGGCCATCTGAACGACGGTCCAGACAGTCTGTCCAGGAACCCCATTCCCCCCGGGGAATGGTCCCTGCACACTCTTACAGTCCAAAAGCTGTGGCGAATATTCGGCAGAGCAGAGGTGGACCTCTTCGCCTCAGAAGAGAACACCCAGTGCCCAATATTTTTCTCGAAGAGCGACAACGCGCTAGCCCAGACCTGGCCCAGCCGCCCGCTTTATGCATTCCCTCCGGTTTCTCTGCTACCACAGGTGCTTCAGAGAATCAGGGAAACACGGCACTCGGTGCTCCTCATAGCCCCGCGTTGGGAGGGTCAGACTTGGTTTCCGGAGC
This sequence comes from Semotilus atromaculatus, assembly GCA_031834385.1. Classification (NCBI taxonomy): domain Eukaryota; kingdom Metazoa; phylum Chordata; class Actinopteri; order Cypriniformes; family Leuciscidae; genus Semotilus; species Semotilus atromaculatus. The sequence goes on from JAULUF010000022.1 coordinate 22,936,953, forward strand.
TCACTCAGCTGTCACAGACAGCCCCGTGGCCCATTCCAGTCAGAGCAGATCTCCTCTCTCAAGCTCGCGGCACGATCTGGCACCCCCACCCAGAGCGCTGGGCGCTACACGCGTGGGTGATCAACAACTACCCGTTGCTTTGCCAGAGGGAGTGTTAAACACGATCATGCAGGCTAGAGCGGCCTCTACGAGAAGGCTCTATGCGTCTAAATGGTCTGTGTTCTCAAAATGGTGCACCGACAGAAATTTGGACCCACGGTCATGCGAGGTTCCTTCCTTGCTAAGTTTTCTCCAAGAGATGCTGGACAAGGGCAGGTCCCCGTCCACTCTCAAGGTGTATGTGGCAGCCGTCGCAGCGTTCGTTGAACCCCGGCGCGGCCAGTCACTGGGCAAAGACGGTTTGGTCATCCGCTTCCTCAGGGGAGCTAGAAGGATGAACCCCTCACGCCCCCCTTCGGTGCCGATCTGGGATCTTTCCATAGTTCTCGAAGCTATGAAAGCCCCCCCATTCGAACCACTAAACACCGTGGACCTCAAATACCTCTCGTTCAAAGCCGTTTTTCTGCTTGCGCTCGCATCAGTAAAACGTGTGGGAGACCTTCACGCGCTGTCAACTAGTGCTTCCTGTCTTGAGTTTGGGCCCAATGACTCCTTAGTCGTTCTCAAACCTAGACATGGTTATGTCCCAAAAGCGATTGGTACCGCGTTCAGGGCACAAGTTATTTCCTTATCGGCTCTGCCTGCATCCGATAACGAATCTGACTCTAATCTCCTGTGTCCGGTCAGGGCCCTGAGATTATACGTTTCCCGCACTGCTCCGGTCAGACGATCTGAGCAGCTGTTTGTTTCGTTCGGTGGGCGCACCAAACGGTTGGCCGCCTCGAAACAGACACTATCCAGATGGATAGTTGATGCCATTGCAGCCGCATACGCGTCAAAAGACCTGCCATGCCCTCTGGGCATCAGGGCTCATTCCACTAGAGGCATGGCCTCATCGTGGGCATGGTCCAGCGGAATTTCCATTCACGACATTTGTGTGGCAGCAGGATGGTCTTCCCCTTCCACCTTTGTCAGATTTTACAATCTCGAAGTTCCCGCCTTGCAGGCTAAACTACTAGCTATCTAGTATGTTACAGATTCTCTGGTGAGCTGCACTAAAAAGAGTTATTCACACAGACCGGTTCCCGCTCTGTCTCTCTTATCAAGTGCTTAGTACTACACAATCACCGGCCCGCTCTGCTGGCCCTGTCTCATGTACATATGTTCATTCCCACTATTAAGGGTTCCCCCGGGTCTCCCCTGGGACTCGTAAGTGGATGCTTAGCACGCACGGCGTTCTCCTCATAGGCTTAAGCAGTTCCCTGTGAGCGAGCCAATGAGCTGCTAGTTAGCCCGCTCATGCTCTGCTGCAGTTGAACTGCGTTGACAATGGATACAAAATTATAGGATAATTTTTTGGCTTCAATTTCTCAGAAAAGATGAATCTTTCCCGTAGCGTAAGCTAGCTTACGCAATACTCGTTCCCTCATCTAGAGAGAACCGAGGTTACGTTAGGTAACCGATTCGTTTTTACGTGCATAGGATACGCATTGGTTGGTTAGGGTAGGTTTAGGTGTGTGTGGGGTGCGTGTGTATTATACGCTTGGGTAGGATTAGTGGTGTGGGGTGCGTGTGTATTACACGCAAATGAACTGCGTATCAAATGCACGCAAAAAACAGTCGCAATTACCTTTTTTATTTTTCATTCTGTGGCGGAAACAAGCTTCCATAAAAAAGCTTGAAATGTCTTTAAACGAAACAATTCAAAACGAAAAGAAATAGGCTACTCTCTGATTATGTAATCCATTATGAGCATTTCTCTCTATAGCGCATTCACTACAGAGATGGCAATCAGCAACTTCATCTTTGCAGCAGCCGACAATGACACAGAAAACAGTTTATTAATAAAAATCAATTTAATAAAATCAAAAGATAATTTTCAAGGCAGGTGCTGAGGGGGTGCTATCATTGACAGGGAGAGCTGCACAATTATATATATATATATATACATACAGTATAGCCTATATATATATATATAGGCCTACACCTATAAGAGGTTACTATTCAATAAAAACATCCTGCAAGTTTCATACTTCCAAAACTCGGTTTAAAAGTTTGTGTTTTCCACCCTTTTGAAGTGCTAGCTGCTAGGATTCTAAATAGCCCCATTTGAGATGTATCCGAAAATAATCCTCTATAATCTTTTCCATTCTATTATATAGCCTAATGCAATCCAAGTTCCAACTGTCCGTTGACACGTCTTTGAAACTCTGGTGATGGCAATAACAGGAAAATGCGAGCGAAGTTAGAATTAGCCTACAACTTTATTTCTCAGAATTCTGACTTTATATCTCGCAATTCTGACTTTTTTTTTCTCACAATTGCGACTTTATTTCTCCGAATTCTGACTTTATATCTCGCAATTCTGACTCTTTTTTTTCTCACAATTGCGACTTTATTTCTCAGAATTCTTACTTTATATCTCGCAATTCTGACTTTTATTCTCACAATTGCGACTTTTTTTCTCACAATTCTGACTTTATTTCTCGCTATTGCGACTTTATTTATCAGAATTGCGACTTTATTTCTCAGAATTCTGACTTTATTTCTCAGAATTCTGACTATATATCTCGCAATTCTGACTTTATATGTCACAATTCTGACTTTATATCTCGCAATTCTGACTTTATATCTCACAATTGCAACTTTTTTTCTCAGAATTGCGACTTTATTTTTCAGAATTCTGACTTTATTTCTCAGAATTCTGACTTTATATCTCGCAATTCTGACTTTATATCTCACAATTGCGACTTTTTTTCTCATAATTCTGACTTCATATCTCGCAATTCTGAGAAAAAAAGTCAGAATTGCGAGATAAAAAGTCGCAATTATTATTATATTTTTTTTATTCAGTGGGGGAAACAAGCTTCCATACCAATCCATGTTGCTTCTATATAGGACTAATTACAGCCTCCCCCTACTGGACGCATCAGAAACAACAGGGGCGTAAAACTGTCAGGGGCATAAAAATGTCAGGGGCGTAAAACTGCCGGGGGCGTACATCTGCCGGCTCCAGGGGTGCTTCTCAATATCCCTCCTCGTCTCCTCGCTCCTCCGTCCTCCATCCTATGACCCGGAAACCGATCGAGCTCAGCCATCTTGAAGGACATCTCAATTCTCTAATTGCACACCGAGGATCGAGGAGTGAGGAGGCTTCCTGAGGAGCGATGAGCGAGGATACACGGGTGTATCCTATGCGGAAGTGTTCTATCGACTTAACGCATAGACAGTATAAGAAGTGGACAGAGCCATCTCATTGGAACTCAGTTGAGACAGTTGAAGCCCATTTTTAGCAATTTTTTAGCACTTACGTTCCTGACACGCAGACTCAAACTAAGCTTGATGACGTGAGCACCCTGTCTGACAGATGTAAATATTCTTGTAGCTGTGCGTGAAAACTGCCAACGTTGATCTTGCAGAGACGGCGAGAGTTCTTTGGCGTGAGTGAGCAGGAGTAAGTAATTTGTATAGTATTTATTTTAAAATGTAACGCCAGTACGCCATATTAAGTTAATGCATTGATTGACTGCGAGCTTCTCCTCCTGTCTGTACGGTAATTTCTCTACTGTGCGACAGAGCGTCGAGTGGTTATGACGCAATCGTTAGCCTATTTTTACAAAAACTGTTTCTACGGGGCCATAATGTAACATAGAAGGCAATGGAGCCCTTTATACATTGTCGTGTGTCTTTAGAAATAAATAATGGACAAATGGAGTCTTTAAACGCTTCAGATGTAAAGTTATTCGCTGTCAAAGTGACGCCAAAATGAATGGGAGTCAATGGGAATGCTAACGCAAGTGAAGTTCTGCTACAAGATGGCGGCACACCGGCTTTAACTTCCGGTCGATGGATTACCCCATAGACATTATCCACAAGTTTCCGGGGGGCGCTCCTGTAAAAAATAAAGTGGGCGCAACTTCCGGTGAGGCGGCGGAAGTAGCAATCCAATGGTATTTTGTGTGCTATTTAGCGAAGAGGCTAGGTGTTTTTCGGATAATGTTTTACTATTTAAACTAAGTCGCAAACCTTTATGAGAGATGTCGTTACGGAGCTCAGGGACAACATGTGCTATTCGCGGTTGTACATTGGCCTATAACCGGACTAAACTAATTCAGTGTCAAATTTTATTATCCAACATTCTTGGACTAAATATTTTAAGTGAAGGCTACTGTGAAGCAACATATTCAGAACATGAATGACACACAGTAAACATTTCATAGTATATATAATATAATATATAGGCTATATATATTTCAAACGTCTGTGAGGCAAGTAAACGCTGAGTTTCGGTTCATTTATGAGACGAGCTGCAGTTCAGGCGCCCCCGCGGCCTCCGTGTCTTGATTATGATCTGCTATATTTACTTCTTATTTATTAAATCCAGGCAATTGGTAGATGAAACATTGATTAAAATTAAGATACAATTAATACAAAACGAAATTAACTTTAAATAAAGGCACAGTGCTTTCTAAAAGTTAAAGTTTTTTTGTGCCACGTCCCTCATGTGTATTTCCCTCATATTAAATATAAAATGCATGTGTTATATTTTTCTAATGTCTGGACTCCTTTATTAATGGAGTATGACATATGTATATATATATATATATATATATAAACAGATGTTTCAATAGCCTCAATGCATTTTCTGAGAATGTATAGGCCTATTTCAGGTTTGACTGCAAATGTCACATCAATAACGCTGGAATCGCCCAATTTTAAATAATTTATGCTCAACTAGTTGTGGTGTAGGTCTACGAATTTTATAATGTTAACTTCAAATAATACAAATAGTAAAGATATGGTATTGGATCTGGACGGGAAGGATATGGGAGTTGGAAGGGGTGTGTCGTGATTCTGATTCTGACACAGGTTCCTGGATCTGAGTATCGCGATTTCGGTTTTATTTAACATGATTATTTTTTATTATTATTTAGGAACAGACGATGGTCTAAGGGTTTAAAGAAACGCCGGCTCGCAGCAGCTGTCCAGAGCACCGCAGCGCATATCTTCAAGTTTAGCCATAACCGAACGTCCAGTTTAACTGCCACAAGTTGATCTTCTTGTAATAAAGAACTAATCGTGGAAAAACACGCTGTATTTTTGTATTTTCATTGCATTTTTGATTGATAAAAAGTTAGACAAATTAAATACATTTTAGTATAAATATTAATGATTAATCGATAGTCGAATGAATGAATGAGTGTCACGTCTCGTTTGTTTATTTCGAACCGGAAGACGCGCCCACTTTTGACGCAAGGCCTCATGGGGCGTAGGAAACTTGTGGATATCCCGTTGTTCTTTACATAGCAAGCATTGCTATACACAATCCCATTTAAAGAACTGGAAATCTGTATTTGAATTGTGTTTATCAGGGTGATCGAATCTAATGTGTCTTTGAAAAACCAGCACAAAGAAAGAGCATTACCTGATCCTGAATAGAAAAATGGGGGACTTACAAATCTGGATCATTCTGATCAAGACCACATGTAAACAGAAGGGCTATTACATTCAACACTAATATTTGGAATTTACACTCATGCAAAATCCTCTTAAGACCTGCAATGCAAACTACTAATAACGTAAATAACCAAAAACATATATCATTTTGGTTGCTTGCAAATTACAGATTCTGTTGGTCTAAAACCACAAAATAAAGACATCACAATGACCATAGAAAGGTACTTTATTTGGATAAATGTACAGTTGTAGCACAATTGGTTTAGCGGTAACGGTGCAGCTGCAGGGTGTTGCGCCTCTTCCAGGCTGCACGACGAGAGCCGCCGATGGTGAGGTGGAACTTGTGGCCCTTGCCCAGACCACGGCTCTTCTTGCCAGCAGACGTGAGCCCACGCATTTCCCTGTGCTTGTGCACAGCCTTGGTGATCCATTGCGTGTCGGGGTTGCGCCTGATGGCTTTGTGGAAGGTGTCAATGAGGATCACTTCAAAGAACTTGTATGTGGAATCTTCACCAACCCAGTAAGAGTTTAGCACCCGCAGACCTCCGCAATGACGACCAGCACGCTCCTGAAAACACAAAACCAACAGAGGGGTTAGAACAACACCATAATACCACCAGGACACAGGTGAGAAACTCCAGACGTCAACTTGTGTAAATTAAAGCCATTAAAAAAAATAAAACAAGCATATATAAAACCATAAGACATTGACATTTCAAACCACAACAGAGATGCAGACCTGCCAACCTTGAAATATTTTTTTGCGTACAGCTCTCAGCATTACTTAAGCATTTTATAATTTGTATGGCAGAATGATGTGTTCCTCTGATCTGAGTGACCATGAATGACGGAGTATTTTAAGATATCCATGCGATTGCGATTACTGCTGTCCCGTGTGATTATCAAACCCAGATAATTAACTCAAAATATTTAAACTTTCCACATCCACCCCAGCGCGTTTACCTTCAGGAGTTAGAAGTAGTAGTACTGTGACTACTGTAGCCTACTGTCCTCGCTTATGACATCAGCCAGACGGCGAGCCACAGCAGTTGAAGGAGGATTGAGCGGGATCCTTTATTGCTGTCGATTTTTAGTCTCTTTTTCATGATAGGCCTTGCGCATCTGTCAATCATCCGCGCTTGCTATGTGGGGAATGAACCCAGCGCTATGATTGGTCGAACTCTTCTTTTACAGTTGCTTGATTTGAGGACTGCACGTGAACAGAGGCGCGTCATCAGGTTTTTGCGTAGTTTAGAGTGACAAATCGTACCAGCGTACTTAGTCAAAATGCGTGCCCGCTACGCAAAATGTGTACGGGTTGGCAGGTCTGAGAGGTGTGTACTAAAGAGTGAGAGTGAGCTAGGGATGGTTCGATACCACAATTTTGGCTTTGGTACGATACCAGAATCGGATACCTCGGTATCGATACTAAATCGATACCACAGGTGACAAATAACCAGCCTCAAAAGTTAAGCAATTTGAAAAAATTTTATAAAAAAAAAAAGAAAACACTGCTTGAAACTCTGTCTGTACAAATTGCGCAAACTAAAAGTATCAAAATGTAAAAAAATAAAAAACCTACAGTCAGGGAAATGTAGCTTAATTGTAAAGTGTTATTCTAACATTAATTTTAGTAATATTCATATTCACTATTACTCTCTCTCGGCTGATTCTTCTAGGGGTCGCCACAGCGGCAGTAATATGCCATTCATTATATAATCACTAATACTAAAATTAAAGTAAACTTAAACGTAAACTTAAACTTGCTGTAAACTTCGACACAGCAAAGCATCAAATACCGAATTGAGCAAAATTATGATATTGTACCGTTTGAAATATAATATATACCGGTATTTTTGCAGTACCGGTATACCGCGCATCCCTAGAGTGAGCTGCAGTGGGTAAAGTGCATAATCCAATTTGTCCAAAACATGACATGCTTTATATTAAGGGCTTCAAAATAGTGTTGCACGGTGCACCGATACTTCAAAAGTATCGCGATACTCCGAAATTAAAAACGTCACGATACCTAAATTTATTAGTATCGATACTTTTCTGAATGAAAAAAAAAAAAAAAAACTTTTAAGAATGACCGCGTTCCAGATTTGTAAGAGACGTATTTCATGTTGGTGTGTGTAACGCACGCTTCCAGTGCCTCCCTGCACGTATGTTTTTTTTTCTCTTCACACACACGCAGCAAAGAAGCTGCAGCTGTCATGTGACAAACACCATCGAGCGAGATGGCGAGCGCAAGTGATACTGCGGCCGCTGGTCCACGACTGGTGGAAAAAGATGACTCGAGGAGTGAAATATGGAAGTACTTTGCCTACCTTGCTGACAGTGCAGGCAAAGCTACCGATAAGTCGAGACCTGTTTGTCGTAAGTGCTACAAACAGCTGCAAACAAAAGGAGCCAACACCTCGAACTTGGCGAAACACTTGGCCGACAAGCACGCCGAGTTGTACTTGGAGTTTAAAGACCGACAGGTTAGTATGTGAAAGATAACATGATCACGTTAATGTCCTTAAGTCAAATGAGAAGGACATGGTTTATATTATAAGTCACTATTTTGCACCACCGTAGTTTCAGGTTAACTATGGTCATTATCCTCATGGCTAATCAATAGCCTGCCTACGGCTAATTTAACATCTCTTAAAACGCAACTGTGGCAAGCAGAACGAGGTCGAGGGACATGAGAGAGCGGGGCAAGGCCGGTGGCGCGACGACAATGAACATTGCAAGACACACCACTCTCTCTCGCATCTCTCACGGAGGATTAATGCTTCCTCTCCTCCGCGAGAGATGCGAAACCGGTGCGCCTCACAGGTGACGCCCACCATCAGCCACGCTACCGGCCTCGCGCCGCTCCATCACTGCTCGTCACAGATAACTTAAACTTTCATATATATTAACGTTAATAATTTGCAAGCCTGCTCAAATAAAGCATACAAAACATCAGCTAAAATGATCTATAGGTTATATGATTATAATCAGAGCATGTGCATGTTTGTCAGTGATTTATTTGTATTAGAGTTTTTACATTATATTAGTTTATTTGTAAAATGCTTTGTAAGAAATTCAAATTCAAATATAAAGTTAACCATCAATGAATTCAGACATTGAAGTACAGGAAACATTATTATCACAGCTTAAATAACATTAGGTTATTTATTATTTAGGCTCATTATTTCCTATTAATAATGGTAATGTTATGGTTAAGTGAATATAAGCAGTTATGACTATAACCACTGCATATAGAGATTTTATGTTAGTCAGTCACAAGTTATTGTTACAATCACACATAAACTATTTAGGTCCTCCTCTGTTATGACAAATTTAGACCAAAAAAGTTCAAAATCAAGTTATTACCAGTAACTCTTATGTTTTATGTTAACTGAGATAATGCTGCTGCTAAATATATATATATATATATATATATATATATATATATATATATATATATATATATATTATTATGTAATTTTTTTTACCTTGAATGTCATTGCATTGTCATTTTTCATACTTTTATATTTCATATTTTGTTAAAATGTTTAATATATTTGCTGTTCATATGTTCACTAATGTGTTATATGATTAGAATGTTGTCCCAGTTTTAAAATAAAGCACAGCAATAATATTTGAGAGTATTTCTTTCTTTTCAGGAAAAGTATCGAAAAAGTATCGAAATCGCAATACTTGACTTGGTATCGGTATCGAAACAATAATTTTGGTATCGTGACAACACTACTTCAAAATAACTTGATATAGTTAATGCTATATGCATCAGATACTCAGATAGATACTTGTGAAGTTTAGTGCGTTTAACTTGCAGTTCACAGTTAATTTCTCCATGTTTATGTTAGAAAGTCACGCAAATATTTCCCTTTTGCTGTCAGAAGTGGACAAGACTTATACAAGCGAGTCTTCAGAGACTTCACAGACGAAGTGTAACAATAGAAGTGTAATGCTGAACAGAATACACCACATTTAATGTCCAACAAATATTTTAGATAAATGTATCTGTAGAATTTTAAACCTGAATTTAACTTGTTTAACAACAACATTACCATCTAAAAATGAAAATAAGGCTTTTTTTATGTTAGAATGTAATTTGCGCAAAATACAGCATAGTCTACATGGTTACATTTACTTGTTTTCATAGCCTTCAATATGAACATTGTAGGACACCATTGGGCAGGGTGCATTCAAGTGAATACAGATCTATGGGGACTATAAATTCTTCCAACGTGACCGGCACTAAGTTTTAGGCGCTGTGTAATACCATTGCGCCTGCAGCACCCATGGTACTGCAGCAAAGTTCCTTGATTATTACGCAGGACTGAGAGTATAGTTCCTAGCCATATTGTCCTAGAAAATCTTTTCATTTGTCATTTTTTTGAGAGGTGCTAATTGTCTAATTAATGATCTATGCTAAGCTATGCTAAAAGTGCTACCGCCAGACCCGGAGATCGGCTGAATGGATTCGAAACCGGTAAAACTCAACTGTTTAACTCTAAGTGAGTTGGAAAATTAGCCTATTTCCAAAAAAAAGTGGAGTGTTCCTTTAAGAACATTTACACTGTAACTGAACCTAGCCTGCATTATTGACAGACTACAGGTCGTAAAATTCATTGCATCTAACCGTTAACCCTTTAACACCCATTATTCTAAACTTGTGCCTGGTTGTGTACATGGGCACTTTTAAGACAGTTGTGAAGAGTGTACAGCATGTAGATTTTTGCAAATACAATCTGTCTGACTGAACAAAATGTGTTAAGGTGTTGTCCAACTGCGGATCACCTGCTGCTCACATACCTCAGCTACTGACTGCAGGCTGCGCGCAAACTTGATCTGGTTGACGCCATGGTGCACAGGTTTGCCGTAGGTGGCACCTTTAGGCACAGGACGCTTGCGACCTCCACGGCGCACACGTATACGGTAGATGACGTAGCCTGTGTGGTCAAGAGCAGAGTTACACACAAAAAAACATGAGGCAGAAGTTACAGACCTGCAAACCAATGATTATTTTATACCATCATTGGGACGGGGTTGTCATATTCTTGTCTATATTTTTGAGAATACAAGACATACACAAACATAACTCTCTTCATAATTCTAGGTTTGACAAGTTTTTTTTTAATGCGACCCAAATCCAAAATTTCACTTGCACTACACTTCAATATATGAAAGTCCAAAGTTTCAATACTGCTCAAAACCTTTTTTTATTCATGATTAATACTGCATTGCACATAATGTGTGCTGGTTAACTAGTCTAAAATTAAGAAACCCCTAGACAACAGTAAAAAAACAACAACAACATAGGAACATTGTGTGAACATTTAAGAGGCTACTTAACTTATTCCAATATCCAAATATGACACTAAATCTCACAGAAAAAAGGGCTTTTGTTTGTGACGTAGGCCCTAGTGTCGTCTTTGCATTTGAACATTGCACATTTTAAACAGGACACGCATTAGCTGAATAAAGGTTAGCCAATAAAAAAATATGTATAGAAAATAGTTGACAATGAATAGACCAATAATAGTAAAACAAATAACTTATTCTAAAAACAATATCAAGTTAGACGAATCCGACATTATGAGGGCTGCGTTAACAGTAAAACGTCCGTCATTTAAAGGGTTAGTTCACCCAAAAATGAAAATTCTGTCAGTTATTACTCACCCTCATGTTGTTCCAACCCGTAAGACTTTCGTTCATCTTCGGAACACGAATTAAGATATTTTTGATTAAATCTGAGAGCTGGATCAGTCCTCCATAGGCTTCTGAGGGACTGAAACTTGTTCCCCCGAAAAGCTATTAAAGACATTGTTAAAATAGTCCAAGTGACTACAGTGGCTCAATCTTCAGTTTATTAAGCGACGAGAATACTTTTTGTGCAAAAAACAAAACAAAAATAGACTTTATTCAACTATTCATTTCCTTCTTGGTCGGCTTCGAGTTAGTTCACATAGCACCATAAAAATAGCATCATGCGACGTTCGTCTGTTATAGGACAAATTAGTTTGAATAAACGAGCAGACACTGACAACTCAGTGAATGTGCTTTCCACTAAACGAAACAGTAAACAAATCCTTAACAAAAACAAAACAAAAACAAAAACGGGTATTCTGGTGGGTGCAGTGATGCGCTCATGTAAGGGTGGCGCTGCCAATAAAGCTCCTAAAATCTGTCACAAAGAACCGGCAAAAGTTATGAATATGTAAAATATAGCAAGGAGATATTTTAATTATTTATTCATAAACAAGCCTATTTTCTTTGTCCGTGTCAGTTGCAAAGATGAAGTTGACGATGCTGATCGTGATCTTCGCAGTAGTGAACGCGCCAGAGAGAAATGCACATTTCATACGGATTACAAGCAGAGAGCAGTCTGTGTTTTCTTTCGTTTTGAATTATTCTGTTAGACATGTCTGTGAGGCGAGTAGGCTACCAGTTTCGAGCTCCAGTTCACGCGCCGGCGCCTCCGTTTCGTGATTATATATCGTCTGCTATATTTAATTCTTACTTATTAAATCCAGGCAATTGGTTGATGAAACATTGATTAAAATTAAGATACAATTAATACAAAACGAAATTCACTTTAAAGAAAGGTTTTGTGCTTTCTGTTTGATGTCTCTGTGAAAGTTTTAAAGCATCTTTTAGTGCCGCTTTCACAGCGCTCACGTCCACATTGTGTTTTCCTCATAAATGCGAACTGAAATGAATATCAGTTCATGGTTTGTGTGTGTAGGATATAAGAGAGAAAGAGAAAATGCCAGCAGCCTATTTCATTGAGACTTGAGATTAAATAAACTGCTTAAGTATTGTAGATCTTGTAGTATTAATTTTCACATGCAGTTACACATTGTCGATTAAAAACAAGAAAGTGCCTGGTAAAAACATAAGAGTGGCACCAGCCACAGTGGCCGGTGGACAAAACAGTTAATTTCCATCCCTGGCGCACACTATGGTTAATAATAATACGTTTTATTTATCTATTTATTTGGTTAACCGAGTATTAACCGCTAAGGGTCTCGGTTAACGGTTAATGAAAAACTTGAAAACGTGCAGCCCTAGTCGACATTACTGTGCAGGTGAGTATGGGCTAAAAAGACATCTAATAAAGTAATCAAATGTAAAATAACACTGCATAGTTTATCATAGATAGCCTAGATTAAAGCTTATAAAAGCCAAAAGTATTCATTCAAGAGCTGCGACTGATTTTCTCTTTAGCTTTTGTTGTTTGATTCACATTAGTGGAGCAATCGTCGGCAGGTTTATTAGACTGCTGCCTCTTTAAGACCAAATGCAGATCTAATCATTATAAGGCCTACATCATATTTTCTCCCAACTATTTACACCCATTTAAGACATACACTGGTTTTAAATGAATAAACTGTTTAAGTGAATCTCCAAGACCGTCATTTTTACACATGTTTGCTTGTGTATATTTGATAGTTTAGACGTTGCTTGTCTCGTTGCGGTGTGTTTCGGAGCGTGCGCCGCCTTTGGAACAGCGTCTATTGCGTAGCCTACATTTTGGTGCTTTTAATTGCTTTTTATTATCAAACGCGTCCTGCAGTTTAGCAACAGTAGAGACTGCATTTTACAACAATCACAGATCGTGCTGATTCTGACGTTACGTTTGGGTTTGAGGGAGAAATGTATGGCGGCAAATCAATGACAATAATAACCGAGCGCACAACTGATGCTGGCGCGCGCCATAAATGACTTCCGCGAGAGGATAACAGAACTACATGCGAGGAAACGAGAACTCGCGAGCTCATTCAAACCTTGCGCGCGCGCATGACATCTCCTCTGCACGCAATACAAGCCATCGCGCGCGCATGACATCTCATCTGCACGCAGTACAAGCCATCGCGCGCGCGCATGATCATTCCACACGCGCTCGCGCTTGATCTGCTCTCGCCTGCTGCTTTTGCTCGCTCGAACAATTTTATTTTTGGCAGTCGAGGGGCGGGACTTACTGTTTTAATAACCTCAAATGTCATTGGTTACTTCCCCTTTTCCGGAAGTCAGTTGTGATTGGACCCCTGTCCAAAGACCCGTAATTCACTTGACTTGAGACATGAGACATCACTTAATTTGTTTTATTTATTGTGGTTTATTAATGTGTAATGTGATTTAATGCATTGTTAATATAGAATAGATTCTTCCCAAATACTTTATTAACAGGAAGTCTTACTAGTGATTGTATTGTGTTGTTAAGAGATATTTACAGACTGTAATGACGCATTTCCATGGTTATTAGCATTGCAAATTTACCCACATTTTTATGCATTTTTATGTAATATAAGTGGTTCATTATGTTTTCTATTAAATGTAAAAAGGGTTCTGGCTTCTCAAGTTAAGATATAGTAGGCTACACAGCATGAATTATAGCTTACAAAGGCCTTTTCAGAATTTGCTACAGAATACAGAGGAACAAAATTAAACCCAGCAAATTATTAAACCCATCTTAAACCCAGCAAATTAGATATTAAAATATTATATAGTGATCGTAATCATCTAACTTTTTGTAAGCTAATAACCTAATAAGATAAATTACATGCAATGTGAGATAACATGAGAGAAAACCCCAAATTCAAAATTAGAATATTGTGAAAAGGTTTTCAGCTGTAAGCCATAATCATGAAAATTATAACAAATAAATGTTTAAAATATCTGACTTTGCATGTAATGAGTCAATATAATATATTAGTTTAACCTTTTAAGTTGAATTACTGAAATAAATTAACTTTTGCATGATATTCAAATTTTTCGAGTTTCACCTGTATTTCACCACTACATTACCACTATACTCCCATTCACCACTATTTACGTTTACCCAACCAAAATTATATTGGTTTTGAGAACCTCAGAAATGTAAAAAGTGTCCATTAAATAGTTGCAAATATAACAAGGGCTTTGGATGAAAGATAAATTACTTGTTTATATCAATAAGCAAGAGTTGTTGTGTAAGATTTTTGTTATCACCCTGTGTATTACTATTGTAAATTTTGAGTGGTTCATTATATTTTCTATTAAATGTAAAAGGGGTAAGATACACACAGCATGAATGATTACACCCCTCTGAAACCCAACAAATTCAGACATTTTTCTTTACATCTAGGACACATTTTTATTATTTTTTTTAAATGTTATGTTCAGATGGGTTGTAACTGTGTACTTGCCTCATACTTTCTCTTAGGTTATTAGCTTACAAAAAGTTAGATGATTAAGATCACTATATACATTTTTTAATATCTAATTGGCTGGGTTTAATTTTGTTCCTCTGTATTCTGTAGCAAATTCTGAAAAGGCATTTGTAAGCTAATTCATGCTGTGTACTGTATCTTAACTTGAGAAGCCAGAACCCCATTTACATTTAATAGAAAACATAATGAACCACTTATATTACATAAAAATGCATAAAAATGTGGGTAAATTTGCAATTCTAATAACCATGGAAATGCGTCATTACAGTCTGTAAATATCTCTTAACAACACAATGCAAACACTAGTAAGACTTCCTGTTAATAAAGTATCTGGGAAGAATCTATTCTATATTAACAATGCATTAAATCACATTACACATTAATAAACCACAATAAATAAAACAAATTAAGTGATGTCTCATGTCTCAAGTCAAGTGAATTACGGGTCTTTGGACAGGGGTCCAATCACAACTGACTTCCGGAAAAGGGGAAGTAACCAATGACATTTGAGGTTATTAAAACAGTAAGTCCCGCCCCTCGACTGCCAAAAATAAAATTGTTCGAGCGAGCAAAAGCAGCAGGCGAGAGCAGATCAAGCGCGAGCGCGTGTGGAATGATCATGCGCGCGCGCGATGGCTTGTACTGCGTGCAGATGAGATGTCATGCGCGCGCGATGGCTTGTATTGCGTGCAGAGGATATGTCATGCGCGCGCGCAAGGTTTGAATGAGCTCTCGAGTTCCCGTTTCCTCGCATGTAGTTCTGTTATCCTCTCGCGGAAGTCATTTTCCGCGCGCGCCAGCATCAGTTGTATGCTCGGTTATTATTGTCATTGATTTGCCGCCATAGAAATGACAGCGCACCGCTGTGAATGAAAGGAAGTTGCGCTAGACAGAATGCGGCTTTAGTTTTTTATGGTTTTACCTCAAATCATATCTTATTTTTTATAATCATTGGAAGCCAAAATCGAAATCTAAAATAAAATGTGTTTAATATCAAAGAGCTAAAGTGTAACCATATACGTTTGATTGTTTAGTTCGCCTCATCGTCACTCCTTAAGCAGAGCTGTTGTGTTGTGCGCGCCGCGGCTCCGCGTGAAAGACTCTCTCTCACACAAACACACTCTCTCTCTCTCTTTAGCAAAAATGCATCACAGACAAATGGTTCAATATTATTATATAGAAGTGGCTGGCGAGATTAAATTAGCAAGATAACGTCTTTATAGCAATAATAAATAGCACGTGTGTACTTTCTTAATTTCTCCAGTACCGACAGCAGAACCGATAACGTCCGAGCTTATCGATCCAGCGGTCTTTCAAAATTCAGCACCGGGGCCCGTTTAATACCGGGTTTCGGTACCCATCCCAACTTATGGGGTTGGAACAACATGAGGGTGAGTAATTACTGACAGAATTTCCATTTTTGGGTGAACTAACCCTTTAATGAATTTAAAAAATACAAATGAATACAAAATGCTTGCTAAAATTGACACCGAAAAACAAAAAACAAAAAAACTTAAACGGAACCAGTCAATTTTCATTTTACAATTATCTTCTCTCTGGGTGCGCGGCCTGTGTTTGTGAGAGAGCTCGCGCAGCACTGATAACGGTACTTTTTAATCCATAAGTAACTAACATAAGAAAATTGTTACACCCCTACTGAGAAGTGCGTTATGATATATTGCTCAGAAAAACCATACGCAACCAGTAAACCCTTAGACACCGGACTGCTCACATCACTCACCCTGTTTGGCCTTGTATCCCAGTCTGCGGGCTTTATCGGGTCTGGTGGGTCTCGGAGCCCGGTGAAGGGAGGACAGCTGACGGTACTGCCAGCACCGCACACGGAGCAGAAACCTCATCACATCCGACTGCTTCTTCCTCCATAGCTCCTGCATGTACTTGTACGCTCCCATGTTGCCTCACCTGTGACACCAAATGTCAAGAAAACTCTTAATTAATGAAAAATAAAATATGCAGATAGCTTGGATATGTTGTTTTTTCACAAGTTGACAATGCTACTAAAACTTTTACAAACACCCTTTTACTCACCTGTGTAACGTTACACATTGTTTATGAGCTCATTGAGACTACATGAGCACTTACATTTTAATAATATGACGAGTCAGATATCTATTGAGCAGGTCACATATGAAATTATCAGGAGTAACAGTTATATGATTTTATATTTAATATCCAAAGCAGTTGCTTTAAGGGAGAATTATTTGATAATCTATTGTAACGTTACCCATTAGCAGTGTCTGTGTGGACAGCTTTGGTATGGCGACCGATACATAGTCATGTGAAAACAATTCAACTTTCAAGTCACAGACATCGATTTCAGAAACCTTTTAAAATACAATGCAATAAAATGGCATTTGACATAATTTAATATGTTTAATTCAGTTCTGACTTAAAATGGAAGAAACGTGCAAACTCCGGCATGACATTAGCTACCCTACTCTTCACAATTTAGCGTTAAAATTAATGTATATCATCATTATTGGAGAAAAATCATGGTTAGATAGCACAGCTAAGATATTCCGCATTAAATACATAAACTGTGTGATTTGGATGTCATTAAATACAGTGAGATATTTGATGGATTCTGAGTGCAGAAAAATGAGAAAGTCTCGCTTACTTGATGGCGTACTAACCGGAAAGAAAGAGGAATTTTACCCATAATGCTTTATTAGACTTTTTCTTGTGAATTTCCGGTTCCGTTGTTAAATAGTTCTGGGAAATGTAGTCTGTGTTTAAGAATTAGATTTTATAAATCACAACCAAATGTATTTAACCGATTAGATACACTGCGCTGAAACATTGTTATAATTTTTTTTTTTTTTGCCACCGTTCTCGGAGAATGTTCAGACACAGAGCAAAAAGAGGCAAACGACTTCCGGAAGTAACGTTTGATAACACCTAACGTTAGTGCTATGTATAACACTTCTAGCACGTTGTGATGGTGTTAAAAGTCTTATATTCACATTCATCTGATGTGACAGTGATCGATTTATTCGATCATATGTTTATTGTCAAGCAATCCGCGTAAGGTGAGTTATTGTTTATCAGTCTAGTAACTAACTGTCATGAATGAATGCGTGTCTGGTCTCAAGTTAAGACAACTGGTTAATTAATGCCTTTCCGTTGACAATAATTAGCCTATATAACAAACACTAAACTGAGCATTGTTTATTGTATTTAAGCTACGCAATGTTTAATTTAAGTTTAAATACATATTTGTCATTGGTGGTGGTTGTGCTTCCATAATATAAAAGCGATTTGAGTACCTAGAAAAGCGCTATGTAAATGTAACGCATTATTATTGTTATTATTAAGCATGGTGTCCAAAAGTCTAAAGCCTCATTAAAAATAATTTTTGCATTGAAATCTAAAAAACATTTTTTGTAACATTTAAAATAAAGAAACGATTCCATCGAGGTCAATAATCAGCTGTAAAAGTACATGTTCCTGAGAACCTATGCGAATTTTAGGAAACATGAGCATCAGGATTTGTTAATTCATACAAAAAATAAAATAAAGCATTTGCAAGTAATTAGGCCTAATATTTATTTTTCCAGTTTAAATAGTCAAATTGTTATTTAAATTAAAAAAAAATTTGTGGAATTCATAACAAATAATAATAAATGAGGGGGAAACCTAGAAAACATTTTTGCCTATTTTCACATTTAGCTGTCATGCTTTTTACACTGCTGCCCTGCTGGGGGTTCTGGATGTGTTGTTTGTTTGTTTGTGTGTTTCAGGCCTGGTAACTATGGGTAAGGGTTGTAAGGTTGTGGTTTGTGGTATGGCATCAGTTGGGAAAACAGCCATCCTGGAGCAGTTACTGTATGGCTCTCACACTGCAGGTATGTGTGATCCGTCCATTCAAAAGTCATATCAACAACACCTCCTTTCATAGTTCATATGACTCCATGACTCCCAGGATATCGGTAATGTACATGAATGTGACTTGAATCAGATAAGTAAAAATTGGATTCCAAATGGATATTTACAGAAAAGACATCATAATTAACAGTAACTTAGATCAACATGCAACATTACAAAAATCAACATGCTCTTTGTGAAGTCTGAACACAGAGCAGAAGCTATTTTAAATTGATCTCTGTGGCAGTATCTTACTAATTTATAGACAGACGGAACCAAGCTCACTGAGTATTATAGATAGTTACAAACAATATGGGTAGTAAAATATTGTCCGCCTTTGGCTTGCTCAGTTGGGTCTTAATAAAAGAGAACAAACATTCCCAAATATTATCGATTTGACTGCAGCTGATTAATGACACTATTGTCTTCACAGCTGAAACTGAAGTCATTTCATTATTGATGAATTTTGCAACATTAACACTGTAATTTAGCAAATAATTCATTTATTTGTTTTGTTTTTGGTTATAATTGGTTAAAATAAATTATTGAATTTACACTCATAAATAGACCATCTGCATATATTAAAGGTTGTATTAGTGATTTCAGACCCAAAAAAGGCTAAGCATAAGCAGGCTGTCAAAAAAACATGTCTCTGTAGGCAGCCTAGGCTCTGAGATCTGCACACAAAAACAAATGGGTACAACCACCACGCAAAACCAAAATAAACAGTGTTCCAACCAATCACCGACAGAGACGCGTTTTTTTTGACAGCCTGCTTATGGGGCGGGCAGCTAGTGGATCGTTAGGAAAGATTAGATGAATGTGATCATTTATGTTTCGGCCTTTTTTGGGCCTGAAATCACTGATACAACCTTTAAACTAATACTATGAAAAACTATTTTTAACATATGCATGGGTTGCAGTGGAATTTAGTTTTTTTTAATAGTTTATCATTTTTGTTTAAAAATATTAACATAATTTATATAAAATATTATAAAAAGAACATATATAAAAAATTATTCTGTTTTTCTGCAGGATACTTGTGCATAAGGGTGAAGGGGTTACTATAACAGTTTGAAGTTAACAAAGAGATTTATTCCTATGTGCTGTCATTTTAATTAAAGGGCAGTAAAAAAATACTGCCATAATTTTACTCACCCTCAAGTTGTTCCAAACCTTTATGATTTTTTTTCTTCTGTTGTGCCACATTGACTTCCATAGTATGGGCAAAAAAAAAAAAAAAATACTATGGAAGTCAGTGGGGCCCATCAACTGTTTGGTTACCCATATTCTTCAAATTATCTTTTTTTGTGTGTTCAGCAGAAGAAATAAATTCATGCGGGATTGGAACAACTTGAGGGTGAGTAAATGATGGCAGTATTTTCATTTTGGGCTGAACTTTCCCTTTAATGTTATAAGTGAACCTCAAGGAACATATTCAAATAATTTTTAGAAATCATGTCATGACCTCATTGAATTGTCTGAAATGTATGAATCATGCATTTATTATTCAGAGAATCAACTCAATGTTCCTGGGTTGTGAGCCATTCATGAAAGAATGAATAGTATATGAAGATACATATAAGTAGACATTTAAATGAAACAGGACTGTTCTGTTTCAGGTGCAGAAACAAACGGCACTCAGGAGGATATATATGTGGCGTCTGTCGAGACGGACCGTGGTGTAAGAGAGCAGTTACGTCTCTATGACACAAGAGGGCTCCGTGAGGGTCTGGATTTACCCAAACACTTCTTCTCAGTGGCTGACGGCTTCGTGCTGGTCTACAGTGTGGACAGTCTGGAGTCCTTCAAAAAAGTCGAGCTCTTGAAGAAGGAGATAGACAAGTCCAGAGACAAAAAAGAGGCATGAACATCCACAAATATTAAAGATTTAAAAATGTCTTATTGACAGGAGAGCCAGATTATACAAATCTGTTAATAACATGTCCGGCTTATACACTCACCTAAAGGATTATTAGGAACACCTGTTCAATTTCTCATTAATGCAATTATCTAATCAACCAATCACATGGCAGTTGCTTCAATGCATATAGGGGTGTGGTCCTGGTCAAGACAATCTCCTGAACTCTAAACTGAATGTCAGAATGGGAAAGAAAGGTGATTTAAGCAATTTTGAGCGTGGCATGGTTGTTGGTGCCAGACGGGCCGGTCTGAGTATTTCACAATCTGCTCAGTTACTGGGATTTTCACGCACAACCATTTCTAGGGTTTACAAAGAATGGTGTGAAAAGGGAAAAACATCCATTATGCGGCAATCCTGTGGGCGAAAATGCCTTGTTGATGCTAGAGGTCAGAGGAGAATGGGCTGACTGATTGAAGCTGATAGAAGAGCAACTTTTACTGAAATAACCACTCGTTACAACCGAGGTATGCAGCAAAGCATTTGTGAAGCCACAACACGTGCACCATGTCACAAAGCTCGAATCATTTCAAATTGGTTTCTTGAACATGACAATGATGAGTTCACTGTACTAAAATGGCCCCCACAGTCACCAGATCTCAACCCAATAGAGCATCTTAGGGATGTGGTGGAACGGGAGCTTCGTGCCCTGGATGTGCATCCCACAAATCTCCATCAACTGCAAGATGCTATCCTATCAATATGGGCTAACATTTCTAAAGAATGCTTTCAGCACCTTGTTGAATCAATGCCACGTAGAATTAAGGCAGTTCTGAAGGCGAAAGGGGGTCAAACACAGTGTTAGTATGGTGTTCCTAATAATCCTTTAGGTGGGTGTATTTCACCACATAAAATAAACTAAATATTTTGTAAAAAGAAAACAAAGCATGGTGTGTGTGTGTATATATACACTCACCGGCCACTTTATTAGGTACCCCATGCTAGTAACGGGTTGGACCCCCTTTTGCCTTCAGAACTGGCTCAATTCTTCGTGGCATAGATTCAACAAGGTGCTGGAAGCATTCCTCAGGGAGTTTGGTCCATATTGACATGATGGCATCACACAGTTGCCGCAGATTTGTCGGCTGCACATCCATGATGCGAATCTCCCGTTCCACCACATCCCAAAGATGCTCTATTGGATTGAGATCTGGTGACTGTGGAGGCCATTTGAGTACAGCGAACTCATTGTCATGTTCAAGAAACCAGTCTGAGATGATTCCAGCTTTATGACATGGCGCATTATCCTGCTGAAAGTAGCCATCAGAAGTTGGGTACATTGTGGTCATAAAGGGATGGACATGGTCAGCAACAATACTCAGGTAGGCTGTGGCGTTGCAACGATGCTCAATTGGTACCAAGGGGCCCAAAGAGTGGCAAGAAAATATTCCCCACACCATGACACCACCACCACCAGCCTGAACCGTTGATACAAGGCAGGATGGATCCATGCTTTCATGTTGTAGACGCCAAATTCTGACCCTACCATCCGAATGTCGCAGCAGAAATCGAGACTCATCAGACCAGGCAACGTTTTTCCAATCTTCTATTGTCCAATTTCGATGAGCTTGGGCAAATTGTAGCCTCAGTTTCCTGTTCTTAGCTAAAAGGAGTGGCACCCGGTGTGGTCTTCTGCTGCTGTAGCCCATCTGCCTCAAAGTTCGACGTACTGTGCGTTCAGAGATGCTCTTCTGCCCACCTTGGTTGTAACGGGTGGTTATTTGAGTCACTGTTGCCCTTCTATCAGCTCGAACCAGTCTGGCCATTCTCCTCTGACCTCTGGCATCAACAAGGCATTTCCGCCCACAGAACTGCCGCTCACTGGATGTTTTTTCTTTTTCGGACCATTCTCTGTAAACCCTAGAGATGGTTGTGCGTGAAAATCCCAGTAGATTAGCAGTTTCTGAAATACTCAGACCAGCCCTTCTGGCACCAACAATCATGCCACGTTCAAAGTCACTCAAATCACCTTTCTTCCCCATACTGATGCTCGGTTTGAACTGCAGGAGATTGTCTTGACCATGTCTACATGCCTAAATGCACTGAGTTGCCGCCATGTGATTGGCTGCTTAGAAATTAAGTGTTAACGAGCAGTTGGACAGGTGTACCTAATAAAGTGGCCGGTGAGTGTATATGTGTGTGTGTGTAACCTATAGGCCTACAACCATATCTAAGTTTGTGATTGGCTTATTTGATCAAAAATACAGTAAAAACAATAATATTGTGAACTATTATTACAATTTAAATGAACTGTTTTATATTTTAATATATTCTAAAATGTAATTTATTCCATTGATGGCAAAGCTGAATTTTCAGTCTTCAGTGTGATGATCTTTTAGAAATCATAATTATGCTGATTTGGTGCTCAATTATTAAAGGGATAGTTCACCAACATTTATATGTTGTCATCATTTACTTACCCTCAAGTTGTTCCAAACTTGTATGAGTTTCTTTCTTCTTTCTCTCTCGGTAGCCATTGACTTCCATGGTATGTTTTTCCTACATTGGAAAAGTCTTTCAAATATCTTCTTTTGTGTTCAACAGAATAAAGAAACTCATACAGATTTGGAATAACTTGAGGTTGAGTAAATGATGACAAAATTATCATTTTGGGTGAACTAACCTTTTTACATTATAAATGGCTTTATTGTTACTTTTGATCAATCGCAGTCAAGTCTTAGGCACATTAGTATTTCACAAGAAAATGTGGTCTCAGGCCAGTTATTTGTATATTTTGCTGTAGTGTGTCAGTAGGAAATGTCAAATATCAGTTTACATTTCCAAACATTATTGCCATAATTGTTATAATCCAGTGAGATTTTTGCATGCACAAGGAGTCTTCCAACAGCCAGTCTGCTCCACATGGAGATCTGATCTCACCATCATCGAGTCTGTCTTGGAAAAAATATTTTTATTACTAATTACTAATATTTGATTAGACTATCCAGAAGAACTGTGGCAACATCTCTAAGACGCTTGAAGAAACTTACCTGCAAAGCTACCTGAAAAACTATGTGCAAGTGTACCTGGACAAAAGCTGTTTTAAAGCAAAGGCTGGTCACACCAAATATTGATTTGATTTAGTTAATAGAAATTAATTGATAAAATCTATTTTTGACTATTTTTGAAACATCCTCCTTTTACAGCATTTTTACATAAGTGCCTTAAACTTTTCACAGCTTTTCAGGTAGGTTTCTTCAAGCGTCTTCGAGATGTTGCTGAAGTTCTTCTGGATTCCTTCTGTCTCAGTTTCTTCATGTAATCACAGACAGACTCGATGATGGTGTGATCAGATCTCCGTGTGGGGCATACCGGCTGTTGTCAGACTCCTTGGGCATACAAAAATCTCACTGGATTATTACAATTAATGGCTAAAGGAATGTTTGGAAATGTCAAGTGATATTTGACATTTCCTACTGACACACTACAGCAAAAAATATAAATGACTGGCTTAACCATTTTTGGGGGTGAAAATACTAACAGGCCTAAGACTTTTTTATATATATATATATATACATTATTTTAAGCTTCAAGCTGATTTAAATTGGATTACAGTAATGAAAATCTAAGAAAACATTTGAAAAACTTCAACTCCAGTAATAAGAAAGATATATTTATTTTTATTATGGTAATGATTTCCATGAAAATTATGTCCCAAAACAATTCTTTTGATTTCGGAGTAAAATAGGACCTGGACAATCTCATTTCATCCCATCCTACACCCATGATAATGTGCTCTGATCTGGTGTAAGCTGTGAAGATGTTCTCACATTGACTGTATTTGCTTGTACGCAGGTGATGGTGATCGTGTTGGGGAACAAGTCTGACCTGCGTGAGCGTCGACAGGTGGATCAGGATGCTGCCCAGCAGTGGGCACGTGGGGAGAAGGTCAAACTTTGGGAGGTGACCGTGACAGAGAGAAGCTCATTAATCGAACCCTTCACCAGTCTCACCAGCCGCCTCACACAGCCACAGAGCAAGTCTGCCTTCCCTCTGCCCGGACGCAAGAGCAAGGGAACCCCCTCCAACGACATCTGAATACTGCACACTGGACTAGATCTATTTACACACAAATAAATGCGCTAATGTTTTAGGTTATATTTGTGCTCAGTGATGGGAAAAAGGTAGAACATAGATGCAGTGCACTGAATAGCAAACTGCTGCGTCAGTGTGCTTGGCTTTACTATAGTCAGTTAATCACAAAAGCTGCTTTTTTTTGTTTTGGAAGAAGTTTTTTTGGACCATAAGATTTTTTTGGTTACACTTTACAATAAGGTTTGTTAAAATGAGTTAACTACATCGGTTATGAAATAACCATGAAAAGAATTTCTGAAGCATTTATTAATCTCAACATTTATGATTAAAATCACAAGTTGCATCTGTTAACATTAATGAACCTGAGCTAACATGACCTAACAATAAACCGTTGTATTTGTAATAATGGTAACAAAGATTAAATACTGTAACAAATGTATTGCTTATTGTTAGTTAATATTAGTTAATGCATTAACTAACCTTAAACGAAACCTTATTGTGAAATGTTAATGATTAAAAAAAAAAGATTAAAAGATTAAAAAAAGACTAAATCTGGAACACTAAAGATTTCATTCTCGTTAATGCAACTTCTCCAAATTTTTTACATTGAGGTTTTGTAATCCTCAATAATTCAAATTAACTCATAAATAAAACTGTAATGCTTTTTTTGTTGAATCTGGCAGTACAACAAAGATGATTCTTTTTCAATTCAATTTCAACCTTTTTTTTGCATTATATTTTATTTTGGGGCGGAATCTAACCTGGACATGAGAATCACCAGTTGCATTTATGCAAAATGGTATAAAAAAATGGACCGTTTCACTGCTCCTTCCATGTCCTTCAGATGTGAACTTCATTCAGCCATCAAGTGCTTTAAAATCAGTTAATACAAATATGTAACATTATGTTGTATATTAAAGTCATAAAGTATGATATCTTCCAGTATTATTTCCAAATTTAACTATAATCTTAGCTTTAAAATCCCAAAGCGACGTATCTTATAATCATGTAGCTAGTGGGATGAAGTTGTGTAGGCTTTGTAGTCTATTAATTTAAAAAGCAAAAATAGTATGTTCTGAAGTTCCTTGGTAGAGGAGGCCGGTAGTGGAAATTTCCAGTGTTTAGAACTCAAAAATTGTGAAATCTTTGTCTTAGTTAGCACGTTCTTATTTAAATAACAGACATTTTAAAAAATACTTCACTTTTGCACTATGTAATGTTGTGATTCAACAAAATAAATATTTATTGAGCGGCTTTTTTTCTGCTTGACGCTGGATTTCGGTTATTTAAAAAAATGTGCACATCAATAAAGTTGCTTTAAGAGAAGCCTGTAAGCTCTTGTAATACTCTAATACAATGAGAATGAGACTTCCCAATGCAGAAAAGTCATATATATGTATATATTCCTTTGATTTTGGAGTGAAACATGCTCTAGAGATGTTCTTGGCAGGCTTTGTGACATTACCCCTGTATTAGAAATATAAAATCAGTGTTTCCACTTTAATTATTGCATTGTTGGCATGAAAGATACTGCACAGCAGTTTACACCAACTTCAACTTTAATATTGGTGGGGAAAATACATACATGGAACAATCTTGCTAAAGGCTCATGCCGTGACTTCATTTGACAAGAATGACGAAGCTCAAAAAAAGATCAATTTACAACAAGGCGGCAAAGAAAACACACATTAAGATCCATTTTTGTCAAATCATGATGCTACTTGAGCCAAGGGAAACAAACACAAAAAAAGATGGGAAAGACGAAATAATTGAAATGGGAATTTAAATTCCATCATAAAATCCACCCTGTATCTCTACCCTATGGATCCCCATTCCCCCCACCCCCATATGTCTGACAGGCAATGCTCTGCATTCGGATGAAATTATGTGGCATAGCGTTTGGTCCACTGTTTGGCTATCCTGTCGTGCTCTGGTCTGTTGGTTGTGTACTGCGTCGCGATGCTTCCTACCAAAGGATCAGCTGTAGAAGAACAGTCACATGTATATTCAGGTTAAAAACAATCATTAGCTTAGTTTCAAAACCTAGTGAGCTCTATATATATATATATATATATATATATATATATATACACAGGCAGATTTCTAAGGTATTATCTATTTAAATATGAGGGAAGAATAAAACACTAAACTTGGTTAAGATCAGTGTTTGGAATAACGCTGTTTAAAAGAACAGAAATGCATGGATATGCACCCTGTAATTTTTAAAAAGCCTATACAGTTTGTATTGGTACCCAATTATTACAAAAAGGTACACAGTGTATGTTCTTGCCAAATTACTCCCAAATGTGATTGTTGTATCATAATAGTAGAATAAGTACCCTCTTATTTCT
This sequence comes from Semotilus atromaculatus, assembly GCA_031834385.1. Taxonomy (NCBI): domain Eukaryota; kingdom Metazoa; phylum Chordata; class Actinopteri; order Cypriniformes; family Leuciscidae; genus Semotilus; species Semotilus atromaculatus. The sequence continues at coordinate 22,963,916 of JAULUF010000022.1, forward strand.
ATAATACTAACAGTATACATTTTTTTTTTAATTCTCCTGGTTGTTACCCCTTTATTCCCCAAACTTTACATATTGTTCCCTTATACTTACATGCAAGTACATTATAGGTTCACTATAATTACCGAAAGTTACAATGTAAATTCATCTTAATTACACAGTACTTTCCGGGCTGCAATCTAAAGCGTTACCCACACATTTTTTTATTTTATTTATTTATTCATTTTTACAGAAGTTGTAGCATATTCCTTTTGTAAAGCTACAGAACTTGTTTGACTCAATGTTTTGTAAGTTTGAGCCATGTGCTTATTAAATAAAACAAGATGATAACTTAAATATTCCCAGCACTTTCTGTGATGTAGTATGCTTACTTATCATAGAAAGTAATAAGAAAATGACTCTACATTAAGGTAGTAGCCTAGTGAGAACAGGGTGTTCGGGGAAATCACTTTTTTTTCTCTTTTTCACCAAACCGCAGTTTTTGCAAGTTCTCGCAATTTCATCGCATAAAATTGCATAAATATCCAGCATATTCCATTGCATTTTTTAAGAAAACGTGCCGCATAATCAAGGATTTTTGCCCGCAACAATAACAAAAAAACTCTTCTATTCTAGAAGGACTGATTATATATTTGAACCAATTATTATTGCTTGTTATTATATATTTGTATTTTAAGTCATTTTAAAGGCTGTTGTTAACTTGGATCTTTTTTTACCCAGGGCCTGAATTTCGTTTTGGAAAATCCCCCCTTAGGTGATTCTTATGGGGGGGGGGATTTTTAATTTGAGGGGGGAGTTTAGACTTTTTTTTTTGTATTACATTTATCTCCTAAATGTATTTAGGAGATACAAAATTAGTTTTTTTTATTACTAATTACTCTAAATTAGCATAAAAAAATGCATTTTTTGCATTTAAACTCATTGCATTTTACAATGGGGTAATTTTGTCCTTAAGAATTTACGCAGCACAAGGAAGCTTGATTTCAATCTTTGAATTAAATTGAAAAAAGTAGCACAAATAAATACAATAGAATAAAGATACCTATAAAGAGAAATAAAGAGAAAAGTTTTTGCTTAGGTCTGACACTACTACTCAGATATAGTACTACAGACACTGAATAAAGTAATCAAAATGTAAAAAAAAAAACACGGTAGTATTTTTAGTCCTGACTAAATTAAATACATAGGCTATTAATCCTGATTCCTTAAAATGAAAGCTATGTTTTGTTGTTTTGACAACCAAATTAATGACAGACACATACGGCTGCTGTCACTGTAGCTCGTGCACAGATCCTGTAGCACCAACATTATATGGTCACGTGCGATGTATGCTTATTAAGACATAACCGACTGTGTTTAGAGGATACTCACCAAGACTGAAATTGACATGATTTTCGCATGTTTTTGACTGTTAAAGCGATATAATCCACGAAAAATAACGTTTGTTACCCGCGAGCTGTTTGTGAGGCCGCTTGTATGTCAGTGTGACGAAAAAAAAAACATTTCTCAGACAGCGCGCGTCTACCGAATAGTTTAAGATTGCGTGAATGTTTAAACTGGTAAGACTTAAAAAGACGTGCAAATGGTAAACTTTAGTTACTCATGCTGGCCCGATTATGCAAGTGACAATTTTGTCTATCCCGACTCCCGAAATGCGAGTGTATTATCGCCGCCTGCAGCGCTTAACGATTGCCTTGTGCAGTCCATCTTGAGAGTCGAGAGAGAGAGAGAGACGAAGCACCACTGAATCACTTGCGCTGTTTGTGAAATTGCGTCTCGCAGAAAGTTTTAAAATGACTGATTTTATTTTATAACCTGTGTGGATTACTTTATTAATACAACCTACATGCTAAAGTGAATCAATGTTTGCGGGAATTTCCCGCAGTATAAGTGGGAGACCTGCGGGAATGATTACAATTATGCGCAATACCCGCGCCGAAATTCGAGCCCTGTTACCACACATTTTTTATCCGATTACTCGATGGAATAATCTGTAGAATACTCGATTACTAAAATAATCGATAGCTACAGCCCTAATATAAACACCCACCCCCAATACAATATTTATATTTTTGTTCCAATATTTCGGTCATTGCGAATAGGGATGCACCGAAATTTCGTCTGCCGAAAATCACCGCACCGAATCCAGATATGTGGGGTTCAGTGGTGGAAAGTAACTAATTACAAATACTTTCGTTACAGTACTTGAGTAGATTTTTAGATTTTTTCTACTTTCTTGAGTACAATTGAATTGTGGTACTTTTACTCTTACTTGAGTAAAATAAAAATAAAGTATTCAACTTCTCTACATTTATTTTTCATAAAAAGTACAGAGTACTTTGACAAAGGTGCCGACGGAGCAACAGGGCAAGCTGACATTTGACAGACGCTTTTCAAACTAGTGCGGTGGAGCCCTGCGCTTCAGCCAATAACAGACATATCTGAAGCAGTTCAGCCAATAACAGACAGGTCTGACTCGGGTGTAAAACCAATCAAAACCTCCAGTTCGGCTGGGGGGCGGGGCGGGGCGTTCAAACCGCGCTTTGACATTCAATCACTGGCGCTCGTGTTTTGAATCAGTATCACTAACGTTTCAATATTTCAGTGAATGTAAGTGAGTATTCTCCTCATATTTAATTATGGAAACTACTGAAATGGGTCATCCCATTGATAATACCAGAGCACTGAGCAGTTGAAGTAAATAAAAAAGCTTGGCTCATAACATGGACGCAGTTATTGCATGGACGGAGCAAGAACAATGTAAGTTAAGTGTCATACATGCACACAGTTCAATGAATGGTAAAGCTCGCCCTCTTTAACAATACCGTTAAACTAAATATACGAAGCAAACTTTGTACAAAGCTGAAAAAACAGTGAAATAAGATCGCATGATTTATCTGTCAATCAGATGCATGTAAAAGTGTAGTTCGTTCCTATAGCAACAGTGGGCTCCCAGCACATTTTCCGTACAACGAAAAAAAGAGAATTTAATTTAACATGTTAACCATACCCCACTTATTATTTTTTTTACTGGGAATTTTTTATTATACTGTTGTAAATCTCACTTTTTTTTTTATCGGACCTCTCACTTAACCTTCTTTGCTTTCAATTATGAAATGATTCAAATCAAAACATTCAAATTATCTTACCTGGACTTACTTTTCAAAATTAGTAATAAAACAATTGCTCTTGACAACAGGGAGAGCTTAGCCTGGGTTTCCCCATACTGCCTTACCGCAGCGCGATTCAATTCACGCTGAAAGGCAGTATGGATACCATGGCCCAGATTTTCGCCTTATTTAGGGAACCAATCACAGAACGGGATCACAGAACGGGGAGGGAGCAGCAAGACGATGACGACATATGTTGGCAGGCGCATTTGATAGACATTCTTAGCACCCAATAAACGGCACTGGGCATTCGTAAACCACGCCTCAAATACGAGAAAATGTACATGTGGTTCCCAGACCCAAGTCTCAACGAGAATTGGGTCTGGCGTTAGCCAGGCTAGGGAAAGCTAGTATCTATATACACACTCACCGGCCACTTTATTAGGTACACCTGTCCAACTGCTCCTTAACACTTAATTTCTAAGCAGCCAATCACATGGCGGCAACTCAGTGCATTTAGGCATGTAGACATGGTCAAGACAATCTCCTGCAGTTCAAACCGAGCATCAGTATGGGGAAGAAAGGTGATTTGAGTGACTTTGAACGTGGCATGATTGTTGTTGCCAGAAGGGCTGGTCTGAGTATTTCAGAAACTGCTAATCTACTGGGATTTTCACGCACAACCATCTCTAGGGTTTACAGAGAATGGTCCGAAAAAGAAAAAACATCCAGTGAGCGGCAGTTCTGTGGGCGGAAATGCCTTGTTGATGCCAGAGGTCAGAGGAGAATGGCCAGACTGGTTCGAGCTGATAGAAGGCCAACAGTGACTCAAATAACCACCCGTTACAACCAAGGTGGGCAGAAGAGCATCTCTGAACGCACAGTACGTCGAACTTTGAGGAAGATGGGCTACAGCAGCAGAAGACCACACCGGGTGCCACTCCTTTCAGCTAAGAACAGGAAACTGAGGCTACAATTTGCACAAGCTCATCGAAATTGGACAATAGAAGATTGGAAAAACGTTGCCTGGTCTGATGAGTCTCGATTTCTGCTGCGACATTCGGATGGTAGGGTCAGAATTTGGCGTCTACAACATGAAAGCATGGATCCATCCTGCCTTGTATCAACGGTTCAGGCTGGTGGTGGTGGTGTCATGGTGTGGGGAATATTTTCTTGGCACTCTTTGGGCCCCTTGGTACCAATTGAGCATCGTTGCAACGCCACAGCCTACCTGAGTATTGTTGCTGACCATGTCCATCCCTTTATGACCACAATGTACCCAACTTCTGATGGCTACTTTCAGCAGGATAATGCGCCATGTCATAAAGCTGGAATCATCTCAGACTGGTTTCTTGAACATGACAATGAGTTCGCTGTACTCAAATGGCCTCCACAGTCACCAGATCTCAATCCAATAGAGCATCTTTGGGATGTGGTGGAACGGGAGATTCGCATCATGGATGTGCAGCCGACAAATCTGCGGCAACTGTGTGATGCCATCATGTCAATATGGACCAAACTCCCTGAGGAATGCTTCCAGCACCTTGTTGAATCTATGCCACGAAGAATTGAGGCAGTTCTGAAGGCAAAAGGGGGTCCAACCCGTTACTAGCATGGGGTACCTAATAAAGTGGCCGGTGAGTGTATATATATAACGTGGAGCACTTTTATCATGGATGGATGCACTTTTTTGGGCTTCAAATTTACTCCAGTCATTCACTGCCATTATAAAGCTTGGAAGAGCCAGGCCATTTTTTTATATATAATTCTGATTGTATTTGACTGAAAGAAGAAAGTAATATCTTCTAGGATGACTTGAGGGAGAGTAAATCATGGGCTAATTTTCATGTTTGGGTGAACTATCCCTTTAAAGACATACATCATTCTTCTGAAAATACCTGAGATAGTTTGATGAACACAGATATATTATAGTTTCATCAGTCAAAACATCACTATTTGCATGTTATTATATCCATATAAGGCATTTCCTGAAATGTCAGAAGTTTAATACTTCTATGTATCTCGCTTGTGGACTTTCTGCGCAAGGGATGCATGTACTGGGCTTCCAGTATGAATGAAACCGATGACATGAGAGTGTTTAGCGCTCCATTTCGCTATCATATCCCCATTTTGGGTAAAAATAGAAAAATAATAAAGTACTTTGTAACGTAGTTACTTGAGTACCGTAGTTTTTAAGCAAACTACTTATTTACTCTTACTTGAGTCATATTATATTTCAGTACTTCTACTTGTACTCAAGTAAAAGTATTACTTAAGTAGCAATACTTTTACTTAAGTACAATTTGTCAGTACTCTTTCCACCACTGGGGTTCGGCCGAATACCGAATCCACTGGTTAAGATTCTGCCGAATCCGAAACCAAATACCGAATCCTACTCATCCTCAGTCCATTAACACAATAAACACACTAATGATGTAAACAACGGGGATTTTCAATTTATTTTATTTTAACTGTAAAAAAAGAAAAAAAAAGAAGCAGCAACATGCATTTTAACAGCAGCGATATTGTGTATTGTTTAGGGTCCTTCCTTACCACCACGAGACAAATCGGCATTGCAAATTGAACATGTAGCTCGACTTGTGGAACTTCTGCTCACGAGTTCCATTTTCACTTTCTCACAGCTACTGCATTCGAACGGTCCACTGTAACGAGTGGAAATAAGGCGTGGCGGCCCCTTTAAGAGCTGTGCGCGCCCTGTTGAACTGTGCGTGCGCCTCAAACACCCCATGTATGCGGGTTATTTCTGTTTGATGCTCATTTTTATCTTATTTTGTTAAGTAACGCTGTGGAGGCTAGAACGTGTGACAGACCGTTACACGAGTTCGATTGGGGAATAAAGTGCGAGTTGTGAGAAGCCAATCGCCTCCGTGAGTCTGTCTCACCTCTGCAATAAATTTAGCTGTGAGCTATCCCTATTTTTTTCTTCCTGACACAAACGCGTTACACTACAGCTTGTTCGACTTGAACCGGCGCTGCACAGACAGCTCGGTTTATGACATCAGTACTGCGAGAGCAATTCAAAAGCATAAGGAGCCGTCTACTCTCTATTAGCTCTTGCGGTACTTTGAAGTCATTCAAGGGTTCGGTGTAGGGGTGTGACGGTTATGATATAACCGTGAGACCGACGGTTATAGTTGAACACCGTCATTAGAACTCTATAACCGCCAAAACCGTGTTATTAAAATATATTACAGATAAGGTTACACTATCAGTGTTGGGGAGTAACGGAATACTTGTACCGGCGTTAGGTATTCAGAATACAAATTATGATAAACTGTAGTATCCACAGAACATAAAATATTCATTTTATTTAATTTTTCGTGTTCGCATTTATGAGGAAAAAACAATGTTATGGACGTGAGCGCTCTGAAAGCGGCACTAAAAAGATGCTTTAAAACTTTCACAGAGGCATCAAACAGAAAGCACAAAACCTTTCTTTAAAACGAATTTCGTTTTATATTAATTGTATCTTAATTTTAATCAATGTTTCATCAACCAATTACCTGGATTTAATAAATAAGAAGTAATAAAAGATAAATATAGCAGACGATAGATAATCACGAAACAGAGGCGCCGGCTCGTGAACTGGAGCTCATCTCGTAAATGAACCGAAACTCGGCGTATAAGGTCGCCTACTCGCCTCACAGTCACAGACATGTCTACTTTTAAACAGAACAATTCAAAACGAAAGAAAACAGACTACAGACTGCTCTCTGCTTATGTAAATGTGCATTTCTCTCTGGCGCGTTCACTAGCCTACTGCGAAGATCGCGAGTCAGCATCGTCGTCACCTTCATCTTTTCAGATATTGACAAAGAAAACACTTGTTTATTAATAAACAATTACAATATCTCCTTGCTATATTTTACATATTCATAATCATTATTTTTGCCGGTTCTTTGTGACAGATTGTAGGTGCTTTACTGGCAGCGCCACATGAACGCGTCACCAACGCATCCACCAGAATAGTTTTTTTTTTTTTTTTTTTTTTAAGGATTTGTTTAGTGTGCGTGTTTCATTTAATGGAAAGCACGTTCACTGCTAGTTGTCTTGCTGTTAATTTTAAATAAACGTAGAGCAAGTAGCTAATCAGTGCCTGCTCGTTTATTCAAACTAAGTTGTCCTATAACAACCCCACCCCGGACGATGACGGTTATGTTACGAACCGTCACATTTAACTCACATCATAACCGTCATCACCAATTCTGAAACCGGCACACCCCTAGTTCGGTGGAAAAAAATTGTAAGGTTCGGCAGAAACCGAACCCCGTTAAAAAACCCAATATTCGGCCGAATCCGAACCCCAATCCTGGATTCGGTGCATCCCTAGATATTATTGCGATTTTAAACATATTGCGATATTCTGCAATATATTGCAATTTATTACGTTTTTCCAACTTCAAATTATGTCCGCAAAGGAAAACTCTGTCAACATCTGTTTGTTCATGTCACATACATTTTATTTTAACGTTTAAATGATCATACTGTAACGAGTGGATATAAGGTGTGGCCCCTTTAAGAGCTGCGCGCGCGCCCTGTTAAACGCTCTACGGCAGTGTTTCTCAACCTTTTTGGAGTATTGGACCCCCATAATATCTGAAACCAGCCTCATGGACCCCCCTACCCCTGTTCTCACCCACAATCCACTGTTTTCTTTCCAATTTTCACAGTTAAACGCTATGAATGCAATATCAGTGAATGCAAGTTAAGTAATTAATATTTTTTTAATGACTGGCAACTAGAATTGCATCTGGCCATTTAATTTGATTTCATTGAAATGGCACAACACATTACACAATCAATCACAACAACATTGTCAATTTCAGAACAATATTCTACTGCATTCTGTAAAACATCACATGTCCATTAATGTCCAATTTGAGATTAATATTTTAACGTCCATTTGACTGTTACTTTCTCTCCCCTATGCAACTGTTCTCTGACTGAAATCAACGCGCTGTAAACATACTGGATTGAGTAAAATGGCATATCGCGGCAAAAATAAAAACGCACATGAGGTCATTTAAAATAATTAGTAATTTCAACTAGGGCTGCACGATTTGGGGAAAATGTCATTGCGATTATTGAGGTCAATATTGCGATTTCGATATAATAAACATGGTTTCATGAGTCAACTTGCTTGGTTCTAAAGCAAAATACACACTCAGATTAGTGATACTTCTGTATATTAATGTGTATTTCTCCACTCAAACTAGCAACAACAACTAAATTATTGATAACACCTTTAATGATCAATAAACCATTGATGTCTGGATAAAAATGTAATTACAAGTGAAAGCTCTAATTTTTGTAAAAACATTTATTAGGCTTCAAAAAATATAACAGCTTTTAATTTAAGTGAACTTCAAAGAAGTCCTCACATAAACCCATAATAAATGTCATATTTACCTGTGCCTTTCCTGTCTGACAGGTAGGACATAATACAGAAATTGAATGAAGTTATCAAATTAGTCTGCATAAATTATAGACTAGGCCCTAATCCTTATTAAAGCTACAAAAGTTCTTTAGTCAAGAGCACAGAGTAATTTTCTCTGTTCAATTTGTTCTTTGATTAACTTACTGACAGAAAGCTTTATTGGATGCTGGCGCTTTAAGAGCAGCCGCTGTTGACAGAGGGATCTCGACACGCGCCTCATTCCCTCACAACTCTTTACATCCATCATCATAAGACTGCTCTTATGTTATGAAGATACTCGACAAAATGATATTTTGGCATAATTGTGTGTGTTATTGTTCGTTCAAGCGCGAAAGAGAACTGGCGCGCGGTCTGTGTGTCACAGTCAGGACATTCACAGGCAGCGCGCTCTTTTTTGACTTGTCAGAGTATTAGTGAACAAAAACAATTTCTAAAGCTAGGTCTTCTAAACATTAGAAGGCGGTTATTGTAAATGAAATGGTCACAGATAATAATTTCGATGTACTGTGCCTTACTGAAACCTGGCTTAAACCAAATGATTATTTCGGTCTAAATGAGTCCACTCCGCCAGGATACTGTTATAAGCATGAGCCCCGTCTGATCGGTCGTGGCGGCGGTGTTGCAACAATCTACAGAGATATCCTTAATGTTACTCAGAAAACTGGTCATTGGTTTAATTCGTTTGAAGTACTTGTGCTAAATGTTACGCTCTTAGATGTAAGAAAAAAAAATCCCTATTATCCCTAGCCTTGGCTACCGTATATAGACCTCCAGGGCCTTACGCCAATTTCCTAAAAGAGTTTGCAGACTTTCTCTCAGATCTATTGGTCAACGTCGATAAAGCATTAATTGTTGGAGATTTTAACATACACGTAGATAATTCAAATGATGCGTTAGGGGCTGCGTTTACAGATTTATTAAACTCCTTCGGGGTCAAGCAAAACGTCACCGGACCAACTCATCGTCTTAATCATACACTCGATTTAATTATATCATATGGAACCGATCCAACCAATATAGATATCATTCCACAAAGTGATGATGTCATGGTAACTTGCATATTACGTACTGCTGTAATATGTCATGCTGCGCCACGTTATCGACCAGGTAGAACAATCCTTCCATCCACCATAGATAATTTCTCAAATAGCTTATCTGATCTGTCTCAGCTGCTGCCTGAACCCAAACAAACAGATGAACTAGACGAACTAACTAGCACTATGAGCACCATTCTCTCTAGAACATTGGATATTGTTGCACCCATTAGATTAAAAAAGGTCAGAGAGAAAAGTATAGCACCATGGTACAATAATACTACGTATGTTTTAAAGAGAGAAACCCGTAATTTAGAGCGTAAATGGAACAAAAATAATTTAGAGGTCTTTAGAATCGCGTGGAAAAACAGTATGTCACGTTATAAAAAGGCGCTAAAAACGGCCAGGGCTGAGCACCTCAGCAAATTAATAGAAAACAACCAAAACAATCCAAGGTTTTTATTTAATACCGTGGCTAGACTAACAAATAAACAGACGTCGTCTGAACAAAATACCTCATTACAGTTTAGTAGTAATGATTTCATGAACTTCTTCACCGAGAAAATTGAAAGCATCAGAACCACAATTGTAAACGTTCAATCTTTGCTCGCGCCTTATAATTCAGCCGCAATTATCACCCTGCAAGAACAATTACAATGCTTTACAACTATAGAACAAAAAGAGTTAAATAAAGGGGTCATGACATGAGAAACCAAATTTGCCTTGATCTTTTGGTATATAAGAGATCTATGTACTATTAAAACTTCCTGCAAGTTTCATAGCTTAAGACGTCCTCCCCATTATAAACGAAGCATTTATTTAATCAAGCTCTAAATACAGCTCGTTCTGGATCCATGGTTTGAAGTGACGTCACGGGTAGAAGTGACGTACCAGTCGTTTGCATATGACCGCCTCCAGCGCAGGACAACTACGCCTCATTTCGCATCATCGCATGCGTTGTCAAGCAGCGAGTGGGTCTGTTTACAAGATACAACATGTTTGAATACGCTGCCGAACGATCCAGACGTCAGGGAAAGCAGTTGGATGCAGTTTATTTGCAGCATATGCAGCGCGCCAAAGCCTTATTTGAACGGTGAGTGATCAGATGAGTGTGACAGGGCATGTTACTGAAAGAACGAGCAGAGAGAGAGAGAGCCCCGGCCGCGCGCGCGCCTTCAAACTGTCTTGCGCTCTCTCTCTCTCTCCCTCCCTCCCTCCCTCCCTCCCTCGCGCATATGCATCAAAATCAATTGAGAATTGACACGATGGTAAAAGATTGGAAGACCGAAGTTTCACGTGGTGGAGCATTGTGTAGTCTACATGTGATACAAAATGATTAACGTTAATAATTTATGCATAAGCAGCACTGACGTTAACCAATCATAACAGTGGGTGTTAACATTGAACTCTTAAAGGGGAAACACGTCCAAAACAGACTGTTTGAATCAGAGGTGAGAAACAGGGTGGGAAAATGTCATAAATCACTACATTTTAAAAGTTTTTTTGTACAAAAAACTATAGTAATACTATAATTGCACCTAAGGGAACATAATAAAACAAAACAAAAAACCATGTCATGACCCCTTTAAATAAACTTATCACTTCATCTAAAACAACAACATGTTTATTAGATCCTATACCAACTAAACTACTGAAAGAAGTGTTACCTATAGTGGAAGAGCCTCTTCTCAATATTATTAACTCATCTTTATCTTTAGGTCATGTTCCAAGAACGTTCAAGCTGGCAGTTATAAAACCTAGGGCTGCACGATTATGACAAAAATCATAATTGCCGTTTATTCCCTTGAAATTGTAATTGCGATTATTAATTACGATTATCACAATTTACATTGAATATATATATATATATATATATATATATATATTATAATGTTTACACAAAAATTAACACACACACAAGTGCTGTCCCCGTTTACTTAACATACACATAAATTGTAAGAATATGACTAATAGTAAAAACTACTAATAGATAAACATTAGGACTATGCCAAAGCAATTAAATTGCAGTCCAAAACTAGTTTTTGTTAATACAATGTTGATATGAGCCACCACAGTCATTTAAAAATATAAAAAAATAACACAAAGTGAAAATAAAGTGGCATTTTGGGGTTATGGAAACGACCAAAATGCCACAATACAAACAATACACAATACAAACAAGAACTGTTAATGAAACAGCTAAATAGAATGAAAATCATACCTGCATGCAAATCCTTCTCAGCTAACACGCGATTTATTGGTATTTTACTTTTATTTCGTGACTTACTAATTTACATTGCAGCAAGGTTGCATGCTCGTAGTTTCTTTTGCACTTTATACAATGAAGCGAAACACAGCACGCGCCGCCACATTTGCACGTGCAATTGAAGAGAGTGCGCTACGAGCACAGTATAACGGCTGACAGGACAGTAAAGTCCGTTTTTCTGAGGTGAAAGACTTTTTATGTCAGCGTACACTTACAGTACGTCACTGCCTGGTATGTCATATTGTGCTGGTTTTTCTGAAGTAGTCGTGATTCGCCTCTCATATCATAATTATGCTCTAAACACACACACGCAGAGTGGATTTTCTTTTGTAATCGCGGCTTTGAACGATTACGTAATCGTGGCATCCATAATCGCGATTAGAAATTCGATTAATTGTGCAGCCCTAATAAAACCTCTTATTAAGAAACCACAATTAGATCCAAATAACCTAGCAAACTACAGACCCATTTCAAATCTTCCATTTATGTCTAAAATACTAGAAAAAGTTGTGTCCGCTCAACTGGGCTCTTTCTTGCAAGAAAATGACATCTATGAAAAGTTTCAGTCTGGATTCAGGCCACATCATAGCACTGAAACTGCGCTTGTTAGAATCACAAATGATTTACTTTTAGCTTCGGACCAAGGCTGTATCTCAATTAGAGCTTAGATCAGGCCCAAAAAAAATCAAGCCCGACCCGACCCGAGCCCGTGCACGTTGTGTCCGAGCCCGGCCCGGCCCGACACATTAAACTCTAATTATGAGCCCGATTTAAACCCGACCATTTTTAATACGTGGGCCGTTATAACCGGGGGCGACGCCAGATCTTTTTTTTTTTAACGCAGGTGCTGAAAGGGTGCTAGACCATATTATACAGGGGGGAGCTGCGCAATTTTATATATATATATATATATATATATATATATTCGATTAAATTCGGTGACAAGCGTCCCGAGAATTGATTTAATTTATGATGAGATGCTCCAGTTCACGTGGTGACCGCGGCTCGCCGGCGCCTCCATGTCATGATTATATTGTCTGCTATACTTGCTTCTTATTTATTAAATCCAGGCAATTGGTTGATGATAAACTTATTAAAATTAAGATACAATTTTTACAAAACGAAATTCACTTTAAAGAAAGGCTTTCTACAACACAAAACGTAATGAAGTGGTCAAAAGCATGCCTGCCCTGTACCACTCCCTGAATGTCTGCCGATATTGCGCATCCTCCTATCTACTCTGTTATCTTCAGTACTGTGAGTACTTCACAGAGTCTGTTACTTTCATAATCAACATGGAAAAAAATAACATTATAATATTTTAATAAATATGAAACTAAATGCGCTTATTTAATGGCTACAACACGACGTAGGCTACTCTTTGTACAAATTGCTGCACAGTGCATATTCATTTAATTCTGAATTTTGCACATAAGTTGAAAGGCATATTGCCTTTATTGCGTGCATTTAATTAGTATCTTTATGAATAATGTAACAAGGACGAAGCATAAACTGCGTTGTTTATTTATTCAGAATCGAATGGATCGCGAATGGATCCGAATGAAGAAACGTAAAAAAAAAAAATAGGTTCCATACCTCCGACTTTCCTTCATACTTGCTCAGTTAATTGTCCTGTTTTCATTTTTTTTTTCTTTACTTCTTCAAGCTCCATTTTGCACTTAACTTAATACACAATACAGCACAGCGTGCGAGAGTGGAGGAGACGCTGCGTGACACGTGACGTGCTTGATCAAGGGCCCGACCCGACCCGACCCGAGCATAGTGGCGGGAAATATCGAAATGTCGGGCTCGGGCAGAGAATCTAAGCTCTAATCTCAATACTAGTTTTACTTGATCTTAGTGCTACGTTCGATTCTATAGATCACACTATACTCTTAGATCACTACAAAATTATACTGGTGTTCAAGGACAAGCATTAAGCTGGTTCAGGTCATACTTATCTGACCGCTACCATTTTGTCTATTTAAATGGAGAAAAATCAATCATAACTCCGGCAAACTATGGAGTGCCCCAGGGATCTGTGTTAGGCCCTCTATTATTCTCAATATATATGCTGCCACTTGGTAATATTATAAGGACACATGGAATTAGTTTCCATTGTTACGCTGATGACACTCAAATATACATTTCATCACGGCCAGATGAATACGCTAAATTATCCAAATTGACAGATTGTGTTAAAGATATAAAAGATTGGATGACGCGTAATTTTCTTTTATTAAATCCAAACAAGACAGAGGTAATACTTATCGGTTCTAAAAACCGTCCACAAAACCTCTCACAACACTACTTTAACATAGTAGGATGCCCTGTTACTTTATCCGCTACAGTAAAAGACCTGGGTGTTATATTAGACTGCAACCTGTCTTTTGAAAAGCATATTTCATATGTTACAAAAACAGCCTTTTTCCACCTTAGAAACATTGCTAAGCTACGTAATATGCTATCAGTCTCTGATGCAGAAAAGTTAGTTCATGCATTCATGACCTCGAGACTAGATTACTGTAATGCTTTATTAGCTGGTTGTCCTGCAACTTCAATAAGCTACAGTTAGTCCAAAATGCAGCCGCTAGAGTTCTTACTAGATCAAGAAAATATGATCATATAACACCGATTTTATCATCACTTCATTGGTTACCTATAAAGTTCCGTATTAATTACAAGGTATTGCTTCTGACTTATAAAGCTCTAAATGGTTTAGCTCCAGTCTATTTAACGGATCTTCTATCGCCCTATAATCCATCGCGCTCTTTAAGATCACTAAATTCGAGGCTTCTGGTCATACCTAGGATATCCAGATCCACCAAAGGAGGGAGAGCATTTTCACATTTAGCTCCGAAGCTCTGGAATAGCCTTCCTGATATTGTTCGTTGCTCAGACTCGCTCTCCCAGTTTAAAACTAGACTAAAGACGCATCTATTCAGCCAGGCATTCATATAAATTTTTTATCTTACAGTTACTGTAAATCCGGCCTCTAGTTCATAAACGCCAGAGGAGAACTGGCCCCCAACTGAGCCTGGGTTCTCCCAAGGTTTTTTTTTCTCCATTAGGTCACTTAATGGAGTTTTTCGGTTCCTTGCCACTGTTGCCTTTGGCTTGCTCAGTTGGGGATATTCAAATTAAATAACCAATCATTAATACCATTGATCAGCCCTACCAAACGTGGATGTCTTTTTTCCAGTACTAAACAAACATTGTTATGTTGTTTTGATTGATACTGTGAAGCTGCTTTGATACAATCTGTATTGTGAAAAGCACTATATAAATATATTTGACTTGACTTGTCGTGCAAGGTTTAAACAAGGCATTCGCACGAATAAGAGCGGGATCACATAACACTAGCCAAAGGATGACAAACAAATAACAGATGCTGCGTTAACAGCTCTAATTTGTTTATTTCATATAAAATCGCGGCATTTGCATGAGGCTTGACATCGCGATTACGATTGCGATATGATTAATAGTGCAGCACTAATTTCAACCTTGATTCTGGTTTTAGTAATACTAAAGTAAACGATAAAGCTGAAAAAATTAATTTAGGATATTTAAAAAAAAAATGTTTAAATGGTTTTTCGGACCCCCTGCAATTATGCCACGGACCACTAGGGGTCTGCGTACCCCCGGTTGACTAACACTGGTCTATGGTATACAATACCATACAGATAGTGTATACCGTGTGCCTCAAGTCCCCCATGTATGCGGGTAATCTGTTTATGTTTTGTTTGGTACCGCTGTGGACGGAGCGTGGGACAGACAGTTGCCCCAAGTTTGATTGGGGAAATAAAGCGCGAGCTGTTGTGATATGCCAATCACCTCCGTGAGTTTGTCTGGCCTAGTGGCTTCGGCTGTGAGCTATCCCAGTTTCCTCGACTACATGCTGCTTTTTGTTTTGATGATGCATGGCTGGTGGCTGGTGTTGCCAGATTGGGTGTTTTTTTCACTACATATTAAGGCCCGTTTACGGTGTGTTTTAGCCGGGTTTTGCCTGGAAGGCTCTATAGAAATATGGCACCCAGTTGAACGAAGTTAAACAGAGAGCGTGCGTGCGTTCACAGACACCAGAATGTTGTTCACAGTAACATTCATCAGGCATTAATACAGTACGTTCAGTTCACGTTCGCCTAAAATATGAACGAGTTCATGAACTATCGTTCAATGAACGCGTTCAGGCACAACACTGAATTTAAATAATAAAAGATTGATACTTGGCGCCCGTGTATCGATACAGTATTGCCACAGAAAATATCGCGATACTATGCTGTATCGATTTTTTCCCCCACCCCTAGTTATCACTGCTTGGTGTGAAGATCCGTTCAATATTCCCCTCTATGCACGTGCAGAGCTCAGTTGCTGATTCATTATTTGGATAATTGGTCAAAAAACTAAATCTGTTAAATCTGATTTTGTAGCACAGACCTGAATAAAGAATAATATATAGATATTTTTTAAATTCAGTATTAAAATACTGAGAATTTTAAAAAGTCTAAAATTATAAAAAATAAAATAATAATAATAATAATAATAATATTATTATTATAAGATAAAAAATACATTTTAAAAAGCATTTTCGTTTTTGGATTTTCGGCCAAGTGCATCCAGCATTTTTGGTTTCAGCCCAATTTTAAATAAAACGAAAAACCAGTTGCCGATTGTGTGTTTGGACTGGAGCAAAAACCGTCTGGTTAGTCGACCGGTGCATCTCTACTTTTTACTCATAAGGTAAAGGTGAAATGTACAGAGAGCTCAGACATGAGATGAACTGAAAATGTGTACGCAGTTTTATACATGAGCATTAAGCAACTGCATATATGCCCACACCTGTAACTGCCTTTTCTGTAGTCTAGGTCAAACAGGTGGAACTCCAACATACTGACAAACACTGGAGCTTCAGCCCATGACCAGCAAATCAGCTCTTTCCAACCAATTGTTAGACAAGTTAGTGTTTCACATGGTTGTGTATCTTACCAGGGTTACAGTCTGTGAGTAGAGAGCAGATGGACAGCAGCACTTTGGAGATGGTGAGTGCTGGACTCCAGTTGTCCTTCAGGATGTCCAGACAGATCACACCCTGACTGTTGATGTTGCAGTGGTAGATTCTTGTGCGAAACGTCACCTGAGAGATCAGAACAGGGCAAGATTAGTTAAGAAATCCCATTAATAAGTGACTCATCTATAATTGCTTGATTCATTTAGATTTGTCTTATGCTTTTATGTTCTCTTTATGAACTTTCTATAGTGTCAAAGTTTATTAAATCCAAATTTTTGTGTGAATGAATCTTATGGGTTTGGAACAGTGGCGTAGGCAGAAATTGTATTTTGGGTGGGCCAGTGAAAATGTGAGTGGGCCTATAGTTTTTCCTAGAAAAAAATTACTTCAATAATAATTAACCTTAGAGTAGAAAAATGAATAGACAAACTGCAAAAACAGTTACACCTTTATATTCGACAAATCATCGTGTTCAACCAACAGAGCTCAATAAAGGCTGGACAAACCAGTATAGACAATAACCTGTCTATTTTATTCAGGCTAGTCAGCAGTGCAAATACAGTTCACCCGAAAATAAAGTAAGCTAAAATAATAATATCGCAGTTAGATCGGCGGGTAAAGCCGCGTCAGGCTGACCGGGAGAGAGGGAGCAAGAAGCGGCCGCCGCCAGAACCTGACTAGCCTTCTTGTGGGTTAATGAGTCTGAAGAACTGGGCTGGGTGGACTCGATAGAGGAAGGCAGTGGCGTGTCTTCTTTCTCAACTCTTGCTTTTTTCAAATAGCACATTAAAGAAAGTTGTTTAGCCATTATTGTGGCGCCGGCGCCGGTGAGAGTTTTCCTGTCGGTGGTCGGAACCATAGACATTATATATACATAGACGCCCTATTTGCCGCTTTGGACCGTTGCTGCGATACGTTAACGCGTCCGACATTTTGCGGAGGGCAAGAAGACTGCACAGTAATCTAATGCAAGCGGGTGAACTGCGGTTTTTCTGGATTAAAACAAAACATGTTTGTACATTTATCAACGATTTCATTGGATTGTATGTGGTGTACAAAAAGTTCCATCTCTAGTTATTTAAAATCTTGATAGACTTATAAAATATATTTTAATAAGGAATTGTCAAAGCTCAGACTTGTCATCTGGCTTTTTATTCTTGGATAAGAATGGTGAAGACCCCCCATACTGAGATATAATTTAATTTTCACATTAAATGAAATAAAGTTTTCTTATTGTGGAAAAATCATTTTCTGTGATTGACCCGATTTTAGCAATAACAAAGATAACTGATGGATCCTTTATGGTAATACATGGTACAACTACAGTGCAATGCAAAAAGTAAATATAAGATGAAGTGAGAAGTAATAGTAAATAGTTTAGTCAATAAAATAAACAGTATACAGCAAACAAAATAGTAAAGAATAAGTTATGTATTATACTATAAAAATAGCAATACAATAAGAAATATTGTAAAAAAAAAAAAAGTAAACGATTCAGTCAAACATAGCTACAGCAGGATACAACGTTAAAATAGGCTAAATATAAAGTTATGAAACTTCACTTTGCCCTCAGCCAAAACGATTTGCCAGTGAACAAATTATAGATTAATGAGATCAAAGGTCGCCCGTTAGATATACAGAAGACGAATTATATCTCATGTTTAACCACTAGACTAGAGACATCCGCCAGCGGCACACGTCAGAAGCACTAGCCGAGGTGAGGCTGTTCCAGGCGGGTACATGAGCGCTGAGCACCCGCTGATCTCATGGGTCTCACTCGCCGAAAACGTCAGATCAAATCTTTAAATAGGCGCTATCTTTATAAATAAACCACATATTTGAGCTTTAAACAACTACATTGTCGACTGAAAAACTATTAAAACTACATTTCGTGAGACAATAACAGCAGTATTTTTAAATTTCGCGGCCTTTCTCCTCTGAACGTTACTATTACTAATTATATCATGATCAAATTCAACCAGAAACAAATGTTCAGTCTTGCTTGTTAAAGGTAGTTCCTCGAGACCTGTTTTTAATTGTGTGGCGATGTGTACAGCCCCAAGCAGAACACGAAACAGACATTTTTCTCAATTCCCGGTATGAGAGGTATGGGAAAGTTGCCATCCCCAATATGGCGGCGCCGTTGACGTGCGCTCCAGCGGCCAATAGGGCGTCTATGTATTTATAATGTCTATGGTCGGAACCCCCAGCAACCATAGCAACCAATAACGTTCCGGAGGCTTTCTACAACCGTATACGTTCTTTGCTACAACTTGCTTCAACAGTTCCATTTTATTCGGGAAACAAATTAAACACACACAGCAGTCAACAATAAATCAGGTATATATTAATATATTTTCTTAAATACATTTGAATAGGCCTAATAAAAATAAACTAAAAATGTATTTTTATCAAACTTGCCTGGGCGGGCCAGTGAATAATGTGGGCGGGCCAGTGCCGCCCTGGCCCAATACTGGCTACGCCCCTGGTTTGGAATCATTTGAGTAAATGAACAAAATACATTTTTTATTTTTGGGAGAACCATTCATTAATGTGGAGATACTGAGATACTAAGATAGTATTTGCAGTGAAATGTACAGGGGTTGGACAATGTCTTGCACATTCGTATGAGTTACAGCAAGTCCCTTTCAAGGAAAGTCTGTTCACTATTGTCTGGCCATATTTCCAACTCCTCCGGACAGCTATTTCAGGCATCCAAGACCAAGTCCTCTATTTAAATGGGGGAATCCTAAAATCTAAACTCTTGTCAAACTCTCATTTAAATAACAGATTTCAAATCAGCAGCAAAATCTGACATGAACTGTCCCATAAATGTTCTTATGCTCAAATAGAGTTAAAAAGCTTATTTTTCAGGCTAGATCAGCCAATGCGCATGTGTAGTCCTAAGCTCGAGTGTCAGGTTTCTATAGGAACCGGAGCTTCTAATGGCAACTCCAGTGACGCAATGACATTACCTATCAGCGATTGGCTCTTTTAATTAGAAGCCGGGACTATTCCTGGTATTCCACCATATTGTGAGTTGCAGTTTCTCCCATTCATTAGTAATAGGAGTGAACAGTCTTTTTAAATCTACAGTCTTTGGTTACGGTGTAAAGAACCCCCACAGAGGCTTAATAGTGAAGCACGGTGATGGTCTGGGCTTCAATATCATGGCATTCTCTACTGTGCTTGATGCACTGCCAAGGACTACCAAACCATTCTGGAGGACCATGTGCACCTAATGGTTCTAATATTGAAGCCTGAAGGGGGTGCACCAAGTGTCAGCATGATGATACTTTTGTGTTTTTGTCCAACCCCTAGAAAGTTAGTCACTATTAACTTTGGTTTAGATTAAATGAGCTATCAGTTTGTCAATAAACAGAGGCTTTTCTTAAATAAATAAAAAGTTTGCACACCCCCTCACTTCCTCTTTACAATTAAAAAAAGTTGTAAAAAGTCTTTACAGTTTCTGTCTGATATGTATAGTAGCTCTATTACCTATTTCACAATATCACAAACATTAAAATCAGGTTAACACTAAAAAGTAATGTAATGTGTTTTTGTTTTCCTCCTCAACATTCTTGCCAGCTCTTTTTAGTTGAATATGGCTGTCGGTCCGGTTTGAATTTCTAAATATGGTTCTGATCATGCACAATTTGATAATGAAAGGTCATGTTGAATGCATTAACTGTCAGTTTATGTGTTGTCTGTCACATCATTAAAATATGGCATGAGGCATGTGCCTCATAAGTTATTCTTTGCTGTCAAACTAAAATAAGTGTTTTTCACCTCAGGTTATGAATAATGTCAGAAAACAGCAGTATAATGCAGTCAGAAAGTTAGACAATCCTCCTATAGAGTGTTAAGACAACAAAAAAAACAAAACAAAAAGAATCCGGGTAATTTATGCGATTAAAAATACAGAAAACCCTATTGCGAAATATTTTCTATTTGAATACATTTTAAAATGCAATTTATTCCTGTGATGGAAAATCTGAATTTTCAGCAGTCTTGGTTGTCACATGATCCTTCAAGAAACATTTCATATCATCACTGTTGAAAAAAGATGTGCTACTTAATTATTTCTGAAAACTGATACTTTTTTTTTTCAGGATTTTTTGAAGAGTGTAAAAGTCCGTAACTTGATAAATATAATTAAATAAATAATAAATCATTATTTATTATAAATTATAAATATTATAAAATATTAAATAAATAATACATTGTTGCTAAATAAATGTATTCATTGATTTAAAAAAAAATTATTGATCCCAAACCATCCCAAACACTAACTGTGTGAACAAAGTCATTATGTTGTCAGATGTATGTGTGCACTATAATGTTGATTTAAAGGTGCTCTATGTAACTTTTCTACTAAAATGAATCCTTTTTTTATTGCCTGTGTGTGAAGGGGTTGTAATCACATTACAATGATCCACTTGTCAGGTTTTGCTATTACCTCTGAAGGCCAGTATTCCTATTTTTATGTGAAGGCTCCGGGTCGGATTTCCCACGAAATCCATCGGATGTGACGTGCATGCGCCCGAGCCTCTCTCTTTTATATACAGTCTATTGTAGACGGTCGGGGAGTTACGTCCGGTCAAAGGCGCACGTGTTTCGGCTTATATCTCGGTCAATCTTTGATCAATATTCCCAAGACTCAAATCGTTCGTAATGCTGGACGGGGCCTTTCGAACGAGCCCACCCCTGAGGTCCAACTCGCCCGGGTCCCTGAGTTATAGCTGTTCGAAATCGGAGGTCCCAGCGAACGGCGATCAGGTAGGGGGCGTCCCCGGGGGCTGCCACTCTGGCGTTCAGGCAAGGGTCCCCCTGGGACATCCTCTCCCGAATTTGAGCTCTCTGGGTCTTCGCATTCCAGAGATACGAGCGGTTCTCTTCTGAGATCGTGGCGTCACCGGTGTCTGCCATTTTGCAGCGCACCCGATGGTTTTCGGCTAATATCTCCGCAAAAACACCTACGAGCTACGTGCTCGCCGAATCCGTCGAGTATTCGCCGAGGTATTTTTGTAATAGACAGTATTGTTTATGAGTTCGAGCATGAGCGCTCTTGTAAAAATTTACTGCAATCTGAAACTTCACCACTAGAGGCCGCTAAAAGTTCCATAGAGCCCCTTTAATTGATGGTAACAATGAGCTTGGGGAAGGCTCTGACCTTGGGTGGTTTGAAGGGGTAGTCTGGTGTGAAAGCGATGTCCAGGAAGAACACTCCTCCCTCATACACTGAACCTGGAGGACCCAGGATAGTGGACCTCCACTCATAAATGTTGTCTCCTTTAGGGCCGGCACTGAGAACAGAAGCAGAAAGGTAAATTTTCTCAAAAAATAGCACATAAGTACATATATATGAAGAGTTGTAAGCAAATTTGTCTATAAATACATCAAAATAGTGCATATAATAATTTATTTTTAACCACATGGAAGCTGTTTTCTGTGAATGTGCGAGAAGAACAGTGAACAGTGCAGCAACTGGAAAAACTATTTGTGCTACAAACCAGTGTGTTTATAATTAAGACAATACATTGAACTACAATGGTAATAAATACCAGTTTGAAATATCAAGCAGTATAACAAGCGGTTTAGTACAGCTAAAAATATTGGGATGCCGATAACACCGAAAGCCAGACACACCAAATTTACAAATATCTGCGCCCGCCATTACATTAAAAATAAGGTGGATTCTTTGATCTTTGGTAGCGTGCCTAAAAGGTCAAATACATTTAAAAAAAAAGTAAAAATGCCAGACTTGGCAAGTATTCACAAAAACACTGTTGCTAAGTCTTAAAGATATAGTTCACCCTTAAATGTTGTGTTTTTCTTAGTCTGGATTTCTCACAACTTAGGTGCTTTCTCTGGGCACGTCGGAGGAGTGAACTGCGGCGCTGTTGAGTAGCCGTGCACAGAAGACTAATCTTCGTTAAATACATTACATTTCAGTTTGTTTATTCCCAAACCTGACTGATTATCTGTTTGGTTAAAGCAACCGTTTCATCGCCATTCATTTTAACCTACAGGCACCTGCACTATTGATTCTAAAGGCCTCAAGGCAGATTTCTTTGGCAACACATGATGGCTGAAATATGATTGGATAAAAGCTCTAACATAAATATACACTACTGGAAGCAGCGTTAACAAGAGAAAAGCTATGGAATTAAGAAAATCTACTACTGGGAATAATTTAAAACACATTCATGGAACTTTTTTTCGATGTCGGGATAATTGCATTCTTTGAGTCGATGGGCGAGAAGGCCTTGCTGGCCCTGACGGCCCACCACTTATCAATAGTAATCTTATTTCATCATAGTAACCTGATTTCCAGCCAAATATACTACTGTTAATATAATTACTCATAAGATTTTGGTCATATCGCCCACTCCTAATCATGTTAAATAATCATTATAAAATGACCTATTATGAGAAAATTGGGGTCACCATAATGTGATTAAATTTTTTTCCATAACCCAGCTGCCCAACTTTAATATGGTGTTCATCTGCAAAAGAGGAATGTAGGGGTGCACCGTTCTGATACTCAGTATCGGTATTGCTCTGATACTGCCAATTTTTGCAGAATCTGATATCGGCCAGACGAGACCATCCAAATCTGATCTTGTGCGTATGTTATTGTTATACAACACAAAAGGCACAATAATGGTTTTGTGCACTATATTACAAGTTTTCTGAAGCCATTCCATATAGTTTAATGTGGGGTACAGATTTAAGTCGTTAAACTCAAGTTCACCTAAGTGCTTCCCTCCGCTGCAGCTGTCAGTCATTCTTCATTCAGCACTCAAACAGAACGTCGTGCTCCGTTACGACAGTCAACGGGATGAAACTCTCCAAGATTATTCAATGTTCCTATTATTATACTGTAGATCTGTAGATAAAGGTCTATGGTTTTACATAAAAGGACTTTATCTTGCTGGAGTTTCACATGTTACTTTCTCCCGGGTGTCTGTTAGATCACAACACTGGAGTAGAGAGCGATACAATTGTTCAAGCGCACAGTAACTGAAATTTAAAACTGTTAAAAGGCTAAAACTATTGAATAAATAAATTATATACACATATTCATACATACATATACATATATATATATATATATATATATATACACACATACATACACTCACCTAAAGGATTATTAGGAACACCATACTAACACTGTGTTTGACCCCCTTTCGCCTTCCGAACTGCCTTAATTCTACGTGGCATTGATTCAACAAGGTGCTGAAAGCATTCTTTAGAAATGTTGGCCCATATTGATAGGATAGCATCTTGCAGTTGATGGAGATTTGTGGTATGCACATCCAGGGCACGAAGCTCCCGTTCCACCACATCCCAAAGATGCTCTATTGGGTTGAGATCTGGTGACTGTGGGTGCCATTTTAGTACAGTGAACTCATTGTCATGTTCAAGAAACCAATTTGAAATAATTCGAGCTTTGTGACATGGTGCATTATCCTGCTGGAAGTAGCCATCAGAGGATGCGCACATGGTGGCCATAAAGGGATGGACATGGTCAGAAACAATGCTCAGGTAGGCCGTGGCATTTAAACAGTGCCCAATTGGCACTAAGGGGCCTAAAGTGTGCCAAGAAAACATCCTCACACCATTACACCACCACCACCAGCCTGCACAGTGGTAACAAGGCATGATGGATCCATGTTCTCATTCTGTTCACGCCAAATTCTGACTCTACCATCTGAATGTCTCAACAGAAATTAGGGTTGGGCCGATGGACGATATCATCAGACAGACATCACGATGTTAGACAGACATCACGATGTTAAGCTGACATCGTGATCCCCCCTCCCCCCATGTTTCCATGGTGACGCGTCATGCTTGGCACGTGATTCACCACCGCCAAAATAGCGCTGTATAACAGATGTGGTGCTTTTATTTCTAAATATTAACAAACTTGCTTACCATGTCATCAACTATCTTCTATTCCGATTCTCAAATACGTGTAAGTGAGTTTGTTGTGTCGTTTAAAAAACCTTTATAAATGATCTTGAGTAACGTGAGATGGGCGCCATCATGTTTGTTTGGGGCTCAGTTCAGAAATTCCTGTCTGTTGGATTTATTACAGCTTGTGAATTCATCAGTTTCTCCCGAAATACATGAAAGTAAGTGGCCGGTGAACTGGGAGAAGAAGAATAAAGTTAACTTTATAGTTACTTACTCTGCGGGTCTGATATGAATAAAACCCGTCTGCAAATATATTTGAATGGGTTGTTAATCCTGCTTCCATAGACACCATTGTGTATTTTACAAACTATACATGTATGGATTTGCTATAAATTATATGTATTTAAATGTCTGAAACCTAAAATAAACATTATGTGGTTAGAAACACTGAATAGTTGTGATATGACAAGCGCTGAGCGCGTCCGTCCGTCTTTGGCTCAGCGCCAGCCACAGCGCGAAAGCACAGATTGAATCTGGCAGTGATGTCACGTCACTGTACATTCGCTCCTTAGTGGTCAACTGGTGCAGAGCGGGCCAAAATCAAAATTGCTGATGAGATGTAGAGGAAAATATCTCCACGTCGTGCCTAACAACGCCACTGTAAAGGCTTTGCGGGGCTTATTGCTTAAGTGAAAAATTAGAATTTTAGCCGCGCCCCTCCTCCCGATGTCATCGTCCATCACGATGTTTCACTCTACACATCGTCTGATGCCAAATTGGTAGACATCGCCCAACCCTAACAGAAATCGAGACTCAGACCAGGCAACATTTTTCCAGTCTTCAACTGTCCAATTTTGGTGAGCTCTTGCAAATTGTAGCCTCTTTTTCCTATTTGTAGTGGAGATGAGTGGTTCCCCAGCCGCTGTTGTAACCCATCCGCCTCAAAGTTGTGCGTGTTGTGGCTTCACAAATGCTTTGCTGCATACCTCGGTTGTAACGAGTGGTTATTTCAGTCAAAGTTGCTCTTCTATCAGCTTCAATCAGTCGGCCCATTCTCCTCTGACCTCTAGCATCAACAAGGCATTTTCGCCCACAGGACTGTCGCATACTGGATGTTTTTCCCTTTTCACACCATTCTTTGTAAACCCTAGAAATGGTTGTGCGTGAAAATCCCAGTAACTGAGCAGATTGTGAAATACTCAGACCAGCCCGTCTGGCACCAACAACCATGCCACGCTCAAAATTGCTTAAATCACCTTTCTTTCCCATTCTGACATTCAGTTTAGAGTTCAGGAGATTGTCTTGACCAGGACCACACCCCTAAATGCATTGAAGCAACTGCCATGTGATTGGTTGATTAGATAATTGCATTAATGAGAAATTGAACAGGTGTTCCTAATAATCCTTTAGGTGAGTGAGTGTATATATATATATATATATATATATATATATATATATGTATGTATATATAGGCTTTATATCAGCCACCCTGCTCTCTCTCTTTTTGCATTTCCAATCATTTCACATTCAACTGCAAACCGATGCAAAGTAAAAGTGTTCACCTCTTCACTAAAAGTCCCTCTACATGACAACCAAACAAAGAAGTCTGTCAGATACTACAGTAGTGAGACCAGAAAACAACTTTTTAACTTCAAGGCCTTATATCTGGTCACAAATAACACTGAGCTTTTAGAATTCCTCAATGTCTTCAGATACAAAGCGACTGCTCTCTTTAATGTAGTTGAAAGTTTGTGTGGCATAACAGGCACAAGCCCCTGAGAACAGCAGCTCTGAAACAGGTTCTGTTTGTCCTACAACAATCTCCGAGCTGACATCATCTATAAACATGCACACTTGTTTGACATCAAAGGTCACAAGATCCTCTGGAGAATTTAAAATGCCTACTTTTGCTTTGAGACACTACGCGCACACACGTGAGAAAGCCAGAGGTCTGATTTCTTTGCAAAAAATAAAAAGAACAATACAGTAAAACACAAACGGCAAACACTATTACTAGACTATTGCTCATTCAAGGGTTTGTGATCTGATGAACTACAGACATGAAAGAAACCTCAAATCTCATGGTTTGTTCACCTCTGTAAAGTTGGCATCCCCATAAAACAAAATAGGCCTAATAATCCCCAAATCTATGCAATTTGTTTGTGCTGATTTGTGCCGCAAAAATTAACGTGTGGGCTGGCGTAGTGTTTGAGATATTAAACCCTATTGTTTTGGTTGTGTACCATCACTCTCCACCCCATGTTGTTCAAATCACTCCAAATAGTTGTGCCGTTAAAACAAACAAAGGCCCTATTCGCACGGGATTAGAACTATCTGGGGACCATGTGTGATTTAGAAATTGATTTTCAGCTTTCTCTTTCTGCAAATTGTATAGTTGTATGGTGTATAGCGATATGAGGGGGCGGCAGTGGTTCAGTGGTTCGTGTGGGTTGTCTACAAACTGGAAGGTTGGGGGTTCAATCCCCGGTTTCACCTGACCAAGTCTTGAGGTGTCCATGAGCAAGACACCTAACCCCGGCTGCTCCTGACGAGCTGGATGGCGGCTTACATGGTGGACATTGCCGTTGGTGTATGAATGAGTGAGTGAATGGGTGAATGTGAGGCAATATGTAAAGCGCTTTGGTGGCCATTGGGTCTATGAAAGCGCTATATAAATGTAGTCCATTTACCATATGACCCAGCACCCAAAATACTAAAATTCTTCACGTAAGATAAAAAGGCGCGCATGAAACAAAAACCTTGAAAAAACTATATACGATCCCACCAAATCACAGAGATGCCGATTCGCACGGGACTAATATTACCACAGGACCTCAGTGTTCTGCGAAATATGGTAGGTCGTTTGCGGGGGAATTTTTACTTTACAGATTACAGACATGGCCGATTCGCACGGAATTAAGATCACAGACAACCTCCGCAATTATTACAAATGACTAGAGGTCACCAGGTAATACTTATCCCGTGCGAATGGGGCTAAAGTACTGTTTTCCT
Organism: Semotilus atromaculatus; assembly: GCA_031834385.1. Taxonomy (NCBI): domain Eukaryota; kingdom Metazoa; phylum Chordata; class Actinopteri; order Cypriniformes; family Leuciscidae; genus Semotilus; species Semotilus atromaculatus. The sequence goes on from JAULUF010000022.1 coordinate 22,991,727, forward strand.
TCCACAGACATAACATAATTCGGTATCTGTAACGTCACTCTCCACACCATTTCATTTAAATCACACAAAACTGGTATCATACGTTTGTACGTGATTAGTTAATGTTTGTGCTGTTAAAATGAACATTGTATTTATTTGAAATAAATAATTCAGGGCAGGGACGTCACTCTCCACCCCAATGCAGTCCAAATTGCTCTAAAACAGTGTTGTTGGTTTGTGCTCAATATGTGACATTAAAAGAAACCCTGTAAGCGATTATCTCTTAAATAATTTTTTTTAATTATAAAAAAAAAATTTATAAATAAAACTCTCAACCCCATGTCATCCAAATCGGTCCAAACCGGTGTAATTTATTTGTACTTTGACACCCTAAACTGAAAAAACTTTCACAAAGGCTAAAGTCTAAACCTACAGGTTTTCCTAAATGCTGGATTAAACATTTTTTTTGTAAATGTTCAGCTTAAAAACTTAAAAAATTCATGAGGTTTGCTTGAGGCACTGAATTTAAAATAAATGTGTTCACGTTTAACCATAGGATACAAGAAAAGTGCTATTTTCTGAGCTTGGTCGACCCTTTGAATTCCGGAGTGATTTTATTTAATTTTTTTGTTTGTCATCTCACATTAGGCTTGCTGCAACAGTCTGTGTTACCAGTGTTACACAACTGCATTACCCGTTACATCCCTTGCCAACCACGGCACCATTGCCGTTTTGATTTTTAATAGTAAAACAAATAATTTAGTCAGACACTACAATTAAAAGCCGAACAAGAGTCGCAGCACAGATCAGCAGCAGGAGTTAGATTTCACCTCACTTCGGCTCACTCTTGGAGTGACAAAACGATGGCAGAAGATTTCGTTTCAAAACGAAATGTAAAAGCGACTATTTAAGCGAGTTTGTCATTGTACTGGTTTGTTGTGTTTTTCCATTAAGAATAATAATGAACCCACCATTCAAGCAATTGCCGCAAATTCAAAAGCAAAGGACCGCAAGGACATTCTTAATGTAGCCGCCTGGCACCAAGCGAGGAATGAACTGAAAATGCTCACTCTGCGTGCCCACTGGAGCGGAGCGATGCGAGCGATTTAAAAATGAGGTGGAAAAAGAGGGAAAAACTCCAATGGGAAAGCGGGGGTCAGTCTGTTATAGCATGCTGGCCTGTTATTGTAACATTTACCTGCCAAATCACTGTAAAAGGAAACAAAACTGTGATTGGTTACTCTGTATATGTCAGTGACATGGCCTCCTGACTAACTGGGTGGTCCTTGGCCAACTGCAGAAGCTATGGAGCCTGGAGCTTACGACATTGTGTCGTAAGGCCAGGCTTTGTGAGACACCCAAGCAAACATCTTGCAACAGCCAAGCAAACAGTCTATGCCCATGGATTTTATGCCCATTTATTAAAAATCTATTTGAAATCTGTTGCATCTCACAAGTGCACTAACTAGACAAGTGTCATCATTGGCTAGAGCCTGTCAGTTGGGTACGACCTGACCCTTTTGTTGCAGACTCAAAACATGGAAGAGCAGCAAGCTTCAATAATGTAGCGCGTGTTTGGCTTAAGCAAACACTGATAATAAATCAAGGGGGAGAGGGAGAGGGGGGTGGAATGGCAGGGGAAGAGATGTAACTCTTACGCCTAAATATGAGCAAGCAAGTAAAATCAGATACGTAAGGACACATGAAAGAACAAAAGAGATGAAGTGTAAACAGATGCTAAAAATGAAGAGTAGTTTAAAAGACGATGTGTATCAGCTGTGCAGTTCTAAGTAACCTTCAGATAGTCACAAAAGACGCTTTACGCAATCCATATTGGAACATTTCTGTGGAGTTACAGACATGAGCCAAAAAAGCAGTTACCCACATCTATAACCATATTTTTCACTCATCAAAACATCTCACTAAGCGACAAAGTATTCGATTTCCTCAGAATGACACTGGGCAATAACCGTACATAAGATCAGGGAGGTTTACCACAGGAAACATTTCAAACAACAGACAAACAAACCCACCAAAAAATGATTTCCATAGAGCATCTTTCTAACCATGGAAATTTAAATCTAAATTAAATTTAGTTGTTTATTGTTGTCTATACTTCAGCAGCTATGGAAATTGATTATCTGATGATGGGGAACTTTTTACCAATCTGGACCAGCAAAAAATAAAAAAAATCCTTAGTGCTGAGCCTTCAACACACTACACCAGGGGTGTCAGATAGTTTTTACTGGGGCAAAAGGGAAACCTGAAACTAGGACTGTAGATATACAAACTGTTAACAAAGTGGCGCTTGCTTACCATTTTGAATATTCTTCAGAGACCATTCTTCATTCCAGGCAGATCATGTTGTTATGGAAATATCTGCATATTGGAATGATCAGGTAAGATGACAAAATTAGAACAGCCTTCTGTTTGTGCTGTCGTGGCTTCTTTGCTTTCACTTTCACTTCCAAAACTAATATTAAATAGGTGTGTGAACTCGCAAGTACGATGTCAGACACTGTAATTTGTTTTGGCCCCCTTCTTGTTCGCCGGAGTGATGAGATAGTTAGTAGATTGTGTTCACTCAATGTCTGACTGTCGAAGTGGTGTCTGCATAATAATGTAGAATTTATAGACAATTGGAAAAGTTTTTGGGGCAAGCCTGACCTGTTGAAAAGAGATGGTATTCATCCCTCCTGGGCTAGTGCTGCTCTTCTCTCTAGTAATTTGGCTCATAGTCTTAGAGATAAAACATGACAATCTGGGGCTCAGGTCAGAAAGCAGACAGACTGGCTAAACCGACCGTCTGCTTATCGATCACAAGTTCAGTATGGCGTACCGCAAGGCTCAGTACTAGGACCGTTGCTGTTCACTCTGTACATGCTGCCATTAGGCAGTGGTGGAAAGAGTACTGACAAATTGTACTTAAGTAAAAGTATTGCTACTTAAGTAATAATTTACTTGAGTACAAGTAGAAGTACTGAAATATAATATGACTCAAGTAAGAGTAAATAAGTAGTTTGCTTAAAAACTACTCAAGTAACTACGTTACAAAGTACTTTATTATTTTTCTATTTTTACCCAAAATTGGGATATGATAGCGAAATGGAGCACTAAACACTCACATGTGATCTGTTTCATTCATACTGGAAGCCCAGTACATGCATCCCTTGCGCAGAAAGTCCACAAGCGAGATACATAGAAGTATTAAACTTCTGACATTTCAGGAAATGCATTATATGGATATAATAACATGCAAATAGTGATGTTTTGACTGATGAAACATGAAGACAAACACATTATAGCTATAATATATCTGTGTTCATCAAACTATCTCAGGTATTTTCAGAAGAATGATGTATGTCTATAAAGGGATAGTTCACCCAAACATGAAAATTAGCCCATGATTTACTCTCCCTCAAGTCATCCTAGCAGGGCCGGCGCGTCCATTTAGGCGAACTAGGCAATTGCCTAGAGCGGCACTTTTGTAAGGGCGGCAAAATGTGTGCCAACCGGGAATGAACAATTCACAAAATAGGTTATAATATGATTTACTGAGCTTCCGGCGAGACGCGCCCCTGCTCTCACGAGTCATGATGACTGATTTGCTGAGCTTCCGCCGCCCAGCAGCGCCGGCGAGGACGCGCCCCTGCTCTCACGAGTTATGATTGGGTGATGGGAAGTTCGGATCATTTTACTGACTCTCTTGAGTCATTCGAGTCATTTCGTTTATTTAAGTGGCTTAAATGTTATACTTTTAACAGCCAAATTCCCCGATCACAAGAAATCATAATGCAGTAAAAAATTATTAACAGGGAACATAAATAATTACTTTACCTTCCCAGTCTTACGTTCATTTGGGTGATCCGTTCATTGCGTCACGTGACATACGCAATGAACAGATCGTTCATTAATCACCGATCAGGCACAGAGAATAGAAATGCAGGATGCTGTTAAGAGCTTTGCTGCGATGAAGGCCCGCCGTGCGCGCTTCTGAAACATAAGTTAAGCTTTATTTGCTCTTTAGTCGTCATTTAAGATGCTGAACCTGCTGATGATATAATGTGCTTGCGGACATTTCATTTGTGTGTGTTTTACGCACAGAAAGTGGTGTAAAGAGATTTGCAAGCAACAGTAATTTGAGGAGGTGAAATGTGATTATTTGGAAAAAAACCTGTCATGACTGCTGAAAGAAAAATGCCAGCAGGCATTTGCCTCCTGCATAAACTTTAATAGCCTATTGTTGACATTTTGGGCACGTGCGCGTTGCGCACTATTTACGTTAGGGTAAACGTACCTATTAAGCTCACCAAAATCTACATTGAGACATTTTTAGTACACAAGATATTGGTTTTAGTGCAAGAAGTTATTTTAAAATAAAATGTTAATCTCTCACACTATAATATTTCATTTTATTTTAAACAACAAAAGTATTTCAATTAAGATGTAGCCTACATAATTAAATATAAAAAGTCTGGCTGTGCTTAATGGGTACGTTTTGTACCCTTTAAGCACACCCCTGTTGCCAATAAGCTCACAACATGTTTTATTAAGAATTTGTGCTTATTTTAAACAACCTTTTTTAAAGAATAATTGAAAAATGTTTTATTTGAAGGTACAGAGTCAATCACACACAAAAAACAGAACTCTAAAATCAAGCACATATCCTAAAAGATCAGATCTGGTACTCCACTTGCGTCTAAAGTGCAACTTACGCAATTGGTGACGTCAGAAGTAGCAAAGTGTGTCATGCCGTAGCGTAAATATTAGCAGTGCGTCACAATACTCGCATAAGTTGCGCTTTAGACTTAAGTTGAATCCGTATGCTAGTTTGGCCGTAAGCTAGTTACTTTACTTCATAAAGTTTTAAATATGAATATTTTTGGCTTTGACTCATGGCTTTGCTTCAGAAGGCCTTTATTAACCCCCGGAGCCGTGTGGATCACTTTTATGATGGACAGATGCACTTTTATGATGGACGGATGCACTTTTATGATGGATGGATGCACTTTTATGATGGATGGATGCACTTTTATGATGGATGGATGCACTTTTTTTTAGCTTCAAACTGATGGTTGCAATTCACTGCCATTTATAAAGCTCGGAAGTGTCAGGGTGTTTATTAATATAAGTCTGATTGTATTCATCTGAAAGAAGAAAGTCATAAACACCTATGGCTTGAGGGCGAGTAAATCATGGGGAAATTTTCATTTTAAAGTGAACAACTCCTTTAAATGCCTCTGATTGGCCAATGCGTTCACACGCTCAATATATGTCTGTGATTGGCTACAATGATCAACGCTTCAAAAACATGTTGTCTTCACCGATCGCTTTTCTTATCGGTGTTTAAAAGCTATCAGAGGATCCCTAATATATCCACTGATAATACCGCTGCTTTCAAACGCTCCCGTGTGTAAGAGCTCTGATGTCGGTAATTCAGAATAAACTAGTTCTGTATAGATTTTGTCATCTCAAGGCTGTGAAAATAAGTAATTAATTATCTTATAAAGATTAACTTAAAGTGACAACCATCAGTTAATATTTAAAGTCTGTTTATGAGGTATTTACATAGACGTTAAATGTAAAGGGAGCACACTGAGCTTAATTGGAGCAGCAACCATTTTTAATTAATAAATATTATGTGAAATTTAAAGGACAAGATTTTGCTAAATAAATGATCTAGGTCATGTATTACATTTATACATATTTTAATATGAACAACTATTATTTACAATATCAGTGAAATTATACTTTTTCTAATTGATGTCACACTGAAGCTCTGTGATTTTCATAGTAGTGCACCCTTTAAGCTCACCTTACAATAATATGAAGTCTTATTGAAATTAAAGCAGTGTAAAATCACAGACCATCAATAAACTGTAAATGTATAATATTTTGGATTTAAAAGTACAAGCCATTAATGCCTGTTAAGTAATATATTAGTGTAGCACACAATCTTATACAGCTAGTAAGGTAACTGTGTTCTGTAGCATCTGCGCTATGTTGCTAAAACTATCTTTTGGATCTATCTGTAATTATTTCCAACATCCATGTCACAGGTTATAATATGCAAATGTATAAACATTAATCTCTTAATTTTGCAGTAAATAGTTATACTAACCCAAAATAAAGGCTTAAACATTTTAAAAATGCAGATTTAAGGGGCTCCTCTTCTGGTCAAAGTTTTCAGACAGCTTTCAAAATGGCCACCAGACAGTGTGAACACATAGAGACCCATATCTCAGTGTGCAATGGTCTGATTTGCTTGAAATAACAGGAGGTATGTAGTAACAAACACATCAATTGGTTAAGACATCAAGTAGGATAAAACATAATTTTTTTCTTTTTATAATCTGAGCTAAAAGATGGTAGTGTGCTTAATGGGTACTTGAGCTTAATAGGTACGTTTACCCTATATGTAGGCCTATGGCTTATTGGTCTTTGTGTGTTGTTGCTGGTTTTGCGTTATATGTATATGGCATATATTGGTCTTTATGTGTTGTTGCTGGTTTTGCGTTATATGGCATATATTGGTCTTTGTGTGTTGTTGCTGGTATAAGTTGCAAATAGAGGGGCGGCACAATTGTTTTTCGCCTAGAGCGGCAGAAGTGCGCGCGCCGGTCCTGCATCCTAGAAGATATGACTTTCTTCTTTCAGTCGAATACAATCAGAATTATATATAAAAAAAAATGGCCTGGCTTTTCCAAGCTTTATAATGGCAGTGAATGACTGGAGTAAATTTGAATGTTTTCAAATTATACCAAAGAAGGTTAAGTGAGAGCTCCGAAAAAAAAAAAAGTGAGATTTACAACAGTATAATAAAAAATTCCCAGTAAAAAAAAAAAAAAAGTGGGGTATGGTTAACATGTTAAATTAAATTTTCTTTTTTTCGTTGTACAGAAAATGTGCTGGGCGCCCACTGTTGCTATAGGAATGAACTACACTTTTACATGCATCTGATTGACAGATAAATCATGCGATCTTATTTCACAGTTTTTTCAGCTTTGTACAAAGTTTGCTTCGTATATTTAGTTTAACGGTATTGTTAAAGAGGGCGAGCTTTACCATTCATTGAACTGTGTGCATGTATGACACTTAACTTACATTGTTCTTGCTCCGTCCATGCAATAACTGCGTCCATGTTATGAGCCAAGCTTTTTTATTTACTTCAACTGCTCAGTGCTCTGGTATTATCAATGGGATGACCCATTTCAGTAGTTGCCATAATTAAATATGAGGAGAATACTCACTTACATTCACTGAAATATTGAAACGTTAGTGATACTGATTCAAAACACGAGTGCCAGTGATTGAATGTCAAAGCGCGGTTTGAACGCCCCGCCCCGCCCCCCAGCCGAACTGGAAGTTTTGATTGGTTTTGCACCCTAGTCAGACCTGTCTGTTATTGGCTGAAGCGCTTCAGATATGTCTGTTATTGGCTGAAGCGCAGGGCTCCACCGCAGTAGTTTGAAAAGTGTCCGTCAAATGTCAGCTTGCCCTGTTGCTCCGTCTGCACCTTTGTCAAAGTACTCTGTACTTTTTATGAAAAATAAATGTAGAGAAGTTGAATACTTTATTTTTATTTTACTCAAGTAAGAGAGTAAAAGTACCACAATTTAATTGTACTCAAGAAAGTAGAAAAAAATCGAAAAATCTACTCAAATACTGTAACGAAAGTATTTGTAATTAGTTACTTTCCACCACTGCCATTAGGATATATCATTAGGAAACATGGAATTAGCTTTAACTGTTATGCCGATGACACTCAGCTCTATATTTCTTCAAAACCTAACGAAACTTACCAATTCACAAAATTAACGGATTGCATAGCTGATATAAAAATTGGATGACTAGTAATTTCCTACTACTAAATTCTGAAAAAACAGAGATTCTGATTATTGGACAAAAAACGTCCACACGTAATAACCTAGAATACTGTCTAACATTTGATGGCTGCTCTGTTAAGTCTTTGTCGTCAGTTAGGAACCTGGGTGTGCTCTTTGATGCCAATCTTTCATTTGAAAGTCACGTATCTAGTATCTGTAAAACTGCATTTTTCCATCTTAAAAATATATCCAAATTACATCATATGCTCTCATTGACAAATGTGGAACAATTAGTTTATGCGTTCATGACATCAAGACTAGATTATTGTAATGCTCTACTGGGTGGTTGCCCTGCACCCTTAAACAAACTACAGCTAGTTCAAAACGCAGCAGCTCGAGTTCTTACCAGAACCAGGAAATATGACTTTATTAGCCAGGTTCGGTCAACACTGCATTGGCTGCCTATTAAACATCGTATAAATTGTGCTATTCTGTGAAACGACAGGGGGCGACTGAAGTAATTGTCCTCTTAACCATCAGGAATCAACGTGAGAAGAAAGGTCCACACGTGACAATGTTTATTTTAGTACATCACCACCAATAACACTACAAAAAGAATAGTGTAAAATCCAGTAAACCCTGAGATTATTACTTCAGTGATATTAGAAGAAAATATGTGGATATAAAAACATGTATTTCATAACTCAATTAACGATCTCTTAAATATTTTCTTAATTCACTAAACATTTAATTAAGTTTCATGGACATTTTATAAACCATGGAACTTTATTTTTTATTAAAATGGCTTCTGTCTGCTATAGGCTTATTTTATAAATGTAAACTAATTTAAGATGCACAAACTGGGTGCCGGTGCAGTGAGACATATATGCTCGGCCAGATTCGGCTCGAAGTTGTTCATCTTCGGATGCGGCGGCGATGTTACAAAAAGTGCCGTGCACACCGCCAAGCGAAATGGGGTCTTGCGCACCCAACGCGCACGACCGCCCACACCGCAATGACGTCATTTTTGCGCGCTCGTGCGGACGCTTCGAGTATAAACATGGCTTTATAGTCCTTCACGTCTATTGCGATCTCAAAATTCCGGCCAGTTAATAATACCTAGAATATCAAAATCGACTGCTGGCGGTAGATCCTTTTCCTATTTAGCACCAAAACTTTGGAATAGTCTTCCTACCATTGTCCGGGAAGCAGACACACTCTGTCAGTTCAAAGCTCGATTAAGACACATTTCTTTGCCCTAGCATACACATAATACATTATAGACTTCTATAATTCAATGTTAGGCTGCATAGATTAGGTCAGCCGGAACTGGGAACACTTCCCTTAAATCCTGATGTACTCGTTACATTATAAGGAGAATGGTATCTATGCTAATTTGAGTGTCTTTGTTTATCCCGAGGTTTTCCCGCAGCCTGCCGGATCCAGGCCGTATCCAGATCTGACGAAGAGCTTCGCCTGGACCCGATGAGAATGCAGTGCTGAAGTGCCAACTAGCCTCTCCCTATAGAGGATCCCTTTCCCACTCTACAGATAAAGCGTTGTGAATTTCGTGATAGTGATAAAATCACGAAAGGCGGCGTTAGTGTCACGGCCCTTACGCCGCCTTCACACCGGCAGTTGAAATCAGCTCCGTAATACGCAATACGCCCCCAGCGGACGTCGTACTACACCGTTGAAAAGCGTCGGAAGCGAGTAGAACAAGAATGGTGGAGAGATTATAACGGTTGAATCTTCTGTCAGTGTCAGAATGTACAATTCTGTATGATCTCCCTGATGAGGGTTATAAAGACATAAATCTCTATGCATTGCATCCAGTTCCAGAAAACATTTTTTTTATTAAAGGGGTCATGACATGAGAAACCAAATTTGCCTTGATCTTTTGGTATATAAGAGATCTATGTACTATTAAAACTTCCTGCAAGTTTCATAGCTTAAGACGTCCTCCCCATTATAAACGAAGCAATTATTTAATCAAGCTCTAAATACAGCTCGTTCTGGATCCATGGTAAATAGTGACGTCACGGTGCGAAGTGACGTACCAGTCGTTTGCATATGACCGCCTCCAGCGCAAGACAACTACGCCTCATTTCGCATCATCGCATGCGTTGTCAAGCAGCGAGTGGGTCTGTTTACAAGATACAACATGTTTGAATACGCTGCCGAACGATCCAGACGTCAGGGAAAGCAGTTGGATGCAGTTTATTTGCAGCATATGCAGCACGCCAAAGCTTTATTTGAACGGTGAGTGATCAGATGAGTGTGACAGGGCATGTTACTGAAAGAACGAGCAGAGAGAGAGAGAGCCCCGGCCGCGCGCGCGCCTTCAAACTGTCTTGCTCTCTCTCTCTCTCCCTCCCTCGCACATATGAATCAAAATCAATTGAGAATTGACACGATGGTAAAAGATTGGAAGACCGAAGTTTCACGTGGTGGAGCATTGTGTAGTCTACATGTGATACAAAATGATTAACGTTAATAATTTATGCATAAGCAGCACTGACGTTAGCCAATCATAACAGTGGGCGTTAACACTGAAGTCTTAAAGGGGAAACACCCCAAAACAGACTGTTTGAATCAGAGGTGAGAAACAGGGTGGGAAAATGTCATAAATCACTACATTTTAAAAGTTTTTTTGTACAAAAAAATATAGTAATACTATAATTGCATCTAAGGGAACATAATAAAACAAAACAAAAAAACATGTCATGACCCCTTTAACTGCCCTAATAACATTAGAAAATCATGAAAATAAAAAAAATTACATGACAACTTATCGTTATAAAATCATTATTTATTTTATTTATCAGTACCATAGCAATGCTAACTTCCGCTGGAATTGTTGGATAGGAACCATCTGTAGCCTTTAAATTTTTTGAACGCATCCGGATGACCAACGGACACGATTTTCTTCGCACCGCACTCGTTCGGACCCGTTTCGGACCCATTCGCATGCGGTCTGTGAATCTCCATAGAAAATGAATGACTTCCGGTCGTTTCAGAGCCGTATTGGAGCTGATTTTAACTGCCAGTGTGAAGGCGGCGTTAGTGATAAATCCTTGTCTGACGATGGAGATTACCACAAAACTGACCTGAGAATCACTGTCCTTAATAATATTTCCACAATCATGTCATGTGTTTTCTATCAGCTGTTTATAATCAGAACAATCTATGCCAGATTCGCGAATAAATCACTCTTCTGATCTAATCAGTCAAATGGGTTTACCAAAAAATTCAGTTTGATTCATTCAGACAGTTCACTCACGCACTGAATCGTTTGCAGCGGTTCCGCACTGCGAAATTCTAACGGCATATTTTATAGCAGTATTTCTCAATTCCAGTCCTGGGGAGCCACCTGCCAGAATGTTTTAGATGTCTCACTAATTTAAACACCTGATTCAACACCAGCTTCTTAGTAAGGCTGGAACGATACACCTATGCGATATGATTTTGTCAAAGCATGCGATATGATTTTGTCAAAGGTTTAATAGACAGACATATTTGAAAGATCGCGTGGGTGTTCGAATCGAGATCACAGTCTTTTAAAGATTAATCGTGACAGTGCATATGAGTAGAGCAAGGGCTTAGTGCATTCAGTCTCACGTCGCTTTCACGCGTCCACTTGGGACATTACGTCACTAAACACTCATAAATAATGAAATTTCATCCTCTTTTGGAACAAAAGTGGCTAACTTCTGTCAACCTCGTCTACAAGCAATGACAAAAATAAAGCAATTTCATTTGAATTAATTCATATCGATCCTGCAATTAAAAAAATCTATTTTAATAGAACAAAAATCGCGATAGTTAGGTGAATCGATATTTTCTCGTAGCCCTACTTCTTAAGGGCCTTTCACACAGGCCGCGGCATGCGCGGCGCTGGCCGCTGGGTTCAGCGTTGTTCTTCAGATACAACGTGATTTGCGCTGCGCTATGCCAGAGCAAAGTAGGCGGAGTTTTCAAAAACTTTAAAAGCAGGAGTTCTATACGTCAGTATAATATCGTTAGTTATTTTGATTGTTGTTCCTCCTTTTTACACTCATCCTCTAAATAAGTTGGGAAAATGTTTTCCGACACACACGTAGCCGTTCATCCATTTTGATTTCCATGCTTGTTTGGATGTCCCGTTTTCTATTGGCCGTGCTGGTAATCGTCACAGAGCGCAGCGGCAAAAGTTGAACTATTTTGAACTTTGACCGCGGCATGCACACGAGCACGTCAATGGTGCGCACCGCTGTGCTTGCGCTTTGGTCGACGCAGGAACAAAACGTTTTCACGCGGCGCAAGCCATTGAAATGAATGGGTTTCATAGCGCAGCACAGCGCATTCCGCGTCCTGTGTGAAAGGCCCATTAGTGTGTTGAATAGAGAGACATCTAAAACGTTCTGAGAGGTGGGTTCCGAGGACTGGAGTTGAGAAACACTCCTTTATAGGTTCGAGAACACAAAGAACGCTAGATGAGGTGGATCTTTATCTACAGTCCATTGTAGGAAACAAAACTTGCAAAGATTTTAAACCACTTGACACCGGTGAAGCAGTTATTTACCGTACATGCAGATTGGGAACGACTTCACATGAATTGCAATTAGCTGCAGTATGAAGTTTACAACGTAATTTTGGGAGGAGTGAACATCTACTCTTTCAAATAACTGCTGGAGCATACAGGCAGTCGATCACCTTGCTCTGGCATCAGCTGTTTTGGCATCCCTCCATCACCACCAACATAATTTAGGCATCTTGCTACTATACTCATCAAGATTCAAGCATTACTTAGTCCCACTGGGGGGTATATCTAAGCTCGAGTTGAAGCTGCTTCCTCGAGCCCATCCATTGCGGACAGCAAGCCAAATACACTTAACCTCATTAGCTTAAAGATTATATGGTCAAACGAACTTGTGAAATAGTATTTTAAAAAAGTATTGAAATATGGGGACACTTTTTTTTTAAAGGAGAGCCTGTGACCCAGTATTAATGAAAGGCTAAAATCCCCCCGCATTACCCAAAGCATCGAAATTATAATAGCACATGCATTTCCTCTAGAGATCGACCGATGTATCGGTTTACCAATATTTTTCCCGATATTTAAGCATTTTCCCATAATCGGGCATCGGTTTTGTAATATCGGATTCGCCGATAAACGGCGCCATCTTGTGGCCGTTTTGAGAATTCCGCCATTGCAGCCCGCGTCTGAGGAGATCAGTCAACAACTCTGAGCACAAGTAAAGTATTCATGGGTTTCAGTCACGTGACTTTTGTTGTGGCCGCCATCTTTAGGACCTTTGCGTTAAATCGCATGATCTCTCCCTGGTGATCGGAGAGATGTTGCACACTTAAATAGCACAGATGAAAAGCAACGGTATTTAAATAAAATAGATACTTTAGGTATAGATCCGTATTTACTATTAAACGACCTACTGACTCCACTAAAGTCTAGTAAAAACTTGCCAAATTTTACGTTTGCTGACATTTACATCTACCTCGTCCACACTCCCTCTCCATATCCCCACCACTTTTGAAACATCTCTCGCGGGAGTCGCGGCACGGATGTACCAGTACACATAAATAAAAGTCAAATAAGAGGTGATCTAGCACGCTGAAATGTGTTGTTTTTTAAATCAAGTGATCAAAGTGCTTGTTGACTCTGGATCAGTGGTGCAGATACAGTGTTCTCTCGTGACTCGCGCACACCGCACAGTCTTCACACACGGACGCGCGCTTTAATCCATTTCGGAGACTATTGGCTCCGGTGAGATCACAAAATAAAATGCACACAAATGTGTTCCTGACTGATATACAACCACTGATAAACATAATCGATTATTTTAATCAGGGTTTTTTAATAAAAAATGGTACGAGGGCGGATTAGAACCCAGAACCTCTGACACGCTTGGCAAAAGTTCCGCCACTGGACCATTAAAGTACATATGTAAAATAGTCGGATGTTGAATGTCATTAAACAACAAATTAAATTCAATGTACTATTTAAATTGATTGGTGGACATCGTATTGTTATTGTACAGGTATATCTGATTTATGATTTAATGTTGTATTAAATGCCCCCATGAAGAAAATGTTCTTGATAACAGGAAGGGTAAGTGGCACTCTGTTAATCAAGCAATATTAACGTTACACCAGTAATCGCTGAACTGAATTGCTAATAATGTCGGTAAAGCACATATCTCTTGTATTATCAGTGACGTTTGGATACCTTTATTTTCAATTCTCATTTATTTGTATAGCGCTTTTCACAATATTTCAAAGCAGCTTTTCAGAAAATGCGTGTCTACATTACAATTTAGAGTGTCGGAGTTATGCATTTCAGAAATGTATATAAATCATGCAGTTAGCTAATAATCTATTAATTTAAACAATGCATTAAGGCAGAAACAGTGAGCAGTAGTTTAGCATACTGAAGCAGGTAACGACAACATAATTCAGCCAAACGTATAACTAAGGTTACAATGTAATATAGATAGCGGTCTAGAATAGAGAATACGCGTTCCAATTGTAAACTACATGTTTTAATTTAGCAAGCTAACCTGTAATTTGCTAATTTTACTTTTATTTAAATTTCCAGGTCAACCTTTAATTTCTCAACATTTCTTTGTGATTTGCTCTTATCACAGTTTACAGCACAGCAGATAGACGGCATGTTGCAATTCGGTCCTACAAATGGCGGCCGCTCCAATGTGTGACGTCACATGAAATCTATGAATATGTTCTACTTGCTTTGCTTTAATTATTCAACTTTATTTAACATAACAGACATGCAGAAATAAGATTTAAGACATAAATGCCTGATATACTGGTAGTTTATTTATGCAGCTTGGTTAAAAAAAATTGAGACGAACTCATGGAGTCACGTAGCATAATCCGTCATGTCCTGCCCCAATAAAGACATAACTTTACATGAATTAAATGAAACAGACATGAATGAGTGCATGTTGAAAATAAAAGCCCTGAATTTAATTATCTATCTGTTGTATTTGCTCACCGTTAGTCTCGGAAAGAAAAGTTTGTTCATATTGCTGAGCACTCGGTTCGGTTGATGATCAGGAATGCTCAAGCACGGCCACTGAATGAAACTTTTGACAAGATTATCTTGTTTATACACCCTAGATTATATTATAATTCACTACATAGCAATTATTTCGCTAATACACATCTAAATATACCGCTTTGTGGAAATTAATTCTCTGCACGCGCGATCGCGGAAATTAATTATTTATTATCTGCACGCGCGATCGCGGTTGAGTAGCTTTAAGTTATAATAGTTCTTGTAAATGCATAGATAAACAGCACTTTGTCAGAAAGCATTTCATGATCTAGACCGACAAAAATATTATTAATTAATAACATAGTTGGAAAATGCAATGATGTAGGCTATGCTGTTTTGTTTGTTACTTTCCTGACGTTATATTCCAGCTATTATTATTCAGTGAATTAATATTACCCAGTGAATTATTCCTCACTCTTTAAACCTATTAAACAGCACATAAACCTTCTAAAACTGTTTAAAATGAATTACATTTCTGCAAAGATATGACTCCCCCTGTCAATTACTTTCTCCATATGAAAACATTAGACTTTTAACATTTATTTAGCCTATTGTTAACATTGTTGCTGCTGATGCTTATAAATTATTTGTATAATTTAGATATAAATTATATAATGTAATAATATAAAATGTTTTATTGTAATTTGAAGATTTAATTTAACATGAAACACTCATTTAATTTTCCCCCCAATATGTTAGAATAATTGTTTTGCTTTATTTTTTACCACATCAGAGCTTTTATTTTTAAACAAAGACAGTAGTGCACTTTATTTTTTGGACCCAGACCCCTCTATTTCTTTGTGTTTAAATATAAAGTTTTTTTTTTTTTTATGCAAGGAGGGAGTGATTGTTATAAATAAAGTGGTTTGTTCAGTTCATTTGTGTTGTAATAATTGTGTTAAAAACAGAAGTATAACAGTAAAAAAATATCGGTTCTGCATATCGGTTATCGGGCACATAAAAGGGCAAATAATCGGAATCGGTTAAAAAAATCAATATCGGTCGATCACTAATTTCCTCTAAACAATATTGCCAACAGACCATATCAATATCACCATACAACAGAGATTTACAAATATTAATTTAGCAGATGCTGTTCCTAAGAGCCAATAATAGAGATTCAATAGAGATATTCAACAATCAAAGAGAATATAATGATACCACACTCTCTGTTATACTGTGTTTTCTGGAAAAGTCACATAAATGTGACAAATTGTTTACATGTTTTACCAACTTGAACCCAACAAAGAAACACAAACACATCAAATCCTGCTGTTCTGGTGAGCATATCATGCCCAGGGGGTTAGACTGGAGCTTTTCTGGGCCAAATTTATAACACACTTTCCTAATATTCTACTCTTAGACAAAACAAAATACAAGTTAAGTATCATGCTTATCCCTCACT
This sequence comes from Semotilus atromaculatus, assembly GCA_031834385.1. Lineage (NCBI taxonomy): Eukaryota > Metazoa > Chordata > Actinopteri > Cypriniformes > Leuciscidae > Semotilus > Semotilus atromaculatus. Next base: position 23,008,012 of record JAULUF010000022.1, read on the forward strand.
CCTGAGGCAACAACTGCTGGGAAAGGTTTACGGGTTATCTAGAATATGACACTGCTACAGCATCAACCACACTTTGACCTCTATGAATCAATTGCATGAATGCATTTAGACATGCAGCTGATGCCAACCACATACAATTAAAGAGCTAGAGGATACACTGCAACAACTACAACCACTACAACCAGAGTTAAAGAGTGGTCACTATCACTGCTTGCAGAAATTTCAATAGGAATCTGTGCAATTAGGAGTCTAATGGACAAAGTACCCTGAGCAGATTGTGCTCGTGTTCAAGTTGGTCACACAAATTCGCCATCTTCACCAACAAAAAGATGTTTTGTTTGAAAGTGACTTATGTGTGAGCTGTGCTTCATACATAGCTACTCTATTGACAATAGACAATGGACCTTTTTTCAGCCAACAAAATTTTGCTTGTGACTGCACCTCTATTTGCTGTAAGAAGTCTGTGTTCCATCTGGTTTTTTAATCAAGCATGATCCAAACATTGATACCCACTAACGCAAGTGGAGAATTTCAAATAAAGCCAAAGCATTTCCTTACCTGCAGTTTGGTGGGGGGTCCAACATGATGTCAGCTAGCTCTTTCTGAATCCTGGAAGAAGACATGAAAGCTGTGAAACCTGTTGTCCGGGGAAAAAAAAAAACCTGCCTAAGACGACGTGACGGCGCCTTCAAATCCTTCATCTGGTCGGCTTTCGAAGGCAGCATAATTGTATCATTGGGTGCCTCTGCTATCCCACAATCCTGTCTGTGCAGTTCCATGGTTGATGAAAGGATAAAAATGGCATCTGATGACAGGCCTGTAACAACCTTTGACAATAATAAGATAAGGCCAAATTGTCCCCCCTGCTGCACACAATTATGCACCACTCCACGGCAAAAACGTTTTACAAGTTAATTTTTTTAGGATGATTAAAACATGAAAAATGTCATTTTGACATTGATGGTCTAACACCAGTCATTATCAAAATAGTTGAGGTTAATCAAATCAAAAGCTCCAAAGCCAAACAGGAGTTCCAGCACAACACTTGTTTTAATGGACAACTGTTTTATGATAGAAAGGTTATATGACAGACAGCAATATCCAGTCAAGCAAAGTACTAAGCTTGCAGTTTTAAATGAAAAATATTGGCTAAATTTTAAGTTAGTGGTGTTCAGACTCTGTCCTGGAGGGCCACTGTCCTGTAGAGTTTAGCTCCAACTTGCCTCATCACACCTGCCTGGATATTTCTATTATGGCTAGTAAGACCTTGACTATCTGGTTCTGGGGTGTTTAATTGGGGTAGAAGTTGAACTCTGCAGGACAATGGCCCTCTAGGAGCAGTATTGGACACCCCCGTTTTAAGCGATTTATATAGTTCATAACTAAGGGTAGGTTTACACAACAACGATATGCTTAAAACAAAGAAGTTTTTCCTTTGAGTTTTTGCGTACAGACGACACCATTGTCAAAACGATTCCCATTCACACAGACCCACGAAAACAACAAAAAATCCTGTATTCTGCTGCCAGAAGGAATATGAGGCATATGACGTCATCGTCTTCAGAGATGCACATTTTTTGTTGTTTACACAGAGACCGTTTTAAAAAACTTCCACTTTGAAACCTTTCAAAAGTTTGTTTTCAGGCACTCCAAATGCTGTTTTCGTGTAAATGACCGGCCAAAACACACAACATCACTGTCTGAATCCATCACTGACTACCTTTCACAACTGTCTTAATAACTTTGGGTATGTAAAATCTTTGAAGTGACTCCCTTGAGTCGCAGGAATTTGACTGGTCAGACTGAGATCACATTGCAAAACATCTAGCCTGTATCGGATTTTTATCACATTTGCCCACAGTCTGAATGTAGTCAAAGAGTGGGACACAGCCCAGATCTGACCTACACTCATGGGGTCTCCTCACCTCTTGGCACTGGTGGAGAGAAGTTTGGAGGTCTTGCTCATGTTGGCTTTGTTGTCTCTCTTTTTCCCAGGTGTGTCTTTCTCTTGCTGCTGATGGGTGGAGGAGGATGAAGAGGAGGATGAACTAGAGCTGGCTCGCGAGTCCTCATCCGACATCCCGATCTAACGAGAGAAACAAACATAGGTACACTTCATTGAGAAAAATGATGTACAAAAAACTGTGAATAGAACAGCGTATCTAAGATTTAACAATGTAACGATGCAATGGAGTGTAACAATGTATGACTGTGTAACCATGTATCAAGTGTTTCGACGCGGGTTTGACCTTTAACTCCACATCAAAAACACGACGCGATCCTGCGCGTGATTAGCCAACTCCTTGTTTCATCTCAGAATAACAGTAAAACCACCTCTAAAAGGTCAGACGTTAATCCGTCGTTTGTGTTTTATCCAACGCTGAATCTGATCGAACCGAATCCGTAGGCTACACATGCGATCAATGACACGAGATTAAACCGAAGGAAGTCAAGCACAAACACGCATCGATGTCGAGTTCACCAAACTCCAACTGCACCCCGTCCCACAAATCCGGTGAATATATGATAAAAACAGTAATTGTGTCGTCATAACTACTGGATCGTAGTTGCCTGAGCTCAATCGATGGGTAATTGTTTATGACCCTTACAACACAGACGAGAATAAAGGCACCATAACGCACCACCGACATAAACATGATAGAAATTTTAAATATATTGTAAGGTTTGAAGGGTTGTGTACCTCTCTTTGTGTCGGTGTGTGTCCGTGGACGCGCGTGTCTCTCAGAGCGGAAGTGCTGAGAGAGAGAGAGAGAGAGAGAGAGTCTCAAACACGTAATACCTTGAAGGGTTGGTGTCAACGGACAGTTAAAGGGCAATTGACATAATCTTTTCATAATGAATTCACTCCAACCTATTTTTTATTATTATTATTATTATTATTAATGTTTCACTTATTTTACATTACACGTGTACATTTATGTGTGTATTCTCTGTAAAGAACGTTGCATTTTTTTAAATGGTGCTATAATAGCACAATTGAAAAAATACAACTTGAGGCCTACTTTCCAGAGAACACACACATAAATATCTTTATTTATTATTAATAGCTTAATTATTGTAGTACTTATTGTTAGGCCTGTTGATCACATTGATTGTTTTATTTATTAGGCATTGGCTATTACTTGTTTATTTGACTTGTTGTTACTTTATAAAACTTAATTTACACAATACTTCTGCTGTACACTCAGGTGCAATAAATACTACCACACAATAATTAAGCTAATAAATAATAAATAAAGATATAAAATGATAAAAAAATAATGTATGGTGGAAATACATGAAAATAGTAATACCTAACTAGTTTACTGACTCAAAGGGAAAGCCTAGATCTCTATGGTTTGCACACAGACTCAAAACAATTTATGTATGCCATGCACAATCTTATTACAAACTCTTACATTATCAATTTGATAAAAGACTATTAAAAACTAAACCAAAAATATTAAAGTTACAGATGCTGTATAAAGGACATTGTAAAATCATTTAGTTGAACATCTATATTTGGAGAGATTAAACTGATGCTTATTTGAGTCAAGTCGTTTATACATGGCAGAACATATTAATAATTTCACAAGTAGGCTATATGAAATGCTTGTCACAATCAATATCATAATCACATGAACACATACAGTATAAGTTGCACAACAGCATGGGAACTTAGTGACACAGGAAGTTTTTATATTTGTGAAACTTTCTTTTTCCATAAAGTAAATAAAGTTATCTTTTTTCCAGTTTACTTTATTTGAAGTAATATGATATCTGTAGTGGATTGCATTTTCGAAAATTTCCCAAAACAGGTCATGTCAGAGGTTATCAACTGTTTCTGCTTTAGGATCCAAATCGTATATTACATCAAGTGACTGTTCAACACGTACAGTAGGCTACCACACTTGTTTATCATTCAACAATAAACAAAAATATAATTAAAATCTCAGTGTAGGCTATTCATATTACCAATGATGGCATAGGCCCAATGATTTGTACATTTTATATAAAGACACAGGAAGTGAATTACTTCCCTTTTAAAAAGATGATGAGCCTATTTAATAAAACAAATAAAACAACATAACTAACCATATAACATAATATGTTATATGGTTAGTTTTGTTGTTTTATTTGCTTTTGCCGCTGTTGACAACCATCAGAACAGACTTGCAATCCACTTTTGGCCTTTTAAAAATAGCTTATTTAGGGCCTTGTAACTGTACATAAATTTTTTTTTAAAAATCTGCCGCTCTGGTGTTATAAGATCTGAGGGTCACACTTGTGATATAATACTGGTAGAGTAAAAAGTGCGGGCAAGTTCCTTCCTTCTTCCAGGCAATGATCATGATCTCACCCACATAATGTGCCATTGTTTTATAGGAAACCCCCTATTATTCCATCTTAGATATTTGCAGAAACAAACACCCTCCTCACATTTGGAAAGGGGAAGGTGAGACGATCTACTTCCTGTCTGTCTGCTTTACAGACTCTCGATGTGGTGTTGCACACTGGATGCAGTGCAGGCTGAGTGCAGCGTGAGGTCGTGTGGCATACAGGGAAACAGCAGAGTGCAGCGAAAAATCTTTCTTAATGTCTTTTATTGATGTGGGCAGATAGTCTGACTGCTGCTTGCTAGCAGACAATCATTATGAGTTATACTCAACAACAGATGCCACATACACACTTTGAAGTCAATAAGAGATTCTTTACTTGCCATTTAAAATAGTTGTTTTGACTCAAGAAAGAGGGAATGAATTCATACATTGCTAATAGATGTTATAAAATCACTGGTTATGTTCACAATGGAATATTAGGTCTAACTGCAAACAGTGCAGTACTATAGACTTAATATTTCTAGACTTAATATTACTATAGACTTAAAGACACCCATAGTCTCTGAGTTCCTGCAAATGACAGGGAAACGTACAGTATTTTACTGTGCAGATTGGATTGGGAATGGCTGTGCAAAGAGAATAAATCAGAATTTCTCAGTTCTGTGAATAAAGGTTTCCTCTGCTTTCTTTTTTCCATTATTGCATTTTTACTAACAGGCAGTTTGGCAGAAATGACAGAGTGGAAAATGATGGGTCAGGATTTCAATTTTGTTTTATCATGTCGTTTGAAAATGTTATATTTTCTCTCTTCAAAACCGCAGGAGCCTTCAATCCTTCCACAGATAACTATCAAAATTCACACCACATTTTTTTTAATAGTCCGTATTTTTGTACCTTGTGCCAAATAAAATAACTTTTTTCCTCAAGTAACATTTGAACTATTCATCTTGACAAGGCAAGAGTAAACATAATAAAAACAAAACTACATTAATTGAGGCATGACTTTTTATTCCAACAAAACAAAATTATGTGGAATGTGATATTTTTGTTCTATAATAACCTACTGAAATGGTGATAAAAGAGAGATGCATTGTCTGTATATGATATCTGCAAATGAACAACAGGTTCCTTAACTGAATATTGTGCACGTTGGGATTTTCCAGCAATGGTGAGATTATGGACTATATACACATTACATACACAATTGTTGCTTTGCAACAACTGCATTTGTGGTAATGAGGATGGTTGTGTCATGAACATTCATAAAGCTACTCATAACAATAGCTTTGTGGTTTTGATGCCTGTCATATTGAAAGGTGGATGGAAAATATTAACAAGCCACAGAGCACTACTGACAAGACTATTAGTCTGGTTAAACGTGTGGTAAGCCATTCATTTATTGAAAGAAATCTTAGCCGTGGTAATACAGCTAATGTGAATAGGCTGAGAGCCCGGTCTCATGAAACTTCGTATCTATACCACGAATTAAATTTCTCGTGGCATTTATACGCTAAAAATAGTTTTTGCGTGTATGATACGCAGTTTTCACGTGCATATGATACGCACTTTATAGCGTGTAATACGCACACACTCCACACCCTAAGTTTACAGTGCGTAGCATATGCACGCAAAAATCATTTTTGGCGTATTAATGGTACGAGAAATTAAACTCGTGGTATAGATACGCACTTTCATGAGATCGTGTTGGAGCAGTAGCCTACTGAAAACAGTCAAACAGTACAAACACTTAGTAATTCGGTTGCTTACTAGAATATGAACAATGTATTTTCACATTGTGCATTTTACAATAAACGGTATTTTTTCAATTGGTTGCATTTTCTCTTTTTAAAAGGAAAAAACAGTAACAAATCAAAAGAAAAACAAAAAGCTTGTTACATGAAATGGTCACAAAAAACAGCCATCACATTTAACAACAAATTCGAGAAATAAGTTACATTTTGGACAAAAATAAAGCGATTTTTAGGACTTTTTGCATAGGTAAATAATTTGAAATTACAATTAAGCTCATACAAATACATTAATTCTCATTACACTAATGTATTTAGAACGTTCATTGAAATTACTTTTTGCACATTTGTTATTGATAATTAGAATTAAGTGTAAATGAGTTGTCACAAATGTCACAACAAGTGATAAAAATAGGCTTAATTTTCAATAAGTAACATACATTCCTCATTCATTCTTTTTGTAAAATTCACCCAAAAAGCTGACAGTTCCAGCTGGTAAGTTCATTCCAGCCATAGACGGGAGAGCTGATGAGAAATCTCAGTTAAAACACTGGTGGTAAGTGTAATTTAGTCATGCCTCCAAATACAATCGGGGATAAAACTTAAAAAATAAAAACCCAGAAGACCATTGTTTTTCGAAACCTTATAACAACTATTAACAAAATAAAAAGGAGTTGAAGGGAGGAGACAATAAGGGGGGTTGGGGTGATGGGGGTTTGGTCCACTGTTTGGTTCTCCTGTCGTGCTCCATGTCTGTTGGTCAGGTGTGTGGCGATGCACCAGACAGAGGATCAGCTGTAAGAAAATAAATAGTGAGAGGATTTAGTAGCAGTTTGGCCCCCCCTTCACACTCTGGTCTATCATGTTTTCCTATTTTAGAAACACTCCTAAAGTGAAGGACACATTAATACTGATGTTCTGAACTCTGCCGTTTCATTTATAAAGACTTGCGTACAATGAGCCTCAACGTGAAAGTACGACAGTTTCCAAAATGTACCTAGGAATAATTCATAAAAAGTATCTCTTTAAGTTTTAGAATATATGGCACTCGAGAGAAAAGGAAATCCAAATGTGCTCTTGGAAAACGTACGTGCGTTAGACATGGTCCAGATTCTGTATAAGGTGAATGAAGGGACAGTCTTATTTTCAGAAAATCATTATTAATATAAATTAATTTCAGTAAAGTCATTAACCCCTTAACGCCTGAATTTCTATAGCTGTATATAAAAAAAAAATTTATGTGTGTTTTTGCCTTTAAGTAGATGGTAAATAATGTTGAGATTATCCATTTCACTTTTGCACAACAAATAAATCGAAATGTTGTTATGTTGCAAATTTGCAACAGTGGGCATTCTGGTCAATTTGGTATGTTGCAAATTTGCAACAGCGGGCATAATGGTCAATAATAAGATAAAAAAAAACACAGTAAAATAACAGTGAAAAAACAATATTTTATTTATTTACCCTTTTTTTGTACTTATTTATATAAATCTGCAACAGCAGGTATTTAATAATAAGAATTATGACCACTTTCATGTCACCAACACAATATACACAAATATATTTTTCTGCGTGGTATTCAGTTGATCACAATTCCAGCTGGTTTTGGGGTAGGGATGGCAGTCTTAACCCCTTAACGCCCACTGTCATAAATATACGATAAACCGTTTGACTAAATCAACCAGCCGAGATAAACGTCTGCATTCCCCCAATGCCGGTTAGTGCATATTCGCTACGGACCTAGGAACCTTCGACAAGCACTTGTCGGGATACACCATGCTGGGATATGAATACAAAAGCTATTTATTTTTATGCAGATCCATAAGAACACAATAAGCAGGTGCGTATTTTTATCTTAGCACGATTTCCATTACACGAGAGTAGATGTTAAAACTTCATGCTGATTTGTACTCGGCTTTCGCCAAGATAAGCAACACTAAGACGTAGCTTTACAGTAAACTATGCTTCTCCATCCATTTACGCTTCTTTCCATATGAGGGTGTGACTCCCCTTCTGTCCGGCGTTAACGGCTGCAGTGTACTTGGCGCGTCAGCACACACGACGGCTGCAACTACAGTGTGGTCTCCCTAGTGGACCAACACGACAACCGTCTGGATTGAGCCGAGTAAGCACAACTTACCTATACACCTCAGGATCAAACTTTCCCGACTCATATCCATAACTTCGCGACCGGAGTAATCCTCGTGCGTATACAGGAAATAAGTCCGTCACTTTGCGGTCCCACTAGAAACAAGTGCTTGTCGAAGGTTCCTAGGTCCGTAGCGAATATGCGCTAACCGGCATTGGGGGAATGCAGACGTTGGCTGCGTTCGGAATCGCATACTCAATGAGTAGGTACTTAATTTCAATAAGTACTTACTTAACGAGCGCAAAAAGAGTAGGTACTTTATAGCCAAATCTCGTTGAGTATGAATGCGATCCGGACATCATCGCCATGTTGGCGTTATCATGTGACCTACGACGGGTTATCACAAGCGCAACAACTGATATGAGCGACAGGTTAAATTCATCTATCTGTAAATATCTTGATATTGATGAAAGTTGCTCATTTTGTGGTATTGTTGAAGAAACAGCTGCCCATTTATTTTGTGAATACATTTAGGGTTGATTTAAGCAGTTGTATCCTTATAACGATATCATTTTTTATTAAGAAACCCCCAAATCGTCATCTCTTGCATATGTTGTTATTTCTTTATTTTACACCCAAAAAGTTTCTCCTTCAAGTTTTCTTTTTCTTTATGAATTTACCTCTTAATTCATCCCTCAGACTTCTAACAAAACATTTTTTATGTATTATGAAGAACTATTTAAAGATATTAGTTTTTAGTTTAGTTTAGTTTAGTTTATTGAAGTTGCATCTCATATCATATTTACATACAATGCAAGAGCAAAAATCTTAGGTCTCCCCCCTCCCGACCAACAGCAGCTTAAGTGCCTATATCCATATATTAAAAACACACACACACACACACACACACACACACACACACACCAACAATAACAATGAATTTTAAAACTGTTCACAATGATTAAAACACGGTACATTACTGTGGCAAATAAATAAGGTCTATCTATTGTTAAGAAGCCTAATAGCTTGGTGAAAAAATGAGTCTCTAAGTCTGCAAGTTTTTGCTCTCAGACTGCAGTAGCGCTTGCCAGAGGGAAGCCGCTGGAAAAGGTTGCAGTTAGGGTGGCTGGGGTCCTTGACAATCCTCTGGGCCTTCTTCTTGCACCTCTCCTGATACAGGTCTGCTATAGGTGCAAGCTCACAGCCGCATATTTTCTGAGCAGTTTTGACCACTCTTTGTATTGCTCTGCGGCTGTTTGTAGTGCAGTTGCCATACCAGGAGGTGATGGCCCCTGTAAGGACACTCTCAATTGTGCCCCGATAGAAGGCACAGAGAACAATGGGGCTCATGCCAAATTTCCTCAGACGCCTAAGGTGGAACAGGCGTTGCTGGGCCTTCCCCACTATTCCTATAGTGTGTAGGTCCCAGGTGAGGTTATTGGTGATGTTGATCCCAAGGAACTTAAAACTGCTCACCCTTTCCACAGCATTCCCCTGAATCATCAAAGGAGTCAGTTCAGCTCTCTTCCTCTTCCTGAAGTCGACCACCAGCTCTTTCGTTTTTGCCACATTTAGTGACAAGTTGTTATCCTGACACCATTGTACCAGATTCTCCACTTCCTCCCTGTACAACGACTCGTCATCGCCTCTAATCAGGCCCACTACCGTGGTGTCATCAGCGTACTTGATAATGAGGTTTGACGAGTGTAATGGAGTGCAATCATATGTGTACAGTGAGTAAAGAAGAGGACTAAGCACACAGCCTTGGGGCGCTCCGGTACTCACAGTTAGAGGAGCAGAGGTAAAAGACCCCATCCTAACCACCTGACGGCGGTTGCTCAGGAAGTCCAAGATGAGATTGCAGAGGTTAGATGGAAAACCAAGACTGCTGAGTTTTTTGACCAGTCTAGAGGGGATTATTGTTTTAAATGCCGAACTATAGTCAATAAAAAGTAATCTGGCATAAGAATTTTCATTTTCCAGGTGCGTTAGTGTATTGTGGAGTACTGTAGATATAGCATCCTCTATGGATCTATTTTCTCGATAGGCAAACTGATGGTGATCCAAAGTTTTTGGGACAAGAGTGCTGATGTAATCTCTTATAAGCCGTTCAAAGCATTTGCTCACTATCGGAGTAAGGGCAACAGGCCGCCAATCATTTAGACACATGATTTTGGTTTTCTTGGGAATTGGCACTATTACAGAGGATTTAAAGCAAGAGGGAAATACAGAGAGAGACAGACAACGGTTGAAAATATCCACAAACACGCCTGCAAGCTGTGATGCGCAAGTTCTAATCACCCGGCCAGGAATCCCATCCGGCCCAGCAGCTTTTCGAATGTTCACTTGTTCAAACACACGTCGCACATCACCCTCTGTGATGTAGAATGTCCTTGGTGTGTTATTGGTGGTGTTTGCACTGCTGGCGGGACTACTCTGGGGGGTCATGTTGGTGGTTTCAAACCGGGCATAAAAAAGATTCAGCTCATCCGTCAGTGTAGGCAAGACATTAGTTGTACAACTAGGTCTTGCCTTGAGGTCCGATATGGAATGTATACCCTGCCATACCCTGCGTGAATCGTTTTCACTCAGCTGTTTCTCAATTTTTTCCATATATTGCCTCTTTGCCCGCTTAATTGCCTTGCGGAGGTTGTATTGAGCTATTTTCCTTATATTTAGCCTTGTTATTGTTCATATTATGATGTACACAAACCAACGATCTTTATGTTTTCTGTTTTGTCATTATGATTGTTCATTGTTAGATACAACTTTGGTATATTTCCATGATCTTGTAGGTAATAAGTTTATTAAGTGTAAATTATATATGAGCGACAGGTAGGCCTACACTACTTCAGAACATCAGTAACTCGACAGCACAACCTAGAACAGTTTTCCTCAGCGTTTGTAATGTCTGCACAAAGGAGACGTGCAGCTGCTCGAAGATCTCTCCTTTGGAGAAAACTGTTGATTTTATACTCGAAAAATGTAAGTAGGCTAACGCTCCTTAAAAATTAATATTACCTCAGAATGAATTGCATTATTAGCCCACCCCAAAACTTAAACAAAATAATAATATTAAATGCTGACCAATACTTAATTATATTACTTTTTTATATACTAAATATTATATAATTTAATAAAACAAGCAAAATGTAATTTGTTTTGTCATATGACTTATGCATGAATACACACTAAATGCAGTGAAACATCTCAATTGTCAGTCAAGCAATGAATTAATGCATACATTAATTCAATAATTATATTTTATATCCTGACAACAATAAGAAACATGAATAAATGAGTAAAATAACAAATAAAAGTAACCATCACAATAAACAAATGCATATACAAGACAACACATGAAATGAAGCTTTATTCAAACTGCAAGCATGTATTTACAGGCGGTGAACCGCACATACTGCCATCTCAACACAGCGGTTCCCATTCTGGGCTTTATCCTGATGCAGTCACCAGAGCTGAGCCGTGCCTTCGTGCCGGTGTTGTGCCGAATTTCGACCCCCGCCAAATTATTACCCGCCTAGCATTGGTATTTAGGATTAGTTGTGGGGAAGGGGCTAGGATTAGGGGTGGGGTTAGGATTAGATCAGTACCTGATTCTGACTTCAACGAGGGGGGTAATAATTTGGCAGGGGGTCGAAATTCGGCACAACGCCTGTGCTTGTTACTGCGCTTCACAATCTGAGGCAATAAGGGCAGATGGAGTGATGGAGCGTCTCATCCACGGCACCGTCTCCAGGATTCAGCTCTGGGCTCCTCATCCTCAGTGCTCACAGCCTCACACTAGTCTGCAGACATTTCAGATCCTACAAAAATGCACAAACATTATACAAAATTATTTACAGCACATTTGTCTAATGTCAACATTGTTGACAACAGTGAATTGTCCTGCAAAATAGCACACAATCATCACTCAGATGTCTTTTTCAAGTTGTGATTTGCTCATCTGCAATACTTATACAATATTTTCCTTACAGATGTAAGTAGACATTTTAAATAAGCGTGTTTAAGATGTATAGGGATCTTCGCCGTGACGTCACGATGCGCTCTGGTTGGCAAAAAGAAAAGTAATGGCTTGCTGCGCAGCGCAAACACAGAAGACAAATGGTTGTATCGTGCTGTGTGATCGGCTGTGTTAACAGGTTCGATAAGAGTAACCTTCAACCGCGTACCTAAGCAGCTTGAATCAAGAAGATAGCTGTGGATTTCTGCAATTAGGCGTCTAGAATAGGGTACACATTTAAACCCAGATATCACCATGATAATTACTGAGTTGATTACATCAAGACAAACAAAAAATGTATTACAAGTTTTTTTTAAATTGTTTGTTATTAACATTTGTTATTAACATTATTAACATTTGTTGTTAACAGTTATTAACATTATTAACATTTGTTGTTAACATAGACAAACGGTGCATAATCTAATTACGTATGTGCTAATTTGCATAAATACCCAAACAGATCTAAACATTGGGTATAGCCAGGTGAAAATGTCTTGTTGAATCTTGTTGACACCTTACAGTAAAATACTTAATGTTAAGGTCTGAACAGACCCCATTCAAGCTACCCATGAACATTAATACATGGAGGCTGGAAGAAGTACTTTAGAAACCAAACCAGCCTTTATTAATTTGTATTGCAGAGATGGGGTTTGGGGCTGAAACAAGACAAAAGGGTAAAATAAAAAGTGGCTGGATCAAAAAATCAAATTACGTACACAATGCACGACTAGAGAATTTCATCTTCATTCTCTTCACAGGCCATCTGTATTGAGTTTGGTTCTTTCTGCCAACCAGTTCGCGGCCACGCCCATATCGTGACGTCACATTTGACTCCGGCGAACATCCCTATATGGTTATGTAAATCCCCTTTAGAGACGTAACGTTACGTGTGCTGTCCTAAGTCAGTCTAATCTACATTTACCAACAGTGAGAGCAGCAATGATGGAGAATCTGTTATGCAATTAGACCAGAATATGCAAAATAATGTATGATTGCTTGTTTCCCCTACAGCTCAATGACCGTGCTCGTTTTAATGGAGTGAATATGAGCACTGAGCTTATGTACAGAGATGTCTGATATAAGTCACTATGAGATGCACCTGCTTCACTATCAGCACATTGGACATGCTCTGAAAAATATAATTACATCTACTGAATATTGAGTTGTGAGGCTTGAACTAATAAATCAACAGCATTGTAAACTAATGCTCACATGACCTATATTAAGTATGGGACAGCCTTGATGAGCATTTAGAAAATTCTATTAGTTGTAAGATCATGAAACGGACAATTCAATGGAACCTGCGACCATTGCTGGCTAATGATGCTTTTGGGAAACACACCCAAGAATGTTTGAGTTTGAACTTTAAATTTACATGGACATAAATGGACACCACAATGACTGTGACAGTAGGCAGGTCACAATATTACAAAAATTCTCTAAATTAACGACTCAAAACGGGACAGAGGCAACACCACCACTGCAATAAAGCAAATGAAAAATTATCCATTTCAGTCACGGTGCATGACAGTAAATTACCTTACCCTCAAGATCATGCACAATACAATCAAATGGTATGAAACTGCACTTAAGCTTTAGTACAAAAATCTAAAAAAAAGTTGGATTACCTTTATGATTACCTTAACTTAAGATCTGCCAAGTTAGTTTACAGTTAGGCTGTAACAATCAGACATATTAGGTGACTAACAATTGCTATACTCAATTCACTTAAGATTATCAACTGGTTTTTATACTAATAAAAAAGACCATTAATTTCTATACTCGAACAAAGAAAATTATGCCTGAAAGACACAAGCTAATTAAAATCACATATTAAATGGAGGTGCAATGAATTTCACAGATCACCAGTGGTCAATTTTGCACTCGAGTCAGTGAGAGACCACCAGAAAGAATTGTAGTGGATGGTTCACAGACAAGGCTTAAGCTAGTCCCAGAATAAATGCATGTTTGAGTTGTCTGAACTGAAAACAAGATGTACTGACATTTTTTAAAACATATCAGTGCCAATGTTTTGTCTCAAGATACACAACAGTATTTTTTTTTCTAAGGCATGTTTATAAAAGCTACTTAAATGCCCTAAGGCCTAATCACATCGTAATCTTACCCTTGTCTGTGAAACCGGACCTTAATGTTTTTAGATTTAAACCTCAGCAAAAATTTCTCGTTGAATAAGTTTAAAACACAGATTCAATCCTTTGTTCATCACTTAATGTAAACTGAACTCCTAAAACTTGCCAAATGTGATTGTTTTGTTAGGAAAACAGACTGAATAAGACTTCTCCAAAAATATATCTATATCAAATATTTAAATGGCGGAAAATTAAGATAAGTCAAGATAACGATTTTGCAACAAGAGGACCACCTATGGCTTAATCCAATTTAAGCCGGGCACACCCTTAACGACTGTAAGGCCGATTATGAATGTAATTCGATTACTCGCGACTGATCATGCCCAAACGAGCTGAGTCATAGCGTTCAGTCGGTGTTCAAAATCTGCTCCAACCGTTGGAAAGAGTCTGTAAGTGTGTTGAGTTCATTCTTAGCATTTACACTATTCGCTAAATCTACAGAAAAGCAGCATTTATTCAGAACGTCACTGCAGCTCAAATATGAGAGCAAAAAAACAACAACAATTGTAAGCAGTTTTATACATGAGCATTAAGCAACTGCATATATGCCCACACCTGTAACTGCCTTTTCTGTAGTCTAGGTCAAACAGGTGGAACTCCAACATACTGACAAACACTGGAGCTTCAGCCCATGACCAGCAAATCAGCTCTTTCCAACCAATTTTTAGACAAGTTAGTGTTTCACATGGTTGTGTATCTTACCAGGGTTACAGTCTGTGAGTAGAGAGCAGATGGACAGCAGCACTTTGGAGATGGTGAGTGCTGGACTCCAGTTGTCCTTCAGGATGTCCAGACAGATCACACCCTGACTGTTGATATTGATTCTCGTGCGAAACGACAACAGTTGACGTGAACAAAAATAAGACACTGTGTCCAATAATTAATGGTGAGAACCCATTCAAGACCTTATGAAAGCAATTCATTTTGAGAGAAGTGAAATATAGGCTACTGTGATGGTGAGGCATGGTTTTGAGGAAAGAAGCTCACCATAACAAACTAACTTAAAGCAGTATTTTTGTATTCTTTTTTGCATTGATGGACTCCTCAGAAACGAGAGCAAGAAGATCCAAACACAGTAAAAGTTTCAATTACCATAATCGCAAAAAACAAAGCACAAATTACAGGGCACAGAACTTAGAAAACCAACAAAATACACCACAGAAGAACAAAATCTGACTAATAAATACACATACACTAACAAGGGTAACGAGACACAATGAGCAATAAGGGAATCACAGGAAACAGGAACTGAACTAGACTACAAACTAAAAGTCCAACAAGGAGGCTGCGTTCAAAATCACATACTCACTGAGTAGGTACTTCATTTCTGTGGTCTCCGTCTCGCTCAAATCCAAAGCTGTTCTCATAACATTTACTAATAAACATTCACTTACAATGTCTCTTTTCTTTCATTTCTTTTCACAACATGCATCACAAATTACATACAACACATCTTAAACACACTCAATCAGGTAAATAGATATAATAAATGTAATAATAAATGCATATATAATAACATACTCTTTATGTACACATATATATTACTTAAAGCTGCTGTCCGCAACTTTTTTAAGTTAAAAATAATCCAAAATAATTATTTAAAAAAAAACATCTTCAGCCAGTGTTCAAATCTATCTGCTTGCCATAGCTAGATTCAAAACGGTTAGCTTGTAATAATGATTTTAATTCCAGTGGTACTGGTGGGTTTCCGCGGGAAATTCGAGCATGTCTTTGCGTCATTACGTCACATCCGTACACATAGTGAAGGTGTTTCGGCTCGCCGGCTATACTGCGCGTGAGGAGATGTAGATATGTATAGGCTTTTCTCGCAGCACTTTACATAATTCAAGATCCAAACAACAATCATCAGTGTCAACTGGAGATTCACCAGTTATGAAACCCAAAAGACTTCGTACTTCGGATTTAAGGTGGCTAGAGAAAGAGAAAGAAATTAACCGTCTCATGCGAACACAAGGATTTAAACATCGAAGGTGCGTGAACTGCGTGTTTTGAAGGGGTTCAAAACGGAAGAAGAGACGGCTTTTTCTGCTTAACAAGTAAGACATTTCAATAGTTCAATCGTGTAACAGTACCACTGTTTTCTTAATTCACACAGTTATGGAGTTTCCTTGTTGTGCCTTTCTCGTTTAGCTATTATGGAGAATATGAATTCTGAACTACACAGGTAATAAAACACATTAAATGCAATGTTAGTCACGCAATGCTGATGTTGTTAACATGAACAATTTGAGAACAAAGTAGGCTATAATTTGCACGGTTGCTGTAAATCGCGTTGATTAAATCTAACGATCGCTTAACATGTTGAATGCTTTTTCCCCCTTAGTTGATCAGAACAAAAATGGATGTTACTTTTTCAGAAGATATTTTCCGGTGAAAATTCTTGTTAGTCAAACTTTCAAAATGTGAATCTGTGATTCTGAATGACAGTATCCACACAGCGCGGTGATTGACAGCACTCGCCTCAAAACATTGTGTTCATCCGCGCTGTTTCATGCCGATTTACAACCCACGTAAAGTTGATAATTCCGCAAATAACTGCAATTGCAGATTTCGAACAGAGATGTGACAAAGAGGAAAAACTACGGACTGTAGCTTTAATACTTTGAAAATACATGAAAATAGGTCTCAATCTAACATCACAATGACATATGATCGTATAGTGGTAATAATGTTTGTTACAGTATGACATACCTGCAGTTTATTAAAGACAGGACAGGAATTAATACATCACACTCTCAGTTCTGTAGTCTCTGTTACCCCTTTTCCACCAGCAAGAACCAGGTGCTAGTTCAGAGCTAGTGCTAGAGCCGGTTCGGAGTTGGTTCGACTGACGAGCTTTCAAAGAACCAGTTTGCCTTTCCACAGGCCAGAGAGCCACCACAGAGCCAGGTCTTAGGTCACTGTATACATCTCATGTTGCCCAGCAACGCTAGCGCGGCAGCGCCAAACACAAACACACCAGGCTTGTTCGAGATGCATGGCTTCTCGCCAAGGGGGTAATCCATCGACCGGAAGTTGAAGCCGGCCGCGTGCCGCCATCTTGAAGCAGAACTTCACTTGCGTTAGCATTCCCATTGACTCCCATTCATTTTGGCATCACTTTGACAGCGAATAACTTTACATCCGAGGCGTTTAAAGACTCCATTTGTCCATTATTTATTTGTAAAGACACACGACAATGTAAAAAGGGCTCCATTACCTTCTATGTTACATTATGGCGTCATAACCACTCGACACTCTGTCGCACAGTACAGAAATTACCGTACACACAGGAGGAGAAGCTCGCAGGCAATCAATGCATTAACTTAATATGGCGTACTGGCGTAACATTTTAAAATAAATACTATGCAAAATACTTACTCCTGCTCACTCACGCCAAAGAACTCTTTGCTCAAGCTCGCCGTCTCTGCAAGATTAACGTTGGCAGTTTTCACGCACAGCTACTAGAAGATTTACATCCGTCGGACAGGTTGCTCACGTCATCAAGCTTAGTTTGAGTCGGTTTGAGTCTGCGCGTCAGGAACGGAAGTGCTAGAAAATCACTAAAAATGGGCTTCAATTGTCTCAACGGAGTTCCAATGAGATGGCTCTGTCCACTTCTTATACGGTCTATGCTTCTCGCAGACCGATTGGCGCATGACATCAAAGAACTGCAAAAGCGACCCAAAAGCACAAGGAGTCGTATGCTCTCCACACACTCCCGCATATCCGATCGATCCGCGCCGCTCCGATGCATCTCGAACAACCCTTCTATCAACAATGGCGGCCGTTGCGTTACTATTGATGCTCATGGCTTTGCGAACCTAACGTACATCGGCGTCCAAACACGGCGAATACAACGTGTTCGTGCAGCTTGCCATAACTTGCATAAACGGAGATTACAATCGAGCTGGTATTAGCTCGATTAGCTGCTAATTCAAAAATGGCGGTCACAAGATTCTGTTCATCTTGTTGGCCACGGTAACCCCGCCCCCAGCCGCTGACGTAAGTGGTTCTTACTTCTAGACTGAGTAGTATGGATATAGATATCTATGAGTATGAAGCTGCAGACTCGGAGCCTGCATCTACAGTTCCGCACCAGTGTTGCCAGATTGGAAATATCAAAGTATCGTACCAGAAGCTGAAAATTATTGTATTTGGAAGAAAATTATCGTACACGAGAAGCACTATAATTACAATGACCTCCGATTGAAGTGTCACAAAATTCTGAAATTATCGTACATTATGGGATTTTTCCATTATTGATCGTACATCGTACAGAGGTCAAAATTATCGTACAAATACGATAATTATCGTACGTCTGGCAACACTGTTCCGCACTCAGAGTCCCGCATTCTCAGACCCCTCGTTTTTCGAGACAGTGCCTCCTATCAAACTGGATCGGATAAACATGTGAAGAACTTAAGCCGAAACGTGAGTATCGTCAATTTTATTTAGCGAATCATACTCATTCGTTTTTTTTATCAAACTACTTTATAGCTCATCGATACACCAACATATGAATAGTCCATTTAATATTTGTAAAGATAGTTTGTAACAAAATTTAAGCCGTTAAAGGAACACTCCGACTTTTTGGGACTTTAGCCTATTCACCTTATCCCCCAGAGTTAGATAAGTCCATACATACCTTTTTCATCTCCGTGCGTGCTATAAGTCTGTTTGAGGCACCCACCGCTAGCCTAGCTTAGCACAAAGACTGGATGTAAATGGTTACAGCTAGCATACTAATCCAAATAAGTGACAAAATAACGCAAACATTTTCCTATTTACATGTTGTGATTTGTATAGTCACAGAGTGTACAAAAAACAAAGTCACATGAGACACAGACATATTTTAACCGTATAAATACTGGGAACTATATTCTCTGAAGGCGAAGCACTGCTACTTGGGCGGAGTGATAACCGCAGCACCTGAGACGCCCCGTGGTGAGGAGCAGAGAGTGCGTCTCAGGTGCTGCGGTTATCACTCCAAAGAACAGCATTGATCTGAAATGGAAAGCTTTTGTAACATTAATCACTACCAATCAAAAGTTTGGGGTCAGTAAAAATTTATTTTTTATTTTTGGGGGAAAGAAATTAGAAAATACTTTTATTCATCAAGGATGAGTTAAATTGATCAAAAGTTATACAGTAAAGACATTTATAATGTTAGAAAAGATTATATTTTAAATAAATGCTGTTCTTTTGAACTTTCTATTAATCAAAGAATCCTGAAATAAAAATGTAAAAAACTGTTTTCAACATGGATAATAATCATAAATGTTTCTTGAGCATCATATTATAATAATTTCATATTATAATAATTAAAAAAATGTGACATTGAAGACTGGAGTAATGATGCTGTAAATTCAGCTTTGATCACAGGAATAAATTACACTTCACTATATTTTCACATAGAAAACCGCTGTTTTAAATTGTAATAATATTTCACATTACTGGGTTTTTTTTTATTTTATTTTTTTTTATCAAATAATTGCAGCCTTGGTGAGCAGAAGAGACTTCTTTTAAAAACATAAAAAATCTTACCGATCTTAAACTTTTGACCGGTAGTGTATATACTACTATTTTTTAGAAGATAGTTCAATCTGTAACTGTATCCCTTCCATCAGTAATTTTCTTTCAATTACATCTACTGGGTAATTTGTTAGTCAGAGAACAGTGAGTTTTTTTGGCACATGCATTAAGCAGGGAACGCAAATATTTATTTGGATAACTTTAAATAAAACGAGACCGTAATATTGTGTAACCGTGCTACTCTCTAAATATGAGCTAACACTATGCTAGGTTCGGAAGGAGCTGAGTGAAATAAACTGTACCCACAAAAGGAAGTATTAGGCCAGATAAGTTGTAAACAGTAACTTTTACTCACATTACGTTGCAAGTAACAATTGAAACACAATTACATAGCATACATGAAAAATAAAAAATGGGCCCTTTGAAAATAAATGAGTCTTTGGTCTTTTCTTTTTGTTGTCGGTAAAGTCTGTCTGTTCGTGATCACTTTCTATATTAGTCAATCCACTGTCAGTTCTCTGTTAAAGTATGTGTCACCAGTTATGTGACAGTTTCCTTGTTTAGGAAGAAAGTTGGCACTTTTGGATGAAGTGTGCGTACCAGCTCAGGCGACTGATACGTTCCTACCACCAAGGGAAGTGTTCGATGAGTTGGTCTGCATCTCTTCAAGATCACACTGGGAGGCTCGCCATCGATACAAAGGAATCTTCCAAGTAGTTCTCTCTCTGTCCATAAGACCCGACCTATTTTTTGCAAACAGGTTTTTAAAATGATGTTTTATATATCTATATGTTGTACAACAATCATACTAAAGCATAACAACCATGTAACATTTAATCATCACATGCTGCATAATACTCAATGATCACATGTTCAGGCTTATTTATTACACTTCAGTTCAAATTTCAAATCTCAGCTCAATATCTAGATATATCTACAGTAACCAGCATATAACATGCCAAACCTTGTACTTATTCAATAACAGTTGATAATAAATCAACAGAAATAACATCAAAATACTCTTATCCCGGTATTAGGAAAACTGTAGGCAGTACAGGCTCTACATAAGTTAAGTTGCAACACATAACTGTAGTTGCAATGCTAATACTCTCATTAGAGTACAAAAACATCAAAAACACGTTTTATCTACTCACAGCAGAATTTAAACATTAAGGTTTAACATTTTCACACACAACAATAAAATAAAATGATATCATAGAAAACCATAGTATTTTTTCCATAACCTTAGCTTCTCCCTAAAACAGAGCAAATGAACATAAATGCAGCTGTGCTTAAGTAACTTAAATATCCTCTTACTATTTCAGTTCTAATTAAAGTTAAACTTTAGGCTATATCACTGTCAGAAATCAATTTCTACGGCGCCAGGCCGTAAACACCCCCTTAACTCTTGATACAATATTAGCGTCATATAGTTCACTAGCTTACCGAGACAAAATCGGGATTTTTTTCCAAACTCCCGGTTGCTCCTCCTTATACTGTCTTCTGTGTTTCTTCTTTAGCTTGCTAATACACTCACTTTTATCACTCTGTTAACTTTAAATCTGTTAATTTCCTCTTTTCTCCCGTCGCCATCAAGTTTGTTCGTCGTCTCTTCCTTTCTCACATACACACGCGCTGGTTCTCTCCGGGTCACGCAGTTGCGTCGTGACCTGTCAATCATGTTCAGCTAGGGGAGGAACTTTCGCTCCTGATTGGCTAATTTCCCTAAAGGTGTATTACGCTATTTTAATACATTAAGTTCTTTTAACCCTGTGGGTTACACCTGCATCCTAGTGTTTTCAAT
Source organism: Semotilus atromaculatus (assembly GCA_031834385.1). NCBI lineage: Eukaryota > Metazoa > Chordata > Actinopteri > Cypriniformes > Leuciscidae > Semotilus > Semotilus atromaculatus. Next base: position 23,029,699 of record JAULUF010000022.1, read on the forward strand.
GGCATTTGGATAAGGTGTTATACGAGAAGTCTGCGAACGCGGGACTCTGTGTGCGGGTGTTATACGATCTTCTGAACAGCAGGAGGCGCTGTCTCGAAAAACGAGGGGTCTGAGAATGCGGGACTCTCGGTGCGGGACTGTAGATCAGTGTTGCCAAGTCCGCTTATGGACCTTATTCAGACCAGCGCCATGACAGGTATGAAAGTGAGGCTGTGAGGGATAGACTTACTGTGTTTTCAATGGGATCCGCTGTAAAAAGCTGTATAAAGCTCCTAGATCACTTATAATTTTAACCGGATCATATTGTCTGGATTATTTGGTTTACTGGAATTTCTCAGAAACATATTTTTGCATGGTTTCGTCAGCAGAACAATCCACAAACACATTTAATAGCAGTACAACCCACTGAAGAGATGGAGGTCTATCCCTCACAGCCTCGCTTTCATTCCTGTTAAAAATCAAAGATGGCGCTGCTGTGAATAAGGTCTATTATAAGCGACTTTGGGCTTGTTTTTCTGTAAATTCGCTTACAAATATTGGTAGTCGCGGGTCGCGTTTTTTTTGGGCTTGTTTCTAAAGTGTAGTAGCTTATTTGGGCTTGTTCCCAGCTCCAAAATAAGTTGTCAATCAGATATTTTCTATATGTTATTTAGATTACACGTAGGAGTTTGTCTTGCCTGTTCCCTCTGTCCCTCCCCTTTCCCCATACACACAAGCCGTTTCTCAATGTCAAGGAAGGATCCTCGGAAGCCGGAATTTCGAGGATGCCACGTCATCGACATCCGTCGAAGGACTGTTCCAATGCCGAGGATCCTCAGAATTTCAACCAAGGACTGAGTCCTTCATTCGGAAAATATCCCATAGACAGGAAAGGATGCATATGTGTAGCCTTCGCGCTCTCAAATCGCCCACAATCCTATGCGCGCAGCTTTGCTATCTTGTTCAAAAAATAAAAGACGTTAGCTGAGTCGGAGCATATGCTTTCAAATGTAAATAAATTTACGTTACCATACATTTGTTATAACCGTCATATAAGTAAAGTTTAACGTTTAAATGCCAGTAGATTTACTATCATATTGATATTACAAATTACGTTATTGATGGCTGAACCGGACCTGTAATTTTAACAATTGTTAGCTTGGTTGCTGTCACCGGTATTCCTTTTATAAATAATTAGTTTAACGTTAATATTATACCATTCACAGCTTTATTCATAGCTTTCTCGTCTTTTTTATCAGGGACCAAGGAACAAACGGAGACATTCATACGAAAAAAAAAGTCAATTAAATTGAACTGGTTTTGTCTTTGCTTTATTATTTAATATAGCCTAAACGTCCGGTCATGATTTATTTAATATAAACGTCCGGTCAAATTTATATTTAATATATAAACTGTATATCCATTTTTTTAAACCTTGTTCTTTAGACTACAATAGAAAAAAAAAACTTGGTAACAACTAGCATGTGAAGCCTAAAACAATGTATTGAACAATATCTTCACCCTTATTTACAACGTTTTGTGATTAAGTTAGGTATTCCAAGCTCTACAAAAAGCGGACCTTTTCATTGACGCAATGACGTGCACTTGCTAGCCTGTTCCATTTACGTGTTCTCCGAATGCTAAAGAGGAGCCTCGCCTAGCCTCTGAAGGAAATGACTTGGAAGGACGCGTCCTGCCAAGGAAGTATCCTTGACATTGAGAAACACCTACAGACAGCAGACAGAGTTTTTTCGCACCCATCTTGCTTCTAATTGGCTCTGACTCAGATGGCAATGAGTACTAGCCAATCGGAGGCAGAGCAGGGCAATCTGTTTTTTTTTTCTGGTTAGGAAAACGTCAGTGAGTGACGTTTGGTTTAAATGAAAATATGCGCGAGTCGCGACTGATGGTGACTGGACTGTAGGAGAGTTTTTTAAACAAATGCCCGGGACAAAGTGGACGAAATACGGGAAGAAATATAACAAAGGCTGGGAGAAAGAGAAAGGAGTAAAAGAATGGATTCAACCCGTCGTGGGGGACGACTCAAAAGCACTGTGCAGAGTATGTAAGTGTGAAATACGTGCACACCATGCGGACCTCGTAGCACAGAAAAACATAAAAAAAAACATTAAAAAAATGCAGCACCGTTCTCCTCAATGAGGCTTACGGACATTGGGTTCACGGTCTCCAAACAGAACGAGTCAAGACAGAGAGTGGAAATGAAGGTAGCCACCTATGTAGCTTGTCACACATCCATTAAATCAGTCGATCACCTTGGGGAGCTAATTTGCTCAACTTGTGACAAAGACATCAAAATGCACCGGACAAAATGCACGGTATTAATTAACCATGCCATTGCTCCGTGTATGTTCACAGAACTTCAGAGGGATATTGGAGGTGCTGAATACTCCCTTGTTATTGATGAAAGCACAGACATATCATCTGTCAAGCAACTGTGTGTGGTAATCCGCTACTTCAGTATGACACTGAACAAAGTTGTGTCCACCTTTTTGGGTTTGATAAACTTGGAGGGTGAAACAGCAGAGGCTATTGCCTCCACTCTGACCCGTTTTCTACAGAGTATTGGACTGGACATCAAAAAGTGCATTGGATTGGGTACAGATGGCTGCAGTGTCATGGTAGGGAAGAGGAATTCAGTTTACACTCACCTTCTCCAGAAAAACCCAAATCTCCAGCTGCTCAAGTGCGTGTGCCATTCCATACAGCTGTGTGTAAGCAAGGCAGTGGAGACCCTCCCACGCAACCTTGAATACTTGGTCTCTCATTCTCACAACTGGTTTTCCCACAGTGCTCTTCGCCGCCGTGAGTATGCAAAGATCTACAGCCTCATCAATTCTGGTGAAATCCCTTTGATGCTTGTACAGATATCAGGTACACGGTGGCTTTCCATTCATGATTGCTGTTTACTCATACTCAATCAGTGGAGTGAACTGAAGCTTCACTTTCAGCTAGCCAAAGACCACCAGAGATGTTATGATGCTGAAATCCTGCACCAGATGTACAGTGATCCTGTTAACAAACTGTACCTGCTGTTTTTAATGCCTTTTCTACAAGAATTCAACAGGATCAACAAGCTGTTCCAGCAGGACAGAGGCAATCCGTTCAAAATGTTGGAGTGTCTTCTTCTTTTCTTTCGCTCCCTCATCTCCAGAGTGGTGAGACCTGGAATGATCCCCACATCAGATGAACAACTGCTTGCAGTCGACATAACAGACCCCAGTGTTTTGTTACCTGTGGGTGCAGTCAATTATGGGGTCACCTTCATGATGGCATTGGATGAGGCAAGAATGGAGACCACGGCTGAGAGAAATATGAAGAGCAGGTGCCGTGACTTCTTGGTGGAAGCGGGCAGACAAGTGCAACAGAGACTCCCAGCTAACATCCAGATATGGAAATCTATGACTGTGTTCAGTCCGACTATCATCCTGTCACAAACAAAACCACAGCTCAGCTCAGTCTCAATGCTGAAGATCTACTCTGGTGATCTTGCAGCTCTTGAAACACAGTATCAGGCTGTTGCATATCTCCCATGGACAAAACAAGGAGGACAGCCAGGCAGAGGCCTTTTGGGTTGAAGTGCTCAATTACACAGTGTAGATGCAGGCTTCGAGTCTGCAGCTTCATAATGTTGTCTAGACCAGCAATGATTTGGTGCTACTTAAGAACCACATTACTGGTTCGGAGCTGGTGCTTTGGTGGTCGAAAACCAAGAACCGATTTGAAACTAGGCTCTGGCTCCGAACCAGCACCAGCTCTGCCTTGGTGGGAAAAGGGGTATGTGAGAAGTGCGAAAAGATACAACAAAAAATGAACCCCTGGCCTGCCCCCATTAACACCGTAACTGCATCTGCATCACTATTTCAAGTACACACTAAGGCCCAATCCCAATTCTACCCCTTACCCCTTTGCCTTCCCCTACCCCTAACCCTTCGCCTTCCCCTTGACTCTTGAAACAGAGTGGCAAGGTGTAGGGGTGAAAATATTCCCCTAAGAAATGGGACACCACTACGCCTCCTTTAGACGTCATTATAAGTCGTCGCTAGCGCCTACGTCACAGGAGATGCGCCGATGTTTATCACAACTTCCAATGCGTTCATAGCAGATGTAAGGTAAATTATAAGCCAATTCCCTTCAGCAATTACATTCACAAGTTGTCAGACATGAAAATATGTTGCGGGACTATCGTTAGCAAACTATAGTGATTTTAGCGATTTTTTTTTACAAACGTTTTTGTGAAGAAACTGACCGTAAATATGAACACAATATTGAATGTAACATAAAGCAAATCATTATTTGTCGTTAAAAATATTTATTAAAGCCAAAAATACATTTATGGGTCTCCTTTTTCGCTTGGGCAGCCATTTTGCGTCTGTAGCCGGTGTATGCAGTGACACTTCTCATACCCCTTCGTTTGAAGTGTGGTCCCGAAAAATCTTCGTTTGAAGGGCTATCTCCTCCACTCATAAATGTTGTCTCCTTTAGGGCTGGCACTGAAAATAAAGCACAACCAGTTCAATGCAGAAAAGAGGAACTGGGCTCAAACATTGGACTGATTCAAAAAAGATGCAGATTATGCAGTCCTCTTTAGTGTGACATAGTCTTTGAATATGAACTAAAAATGTGTGTTTGTGGTGCAAACTGCCAGGCACTACCATGTGTGGTAATGGGCAATTATGGAATAGCATTACTGAGCCAGAATATTTGGCTACCAAGAGATTGCTGGAACTGAGGACAGCTATTTAGCCTCATATCTGAATTTAGTTCTTGTCAAAAAGCCTGAAGCCGGAAAGCTGATAGAATTTCTATCATAATTTGATAATTGGAATCAATCCCAATGGGACTTTTAACTGCAGTGCAGTGCACAGATGTATACTATGATATGTCTGTGCATATGTGAGCAACACAATCTGGGTTTACACATTTGTTTCTTGTTAATGCTGATATGAAGATACAACGTGGAACAACTTTGAGGTCTCATTAAAGCAAAGATTTACACATAAAACTCAAAGTGTAAATGCATTTACAAATAGATTTATTTAGTGCTAGCGTCTGCCAATGACATAGTTTTCTGTTTGACCAGAGGATCAATAGTGTGTGCCTCAGCAATCACCATGCCCACAAAACAAGGTATTTCCTATGGCGATCATAAATGCCAATAACACAACACGAAACAAACAAGAGATCAACTGGGAGTCTGTTCACAAGCAATCTCTTCTCCAGAGATAATCCTGTCCACAGACACAGAAAAAATAATAAAAATAAAGGGAGAAAAAAACAGGAACCATTAGCAGCAGCCACTGTGTTCAGAGACTTTGGCTTCCTCTGCTTCAATGTGTGTGCAGACAGGAAGTGTGAGAGAGGATTTCCTTGACATCATGAGTTGTTCTATTTCAGTGCATAAATACTTTTTCGCAAAAAATGTATTTGTCCTCCTCCAAATGTTAGGTTTTGGTTTAAATTTGCATAATTTTCACGATTTTTATTGAAGAAAACAAATATTGACTCACTGACAACCCAAAATTATCACAGTATTTGACTTTGCAGGTCAAGATACACAAGAAATGAACAGATTTGTACAAGTCAGCATAAGTCTGGAAATTACCCACAACCCCTGGCAGAAAAAAAATATTTTCAATTATTTGTGGCTTTGCCAAAAGACTCTTTTGTTTTTTCTCTTCTATGAGCAAAAGTTTTACAAGTGAGTAGAAATGGAGCTCCATGACCCTGGTGTACATCCTCTGACCTTTCCATAAGCTCAAACTAATTGTAACAACTCTCCATTGGTTCAGGTAATGTTGCCTAGCAACCTCTCCCAAGGGGATGAAAAATATCTGATTTACTGCAGGGGAGTATTTGCATGGTAACAACACCAATCCCGTCACGACAAGATGGGAATTATGGTGCTGTTTGGAATGACAGAGGATGAATGGACCAGCAGTACTATTTGATACTGAGAAAGACATATAAGCCAAAAGACTGGACCAGCTTAACAACTTAACAACACTGTCAATATTAAAATTGATTCATAAAGAAATCACCAACTAGGATTACATGATTCTTGGAGCAATGATCAATTATATGATATTTGAACTCAGAAAGCCCCCTTCGACGAATTACAAACAAACTTAATTAAGGCAAGAGATTTTCTGCATAGCTATGATATATTTCCTTTCATATCGCTCGGCACAACTCTTCTTTGCGCATATTAACATTAATTAAACTCAAATTAATATTTCTTGTAATTATTTTAATTAATTAAACTCAAATGAATATTTCTTGTAATTATTTTAATTAATTAAACTCAAATTAATATTTCTTGTAATTATTTTTTATGGAATGTACTATTTTTGTAATTAACTTATTTAAGGAGCTGTGCAATCTCTGCAAGTGCTGTGTGAAAGCAACACAATTATTAAATTTATATAGTTTAAATAGTTTTTTTATAATATAATAATAATAATAATAATAATACATATAAATCATTTATAAAAAATAATAGTGATCAATTTTGTATTTAAAATAGTTTTACTATCTTTTAAAAACTGGGGGAGAGAGTTTATTGTGTCCGAGATGTGTCACTTTGCTCACAACTGATTGGCAATTTCGGTTAGAGATCTCTTACCTAGAACATAACCTGCCCTGGACCACCGCTAAAAGCTGAGCCACTTTCATAGTGCCTAAAACCCAGGGTTGGCACAAATTAAATTGAAACATACCTGGCTATCCACCTAAACTGACTTCATAGTATGAGCCCCAGAAAAAAAACTATTTAAATCAATAATTTAATTAATTTAATTTAAAACTATGTGCATTTTTAGATCACTTAAAATGTCCCTACAATGACATATAAATGTCCCTCCCGTCTCTCAGCCCAGACCTGAAAGTGACTTCCGTCGCCGCTCACGTTCGGCCAACAGGAAGCAACCGCCCGAGCGACGGGGACCTCGGCCCAAGATTGTGCTGAACCCGGAGCCTCGTAAGTCTTCCTAGCTATAGGAAGAAAAAGAGAGAGTGCGTGTCTCGCAGAAGCCGGACCACTCTCTCCAAAACGTGTAAAACATTACCCAGTCCCCTTACAGGCGGCTGGAAATGTCTGTATAGCAGCCAATGGGCCAGCCGCAGAGCTCGCTCACCTGCAAACAAACGCCGTTTTAACGGCGACACACAGAAATCACATAAAGAGTCATTTTCTGCCTGTGTCACTAAGGGGTCACGTGTCCACACTAAAGTGCGCATTCCCACATATCAAAACTGTCAAAGCAGTGCCAAATGCTTCCCCAGCTCAAGCTGGACGGCCCTCAAATGTAGATCGTGTGCCCACTGTCATGTATGCACCACTACACACAAGCACTGTTCCCACAGTTATAAACACTTCCCCAGTAAAAGCGGGAAATTCTATCAAAGTAGCGCGCGTGCCTGCTGTCATGCACGCACCCCTACTCGCAAACACTGTATATATGGCCAGAAACCCCCCGCCACAAGCGGGAAGTTTTATGAAAGTGGCGCGCGTGCCTACCACAGTCTATGCACCCCCACCCATAAGCACTATACATGCAGTATTAAACATTGCTCAAGCTCATGCTGCGAGCATTACGAACATAGCGTACGTGCCTGTAATCTCACACGCACCTCCGCACTCGGCACTCAACAAAGCTGCTCAGCGCGCGCCCGCGCCTCTGAGAGCTGTAAGCTCAGTGTTAGCACAAGGCGATTCGCCGGCTGGGGCCATACGTCACTGCGACACGCCCCCAGTCAGCATTCAGCCCATATCTGTGCGAGCGAAAGCTTGGGAAAATATCCCCGATATGCCGAAATGGGTTTTGAACATAATAAAACACGGTTACTCGCTTCAATTCGCTCGCAGACCGCCCCGCTTCTCAGCGGTGGTCGAGACGAAAGTGAGAAAAGATGTTTCACATGTTCTACGAACCGAGGTGCTCAAACTGATAGAGAAGGGCGCTATAGAAACTGTTCCTCCCTCTATGAGCGAGGCGGGTTTTTACAGCCGCTATTTTCTCGTCCCGAAGAAGGATGGTGGCCTCCGCCCCATCCTAGATCTCAGGCATCTGAACAAAGCTCTAATGATTTGCTCGTTCAGAATGTTAACAACCAAACATATACTCGCGCAAGTTCGCCCGGGGGATTGGTTTCTATCAGTGGATCTGAAAGACGCTTACTTTCACATTCCAATAGCGCCTCATCACAGGCCGTTTCTGAGATTCGCTTTCGAGGGACAGTCATACCAGTACACAGTACTACCATTCGGCCTATCATTGGCCCCCCGTACATTCACGAAATGTATGGATGCAGCACTTTCCCCCCTGAGACAACGGGGAGTGCGAATTCTGAATTATCTCGACAATTGGCTAATCCTGGCACAGTCAGAGAATCAGTTAATGACACACAGGTCTTGGATTATCAGCCATCTAGAATGCCTGGGTCTGAGAATCAATTTTGCAAAGAGCATGCTATCCCCCAGCCAGAATATCTCTTTTCTGGGAATAGTGCTAGACTCAGTGCGGATGACGGCGCGCCTCTCACCAGAGCGCGCGCTCACCATTCGGCGCCTTGCAGCATCGTTCAGAACGGGCGCGCGCGCCCCCGTCAAGCGATTCCAAAGGATGCTCGGTCTCATGGCCTCGGCATCAGCTGTACTCCAGCTAGGTTTGTTGCACATGCGTCCTCTCCAACGCTGGCTCAAGAGCCGTGTCCCCACTCACTCGTGGCGTCCGGGCCACTTTTTAATCAGAGTGAATCACGGCTGCATAAAAGCCCTGGCGCCCTGGAAAAATGTCGACTGGTATCAGTCCGGTGTGAGTTTGGGTGTGATCACGAGGAGAAAAATGATCACGACAGATGCCTCCAAAATAGGTTGGGGGGCCCTTTACGAGGGCAGGCCTGTCTCCGGCTTGTGGTCAAACCCGGAGAAGCGCGTACATATAAACTGTCTGGAACTAAAAGCGGTCGCTTTGGCTCTCAGAGCCCTGCTTCCGTACCTGAAAGACGAACACGTCCTGGTCCGAACGGACAACATGACGGTAGTCTCATATATAAATCGCCAGGGCGGGCTCAGGTCGAGCTCCCTGCACTCGATGGCCAGGAAACTCATCCTATGGTCCCAGTGCAACCTGCGCTCGCTGAAAGCAGCGCATGTGCCAGGTATCCTGAACCAGGGAGCGGACATGTTGTCCAGAGACAAAATTCTCCCAGGAGAATGGTCTCTCCACCCCCTGACGATTCAGTGGCTATGGCAAACCTTTGGCAGAGCAGAGGTCGACCTTTTTGCCTCCAAAGAAAATGCGCACTGCCCTCTCTTCTTCTCAAAGAGCACGGACGCGCTCGCCCAAGCCTTGCCGGTGTTCAGTGACTGGTGTGAAACCAGGAACCTGAACCCTGAGACATGCGAAGTACTGAGCGTGCTCGCCTTCTTACAAGAGCGGCTGGAGGCAGGACGCACCCCCTCCACGCTTAAAGTATATGTGGCCGCCATAGCGGCGTCACACGATCCTGTGGAAGGACGCACGCTAGGGAAGAACTACCTAGTGGTTCGTTTCCTGAGAGGCGCCAGGAGGATAAATCCTCCACGCCCCCCCTCAGTGCCAATCTGGGACCTGGCTACGGTCCTGGACGCACTCAAAAGTGCCCCGTTCGAACCTCTCCGAACCGTGCACCTTAAACAGCTCTCGCTCAAAAATGCACTCTTACTGGCTCTCGCCTCGGTCAAAAGAGTGGGCGACCTGCACGCGCTCTCGTCAAGCGCTGCCTGCCTGGAATTTGGACCTAACGACAGCAGAGTTGTCCTTAGGCCAAGACACGGGTATATTCCTAAGGTGCCCTCTACACCATTCAGAGCACAGGTAATATCTCTGGCCGCGCTGTCGTCTCCAGTGGACGAAAGCGACGCTAACTTACTCTGCCCAGTCAGGGCGCTCAGAGTATATTTGGAGCGTTCTGCCTTGTTCAGACAGACGGAGCAATTATTTGTATGCTTTGGCGGCCGCACCAAGGGTCTCGCTGTTTCAAAGCAGAGAATATCGCGCTGGATAGTTGATGCTATAGCGCTGGCTTATGAAGCCAAGGGCCTTCAGTGCCCCTTGGGCATCAGAGCTCACTCCACGAGAGGCATGGCCTCCTCGTGGGCATGGTCGAGTGGGATACCTATTCAAGATATTTGTGCGGCGGCAGGCTGGGCCTCACCGTCAACATTTATCAGGTTTTATAACCTGCAGGTCCCCTCATTGCATGCCAACATACTGTCGGTCTGACTATGTATAGGCTGGAAGTGTGTGTATGCTGAGCATTATCTCCTCCCTTATAGGGTCCGTCTCTAACTGACTTAGAGGGTTTTTTATGCATATCAGTACAAGATTATGTGCTTGTGTATATTCCACGGAGCACCCATTGGGCCGCTCCACTTTGCCCCTTATAAAGCCCGCCCTCGGCCGGCTCGTGGGAAAATTACTTTGCTTAAAGCTCAGGCATCTGCCTCTGGCTATGATAGAGCGAAGTCAGCACGCACGGCGTTTTACATGGTGTTCCCATAGCGTAAGCTACTTACGCAATAGGAGAGACCTCTCGAAAGGGAACGACTCGGTTACTAACGTAACCTCGGTTCCCTGAGAGGAGGGAACGAGTATTGCGTAAGCTGCCGTGCTTGTGCTTGGTCAGTTCGCTTCAGTCGATTGAACCTAAAGAACTCAGATGACGGGGCATCCAATATATAGCCCTTGGCCACGCTCATCTTGGCGGGCTCGAAGCACGCTCATTGGTAGCGTGTTCAGAGTCGCCCCGTCATAGGTTCGTGCAGTTGCCGCAGCACAGCCAATGACTGAGCTCCCTCGCTCATTGCTGTATGCTGTGCAGCTGCAATGCGTTTTACATAAAGACTTCAATATTCTCGAGAAAAGGAGTTTTCCCATAGCGTAAGCTACTTACGCAATACTCGTTCCCTCCTCTCAGGGAACCGAGGTTACGTTAGTAACCGAGTCGTTTTATTGGACGTGACAGTTAAGGGGTTAAATGTGACAGACTGTAGCGCTTCAGCTCAAACGGCACGTGATACAGTACAACTTTTTTTTTTTTTTCATCTTTGATTTAGATACTGCGTACAGTTCTGTCAGTATGTATTTTAATCATATCTAAATCAGCATCACTTTGATCTAGAAATCTAAGTGTGATTTGACTAATTCAGAGACTGATATCCATTCTTTGTTGGGAAAATGGCCAGAATCAGTTTGGTTCAGCTCAACCTATGCCACATCGGCAAGGGAATCCCTGAATAGCCAGTAGTCGCTTTGTGTCCTGACACATGCAGACCTTCAACCAACCAGATGCCCTCCAAAATGCCTCATTGGAATCCAACAACAGCCGCCCTCATGCTCATTTACACACAGTCATTTTTAAAACCACATTCATATGTTTGCGGTTCATAAAGCGAGTGAGAGATGAAAGGAGAGAATATGCCATTAACAACCAGTTTTATAGGCAATGATTTCGTAAAGAGACACACAAAAGGGCACATTAACAATTCAAGAGCACTGGAAGCACATCTCACATGAGAGGCCCGGGAAACCTGGATGCCCACTGAGACAATTACAGAGAGATTTTCAGTCTGTTACAGAGAAGTGGCTTTGTTCTCAGTTGCTGTTTTGAAACGCCTGAATTTGCTGATACCAGGGGCGTAATTTGCGGGTGGGACAGGTGGGACATGTCCCCACCACTTTTTGCCAGGGTCGATATTGTCCCCACCACTTTTTAAAACCTCTTGCGGCACGGATGTACCAATAGAAATAAATAAAACATCCCCAGCTGGCAGAGCATTCATTTCGTTCGTTTGCTAAATAAGAGGCGATCTAGCGCTGAACTACGTGTTTTTTTTAAATCAAGTGATCAAAGTGCTCGTTGCCGGTTGCGCGGTTACAGTGTTATCTCGTGGCTCACGCACAGTCATCACATGCACGCGCGCTTCAATCCGTTTCGGAGACTTGTTCCGGTGAAATCGGAATCCTTTTAGAATGAAAAGGATGCTCGGCAAAAGTTCTACCACTGGCCAATTAAAGGACACACGTAAAACAGTCGGATATATGTATTTATTCGCGTGATTCATTCATTTATACACACGCACGCGCGCGCGCGCGCGCACACACACACACACACACACACACACACACACACACACACACACACACACACACACACTTGTCCCACCCACTTTTTTAAACAAAGTTACGCCACTGGCTGATACGCCATGGAGACGTTGCAGGAGACACAAGACTCAGCTTCCAATTTGCAGGGTCGTTATGCAGTGTTCACTGTCTGCTATACCTACACACTAAGCAAGGGATATTTGTGCCAGGTTCACTTCACTTGACAAAATATGTCCATTCAAAAGCCCTGCGTTGTCATCAATGGAGAACACACACACACTAACCCCTAACCCAGAGTTTCTTCTCAGCCACCCACAGCAATAAATGAACCGAAACTCAGCGTTTAAACTACTTGCATCACAGACCTGTATATCTATAGAAAGCTTGAAATGTGTACTTTTAAACAAAACAAAATAAAAAAATTAAAAGAAATTGGCTACTCTCTGCTTATGCATGTGGCTAATTCATATGAAGTGTGCATTTCTCTCTCTAGGCGCGTTCACTACAGCGAAGATGGCGAGTCTGCATCGATTCATGAACTTTATCAACCATTCAAATGTTTCATGCATAATCATTACTTTCGCCAGTTCTTTGCATGGACAGTAAAATAAAGGTTCTTTGTGGCAAGCTTTATTTCAGGTGTTGCGTGATATCTCTCCGCCCCCTGTGTTGACGCTTCACACTCCTGTCCAGTTGGTGGCGGTAAATGCACCTTTTAGCTGGTTTGCCAACCGCCATAAAACTCCAAAAGAAGAAGAATAAATGACTTCCTTTTACACTGAAATGACTTCCTTTTACCAGAGATGTAGGAGAGAATTGGCACTCTCTGGTTACTTCCGGGTTCTGGACTGGCTGCAGTAACACGTCTCTGCCCATGCGGGGGCGCTCGCGGGCGAGTGCAGAATGAATAGAGGTCTATAGAGCTATACCCCTCAAAATCCACTTTTCTTGGGATATAATTTTTTTTCTAGTAATTTGAATTGTATTCGAAAGTAGATGCAAAGAAAATTCACAATGCTGGGTGTTAGATTTTTTAGAGTCACTTATTTGCTTTTTAAAGGTCTTTTAAAATGTCAATGACGTCATACACATCAGCATCATTAGCAGAATGCTAGCGTGTTAGGGGCAACAACAACTCCACCTGTAAGAAATCGAAAGGACATAAGTACTCGTTCATTCAACTTTTGACCTATAACCAGTGTTGAACTTGCAAAACCTACAATAAAATCTAAGTTTTCTCAACGGCAATGGGTGAAAGACACACATTTAGCCGTCTAGCCCCATAGACTCCCATTCATTCTGCACTCGGACGATCACCCCCAGTGGAACTCTGGTGGAACTACAACCAAAATTCGGTACAATCTGACTTAATAGGGAGTGCCCAGGCTTTCCGTAGATGGGCTTTGCTTTTACCAAAGAACTTTTACACTGAAAAGTTCACGCGCATCCACATATGAAATCACTCGCATATACATATATACACAACTAAAGCATGCATCCACGTTTTATTTTGTATGTATGCGCGAGTGTTTTATGGATGTGTATGCGCGCATCGGGTATGTATGTGCGAGTGTTTATAGGTGTATATGCATGGAAGTTTATATGTATATGCGAGTATTTATAGGTGTGTCTACATGGAAGTTTATATGTACTGTATATGCAAGTGTGTATAGGTGTGTCTGCGTGCAGCAAGTGTGTATGTATGTGCGAGTGTTTATAGGTGTATGTGCATGGAAGTTTCTATGCGAGTATAGGTGTATGCGTGCGTCAAGTTTATATGTATATGCAAGTTATTCACAAGTTTGTATGCATTCATTACTAACATAATATGCATTGGTATGAATTTCATATTAGCGTGCACATGTATTTCATATATGTATTTTGATGTGTATGCGAGTAATTCATAGGTGTATATGCACGTGTGTTATGCATGTATTGATAAGCGAAGTTTGATTTAAATCCTACGTGGCGCCTCATACGCCTCATAGGCGCCTCATATAAATAGGCTTAACTTTCAGCCAACTCCCCACATAAAAATCTGTTCCCATTATTTTACCAGAGCTAACGTTACGGCCGTTTCACACACCGTGTGCGGTGCGTACACTGTACAGGAGCAGCACGCGCTAACGTTAGTGCTTATATGCTGCTCTTGCAGTGCGTAACTGATCGGCTGTACCACAAACACATACTCGCTATTTTATCAACGCAGGCCAATAATTCCATGCATTACTTCTATATATTAAATTGCTCAAGCAAGTGGTCAAATATTTAACCATGCACTTATATTAAAATCGCAAACAATTTAAATTAAAACTTAAAACTGACAAAAACAGCCGACTCTCATGCCTTTTCTTTTTCATTTAGCCTACATTTTAATACAACAAATCTAGCATGTCACAAATAACTTGTTTTTCCACCTCCAGGAATGAGACGAGTGTCGTTCATTATGTCGCCTTGTTGAGGTAAATTGTAGTTTGTTTGTATCATACATACGGATACTGAATGAGATAGTTAAAGATCCGGATAAGTTACGCCTGGCAATAAGGACAGATCTTTACTTAATGCTATTGGGTCTATTTGATGTGGGTCCACATCAATCAAGCTTATCTTCTCTTGATACCGACGAGATGAAGCCATTAGGCTACTGCTCCCCTCAACTCAAATCTGCGTGCGGCTAGGGGCAGAACGTACTCGGTTACTAACGTAACCTCGGTTCTCTCTAGAGAGGGAACGAGTACTGCGTAATTTCTTACGCTATGGGGAAAACTCTTTTCCACGAGATATTGAAGCCAAAAATTATCCTTAATTTTTTAATCAATGTAAAACGCTTTGCGGCAGCAAGCAGACATAGGCGAGACAGCTCGCGCGCCTATTGGCTGTCCTGCGGCAAAAGCAGCAGCCTATCGAGAGAGGCTCTGCGTGACATCATGACGAATGAGGGCACTTCGCGCCCATATCGTCACGTCCCGCCCGAAAGGGCGTGGTCTCGCCCTATAAATAAGCTCGATAGGCTGCCATACACTGATTTTTCAACGCCGAAGCGAACCAGCGCGTATTCCAAGCACAGCAAGATACGCAGAACTCGTTCCCTCTCTAGAGAGAACCGAGGTTACGTTAGTAACCGAGTACGTTCTCTTACGAGAGTATCTCTCGTACTGCGTAATATCCTACGCTATGGGGAACACAGTGTAACACGCCGTGCGGACAGGGATCCAACACCAAAGTCCCAGGGGCCGAGGCCCGGGGCGCATATAGTGCATAATCACCATATACTCACAGAGAGTAGAGGAGGAGAGGCTAGAAGCATCACTCCTTATAGATAAATACCACAGGGAGTGGAGGAATAAAGGCTAAAAGCGTCTTTCCATATAAAATAGCATCCAGGGGAGCTAATTAAATGACCATCAAACCACGCAGCTAGGGTGAAAGCTTTCCGCCTAAACTGGGTGGCCATACATGTGTCAATACTCATGGAGCTGCTGCATCAGTCTGAGCGATGCGCAGGCCAAAACTCAGTATCTGAGCCGCACAGCGGGCAGATAGCACTGAAGTCTAGATCGCCAAAAGCTTAGCTTGTAAGGCGGGTACCTCCAGGTTATAGTATTTTATAAATGTAGACGGCGAGGCCCAGCCCGCGGCCGTACAGATATCTTGCAGGGTGACCCCGCTAGACCATGCCCACGACGAGGCCACGCCTCTCGTGGAGTGCGCTCTGACACCCAAGGGGCACTGCAGGCCCTTAGAAGTGTAAGCCAGCGTTATGGCATGGACTATCCATCTGGATAGGCTCTGTTTTGAAGTGGCAAGTCCCTTGGAACGCCCGCCAAACAAAACAAAAAGCTGCTCAGTCTGTCTGAAACCAGACGAGCGGGACACATAAGCTCTTAAATGCCCTGACGGGGCAAAGGAGACCCGCGTCCTTCTCCTCATTGAGAACTGGAAGGGCAGACAGGGAAATTACCTGGGCCCTAAACGGTGTACTGAGGGATTTCGGCACGTAGCCGTGTTTAGGTTTGAGTATGACCTTTGAGTCATTAGGCCCAAACTCCATACATGACGCGCTTACAGAAAGCGCTTGTAAGTCCCCTATACGCTTCACCGAAGCGAGAGCCATGAGAAACACCGTCTTGAAGGACAGGTGTTTCATGTCCGACAACTGGATTGGCTCGAATGGGGCACCTTTCATGGCCTCCAGGACCGTGGAAAGGTCCCATGTCGGGACTGAAGGGGGCCTAGGCGGGTTTAACCTCCGAGCTCCCCTTAGGAAACGCACGACTAAGTCGTTCCTTCCTAGCGACTGGCCAGACACCGGTTTTGCAAACGTTGCTATGGCCGCCACATATACTTTGAGCGTGGATGGGGTCCTGCCCTTATCCAGCAGCTCTTGAAGGAAGGAAAG
The DNA here is from genome assembly GCA_031834385.1 of Semotilus atromaculatus. Taxonomy (NCBI): domain Eukaryota; kingdom Metazoa; phylum Chordata; class Actinopteri; order Cypriniformes; family Leuciscidae; genus Semotilus; species Semotilus atromaculatus. The sequence continues at coordinate 23,046,244 of JAULUF010000022.1, forward strand.
CACTTCCATAACCCCGCAGTCTACGGGTGAAAAGCCCTGGGCTTGACACCAAGCAGAGAACACCGACCATTTCGAGGAGTAGAGCCGTCTAGTAGACGGAGCTCTAGCCTGCGCGATCGTGTTTAGCACTCCCTCTGGGAGGTTAGCGGGTACCCGTTGATGGCCCATGCGTGTAGGGACCACAGATCCGGGCGAGGATGCCAAATCGAGCCCTCCGCCTGAGAGAGGAGGTCTCTCCTCAATGGTACAGGCCATGGGGCTGCGCTGGTCAGCTGCATCAGGACAGGGAACCAAGTCTGGTTCGTCCAGAGCGGAGCTACGAGCAGCACTGGGCATCTGTTTTCCCTGATTCGTTCCAACACCTGAGGCAGGAGCGAGACAGGGGGAAAAGCATATAGGGGACAGCGGGGCCAGACATGGGCCAGCGCGTCTTTGCTTTTCGAGAAAAACTTTGGGCAGTGAGCGTTTTCATGGGACACGAATAGGTCCACCTGTGCTCTGCCGAACGTTTCCCACAGCAGCTGGACCGTCTGCGGGTGCAGCGACCATTCTCCTGCAGGGACGTTGTTTCTGGACAATCTGTCTGGTCCCACATTCAGGTGACCAGGCACATGCGCTGCTTTCAGCGAGAGCAGGTTGTGCTGAGCCCAGACCAGGAGGCGTTCCGTCAGCCTGTAAAGGTTTCGGGACCTGACGCCGCCCTGGCGATTTATGTATGCCACCACTGACATGTTGTCCGACCGGACCAAGACGTGGTGGCCTCTTATCTGGGGACAAAAGCGCTGTAGCGCTTTGTCGACTGCTATCATTTCCAAGCAGTTTATGTGAAGGAGCTTCTCCCGTTCTGACCACAGGCCAGCTAACGGTCTGCCCTCGAGCAGCGCTCCCCACCCCGAGGTGGAGGTGTCCGTAGACACCACCTTCACACTCGAGGTGGTCCCCAGACTCACACCTGACTGATACCAGTCGTTTACTTTCCAAGGTTCCAGAGCTGAAACGCACTGTAGGTCGACCCTGAGGTGAAACAGACCCTCGGTCCACGCCCGGGGCGGAACCCGCGCTTTTTAGCCACATCTGCAGTCGGCGCATGCGAAGCAGGCCCAGCTGGAGTACAGAAGCTGCTGAGGCCATTAGGCCCAGCATTTTCTGAAACCTTTTGAGCGGGACTATAGAGCCGTGGCGGAAGGATTTCGCGACGTGCTGAATATTTAATCCACGCTCCGGTGACAGGCGTGCCGTCATGGATAGCGAGTCCAACACTGTTCCCAGAAAGAAATTTTCTGACTGGGAGACAGCGAGCTTTTCGCCCAATTGACTGTAAGGCCCAGCTGCTCGAGGTGCTCGAGTAATGCGGCCCTGTGTTCTATGAGCTCTGTTTGTGATCGAGCTAGAATCAGCCAATCGTCCAAGTAGTTCAGAACTCGCATGCCCCGAAGTCTCAGGGGTGCGAGAGCCACGTCCATGCACTTTGTGAATGTACGGGGTGCTAAAGACAGGCCGAACGGCAGGACTGTGTATTGATATGCCTGGCCCTCGAAGGCGAATCTCAAGAATCGCCTGTGATGGGACGCTATTTGTATTTGGAAATAGGCGTCTTTCAGATCTATTGACATAAACCAGTCCCCTTGGCGCACTTGCGCGAGGATTTTCCTGGTCGTAAGCATTCTGTACTGGCGCTTCACAAGCGCTCTGTTCAGCTGTCGCAGATCTAGAATGGGTCTGAGACCCCCATCTTTTTTCGGTACCAGAAAATATCTGCTGTATAAGCCCCCTTCGCTCTGAGCCTGAGATAAAGGTTCTATAGCCCCTTTGCTCAGTAGTTTCGCTATCTCGGCTTGAAGTAGATGAGATACTTCGTTTTTCACCGTAGTTTTGACGCACGCCGTATAACGGCGGGGGCGTCGAGCGAACTGTAGCGAATAGCCTCTCTTTATAGTGTTCAACACCCATTCTGATACCCCGGGGAGCTTTGACCACGCATCAGCGTGAATAGCTAGGGGTAGAACGAAATCCGGGCTCTGGCCGTGGCAGGATGGCGGCTCGAGAGCCCCGGTGTACTGGGAACACAACATCGAGGCGGGGGGCGCGCTGATCACAGCGGGCAGCCTGGCCGCGCTCAGCTTCTTTATGACGGTTCGCGCCGAGAGAGCGAGCGGGGCGAATCCCGTGGGATTTGGCGTGTCTGTGAGAGAATGTGGGCGCGGGACTGCGGGCACATTTACTGCACTGAAAACACTGTCGGTTAGAGCCGACTGAATGTGTGTTGGTTTCGTTTTTACAGAAACCAAGGGACACGCAGCGTGTAGTCAAAGCGGGCATTGTGACATGGGCGCGTTCACTACATTGTTTGCACAATCGACCTGAGTCGATTTTATTTGTGCCAGCCCTGCACCGTGGCAGGCTGTGTCTGGGTGTGGGAATGGGCACTGGGACGTGGGCATTCTTACAACACTCATAACACCATCGGCCGTGGCCGGAATACCTTTAAGTGGGCACATCCACTATATTTAATGCACAATCGACATGAGTCGATTTAATTCGTGCTAGCCCTGTACTGCGGCGGGCTGTGTCTGTGTGTGGGAAAGTTTATTTGCTGCGAGAGCTGGGATCGAACACGGGTCTCTCGTGTGATCAACATAAGCTTAAATTAGCTCGAGCAGATAAGAGAGCGTCATCACAGTTTTGTGTGTGTGTCGCCGTTTGTTTGCAGGCGTGCGTGTTATACAACAGACTCATTGCTGCAATATTGACATTTTCAGCCGCTTAAACTAGGAGCTGAGAAATGTTTGAGAAATGGAGATTGGTCCGGCCTCGGCGGGACTAAAATACACTCTTTCCTCATTTCGCCGGTGACGCATGCCCACGGTTGGTTGCCCGGGCGCCTCCCAGTCGAGGCAGATGCTGTCCACGGCTTGAGAGAGCAGATGCATCAGCTCAGCCTCAATGCCGGCTCTTTTCTCAGAGGGCTGGCGGGAAACGTTAGCGGAGGGGAGGTCCACAGAGCTCGCCCAATCCTCGCTATTGGACGCCATAAGAGAACATGCCTCGGTAGGTTCGTCGAGCTTGGAGGCGGATGCGGCGGCAGACGGCGGCCGTTGTCCGTCAGTGAGCGACTCGAGCGAAACCGACGAAGCTGGCGGGCGAACCGGCAAGCTTTGGCGGGCTGGAGAGAGCTCGGGAGCGCGCTGAGCGCGGCGCTTCTTGCGGCGCGGCACCACAGCGGGCTGGAATGCAGGCTCGGAGAATGATGCCAGGCGAGTCCTCAGAGTCACCATAGGCAACAGCTCGCAATGAGGGCATCCGCCGTCAGCGAGCGCGATAGCCGCGTGATCCTCACCCAGGCAGGACACGCAGATGACACGGCGGTCCTCGTCGCTGAGTAGGGCGCGGCACGAGCCACAGGATGGCATCTTTAAAAAGACGCAGCTCTTTTAGAGAGAGAAGTGTGTGTTGCGTCACGTAAGCAAACACGCACTTTAGGCAGAGTAAAGGATATAGTATGCCGGAAAGCGCAGCAGGTACGGCGGCTGAAGGCAGCGAGGCCAGCGACTCCAGACTTAAGGGCACGTCCCGCTGAAGGCTACAGGTCGACGGCGCGGCTTCTCACTCCGGATCCAGCGATGCGTGAGCTTCGCTGAAGAGTTGAAAAATCAGTGTATGGCAGCCTATCGAGCTTATTTATAGGGCGAGACCACGCCCTTTCTGGCGGGACGTGACGATATGGGCGCGAAGTGCCCTCATTCGTCATGACGTCACGCAGATCCTCTCTCGATAGGCTGCTGCTTTTGCCGCAGGACAGCCAATAGGCGCGCGAGCTGTCTCGCCTATGTCTGCTTGCTGCCGCAAAGCGTTTTACATTGATAAAAAAATTAAGGATAATTTTTGGCTTCAATATCTCGTGGAAAAGAGTTTTCCCCATAGCATAAGATATTACGCAGTACGAGAGATACTCTCGTAAGAGAACAGATGTCATGTCAACAATATGGCCGCGGTTAGCTACTTCCGGTGTTTGCGAATAAGCCCTATAGTATAAACATTCAATATGACTAAAACTTGTTTATTAATACCTTTTTGCCTGAACTTTAACTTTAAATTTTTTTAACTGGTGCCCCGCCTCTTACTTCTCAAACCTCTTACTTTATGCCGTTGTTCTATGGTATCGTGCTGGGAAAACAGAAAATAACATTGTGCTTTGCGAATTACCCATCGCTTGTTGGTAAATGGCGTGTACCACAGTTTGCTTTGCCGATTGCTAGACGTGATTGGCAAACGGTTTGGCAGAATATACCCTGACCTTTAAGCTCCTATTATGTATCCGAATCTGTGCTGGTTTGTGTTGGCCGCCTTCAGTTTTCCATTCTTTTTTTTTTCTCCAGTTTTCCATTCGTTTTGCCACCAGCTGACGTAACTGTGACGTAGGCTCGAAATTGGTCGGTGCGTTCACGTGCTATGGTAATTAAAGCCGACGTGGAAAATGCACATGAACACCCCCTCATGTGGTATTTTCCACTGGGCAACTCATAGAATATTTTGATGCACGAGTTGCCGAGATGAGAACCTTTGACCTTTTCAAAATGGCGGAGAGCAACGCAAGAGTCGTGAATTGTACACAACTAAACGCAGAGCTGCCAACTTTCATGCATTTGCCGTGAGACACACGAATTTGATTGGTTTCTCATGCTCACAAGACACACACCCGATTTTTCACGCAGAAGTGTCAACCCGGTCAGTCAATGCCTGAAAGATGAGTTGAGCCACTCGTGATCGACTAGTTATGCAGAAAATTAGTTAAAATCTCCCGGAATCTAGAGCGAGCGCAAGACGCGTGGCGCGCGCACAGTAGAGAGGGGAAGCGAGCGAGAGAATGTATACACTAAAAAACGTTGGGTTATTTTTTTAATCCAACCGTTGGTGTATGCATGTTGGGTCATTATGTTGGGTTATCTTTAAAATTTGTTGGTTTATTTGGTTATGCCGTTGGGTTATTAGTTATAACCTAACTGTTGGGTTAAATACGTTCGCGCTTCGATGGTTCAAATATTAACGGACCAAGTCAAGTCAGTGACAGACAGCCAACGGACATCAGTGTCAGACAGTTTGAGTCAACGGACATCAGCGACAGCCTGGTTGTAAAAGGTAAGTAATATGATGTTTATAACTTTTATAACATGAAATAATGTGTACTGAAAAGTTAAATATATCTTAGAACTGTTTTTTTATGTTATCGTTCACTTTTGTAATTTTTTTTATTCTCCGGATCAGATCAATTGTTGTTAGCTAACGTTATCCCAGTTTTCTTGCTTAATAACGTCATTAAAACCACTGTCTATGATTAAAACATTACCCAAAAAGATTAGTGAAACCGTTTAGAAATGTATTACCTAACGTTAATGCTGTGAGATTCAGTGAGAAACGTTTGATTCACTGAATTCTCTGTTATAAAACTTTAAAAAACCCAGACGAAAGCGCCGCAATCCTGCTCTTTCCGCGGATTTTCGCAACAACGCCCCACCACTCAAACATGCATAGCTATAACGTTAACAGACGTTTGTGGGGTCAGGTCAGTTATCCATCATGTTTGTGTAGGTAAGTTAGGCTAAAGTTTGGTCAGTTTAGCATCAGAATGAGTTTGAAACTGATGTTTCAAGGTAAACGTACTGCTTTAATATAATAATGCATGTTGTATTAACTTAAATGTATTACAGGAGTAAGTTAATGGAATAGCAACTATGTGTATGCTATGACAAATTTGCATTTTTATTAAATGTTTTGTACTAAACGTGTTTATACTTGTGTTTTAGATAAATGGATTCATTTGTTAGGGACAAACTAGAACAGTGGAACCTCTGCAATTTAATAGAAACATTTCAAGGTAAGTTAATCTATTTCATTTAGTGATGCATGTTTATATATATATATTTATATTTACATTTCTGTTTGTTAATGGTAATGGACTGGTTCCCTCTTGCTCTGACATGCCTAAATCACTGATTTATCTAGACAACTCTAAATACAGTAGGTATGGCTTGATCTAAATTCAGAGGATACTGTCATATTGCCCAGCCTTAAAATCCTGCTTTATTGTAAATCAGATGTCCTAATTTACTTAAGGCCTAATCCTGGCTTAATCTCTGTCTGTGAAACTGAGTCTATGACTTTCTGCAAATCTGCATTGAATCAATATCCATTGTGAAAAAGCACTATACAAATTAATTTGATTTAGTGTTAAAAAAATAAAAAAAAGACTAGTTTACTTTTCATTGACTAAATGATTATTTTTCTGCTTCATCTTAACACAGAGGAAGAAGTCAATGAAGACAGCTTTATGCTACTGGATGACGCGAGCATTGCTGCTCTAATTCCGCAAATTGGTCTCAGGGTTAAATTCAAGAAATTTCATGCGGAATTTTTGGGAGTAAGTTTACACTAGCTAAACAATGACTGCGTGTTTGCTGACATGTTTTACGTGCAATAAGGCAATCTCAGGGAAAACAAAAGATCTTTTTGCACATCTAAGATTGATTCATGACATTAACAGTGCTAGCTCCTACTTCAGATGTAGTGAAAATGGCTGTAACAGAACATTCAAGTACTTATGGTCATATAAGAGACACATATTAAAAGAACACATTTGTCAAACAGAATCATCTACAACAGATAGGCCTACATATTTGCACAACCAACATATTCCAACACTCTCACCATCAGAAAACATGACTATATCAACAGCAGCACTTGATGATTTTGGGGGTGATGAGGAAACCGAGGACTGGGATGATTTAGCAGAGGAAGATATAACCTACAGAGTGGCATGCTTCCTTGCAAAGCTTAAAGCCCAATCAAATCAAACCTATTCTGCAATTAATTACATGGTGAAGGAAACATCTTCTTTGATCACTGATATTGTAGGTAACTTGCAGACCAAGACAATAGCTCTTTTGCATCGACTTGGTCACTCAGATCACCCCGATGTCACTACCTTAAATAATCACATTGAGAGAGCTGCTGAACCATTGTTGGACCTGGATTCAGACTTTAAACAGATGAAATATTTTTCTCAAACAGGGTTTTTAATTAAGCCAGAGACTAAGCATTTTCCAGGCATTTCATATGTCCAGCGTTTGGATGCACTGACTGGCAGTGTGAGACAGATAGCAGTCCAGGACACCTTTCAATATGTTCCTTTGCAGCCTGTCCTTAAAAAAAAATACTAGAAAGTCCAGGTACCATGGAAAAAATCCTTTCTCAGAAGCAAAATAAAGATGGTGCCCTCATTGATTACATTGATGGTGAGCAGTACAAAACCAGCCACTTGTTTTCAAAAGATCTCACCATTCCGCTGTCCCTGTATAACGATGATTGTGAAATTGTAAATACCATCGGTTCCAAGACTTCAATTCACAAACTGGGGCTCATTTACTTCCAAATGAGATGTCTACCACCTGAGCTGCTGTCTTCATTGTCAGCATGCTTTCTGTTGGCGGTGTACAAGTCAGACGACGTCAAGACATATGGCATTGATGCAGTTCTTGAATGCATAGTTAAAGATTTGAGGGATTTAGAACAAAATGGCATTCAAATTGAGACTGATCAATTCAGTGGTACCATAAAAGTTGGTGTTGCACAAGTGTGTGGGGACAATCTTGCCCTGAATTCTCTTCTTGGTTTTTCAGAAAGTTTTGTAGCAAATAGTGTCTGTCGTTTGTGCAAAATTCACAAACCAGTTCTCCACAGCCAGACAACAGAGGATCCAAATTTGCTGCGCAATGCACTGAATTATAGTCAGGATTTACAGACTAACAATCCTACAGAAACTGGCTTAAAACGGAGATGTATCCTAGACGAGCTTGCATTCTTCAGTGTTGTTGACAATGTTACACCTGATATTATGCATGATATTTTGGAGGGTGTTGGGCCTCTGGAGGTGAAGCTAGTGCTGTCTGAACTTGTAGCTGAAGGCCACATTAGCCTGGATACTGTAAACTACAGGTTAACAAGCTTTGATTATGGTTTTGTTGATAGGTGCAATAAACCATCAGTCCTGTCAAGTCATGAACTTAAGAACCACAGCAGTGCCATGCGTCAGACTGCAGCACAAATGTGGTGTCTGTTGCGATTTCTTCCCCTTCTAATAGGTGACTTAATACCACATGGCAACAAGTACTGGGAACTGCTGCTTCTACTGTTGTCTTGTATGGAAATGATATTTTCCCCATCCATGACTGCTGAGGCCACAATATACCTCCGAAGTCTCATTCAAGACCATCATACACTATTCCTAGAGTTGTTCCCTCACTTGCATTTAAGACCAAAACACCATTTCATGGTTCACTATCCATCTGCTTTCAGAAAGATAGGCCCACTTGTCAACTTCTGGGCCATGCGATTCGAAGCTAAACATAGCTTTTTTAAAAGACTAAGCGATGTCACTTGTAATTTTAAAAATGTCACAAAAACCATGGCATACAGGCACCAAATGATGCTGTGTTTTCAGCTGTTGACAGGCAGGTTGTTCAAGAAGGAAATCGAGATTGGTTCAGGTCAAAAGTCCGTTCTTCAGTCAGTCGAGGGTGTTCAAGATATTACTGGTAGCTTGGAAGATTTTCCCTGTTCCAGTGAGGTTTATGTCCCCTCATGGGTCAAGGTTAATGGCACAGTATATAGGCCAGGTATGACTGTTTTCATGTCCTGCACTACAGATGGAGATGCTCAGTTTGGGTGTATTAAGAAAATAGTCACTCTTGATGAAAAAGTGAAGCTAATAGGTCAGAGATGGACAACAGTTTGTTTCAGTCATCATTACTTTGCCTATGTTGTTGTTCCTGGCCAAGTTTTGGAAGCACTTAGTGTCAGTGAACTGTTTGATTTTCACCCATTACACGCAGTCAAGTCATTTGACTGTGATGATGACCATTACTATATTCCACTACGGTATCGACGTTTTTAAGTGTTCCATGCACTATAAATGATGGGGGGAGGGGTTATTTTCTTTTTATGATTTTTTATTTTCTTTAAATACACATGAAAATTAGTGAGACCAATTCTGCATAGCTGCACCCATAGAATCTTCAATACAGGTAAAGGTAATTTTCATTGTGGACAATTGCTGATCCCATCTGATATTTACCTCTATTTATTTTTTTAACAGTCTCTGGGCCATAGCCCTGTTAACAATCAGTCATGTCACAATCAGTCACCTGTAAGGATAAACCCAATAACACCAACTCAGACAATAGTGGAAAGCTGCCAGACAAGAACAACAAGCAACTCAACCTTTGTAATAACATGTCTTTTAATTGAACTTCACCTGAACTTGAGTTTTTGGCAATTTTATTATTATAAATATTTTTAAGAATGAATTGAATGGAATGTTTTAGTTCATGCATTCTCCTTTTCACAGGATATGAGAAATACTCATAAAATCTGGAGGATCAACATTAATAACATCCTTAGACCGAGACAGGCACCTAAGCCTCAAGGAGCGACGTCAGATGGTGCGGTTATTGGTTTCTCACTTGATGGAACGTTTTGGGGAAACGTGAGTACAAGTAAAATCACTTGACCAATACATTTAAATAAATAAACTAGCCTATTTAAATGATTGTTTATTTGTAAAGTCCATCAGCTGAGATAAAAAAGGAGATGGCTTTGGCACTAACTGCCCAGTTTCCTTGCCTGAAGAACAACGAGGGCCATGGATATGTAAGTTGTGCTGATTCTGATTAGAAGATAATTGAGAGCTGATAAAGCGCATCTTTTTTTTCATAAGAGTGATTTATTTACATTTCTTTGTTGCCGGAGTCATGGTATACACCTGGTCGTTATCGTCACCCTGCAACAGGTTACCTGGAAGAAAGACTACGCAACGTGAGGAAACGTCTTAGAGCCCCACACAGTCAGAGACAGCACAGCCATCCACAGCCATCACAGAATTCCTCTTCCCGACCAAGTTTTCCACTGCCAGGTTAGAACTAAGGATGTGTCATGATGGATTTTTACTTGCAACTGGACAAGTAGCCAGTACAGGGCTCAACAATAAGGACTGCTTGATGATGCTGAGGACAGTTGATTCATGCGCAAGTGTTACTATTTCATATAAATCCAAAGAGTCATGCTTAAAGATGGTCATATCTGCAAAGATATTACATTAAAATTGCATAAATGTAGGTCTATATTACATGTATAGTCTCTCAGTTTGTTTGCTTCTATTTTAGAACACTTGATGATTATCTAATAAAATCCTCAGAACTGAAGCTCTTATGGCTACAAGTGCTTGAATGGAATGGATTACTCAAATAAGCAAATTCAGTCATTTACATCCTAAATTTTAGCTTCTTAAATTACTTGCCTATATGTTTACAACAACTTCCAACATGGTTCTGTCAATCATAAACAAGGGCCAGAACAGTTTTTTAGGTTAGTAAATGATGACATGTTTTTTGTTGTTGTTAATTATTAATTTTATTGGTGTGTGCCTAAAAAGCTGATAATTTGAATCGGTGGTTTTTAATCGGAGAGAGAAAACATTTGCAGTGCTAGGGGTACCCCAGAACAAGGTTTGGGAAACACTAAGATAGTTAATTATCACTCAGTTTTTTTCCAGATGTTTTCCATAATTTTAGTGTGTTTTATCTTCTGTAGAGTCTGAATCATCTTTGCCTGAACTTCACACTATGATTGAGTGGCTAAAGAACAACAGAAGCCCTCACAGCCAAGTCGAGGAGTTAATGAAACGTACAGCACCTCATCGTGCAGCGTGGATTCGATCCTCTGGTACAAAAACTGTTGAGGAAATAAACAGAGAATATCCCAGACTTTACGATTTTCCTGGAATGGTAAGTAGAATTATTTGCATTTTAGGGAATTTAATTTACTGAAGGGTTGTCTTGGCCTGTAGTAGAAATCCTATATTATTTAGAAAAGTAAAATGCTTCATTCTATTGTTACTTGTAATCTTGCAAAAAAATGTGCAATTTAATGTTTTTGTTTAGATATCACAGGACTTTGGAGTTTTATTCCCTGACAATGCAGACCGCCTTTATGAGTTTTGGGCTCCTGTCTTCACTGACCGGATTTTACTTTTTGCAAGAAAAGAACCCAAGGCTGCTGATGTCCTTCTAGAAAGTCTGGAAGCACTGTCAAATGGTAGCACATCCTATTAAAATCACATAAAGTATAACATTTTTAGTCTCTGCACAGGTAGTTTCAGATCTGTTGACCAAATTATAGTTTCATATCACTTATATGGAATTTCCAAAATGACCTTTAGTATCTAAATATCTATGGTAAGCACACTCTTTCTGGCATGTTATTGAATAAAAAAGGTACATTTATTCAGGAATACTGTAATTATTTAAACAAGAAAAAAGTAGGGTGAGACTTGATTTGATCCACTGGATTTTTGAAACCTGTAAGCATTCTTTCTGTAAACTTGTCGTTCAAGATGTTCGTGGTGAAGTTGCCTTTAAAACCCTTCCTGCTGTTCTGCCATCATCGCCATACCGCACAGATGGGAAAATGGTCCGTCCAATTTATGCTGAAGTGAAGCGCAGCTTCATTGACATTAAACCAGTAAGTAAAAATAACACTGCAACATCAGCTGTTAACTGGCTTTATATTTTATTTTTAATTTTATTTTTAAATATATATTAGGGATGCACCGAATCCAGGATTTGGATTCGGATGAATATTGGGCTTTTTAACGGGGCTTTTTAACCTTGAACTACGTCAACATCACGCCGCCGTTGTTTACGTTAGGCTTGTTCAACTTGAACCGGCGCTGCACAGACCGATAGGTGAATGACATCAAAGTACCGCAAGAGCGTATAGAGAGCAGACGCTCCTTATGCTTTTGAATTGCTCTTGCGGTACTTTGATGTCATTGGTCTGTGCAGCGCCGGTTCAAGTCGAACAAGCCTGTAGTGTAAATCGTTGTTTCAGGAAGAAAAATAGGGATAGCTCACAGCTAAAGTTATTGCAGAGGCCAGACAGACTCACGGAGGCGATCGTCATCTCACAACTTGCACTTTATTCCCCAATTGAACTTGTGTAACTGTCTGTCACACGTTCTACTGTCCACAGCGTTACTTAATTAACAAAATAAGATAAAAAATGAGCATCAAACAGAAATAAACTGCATACATGGGGTGTTCGAGGCGTACAGCACATACAGACTAGGGGTCGACCGATATGTGATTTTCAGGGTCCGATACCGATACCGATTATTACAGATCAAATAATACCGATAACCGATATTTTTAACCTATATATAGGCTATAGCCTATGTCTGGTGTAAAAATGTAAATTAATGTCAAAATTAAGAATAACAAAGGGTTTTGACAAATACTTTCTTTAAATGATTTTAAACATACCTTTGAATCTAAGAACTGTTATTAATAATAATTATAATAACTTAAAAAGTGCAGGAAGCACCCAGCAGCATTCTGTAAACATTTTGTAAAACTTAAAGATTCTATTTTAATGTTTAAATTAAATTTTAGTCATCAAAAAGCATTTCTAATTAATTGAAATCATCAAACTTATTCAATTTATTTACAGTTTATAAAAAATAAAAATTTTAGGGCCTTATGAAAAACCGAACTTTTATTTTTGCCTCATTTGCAAAACAATCTGTAGTTAAATGTTATCAACAAACATAATCCTCTGATGATCCAAAATGCCATTAAAAATAAATAAATCATCCACTCATTTCTAATGCTGGAATCAATCAGAAAGATGTGCAGAAACACAAGCATAATTATGGGCATGTAAATAAATATATTGTGTCCATGGAATGTTTGTCACTATATATGCCAACTAAAGTATATTTATCTTTTAAGGTTGGAACTAATATGGTGCATTACCTAATTAGTGAGACAAGCCAGGATCCACACATCTTGGTGCTTGGGGACAAAGAGAACTCCTCCCAAGTTTTCATCATTTTCAACGGGGAGGCAATTGAAAAGGAGACCATACTGCAAGCAGTAGATGTATGCTTCAAAATATTCTACATCTATGACATTAACTACCCAAAGCCTTCTGCTCCCATTTGGGAGTTTTTACAGCATGCTGTCTATAATATTCCTGGAGGAGTTCCTTTAATACAGGGGTTCTCAACCTTTTGCAAGCTGGGCCCCCCCAAAGCTGGTTCATTGCGGTTGGGGGCCCAGTTATTATTCTAGGCTATTGCTATATAATTATATGAGGTTACATGCTTTAGTGTTGTTGTTGTTATTATTATTATTATCATCATCAGTAGGCCTGTTATCATTACTAGACTATTGCTATAATTGGGAATTGGCACCAGACCTCTGATATTAATGTATGCTTTATTATTGTTATTATTACTAGGCCTAATAGTAGGCATCATCTGCATTTTTTACAGAAGCTTGCAGGTAGGTGATGTTAATGTGAGACCTGAGCCTGCTTTGCCTTGCAAAGATCCTCAATTCTTGGCTCAATGTTTGATAAACATAGCCTCAAATAATTCTGAAATAAGCAATAACAACTAAATGATTGATAACACCTATAATGATCAATAAGACATTGATGTCTGGATAAAAATTAACTGTGTAACAGGTAGGACATATACAGAAATGGAATAAAGTTATCAAAAAGTCTGCGCTGCATAAATTATAAATTATAAGTCATATATAGACTAATCCTTATTAAAGCCACACAAGTTCAAGAGCAGTGAGTCATTTTCTCTGTTCTCTTTGTTCTTTGATTAACTTTACTGACAGAACGCTTTATTGGCAGCTGGCCCTTTAAGATCAGCCGCTGGTGAGAGACGCAGATCTCACACGAGTCACAACTCTTTATGTCCCTCATAAGACTGCTCTTATGTTATGAAGATACTCGACAAACAACATTTTGGCATAATTGTTAGTTCAAGCGTGAAAGAGAACTGTATTCTGGCGCGCGGTCTGTGCATGCTGCGCATTATACGGGCGCGCGTCTTTCAGTGGGCCACAAAATATCACCCCGCGGGCCGCAAATGGCAAATGAAAACATTTGCTGCGAGTTTTGAGACCACTGGCTTAAGTAATCCTGGCGCGTTCACTGCGAAAATCGCGAGTCACAAAGAACACACTTGTTTATTGACAAAGAATAAACTTGTTTATTAATAAACAATTAAAATATTTCCTTGCTATATTTTACATATTCATAATCTTTTGCCGGTTCTTTGTGACAGCTTTAAGGTGCTTTATTGGCAGTGCCACCCTATAGCCTACATGTTACACGCGTCACCACCGCATCACCGCACCCACCAGAATAGGCCAGTTTAGTAAACAGGATTAGATGGCCCATTCTTACACTTATAAAAGGCAATTCAATGCGGACGTAATCCCTCAGTAATGTAACGGAATACGTTACAAATTACATTTTTGGGCATGTATTCTGTAACGAAATACGTTTTCCCAACACTGCCTACTGCTGAGGAAAATGAGCGGTGAACAGGTGTTTCTGTCTTACTTTGTCTAATTAACCTTATTGAGGTTTTCTTTTGCAAAATGTTTATTACATCTAGACAAAAATCCATATATCCGCTAGTAGCACTTCACTCTCTCTAGGACAGGGGAATCTAAGCTGAAAGCTCTCATATGTTGCTTAAAAAAAAAAAAAATCTACATAAGACGCGTGTGAAATGACTAAATGAGTGATTATGTACACTGAACGAATCTATTTCTTTCGTTCTCCATAAATTAAGGAGGGTTTCTTTTGTCTGTCCAAAATAATAATTTGGGCAATACGTCACAGGGAAGTTAAAAAACAATTATATTGTTTGTTTTGTTCATTCATTATTTTATTACATTAACAGTTACGCTGACTGAATTCCAACTAAATTAATGAATAAGTGGGACCCTTTCAATTAAATGAAATGTTCTCATTAATTTATGGAGAACGAAAGAAATAGACTCATTCAGTAAATGAAACGTTTTTAAGCAACATGATGGCAGAGCTTTCAGCTTATAGATTCCCTTATCCTAGAGTGGAGTGCTACTAAGTGCTAATGTGGATTTCTGTCTATATAATAATTTACCAAAACCTCATAAGGTTAATTATAGATAAAGTAAGACAGAAACACACCTGTTCACCGCTCATTTTCCCATGGGCAAAGGCAAGCACGCGTTTCACATCAGTGTTTCTCCCGAGAGACTAGCGCGAAATTGATCCCCTATCTTAGCGCCATCTACTGTTCTAGAAGAGGAAGTTGCTCAACTGCATTTGTGAGAAAATCCGCGTGGATATATTTGTGAGAAAATCTGCCTTGGACGCGGAAAAATTGTGCCAAAAGTCACGTGACAGTTTTTCGTACTTGTAGAATTTTGCTTTGTACTTGAAGGTTTTTGTTTCGTGCTTGTAGAATTTTGCTTTGTACTTGAAGGTTTTTGTTTCGTACTTGTAGAATTTTGCTTTGTATTTGAAGGTTTTTGTTTCGTACTTGTAGAATTTTGCTTTGTACTTGAAGGTTTTTGTCTCGTACTTGTAGAATTTTGCTTTGTACTTGAAGGTTTTTGTCTCGTACTTGGAGAATTTTGTTTTGTACTTGAAAGATTTTAGTTTGTACTTGGAGGATATTTTTGTCATTGAAGAAATACGTTTCTATGTATATGTAAAACATACTGTATTTGTTTGATATGTACGTTTTTTTATTTGCAGAACAATATGCATTAGTTTGTGAGTGATGTTTTGTATTTACAAACCACACTGAGTTTGTTTGTGAATCATTGGGTGTGAGTAAAACACGTTTTGTGTGTGTGTGAGGTTTTGGCACATAATTCGCTCCTGCTGATTGGCTCTGAGATCGACTTCACGCGAGCAGAACTGAACTGATGAACTGCGGGAAGCATTCTCTTGAGGTGAGTGGAGACGGTTGCAATTATGCTGTTTTATAAAGCCTTGTGTTGTCAAATGCAGCTTTTTTATGTGAATTAAATGTAGGTAATATTATTCATATATCATATGAGTTGTACTTAATATATTTTTTGTTTACACAGCTATTTCTCTGAAAAATGGGTAACGTTAATGTATGATTATGTCTAACGTTACAGCTAGCCACACTTCCATTTTTGTGTGAAAACATATTTTGTGTCTGATGGATATTATGTCCTTTGATTTTTGCTGTTTGTGTAGCTTACAATAGTTTACACTGCGTGAGGAGTGTAAGTTATTAATGTTGGCGCTTATTTTAAGATAAATAACGTTAATCCTCAGCTTATGGTGATGTAAGTTACAAGTTATAGTATAGGCTACTTATGGTATTCGCTGTTTGTTATAATTTATACTCATGCATAACGTTAGATATTTTAATTAAATTGTCAATTTATGTAGCTTCAAGTTAAAGGCAGCGTCGAATTTTCCGCATCTAATCAAAGGCGGCAAGATTAGTCATGGCAGAGCCATATCCACCTTATTCTGCTCTAAACAATGCGCGCAGCCATGACGACGACTCCGGTTGCCAACTTCCGGTTCGAATCTGGTCTATATGCTTTTGCCATGTGTTTAAGATTGTGTCATCCCCACATCGGTAAACTAAAGCGAAAAAAACATTCATCAAATGTGATTTGATCACGTTATTTTTTTTTTTAAATCACTGATAAAAACAAAATGAACATTATGAAGAAAAGAAAAACTTCCAAAGGATAGCTGATGCATGACTGCACGATCTCATGAACATCCGACAGTCTCTCAACCCCGACTGCAGCAGAATAACCCAAGCAATAAGCGTAGGCTGGTAAGCACTTTGACTGTCTACCTCTGCTTTCAAAAATGCATTGTCTATATATTTATCAGGCCTGTGACGTGAGGCAAGTAGGCTATATTATACGCTATGAGTTTCGGTTCATTTATGAGACCAAAGTCCAGTTTGCGCTGGCGCCTCCGTGTCATGATGATCCATTTTCTACTATATTTACTTCTTATTTATTAAAACAAGCCAGGCAATTGGTTGATGAAACATTGATTAAAATTAAGATACAATTAATAAAAAACGAAATTCACTTTAAAGAAAGGCTTTGTGCTTTCTCTCTGTGAAAGTTTTAAAGTCGATTTCAGAGCGGTCATGTCCGTAACGGAGAACTGTCACGTCTGCACTCCACAACATTATTTTTTTTTCTCTCATAAATGCGAACACGAAAAATAAAATAAGAAGAAGAAGAAGAAGAAGTTTTATTTATATAGCGCCTTTCCAAAGCTCAAGGTCGCTTTACATGGTACATTTATAATACATTTAAACACTGACACACAACTTACAATCACAAAGGACACATATAATCACATTTAGACGAAGTACATGTTAAACAGATAAGTTTTTAACTGTGTCTTGAAAGCAGTCACTGATGAAATATTTCGAAGTGAAAGGGGCAGTGAATTCCATAATGTTGGCGCATTAACACTAAATGACCTTCCACCTACTGTAGATAATCGAAAACGAGGGATGGACAGTAAACCAAGATCAGTTGATCTGAGAGAACGTGCAGGACGGTAGGTGAAAAGTAGATCAGACAAATATGGGGGTGCAAGACCGTTTAATGCCTTATATGTTAAAAGCAATACCTTAAAGTGGATACGAGATGAAACAGGTAACCAGTGAAGGTCATGAAGCACCGGAGTAATGTGAGCAGAACGCCTGGTGGAGGTGAGAACTCTTGCTGCTGAGTTTTGGACGTACTGTAATCTTGCAATAAGTTTTTTGGGAAGGCCAACAAATAAAGCATTGCAATAATCCAGACGTGATGTGATTGAAGCGTGAATTAAGAGTTCGGCGTCAGCTAAAGTGAGAGATGGTCTTAGACGAGCAATATTTCGAAGATGAAAGAAAGAGTTTTTAACAATGGAAGAAATATGAGAGCCAAAAGACAGAGTTGAGTCAAATAAGACACCGAGGTTGCGAGTCAGTGATGAAGGCTTTATATGGAAACCATCAATATAGAAGGACTGGTCCATCCTTTTGACTGAGGCTGGAGAGCCAATCACTAATATCTCAGTTTTATTATCATTTAATTTGAGGAAGTTAAGGGACATCCAATGCTTTATGTCCCTGATGCATGCAGTGAGTGAGTCAGGCAGGGATGGTCTATCGGAGCTGGTGGTGAAGTAAATTTGGATGTCATCTGCATAGCAATGGAATTGTAGTCCATGCCTGCGTATGATGCTACCAAGTGGGTGTATGTAGATGATAAACAAGAGTGGACCTAGAACCGAACCTTGTGGAACGCCCCGTGTAAGTAAATTGGTGGCAGAATTATGACCTTGTATGGTGATATAATACTTTCTGTCAGTGATATAGGAAATAAGCCAGGAAAGAGCGGAACCAGTGATACCAATATCAGAAAGCCGAGAAATAAGCAATTCATGGCAGACTGTGTCAAAAGCGGCGCTTAGATCAAGGAGCATCAAGATGTTTATTAACCCTGAATCCATCGATGAGAGAATGTCGTTAACCACACGCAGAAGAGCAGTTTCAGTGCTGTGAGATGGGCGAAAACCTGACTGAAAAGGTTCAAAAAGACCATTCATATCCAAATAAGAGCGTAATTGTGAAGCAACAACCTTTTCAAGGATTTTGCTTAAGAATGTTAGGTTTGATATCGGTCTGTAATTGTCCATATTTAGATGATCAAGGCCAGGTTTTTTAAGAATGGGAGTCACTGCAGCAGTTTTTAATTCCGCTGGGACAATGGCACAAGCTAAACTACAGTTTATCAAATGAATGACAAAATAAAAAGAATATTTTATGTTCTGTGGAGGCCGACCCTTCTTCATCCGGTTAGCAGTTTTACTTTTGTTTTGCGCAGTGTAATTCATAGAATTACTAAAAAATATTTTGCCACCTAAAAGTTAAAGATGTCACATGTGCATTTCACTCATATTAAATATAAAACGCACGTGTAGACTGATATTTTTCTAATGTCTCGACTAGAGTGCCAGCATTCTATGTAGACAAACACTTCAAACGGAAGTAGAAAACCGTTTAGTCAGTTGAACCCGCTATGAATCATGGGAAATAGAACGGGCGCAGAATAAGGTGGAGTTGCGACAACGGAAGTTCGAAATGCTTAGTTGTCACGTGATTCGCGTAGACCTCAGATAGTTCCAGGAAGTGCTCAGGCGCCAATTCAAATCAATGGAGTTAGAAAGCAGAACTGTGCTTTTTGGTAGTTTTATAGTCAATAAATGCATTGATTTACAATATGTGTATAATACACTGATACGTGAATATAGTATGTGTATGTAGCTACAGCAATGTTGTTTTTAAAAGATAAAAATCTGATAATATTTCATTTTTAGTGTGTTCAACCAGCCTTATCTGCCTTTGTTAACATATTTCTGGCTAACCTTGGATAAAGACCATATTGCAGTTGTTTTGAAGTATTTTTGTGTTCTTAAACTTGTATGTTATTTAAGGGTATCACATAATGTTCACTATGGTTTCACAAGGACAGGAGACTTGCAGGAAACAGGTGATTGTCTTAAAAAAATCTATTGCAAACAAGTACAATTTCTTTAATCTTAATGTTTACAATGCGTATGCACCCCATGCACTTATTACTATATAAATTAATACATAATATATTTAATTAATTAATTAATTTTAAAACAAATCATGATTATACACACACATATTTAATAAGTGTCCAAGTGCATTATTTCCTTTTAAAATAATTAACAAATTCATGACATACATCACTTTAATCTATAAAACCTATTTAGTTTAATTTCATTTTTAGTACATTTAAAATAGGCTATATAAATAACAGATATTTTATGTTTTGTTATCTTAAATCCTCAAAAATGTCAGGTTGTGCAACTGTCCGCACAAATGAAGTCTAAAAAAACCTAGCCTATTTAAAATGGTGTCTTAAGAATAACAATAAGTTTTGAAAAGATTAAAAAAAACTTTTCGAAGGTTAATTTGTCAATGACATATATATATATATATATATATATATATATATATATACTTTTACACTTATTTAGCACAATGGGATTTATAAATGTCTAATAAATGTCAAGCATGTTGTCTGTACTTTCCTCTAGTGTTCTTGTACTGTCTGACACAGAGGAGAAAATATGCTCAATTTTGTGCTAATCATACTTAGGTGTATCTACACTTTTTCACAAAGACCAACACTGGGAAGTTTAATGTTTATTAAAAATAGGGAGCAAGGAAAGTCTTGCAAAATCCAAGGAGCTGAGACTGAAGGAGGGTACAGCGTCAGTGCAGGGAGTCTTCAGGATCCACTGAATCCCTTTGTGCTTCTTGTGTTGAAAGAGATAAAGGAGACACAAATGGGACAAATTATAGTAGTGTATATACAGTTATGGTCATCAGGGAGCCGCTATCAATATGCGGGAGACTAACGGAACTAACGGGAGACTAAGTTGGGATGTCTGCATTTTATCACTTCTATCACTATCACAATCCCCAATGTTATATTTAACCCCTGTTAGAAGCATTTCCCTCTTATTACACAATAAAGGACAAAACTGCATTAATATAACGTTAATTTTAACTATAATAGGCTGTTCGTGGTTTGTTATGCGCTACTAACGGTATGACCCATCTTTTCTCTGATAACGTCCCCTAAAACTACTTATTTAGAGAGCAATAATCAACTAGCATGCTTTAATATACAAGTTAATTTGATTCAGATGTACTGATAATATACAATCTTATTCTTTAAACGTTTTACCTTTTAAAAGTGCATCACAAACGGTCTGTTCTGCTGTAACCATAGACAGTATAAGAAGTGGACAGAGCCATCTCATTGGAACTCAGTTGAGACAGTTGAAGCCCATTTTTAGCGATTTTTTAGCACTTCCGCTCCTGACGCGCAGACTCAAACCGCCTCAAACTAAGCTTGATGACGTGAGCACCCCGTCTGACAGATGAAAATATTCTAGTAGCTGTGCGTGAAAACTGCCAACGTTGATCTTGCAGAGACGGCGAGCTTGAGCAAAGAGTTCTTTGGCGTGAGTGAGCAGGAGTAAGTAATTTGTATAGTATTTATTTTAAAATGTAACGCCAGTACACCATATTAAGTTAATGCATTGATTGCCTGTGAGCTTCTCCTACTGTCTGTACGGTAATTTCTCTACTGTGCGACAGAGCGTCGAGTGGTTATGACGCAATCGTTAGCCTATTTTTACAAAAACTGTTTCTACGGGGCCATAATGTAACATAGAAGGTAATGGAGCCCTTTATACATTGTCGTGTTTCTTTAGAAATAAATAATGGACAAATGGAGTCTTTAAACGCCTCAGATGTAAAGTTATTCGCTGTCAAAGTGACGCGAAAATGAATGGGAGTCAATGGGAATGCTAACGCAAGTGAAGTTCTGCTACAAGATGGCGGCTCCCGCGAGGCTTCAACTTCCGGTCGATGGATTACCCCCTTGGCTGTAACTGTACGGCGCTGCTGCTACTTCCGGGAACTCTTGAGAGGCTCCGTGAGCCGCCATTGCTGTAAAAAAACCGTTCCATTGGAGTGAATGGAGTTGTCGCAACTCTCTGAGTCATGGTAAAGAAATCCGGTGAGAACCGGTGTAGCAGTCGATTCTGTTCCCTACAGGAATTTGTGTTCCCCGTGAAAGAGGCATGTCTGCGCATGCGTAACAGATGCATCAAAGCACAACTGGAAGTACGGAAAGCGAAAAAGGCCAAAAGCATTGGCGCAACCTTCCAATTGTCAGCATAATAAAATGGAATGGTTCTCACACTCCAGTAATATTTCTGTCAAAACAAAACAACCTCAATGCCTCATATTATTGTCTTCAGGCTATATTATTATGTCTGTATTATTTATAAAGATTGGGATGGGATTAAATAAGTTGTCTTCTTCCCACTCCCTTTCAGGCAGAATTTGATCGTCAGGTAAATACTGTATGTTTTGTTTTTGTTTCTTTTTTGCACTGTATGACTTAACAAAATTTTGTCTGATTGTACTTTCTGTGCCATTGCCTGAAATAAACGAATAATAATAAAAAAAAAATTAAAAAAAGATTGCAAAACGTCAGAGATGACAGGTTTATGAAATACAACTTTGTAAACAGTATACAAAATGTATTAATATGTTAAATGTCACCAAAATACACATGAAAAAAAGAGTTAATCATATTATTGTCAAAAGGTAAACACATTTTCAGGTGACACCTTGTATGTTCCCTGTATGAAAATAAATAAATAAATATGAATAAAACCATATGGCTATTTTTTCTTTAATATTTTTCACATGCAAGATACATGGGTGCAACATATTATTCTAGTAATTAATTAACAATTGATGAGGGCACTAATTAGCTTTAATTAATCAAGTTAATCAATGGTGTTATAAATTGGGGAGATGACCACATAACATTGTCACCTGAATTTCTATTCTATATATATATATATATATATATATATATATATATATATATATTTTATATATATATATATATATATATATATATATATATATATATATATATTATATATATATAGATTGCCTGTGATGACTGTGGGCGATGGTTCCACTTAAAGTGTGTTGGCAATCCATCCACGGAAGATGACTACAAATGTGCTTCATGCAATAAATAACTAAATATGAAACCATTGTTTTTGGAGTTTGTTTATTTTTTCCCTTTGGTTAAACCTACTCGAAAATCAGTCTTTCAAAACCAAGTATTTATTTGATAAAATGTGACATTAAATTGTGAAGTGATTGCGGTTCAAAATAGTCTTCTGCTAGACGAGTATACTGCCCTACAAAGCCTTAATAAACATTACATTTCAATCTAGCTTATTTTTATTTTATTTTTTCAAATTTAAACCGTTATTAGCGATTTCAATGACAGCAGGAAAAACTCGCTTATAATAAACTTTTTTATTAAAAAATAATACTTTTTTAACCTTTTGGCTTCCCGTACATCCAGTTGTGCTTCTTGTCGTATTCAATTCTGATGGTACGTATGGTAAAGCGGCAACTACGCATGATTTGTAGTATGATTGCGTAAAGGGAACAGGAATTCCGGAAGGGAACAGAATCGACTGCTACACCGGTTCCAGTGCACGCTCACTGACAGAATTCTCTAATCATAAACAACAAAGTGCAAATATAATATATGTAGAACATTAATTTAGCTCTGTAGTTGGCTTTATAACGGGAGTTCCATGAGTGTATTAACGTTACTGGTATTACTCAAGAGTGAGATAGCCTGCTTTCGCGCCTTACAGTCACGTGGTTGATATTACACAAATCCGCGCTGACAATCTGTTAGACTGGCTGTGTCCGAAATCTCCACTCAAATCACTACTCCCTACCTCCAATGTAGGGGGTAGGGAGTAGAGCACTATATAGTGAGCTCACCAGCATAATAGAAACACCACTTTCGGACACTACTCGATCGTCTCTCGGCGCCGTTGATTACGTCATTGCTGACGCCCGTCCGTCTTTTTAGGCTTGTTTGAGATGCGCCTTGCCTCGCCTGAATTGTAGTCGAGAGTAGGCGGCTGCAGTGAGGGGAGGAGTGAAAAAAGTGCAGGCATATGACGAGTGGATAATGTCTTTTCTAAGACTTCCCTGTATGGCGAGTGGATAGTGTCACGGATAACCTACCGAAGTCGACAGTCGTGTACTTTTACGTGACAGAAGGGGTACGCCGCATCACAGACGCGTGAAACTAACGTGTGACTCTAACGTCGTCGCACCACAGACGCGTGAAACTAACGTGTGACTCTAACGTCCTCGCACCACAGACGCGTGAAACTAACGTGTGACTCTAACGTCGTCGCACCACAGACGCGTGACACCGACGTGTGACTCCAACGTCGCACCATAATAAATGAATATACACACACACACACACACACACACACATATATATATATATATATATATATATATATATTTTTTTTTTTTTTCACTTTCTACTGGATATGAGGACTATGTAAATTATATCCTACACCATCAAAGTCACAACTTTTTGCACAATAATTACCAACAACTTTAAAGTTGAACAGATAAATTCATTAATTGTAATCTATAAACATAATATTCTGGACTGTGTCATTCTGAGTTTTTACTTTTGAAGGTGGTAATAATTAGTGTACAGAAATATATTAATGAGCAGGATGTGATTAGAAGGAACAGAAGGAAGGAATTCATTGTATCCAAGTGATGGATTTGACTTTATTGTTATTTTCAATGCAATAGCCTACTTGATACAACTTTTTGCTATTTATTAAAATCACTGCATGTTAAATAAAACATTACAAAATCAAAAATAAATAACTAGAAATAAACTTTAAAAAAATCCAAAAATATAGATGAATCCAGGTATAAGTTAACACATCTCACTGCCTTAGCAGCTATCAACAACAGTCACTTAAAATACATAAATTATGTCAATACAATATTAACATTTAACATTATTTGATATTTTAAATATATATATTTCATCCACAGTCTGCTCTTATTCCCGACCTGCAGCTGAACCAGAAAATATGATGTAAATATTTTTCCACCATCAAATATTAGCGATTCATGCATTTCACACATTTATATATAAATCAATAATATAAAAAATTACTGCTTAGTGAATTAGATCAATGGATTTATTTCCATTCAAAGGGATAGAAACCAATTAAAAACAGTAGACTTAAACGATTCCTTATCCTATGGCGCCCTCTAGTGGGCAACGTTAATATAACAGCCTTCATCTTTTCTAATGGTTTGAGCAGGGGTTATAATACCAAAAATTCTATTATAATAGATGTATGAATTTCTGATGCTCCGGAGGAGAAAAACAAATTCTAAACCAGGGGTTCTCAACTGATCAGGGTTGGAGCTAAACAGACATCTATTATAATTGCCCTTCTTTTTGGTCATAAATTACCATGTTTTTCCTTTGTGGAAAAACAAAAACTATATTTTGACAATAAATTGATAAAACATAAGCAAAACTTGGCCACTCAATATTTAATATTCAATAATTTTATTTCTTCAATTATAAAGTTTCAATTGTATTAATTTGAACAAGCACAACATTCAACCAAATATTCTAAAATATTTATTATTATTAATAATGTTATTTCAACATATCTCATTATTTCGAACTTAATTATGTGTGCGTATTATAGGCCTACAATATGTGCATTTGTCCGGTGACACGCGTACATTAATTTTTATTAATAAGTATAAGTCACTGTGTCTGCTGCAAATATGCAATTGACGATCACCATCTCCATAGTGAAGGCACCTAGAGAAATACATAAGCTATAATTAGATAATCAGAGAGTAGCCTATTTCTTTTCGTTTTGTTTAGACATTTCAAGCTGTCTATATATTTCTCATGTCTGAGGCATACACACTGAGTTTCGGTTGAACCCCTACTGTTAATTTATATTGAGATGCGCACCAGTTTATGTGCAATGCAAGTGAACGCGCGGGCGCCTCCAAGTCATGATTATATCGTCTGCTATATTTGCTTCTTATTTATTAAATCCAGGCAATTCGTTGATGGTAAAAATTGTTAAAATTAAGTTACAAATTATACATAACGAAATTTACTTTAAAGAAAGGCGTTCTACAAAACAAAACTTAATGAAGTGGTCAAAATCATGTCTGACCCCGCATGTCTACCGATATATTTTGACTCATATCTTACTTATGCTGTTCACTTTTCAAAATTAACATAGATGTCAAAAAATAACATTATAATATTTGAACAAATATGAAACTAAATGCGCTTATTTAATGGCTACAACACATATAGTGTTTGGTATACAGACTCTGTATTTGTACAATTTGCTGCACATTCATTTAATTGTAAAGTAGAATTGTAATTCATTTAATTCTGAATTTTGCACACAAGTTGAAAGGCATTTGTTTGTGAATAATAAACATATCTGCAACATTTATCAATTTCACAGATAACTGTGCGTGCATTTATTAATCATTATGCTAAAAATCATAATAAAATATAGGCTATTACAAAAAAAAAAAAATCAGATGAGCCCAGAATATGAACGCAAAGTGTTTAATTAGGCTACACGTTAAGCATTTTCCTCCCATAACTATTATACGGCTTAATGCAGATTAGAATGGCCCCTTATATGTCGAAATAACAACTTATTATGTCGAAATAAGGAGATATAATGTTGAAATAACTAATTAGTATGTCTAAATAAGGAGATATAATGTTGAAATAACGACTTAATATCTCGAAATAACAAGATAAGATTTCTTTTTCGTTTTTTCTTCACCATGCGGTTCAGGGCTTCCATAGAATAGTAGGCTAATATACAGCCTACAGCCTGAATATAATTGTTTCCAGAAAATATTTTTGCTTTGGTCTTTCTTGGGGGTGCTGAAGTCCCGCTAGCCCCTCCCTAGCGCCACCCATGATATCAAACATTGAATAAACTTATAGTTATTATGCACCAGGGGCCCTTTGGGAAATAAGTTAATAATTAAAAGCAATAGCCTATAGCAAGTAGGCCTACATCCACTAATGCAAACTTTTAAATGTTTTAAAGGCGACATAGCCTACATGGGGACGACGTGTGTATCAGGCGTCTTATGATGCGACGTACAGTATCAGGCGTCTTTTGATGCGACGTACAGTATCAGGCGTCTTATGATGCGACGTACAGTATCAGGCGTCTTATGATGCGACGTACAGAGGGACGACATGTGTATCTGGCGTCTTATGATGCGACGTGACTAGTTCAGACGTCTGATTTATTTATGGATTTCTCACATACGCCGTCGCCACGTCGCCGTAAGGTATACGTTCCAACTGTGACATCGCCGTGACGTCGCCGCCGGTCTGTCGTCTGCCGTCTCTATCAATCCCATTCAAAAAATGACACGGACTGACGGCGACGAAAGGGTAGACTGCTCCTTCACCTTCTTCAGGGATATGACGAGTGGATAATGTCTTTTCTAAGACTTCCCTGAAGTATGACGAGTGGATAATGTCTTTTCTAAGACTTCCCTGCACACCTGCACACCCTGCACACCTGCACACCCTGCACACCTGCACGAGCGTGAATCCCGTGTATCCCGCGATATCTGCCTTTGATCTCGCAGGTGTCTGATCCACCGTGAGAAGAGAGATCTGTCCGTCTTGCCTGTATGGCGAGTGGATAGTGTCACGGATAACCTACCGAAGTCGACAGTCGTGTACTTTTACGTGACAGAAGGGGTACGCCGCATCACAGACGCGTGAAACTAACGTGTGACTCTAACGTCGTCGCACCACAGACGCGTGAAACTAACGTGTGACTCTAACGTCCTCGCACCACAGACGCGTGAAACTAACGTGTGACTCTAACGTCGTCGCACCACAGACGCGTGACACCGACGTGTGACTCCAACGTCGCACCATAATAAATGAATATACACACACACACACACATATATATATATATATATTTTTTTTTTTTTTCACTTTCTACTGGATATGAGGACTATGTAAATTATATCCTACACCATCAAAGTCACAACTTTTTGCACAATAATTACCAACAACTTTAAAGTTGAACAGATAAATTCATTAATTGTAATCTATAAACATAATATTCTGGACTGTGTCATTCTGAGTTTTTACTTTTGAAGGTGGTAATAATTAGTGTACAGAAATATATTAATGAGCAGGATGTGATTAAGGAACAGAAGGAAGGAATTCATTGTATCCAAGTGATGGATTTGACTTTATTGTTATTTTCAATGCAATAGCCTACTTGATACAACTTTTTGCTATTTATTAAAATCACTGCATGTTAAATAAAACATTACAAAATCAAAAATAAATAACTAGAAATAAACTTTAAAAAAATCCAAAAATATAGATGAATCCAGGTATAAGTTAACACATCTCACTGCCTTAGCAGCTATCAACAACAGTCACTTAAAATACATAAATTATGTCAATACAATATTAACATTTAACATTATTTGATATTTTAAATATATATATTTCATCCACAGTCTGCTCTTATTCCCGACCTGCAGCTGAACCAGAAAATATGATGTAAATATTTTTCCACCATCAAATATTAGCGATTCATGCATTTCACACATTTATATATAAATCAATAATATAAAAAATTACTGCTTAGTGAATTAGATCAATGGATTTATTTCCATTCAAAGGGATAGAAACCAATTAAAAACAGTAGACTTAAACGATTCCTTATCCTATGGCGCCCTCTAGTGGGCAACGTTAATATAACAGCCTTCATCTTTTCTAATGGTTTGAGCAGGGGTTATAATACCAAAAATTCTATTATAATAGATGTATGAATTTCTGATGCTCCGGAGGAGAAAAACAAATTCTAAACCAGGGGTTCTCAACTGATCAGGGTTGGAGCTAAACAGACATCTATTATAATTGCCCTTCTTTTTGGTCATAAATTACCATGTTTTTCCTTTGTGGAAAAACAAAAACAAAAACTATATTTTGACAATAAATTGATAAAACATAAGCAAAACTTGGCCACTCAATATTTAATATTCAATAATTTTATTTCTTCAATTATAAAGTTTCAATTGTATTAATTTGAACAAGCACAACATTCAACCAAATATTCTAAAATATTTATTATTATTAATAATGTTATTTCAACATATCTCATTATTTCGAACTTAATTATGTGTGCGTATTATAGGCCTACAATATGTGCATTTGTCCGGTGACACGCGTACATTAATTTTTATTAATAAGTATAAGTCACTGTGTCTGCTGCAAATATGCAATTGACGATCACCATCTCCATAGTGAAGGCACCTAGAGAAATACATAAGCTATAATTAGATAATCAGAGAGTAGCCTATTTCTTTTCGTTTTGTTTAGACATTTCAAGCTGTCTATATATTTCTCATGTCTGAGGCATACACACTGAGTTTCGGTTGAACCCCTACTGTTAATTTATATTGAGATGCGCACCAGTTTATGTGCAATGCAAGTGAACGCGCGGGCGCCTCCAAGTCATGATTATATCGTCTGCTATATTTGCTTCTTATTTATTAAATCCAGGCAATTCGTTGATGGTAAAAATTGTTAAAATTAAGTTACAAATTATACATAACGAAATTTACTTTAAAGAAAGGCGTTCTACAAAACAAAACTTAATGAAGTGGTCAAAATCATGTCTGACCCCGCATGTCTACCGATATATTTTGACTCATATCTTACTTATGCTGTTCACTTTTCAAAATTAACATAGATGTAAAAAAATAACATTATAATATTTGAACAAATATGAAACTAAATGCGCTTATTTAATGGCTACAACACATATAGTGTTTGGTATACAGACTCTGTATTTGTACAATTTGCTGCACATTCATTTAATTGTAAAGTAGAATTGTAATTCATTTAATTCTGAATTTTGCACACAAGTTGAAAGGCATTTGTTTGTGAATAATAAACATATCTGCAACATTTATCAATTTCACAGATAACTGTGCGTGCATTTATTAATCATTATGCTAAAAATCATAATAAAATATAGGCTATTACAAAAAAAAATAAATCAGATGAGCCCAGAATATGAACGCAAAGTGTTTAATTAGGCTACACGTTAAGCATTTTCCTCCCATAACTATTATACGGCTTAATGCAGATTAGAATGGCCCCTTATATGTCGAAATAACAACTTATTATGTCGAAATAAGGAGATATAATGTTGAAATAACTAATTAGTATGTCTAAATAAGGAGATATGTTGAAATAACGACTTAATATCTCGAAATAACAAGATAAGATTTCTTTTTCGTTTTTTCTTCACCATGCGGTTCAGGGCTTCCATAGAATAGTAGGCTAATATACAGCCTACAGCCTGAATATAATTGTTTCCAGAAAATATTTTTGCTTTGGTCTTTCTTGGGGGTGCTGAAGTCCCGCTAGCCCCTCCCTAGCGCCACCCATGATATAAAACATTGAATAAACTTATAGTTATTATGCACCAGGGGCCCTTTGGGAAATAAGTTAATAATTAAAAGCAATAGCCTCTATAGCAAGTAGGCCTACATCCACTAATGCAAACTTTTAAATGTTTTAAAGGCGACATAGCCTACATGGGGACGACGTGTGTATCAGGCGTCTTATGATGCGACGTACAGTATCAGGCGTCTTTTGATGCGACGTACAGTATCAGGCGTCTTATGATGCGACGTACAGTATCAGGCGTCTTATGATGCGACGTACAGAGGGACGACATGTGTATCTGGCGTCTTATGATGCGACGTGACTAGTTCAGACGTCTGATTTATTTATGAATTTCTCACATACGCCGTCGCCACGTCGCCGTAAGGTATACGTTCCAACTGTGACATCGCCGTGACGTCGCCGCCGGTCTGTCGTCTGCCGTCTCTATCAATCCCATTCAAAAAATGACACGGACTGACGGCGACGAAAGGGTAGACTGCTCCTTCACCTTCTTCAGGGAAGTCTTAGAAAAGACATTATCCACTCGTCATAGGCTACTCTCGCCGATCGCTTACATCCAGCCGCAGCCGATGTCGAACACACCTTTTGATCAGCGCAGTCGGTGGAGAGCAACTGCGCGCAACTGCAGAATCCGACACGTGCGGCTTGCGGTCGCGAGAGTTTTTTGACATACGTCAGCATGACATCAGAGCAAGGCGGACCGCTCTCGGACACATTTCCCAGATAGCACAAGCCTATTTGATGTGATTTTTACATCTGGAAGACGTATTTTTAAGAGTGTTTGCTCATCTGCAATACGTCTATAGGACGTTTCCGTCAGATGTCAAATAGACGTTTAGAAGATGTCTTTAAGATGTAATGATTTAGAATGCATGTTAAACTGACATCTTCTAAACGTCTATTTGACATCTGACGGAAACGTCCTATAGACGTATTGCAGATGAGCAAACACTCTTAAAAATACGTCTTCCAGATGTAAAAATCACATCAAATAGGCTTGTGCTATCTGGGTTCTAACCGGCATGCATCTCGCGTTGATCACCGGTGATCGATTCTGCGCAGATTTTGCTCATCTCACACAAGCCTTTTTACAATCAGCGCAATGCATGATGGTATGTAGGGCTTGGGTTAGTGACCATCGGTTGTACACTACTTTTCAAAATGCATTCTGGGATACATTGAGTGGACTATATAGGGTATAATAATCATCACTATACATTCGGACAGCACTACAAAATGGCGAGCTCACTATATAGTCCACTATATAGTGAGTAGTGGGAGATTTCGGACACAGCTAATGTGTTCCAAGTAACCAGAGCCATATAGAGCTGGTAAGTCCCGCCCCTTCCGCTAACCTCGCTGGACCTCTAGGTTGAAAAATCGTCAATGCAAGTGAATGAGAGAAAATAATTATTTTCTAATCCCGTTTGAATTTTGCAATGAATGTAAACATATGTTGTCTGTGAATTTTTTATATAATTTTTCGTGTAAAGAATGCTACAATTTAGCCGGTAGAATTTTCATACGGTTAGACTTTGTGTGAGAGCACTTTGTGGACTACAACTCTTCGCTGCTTTCAACGCGTTTGATATACGTCACCACCACTAGCACACGGATCCCGCTAAACATGCCAGACGGGAATCTGAAGAAAGAACAGCCTGTTTTGTTTGAATGGTGACATTTGGCATCACTCAGGCATCTCGATCTAATTCCTTAGATTATCGCACCGTGATTTGTGGAGGGAAAATGTGTTATGCGGCGATGTCACATATGCGACGTGTAGTCTTTCTCGTTATGTCTATTCCACAACTGCTTGCCAAAGAATCATACAATATACTGTCAAACTCATTACATGAGAAATTATATAAAAAATTCACAGACAACATATGTTCACATTCATGACACAATTCAAACGGGATCAGAAAATAATGATTTTCTCTCATTCACTTGCATTGACGCTTTTTCAACCTAGAGGTCCACTTGGAGTTTTACGGATGGGCGGGACTTACCAGCTCTATAGAGAGATGTTACAAAAATGAAAATGTTATGCTTTTTTTCCCAGTGTTATCATTATTTGCAATGTAAGTTCAAGTCACATATGGGTTGTGAGTGTGGTATTGAGTTTTTTGACATTCTTGTTTCTCTGTTTCAGAATACTGTTTTCATTCCTTACTGCGTTTTGAGGTAAAGGTTTATGAGAATCTTAAACTGTCCCGTTTTTGAATTGTACCAGGCCTTAGCTTCAGCACTTACTTTAGCTAGCTGCTAGGTTGTTCACCAAACCAAGCCCTTTTCTCTGACCAAACCAAATGTTCCTTCACATTTCCTGACAGAGATTTCACAGGTGACGATCAAGAGCCAAGTAAAAGTAAGGTAAGTTGTTTGTTTTTATGTTTTTTAACTCTTGCTCTATGTTGCATTTTTTGCGTAGGCTATGTAAATGTCTTTTATCTGTTTTTTTTTTTTCTTCTGTTTTTTGTTTTTAGCCTCACCAACAAAAAATTCCATCTTGCCACTCATGCTGCTTCTGAGATGGACCTGTACTCTGGTGAGACCTTATGCTCTATTCCAATTTACAATACATTTCTATGTTATAGCTAGCAAGGATTGAACAGTTTTTAAAATGTTCTGGTTTCAGCATTACTACGAGAGATCATTGCCAAGCAGGTGATGTGTGATATGCAAAGAAATCTGCTGCGGATTGTTCAGGATCTCTCTTCTACACCTACACCACATGGACGAAAGTTTTCTGCCGTTGAGGGATGCTGAGGCTCTTTTGGCGCTGGACAAAGCCAGAGAAGAGAAAGGACTTGGTAATAATTACTTTTATCATTAGTATTTGGACCAGATTTTTTTCTTAACTTTTTTCTTTGCATTTTTTTTCTCCGCAATGAACATTCATATTTTCAAAACTTTTATTTTTCCAGGTGCTGACACTGGGCCTTGCTGGGGGCGGGAACCTCAAGGACACTGTGTGGAGGGTCATGAAGATGCTTATTCAGAACGACTTGGCCTGCAAAATGAATTTTGAGGCCTCCATGGCAAAACATCATTCCAGGGCCTAGAAGTCAAGAATGTTGTTACAGGTAAAAGTGTTGATTAGATGTACCAGACAACATCTCAATACAGGGTGAATAAAGGCTATTGGCTGCCTCCAGTGTAGTGGCCACCGTTTTTAGAGACAAATTCTTTGTATGTAAACAAAAGGCATAAATGCAGGGAAATGTCTTTGTTTTTCAAAATAACCATGTATGTGTGAAAGGGGTATTAGTCTATCGTTCGTGGTCAGACTACACATTATGATATAGTCTGGCTTGTCAGGCTATGTATACACCTCTTTTGTAAGGTCTGTGCCTGTTTAACTCCATAGTGGTAAAGAAACTGTATTAACAAATGATGCTGTCCCTTTCCCTTTAGTCTGTCACAAAGTCAACAGAAGAATGGGACTTAACTTAAAGGCCTAAATGAAATTTTAAATGGAAAGTTTAAATGGCATTGCCTGTCTTTACTTTGTCTTTACAAAGTCTTAAATTTAAACTCTAAAACCTCCCATGATATCTTTAATTGTTTGTTTCTAGAAGCCATTCGGAGAAATCCTGGCAGAGAATCCACAAACCAGGAGGTGGAGCAATGGTTGAGGCGTTGGTTGTATTTGGCTGGCGATCAAGAGGGGGGTAGGAGGAGAAGCACAGTCCTCCACCACCAGCCACCCACCAACACATAACGTCAGGCGAACACACACACCAACACACAACGTCAGGCGCACACACCAACACACAACGTCAGGCGCACACACCAACACACAACGTCAGGCGCACACACCAACACACAACGTCAGGCGCACACACCAACACACAACGTCAGGCACTCACCAACACACAACGTCAGGCGCACACACCAACACACAACGTCAGGCGCACACACCCACCAACACACAACGTCAGGCGTGCACACACCAACACACAACGTCAGGCGCGCGCACACCAGCACACAACGTCAGGCGCACACACACCAGCACACAACGTCAGGCGCACATCAACACACAACGTCAGGCACGCACACACATACATTCCACTTTGGCCCGTTTCTGGCCACACTTTAACATACACTACCGGTCATAAGTTTGTGGTCTTTCATGGTTTACACAACTAAGTGTGATTTCTAAAACCAAGCTTTGTATCATAAATGTTTTTTTTTCTTACATTTTATTTGTATAAAAAAAAAAATTTGTCAATGTTTACCTATTTAGGTCATATGTCTGTTAATTGAAAATAAACAATAATTTTCAGCAGTTATGGTTTCCTGGTTTGATTTCTCTTTGAATTGCATGGTTGCTGTTGTGTGCAGATATTGAATATGGGCCAAATTAGTTATTTTAATATAATCTGGCAGAGTTGTGGGCTGTGCTCGGGAGACATCTGGCTTTTCAATGGCGATATTATGGCATGAATATGGCCCAATTTAGGGTCTTTGGCTCTCGTCTGGTAAAGCATTGGCATTTTTCTGGCGTGCTTTTGGCAAAACTGTCTGGGCCAGTTTTGGCCCTGCATTCCTGGCGGTATGATTGCCAAAACTAAGAACAGTGTTTGGGCCATAAAAGGCCCGGAACAATTTTGCTATCTGGGTAGTGATGTAAAATAAAGTGAATTTGCTCTGGGAGCATTATTTGATAGGACATGTTGGTCTATCAAAATATGCTACTCCTGACATCTTGAAGACATTATTTCAAAGTATTTTTTCTAATGACAGTGAACATAAGGTAAATTTATATTAATGTGTTATAATGTTATTTCTCTTTACAGAATGCTAAATACCATATGAATATTTGTACGGTCAATAACTGAAAGTTTCAGTTAAGGTATTTTGACAGGTCAAAGATGAATATTTGTCATGGGGGGGGGAACACTGTCCGCGGAGGACCTCTGCTGGCCAAATGAGTATACCGAAAACATAAGCGGCCATATCGCTATTGGAATTAACTGACATAGGCCTACATTTTAAATGAAAGTCTGCAAAATGCCTTTTAGTTCCCTGAATGTTTTGGCAACGTTAGCATTTGGTTCCCAGAACGTTTCCAGGAAGGACTTTATAAGGTTCTCTGTTGGTTAGTCAGGAAAGTCGCGTCTTTTCGGAAATGCATACGAGTAACTGTTAGGCTAGAATCAATTAATTTGATTATAAATGTACCTATTTTTATTGGTAAGAGTGTCAAGATATTTTGTATTTGACTCTATAAATTATAGGGCGTTTTACACGATTTATTAAAATAATTTATGTTGCCATCCTTTTTTCTTAAGAATATAAAACATGATTGAAAGATCAAACAGCCCGAGCGCGAATCACCAAGGTTGAGATTTGAATTACAGCGGAATAGTGGCCGTTGTGTTGTGATGAAATATTCTAAATGTTATTTGTTTTTAATTATCTAGAATGGCACCCTAATGTTATCTCAAATGACATTCTCAGAAAAGTTGTGTTAAGTGGTATTATATTAAATATATTAGTCCTGTATTTTATCGTCTTCCAATACTAAAATGGATAGTGTCATTCAGTTTTATTCAAATACACTTCAAATCTGCCTGAATGAGACAGACTCAGAGCTGTGATGTCGGAACCTTTATTCTCTTATTCATGTTTCCCGACGACTGAAATAAACTCGGGATCGATTTCCTCTTGTACGTTGCACGCGCGTACGCAGGCTAAACTAAACAATAATTGAATAAACCAGGTAGCCTAGTTTGAATTTAATAAATTACAATGGAAACGATTTTAGAGCAACAGCGTCGATACCATGAGGAGAAAGAGAGACTTATGGACGCAAAAACGAAGGAGATGCTGACGAAAAAAAACACGGTAAGTTAAGTGAATGAGTTTACGTTAAATTATGCTAATAACTTACATGAAACGGCATGCTTTTACTACTGTACCGTTTTATTTTTTTAACAATACTACCATGGTGTTTTGAAGTACCTTCAAACGTTTCAACATTTACAAACGGAACTTGAACTTCACAATTAAATATAGTATTACCATTGAATACATATCAATGTACCATGGTGCTGTCACCCCATGTAAGTAAGAAAAAAAGGAACATTTTGTTTTCCTGATATGATTCCTTGAAACTTTTTGTTTCATGTGGAAACTATCACACCGTTGTATGTTTTAGTCATGTCTGCCATTTTAACAAGCATTATATAATTATAAGTTCTAATATCTGATTGGTTGTAGTCACTGGTGCATGCTGCATTATTTAGTTGATAAATGTTCCTTTTTCTGTTCAACAGCTGAGAGACCAGATCAACTCTGATCATCGAGTGAGAGCTATGCTGGATGTAAGATTCATCTGTTCTTTTGTGCCATTACGTTCTTTGGTTTCCTACAAATAATTCTCATGTCATAGTCATGGAAACATTTTAAAGTTATATAGCTGATATATTTGTGTTATTTAATACATGCAGAGGTACATGGAAGTGAGCGCAAACCTCAGAGACTTGTATGAAGACAAAGATGGGTAAAACATTCTTGAGGACATTTGAATCTGTTCAGAAAAATATCTGCCTTATTTTCTTTGTTCACATGGCTGTGTTGTGTGTCTTCTTCAGAATGAGGAAGGATGAGCTAAATGCAATATCAGGTCCAAATGAGTTTGCTGAATTCTACAACCGACTCAAACAGATCAAGGAATTCCACAGAAAACACCCTAATGAGGTAGACCTGAAGTTGCTGTCTTTCACTCTCACCCTGTTCTGAATTGCATGATTTAGCAAAATATACACTCTACTTGTTTTGGTCACTTCCAGATCTGTGTGCCCATGTCAGTGGAGTTTGAAGAGCTCATGAAAGCTAAAGACAACCCTAGTGAGGAGGCACAAAGTAAGTCTTCAGTACTGTAAGTGGTGTTTGCTAAGGCAATCATCACAAATATGATTGCATATTATTATAATACATACAGTGATTAGGAAATTAGCCCTAAATACCCTAAAGTGTTATGCCTTTTGTTTATTTTTTTTTTTACACTACAAAGATTTGTTGGGTCTAATCATTAAAAGAGAAGTCCCACATCAGTTACAACAATAACAACACAAAGGAATGAATAATCATTGATAAATTATGACATTAAAGAGCTTGAGCATTGAAAGCGGAAGATGACAACTGCAGTGCACGCTTAAAATAAACAAAATCATATCATTTGGTGTGGACACTAATGTAGTTATAGTTACCGTTCTTGGTGTAAACCGGTCTTAATCATCTTGCTGATCACAGATCTGGTGGAGTTCACTGATGAAGAAGGTTATGGCCGTTACCTGGATCTCCATGACTGCTACTTAAAGTACACTAATCTTAAAGGAGTAGAGGTACTGTTTGATTTACTGGCTTATTTGAATTGCCTGCCTTAAAATAATTGAATAAAAGATTCTAATGCCTTTGTCTATTGATCTTTTCTAGAAACTGGAATATGTCACTTATCTGTCAACATTCGATCAGCTCTTTGACATCTCTAAAGATAGGAAGAATGCTGAATATAAGAAGTAGGTGAAAGCTGATAATTTTAAATACCATAAACAGGACTAAACAACTGATTGAAAAAAAAAAATCAAGTTTAGAGATCAACATATTTCAGAATGAAACACGGCACTGTGTTCATTTACACGTGCAGGTGAGCTCATGATAACGGTGGTGTCTCAGAGAGACTCAGTAAATGCTTATCCCCAGTTCTCGCACTTCTATATTTTAATCTTTAGCATACCTTCACCTTTTCTTGCATACCACCTCTTCTCGCAGGTCGCCTCTCAGGGTCTGAGCAGAGTGATTGATTAGTCATTGTAGAATTTTAGAATGTGATAATGATTTGAATGTGCCAGCTGACAGTGTCGGATCCTGTCATAGGCAATATCGGCAGCCACCTAGGGCCGCAACACGCTGAGGCATACGTTTTTTATTTAATACTAATAATAAAAAAATATTTTTAAATAAGTCATTCATAGGTTTTTGGGGTTACATGAATGTATTCTTGGTTTTCCATGAGTGCCACCTACTCTCAGAAAGTTCATTTGTATTTTCATCAGTCGATTTGCAATTTTTGTTCTGACCAAATATATATTATTATTTACAGTAGTGGCCAAAAATGATGTCCAGATAAATATAATTATCTTAACCAAGTTTAGTTTTTTGTTTCTCCCTCATGGTTAAAGCATTAAAAACATTTCCCCCTTATTTTTATAGCTTAGCATAGGTTTAGGGCCATTAAAAACACATATCCCCTTCAGACATCACTTTTCGACCCTACTGTAAAATACTATATACACACACACAAATATAATATATACACACACACAATTAAATGATCATTTATATGGCTGAAATGAGAGGTTTATCATTTTATAAAACTTTTTTTTTGTCGAAAACATGTAGTATTTGTTTAAATCATATAATTTTACAGCTTAGGATGTTTCAGAAGCAGTGAGATGTCTCTGCT
This sequence comes from Semotilus atromaculatus, assembly GCA_031834385.1. Classification (NCBI taxonomy): domain Eukaryota; kingdom Metazoa; phylum Chordata; class Actinopteri; order Cypriniformes; family Leuciscidae; genus Semotilus; species Semotilus atromaculatus. The sequence goes on from JAULUF010000022.1 coordinate 23,084,662, forward strand.
CTTGCAGGTATCTGGAGATGTTGTTGGAGTACCTGCAGGAATACACAGATCGTGTCAAGCCTCTCCTGGATCAGAATGACCTCTATGGAAAGATCTTGGTTGAGTTTGAGAAGAAGTGGGAGAATGGAATGTTCCCAGGCTGGCCGGTGGGTTTGTGTTTAAGCGACAACAATGAGCTCTACAGATCTCATTACATGTGTTTCAGCAGTAAGGGTGTCACGATTTTGAAATTAAGTCACAATCTCGAATATCGAATTCAAAAATGGAATCGTCGATACTGCCACGCCCCCATGTCACGTCCAGTCGGTTTGCAAAGCGGGAAAAAACACGCGTGTTGAAGTGCTGCGAATCCGAGTCCTCTACCTAGCTATAGCTGTATACAGCCTATGTATACAACCAGTCAAAAGATAGCATGGCAACTGCAGATGCAGGAGACCCATCGACAGGACTTGAACCCCCTCCTCTTTCACTGAAGTCGCCGGTGTGGGACAGTTGGAGTGTTTGTGATTTTCATTGAGTTATGTTGACAACTTTCACATTCGCGTTCAAAGTTTGCGGTTCAAAAAAGCCACATTTTGCAAGCTCTGCTACTGTATGTGCGTGTACCATATTCTTCCACTTTTTAAATTAAAACTTTAAATTGACAAAAACAGCAGACTTTATACAATAAATCTTGCATGGCACAAATAACTTGATTTTCCACCTCCACGAATGAGTCGAGTGTTGTTCATTTCCGCACCGAGTCTATTTCTGCTGCATGCGCTGTTAAAGTGACAGCGCACAGTTCGTGGTCAAAATGAACATAATTTGACATGAAAATTTTGTAATTTCATCATAAATGCATTTAATTAAATACTACATTAAATAATATTTTTCACAGTCATGTTTTTACTTTAAGACCGAGGTAAAGCAAGGAAAACATAGATGTATCTGTTAAACCGTGTTTGTTTTGTTGTGAACTTGAATGTCATCTGAATAAGACTGCAGTTACAAAAGAAACTACATGGCAGGTTATTTTGCTCAAGTTTCTAATTGACTGAAGATATAAGTTATTGTGACATTATTATTTTGTTAATAAATGTTTTAAATTTGACAATGTAGTGTGGTACATTGCAAACAAAGGTCATATATTATATTTCATGAAAGTCTAAAAATGGCATAGCAAATTGTGCTTTAAAAAAAAATGAAAAAAATCGAGAATCGAAAATGTAATCGAATCGAGGATTTGGAGAATCGTGACACCCCTATTCAGCAGTGTCCGCATGTTTTTCAAACATAAGTGACCATTTATTGAAGTTAATATTCATCACTGCTGAAATAACATTTGATGTTCCATTGGAAGTTATTAAAGAAGTATTGCAGGATAGTGAGATGCCTATCATACAACAATACTTACTGAATAGACTTTATTTTTCTGCTTTGTTGTTGTGGAGGTTTATAAAGCTATGGTTATACCACAACTGTTTTACTACTGTCATGTGGCATATTCCATAACTTCATCCCATATACTGCCCTAATCCTGGGGTAAATGACCAGTTTATGCAGCGGCAGGGGCCTCCTTATAAATTTAGGAATGTAGTTCTGTTTTCCTCTGTTAAATGAGTACATGGGGAACTAATTAGGATGTTTTCTGTTAATGTGTATGTTGCAGAAAGAGACAAGTAGTGCTCTGACCCACGCTGGAGCCCATCTGGATCTTTCTGCTTTCTCTTCCTGGGAGGTTAGTTTCTCTTGCCTGTTACAAAGATCACATTATTTTTTTACTTAGTTTCCCTCCTGTTTTCTAGTTAATAATGTTTTCATTTGTTGTCTCACACACATAATAATTCTATTGAAAGATCAGAACCGTTGTTTCATTCCTCTAGGAGCTGGCGTCTCTGGGTCTGGACAGATTGAAGTCTGCTCTCATGGCTTTAGGCCTCAAATGTGGAGGGTGAGACACAAAGTCCTGCTCACGTAGCACTCTCTTTAATTCTAGTTTCACTTTTAACTGGATTTAAAGAAACGATTTATAGGACTGACAGTCCCTTATTCTTGAGTCTGAATGTAATGTCTGGTAGAGAGTGTGATTTTTTTTTTTTTTTTTTTTTGTGTGTGTGTGTGTATGTTTTCTTTGTAGTACACTAGAAGAGAGGGCACAGCGTCTGTTCAGCACTAAGGGCAAATCTCTGGAGTCATTAGACCCCTCATTGTTTGCCAAAAACCCAAAAGCCAAGGGACCAAAGAAGTAAGCCCATCCCTGTTCAGGAAACAAAGGACTTATTTACAAAATATTTGTTTTTACTTGGATCCAGCCCTGCTTTGTATTATTTTTTGCCTGTTAAATGTAACTGATTTTTTTGTTTTGTTTCTGCAGAGACTCGGAGCGCAACAAGGAAATTGGTTTTCTTGAAGCTCAGATTTATGAATATGTGGAGATCTTGGGGGTAAATAAGTCTGCCTGCTTTTAGTAGTTTTGTGTTTAGTGTCCTTTTTCACATGTACTAATTTAGCAATATTTAATTTGCAAAAGAACAAATGGATTGCTTAAAAATGGAACGCTAGTGTGCTTATATGCATATAAAATATACAGTATTTTATCTTTATATAAAAATACATGCACATATATTTACAGGGCCTAAAACTATCTTTTTGCCACACCTGCCAATGGCCGGTGACTTAAGAAAATTCACAGGCCATAAATATATATTTTTTTTTACCAGCCACAAAACAGATTAATCCTTATTAAAGTTGCAAAAGTTATTCAATCAAGAGCAATTAGTGATAGTTTTTTTATTAACATTCTCACTTTAATGGATTCAACATACTGCTACACAAGCGTTTTATTTCTCAGCTGGTTATGTTCAGTTAAGATATAGCTATATAGACTGTTTACAAGGATACTTGCCAATTTTATTTGAATATGTCTCGTTCATGTTTTTTCATGTTCTCACAATTTTTGCATTGTTAGAATTCATAAAAATGTTATCGCCAAGTGGTGACACCGTTTCATATATTCTGCAACACAGATTTTTACTATCATTTATGCCAGCGCTCCAGTCAATCGGCGCTCATGGCCCAAGCGAACGCTCCACTCTTAAATCGCTCACCGGTAAAACAATGTTCACAAAATCCCGCTCCCTACATGTAATTTCTCTGTACTATACGTGTTGTACTTATTTAGTTTCATATTTATGTTTAAATATTATAATATGCTGTTCACTTTTCATAATCAACATAGATGAAATTTAAAAACAGCCTGAGTAAGATGGGCTACATCAAAAGATGAGCAATATGTCGGGAGACATGGAGTGGGTAAGACATGATTTTGACCGCTTCATTAAGTTTTGTAGAAAGCTTTTCTTTAAAGTAAGTTTAATTTTGTATAAATCATATCTTAATTCATTTCAATCAATATTTCATCAACCAGTTTCCTGGATTTAATAAATAAACCAAGAAAACGGTCAGGTGTGGAATAGATTGAAGTGTGTAGCAAACAAACCCACTGCCATGTTTCTACGGCCTTTGAGTAAGGCCGAAACAATACGTCTTCTGTTTTTATTGAATTTCTAGAATAACTCTCAATTACAGTATGTCTATAGATCGTTAAGATATTTGTGGCTTTATGCAATAGGCTATATTGTATAAAATGGTATAAATAAACAACTTTATTAAAGAGCCCCTATCATGACATTTGAAATGTTCCTATTTTTGTTTTGGGAGTTCCCAAAAACAGTTTCACATGCATGCAAGGACAAAAAACACTTTAATTGTCTTATAATATGCATTTATTTTTACCTGATTTGCTCAACGACTCTCAAATGATTCGTTTAACGATTCATTTTCCCAAACACCTCCTTTGCGTGAATTGGTCAAATGACCCAGTTTATGTTAGCGAGTCGACCATAGCCCACAACTCAGTGGTAAACACACAATCAAGTCATTATTTGCGTTAGCCCAACGCAGAAGCATATTGATAAAGCACTGCAGTAGTAGCTACACCAAGTAATAACAACGACAAACATTTGACATATTTCTAAACAATTGAGAGCGAATGCGTAGCTGTTAGATGGAGACCTAGAAGCTGCGCGGAGCGTACACAACACGCACAACAAAATACGTATTCCGCATGCTACAGAAAACATAACAGCAAACATTATTAATAATACTTACAGGCTGTGATTCAGAGGAGGATGAAACTGATCCATATACACGGGGTACTGAGCCCTCCTTCAGGAACAACCGGCTTGCGAATCCACAGTTGAATTCATTTACAGTCATGGTCAAAATTGATGGCACCCCTGGTAAATATGATCAAAACTGGCTGTAAAAAAATAAATCTGCATTGTTTGTCCTTTTGATCTTTCATTCAGTTTGGTTTTGGATGTGCGAGGAGGATTTTTCTTGAAACCCTCCCAAACAACATGTGGTGATGTTTTTTTTTTTTTGGCTCTCTGACCCCCAAGACTCAACTAATCTCTGCAATTCTCCATCTGTGATCCTTGAAAAGTCTTTGGCCACTCAATTCGTCATTAAAATGATGAGAACACAACGCGGTTCGGGATATACTGTTGTGGTATCGTTGCAAATATGAACTTAACAACTTATCCTTCACATGCTCGTCCCTGGGCAGTGAAAACAAAGTGGCTGTACTATCTTTGCATTGTAGAACACAGCGTCTTCTCGACATGATGCTATTCAGCTGAAGTATTGAATGTGTTCAAGACTTCAAGTTTACACTCGCGTCTGCGTGCGCAATAACTGGGCACGGCCAATATGCTAATGTTTCGTATCTACATCACTACGAAACGGCTAATGACTTTAATACACTCAGAGTCGACTCTCACTTTTGAAAGACCATAACTTTATATACGGTGCACTTTCAGATATAAAACTTTGCAGGATGTTTTCATTCACTTAGAGCTATATTACACACTACATGAACAGTCATTTTCAAAAATCCATCTATGGGTTATTTTGCAGATTCTCGAACAAGCAAATCACAAAGTGCATTCTGGTTTGAGAACCTGGTGGTTTCACGTTGCTGTGAATTCTCTGCAGTGATAACTCTAAACTCATGTATTTTGTTGTAGGAACAAAGGCAGCTGACCCATGAGAATGTTCAGAGGAAGCAGGCGCGGACAGGAGAGGAACGAGATGAGGAGGATGAAGAGCAGCCCAGTGAAAGTGAGAGTGAAGATGAAGATAATGAGATCATATACAACCCCAAAAACCTGCCTCTCGGCTGGGATGGAAAGGTATGCTTGGTTTTGTTGTAGTGGTAAGGTTTGGCTGAAGGAAAGTTCATTAAAATTTGATACTAAGATGATTAATTGATTCCAGTCTGTCCAAAAGGTAATGGGACTGTAGTGATTGTATTGTCCTCCAATTGGTGTTTTTAACCAAAATTAGACACCCAGCCAAACTCCCGTCATGAAAAACATAAGAGTCAGAATATAGCTTCTTAGCTCTGTTTGAAAGACTCTTGTTGAGCATGAATACATGAACAAAGGAGTGAAACTGAAAATAAGCACAAAAAATACACTACGGTGAAATTCTTTTGTACAAATACCAACAAAGCTTAATTACAATGAAATATAAAGTCTCAGTAAACATTGTTCATGAATTGAAATCAAAAGATTTATACTCGTATATGGTTTTAAATCAACATGAAATCGGCACAAATCTATTATTAGAAGTACTGTAAAACAGAAAATACATAAACCACTTACAGGCAGTTCTTGCTAAGGAGAAATTGAAACATAACAGGATTATTGCAGCTGAAACAATCTTCACTATGTGCTGTGACTCTTAAAACTAACTTCCTGATTCAGCCTGCAATACCATACTTGACCGCTAGAGGTCCTAATTACTCTAACAAGGACAATACCAAAAGGGCAGAATAGTGATCATTAAGGCTGGGCCTTAACCTTGCCTTTTGTCTTCTCTCTTCAGCCAATTCCATACTGGCTGTACAAGCTGCACGGTCTGAACATAAATTACAACTGTGAGATCTGTGGGAATTACACGTACAGAGGACCCAAAGCCTTCCAAAGACACTTTGCAGTAAGTCTCCAAGAAAAATTGCTCTATACCAGTGGATGCATTTATAGAGCAGGATCTCATTTTAGTTAGTTTTCTATGTAGTCATAGAAATCACTATATAAGTCGTAAATCAACAAATAATGTAACTGTACTTTTACAATATGGAGAGAATATGTGCTATTATAATTTGCAGTGTTGTAATGTAACGGAGTACAAATACTTTGTTTGTACTTAAGTAGAAATTTCACGTATTTGTGCTTTACTTCGCTATTTAAATTAGTCAACTTTCACTTTTACTCCACTACATTTCCTAGATAAAATGTATACTTTTACTCTGATATAATTCCATTAAGCACCTTCGTTACTCGTTACTACAAAATAAAATCAGAAGAAATGTGTGCGACTGCAATAAGACAGGTTTGGCGAATCAATGCTCCTAGATTTTATTACGCATGCTCCACATGCTCTATTTCAGCGTAATGCTTGTTTGTTGCCAAAGGAGGAGGAAGCACAACTGAAACCGCCTTGGAAGCACCTACTGGAGGACCGGGGGGAAACCTTTCTTTTACTGTCTATGGGGGAAACTCCTTTTCCTCGATTTACTGAAGCCTATGTGTAAAACGCATATGCAGCTGCACAGCTAGCACATTTAGTGTCTGGCTCGCTCATAGGCTGTGCTGCGGCAACTGCACATCCAATGGCGCGATCGCCTCTGACATGCGATCAATGCGCTTAGCCCTATGTCATTACATGTCAGAGCCTGCCAAGGGGGAGTGGCCTTAGCCTATAATAGTCCCCTGAATTCGCCATTATAGCAGGTTTAACGACCGAAGCAACAACTCGCCAGGTTACTATAGTGCGGCCGGCTACGCAATAATCGCAAAACCATTTTTTACTTTTACTTCAAATACTTAAGAACATGAAATATCAGAAAATTACTTTTGATACTTAAGTACAGTATATCAGATACTTTAAGACTTTTACTTAAGTAATATTCTAAAAGGTAACTTTCACTTCTACCAAAGTCTTTTTCTAGTACGATACCTGTACTTTAACTCAAGTATTGCTTTCTAGTACTTTATACAACACTGATAATTTGATATAAGATTTGTTTAAGAGAATGCAGACAGTCTTGTGTAATAATTGTAGTAGTAGTAGTAATAATAATAGTGTGAGATTAAGTTTGTGAATGACAGCGAAGTGAAATCTGTGTTCTCCATTTCAGGAGTGGCGTCATGCACATGGCATGCGCTGTTTGGGTATTCCTAATACAGCCCACTTTGCCAATGTCACCCAGATTGAGGATGCAGTATCCCGTGAGTACACTAATTCTTAAAATATCTGTTCTTAATGGATTGTACAATATGTTGTAGTGTTAATAATGATAAAAAAACATATTTCTATCTCCAGCTGTGTTAAGTTAACTTTCAACTTGGCACAGCAGTTCATTTCACATTCAAAACTCACTAAAACTACCAAAACACTCCATACATGTCTCAAATCAACTAATTTTTCCATAACACTGGCAAAGGTTTCACCTAGTAAACACACTTTGTCACTCATAAAACAATGACCTAAAAAACACTTACAGGATTATTATACAATGTTTTCTTTTGTCAAATTTCTTTACAAAACAAGAATGAAAGCTGTCTACTCTTTATAATTCACTGCAGTATGTTACTTGGTTAAAGTTTACATTACAGTACAAAATTATTGCCCCTTTTGTATTACTGTAGAAATTTAGCAAATTGCTGAATTATTTTGTATTATGTTAGGTTTTTAACTTTAGTTGAACCGTTTTGAAGTGTATTTAAACATTCAAATTGACCTGTAGGTACAGAGTTTTGGTGGTGATTGGGTCTAAGTTAGAATAAAATTTATGTAATTTGAAAGCAGTTGTTCATTGAATACCTTATTGTGAAAAAGCACTGATAAATGATCCATAGTTTAGCTCACAAGTTACTCAAACCGGTCCTAGCTATTGTAAAAAAAAAAAAAAAATTAAAGGATGATCTCTTATGAAGTACACATTTTAATGAAGGAAAAATATGATGGTGATAGGGTTGATGCAAACACAACATATCATTAAGCTTAACATCTATAGAAATACAATTAAGACAAACTACTTGAACTGAGAAAAATGCCTATAATAATATTGGTGTTAGTATTTTGTTAAATCATTATTTGTGAATGTTAATAAACACAAATGGGATTGTTTTGAAAAATGACCCTAATTTTATCCGTCCTTGTACTTTTTTTACTGAAATAGTCTGGTCAAAGCTGAAGTCACAGAAAGCATTGGAGCGATGGCAGCCAGACACAGAGGTGAGTTGTTCTGCACATTCAGATGTTATGATAACTTTTATCTGTACAGTTCTGCTCTGGCTCAAGGAACAGGTTTTAAACTACATCCTGCATTTGCGGTGTGATTTATATAAAAAAAAAAGTGTAAAATTTTTCGGAGGTTGAAAGATAGTGAAGTTTTGAAATGACTGCAGTTTTGAAATGATTTGTTTATTTATTGCCTTGCAGGAGGAATATGAAGACTCCAGCGGAAATGTGGTCAATAAGAAGACTTATGAGGATCTGAAACGACAGGGGCTGCTGTAGGGCCCTATTTGCAACACAAACAAGATCTCTGAACATATGAAATACTATGTAAATATTGAAACACAAATGTTTCTTTAAGTAATGGCGAGTTTGGTCTTATTGTCTTTTCCAGTTGGTTAGAAATGTGATTTGTCTTTTTTAAAATAAGTTTGTACATTGTATTACTTTTTGATTATTCACTATTTTCTCAGTTGGTTTCTTAAACATGAAACATACTTTTCATTAATCAATAAATTTTTTGTATGTTCTGTAAAAAATCATGACTTTATTAAGACTTAAATAGTAAGGTGGCTTACCACCATTTTTTTCAGTAGGCATCTGTCAATATATTAAAGAATTCATACCCCTTTGTTTTTTTCCCTACATTTCATTCTACATTGTTGCATCAATCCCCCATACCACATAATAACAAAGCAAAAATCTGATATCACATTGACATGTATTTAGACACATGAAATTTAGCTAAGGCACATTAAGTTTTTCTGTGTCATTTTAGATTTACATAATGTTCCAAAAATCATTTCACCCCATCAAAGGTCATGTATGTGTATTGATAGCACATCTGTATCAAATGATGTCCTTAGAACAACGATATCTTGTCAAAAGATTCTATTAATGTACAAACCCCTTCTGCATCTAAGGGCATTTTCTTTTTGCCAGTATTGTTTGATGTATCTTTGTCACAATTTGTTTGGGAATATTTGATTATAGAATGAGATTTTCCGTAGAGATTTTTTTTTTTTTGTACAGCCAAAGAATAGCTTAGAAATTATTTTATTCATCCAATACATTTTTTTTACTGCTAATAGAGAGCATAATACATGTTACTGTTAGTAACTGAAGTGTTGTTTTAATAATTTGAAAATAGAAGACCCCATAACATTTTACTGTTAATAAATGTATAATAAATGTAAATATGTTCTGATTTATCATACAGCTCAGAGTTCGCATACAACAGTACAATATGTAAACTTTCTACATACAAAACATAAGATACATTAACTCAGTTTTGCTGATTATTAAAGACAAACCCAGGATAGAGAGGTTGAGTGAATCTGGTCTGGACTCGTGTCAGAGATGCTGTAGAAGGACAGAGTTTCTGCACTGTGATCAACATACACTCCTATGCTACAGGATCTGGAGGGTACATGGAGTTCAGTCTTTGTTTATTGTGCCAGAATGAGAAACTGGAGGAAGAGCAATACAAACAACAGGAATGATCATTAAATCCAAATACACACTTCAATTCCATTCCTGCTGATCCTCTCATGACACTGATGTCACTCCACTCAACCTCCCAGTAACACACTCTCTTTACACAACACTTGAAAACATCGGTCAAATCTGTCTGGATGATCGGGATACTGCTGGAGTGTGAAAGTCACCACTCTGTTCCCCTCAGATTGACAGAGGTTTTTATGCACTGTGTTTAGATTCAGAGCGTTGATGGGATTCTGATGGAGAAAAACATTGGAATCAGCAGTTACAAAATTGTATTTATCTATTTTTAAAGATTGATCTGCCAGCACTCAGATATGATTTTCACTTGATAAGTAATCATTACTCTAATTTGAAATCTTTGAAAGTTGGAGTCTGGAACGTTCCATTTCTAGATTACCCCTTTCTGTTTCTAACTAAACATTCTTTAATATTACAGGCAGAACCCAAATTATGTTTTGTGTTGCTGAACTGTGAAAGCTCTTTGCTTATAGTTTGAAGAAAAATGTTTTTTTTTATTTTTTATTCTATTTGGATATGTGTGTGTGAAATATAGCCTATATTTTTATAATATATAAAAAAATTTGCATGTATATACTAATAAAGATGAATATTCATTGATTTTTAGATGCAACTCCAAACGTTCTTGCAGCTGATAAAGACAAAATATAAAAATATAATTCAAAGTAGCCTAGTAAGTATTTACACACAGCCTTTTATTATTTTTTTATTAACACTTGTTTGAGGCAAACCGAAAAAAGAGTGAAATTCAGAAAACCAGTGGAGGGCCACTCCTCCAGAATACACTGAGTTGGCTCTGATAGGAATAAGGGACGGTCGATTATGGATGGGATTACAGGTGCTGTACAATCTGACCCTGGTGCTGGCTCCTCTAAGCAAGTAACACTGGGTACGTGTGCGATACATTACTATTTTAATTTTTAAATATGGCTGACTGTATGTTCTGCAGTAGAGGGAAATGCAGTGTCCCTGTTGAAGCCAGCACACACAGACAGTCTCCCACACAGAGGTCAGTATGCAGCAGACAGAACACCAGAAACATATTGGCCTACTTTTATTTATCAGGGAGGAGGAAATGATGAAGACACTCTGTCTGTGTTCTGGGACAGTTGCTGAGGTCAATGCACTGGGCTTTTTATTAAGGCAAACATTTGAATGTGTGGCATTAAACAGGGACTGGCCCAAGTTACACATCTCTTTTATTGTAGGATTTTTCACAACCTGTCCCAGGAACTGAAGCCTCTACCTCAACAGGCTTCAAAAGAAATGTGAACAAGATAAGGATTTAAAACCCTTGACATATATTACAGGTGTGTGTCAAGGAACTTTTTGTGAGTTGATTAGCCTCCCAAAAACTTGTAATGATCATGTTTGTGGTGGAATTATGTTTCAGGTGGAAACTCAGTCAGGGCCCTTTACAAAAGGAGCCTATGGAGCTAGACTGCACACTAAAGGAGCCTATGGGGCTAGACTGCACACTAAAGGAGCCTATAGAGCTAGACTGCACACTAAAGGAGCCTATGGAGCTATACTGCACACTAAAGGAGCCTATGGAGCTAGACTGCACACTAAAGGAGCCTATGGGGCTAGACTGCACACTAAAGGAGCCTATAGAGCTAGACTGCACACTAAAGGAGCCTATGGAGCTAGACTGCACACTAAAGGAGCCTATAGAGCTAGACTGCACACTAAAGGAGCCTATGGAGCTAGACTGCACACTAAAGGAGCCTATGGAGCTAGACTGCACACTAAAGGAGCCTATAGAGCTAGACTGCACACTAAAGGAGCCTATGGAGCTAGACTGCACACTAAAGGAGCCTATAGAGCTAGACTGCACACTAAAGGAGCCTATGGAGCTAGACTGCACACTAAAGGAGCCTATAGAGCTAGACTGCACACTAAAGGAGCCTATGGAGCGAGCCTATGGAGCTAGACTGCACACTAAAGGAGCCTATGGAGCTAGACTGCACACTAAAGGAGCCTATGGAGCTAGACTGCACACTAAAGGAGCCTGACTGTGAGCTGAGGAGGCTCCACGTTTAAAAAATAAATGCAACAGCTGGATTAAACTGATCTCAGTATGTGAACTTATTTAACCAAGTAACACTTTAGCATAAATATTTATTAATGCAACTTTCTATTGCTCTCTTTCTCCCCCCCCATCCCACAAAACCAATAAAACAGTTTGAGACCTATATATCTGCTGTTTCAATGTGCTTTTATTAAGTGTAATATTGTATGGTGATTGCAACTACATTTGCACCAGCTGGGTGGTCAAGTGTGTTCGGGTCAGTTTCATCGCGGAGAAGCTTTCTGTGGTGGTTCTGGCTCCTTTCTATGGTGGCTATATTGTGCAGAATGGCACATGCAGACACTATCTGTGATGCCCACTCTGGTGACTCTTAAGCACCGAAGACAGTTGAAACGTGCCTTTAGGATGCCAAAGATCTCTAACTTTTCTCTAACTTTTACTATGGTTTTACTGACACATGAGGGTCATGATAGGGGATTATTGTGTAGGTTTTGCTGTACCAATTCAAATTAACAGTGTTTTGTACTGTACCAATTTAAGTAGCTTTCTTCAAAGCACTGACACAACATACTCACGGAAAGTAGATTGTTATCTGTTCATTTTACTATTAATTTAAAGATTCATCTCACAGAAAATAATAATTTCACATGTTCACATAATCTCTACCTGAACATTAAGGCTGTGAAAGGACTTTCTATTAACATAATCTGCCTCATGTTCTCCTAGAGAAGTGGAGATTGCAACATGTGAGCAGGCTATTGCTCCAATGAGGGAATCCTATCATAAGATTAACCGAATAAAATAAAAAAAATATTTAAAATAATGCTTAACATGTACTGTATTGTATAGTACATTTGTGAAATTAGCTTTTTGAAAGAAAAAAAAACGTGATGTCACCCTATCAATATATCTTACCGGCAATTTTATAAAAACCCTCTCTTATGGACATGGTCAATAAATGTCTGGGGAACACTATTAAACTATTAATGTATACTCCTGCAGAGCGAGGACCACCTTGCGAATGGTTCGACAAACCGTGTTTTCCCCTAGATTCTGTGCATCACCGATCGTGCAAGTATGTAGGCTACCATTGCAAAAAAACGCAACGCAATACAGTAAGTGCATGAATTCGACGTGTTAAATTATTTATGTGCGGCTCAAGAAGTTCGCAAAGATAAGATATTCCTTCCGCAGAAAATCTGTATCTTTCAAGTAACTATCAGGAAAGGCAAGGGGATTTTGTCCGGCTAAAAACTCTATCTCTAGGCTACGATGTGCTCGTCTAACAATTTGCGCTGAGATGTCCACAGGATTTGAAAGAAAATGTAAAGCCATTGCAACAAACACTGGGAATTAGTTACGTCACCTATAGCCTATGTTTCTTTGCTCACAGCTGATTGGTCAAACTTCAGTCTGAGATCTCGAATCCAGAACTTAACCTGCCCCGGAGCAGGTTAGCCGTGCAGCGTATGGTACCATGGCGACGAACACCGATTAAAGCCGAGCTACTTTCATAGTACCTAAAACCCAGGGTTGGCGGAAACTAAGCTGAAACATAGCTGGCTAGCCACCTAAACCGGCTTCATGGTATAGGCCCCTGGTATTTACCAGTGTGTTGAGTTCAAGTGCTTTTGTTGTCGTAATGTGGTGAAAAGATGGACCCCAGACCTGTATTTGGCTAAAACAATTTTAGATGCCTTAACTTAAGTCATCATCTGTTACAGCAAGAAGATGATTTATGTAAGAGACGAATGTATTACATTCTCTCGCTCGCTTCCCCTCTCTACCGTGCGCACGCCACGCGTCTCGCATGCGCGCTCGCTCTAGATTCCGGGAGATTTTAACTAATTTTCTGCATAACTAGTCGATCACGAGTGGCTCAACTCATCTTTCAGGCATTTGACCGACCGGGTTGACACTTCTGCGTGAGAAATCGGGTGTGTGTCTTGTGAGCGTGAGAAACCAATCAAATTCGTGTGTCTCACGGCAAATGCGTGAAAGTTGGCAGCTCTGCGTTTAGTTGTGTACAATTCACGACTCTTGCGTTGCTCTCCGCCATTTTGAAAAGGTCAAAGGTTCTCATCTCGGCAACTCGTGCATCAAAATATTCTACGAGTTGCCCAGTGGAAAATACCACATGAGGGGGTGTTCATGTGCATTTTCCACGTCGGCTTTTGGTATTTACCATAATTACCATAGCACGTGAACGCACCGACCAATTTCGAGCCTACGTCACAGTTACGTCAGCTGGTGGCAAAACGAATGGAAAACTGGAGAAAAAAAGAAAGAATGGAAAACTGAAGGCGGCCAACACAAACCAGCACAGATTCGAATACATAATAGGAGCTTAAAGGTCAGGGTATATTCTGGCAAACCGTTTGCCAATCACGTCTAGCAATCGGCAAAGCAAACTGTGGTACACGCCATTTACCAACAAGCGATGGGTAATTCGCAAAGCACAATGTTATTTTCTGTTTTCCCAGCACGATACCATAGAACGGCATAAAGTAAGAGGTTTGAGAAGTAAGAGGCGGGGCACCAGTTAAAAAAATGTAAAGTTAAAGTTCAGGCAAACAGGTACTAATAAAAAAGTTTTAGTCATATTTAATGTTTATACTATAGGGCTTATTCGCAAACACCGGAAGTAGCTAACCGCGGCCATATTGTTGACATGACATCTGTTCTGCCCCTAGCCGCACGCAGATTTGAGTTGAGGGGAGCAGTAGCCTAATGGCTTCATCTCGTCGGTATCAAGAGAAGATAAGCTTGATTGGTGTGGACCCACATCAAATAGACCCAATAGCATTAAGTAAAGATCCGTCCTTATTGCCAGCCGTAACTTATCCGGATCTTTAACTATCTCATTCAGTATCCGTATGTATGATACAAACAAACTACAATTTACCTCAACAAGGCGACATAACGACACTCGTCTCATTCGTGGAGGTGGAAAAATAAGTTATTTGTGACATGCTAGATTTGTTGTATTAAAATGTAAATGAAAAAGAAAAGGCATGAGAGTAGGCTGTTTTTGTCAATTTTAAGTTTTAATTTAAATTGTTTGCGATTTTAATATAAGTGCATGGTTAAATATTTGACCACTTGCTTGAGCAACTTAATATATAGAAGTAATGCATGGAATTATTGGCCTGCGTTGATAAAATAGCGAGTATTTGTTTGTGGTACAGCCGCGGATCAGTTACGCACTGCAAGAGCAGCATAAGCACTAACGTTAGTGCGTGCTGCTCCTGTACCGTACACGCACCGCACACGGTGTGTGAAACGGCCGTAACGTTAGCTCTGGTAAAATAATGGGAACAGATTTTTATGTGGGGAGTTGGCTGAAAGTTTAGCCTATTTATCCTAGCTAACGCAACACACCATTGCGCTGTTTAAAAACAAATACAGCGATAAATACCATGGATAATACCGATGCTGCCTCGCTTGTCAATTGACAGACTGACAGTTGCCGTGGTTTCTGTCAACAAAATGGCGTCGCAAACATTGATGACGCAGATCGATTTAGTAGAACGTAATTATACACAACCGATTTTATTGGTTTATAATACAGCAATCTTATTGGCCTAGACGTTTGAGGCATGAGCATGCGCATTCCTTATGTACAAGTATGGCACGAGTTTATTAATGATCTATGACACTGTTTGGCCGCAGCCTAGGCTATACATAAATATTAAGTGACAACCATGGCGATTTCAGTAACGATCAATTGGATAATGTTTTGATGAACTTACGAGTCAAGTTAGATGAATTTACTGTCAAAATGTATGCGTATACAGCCGAGCGCTCAATTCACATCGTTTCAAAGCAGCTTATTGTAAGCTTTATTGAGCAGTTTTATGGCTAGACGACGAGATCACGAAATATATTGCTGATAAATGATAGCCTAGCTGTTTGAGAGTTATTTACCCTATAAATCTGTGCCGCTTAGTGGGAAATGAGCATTGCTGCATAAAATTACTGGCATATCAAAGGAGAGGTATTTTATAGGCTGAGACAATATTTTTCCGCATGCCATGCAGGGCTCCGTAATTTATGTTTCTACGTTTTTCCATTAGGATCTTATTTTTATTTATGTAAAAAACTTATTTTACACTATGTAGGCTAATAATTCACCGTATTTCAGTAAAACATCGGATAAATCCGAAAGTGTGATTTATTTTATTTTAAAGCAAAACCACGTTGACAAATAAGACAATAACAAATAGAATACAGGCCTGGCCATTGGCCATTGCGTTGTGTGCGTACAATGGGAATAAAAACCGCGCAGTGCTAATGTGAAAATAAATTTAAAATGTTCTAAAATAGATGTTATTATGTCGATCTATAGCATATATTATTATGCTCAATAGCGTATTTAACCCTCTGGCCTTCGGTCTAAAATGACCGAAAACTTTTACGTTTTAAAATGTATTTTTTATTTTTTTTTTTGCTTCATCGGAATGGGATGAAACTTGGTGACTTGTGTTGTATTACCTATGTGAACACACAAAAAAATCAAGGAGATGATTCGGAAATGTTAAAGGGTCGTAAAAAAATATAGTTTTTTTTTCTTTATTTTACAAAAAACACAACATTTTGTTTTTACTATGAGTGTACACAAATAAAAGAAGACATTTAATAGTTTTGAATGATGTATAAGTTCACTTATAGGCCCCTTTTGCGCCGACGTCACAGTTACGTCACGGCGCTAGCTGGGGGCAAAACAAAGGGAAAACTGGAGGCGGCCAATAAAAACCAGTACAAATTTGGCTTCATAATAAGGAGCTTAAATTTTTATTATTATTATTAAATATCCTCTTGTTGTGTTGTTGGGTGCAAGAATCGATGAAAAATGAATATGCTGTATCTGGAATTTTTATTTCTAGAAAATATTCACATCATTAAAATTGCACTGCCGTAATGTCACTCTACATCAGTGTTTCTCAACCTCTCCTGCAGGGACCCCCTGACAGGCCATGTTTCTGTTTTAACCCTGAAATGGTACACCTGATTCAATTAATTAAAGGCTTAATGAGTAGTTGACTAATTGATTAATTGACTAATTCCTACTCTAATTACTCATTAAGCCTTTAATTAATTGAATCAGGTGTACCATTTCAGGGTTAAAACAGAAACATGGCCTGTCAGTGGGTCCCTGCAGGAGAGGTTGAGAAACACTGCTCTACATTGTCGTCTTCTTGGCGCTGGCTAGGCAGAACTGTCGTAGGCAGAACTGTCGCAGAACGGATCGTACCACACAAGTCTTGTACATGACCATTCATCTCAACTTCTCTATCAGGTGTAGAAGTCAGGTCACTCAACCGGAGGTAACGTTATCGTTAATCCTGTCAGATCGTCCCATTGACTGAGCGTGTAACATTACGGGTCGGCCAATCTGGTTCCGTCCGTTAACTAAAATTAACTTTTGCAAATAACAATCGCGGTCCTGGACAGTGAGTGACCTTGCACATTAAGATAAAATCAGATTTTCTCCCGTCGTTGTTAAAAAACAAGCTAACAAAACTTGCAAACAAGCATTAGTGAAGCAGCCAGAGGGATCGTTCTGCCTCCACCTAAGCTCCGCCCACATAAAAACGTCACCATGTTTACCAACTGAAAAGGGGTCTATACATCAGTTGGAGAGTTGATCTTACATCAACTTATACACATCACCCCCCCCACAATACATAACATAATTACAGTTTGTATGTATATAGTTAAAATTATATTATTATTATTATTACATTTTTATTCCTCTCGTTTAACCTACAGTTTGATAATGATAATTGTTTGCTGTTATTTTATTTTATTATACTGTTAGATCATAATTGCTGTTCTGAAGTTGTATTACCATTTATAGAATTAAACGGAATAAAATACCAAGTAATTGTAAAATATCTGTATAAAGTGTTTTGAATTATCACTATCCATCCCTTATTTTGTTAGATTTTTTAATTATCAAATACTGAGTAACAAAAATGCTTGCATTGTGTTCTCTTTCTAACCAAATGTTTGATTGTAATCATCATAATGCAAAACCTACTTATCTAACAGAAATATCTAAAACTATCTCAAACTATATCCGACTATATCAAAAAGTAGTCTTTTGGAATTTCTAAATATATATCTAAATAAATAAAAAACGAATAAAATGGAGAAATCATGTCTAAAAAACAAACAAACAAAAAAAGGCGAATTAAAAAGCCTCTCTATGTATATCGGGAGCTATAGTATAGCCTACAGGCGGTTACAGGACATTACACACATTTATATTTTTTAACGCCACTGGATGGCGCTTTTTATTTTAAAGACCTGGGGCACCTTCAAGATCACAACGGTGCGCAACGTTTTGCTAAGGTTTCCGGGTTGAACGTCATTGCACCGGTGTACAACCATAGACATGATAGGCTTGTTTGAGATGAGCAAAATCTGCGCAGAACCGATCACCGGTGATTAACGCGAGATGCATGCCGGTTAGAAATGTGTCCGAGGGCAGTCCGCCTTGCTCTGATGTCATGCTGGCGTTATATGCATTTCATTCTTTTACATAAACAAATACAAGCTGATTCACATATAGGCCTATAATCCACACACAAATCACAGAAACATGTAGATATTCCATATACACAGACATTAAGTTGTATTTTCAGAAATGTACGGATTTAGATGGCTTTTTATCATGCTGATCTCTGATCCGCTCCATTGAGAGAAGCCACTCTGAGGTGGCACAGCGGTGAGGTGATCCTCCCACTGTACAGAGCGCTGTTATAGGACTCACAACCCAATCACACAGTCTGTGAGTCACAGTGGGACTCAATGATACTGAAAGAGCTCCAGCACTGGATGAGAATCCAAATTGAACTCCAAATTCTCAAACTTCTCTTCTCCAAACTCACCTTATGAGAATCCACAGCCTCTCTCAGCTGCTGAAGATCTTTTTGTCCCTTCACATGCTGGTCTTTGATCTTTGTGCAGGTCCCTTCACATGCTGAGACAGGATGGGGCAGGAACCCCAAGACAAACGTTCTCGGTAATAAAGTAGCAGGTGTTTGCTCAGCTTGAATCTTCACCCGGTGAGACACGAGAGCAGGAAAAACTCACAAACATGTAATGGTGACATACAGGAACAGGCACCCGTCAGGGTTTGTGAGTTTACAAAATTCACACTAATAAACTTCCTCAGTTTATATTCTACAGTATTGGAAATCTAAATTAAACCTTTAATAAATGTGTTTTCCTTCAAGAGTAAATAAAAAACAGCAAACATAAATGTAAAAAGTAGCTTGTTTCATTTAATAATGTTCTTCTTTTACAGCATTTCTCAATAGAGTTTTAAGATCATTATTTAATTGAGGTTTGATAAAGACCTCATATATGAAGGTGGGCATTATAATTATTACTGTCATCATTATTCTGCAATCATGAATTATGGTGAAGCAGAATAGACATTCAAACTGGCTGCATTTTGCAAAAAAGCAACTCTAATGCATATTCAGTTAGAGTAGGGAACTTGAGCGATGTGACAGTTGAGTTGAGCAAAGGTCAACTTGTGGGCAAATGCAGAGAGCCGTCATGTAGTAACTCCCAATGGGACTGTATCTCATGATCCACATATGAGACACCTGGATACTGCAAGTGAAGAGCAACACTTGAAGCATTAATGCATCTGTATAATTTCAGTTCATACCTTTCTCTCAGTCCTCTCAACTGTAGTTGATATAGTGTCATGCTTTTTATGTTCATCCATTGCACACAGCATGCAGATAGATTGCTGGTGGTCAGTATATGGCAGAAAACCAATAGATGTCATGTTGATAGCAGATCATCAGTTGCAGTCGTCCAGTGGCTCCAGTCATTTGTGTCGTTCTTCTGAACTAAACTACTCACGATGCTCAAAATGAGTTTGACAGTAAGATTCCAAATAGGTTTTGATGGCTTTGTGTTTTCTTCCAGTACAGATGTCACACTCCACATCTCCAGGAACAGCAGCTGAGTTAGATTTTCTTCAGTTTCTCCACCACTTCAGCCAGCATGGTGTTATTAGTGGTCTTGTACTGAAGGTCTGTCTGCTGTTACGTCCTATAAGTGTCACAACTCGGACTGTTGAGCAGACGCGTCTCAAGCCGATTGTGACCCAACACCGGTCCGTTACACCTGTGGGTCACGGCTGAGCGAGTCTTCTTTACACTCACTTACAAACGAACATTTTCTCGTCTATCGTGCGTCTACATTACACCCGTACCACTAAAAAGACAGATTATACCCAAGACTTCAGTCATAAATTAGTATTAATATTAATAGCATCACAGGTTGCATCATTGCTAACTGTCCATCTGTTAAAATGGCGAATAGCCTATATCAGATGTATGTTATCTCACTTAAAAATATTGGGTTAAAAATAACCCAACATGTAACCCAACTATGGGTTAGTATTAGCACCTTCCCAACTGTGGGTTATTTTAACCCAATGCATTATAATGCATCCAAAATAACCCAACTGTTTAGTTAAATATTTATTTTTATTTATGACCTTATTTTAATAAATAAAATGCACTGTTTTCAAATACAGATTTTTTATTTGTATAAAACAATACATATGTTTCAACAAATATATTTTTAAATTACAAACTATATATTGGGGAGTCAAGTCAAGTCAAGTCACCTTTATTTATATAGCGCTTTTTACAATACAAATTGTTTCAAAGCAGCTTTACAGAGATAACAGGAAAACAATGTTGTAATAGTATTGTTAAATTCAAAATTAAATGTTAAATGTCCCCAACTAAGCAAGCCAAAAGCCAATGGCGACAAAAGCGAAGAGAGGCGAAAAAGACAACAGTGGCAAGGAACCAAAACTCCATCAGGTGACAGAATGGAGAAAAAAACCTTGGGAGAACCCAGGCTCAGTCAGGGGGCCAGTCCTCCTTTGGCCAATGAACGAACAGTGTATGATTATGAGTTAGGCAGCATAATGTCAGGAGTCAGATGTGATCAGAACTTTCACGATATTTATCCAGTTCATCTGGTTGGGTTGGGTCATCCGGCCGGTGAGGAGATGACTGTGTTGAGGTGTCCATGGGCCTTCACAGTATTGATGGGGCTGGCTCATCAGGGATGCGTTGTCGTCGTGTCCATGTGATGGTCCTTCCTCAGATCTGGATATGGCCTGGATCCGGCGGTTCGCGGTAAACCTCGGGATAAGCAGAGAGACTAATATTAGCGTAGACGCCATCCTTCTTATGATGTACAAAGTACATCAGGAGTTATGGGAAGTGTTCCCGGTTCCGGCTGATCTAAACTATGCAGCCTAACATTGAATTATAGAAATCTATAATGTGTTATGTGTATGCTAAGCCAAAGAGATGTGTTTTTAGTCTAGATTTAAACTGACAGACTGTATCTGCTTCCCGGACTGTGTTAGGAAGATTGTTCCAAAGTTTTGGTGCTAAATAGGAAAAGGATCTACCGCCAGCAGTCGATTTTGATATTCTAGGTATTATCAACTGGCCAGAATTTTGAGATCGCAATAGACGTGAAGGACTATAATGCGTTAAGAGCTTGCTCAAGTACTGGGGAGCTAAACCATTTAGTGCTTTGTAAGTAATCAGCAATATTTTAAAATGGGTTATAATATGGTCATACTTCCTGGTTCTGGTAAGAACTCTAGCGGCTGCGTTTTGAACTAGCTGTAGTTTGTTTATTAAGCGTGCAGGGCAACCACCCAGTAGAGCATTACAATAATCTAGCCTTGATGTCATGAATGCATGAACTAATTGTTCCGCATTTGTCAGTGAGAGCATATGACGTAATTTAGATATATTTTTAAGATGGAAAAATGCGGTTTTACAGATACTAGACACGTGACTTTCAAATGAAAGATTGGTATCAAAGAGCACACCCAGGTTCCTAACTGACGACGAAGACTTAACAGAGCAGCCATCGATTGTTAGACAGTATTCTGGGTTATTACGTGTGGCAGTTTTTTGTCCAATGATTAGAATCTCTGTTTTTTCAGAATTTAGTAATAGGAAATTACTGGTCATCCAATTTTTTATATCAGCTATGCATTCCGTTAATTTTGAGAATTGGTAAGTTTCGTTAGGTTTTGAAGAAATATACAGCTGAGTATCATCAGCATAACAGTGGAAGCTAATTCCATATTTCCTAATGATATATCCTAATGGTAGCATGTACAGAGTGAACAGCAGCGGTCCTAGTACTGAGCCTTGTGGTACGCCATACTGAACTTGTGATCGATAAGACATCTCTTCATTTACTGCTACAAACTGAAAACGGTCAGATAAGTATGATTTAAACCATGCTAGTGCAATTCCACTAATGCCAACATAGTTTCTAGTCTATTTAAAAGAATGTTGTGGTCGATAGTATCAAATGCAGCACTAAGATCAAGTAACACTAATAGAGAGATACAACCACGATCGGATGATAAGAGCAAATCATTTGTGACTTTAATGAGAGCAGTCTCAGTACTATGGTACGGTCTAAATCCGGACTGAAAATCCTCG
The DNA here is from genome assembly GCA_031834385.1 of Semotilus atromaculatus. NCBI lineage: Eukaryota > Metazoa > Chordata > Actinopteri > Cypriniformes > Leuciscidae > Semotilus > Semotilus atromaculatus. The sequence continues at coordinate 23,107,093 of JAULUF010000022.1, forward strand.
CAGATATTATTTCTTTCTAAAAAGGAACAAAGTTGTGATGAAACTGCTTTTTCTAGTATCTTTGACAGAAAAGGCAGATTCGAGATTGGCCTATAATTGACTAATTCTGTCGGATCAAGTTGCGGTTTTTTAACAAGCGGTTTAATCATAGCCAACTTAAAGGTTTTTGGTACGTATCCTAGAGACAAAGATGAATTAATGATATTTAGAAGAGGATCTATGACCTCTGGAAGCATCTCTTTCAGTAGCTTAGTCGGTATAGGGTCTAGCATACAAGTTGTCGATTTAGATGAATTAACAAGTTTGCAAAATTCTTCCTCTCCTATAGCAACAAATGAATCAAAATGTTCCTCACGGAGACTACAATGCACTCCCTGATGCGCTACTGTAGTAGACGGTTGCATAGTTATAATTTTGTCCCTGATATTATAGATCTTATAAGTGAAGAAGTTCATAAAGTCATTACTGCTGTGTTTCTTGGAAACTTCTGGGCTTGAAGCTTTCTTTTTCGTTAGTTTAGCCACTTGTTCAAATAAATACCTAGGATTATGTTTATTTTCTTCTAATAGGGTTGAAAAATAATCCGTTCTAGCATCTTTTAATGCCTCTCTGTAAGCAATCGAGCTCTCCTTCCATGAAATCCGAAATACCTCTAGTTTTGTTTTCTTCCAGTTTCGCTCCATTTTTCTGGCTGCTCTCTTAAGGGCCCGGGTGTGCTCGTTGTACCACGGCGTTGGACTATTTTCTTTAATCTTCTTTAAGCGCAACGGAGCAACTATGTCTAAAGTGCTGGAAAATAGAGATTCAAACGTTTCTGTTGCAGTATCAAGTTCTTCTAAGCTATCCGGGATGCTGAGATGATGAAACTGATTAGGAAGATTATTAATAAAGCCATCTTTAGTGGCAGAAGTGATAGGTCTAACATATTTATAACACGGAGTCGGCTTTGCAGCCTTGGCTAAATGTAATTTACACAAGACTAGATAATGATCTGAGATGTCGTCGCTCTGCTGCAGAATTTCAACGGCATCAACATCTATTCCATGAGATAATATTAGATCTAGAGTATGGTTACGACAATGAGAAGGTTCTGACACGTGTTGTCTCACTCCAATTGAGTTTATAATGTCTTTAAATGCCAATCCCAATGCATCTTTTTCATTATCTACATGTATATTAAAATCACCAACAATTAGGACTTTATCGGCAGCCAATACTAATTCTGATAGAAAGTCAGCAAATTCTTTGATAAAATCTTTATGGTGCCCTGGTGGCCTGTAAACAGTAGCCAGCAGAATTCTCAAACGTGATTTATTGTTTACACTATATATTTTTACATTAAGCACCAACACTTCAAAAGAAGTATATTTAAAACTAGATTTCTTAGTGGTTTTGAAAATATTACTATAAATTACAGCAACACCTCCCCCTTTGCCTTTCGGACGAGGCTCATGTTTATAACAGTAATCTTGCGGAGTGGACTCATTTAAAGTAATGTAATCGTTTGGTTTTAGCCAGGTTTCTGTCAAACACAGCACATCTAGGTTATAGTCTGTAATCTTATCATTAACTATGAGCGCTTTTGAATTAAGGGATCGAATATTCAACAACCCAAGCTTTATCGTTTGCTCATCTGTATTATATCTGTTTTTTATTTGTTGAACATCAATTAAACTTTTAACCTTAGAAAGGTTTGGCAGTTTTTTGGATTTCCAAATTCGGGGAACAGACACAGTCTCTATATGATGATATCTAGGTGAAAGAGCCTCTATGTGATGGGATTTATCTGACCTTGGTGACGTGAGGCCGCTAGCAGACGGTCGGTTTAGCCAGTCTGTCTGCTTCCTGACCTGAGCCCCAGGTTGTCATGTTTTATCTCTAAGACTATGAGCCAAATTACTAGAGAGAAGAGCAGCACCATCTGTTGTGGTTTCAATCTTTTCGGGTCAATGATTTCTCAGGGATCCATGATAACAGAAAATAATTAGACTTTATTCAATTGAACAAAGCCGAATGACTCTTGCATCAGAATCACTCCCGAGCTGTGTTCAGCTTCTCACATATATGCCAGTGATCCTTTCCAAAAAAGGTCATACATACATATAGATATTTTGAGAAATACTTTTGTACCATGTGACATACTGAAATAACACTCTCTGTTGTCTCAGCCTTCTCCTCTTCCAAAGTCACTCCAGCATTTTAGGCCTTGCAGGCTTTCAAAGTCACCCCAAAGACAGAGAAATAATGGTGTCTAAATTATAGCTAAATTACTTAATTTCCAAATAATAAAATCTTCAACATTCCCTCCTCTGGGGCTTATCTAAGCCCCACATTCACTATCCTTTTCCAGAGTGTAGTTTCAAAATCCAGCCCCCTCAGTTATGCTATCTAGTGACTCAAGCAAGTCACCCATCTATTACAATGACTGGATTATGCCACCATACTCCGGAGGAGCACAAGAACCAAACATCTTTCTCCATATATTTTCCTTTCTTTCAGTTGTTTTGCTTTTCTTTCAATGGAAAAAGTAAAAGATTCTCTGCTCCCTAATCAAACAACAATTTAAACATTGTTACAAGTGCGAGGATGAAATTGGTTCAGCATTGTCAGTTATTATCACAGTCATGAAGAATATGTCAAACATAAATATCCATTATACAATTAAAAGTGTTCTTGGAGTGTAGTCTTTTTCACTTCCTTCGACCCAGACTCTTTACGTGTCGTAGAGGGTCACCACTGGGGAGAGGGCAGGCTAGTACATACACCCAGGGTCTGGCTCATCATCATCATCTTCGTCCTCCTTCTTGAGGTACTTGAATCAACATCCAATGTTTGAAATATCAATTTGGTTGCCCTCTCAAATTAGTTTTCATTATCTTTTTTCCGCATTTCAATTCGTTTAACCGTGATTTTTCAACTAGTGATCTTAATATGCAAAGTACACAACAGAATAATAACCCACTCTTAATATTGCAACTCAAAACCATGACTCATAATCCTTCAAACTTAAATCAAGTTTTCCTTAACTTGTATTCGCTAAATTTTTCCTCTTTGCACAGTATTATTTGGTAAAAGTGCAACACCAATCTCTAAATATAAGTCATTCTACTTTTTTCACATAATTGTTTTCTTCATAATGCAGGCAAAGCATTATAATAAATCTCTGCTGATTAGATTCTTTTTGCGTTTTTGTTTTACGTGATCCCTATGAATTTTTATTCAAAATAGGACTGGATAAATTCTTAAATTCAAAAATCAATCTTTTAGTCAGTCTTTTTTAGTTGATGAACAAACATAACATTTCAGTGCACCTTCTACTCATTAAATCTCAATATGCTTCGTTATAAAGTTTTACATTCCAAATTCTGTCTACCCTATTACCAAATTTAAACAATAAATACCCTTTTTTTTAAATGTTTAATCTCACACGTTGCAGCTCCTCAGTTCAAGCCTTTAACTGAATTCCTTTTCTTCTACTAATTTCTAAATGAACAATCATGAATAAACTAATTATGTCACATGCAATCACTCAAACTAAGAAAGCTTTAGAGCAATGTTACATTTACTTCATAAAAGTCATTCAATAACCTCATCAGACACTTAGAAAAGAGAACTCTTTAACTTTTCTTATAACTTTTTGCACTATCTTACATATTCATTGTACATTTATTTTCCTGCATACCTAAATAAATCTAACAATCTCAACGTTTTTATCTCACCTATTTCAAACATAAAGCTTTATAACTTATTATTATTGAAACTTCCTTGTATTCGTATACAATTTATATTTAGTCTTCAATGCTTCTGTTTAGCTGACTCTTTATCTGACCTTATTTTTGATAGACTTCCAATCTAAGTTAGAGATTTAATTTATTTTCCTGACCCTCCTCTGTTGATTTCATTGCTTTTATATAATTAATTTTAATCCTCAATATCTCTGGAATAAATGCTTAAATGCTTAAACGCTTCTACAATTAATTTTCATTTTCATTTTCATTTTTATTCATTCCCTCCTTGCGCATCGTGAAACTATGCGCATCTGGAATTAAAATATTCAATAGTGTTGGTGCAACAATTTGTCCTTAATGTGAACACCAAATACCTGTTTGGACCCTCCTCTGGTACCATATAAACTGTTCATAAGGGCCTGTTTGTTATTAAATTAATAACTTCCAACTGAAGTTGTCAATCTTTTAACACTATTTGATATATATTTAATTAGTCAATAGCATATTGAATCAATTCATAATCTTATAAATCAAAATTTAATGTTTGTTAATACCCGATGTTAATACTTGCGTCAATTTCAACTGTATCTTTATAAATTAGGTATCAATCCCTGTATTGACAAATAGCATCCAGGCATTCTTTAGGATTTATCTTAAATGTTCTTTTTTAGTTTTAATTTTTCCTTCATGAATTGTCTCAATTCCCACTATGCTATACCAATTTCTTAAATTAATCGTTATCATTAGTTTAGTTTCTTTTCTTAATTTGTCATTATCATCGTTTTTACGTTGCTTTAATATATTTTTCTCTTTAATCATTTTTGTTCTGGTGGGGTTATTATTAAGTTGCTACCAAATCTATTCAAGGGCTAAACATTCAATTTTAGCAAAGGTTTGGTTGATGTTGACTTCTTTGAACTTGTACTCATCTCTGTTGAGTGTCTTCTTGCACAGCTCCTTGTGAGCATTCCACACTTCTCCTTCCTTAGAGTTTCTGGTCAAGCTGGTCTTCCTTTCCATTCATGATTTGATCATTCTGTTGGCTCTCTTGTCATCTTTACATCTTTTACCAGGTGATGTTATTAGTCTTTGCATAGGACTTCTCTGTCATTGTCAGCATGTCTTTGATCCCTCACTCCATGATTTGGGGGGGGTGGGGGTTGCTGAAGACTGCTGGTGTATTTTAAGTTGAGAGGAATGGACTCAAATGTCACTCTTCTGAAATTACAAAGCACAGTCAATGGTTCATTTTATTAGACTCGTCCCAGAATCCTTCCTGGAATTAAGCTGCTGCTATCTGTGAATTAAAGCTTCATAAGTTCTGTTAGTTCTGTTAGTGACAACAACATCTATTAAATCATCTGCTCATCTCTCCCATTGTCCTTCTTGGTGTTTCCTGTAGAAATGTCATGTGGGCTGAGTGGTGTCCTTTCTGCTTTCATTAACAGCAGGACTTTAATTCTATTCCTATTCATTTTCCATATGGTTTGGCTTTTTATCATCATAATTGCAATTTCTTTACATTTCTCATAATACATTTCCTATGTTCTTTTACAATTAGGCTAGTCAATTGAACTCAATTATCTCTGTCTTGAGTTCCACTATCAGCACTAGTCCTAATTATTAGGCATCTTGGATAACACTCAACCCACTTTGCAACAAAACAAAAGTTACATTATTTCATACTTTTGACACAGAATCAGCTCCATCACCATATGCTGAAAAGAAAATCAAATGTGTTATACTCCTCCATTCTGAAAGTAAAGTCAGATGTGTTAAACACTTCGCAAATGTGGCACTGTTTTTAATTGCCACTATAGTTTTGACCAGGAAATTAACCAAATCCATCCATGGTCATTATTTTATTGGGCAGAATTTACCCTGTGGGCCCACAAATTAAATTTTAAATACAGCTGTATTGGCAAAATAATTGATTTGCCTTAGTGTTTCTTCAAACACCATTTGTCAATCCATTCATACTCAGTCACTCTCACACACACTGGCCAGCACATACATTCTTGCAGGTTGTGCTCTAAATGCGGCACTGATCATTTTAGCCACAAGGTCTGATCAGGTCAACACAACTATGTCAAACACTTTTGAGAAGTGTCAATGGTCGTGGTTTAGTTTAAGTCAGCTGTTATAAACCCTTTTTTCTTTTTACAAATTCTAATAAGTAATTTAGAGTAATAGGCCTGTCAATTGAAATTTTTCAAATGCATTTTTTCTTTTCTCATTTTTCCTATTCTTTTTGGTTTTTGCTCATGAGCTGTTTTTAAAAATAAACTTGGAGATCTCTGCATAATCTTGGATCCATGGCCAATAACATTTCCATCTCATTATCCCAGTAATTTTTCTTCAATCTATCTCTAGAAAATGACCAAAACAAGATGGAGTGACCAGTGTATCTGTTTTATCAACAATATTATCATTCTTTGATATTGTGTATCTTTCTTTATCTTTGTCATATAATAATTATATCATGCTTTTAGCCCTATATTTGTTTAATCAAATAGCCCTCACTATACCAAATCCAGCCTCTGCTTTACTTGTTCAATATTTGAGCACACTTCTCTCTTTCAGTATGCTTTCTTTCTTAAATGGCTGGACTTGTACCTACTGAAAGAGCAGAGAGGGTTAGTTTAGCAGATAATATAAAAGAATTGCTTTGAGACCAGTGAATAATCAAGATGAATAAAGTTAACATAATTATTAACCAAATTTGAAGCAGTCTTTAGAGTGATCATATAAGGTTTTCAGACCTGTGGTGCCCGTTCGAGGAGGGGTGTCAGTTCTTCTGTTTTTAGATAACCTTCTTGGCTGTCGCTCTGCATGTGTCGTCAGCCTATAATGTCATTCATAGGCCTGGTGTTCAGGCTCTGTTGTTGTTCTGCCTCTTCTCAGTTTAGGCATTGAAGTTGTTTCTGCCACAGTTTTGCATCTCAGAAGTTTCTCTTTGTCCTCAGGAAAGTCTCAAATGAACATTTCACCTTTTTCAGCATTAAATCAGTCTTTCTCCATGCTGAGCTTTCAGAAAGTGGTCAACTTCAGGAGGGAGATGAAATCCCCTCACCCACTCCTGTTCTCTCTGCAGTCTTCTTCTGCAGTCGTGTCTCTGACCTTTCACCTCTTCCATTCGACACTGAAGCCATCTGAAATTTGAACACTCAGAGAACTGCATAGATCAAATTGGACTTTTACAAATACTAATTCAAACTGTCCATATTCCCAAAAATTATCCAAAGATTTAACCATCTTTTTCACTAGTTCTTTAATATAAAAATCTCACTGGTTGACAACAGCAGTTCCTCCATTGTATTTTTAGTAAAGCAAATTCTTCATTGCAGAAAAAAAGCAATCTATTTCTTCTTTGCAATATCAGCAATAATCTATCTTTGATTATCTTAGTATAATCCAATTAAATAATTTCCCCTATCATAAAATCAGACTTCATTCTTTCTTATATATTTGCATGCTGTGTTCAAAATAATCATATATGGTGAATAATCTTTTCCCCAACCAACATCAAGGAATTACTCTTATTTTGAATCAATAATTCCTATTTACTACGATTCTAAAATAGATTGTTTAACTGTGGTCACCCAATCTCGCTCACCTTCATCACATTGCACAGGTCATTTTTTCTTAACACACACTCAATTATCTGCAATGGGATACTTTTTCCCATTCTGTTTTCAGGGATAATGAGATACAAATTTTAGACGTCTTCTGATATAAGATATAATATATTAAGCACGTGCATTTTTATCTATCCATCTATTAATATCTTCCATTATATTTATTAATTAAATATATATTTTATAACTTTAACTTTTTTCATACTACAATAATCTCATAGTTAATATCTTGAAACAATTGTTTTCCTTTACTATTTCCTTTACTTTTAATACATTTATACTCATTTATACATTACTTGTCTCCCAAGCTCATACACACATTCCTTGTCACCTATTTTTAACCACAGTCACAGTCAAGCAGACACAGGATCCCACAGACACACACACAAAAACTATATTCTACTTACAGTGTTACTCACTATCTTTATAACAATACTGATACAATTCTAACACAGTGAGACTATATAAAACTTTAAAGCCTACCTGAGCACTCCTGCTCATCTTGAACAGCGGTAACCGCAGGCTAAACATCTGTGCGCATGCTTTACCTGTCATCCATCAAGGCCCTCTTGACAAGGTAAACACAGATCAACACTGATATCTTTAAGTTATCAGCATACCTGTCATCCATCAAGGCCCACTTGACAAGGTAAACACAAATCAATAACTGATACCCCTATCAGTAAGTATATATCCTGTGTGCATGCTTTCGCATTATTATCCATCAAGGCCCACTTAATAAGCAAACACAGGTCCTTAGCAGTACCAGTAGTTCAAACAATCCACACAGGATTATCTAAACACTGGCAAAGACTATTGGGAGCTCCCCCGCGCTATTACAAACTAGACATACAAAGACAATGCATACAATTATTTCCTGTTAATCATAGACCCCTTTTCATTTTAATTTGGAGAAGCTTTTCTTACCATTTCCGGGCAACCGGTGACTCGCACAAACTTGAAGAAAAAGCAAAAAACTGCTCACCTTTAAGTACAATGGCCACTGCTGTTTGTGCCAGTCAACGGTGACGCCCATCATGGTTCCTTCAGCTCCTTCCATGTCCCATCTGGGGTGCCAAAATGTTGTGGTTTCAATCTTTTCGGGTCAATGATTTCTCAGGGATCCATGATAACAGAAAATAATTAGACTTTATTCAATTGAACAAAGCCGAATGACTCTTGCATCAGAATCACTCCCGAGCTGTGTTCAGCTTCTCACATATATGCCAGTGATCCTTTCCAAAAAAGGTCATACATACATATAGATATTTTGAGAAATACTTTTGTACCATGTGACATACTGAAATAACACTCTCTGTTGTCTCAGCCTTCTCCTCTTCCAAAGTCACTCCAGCATTTTAGGCCTTGCAGGCTTTCAAAGTCACCCCAAAGACAGAGAAATAATGGTGTCTAAATTATAGCTAAATTACTTAATTTCCAAATAATAAAATCTTCAACACATCCCAGGAGGGATGAATACCATCTCTTTTCAACAGGTCAGGTTTGCCCCAAAAACTTTTCCAATTGTCTATGAATTCTATATTATTTTGCGGACACCAATTAGACAACCAGCCATTGAGTGAACACAATCTACTAACTATCTCATCACTCCTTCGAACAGGAAGGGGACCAGAGCAAATTACAGTGCCTGACATCGTACTTGCGAGTTCAAACACCTCTTTAATATTAATTTTGGTGATCTCCGACTGGCGAAGTCGAACATCATTTGTGCCGACGTGAATAACAATCTTAGAGAATTTACGATTAGCATTAGCCAGCACTTTTAAATTTGCTTTGATGTCAGGCGCTCTGGCTCCCGGCAAACATGTGACTATGGTGGCTGGTGTCTCTATTTTCACGTTCCGTGTAATAGAATCGCCAATTACCAGGGCACAATCAACATAATTCTCAGTGGGTGTTTCACTGAGTGGGGCAAATCGATTTGTTATGGTGATCGGAACAGAAGAGTGGTTTTTTGATCCGCGACTAGAGCGATCTCTCACAGTTACCCATCTGCCTGGCTGCACAGGCAATAACTCAGCCGGAACCGAATCATGTAAATGGTTCACTATGCTAGGCGCATCCAAAGTAGTATCTAAGGCTCGAGCACACTTACTATCCTCGATTAAAGTTTGGATGCGTGTCTCTAATTCTGAAATCTTCTCCGTCAGCCTGACTGTCTCCTTGCATTTATCACATATAAACCCTATATTGCCGACGGGGAAGGCTATGGTAAACATGTGGCATGAGGTGCAGGTGACAATAACAGGACAAGACATTACTCACCGTGTTTGTTGACTGATTCTTACTCACCTAGGCTTTTTATGAACTCAGAGGCGCGGGCGCGCACGAGAAAAATAAATAAATAAATAACTGAGCGCAAGGGCGGCGCGTTAACAGGCTAACGAGATACAAGCGTGTTGTGTTAACAATAACGGAAGCTAGCGATGTTAGGTTAGTCTGAGATGTTAGGTAAACTGTATTAGTAGTATAAACACTAGAAGTGATCGTAAATGTATGGTTCAAAACAGAGAGAAATACGAGAGTTTAGATGGAGCTTACAGCCCCGGAGCAAACACACTCACACACAGCAGGCAGCGAGGCAGCCTTCCACACCCTGTAGCAGGTGCAGTCGGGAAGCTAGCATTTAATGTAAATAGTGTACATAAATTAAAAATACACAAATGTACATACAACACACACAAATTCAAAACCTATGCAAATATGTGCAAACAGTACACATTCAAAACATGTACATAGAGTACAAATACATAAAATGCATACAGCACACAAAAATTCAAAATTCACTAAATTCAAAACCTATACAAATATGGACAAAATACACAAATTAATAACATTAAATTCTAATCACAACTTTATTAAAAGGTCTTCAACTGTACACTGAATGCATTGATGTGTTGTTGTAAACATACCTTAAGTAGCCTAATACAACTAAAAATACATATGTTGACCACTGGACCTAATGATGATGATGATCAAAGTTTTTAATGAGGCAGCAATGTGTTGAAGGAACTACTCCGGATATATTAAAGTTTGCATGCTACAAAAACTCCCAAATGGATGCAGAGGTCTTGAAATAGTTTATGTCATAGATGTTAAACATTTTTGAAACAGATCCATTGCTTGAAATAAAGTCTTCTGTTCAACTGCTTTCACACTGAATATGATAAAAACTTGCGAGTTCTCTTTGTCCCCAAGCATCGTCACGTGGATCCAGGCATGTCTCACTGTTCAGATCGGCACCATGTCAGTTCCACTTCCAACCTTAAAAGAATAAATAAAGTTCAGTTGGGCATGCACTGTGACAACATCAACAGTTTAAATTATGAAAAAGTTACATCACAGCAGTGCTGTATTGAATTAAAGTATGGTCACTCTAATTACTCATTACACCTGCTGTTAAAGAGTTAGTTCACCCAAAAATTTAAACTCTGTCATTAATTACTCGCCCTCATATCATTCCAAACCTGTAAGACTTTCATTAATCTTCGGAACATAAATAAAGATCTTTTTGATGAGTCTGAGAGATTTTTGTCCCTTCATTGACAGCTACGCAACTATCACTTTAAGCCCCAGAAAGTTAGCAAAGACGTCATTAAAGTAATCCATGCGACTCCAGTGGTTCAACCTCAATTTTATGAAGCATGATGAGTATATTCTATCCCTTAACCATAATTTACCACTTTATTTGCAAAATATTAAACTCAAACACGAGAGCACCTCAACACATGCGTGTTGTGTTAAATGCGAGAGCAGAAGACAAGCGTGAACACAACAATTATGATTTTTTGCACAAAGCACTCGCGTCGGTTCATAAAACGATTCTTTCATTTTGAGTTGACTGCGCATGCACAACATCCTATAAGTTCTGTTCTGGAAACAGAATTGATTAGTAGATCTCTTGAGGCTTCGGGTCCAAATCTTTCATTCTTCCCGTCAGTCTCAGAGGCTATGCTGTCAGTACCGGAAAGATACATGATTAGTTCACCTCTCGAGTCTTCGGGTCTGATTCTTCGATTCTAGTCTTTCGTTCTTTTGTCACGTGAAATGATGTGACAGCGCTGGACACATAAGTTAATAATTCCCAAACTTTCTTATAAACAAGCACTTAGTCAGTTTTTTAACCGTAATATGCTGCGTTTTTGGTCTCAAATTAAAGCTTTTTAATTTCTTTCAATTTATAATTTAAGAATTTCTGTTATGATGGTTCTTTTCCATATGAATGTGGTAGAGTTGGTAATGCTTTAAACTTTATCTATGATGGAGAAAATCACTTTGCTAAAGATATATATTATACATATAGTCCAATAACAACACAAAGTTACGTGACATAAAACTGAACGACTCAAACCCGAGAGATGAACTAATCAATACTGTATCCGGTACCGACTGCATAGCTTCAGTCTATGGGGCTGTTACGTGTTAAAAGAAATGACTCGAACCCGAAGTCGATCGAAACGTGAACGAATCAATTCTGGTTCCGGTACAGACTGCATAGCTCAGTTTATAAAGGGATGTCACGGGATGAATGAATGGCTTAGATCGGGAGGTGAGGTAAACTAATAGACTGCATAGCCTGAAAAACCCAGATAAATTAATTAATCGTTTCCGTTTGTCATAATTTGGCCTCTTCCTAGCATTGCAATTTTTTTCTTATTCTAAATGTGATCAGCATTTGATGTGTTTGATGAATTTGGCAATTGACATGTAACATTTTAAATACATTCTGCTGAAATTAATTAAATTACTTGAAAAAAAGAGATTCAAAGATCCGAGTCAGTAAAATTTTTCGAACTTCCCACTACAACTGGACAGTAGCTTTCGGCAGTCTGTAAAAAATATACCGCAAATTTCTTGTCAAATCTAGTTGTACAAATAAATCTTAAAGCTCTTTCCCATTTTTGATGTGTTTTGTGTTTTTTTCGCGCCAGTCATTCTGCCACTCAGTGGGCGTAACCGCAGTCACTCGACGGTGACGTCACGCGCATACTCTCTATTCTGAACATAACTAAACTCACCATTCCAAGAAAACTGTGAAGTCTGGGATGTTCTCTAATGATTTCTTCAATAGTTTTTGTTCCAGAGGATCAATTCCACGCATTGCAGTTTGTTGAGTTGGTGTGTGAATTCATGAACTCCTGGACTTGACTGTGAGGACTTCTTGCTTTCTTTTTGCCATATTATTGTCAGTCATCAGACAGCTTAGACTCTACTGAAATGAAAACATACTGTATTAAAATGAGGGAAGACAGCTGAAAAAACAAACAAACATAAGCAATTAACTGGATCTGTAGTAGCCCCAGCACTGCACATTTGGTCTCTCTAATCATTATTCAACTTACCAGCTTGTTAGCAGAGGGAGTCCAAGACTGGTGCCAGATAAGGAAGGCGTACTGTCCAGGACCAAAGTTGAGAACCATTGTCATCCAGCAGTGTAAAACTTTCATTTACTCCTTCCTGTGTTAGAATGAAGCAGAAAATAAGAAATATTTTCAGAAAAGTAAGCTAGTCCTTAAAAATAAGTTTGTAAAAACCCTTTTATATATCACTTATTTCAATAGATTACTCACCTTGAAAGGTTTCAATTAAAAGGCAGAAGATCACCTGTTGTAGTCTGCTTCACAAATTAAGCCATTTGTCTAAAACAAAAGTATAACACATTTAGTGCAACAAATAAAAGACAAAAATTTCATAAGAAAAAAAATACTATAATTGGATGCTTCAGCTACTCCTGTATTAATACAGTTGCATGCACATACATGACTATTAATACAACAACAATCATTATGAATATACCACATTTCTGCCAAAATACCATAGTTAAAGTTTGTTACTACAGTAAATCAAGGTAAACTGTGTTTTGGAAAATAATCTCTCTTTAACTAATCATGAACTAATCGTTTATTTGTTGCACAATGTGCAACATTGTGTTTTACGCATTGTGTTTCATGTTTTACGCTTCAATGTTGTTGGGAATATCAGCACTTTTTCATCTTTCTTTCATCTCGGAGATTTCAGCGAATTCAAACGGTTCTCACTGCATCTCACACCACTGCTGTGGTGTCGTGTGGCCGATGTCTGAGCGCGCGCCGCTGGGCCGAGCTGGTAAATGGTCCGTGCACTACGGTTCAACTGAGTAGAGCTCTTTCGTCCCGCATTTAGTGACAATTGTAGTCGCACCTGTACAAATAGTAGTCTAGAGCACTGCTTCAGCTGGGACAGACCATCACTAAAGTCCCTTTAATAACTTACATTTGCTATAACGAATAAAGTTACCGCAAAACAGGCATAATGCTAGATAGTGATTTCAGACTAGGCCTAACGTTAGCTACTGTAGTAACGTTAGGTAATTTACTGGTAACGTTAGTACATCTCTAAACGGTTTCGCTAATATTATGTTATAATTAATTACTTTATTACTGCTAGCGAGCTCACGGGGATAGCTAGGATTAATTTCCAATCGACATCACTCCCGGAAAACGGACTAAGGGAACTTAGCTTCTGTTGTTGACTATCTGTCACTAGACCGTTAAAATTTGAACCATCACTGCGGAAACCGAACATTATCTGACCCAACCGTCGGGTTATTTCTAAAAATTACCCAACAATTTTATAAATGACCCAATATTTTGGAAAATAACCCAACATATTGACCCAATATGTGTAACCCATCGGTTGGGTTAAACAAATAACCCAACATTTTTTAGAGTGTACCTTTTGGTGCAGATGAGAACAAATCTGAGATGCTCGCGGTGCAGTCTGAATTAGAAACTGTAGAGAAGCAGATCCGTGACCTTTTAGAGAGACAAGCTGAGCTGAGAGACCGGCGTTCAGCTCTTGAAACATCACGCGCAGATGCACACGGATCAGTGATTAACGTTAGTAACCCGCTGACGCTGACCTTGTCTACTCCGTGCGTTTCTCAGCATTGGTCCCGAGCGTCCAGGTCACGATCAGCCATGGTTTCATTCACTCCGGCTCCAACACACCACCACGAAGCCTGGGTGGTTCCGCGGAAGCTGCGAGCCAAGACAAGAATCTTTTCGCCCCTCCCGGTTTTCGAGATCTCCACCCAGAACCACTTCTCCTCTCTTCGCGAAACGGAACGCGATGCTGTGATCATCGGCGATTCCACCGTCCGACACGTCCACGCTACGTTAGGTAAAAGTAAGGTGCACAGTCATTGCTTTCCTGGTGCTCGTGTTCTCGATATCGCTGCGCGGGTACCTGAGATCTTGAATGGTGATGAGCGCATCGGAGCTGTTGTGCTGCATGCGGGAGTTAACGACATTAGGCTGCGACAGATGGAGGTTCTGAAGAAAGACTTCAGGAGCCTGATCGAGACGGCACGCAGTACATGGCCTGAAACATCGATCATTGTGTCTGGACCGCTTCCCACGTACCGACAAGGGCATGAAAAGTTCAGTAGATTATTCACGCTAAATGAATGGTTAATGTCATGGTGCAATGAGCAGAAACTGATCTTTGTAAATAATTGGAATCTGTTTTGGGAGCGACCAGAGGCTCTTCCGCGCTGATGGCTTACACCCAAGTAGAATCGGAGCAGATCTTCTGTCGGATAACATCTCCAAGATGTTAAAAACCGTTTGAAAAGTAACCAAAAATCCAAATCACAGTCTCTGCTGCACCAATTTAATTGATATTAATACTAGTGTAGAACATTGCATAGAAACTGTGTCTATTCCTCGTTTACTGAGATCAAATAATAAATCTACTGCGGGATCTAGAAAAAATCAAATTATTATTAAAACAAAAAATCTTGCTATTAGTGAACAAAAACAATTTCTGAAGCTAGGTCTTCTAAACATTAGATCGCTCACACCTAAGGCGATTATTGTAAATGAAATGGTCACAGATAATAATTTCGATGTACTGTGCCTTACTGAAACCTGGCTTAAACCAAATGATTATTTCGGTCTAAATGAGTCTACTCTGCCAGGATACTGTTATAAGCATGAGCCCCGTCTGATCGGTCGTGGCGGCGGTGTTGCAACAATCTACAGAGATATCCTTAATGTTACTCAGAAAACTGGTCATAGGTTTAATTCGTTTGAAGTACTTGTGCTAAATGTTACGCTCTTAGATGTAAGAAAAAAATCCCTATTATCTCTAGCCTTGGCTACCATATATAGACCTCCAGGGCCTTACGCCAATTTCCTAAAAGAGTTTGCAGACTTTCTCTCAGATCTATTGGTCAACGTCGATAAAGCATTAATTGTTGGAGATTTTAACATACACGTAGATAATTCAAATGATGCGTTAGGGGCTGCGTTTACAGATTTATTAAACTCCTTCGGGGTCAAGCAAAACGTCACCGGACCAACTCATTGTCTTAATCATACACTCGATTTAATTATATCATATGGAACCGATCCAACCGATATAGATATCATTCCACAAAGTGATGATGTCACTGACCATTACATGGTAACTTGCATATTATGTACTGCTGTAATATGTCATGCTGCGCCACGTTATCGACCAGGTAGAACAATCCTTCCATCCACCATAGATAATTTCTCAAATAGCTTATCTGATCTGTCTCAGCTGCTGCCTGAACCCAAACAAACAGATGAACTAGACAAACTAAGTAGCACTATGAGCACCATTCTCTCTAGAACATTGGATATTGTTGCACCCATTAGATTAAAAAAGGTCAGAGAGAAAAGTATAGCACCATGGTACAATAATACTACGCATGTTTTAAAGAGAGAAACCCGTAATTTAGAGCGTAAATGGAAATTATTGTTGATAATTTATTCACCCCCATGTCTGTCTTTCTTCAGTCGAAAAGAAAGTAAGGTTTTTGATGAAAACATTCCAGGATTTTTCTCCATATAATGGACTTCAACGGGACCCAAACGGCTCAAGGTCCAAATGACAGTTTCAGTGCAGCTTCAAAGGGCTTTAAACGATACCAGACGATGAATAAGGGTCTTATCTAGCGAAACCATCATCATTTCAAAAATAAATAAAAAAGTTTAAGTTTTATAAGCAAAAATGCTCACCTTGCTCTGTTCTGTGATGCGTGTTCGTGATGTCACGAAATACGTAATTACGTTGAAAAGGTCACGCTTCTGTCCTGACGAAAATGTTCTTTTAGCCTTTTTAATATTAAAACACGCAGGATACGCACACGAAATGGGCATTTTAAACGATAAACTGACACTAAGACATTTGAATATGTGTATATGGTCCTCCTTCACATTTGTAAACACTGACTCGGTACTTCCGCCTACACGTGACCTTTTCAACGTAATTGCATATTACGTTACGTCACTGTGATGGCCCAAGCCACACAGGCAGGGACGGGTGACGGCCAGCAATGGTAATACCAGCACAGGTTGAGTATGCAGGTTAAGTTATTTTTTGCAGTCAGCCACACCCCAAACAATTCATGATTTCATAACACAGATCATATACTTTATTTCAATTATAATATACATTTATTTGCTTTAGCCATGCACTGTTTAAATGGAGTGCACACATTTCACATTGTAGGGTTATGTATACATTTTCTGTTCTATTAATTATTGTTTCTATGTTACCATGTTGGAGAGAGGTCTGTCCTGGGGGAAGAAAGGCATGGCCAAGGGTGGAGGACTGTGATATCCTGTGGCCTGCCAATCAAGCCATACGATGTGCTGCCATGTCGGAGGGGGGTGTCGGTACACGATCCGTTCCACCTGCACGATCCGTTCTACGCATGCGCGCAAATGATCATTCTGTTTTGCGGCTGATTTTGATTTACGACACTGCACGATCTGTTCCCCGTCTGTTCCACGCTCGCGTGCGTGCGTGTGTGTGTGTGTGTGAGAGAGAGAGAGAACATTTTTACTCTTAAATAAGGATACTCAAAAACGTGTAGGCCTACTTCACTAACTGTCCACCGCTGGTCTCATGTCACTTCTGTGTGTGCACATGCTTATCCAAGTCATTTCCATTGTCAGATTAAAATACTCCATAACATTTCCCCAGACTTGTTTGTAGTTCTTTCTTCATGTAAGTGCAGATAGTCTAGACAGAAATGCATAGGCTATTATGTTCCTTATTGTCTTCTGTAAACAACGTTGGAGGGATTATTTTCCTCATTCCTCATTCCTCATGTCCTGTTATTTTGTCTGCTATATTTGCTTCTGTTAAATCCAGGCAATTGGTTGATGAAACATTTATTAAAATTAAGATACAATTGATACAAAACGAAATTCACATTTTAGAAAGGCTATACAAAACAAAACTTAAAGAAGAGGTCAAAATCCTCTCTGACCCAGTCTCCCGATATATTGCGGCATCTTGCAACACATCCCGCCTTGCTAAAACACATGTGGGCTATCCAATCTTTTGTCAAGCAACATTGTCTTTAACGAGAGACGACATTAAAAATTGCTACAAAAATGGTTGTTCTGGTGTTTCTTTGTCTGTTTGCGCCCGCAGTAGGCATATCGTGAATATGATTTTTCCATTATTTCCTGAACTAAAATGAAAAAAAATAAATAAAAAAAATAAATAATGACGGGTTTTCTGATTTTTTGATTGTGTGCTCAGATCAAAAATAGAAAAAAAATGAATTAGGCCGCTACTGGACTTTATATGTTTAAAATGATTTAAATGATATATGCCTACTAAGGTGTTAAATCAAAATTAAAATTAGTCTAATCGACTGGATTAGACTAATTTTAATTTTGATTTAACACCTTAGTAGGCATATATCATTAAATCATTTTAAACAGATAAAGTAACTACTATTGTGGTAACAGATTACAGCCATTTTAATAAAGGTGATAATAGCAAAATGCCTCATATTCGCTTACAGTCCGACTTTTGAACTTTATTCCTTTTTATTAATATGTATTCGGGACACACACATAGGCCTACATACCTAGGGTTTAAGGAGGTCTGCGCGGGACTGTTTTTTTTTTTTTCAATCAGAGAATCGGAAACCGAGTCATTAGGCTAGGCCTATTCGTTTTTCCATTTTAGTTTAGGAAATAAATAGCCTAGTTAATGGAAAATCGTCTTTTTCATTTTTTATTTTAATTTGAGAAAACGATAGAACAAATGATATTTGTTGCAACAAATGGGCCTATTTGTAAACCGTTATTGTAAAATAAAATGCATTTCTGCCTAGACTATTTTGAAAGAACTACAAACAAGTCTGGGGAAACGTTATGGAGTATTTTTAAACTGACAATGGAAATGACTTGGAAATTACACACAGTAACACACACACACACACACACACACACACACGCACACACACACACACACACGCAGAGTGTGCTGTGTGGAACAGACGGGGAACAGACAGGGAACAGATCGTGCAGTGTCGTAAATCAAAAGCAGCGTCGCAAAACAGAATTATCATTTGCGCTCATGTGCGTTTTCTGCTGCGTCTACTACGCATGCGTAGAACGGATCGTGCAGGTGGAACGGATCGTGTACCGACAGGGGGTTTTGGGTTTAGTTTGTGTTACTTTGTAGTTGTTGTATTTGTCATCCATTTTGTTTTCCCCTTATCTGTAAATTGGTTTGGCCAAGCCACTATATATGTTCCCTTGTGTCTCATTTAGGGAGGTCGGTTTGTTTAGTTCATATCTTGTTCCCCTTCAGGGACTACCGCTGCGTGTAATCGCAGTGGGAACGCCCCCAGCGTAGCGCGTCTGAATAATAAATGAAATCAGTCAATGGAGAGAATGAGCGTACGGCGAGTGACGTCATCGACCAGGAAGCTATAAATATCCCCTGAATACACAAGCCGCCAGCTTCTGTTACTTCAGCAGCGCTCTGTGTGTGTCTGGAATCTTTCGATTGTGTTTGTCTGTTCTAGTCAGGAGTTTATCGCTATATATATATTTATATATAAAAAAACCAATATGAGCGAGCAGTATAGAAAGTGTGCTCCCCCCTGTACTCGATACATCACGGGTGGGGATTCACACGAGTTATGTGTTGCTTGTTTAGGAATGCAGCATGCCCAGTCGGCTCTCGAGGGGGTCGATTGTGTGCATTGCGAGCGTTTTCCTATTAGAACTCTGCGCTCGCGGCGATCGCTCTTCGAGGAGAGCGGTATGCTGCGAGCTCCCCAAGGCTCGAGTCCCGCTTCTGTTGAGGCAGAGCGGCGGCGCTTGTCTTGGGGTTCGCAGATGGATCTCACCGGCGACGTTGAGACGGGCCCCGCCCTATCTCAGCCATCTCCGGCGGGATCCAGTGCCTCTCACCCGGCTCTGGAAGCACGCGCTGCGGCGGTTACTTCTGCCCGGGTGGAGGCACATGATGATGTTGAACTGAGATTATCCAGTTCCGAGGAGCTGGATGTCGACAGTGTTGCGTCAGAAGAAACGAGTTTGTCTTATTATACTGCTAATGAGGAAGGGCTGATGGATGTTTTATCTCGGGCTGTTGAGAAGCTCAGCATCGAGTGGCCAGCTGATAGGCAGGAGTCTAGAAGTAAAAGCAAACTAGACGATAGATTTCTGTCTGCACGACCTCAGCCCGCTCGTCGGTGCCTACCATTTTTCCAGATCTCCACGCTGAGGTTTCAAAAACCTGGGTTAGACCTGTTTCTAGCAGAATTTACACTAACCAGTCTAATGCTTATGGTAACATCGTTAGTGCTAAATCTGCTGGGTATGTGACGATGCCGAAGGCGGAGGAGACGCTCGCTAGCTATCTCTCTCCTGCTTCGTCATCCTCACTTAAAGCACCGACTCTTCCATCCAGACCTTTAAAAAATACATCTGCACTCGTAAGGAAGGCTTACTCGGCTGCTGGTCAGGCGGCTGCATGTATGCATACTATGGCCATTTTGCAGGCTTATCAAGCCGACCTGCTTAAAGACGCTTGTGAGGGGGGGGGGGAATTTCTGCTGATATGATCAATGAGCTGTAATGACTCAGGGGTGGATCTGATTACGGGGAATTTGCATATCATAATTAATAATTCATAATTAATAATTATTCATACAGGTTTGTATCAGATCAGTCTTACATGTTAATACATCTCCCGATAAGGGATGATATTTCCTGTTACCTGCATGCATGTGAATCCTTGTAATTAACCACAAGTTGATTGCAATTATTTACACGGACCACTTTTCACAAACAGGTAAAATTAATTAGCTCGATTAAATTATAGAGTTTAGGAAAATTAATTCTGTGGCCACAAGAATTAGCCTTCCCGCCCTATAAACAAATACTCTTTAAAGTATCTTTAATTTGTAAAGCTCGTAGCTTTTGATCTAGACATTTCAGTGACCCGAAGTATGAGCAGACAGTCAATCCATCAAATGAGTATCATGAATTTTAATAAGAAATAACTAGCCTATGCATTTACTACGTTACAGGAATACATGTATTTACAAACATAATGACAAAGACAGACAATGGAAACATGTACGTATCGAAGTGAGTGTGAGAGTGAGGGAGAGAGAGAGAGAGAGAGAGAGAAAGGGAGAGAGAGAGAAACGGAGATCCGTAAGGGTCAGCCGTTTGGCAAAGTTCACCTGGACAACGGAACCTCAGACCTGACAACAAGGAATCACAAGATCGCCCCTTTTGAGGCAACAACCGTACAGCATAATAAATCTGGATGAGAAATAAAATACTTGCACTGTCTCTTAGTTTGCTGAGGAGAAGGCGTGCGTGTGTGTGTGTCCTTGGGGCGCGCGCCTGCTCGTTCGTTGAGCGGTTGCGCGTGGTGGTCCATGTGGTTTCCTGGTGGTTCAGAGCGCGGACTTTCGAACGCATGTTTGAAGGTCTTTGAGGTAAATTTACCAAAGAAACAATTCAAGCTAAGTTCATTCCTCGTCGGTGGAAATGAACTCGGTAGGGTACTTAAAAGAACTTAGAATTAAACAAAGAAAGAAAAAGATGAAAGATCTCCGGAGGAGACCACTAAGAAATCACATCCTGACGCCGGGGGGGTAAGAGGCAAGAGAAAGCGTGAGGAGAGGGCCAGTCCTTTTGAAGACCTGATGTTTCCGCCTCCTCTGAAGCGGATTGTCCAATCATTGTTCAGGAAATCTTGAGCGGGAAAGTTGTCTTTGTTTGGTTTGACAGCTTTATCTACATAAATTACGACAGAGGCAGAACCTGTCTTTCCTTTCCACAGATTCTTAAACATAACAGGAGAGATGTTATACAGGCAATCATACTTTTTACGGTAACCCAATACATATATCTGGCTGCGTCAGACAAAGAGTTTTCAAATGACCTCAAACATGACATGTAACAATGAGAAGAATTCAGGTTTGCGTCTCAAATATACGTAATATAGGCATTTGTGGTTCCTTTAAAACTACAAACATTCCCAGATCTTGCAATCGGACGTAGGCCATCAAACACACATAAAACATATCAAATATGTATTGTTAAATGTCTTTTTGACTGGAAATTCCAGCAAAGTCCTTATGGGTGTGTGTAGTGTGGACAGAGAGAGAGATCCTGCATGCACATTCTTTTGGGTCGTAAACTTGTAACCTGACACTTCGGCCAGTGTTAGCAGTTTGTGTATGTGTGTGTGTGTTGAAGTCCCAGGGTTTATGGGAAGAAATACATTTAGTTATTTGGATGATCCTTCATTCCGCTCAGTCCTTACAGAGCTGAGGCAGACCGCTGATCTCACTCTTCGGGCCACCAGGGAGACGGCTAAATCTATTGGTCGGTCTATGGCAGCCATGGTGGCCACAGAAAGACATTTATGGTTGAGTCAAACTTCTATGAAGGAAAAAGATAAATCTCTTCTTTTAAATGCTCCAGTTTCGCCTGCGGGTCTCTTCGGTGACGCTCTTATTTCTGTCACTGAGAGGTTCCAGGAAGAGAAAAAACAGGCGGCTGCTTTTCATAAATTTATTCCCCTCAAAGTACGTGTCGCTGGGGCTGCTGAACGAAAAGGGCAGTCCCAGCCGCCGAGTTCCTTTTCTAGTAGAGCGCAGCAGAAGCAGAGTGTCGCGTCTCGTGCCCCCCCGCAGAGAAACTGGAGGGACGAGGCGGGGCGCTCTCCGGCGCTGCCTTCTCGGGCAGGGCTGATCTGAGGACAGTCATTGTGGCCAGGAAGGCCGCGTCGAAAAAATCCTGAAGTGCTGAACGTCAGGACTCTGAGGGTGGTCCCCATCGGGAAAGACTTGAGTTCACCACACAAAAACATGGTGCCCTGTCTTTCTCGATGCCCTCAGGGGTCTGTTCTACTAACCCTGCCTATACAGGGCGTAGAGAGACTCGGCGAGTGCTTTCCCGAGGGACGCTCGCCCCCTCCGAGGAGGGTTGTGGAGTGCTCAGACCAGTTGTTTCCTGCCAGTATGTTACAGGGCGCTGTGTCTGTCACTCGGGATGTTCATCCAGAGTCGGCTTGGTTCCTGAGTTATGCCCGGTCAAAGATGGGACTTTGACCGGGTGTATCTCGGAAATCATGCAGAGTTGGAGCTCCATACTCCGGGCGTGGGGGGGTACCCATGGGACCCCTATGACCCCAGAGTATGGAGCCCAGGCTCGGCTTGGTTCCCGAGATACGGCCACTTCCGGTCCAGCTTTGACCGGGTGTATCTCGGAAACCAGGCCGACTTGGAGCTCCAAACTCTGGGCGTGGGGGGGGCACCCATGGGACCCCTATGACCCCAGAGTATGGAGCCCAAAGTCGGCTTGGTTTCTGAGTTATGCCCGGTCAAAAGCAGCATCCAACCTGCAACCTATTTGACGGCTGCCCTATAGGCTGTCTGTGTACAGTTGTTAAATTATGCTCCCTATCTCCCTATCATAAAATTGAGGTTTCCAAAAACTCACCCAATTGTTTCCAAAAACTCACCTGCTCCAAAAAACTAAGTCGAAAACAGCATCCCACCTGTAACCTATTCGACAGGGTCCAAATAGGCTGTCTGTGGACAGTCCATTTTTATGCAAATTGTGCATAATTAATGGCTGTACTGTACATCAGTGTGTTGTGTAGTGTCCCCTGTGTGGCATACAACAGGTTAAACCACATATAACCACTGTATTTATGAAATATGACCTTTTAATGTAATGTCCACGAAGAGCCTAGAGGGACCCTGTCAAATAAGTCACAGGTGGGCTCCAAAGTTTGAACGGCTATAACTCGGGGACCCGGCGGCCTAGCGACACCAAACTCGGGTCAAAGTATGGTCCCCAGGGGCCCTCTCCAACGAGCCCAAGCCCATGATTCTAGCGCCCCCACAGGCCGAGATATGGGGGCCAACAGGAAAGGGTGCATTTCAGAAGGAAGGGTCCCAGAGCCCCAGGACTCTGGGATCTGAAAGGGCCCCTAGGGGCCCCTCACCACCCCAAAGGACGATCCGCTGGGCCTCTTTCTTTCCGAGATATCTACCGTTTTGTCCAAAAGTCCCTTATGTATATCCGGGTGCATCTTGGGAGTTAAGCTGAGTTGGAGCTCCAAACTCCGGGCATGAGGGGTGCCCATGGGGCCCCTTCGGACCCCACCGTCCCCAGCTCCTGGGACCTTCCGTTTCCGAGATACGGCCACTTCCGGTCCAGCTTTGACCGGGTTTATCTCGGAAACCAGGCCGAGTTGGAGCTCCAAACTCCGGGTGTGGGGGGTTACCCATGAGACCCCCTTGACCCCAGAGTATGGAACCCAGAGTCAGCTTGGTTCCTGAGTTATGCCCGGTCAAAGATGGGACTTTGACCGGGTGTATCTCGGAAACCATGCCGAGTTGGAGCTCCATACTCCGGGCGTGGGGGGGTACCCATGGGACCCCTATGACCCCAGAGTATGGAGCCCAGGCTCGGCTTGGTTCCCGAGATACGGCAACTTCCGGTCCAGCTTTGACCGGGTGTATCTCGGAAACCAGGCCGACTTGGAGCTCCAAACTCCGGGTGTGGGGGGGTACCCATGAGGCCCCCCTGACCCCAGAGTTTGAAGCCCAAAGTCGGCTTGGTTTCTGAGTTATGCCCGGTCAAAAGCAGCATCCAACCTGCAACCTATTTGACGGCTGCCCTATAGGCTGTCTGTGTACAGTTGTTAAATTATGTTCCCTATCTCCCTATCATAAAATTGAGGTTTCCAAAAACTCGTAATTGTGCATAATTAATGGCTGTACTGTACATCAGTGTGTTGTGTAGTGTCCCCTGTGTGGCATACAACAGGTTAAACCACATATAAGCACTGTATTTATGAAATATGACCTTTTAATGTAATGTCCACGAACAGCCTAGAGGGACCCTGTCAAATAAGTTGCAGGTGGGACTTCACCACATATGGTGAAATCCCCAAATCTTTATGGGGATTGACACGCTGAAAATGTCTAAGTCAGAAACAGCATCCCAACTGTAACCTATTTGACAAGGCCCCTGTAGGCTGTCTGTGGACATGATGAAGAATAGACCGTCAGGGGACACCATAGGCTCTTCGTGGATGACTTCTTCACATGTAGGCAGTTAGGGGACACCATAGGCACTTCGTGGACAAATGTATGAAGAATAGGCAGTCAGGGGACACCATAGGCACTTCGTGGACAAAGGTATGAAGAATAGGCTGTTAGGGGACACCATAGGCACTTCGTGGACAAAGGTATGAATAATAGCCAGTCAGGGGACACCATAGGCATTTCGTGGACAAATGTATGAAGAATAAGCAGTCAGGGGACACCATAGGCACTTTGTGGACAAACCGATGAAGAATAGGCAGTCAGGGGACACCATAGGCACTTTGTGGACAAACCGATGAAGAATAGGCTGTTAGGGGGACGTTTAGGCTGTCCGTGGACAGGGGGCGTGTCAGTGATAGATCCCCGCCCCCTGGCTTCATTTAGGCTGTTAGGGGGACGTTTAGGCTGTCCGTGGACAGGGGGCGTGTCCGTGATCGATCCCCGCCCCCTGGCTTCATTTAGGCTGTTAGGGGGACGTTTAGGCTGTCCGTGGACAGGGGGGGCGTGTCCGGGGTCGATCCCCGCCCACTGGCTTCAATTAGGCTGTTAGGGGGACGTTTAGGCACTCCGTGGACGGCCCCGCCCACCCGGCGACGTCGGCCAATGGCGTGGAGCGTGTAAGGGTGAATAGGCTGTAAGGGGGACGTTTATGCACCCCGTGGACGCCCACCCCCGACTTATTCGACGCCCTTCGAATAAGTTGCGGGTGGGACGTCGGTGAGCCACCTGGTGGCCGATGCCCGAGCTGTGGTTTTGGGGAGGTAACTTCTGGCCCCTCCCATACGGCCCCTGGGGGGTCTAGAGTCTCGGGACCACCTCTCGGGGGACCTTGGGCACGGCCCCTTGCGGGAAGGGGCGTCGCGGGGCCCCCCAAAAATCGCCTAAGGGGCGCTGCGCAGCGTCCACGAAGTGCGTCCCGCTTCGCGTCATTTGAGTGGCGCCGTGTACCCCGTCCGAAATGACTTCCCTTAAGGGCGTTAGGGCTTTAGATGTGTATGTCCACAGAGCTGCCCTGTGGAGGAAATCGGAACAACTGTTCGTTTGTTTTGGGTCACCCAGGAAAGGGTGTCCTGCATCTAAGCAAAGGATGAGCAAGTGGGTGGTCGAGGCCATCTCGCTCGCTTATAGTTCGGCCCATCAGCCTTCACCTTTGGCTGTAAGAG
Source organism: Semotilus atromaculatus (assembly GCA_031834385.1). Classification (NCBI taxonomy): domain Eukaryota; kingdom Metazoa; phylum Chordata; class Actinopteri; order Cypriniformes; family Leuciscidae; genus Semotilus; species Semotilus atromaculatus. The sequence continues at coordinate 23,133,059 of JAULUF010000022.1, forward strand.
CTCATTCCACTAGGAGTATGGCTGCCTCTACAGCTCTTCTTTCAGGAGCTTCTCTTCAGGACGTTTGTGATGCGGCAGGCTGGTCCTCACCGCACACTTTCGTCAGGTTTTATTCCCTTGACCTTAGCTCCACTCCCGGGGCTCAGGTTCTCTCGTCGGTTTGTGTCTCCTAATGACACACGACGGGGATTTGGTTGTATGGGGATGTGGGTATTGCGTTCCCACTGCGATTACACGCAGCGGTAGTCCCTGAAGGGGAACGTCCCGGGTTACGTATGTAACCCTAGTTCCCCGAAGGGACGGACGCTGCGTGTCCTGCCATACTCTCGGCATCCCCTTGGGTCGCTTGCTTCAGTAACATTAGAAGCTGGCGGCTTGTGTATTCAGGGGATATTTATAGCTTCCTGGTCGATGACGTCACTCGCCGTACGCTCATTCTCTCCATTGACTGATTTCATTCATTATTCAATGAGCGATGGGGGCGTTCCCACTGCGATTACACGCAGCGTCCGTCCCTTCGGGGAACTAGGGTTACATACGTAACCCGGGACGTTTTGTTGTATGCTGTTTTGAGTATACTTATATTTTGTTGACCTCTTTTATAGGCCTTGTTGTTAACTTTTTGGTTTCTATTGTTTAATATTTTTTTGGCTAAATAAAACAAAACCCTATTTTTTAACAAAAAACTCCTGTTCTCCTCATTGCCAGACTGTTTGGTCCGTGACAGTCACGAACGCGCACAATTTCATGGAATGTGAAAACGAATCTCATTGGCAGAATAAATAACATTTAAATTAAACTGGGCATCAGCGCAATTCAATTGGTTTGGTAATAGCAAAGGAAAATAGAATGAAGTGATCTCCAAAAAATAAGTACTTTTTGACTGTAAATTAAATTGTAAGGAGTAAATAGTACTTTTTTTTTCTTAAAAAATTTAATTAAGTAAAAGTATTGATTTTTAATTGTACTCCAGTAAAGTAAAAATCCCCCAAAATAATACTTAAGTACAGTAATCAAGTAAAATTACTCAAGTACTTTACACCTCTGGTAGTACGTGCAAAAAGTGTTTTAAAATAATATTGCCTTCTATGGCCATCTTCTTCTGATACGAAAGTGAATCAATTTTGTAACACCCTAGGCAGAACTCTCTGTTCCCTTTTGAAAGCTACAATTCATGCTGCGCTGCTCAGCGCATTGGGAACGTCTTTAATCGTGACCAGCTGTGAATATTGTGTGTAACACGTCGATAGAATTGACCCGGAGGTAATATAGATGAGCCACAGGTGCATCGTCACGTCTTTTGTCTTCAGACCATTCTGTGCATGTGTGAACGCAAACACTCTCTCTATCTCTCATCTGTTCTCAGATCTTTGTTAGGAGTTAGTTTTGTCAGGCAGTGTGCAGAAAATTTCTCATTTCTCTAAGACTTTTTTCTCTCACGTTACATCAAAGAGTTTTGAAAGTTAAAAAAAAGAGGAGAAATGAGCCAGCAAAACGGTAAGCGTTGTGTTCCTCCATGCTCCCGTCCCATGTCTGAGCTGGATACACACGATTGCTGTTTTGTCTGTTTGGGGGAAGACCACGCGGTTCTGGCTATAGAGAAAGGCGGGTGCGAGCATTGTGACCAACTCACAGTTAAAATGCTTCGCTCCCGTCTGAACTATTTCCAGTCCGCACCCGCATTACCATCGTGGGGCTCTCGTATGGATCTGCATGACGAGCAAGAGACGGGTCCGTCCCTTTCGCTTGCTGCGTCACCAGATCCACGCATCCCTTCTTGTGATCTTGAAGCGCGCTCCGGTGGATCGTGTTTTTTTGACGAAGAGGCGTATGTTCAGTTCCTTCCTCGCCGCACTCAAGGCGAGGGGCCGTCGGCCACCCAGCCCCGCCCCGGTCCTTCAAAACCCAGGGAGGTTAAAAAGCAGAGTGTGGCGAGTCGCGCTCCCCCTCAAAGGGACTGGGGACAGGCTCGCCGCACTCAGCAGCCTCCCAGACCAGACCTGAGGACCATTATCAATAAGAAGAGAAAGTCCTGATGGTCTGGCGCCCAATCTGGTGGGGGTAGCCCCTCACGGGATGGGGCGCTTTCAAGATCTTTTCACCCCTTCCCGTTACCCTCACAAAACCTCTCCATCCCTGCCACCTCTCGTGCTTCGGGGGCAGTGGTTTCCAGCGAAATGTTAGATGTTCCGTTGTTTCCTGCCGTCATTCAGGACACGGAGCATCTAACATCCCCTCAAGAGGAAGTATTAAAGTTGATACCACTCTCAGAAAGTCTGGCAGCGTGGAAACTTCTGCCAGGCATTTCTGTGTGGGTTTTAAGCACAGTACAGATAGGATACAGAATCCAATTTATTCGTCGTCCTCCACGTTTCAACGGCGTGGTTTTCACTTCCGTGAAACCGGAGCTGATGCATGTACTGTCACAAGAGCTGCAAACTCTTCTGAGCAAAGAGGCCATAGAACATGTTCCTCTTCCAGAGAGAGAGTCAGGCTATTACAGCAGATACTTCCTGGTTCCCAAAAAGGATGGGGGGGTGCGTCCAATCTTAGATCTTCAAGGCTTAAACCGTACAGTCAAAGCGCTCAAGTTCAAGATGTTAACCGTCAAGACGGTCGTGACGCAAATTCAACATCACGATTGTTTTGTCACGATCGATCTGAAGGACGCATATTTTCACATGGAAATATTGCCACAACACAGGAAATTCCTGAGGTTCGCTTTCGGGGGCGAAGCGTACCAATTTCGGGTTCTTCCATTCGGCCTAGCCTTGTCACCCCGCACATACACAAAATGCATGGATGCAGCACTGGCTCTATTACGACTCCAGGGCATTCGCATTTTGAATTACATCGACGATTGGTTGATACTAGCACAATCGCGAGAGATGGCGCTCCAACACAGAGACATCGTGTTAGCTCATCTAGTTTCTCTAGGGTTGAGACTCAACACCGAGAAAAGTGTTCTTTCTCCTGCCCAGAGAACGACTTATCTCGGGATCGTTTGGGATTCGATCACGATGCGGGCACAAATGTCTCCCGCTCGAATCGAGACCATTCGGCAGACCATGAGCAAAGTCAGGCTAGGCCAAGAACTCACTGTTCGTCAGTACCAAAAAATCTTAGGTTTCATGGCGTCAGCATCCACGGTGATTCCTCTGGGGCTGTTGCACACATGAGACCATTTCAGTTGTGGCTAAAAGCCAGAGGGTTTCATTCAAGAGCCAATCCTCAAAGGCACATAAAAGTGATGCGCAGCGGGCTTCGTACACTGTCTCTGTGGCTCAGACCTCGGTTCCTCGCCTTGGGTACCACTCTAGGGACACCGTGTCGTCGCAGACGACGGACGCCTCCCTGTTGGGCTGGGGAGCGGTCTTAGATGGTCGTCCAGCTCAAGGGGAATGGGAGGGGCATCAGTTCGATTGGCACATCAATTGCCTCGAGCTGATGGCCGTTTTCTGGCTCTGAAATATTTTCTCCATCAATTGAGGGGCTGTCATGTCCTAGTGCGGGTGGACAACACAGCAGGAGTCTCTTATGTAAATCACCAGGGAGGTCTGCACTCACGCAATCTGAACAGAATAGCGAGGCAGATTTTTCTCTGGGCCCAGGACAAGTTCCTGTCACTCAGGGCAGTATACATTCCAGGGCATTTGAATGTGGGAGCAGATTTACTGTCCAGACAGACACTACCGACGGGGGAATGGAAACTCCACCCGGAAGTAGTGAAACCGATTTGGACCAAATTTTACAAAGCGGAGGTGGACCTCTTCGCCTCCCAGCAGACAGCGCAATGTCCCCTCTACATCTCTCTGAGTCACCCTGCTCCGTTGGGTCTGGATGCGATGGCGCACTCATGGCCCAAGATGCGCCTGTATGCGTTTCCTCCAGTTTCTCTGCTCCTGGGAGTTCTAGCCAGAGTTCGCCAACAAGGGTCTTGCCTCTTGCTGATAGCGCCACGTTGGCCGAACAGAGTGTGGTTCTCGGAGATAATATCTCTCCTCGACGGCTCGCCTTGGGCGATTCCGGACAGGAGGGACCTCATGTCTCAGGCGGAGGGCACGATATTCCATCCCAGGCCCGACCTGTGGAATCTTCATGTTTGGCCCCTGATGGGAACCAACTGAGGGAAACTGGGCTTTCGCCTGCTGTTATTGAGACCATTCTGAGTGCTAGGCTTCCTCCACTAGACAAAGTTATGCCGGTAAATGGGGTGTTTTTGAAAGGTGGTGTGTTGTACACAATGTAGATCCAGTCAACTGCCAGGTTGCTTCAGTTCTGGATTTCATGCAAGAGAAATTATCAACAGGCACATGCCCTGCCACTCTTAAGGTTTATGTGGCCGCTCTTTCGGCTTGCCACGCCTTAGTTGACGGGGCGCCGCTCGGGAGACACCCTCTGCTCTCTCGCTTCCTTCGTGGGGCCAGGCGACTGAGGCCTCCAGTAAAAACCAAGATCCCTTCATGGGATTTAGCTATAGTCCTTGAGGGTCTGGTTGAAACCCCCTTTGAACCTATAGAATCAGCGTCTAATAAACTACTGACTCTAAAAATGTTTTTTCTAATGGCAATAACTTCCTTGAAGAGAATTGGGGATATGCAGGCTCTGTCTATCTCTCCATCCAGCTTAGACTTTGCCCCAGGAATGGTGAAAGTGATTTTGCATCCTCATCCTGATTACCTGCCTAAGGTTCCATTTTCAGCTGTACATCCGGTCATTCTAGAAGCCTTCTGTCCTCCACCGTTTACAATGCTGGAGCAGGAGAAATCTCATAGACTGTGTCCAGTCCGTGCTCTTCAGGCTTACATCCACCGCACTAGCCAGTGGCATAAGTCAGAGCAACTATTCATTTGTTATGGTGGTAGTAACAGAGGAGCAGCTGCCACCAAGCAGACCATGTCTCATTGGGTCAGGGATGCTATTGCTCTTGCTTATGAGGCGCGCGGTCAAGCTTCGCCTATAGGTCTTAGAGCTCACTCCACCAGGGGGGTCGCCTCTTCTAGTGCTTTGGCGAGGGGTGCTCCCTTACAACAGGTTTGTGATGCAGCAGGTTAGTCCTCTCCGCACACATTCATAAGATTTTATAGTTTGGATGTTCATGCCACTCCGGGCTCTCATGTCCTTGAGTCAACATCACAGACTAGTGTCTGAGGCCTTCTTGCGTTCTTGTGAGCACATGCACAACCGTGGGGGTCCAGACATGTTCAAGCACGGCGGCGTGGGTATTCTCGTTCCCAATGCGCTGAGCAGCGCAGCATCGATTGTAGCTTTCGAAAGGGAACGGTCTCGGTTACTTCACTGTAACCTTGTTCCCTGAGAAAGCGGAACGAGATGCTGCGCTACTTTGCCGTGCCAGGACTGCTCTTCAGACAAAATATCCTGACGATGCACCTGTGGCTCATCTATTTATAGCCTCGTGTTGCGGGTGCGCGCCAATGACGTCATCGACCGAGGCTATATTACCTCCGGGTCAATTCTATCGACGTGTTACACACAATATTCACAGCCGGTCACGATTACAGACGTTCCCAATGCACTGAGCAGCGCAGCATCTCGTTCCGCTTTCTCAGGGAACAAGGTTACAGTGAAGTAACCGAGACCGCTTTGCTTTCCACATAAAAATCTAAATCTTCAAATCAACCAAATCTTTGAATTTTAGCAGTCCTGAATTTACAAATAAACTATTGGTGTGTTCTCTGTAGCCTGTCTTGTTGATAATCCTTAATGCTTTTTTCTGTAACAAAAGCAGAGGTTTTGTGTTACTATGTTATGTATTACCCCAGACTTCTGTGCAGTATCCAAAGTATGGAAGTATTAGGGAATTGTGCAGCATATGCAATGAAGAGTAATCTAAAACATCTTTGACTTTATACAAGACCCCAATGCTTTTACACACTTTACTCTTAATATAAACTGTGATCTTTCCAATTCAATTTATCATCCAAAATAACACCTAAAAATGTTATCTCTTTAACTCTTTCAATATCAGTTCCTTCAATTGCTATTTTTACGGTTTCATTCTTTTTACGATTACCAAAAATCATGTATTTTGTTTTCTCCCAATTTAAACATAATTTGTTTTGGTCAAACCATTTTTTAATTTTTACCATTTCTGAATTTATATTTTCTGTAATTTCTGACAGATTATTTCCAGAGTAGAAAATATTAGTATCATCGGCAAACATCAAAAACTGCAATATCTTAGACACTTCACAAAGGTCATTAATGAACAAAATAAAAAGTAATGGACTCAAAAAATGGATTTTCATGTCTACAGGTCCTTCTAAAAAAATTTGCATATTGTGATAAAGTTCATTATTTTCCATAATGTAATGATAAAAATTAAACTTTCATATATTTTAGATTCATTGCACACCAACTGAAATATTTCAGGTCTTTTATTGTTTTAATACTGATGATTTTGGCATACAGCTCATGAAAACCCAAAATTCCTATCAAAAAAAATTAGCATATCATGAAAAGGTTCTCTAAACGAGCTATTAACCTAATCATCTGAATCAAATAATTAACTCTAAACACCTGCAAAAGATTCCTGAGGCTTTTAAAAACTCCCAGCCTGTTTCATTACTCAAAACCGCAATCATGGGTAAGACTGCCGACCTGACTGCTGTCCAGAAGGCCATCATTGACACCCTCAAGCAAGAGGGTAAGACACAGAAAGAAATTTCTGAACAAATAGGCTGTTCCCAGAGTGCTGTATCAAGGCACCTCAGTGGGAAGTCTGTGGGAAGGAAAAAGTGTGGCAAAAAACGCTGCACAACAAGAAGAGGTTACCAGACCCTCAAGTCAAGTCAAGTCAAGTCAAGTTTATTTATATAGCGCTTTTCACAATATAGATTGCATCAAAGCAGCTTCACAGTGTCAATCAAAACAACATAATGTTCGTTTCTTAGTGGAAAAACATCCACATTTGGTAGAGCTGATCAATGGTATTTTTGATTGACTAATTAATTATGAATAATTAATTTGAATATCCCCAACTGAGCAAGCCAGAGGCAACAGTGGCAAGGAACTGAAAAACTCCATCAAGTGACCTAATGGTGTCTTAAAACTCCATCAGGTGACCCAATGGAGAAAAAAAAAAACCTTGGGAGAACCCAGGCTCAGTCGGGGGCCAGTTCTCCTCTGGCGTTTATGAACTAGAGGCCGGATTTACAGTAACTGAAGATAAAAATGTATACTTAAACGCAAACCTGTGATAAACGCTGATGGCGTTCACATGCGCATTAAGAATTGATTCTATAGTTATGTGCGTTTGAATATATGTGCGCAGGTTTGAAATTCCCTACAAATCCATGCCTGATCAAACTACTTGTTTTGTCTATAAATTTGATACAGAATTGTTTTATTTATCACTTCGGGGTGGGTACGCGAAACGAAATTCACAACGCTTTATCTGTAGAGTGGGAAAGGGATCCTCCATAGGGTGAGGCTAGTTTGCCCTTCAGCACTGCATTGTCATCGGGTCCAGGCGAAGCTCCTCGTCAGATCTGGATACGGTCTGGATCCGGCAGGCTGCAGGAAAACCTCGGGATAAACAGAGACACTCAAATTAGTGTAGATGCCATTCTTCTTATGATGTAACGAGTACATCATGATTTAAGGGAAGTGTTCCCAGTTCTGGCTGACCTAATCTATGCAGCCTAACATTAAATTATAGAAGTTTATAATGTATTATGTGTATGCTAGGGCAAAGAGATGTGTCTTTAATCGAGCTTTGAACTGACAGAGTGTGTCTGCTTCCCGGACAATGGTAGGAAGACTGTTCCAAAGTTTTGGTGCTAAATAGGAAAAGGATCTACCGCCAGCAGACGATTTTGATATTCTAGGTATTATTAACTGGCCGGAATTTTGAGATCGCAATAGACGTGAAGGACTATAGTGCATTAAGAGCTCGCTCAGGTACTGCGGAGCTAAACCATTTAGGGCTTTGTAAGTAATCAACAATATTTTAAAATGTATACGATGTTTAATAGGCAGCCAATGCAGTGTTGACAGAACCGGGCTAATATGGTCATATTTCCTGGTTCTGGTAAGAACTCGAGCTGCTGCGTTTTGAACTAGCTGTAGTTTGTTTATTAAGCGTGCAGGGCAACCACCCAGTAGAGCATTACAATAATCTAGTCTTGATGTCATGAACGCATGAACTAATTGTTCCGCATTTGTCAATGAGAGCATATGGCGTAATTTAGCTATATTTTTAAGATGGAAAAATGCGGTTTTACAGATACTAGACACATGACTTTCAAATGAAAGATTGGCATCAAAGAGCACACCCAGGTTCCTAACCGACGACGAAGACTTAACAGAGCAGCCATCAAGTGTTAGACAGTATTCTAGGTTATTACGTGTGGACGTTTTTTGTCCAATAATCAGAATCTCTGTTTTTTCAGAATTTAGTAGTAGGAAATTACCAGTCATCCAATTTTTTATATCAGCTATGCATTCCGTTAGTTTTGTGAATTGGTAAGTTTCGTTAGGTTTTGAAGAAATATAGAGCTGAGTATCATCGGCATAACAGTGAAAGCTAATTCCATGTTTCTTAATAATATTTCCTAATGGCAGCATGTACAGAGTGAACAGCAGCGGTCCTAGTACTGAGCCTTGCGGTACGCCATACTGAACTTGTGATCGATAAGACATCTCTTCATTTACTGCTACAAACTGATAACGGTCAGATAAGTATGATTTAAACCATGTTAGTACAATTCCACTAATGCCAACATAGTTTTCTAGTCTATTTAAAAGAATGTTGTGGTCAATGGTGTCAAAAGCAGCACTAAGATCAAGTAACACTAATAGGGATACAACCACGATCGGATGATAAAAGCAAATCATTTGTGACTCTAACGAGAGCTGTCTCGGTACTATGGTACGGTCTAAATCCGGACTGAAAATCCTCGCAGATATCATTTCTTTCAAGAAAGGAACACACCCTGAGGAAGATTGTGGAGAAGGACCGATTCCAGACCTTGGGGGACCTGCTGAAGCAGTGGACTGAGTCTGGAGTAGAAACATCCAGAGCCACCGTGCACAGGCGTGTGCAGGAAATGGGCTACATGTGCCGCATTCCCCAGGTCAAGCCACTTTTGAACCAGAAACAGCGGCAGAAGCGCCTGACCTGGGCTACAGAGAAGCAGCACTGGACTGTTGCTCAGTGGTCCAAAGTACTTTTTTCAGATGAAAGCAAATTTTGCAAGTCATTTGGAAATCAAGGTGCCAGTGTCTGGAGGAAGACTGGGGAGAAGGAAATGCCAAAATGCCTGAAATCCAGTGTCAAGTACCCACAGTCAGTGATGGTCTGGGGTGCCATGTCAGCTGCTGGTGTTGGTCCACTGTGCAAGACCCAACACTCTGGATGAGCTTAAGGCCGCTATCGAAGCATCCTGGGCCTCCATAACACCTCAGCAGTGCCACAGGCTGATTGCCTCCATGCCACGCCGCATTGAAGCAGTCATTTCTGCAAAAGGATTCCCGACCAAGTATTGAGTGCATAACTGAACATAATTATTTGAAGGTTGACTTTTTTTGTATTAAAAACACTTCTTTTATTGGTCGGATGAAATATGCAAATTTTTTGAGATTTTTGGGTTTTCATGAGCTGTATGCCAAAATCATCAGTATTAAAACAATAAAAGACCTGAAATATTTCAGTTGGTGTGCAATGAATCTAAAATATACGAAAGTTTAATTTTTATCATTACATTATGGAAAATAATTAACTTTATCACAATATGCTAATTTTTTTAGAAGGACCTGTATGTTCAAAAAGGGGGTTGACAGTTGACAGGTTAATATGGATGGACAATTCATCTATGCATACAATACTTTAAAAAAGCTAAAACATCTAAAAAAAAAATCAAGATTTATGCTGACATATTTTTTTATTTGGGTTTGCATGATCTTAGAAAACATGGATATATCAAAGAATTAAAAAATAAATAATTTCTAGATCCGGAAATGTCATGGAAATTAATGAATGACACCCAATTTCTCAGTAAGAGCAGCTTCTCTGGGTCTCGAGGGCGTGGATGGCAGTGAGCGACGCTTCCATGCCTTGCCACTCCCGTCCCCCTCTGTCGCCAGCGGGCAGCAGTGTGCGGTTCAAGGACTCCACCAGGCCTTCCCACGCACCCTCTGCCCCACCCTGGAACCAGGTAAGTGTTGCATAGCATACCCAGACTCTGCTTCGGGCTGCCTCAGTGCCTCCCGAGCCGAGTCCCTGTGTTCCACCTCGCTGCCCCACCCCGGGTACATCTGTGGTCTCGTTGATCCCGCTTGCACGGTGTCTAGGAGCCTGGCTAGTGCCCCCAGCCCATCTCGCTGACTCATCCGTACCATCAGACTCGGCTATGCGATTCAGTTCGCCCCGCGCCCTCCCAAGTTCAGTGGCATCCACTTCACCTCTGTGTAGTTGTGATGCACCTGTCTTGAGGGGAGAGATCGATGTCCTACTGGCGAAGGACACAATCGAGCCAGTCCCTCCAGCCGATATGAGGACAGGGTTCTATAGCCCCTACTTCATTGTACCCAGTGGTTAAAGTGGGATTTGGCAGGTGGGGGAACTCTCAAATTTTGTGTAGGTGCAACGAGGAAAAATTACTCACCATATTGGACAACATATTGAGTATCGTGGTATACATGAATATCAGTCACGTGACCTCTTACGTCATCCGCTCTTTTTCCACTTGACTGCCGCCATCTTGAGTACCTACCGAGTACTGTCATTAGACATTCTCTGGTACTGTCTATGGTACTGACAAACCTATTATCTTAAGTCTTGATAGAAAACAAACAAAAAATAACAATTTTTTAGAACATTATTTGAATTCTTTAAAAAAATATATTGTAATGAATAGAATAGCTCCTGCAGCAGGTGCATTAGCACAACAGGTAGCATAAAGCTACATGACACAATTTAATTGATTAATATTACAGTTTTACTTAAAACTCACTTTAAAACACCATCGAGTATTTGTATTATATTCCGGTCGCGGTTTAAAATGGTTTCAAGTCCAAATTTTTTTTTTAAATATGTTATATTTAGCATTTTATATGAAGCTATGGGCTATCCTTACCTAGCATGCATACTGTAAACATTCTTTATTCATTTGAAAATACCCCACGAAAATCACACACAAATCACATATACTTCAAATCGTGCATTTATTAGCTTCTTGTTTCAGGTGAAGAGATGTTACTTTAGCTTTGTAAATGATTAACAGCTGTACAGCGAATGAGCGTGCGCTGAAATCATAAATGACGCAAATCAGGAAGAGGAGACACATCTCCAGGGATGGAAATTAGCCTAGCACCCGCCACCAGCCAAATGTGGGTGATTTTGTGCTGTTGCGGGTAAACTCGCTTCACCTACCGGCGGCCGGCCACCGTGGCGGGTAAATAAAAATAGCATCATGCGACGTTCGTCTGTTATAGGACAAATTAGTTTGAATAAACGAGCAGACACTGATTAGCAAGACAACTCAGTGAATGTGCTTTCCATTAAATGAATCACACACACAGTAAACAAATCCTTAACAAAGAAACAACAAAACAGGGCTATTCTGGTAGGTGCGGTGACGCGCTCATGTAAGGGTGGCGGCGTGGCGCTGCCAATAAAGCTCCTATAATCTGTCACAAAGAACCGGCAAAAGTAATGATTATGAATAGGCCTATGTAAAATATAGCAAGGAGATATTTTAATTATTTATTAATAAACAAGTCTTTTCTTTGTCCGTGTCAGTTGCAAAGATGAAGTTGACAATGCTGACTCGCGATCTTCGCAGTAGCCTAGTGAACGCGCCAGAGAGAAATGCAATGACAGATTACATAAGCAGAGAGCAGTCTGTGTCTGTTTTCTTTCGTTTTGAATTATTCTGTTTAAGTAGACATGTCTGTGAGACGAGTATACTATGCTACTATACACTGAGTTTCGGTTCATTTGTGAGACGAGCTCCAGTTCACGCGCCGGCGCCTCCGTTTCGTGATTATATAGTCTGCTATATTTAATTCTTATTTATTAAATCCAGGCAATTGGTTGATGAAACATTGATTAAAATTAAGATACAATTAATACAAAACAAAATTCACTTTAAAGAAAGGTTTTGTGCTTTCTGTTTGATGTCTCTGTGAAAGTTTTAAAGCATATTTTAGTGCAGCTTTCAGAGCGGTCACGTCTGTAACATTGTTTTTTTCCTCATATGCAAACTGAAATGAATATCAGTACATGGTTTGTGTGTGTAGGCTATAAGAGAGAAAGAGAAAATGCCAGTATTTCATTGAGACTTGCAGTGTTGTGCCTGAACGCGTTCATTGAACGATAGTTAAGTTAATTTACTCAAGGCTACCAGGTCAGTATTCCCAATAGGAACCTTCTACATGCTTTGGAATTTGAAAAGTAATTTTAAATAATACAAATTATAGGCTACGTTTAACGCAGTTGGTGGAATTGTCAGACGTTCCCTCGTCATGCACTGTGCAATCGCGTCAACACATTCTCCATAGACCTGCATTATATGACTGACAGACCAGAACGGTTTGACCAAAAAATATCAAACCGTTCTGAAAATTTCAAAATTTTCTTAGATAAGTTAATTTACTCAAGGCTACCAGGTCAGTATTCCCAATAGGAACCTTCTACATGCTTTGGAATTTGAAAAGTAATTTTAAATAATACAAATTATAGGCTACGTTTAACGCAGTTGGTGGAATTGTCAGACGTTCCCTCGTCATGCACTGTGCAATCGCGTCAACACATTCTCCATAGACCTGCATTATATGACTGACAGACCAGAACGGTTTGACCAAAAAATATCAAAATTGAAACTACTACGGAAACAAAGACACCTACATCTTGGATGCCCTTGAGGTAAGCTAAAACATACCAAAAATTAATTTCAAAGTGAACTATCCCTTTAACTGGCTTTTTTTTTTTCTTTTCTTTTTTTTCAGGATTGCCTTCAAGTGGCTTTGTATGTTTCCAACAATCAGTAACTAAGGAAACAGGAACAAGAGACACATGAATACTAACATAACAGGGTGAAATTAATCAAAGTCCTTGAAATCAAACTTGTGACAACTATGACTTTAGGGAAAGTCTGAATGATGTGATTCTTTATAAAGCTGTTTAAGCAACCCAAGATAACATTTTATTTCAATATTAGGCTACATTTAAATTATGCAAACCTAACATTAACCCCTACATGTAGATAATTGTTATTAATATTACTTGTGTAATTACACTAATAATGTCACTTTAAAATAAAGGGTTACACTTTAGGGTGTCATTGTACTGAGTAATGTTAATAAACAACATGTACTTACTATAGGGTTAGGGTGATTAGGATCTGTTTTAGGGTTAGTTGCATGTAATTATGCATAATTTACTGTTATTACTATAGAAAGTACATGTAACATGTAACAAGGACACTGTAAAATAAAGTGTTACCAAATAAAGAGTAACCATCAATGATAAAAATCATGACATAAAACAACCAAAGTGTACTTTGAGAGCAACATTTATTCTGATGTTAATGCCCAGAGGCACTTGTTCCCAGTCCTATAGTTTCTGGCCCATTTGGGTGGAATGACACGATTAGTTGACTGTTTCCCACATCATCTCTTTCCTGCTCATATAACCAACTTACACCATGCACAATATAATGTCAAACCTAATCATAATTGTGGGCAATCTTTTTCCTCGGGTGACAATCCTGTGCTCGCAGCCTTCCATCAACAATTCTCAGTAAGACTAAAGCTGAAACACAGCACAGGAAATTGAAAATGACAATAAAGTGGCTTGAGATGTTTTGTAATACAGCTAGTGAGAATAACAATACTATAAAGTCACCATGAAATAATAATTATTGTTTTTTTTATAGAATATTGAAGTGCCTATTATAAATAATTTATCTACACATAATTTTTTTTTTTTTAAATGATCACCCTTCCCATCATCTCTTCTCTGTTGTGAGGGTGGGACAACCTGTCACTCACATGAGCTCACAGGAGATGCAAACCACAACGATTGGACAAAATGGACAAAATCAAGTCCTATTTCTTCTCGTTCAAGAAGTTATTTCACTCGGATATAAGCCACAATAGCAAAGAAAAGGTCATTATGCATAACAGATTGAAATCTGAAGTATTCAGTTTCAAAAGTACTCAAAATGTAAAATGTACCAGAATAATACATACATAAATATTGTAATGAAGTGCCGTTACACCCCTGCTGATGCAGTCCACACAGCCTACATTGTACTGAACAAGGACATCTTCTCATTCAAAACAAGGGCCTGTCTTTTTGAAAATAGATGTGAAAATTTACTATCCAAACTTAAATGGTTGTAATTCAATATATTTATCTTTTAAAATACATGTTTGGTCTTATTTAAAGACAATCAGCTGATTATTGCTGATGGGAAAGCACTTCAAAAAATGAAAGCATGAAAAAGTTTAAATTTACTGTACTGTACTAAACATTTTTTATTTCATTTAAAATATATATTTTACAAAATATTTCTTACTCAAAAATTACTGTAAAATCAAAGCCACTTATCTAACCAAGTTGTGTTCAAAATTGAAAGTTGATATCACAAAAATGTAAGTTCCTATGAGAATTTTGTTTCCAAAAATACAAAAAAAAAGATTTTTTTATGCATTCTCCTGTAACAAATTAATACATTTCTTTCCAAATATCCTTTCTATCACAAAATCCACACGCATCATCCCATTTTAAAATGTTTTTCACAGGATGTATTTGGAGTTTGTAAGCTTTCGAATGATACCTAATTTAAGATGATTACTAGAGCGCCAAGCGTCCCACTAGGAGTAGGTATAGTAAATTCATCTTGAACAATAATGGACTCAGATGAAACCAATCAGATTATTTTTTGCCTGATGGTTAAAGTGCTTTGAAGATAGATGATAGATGACTTTCCAATAGGCCTGAAGCGCAAGATTACACTTATGAAAGTACATCATCACAGTAAAATAAAATAGATGGCATCATCATAATAATTATGGAGACAGCTGAATACCCGGTAAAACTTTACAATTCAGGTTACATTAGTTAATGCATAATGCAACTAACAAATAACAATAAGCAATACATTTGTTACAATATTTATTCATCTTGGTTAACATTAGTCAATAAAAATACTACTGTTTAATGTTAATTCATGTTAACTCATGTCCATTAAATAATATTATCATATAAGAACCATAGATTTTATTAATGTATAAGATTAATAAATGTTAGTCCATGTTAAGCATACGTAGTGGAGATTAAGAAATGTAACATGGGAAGAGTAAACACTATATGAATTAGATATGAGCTGTGGGGTTAAATCATACACTTTGTACATATATGTACATTTATAAATGTACATTGTAAATTTTTTATTTTTTTTTATCATATGTGCTCAAATGAGAAGACATCTCTGCATTTTTATCCAGCGTTTTTTTTATGAGATATCCCAAAAAAATCACATAAAATTGGTGGATGCCCACATAGTGAGTGAACTGTTATATGACAGGAATAGAGAGCACTCACACAAACACATACAGCAGTTGTTTTTGTGCTAAATTTAAAGTCCTCAAAGAAATTATAGTAACACTTTACAATAAGGTTCATTAGCTAACTACCTTAGTTAACATGAACTCAGAGAACAATACTTCTTCAGCATTTATTAATCTTAGTTAATATTAATTTCAACATTTACTAATATGTTCTTAAAATCAAAGGTTTTATTTGTTAACATTATTTAATGCGCTGTGAGCAAACAATGAACAGCTGTATTTTTATTAACTAACATTAACAAAGATTAATAAATGCCGTAACAAATGTATTGCTCATTGTTAGTTCATGTTATTTAATACATTAACTAATGTTAAGTAATGAACCTTATTGTAAAGTGTTACCAAAATTCTTTTTGTTACTTTAAATTGTTCACTTTATTCAAAACTGATTATTCTTTGTTCTTCAATAACATTCTTGTATACATTTAGACTGTGTGGATCTTTCAGAAAATGACTGTCATTGTTGTTACTCATCTGATTTAATTTGTGTTTTACATTAACATAATTTGAGTTTTACATTAATTTACATAATCTGTGATTGTTTTGTACATGTCCAAGTGAGTTATATTTATAGCAGACCACAGAGTTACCAATGCTCAAACAAAAGGTATTACTTGTATCCCCAGTCTCCTCCTAATGTAAATTAATCCTATTTTTATACAGCTTAAAGGTTGTATCAGTGATTTCAGGCCCAAAAATAAATGATCACATTCATCTAATCTTTCCTAACGATCCGCTAGCTGCCCGCCCCATAAGGAGGCTGTCAAAAAAACGTGTCTCTGTAGGCAGCCTAGGCTCTGAGATCTGCACACAAAAACAAATGGGTACACCACCACTCAAAACCAAAATAAACCGTGTTCCAATTAATCACCGACAGGGGTGGGTTTTGTTCCGACTTCGCGTCCAGCCGTGCACGAGCGCAAAACCTCACAACACCCGCCCCACGGCTCCGCAACGTCTGACTGCCGCAAGGGTGATGGAGGAACTCAACAGGGTTAGCCATTCCTGGGGAACACTACTGGAGCAAATAGGCACGTATCCGGCCCAGTGGGGCGAGAGTGGCGTTGCAAGCCTACAGTAAGAACGGGTCCTTCGCGCTACTGGCCCCTGGGGGCGAATACACGGAGGCTGTAGAATCTAGCGAGCATGTTAGGTGTCGCCCAGCCCACAGCTCCACAAACATCTGTTAGCGAGGCGCCTTGAGCCAGTGCCCAGGAGGAAGCTACACTTCCTAGTTGAGTGTGCTCGCAACCCGAATGGGCAAGACACACCTTGGGCTTTGTAAGCCAAGGCGATGGCACCCACTATCCAGTGGGCGGCCACCCTCTACTTGGAGAGCTGATCTGAGGTCCTGAAGATTTGCATTCTGT
The DNA here is from genome assembly GCA_031834385.1 of Semotilus atromaculatus. Taxonomy (NCBI): domain Eukaryota; kingdom Metazoa; phylum Chordata; class Actinopteri; order Cypriniformes; family Leuciscidae; genus Semotilus; species Semotilus atromaculatus. The sequence goes on from JAULUF010000022.1 coordinate 23,150,029, forward strand.
CCCCATAGAACTGAAAGGAACGGACGGCACAGAGAAAAGCCAAGGCTGGGTCTGCCTCCTCCGAAGGAAGCACTTGCAGGTTCACTACCTGGTCCCTGAAGGAGTGGTAGGAACCTTGGGCACGTATCCAAGCCGAAGTCTTAGGACAAAGTGAGAGTTGGCTGGCCCGAATTCTAGGCACGATTAGTCGACCGAAAATGCTTGCAGGTCCCCTACCCCCTTGATGGAAGCCAGAGCAGTCAGGAGCACTGTCTTTAGTGACAGGATTTTTAACTCAGCTGACAGCAGTGGTTTAACGGGAGGTCTCTGCAGTGAGCTGAGCACCAGAGACAGGTCCCAAGAGGGTATAGAGGGGGGTTGAGGCAGATTCAGTCTCCTCGCTCCCCTCAGGAACCTGACGATCAGGTCATGCTTTCCCAATGACTTACCTTCAACTGCATCGTGATGTGCGGCGATAGTGGCAACATACACTTTGAGGATGGAGGGAGACAGCCTTCGCTCCAACCCATCTGAAGACCACAGCATGCCTGGACACTTGTTCTAGGAGAACACCTGCCCGTAGAAATGAAGGGTCCAACCACGGGCTGAAGGTTTGGAGGCAGTGCGGGGTGACGTGCACCCGGTACGTGCCACTCTCCCACGCCCATCCTGGGACTTGGCTGTGAAGCCAGTGCTGAAGCAGTCTCATATGAAGCAATCCAAGCAGCGTTACTGTGGCTGCGGATGCTATAAGCCCCAGGAGCCTCTAAAAAGTTTCATTGGGACCGCTGTCCTGCTCTTGATTGTACACAGTTCAACACTGACCGGACGCGCTCCTCTGTGAATCGTGCAGTCTGGTTGACCGAGTCCAACTCCATAACGAGAAAAGAGATCCTCTGCACAGGGAAGAATTTGCTCTTGTCCCAGGGACAGCCGTTTGTACTGATATGCCCGTCCCTCGAACGCAAACATAGAAACGGTCTGTGTCGTGGAAGAATCGAGACATGAAAGTACGCGTCCTTCAGGTTGATCGCTGTAAACCAATCTCAGGGACGGATGCATTCGAAAATGCCTTTCTGCGTTAACATCTTGAACAGGAGCTTGTGCAGGGCCCAATTCAAGGTTTGCAGGTCCAAGATCGATCGTAACCCACTGCCTTTCTTGGGTACAATCAGGGGTTAAAGTGGGCCAGAACGGTCCGGAACTGCATTCCGGCACCTCAGATAAATGAATAAATAAATGGATTAATTAATTCTCTACTAATATCGCTGGTCCCGAGATGGGCCGACCGACCGACCAACCTCCCTTCCTCCCCGCTGAATGCGAGCGATTACAAATGCTTGAAATGCACTCACTGTGGTTGAGCGCGGTAAAGTTAGTTAGGTTCAATATTTCGCCGGACATTTGTTTTCCCTTGCCACTGTTCTATAGGGTCGGCAGTCTTACAAAGATATTAATAGCAGGATTAGTTTTAACATTATGTAACCATTGTATATCAACATTAAATATTCGTTCAAAATAAAAAATCGGCCCGGGCATTTTGGCCAAGACCGGCCCACTACATAAGATCATAAACACAACCGATCTTTGCATGTCTTTGAATATGTATATCATCTCCTCTTCCTTAAAACCACTAATGCCATAATGAGTGAGTAGGAATGAGTGAGATTTAACAGATGAAATAACTACTATTTGCAAAATACAATTGAAGTAGGCTACACTACACAGTGATGAATCCTAAAACAAGCTGCAGTATAAGTTGCATTGGCATAGCAATACCAGTGTTTCATACAGTATTTTTGGTAAATCTGTGGTGGGTGTACCTTGATCCGTCTAGGGGGGTTCGGGGGCATGCTCCCCCGAAAGAAAATGTTGTGCTTTTTAATGTTAAATTCAGCCATCTGGTGCACTTTTAGAGTTCAAAATTAAGAGCTCCAACCCATATTCAGTCTGCAAATTGAACAAAGAAAAACTCAAACCTCTTTTAGTTATGATATAGTGTCTGTCTACATTACACTACTACATAATAATAGTTATAATATTAATCCCATGACAGTAATATACATGTATTGTAAAACAAATGCACTGAAAAATAAAATAAACTTTCATAATTAGTTGCGTACTAATTTCTATACTTATAGAGAAACATGTGATCTTTTATTTTGACAGAAACTGCATCAAATTTTTATTTTGGCGGAAAACAAACGCGTCTCATTACAATTCTAGTAAAATGCGTAATCATCAACTATGCAGATGTGGAAATAATGCCTGATGAGTTCTACACTCATAGCCTATAGGTGTTATATATAGCTCACCACAGTCCACAGTGCTCACCACAGTCCTCTACACTCACTCATTTCTCTCCTGGTCCTCCTCACTCCTCATCAGCCACTTGAAGGGCCTGATTCTTTTTTCACGCTATTTCCCTGCACTTTTCTTGCGTTTCTTCTCCATCGCGCTGACGATTTAAACAGATACTGCCGGCTCGCTCAGAGCCCAGAGGGTGAGGTGTTTCAAGATGTGATTGGACCAGCCCAGTGTCAATCAAGAAAATAACCAATGGGCCGCTGATCTCCGCATTTCATGGGCCGGTCTGAGAGAAAAAACAAAACCTACAATGCATTACACCGGTACAAAGATCCCAGCGCCGCCAATTAATCAAAATTAAACGAATGGGCCGCCGATGTACGAGTTTTATGGGCCGGTCAAAAAAAAAAAAAAACGTTTGAGATGTATCGGCCCAAATAGCACATCGGCCCACCGGGCAAATGCCCGGTATGCCCGATGGCCAGTCCAGCCCTGTCTATGGTCACCACCTCAAAGAGCATGCACAGAGAAGTCCAAATTAAACAGGATTTAATGACTCGTAGGTAAGCTAAAACATACCAAAAATTAATTTCAAAGTGAACTATCCCTTTAACACTATGCTATGCAGGGAGGGAAATCAGAGGTCGTTTCTTTAATGGATGTCAGTGGAGGAGAGGCTTCGCTACGCTGAATTAACTGCTTTTGTTGGAAAATGGCTTATTTAATGAATCGACAGCCCATCAGCATAATCTTCAACATGTTTGCCAACCTTCGTGATTGATTGATTAATTTTTACTGAGTTTACTCCAAAAAAATTCTTAAAACAATAAGTATAAGGTATCTCTGCTTAATTGCAGCCACCTTCCCCTTGCCCGTAACAAGCCAACTTTAAATTTTAAACAAGACAAGAAAGGATTTTATTATCAACTATCTGGTGACTGCCTAGACAGCAGAATACACTCACATTGTGCAACTATTTATTTGTGCTTAAGTCAGCTTGTCGCATAAAAGTTTGTATTTTTTCTTCTGTGGCTATTTTAGCATGGTGCTGATTGTGTTAAGTGTGGTGCAATTTGTCCTCTGGTTATGCAACACCGTTGAAGTGTGTGTCTGTTTTAAGTGTTGCTTTGTGCAGGGCTGACATTCATAAACTGCTGTAACAGCACTAGCTAACATTAGCTCAACACGAAGCAACATGGCGACAAAATCTGCTCAGAAACAAAACGTTATTCATCATACATGACAACACCGTCCTAGTTGTAAGTAATGTCAATGTTGTGCTATGTCCTAGGGATAAGTCAGCTTAATGAATCTCAGTTGATCTCTAATCTACACAGCACATCAATGCTAATTTAAAGGTAATTGTTTTCCATAAATAATACTTTTGGGTAATGTTGCGCCTCATGAAAAAAATGAGCAATTGTTTATAAAAAACATTCTTATTTAAATTGAAACACTGGCTTGAATGTAAAATTTGCATAAGAATTGATTTACACTAAATTCTGTTCAATTTATTTATACTCTGTATTATATAGCATTATGGCAAAATAATTGTTTTTCTTTCAGTTTAATATTAAACATGGATTACAATATGCATAATTAATTTTTACAGAATGATTTACAGAATGTAATAAACCCAGTCATTATCCAAACAAACCATAACCACAATCACCAATCATTTTTAAATGTCAAACAAACACACAATAAAAGGTACAGTCTTTAAATACTGAAGCCAGACTTTTGCTGCTAGCAGAAGTCAAATTCAATTCAAGGCCTAATGTTATAGGAATAGCTAAAACGGCAAATTCACTCAGCATTGTGTAATTCCAAACAGTATGATTTTCTTTTTTCTTCTGTGGAATACAGGAGGAATATAGCACATTGTCTCCGTTCTCCATCCAATGATAGGGAATGGAGATGGATGCTGCTGAGCTCCAAAATTGACAAAACTATAAAAGCATACCATACAAATTGTGCACTATAGCTTTGTGTTCAGAACACATTAGTTTGTTCAAAGTCTATGTTAATTGCAGCTCTGAAATCTCATTTGCATTCATGCCCATACAAATATGGCACATAAAAACACATTGAGCCAGGTTTGAAATCTGAATTTTGCTTCTCGTATGTCTAAGGCTGATAATGATGCCTCATGAATGAATATACGCTTACGTGAATGAGATTGGAGAGATGCAGAGGTGTTTTCTGTAGATGACAACATGCATTTTCAGACCATCCTCACTCACTTTTGTAATATTGAAAAAACAAAAAAGCAAAACAAAAAAACAGCAAACACTCTTCAATCTCCTTTTCAGTTCCAGGAAAGAAATAAAAGTCATTCAGATTTGAAATGATGAGAAAATGATCCTGTAAAACTGTTAAGCAATACTAGATGACATTTAAATTGTAAATTAGCTAACACTCCCAAATGAGACCAGCGAAATGCAGTAGGATGGAGTCTTTTAGGGACTGTTTACCTTGGTCACTTCATGTGTTTTCTATCCAATCGTGAAAAGACCAGGTGTAAATGCTGTAAACGCATTTGCGATCCCTCAAACCACTTTAGGAGGTGGTTTGAAAAGCATTCCAGATTAAGCTGGACAAGTCTAAATGCATCTGGTGTTTGTTAAAGCCACATACTGTATGTACATTTTACTCCTCCCAAAATAAAAAAAAATATAACAATGTTGGAGAGCGTACAAATATGCATACATGAGGCGCAATGCGGCACCAGGCGCGAAGAAAGTGTTTTTTGCTAGTTTCAGCCCAATGCAGTTATCATTTTCTTGTCCTGTGCCACGTTGTTTAACTGTCACTGTCTCGCTAGCGGGATGCCTAAGTTTACTTCAAGATATTACAATTAAATCCTAATCTAATCATGACAAACTATATATCGTTGGAAGTGTCTAAGACTGCTAAATAGATATTTTAGCAGTTTGTTGTTACTAATTATGTAGAAACAGTAATAGATGAATTTATGACAAGAGTGCACCTCAAAAAATCTACATCAAAACAGGAGTTCTGACCGGTCACAAAAAGTCGACGCACAAACTTTTAATAATTGAAACTTTGGTTTTCATGCTAAAAGTTCATAATAAAACAAATCTAGAATTTGTCAAAAAAAAAAAAAGACAAAATAATATTATCCTCTAAAAAGTATTATATATATATATATATATATATATATATATATATTATCCTCTAAAATATATATTATATAATATATATTATATAATCTTTTTTATAACATGACATATTTTAGTAGTTATCATAAATTAGGTATCATTTGAAAGCTTACAAACTCAGAATTCATCCTGTGAAAAACGTTTTGAAATTGGACGTTGCGTTACAATAGAAACAGTACTCTAAATTATTTTATCAAGCTCCTCCCCTTCAGTAGTAGTCAGTAGTATGTGCCTATATGTGGGTACACAACGCGCATACACTTTGTCCTGTAGATGACCTGCTCGTACACGAGCAGATCCGTTTCCTCGCAAGAGAAGCGTTACATTTTTTTCTGCTTGCAAATTCCATTATGTAAATAGTGAATCCGCCACAGCGTGAGCGCAACTGGCTTTTAAAGGGAATGGAGATTAGACTCTGATTGGTTTATTGAACGTTACGCCCAAAATACACCCCTTACTCATTAAGAGAATAGGGACAAGACTTTTAGATCATGTGCCGGGCGCGCCGACCATTTTTCCGTCAGTAAAGCAACACCAAGTAACTTTTCCTCTGTGGTTGCCCTACTGGTTGGAAGCGGAATTGTCCATTACCACTGTCGTAAATAATTTAGCCTACCACAGCCTACTGTTGCACGCACGCTCGTTGTTTATCCAGCACCGGCTTTGGAATGAACGATGTCCACAGACAAGGTAGAGTATGTTGCATGATTTCATGAAAGTATGATGTATTGCGACATCAGAAACGAAGAAAAACAAAATAATGACTATTGTAACGCTTGACGTAAAGCAGCCGAATTTTGTAGTTCCTTTTGTGCTCGGGTTACAACCCGAAACCCGAAGTTACATAGTGCCAGTAAAAGCGATACAGACCACGTCAGGCTATGGCAGACGTGTCATTTAACCTATTGTATGTCGATGTACCATCACAAGGGTCTTGGAAATATATTATGAAGGTTGAAAAGCTACATAGTGTCACTTTAAACTAGCAAAAGTGGATTTGGACACTCCCCAAAGTGCACTTGCGATGCGCTTAGATCCTTAAAATAGGGCCCTATCTCTTCATCAAGCTGATGTGAGACTAAATTATTGTGCCAGTGCTGATGCCGCTTTTCTGATGTTGTGATCTTTGATTTTGAAATTAGCTCACATTAACAAAAGGTATTGCCATCTGATCAGTAAAAACACACAAAGTGACCAGGTGTAAACAAGCCTTTTGTAACTTGGGGGCAAACTTAATGATGAAGATATGGCTGATGATGGTCAATGGGTAACTTACACCAACTGAAGGATGACAGAATTTTCATTTTTCGGCAAACTGTTTTTGTAAATACTTACATCGAAACATATGCCTGCAAGAAAATTTACAGTAAATCAATAGTTTATTAATGAACCAAATGTGAATGAGAAGGTGGCTTGTCCTTTCTAATTAGCTGCCATTAAAATGTATGCATAAATTGAAGGATCACAATTGACAGTTAGTGTTAAAACAATCTAAACACAAAACTCAACAATGGCAAGAAATTACGAGGTCCAATCACATAAGCCACTGCTCTTTCTCCTTACTGAAATGTTCCGCCCACTTCCTGGTGAGCTCCAGGTAGTGGTCTGGCTGATGGGGTTTGTAGTCCAAATACAGACGGGCTACAGTCTTTTTAGGCACGGCCCTCTCAATCTGAGTTCCTTCATGCCACTCATTAAATGACGTGACTGTGATGATATCAGGCCTTACTGATATTGCCGCCTGCAAAGAGGTCTCGTAATATCGTCCATTCACTCTGTTGCGTGTGTTGTGGTTGTTCCATGGCCGAACTGCGGTGTCCATATAACCAGGTCCAGCACTAGGTACAAACAGTAAGTTGTTCTTGTCACAGAAAGCTTTGATTGCTTTCCAGTTCTGGTGAGAAGATCCAAAGGAAAAGCCATTAGAAGCAAAGTAGGTGTACATGCCATCAAAACCACCAGCCTGGATTTCTTGCTTGTGCCGTTCTTCCACAATGAGGGCAATGAAGATGCCATCATAAGGAGTTCCTCGGAGACTGTGAGATCCTCTGACAGTTAGCAGCTCAGCCCAGGTCTCAGGTGGCATAAGGTAGGAGTCATACACATAAAAGAGTGGAAGGACCTTCCCAGTGCTGGACTTAAACCTGTAGAAAGCCCCATGTTTCCCATATCTGTAAAAAGATTTCAGGAGCGATTTGTTTATTTATAACTTATTTTGGAGCTAAGCATGTATCACAGTTGTGATATTATAGTACATATACACACTGTATTTGTTGTTTAAATAATATGTTTTGTTTTTTTACATATAAATATTACATTTATTGGTAACACTAAAAAAGCTCAATATTTATATATACACTGCATATGTGGAACACAAAAGAAGATATTCTTGTAACCAAACTGTTTTGGTTACCATTGACGGCCACTGTATGAAATAAATACAAAAAACACTGAGGCACCTCTCAAAATATCTTCTTTATTTTCCACAGAAAAAGTAAAGTCATACAGATTTGGAAAGGTGTGAGGGGGAGTTGAGGGGTGAGGGGGACATCATTTAAATTTCTGGGTGAACTATCCCTTTATCCTTAGTTAAAATGTTAATTTAAACATTTACTTATAAATGTGTTAATTTGTTAAGTTGATTTTAATATTCATTTAATGGAGCTAACATGAATAAAAAATAAGTAGTTGTATTTTTATTAGCTAATGTTAACAAATATGAATAAATAATGGGTTTACAATAAGGTTCCATCTTAGTAACATTAAATACAAAAGTTAACCTGAACTAACAATGAAAAATACTTCTAAAACCTTTCTTAATCTTAGTTCATCTTAAATTTCAACATTTACTAATACATTATTAAAATCAAAAGTTGTATGTATTAATAATATTTAATGGACCTGAGCTAAAAAGAACTAACAATGTGCAGATGTATTTTTATTAAATCATTTTAACAAAGATTAATAAATACTGTAACAAATGTTTTGCTCATTGATAAATACAAAATAACCTACCTACAACATTGTACAGTGTTCTAAAAAGGGCTTGAGCTTGCTGGGATGTTATGTGTCCTTGTTTTAAAGGTGAGTATCTCAGAACACATGGTTCCACAGCATTGCAGCTGTCCGTATTACCTGATACTTAGACCATGTAAACCTACACTTAACCTAGATCAGTTTTAAATAATGTCTTTCTTTCCAAAGTATTTCTGTTGTTAGAGGAGAACAATTCATTGTTAAATAATATTATAACGTGTTCACTAAAAAAAAAGAAATAAAGAAATACTCAGCATGTTACAGTCAGTAGATTGTTACCCAGCAAGCAATAGCCGTCATTTCAGACCCAATATAGTCCGGCTATGAGTAACCCATTTCTAGCCAAAATAACCTTGAATTTTGTTATACGTCGTTTTTGTCAAAATAACTTCCGAGATGTATGATATTCCATCATGTAAGCAAAGTCAACAGTGATTACAAGGTGTTTGGTTTAATTCCTTTGGCATGTTCTCTGCGTTAATGACTAGTCTATTCTTGGGTTATGGCTAGACAAATTAAATTTTCAGTGACAGCCCAAATTTTGCCTTGTTTTAGCCTAACTCTAGACTGTGTTTGGACGGCCATTAGACGTCTTTTTTTTCACGCAAAATTGCTTGCTGGGGTGCTATAGATTTACAGACTGCAGCCATTGTTACAGGCTTCAGGGTTAGCCGCAATTGCATCAGGTAATGTTATACGTTCTGTTTCATGAATGATTAATGGAAGAAAAGTCCTCTATTTTTAAAACACCGCTCTCTTTTTCCTTTGGCCAGGCTGGATTGAATTCTATCCCCATCTCCTGAGTTCAAAGCAAACCAGCTCATCAGGATGGAGAAGGGCTTTACCTTCAGGTTAGCAGACAGGAACTAGACTTTACTGTCGGAACGGTGCAGGAGGTATGGAGGTGGATAGTAAGGAGGTGCAACCTACTTGTCAATGATGTATTTGATGTTGTCATGCACACTGAGGTCTGTCCGGCCTTTGTAGGGCTGCAGGTGAAACGCAACCTGTAAAGAATTAAATGTAATTAAATAAGGAAGAAAATAAATCCCTAGCAGTATCTAAATCAGTTATTTTAAATGTGTCATTCAAACATACAGCCAACATCTGTCTGTAATAAACTGATACATATCTTGATAATGATACAGTGAAATGCAACAAAAAAGTATGTGGACAATTCAAGTCTCACTTAAAAATGTGTGAATGAATGACATGCATTAGATGCAAAATATCAAAACAAGTGTCATCTGATCAAACAAATGTGGCAGGACAAATTTTATGCTGGTGTCAATGATTTTTAGGGGTTTTCACACTAGGGACATTTGCTGGAATGTTCCCGGCACCCCCTGCTGTGTTAGTCTGGTTATACTCTCACTTTATTCTATCGAACACTGGTGCATTTGCGTTCACTCTTACGGCATTACAAATGTACACAACGCATGATAGAAAACAGAACATGGTTCAATATATTGGCTTTCTACTATAAATTTGGTGCTATTATGTGCAGCAGAGAGAACAACAATTGTGTCTTGAAGGCGGCTTTCTGCTGCTTGCAAATGGACTCTTTTAAAAATAAAGCTGACTGCGAGCCATTCATTAGCCCCTTTTATTGGACTCAATCTACAGGATTTAACTGCACTGTCACTCTCAATCGTTCCCAAGGTAAATAGAGATGCACCGATTACAATTTTCTAGGGCAATTCCGATTTCCGATTTTCATTGAGTTTGACCTGCCGATACCGATTTTAGCCGATTCCGATTTCATTTTTTCTAACCACTTTACAGCACACACAAATATTTTATTTTCTATCTTTTCTTTAATAGAACATTTTACAATTTGCATAGAACAATGTTTTTAACAGATAATTGCTATAAAATAGAACTATATAAATTACCCCTGGTGTGGGAAACACACACACATCTAAAGTGCAGTTATGGAAGAACCATTTCCTTTTCACATCCAATATTCAAATTTTTTTTTTTAGATATATTTTGCAAACTAAACGTCTGTATGAAAACAGGTAATGCAATACAATATTATATAAATATTTTTTTTATAAACAAGCCTTGCAGTATAAAGATATTTCTCAAAACACACACACAGGCTTATTGCAATCACTTGTACAAACTGAATAATGGGTTTAAAGTTTAAATGGGTTCATGTTCTATAAATATTTTTGAGTCTACGTTTTCTTTTTTGACATAGCCTACTCCAGTTCTTGATAAAACACGTAAATTCTGTGCATTTTGTGCACTTTTTGTGTGAAATCATATTTAGGCTATTTTGTCCATCAAAAGTGTGCTTTCACTTTAATTGAGCGTGAGCTGTGCAGCAAATAGACTCGGCGCGGAAACGTTTCACGGCTGCTCACGCAACGCTTCTGCTTGACGCTCACGCGCTGCTCCCGCTCCCGGTGTGAATGCACTCATTGATTAACATGCACGCCGACAAAAAAATACACGCTTGCGGTCTGAACGGCCGTAATTCACAAGGTTTCCTACATGTGCGTTCCGTGTGCACGTGTGATGCTGATGTTGCGCAATGTTAATCATGCGGCGCCCGAGTGCATTTGACCGGCATAAAATCGGCATGTCAGACTGACCGGCCGGTTCCGGTCACACGCCGGTCAATCGGTGCATCTCTAAAGGTAAATCATCACCACTGTCATCCTCAATCAGTACCTTAGATAGGGTATCCAGGGTGTCCCCCCTCGGTTGAAATTGTGTTCTGTGGTCAATGGGTAACTGTGACCTAATGTTGGGTAGTCTGTACCAATCCAGGTAAAAACCCACTGAAGCTAAGCAGGGTTGAGCGTGGTTAGTACGGATGGGACACCTCCTGGAAAAACCAGGTTGCTGCTGGAGGAGGTGTTAGTGAGGCCAGCAGGGGGTGCTCACCCTGTGGTCTTATGTGGGTCCTGACGCCCCAGTGTAGTGATGGGGACACTATACTGTCAAAGAGCACCATCCTTTGGATGAGACATTAAACGAAGGTCCTGACTCTCTGTGGTCATTAAAAATCCTAGGATGTCCTTCGAAAACAAGTAGGGGTGTAACCTACTCTGTCTCTCCTCTCCACCACCAATAAGCTGGTGTGTGGTGGGCGTTCTGGCACAATATGGCTGCCGTCGCATCATCAAGGTGGATGCTGCACATTGGTACCCAGATATGCGCTATATAAATGTAACAAATTATTATCATTATTAAAACTGGATAAATTTGACAAAATACATATTGTGTCCTCTACTAAAAGAAAATTTCCTGAGGGGAAACTTCCTGAATGAAATTAAAGGGATACTTCAAAATTTAGCATTAAGCTTTGTATTAGTAGAAAACCTGTAGTATTTTCGAATTATCGTGCTTTTCCACTCTCATATCCCCCTGAGATGAGAGATTTATGTATTTTTTGTCTGGAAAAAAATCCTCAGATGACGGAAAAATCATAATTTTGCGTCATCGGAGGATTTTTTGGCCAGAGGCTAAAGACTACAGCAAGTAGTAGGGGCTGTCCTGCATGTTCTCAACCCGCCCATAGAGGGTGGGATCTCACTCACAGAATGTACACATAGTGTCAGCTTCCAAAAAAAGATGGCTAAGCTAGCAGGCTCTTGTTCTGTGGAGAAAGCTGAGTAGTAGGAGAAAGCTGAGTAGTAGGGGTTACCATCCTCTTTTTCCCAGACATGTCCCGCCTCGAGATCGTCCAAAATGTCCGGGATTCAGCTTTTGCTTTCTGCAGTCGCCATTCATTGTTTACATGCACACCTTTTGTTTCAATCTAACTGAATTCATTCCGATAGGTGAATCTGAATGTAGTGTTTACATGAACGGTAAACAAGTGATCGGTTGGTGTGCATTTTAACATTGCTAAGAAAATTCCTGCTCCTCCGTGAGAGATACGAGACCGGTGCGTCTCACAGGATCACACCACCGGCCTCACGCCGTTCTCCTGCGGCCCTCAGTCTTGTCCTGATCGCCACAGTAAACATAATGAATGGCGACTGTAGAACGCAAAAGCCGAATCCTGGACAATCTCGAAATCCCGGGCAGACTCATCACGGGTCGGAGACTCATTAGTAGCCTAGTCTTGTTGTTTAACTACTGCGCTCTGTTACCGGTATGCATGGCCTCCTAGGGCAGCAAAGCAAGTGCATTCTGGGAGTTGTTGTCTTTCATCCACAAGCCATTTTCTGGCTTTTCTCAGTCTAGAAAGCTCAAAATAATTTCACATTTCTTCTACATAAATGACCCATTTTAAATACACATTCATCTTTCCAGTGGTGAAGTATCCCTTTAAGATTATCAAATTATTACTGTACAAATAGGAAAACTGATGTAGTCTCATATTTTAATACATTATTTTTAGAGCCGGGACTTTAACGTTAATTAAGATTAATTAATTACACAAAAAAATAACACGTTAAACATTTTTTGCGCATTTTAAATCACACTTATTTTTGCACCGCGTAACGTTTCTCACTGGATGAGTTTTGGCGGACCGATTATAATGGAGCACCAACTAGCGTTCATGACTTCAGACAACAACAAACCACAGTGAACGTGAACGAAGAAGCTGACGAGGCCACTTTGGTTGGCCCCGTGGATGGGAAATTTTGTTATAAAAACTAATGGATGGAAGCGTTGATAAGAGCATGGTTGTGTGGAAGCTATGCAACAAGGAATTCGCATATCACCGCTGCACATCGAGCCTCAAGTATCACCTCAACGCAAAACATATACAGTAGCAGCTAGCGTGGACGTTAGCCCGACTCCGAGTAAAAGGACCCACACCCAACCAGATGACTGTTTTAAGGACCAGGGTAACTAAGTCCACGTCTGAAAAAATAACCAACGGCCTGGCTCACTGGATTGCACTCGACTGTAGACCACTTGGAGTGGTAGAAGATAAGGGCCTGCAAAATGTACTACAGATTGCGTCGTCTGACACAACATACAAGCTGCCATGCAGAGAAAGACAGAGAAAGACAAAAAGAGTGCAAAAAGAGTCCAGCAGCTTTATGACAATGAAAAGGAAGATAAAGAGAATTTATTGGAGAAAGCCGAGTGTGTTGCCCTGACTGGGGATCATTGGACCTCGGTAAGCAATTCAAATTACTTCAGTGTGACGGCACACTTTATTGCAGTCAAGTGGCGTCTTCACTCATTTGCCTTAACTATCCAGAAGACCACCACTAGGCACTTTGCTGAAAACATGGCAGGAGATTTTGAGTCTGTGGCAGAGGCCTGGGAAATCACACAAAAAGTCACCACAATTGGAACAGACAGTGCCCGAACCATGATCGCTGCAATGAGACAGCTCACATTCCAGCACATGCCGTGTGTTGCTCACGTGTTGCAGAGGACCATCACAGTTTGCCTTGCTGACAGCGGGTTCACAGTCACATTGGCAAGATGCCGTAAAATAGTGGGGTATTTTAAACATAGCCCCTCAAACACTGAGGAACTGCACAAGGAGCAAACACAACTAGAACAAGACAAAGAGCCACTGATACAGGATGTTTCCAGGTGGAATTCCAGGTTCCAAGGTGGAATTCGACACTGTTTATGATCTCTCGTCTGCTGCAGAACCAAGAGGCTGTGAAGGTTACTCTAGCCAAACAGAAGCACAAGCTCACCATGTTAACTACAGCAGAGTGGGACAGACTGCAGAGGCTCGAGACCCTCTTTAAACCATGCAGGTAAACACCCACCAACTGTTTTTAAATTTATTGTACTGAATATCAATATCACTATGACTATAGTATAAAGTTGCTACTGTTTTTAATCTACTATTAATTGCGTTCTGAAACGCGACAGGAAATGATCTGTAACTCAGTAAATGTTTGTCACACAGACCTGAAACGTATGTCTTTACATCGCTTTGAGTCTCTATTTTTAAATGATGTAAGTCATATCAAAAACAAATATTCTCTGTGTAAGTAATTCATATGAAAGCAACAACATGTACAGTTTCTCCAGCCTGAGCTCATTAAAGTTAATGTGACCACGCCCACGCGCAACAGCTATTCGCATACTAATGAGCCACGTGGAGGAACGCAAACTGTTAACGCTCTCAAAACAGATAATCCGCGACTTCAGTCCTGCTCTGCTTTTCATGACGGTGGAATACTGTGCTGTTTATCTTGGATTTACCTCAGAAGAGTTAGAACTATTTTAGCCAGACTAAAATGTACGTTATGAAATGTGATTGGAGTAAAACATGAAGCCTAATGCTAAATGTATATACATAAAAACATTCTCGTGTCATAGGCTGATATAACAGAAGGCTTGTATGATTGTGAATATTATGATGTTTATTATAATGTGATCTCACGTAGATATGTATAATTATGTAAGAATAACGTTTCATAGTTTGGTCCGGCTCGATCGCATTCAGTAAATGTTTGCACACGCTGAGTTTGAGTCACTCGCGCTGTGGGTTTGAAAAGCAAAACAAACCTAACATTAGGCTTCATGTTTTTACTCCAGCAATCTCATTTCATAACGTCATAACGAATGGAAACGTTTGAAGTAACATGATAATCCATATAGTTTTCTCTAATGTAGTGTTTCTGAACTTTTTAGCGATTTATAGGCTGCCTGCTATAGGCTATTATTATTTCATGCAGCCCTACACATATATGCCTACAAGGCACAACACACTTGAGAGTTCATATATATAGTGTATGTATGTATTTAGTCAATTTAATAATTTTAACCAGAAAAATCTAAAATAGTTTCTCCTGATATCAGCATGTTTACAGGTGTGTTTTTTTCTAAAAAAAATGTTTTTACAGGGAGCAGATGCTGACAGATGTCCTGCTGACATTCACATGAGTCTCTGTAGATGAACATGGTAAAGTGAAAAATCAAACACCTTGGAGATGATAGGTATGTAGCCTACTATGTTTAGGAATGGCACAAAGGTGTGTGACTGTCCAAGTCTCTGTCTTTCAGTGTGTTTACTAGTGTGCTTTTTTGTCTTTGGTTGTGTATCTTTTTGGTTGTGTTGTAAATAACTTGGTTGTGTTGTAAATAAATCCAAACAATCTAAAAGCCATTATTTTTGAAGTCTCTCATTCTTTGTGCAAGGCTTCTCACAATGATAGCACTGTGTCTTTCTCAGGTGTGAAAACACTAAATATTAATGGTTGTTAAAGGGTACCTATCATGGAATTTTGAAAATTACCTTTCATGTAGTGTGTAACATAGATCTAAGTGAACTAAAATATCCTGCATAGTTTTAAATATGAAAGTTCACCGTATACAAAGTTATTGTCTCTCAAAAGTAAGAGTCGACTCTGAGTCGTTGATATGAATCGATAGATGAACGATGCATTTTCTCTAACTTTCGTACGTCACTTGTACAAGTTATTTGAATAAGATACGCCCACTCATTGCGCTCGTACTCGTAGAAGCCAGGGAGACGTGAAAACATAATGGCGACGAGACGCTGTGTTTTGAAGTGCGACGCAAAAGCGACATTTTTTCATCTGTCCAGAGACGAGCATTTGAAGAATCCGTGGCTACAGTTCATATATACAACTACCGGTATACCACAGATGTATAGCCCGACTTTATTGCTGTGTTCGCGTCATTTTGAAGATGATTGCTTCACAAACATAAAATGCTTTCAAATATGGATTCGCGAGCCGGCAGATATTGAAGGAAGGCTCAGTACCGAGTTTATTTGGATCAGCTTCCTCCTCCGAATCACAACCTGTAAGTATTATTAATATTATAAATTGTTGCTTTTATGTTTTATGTAGCATGCTCAATAATTATTTTGTGTGTTGTGTACGCACAGCGCAGCTTCTAGGTCTTCAATGTCAATTGTATTGAAATATGTGCAGGGCTCTCAAGTGTCACGCATTGAGCGTGACAGTCACTCATTTCGGTCTTTTGTCACGCTCTCCAGCCACACATTGTATTTTTCACGCTGAAAAACGATTTGAAATATATTTAATATGCCGCAGCGCCCAAAACTCTGGCCGCGCGCCGCTCTAACTGTGGAACCGGCAGGAATCAAGCGCGTCTCCTCTGGTGTTGTTCGTCTGGTGTTGTTAGCCAATCAGAAAATAGCACTATTGTATCTGGGTAAGATTTATCGCAACAACCAATGACACCCCGTCGGCTCGGTGTCACTCCTTTGGGCTATGGTAGCTAACATATCACCGCAGATTAGCGTCACGCAAAGGCGGGGTTTGGAAAACTGACTCGCTAAACGATTCATATGGGAGTCGGTGAGCAAATCAGGTAAAAATAAATGCATATTATAAGACAACAAAAGTGTTTTTTGTCATTTCATACTTGTAAAACTGTTGTTGGGGACTCCCAAAACAATATTAGGAACATTTTAAATGCCATAATAGGTACCCTTTAATGCCCCTCCGCATAAAGCTTTCTTACTCAAAACACGTCTTACAAATTTTAAGTCAATATATTGTTGTGGCGAACAGGACGAGGCCGAGGGACGTGAGAGAATGGCGCGAGGCCGGTGGTGTGATTGTATAATGAACGTCACCTGTGAGACGCACCGGTCTCACATCTCTCACGGAGGAGCGGAAGCATAAAGGAGGAGCGACGACGGTGAAGATCGAGAGAGGAACAGGCCTGTGTTTTAGTTGATGTTTAGTTTCTGTTTGTCGGTAGCCAGCAGTTCCGTGAGGGACTGCTGGCAGGTATTGTTTGTTTTATTTTGAAGCCAGCAGTCGTCCGCGAGGGGCTGCTGGCAGTTTATTTTATGTTAATAAATGTTTTGAATGTTCGCCGGTTCCCGTCTCCTTCTTCCCACAACCTTTTACATACATGCTGCTGACATATTACTGTAGCAGAGTTTGTGCTGAATACAGTGTAGAGGTCTTCACGGGTCCAAAAATTTGTGCCCGAACCGGAAGAGACCCGTAATGTGCTACACCGAACCGACCCGGACCCGTCTATTATTTCAAAAGCTGGACCCGGACCCGTGCAGATCCGAAAAATGCCATAAATGTACTACCCGGACCCGACGGTGACTCCGATTGCACGGGTATTACACACAATATTAAACAGACCCGGGACCCGAAGTAATAGATTCGGACCCGACCCAGACCCGGCTGATCATTTAAAATATAGACCCGAACCCGTACGGGTCCCGGGTCGACGGGTCTCGGGTGCACTGTGAAGACCACTAATACAGTGTAATCAGACTTTAGCCATGAAAATGTCACAAGTATCAGAAATAAGCACAAATGTCAGAGCATGTCAGAACACCTCCAGGACCCAGAAAACACCTCAGACCCCAGAGGGTTAAGGTAACATGTGTAATGGTCTTTCTTTTTCTTTTCTCTTTCTTTTTGACCCCCTTTCCCCTGCCCCCCTCCCCTCCCCCTTTCTTTCTATGGGAACCATGTGTGAAAATGAATTTCACCCATCTTTTTACTCTGTAAATCTGTGATGTGACAATAAACCTGATTCTGATGCTAAGGACCTAAAGTGTCTACCAAGAGGAGAGCGAGGAGGGGTGTGGACCAGCATTGAGGCACTGATACAAATAGAACCAAACAGAGCCACTCCAGAACCCACAGAGGAGCCAGCAAGGAAGAGGAGCCTCCTGCTGTTTAATTCAGAGACTGAATCAGAGGATGAAGAGTGGCCCAACGGGGCTCTGGCCCGCTACAGGGCATAGCCCACCATCAGTGAGACAGACTGCCCACTGCAGTGGTGGTCCACTCATGAGGGAGCCCATCCACAGCTTTCTGCCCTGGCCCGCAAGTATCTGGGCTGCCCTGCCACTTGTGTCCCTTGCGAGAGACTTTTCTCACTGGCAGGTAACGTAGTTCAAAAGAAAGGGCAGCCTTGAGCTCTGAAAATGTGAACAGGCTAGTTTGTCTCAGCAACTGGCTGAAAGAGAAGTATAAGAAATAGTCAGAGGTATCCTGAGGCCAATGGGGTTGTTGTTACTGAAATGTTTATCAAACAGTGGCCTAAGCAACAGAGAGATTTATTTTTCATCAGGATATTGGAAGAATAGGGACTGAGGTCAATCACTGGCACTTTTTTTATTTTATTTTAAATGGTACACTTTATGTTGAACTATGTGTTATGTTGTTGGTGCAACTGGCACTTTATGTTGAACTCTTTATTGTTTTGGCCAAGGTTATTGAGAGTTGGACTTGTTATGGCCTTGTTATGGCCTCTGAAGCAACAGAGAGATGTTTTCTAATAGTCAGGGTTTCCAATGTTCTGAATGTACTTGAAAGTATTGTGTTTTACTTAAAAAAAAAACAGTTTACAGAAGGTCTACCTATAGACTACCAGAATTTCTGAAATGTACTATATTTCTAAATATACTATTGCTACACTTAATAGCAAAAATTGCACTGGTCTGCTGGACTTGGTTAAACAAAAATAAAAAATATTTTGCTGCCTAAGCTTATGTATTCAGTCATTATTCAATGGTATACTAAAGATCCATGTGAAAAAATTACTTCTCACTGTTCTCAGGTCAAATATTTGTGCAATTAAAATGCAATTAATTTCGATTAATTAATTACAAAGCCTCTAATTAATTAGATAATTTTTTTTTAATCGAGTCCTGGCCCTAATTCTTTTTTAATACATGAAAAACTAAGTTTAATTTAATACAAAGTACATGTTTTATGCAATCATACTTTAAGTATGGCTTAAATTTTCAAACAACATATTATTAATGTATTCACAATATATTTTTTTCTGTTGATTTAATTATTAAAACAAAACAAACAAAAAACAGATACACTAAGTTTTTTGACTCGATACAGCCTTCCTGTAGCTCAAGAGCATGATGCTAGCAATTCCAGGGAAAGCAAAAGCTGGTAAAATTATTCATTTTAATGCAATTTAAGTCGCTTTGGGTGCTGAACAAATAGCTACTGAACAGTTACTGAACATATTGCTTTATCCTACCGCAACACCTTTTTAAGGTGGCTGTCAGAAGACTTTCTCAAAGTCCCAGAAACATTAAGAATTTAAGATACATAGGCGTCATGTTGAACACTCCAAGGAGACAGACCCTCTCCACTTCAGTGACAGCAACATGCACATGGCTGATTGAACTGCAAAACCCTCAGGGCCTTGAAAGAGAAAAGCCAAGCACAAACACCCATCATTGTTCCACACCGCCAATCTGGAAGGTCTTCATAAACTGTTTCCATGACAACCTGCATTTGGCGACACAGCTCAGTCCGCCATGGACAGTTTGACATCACACACTTTGGATGAGAACATCTACAGTACAACTGTTCCACTGAAATAGTCTTGAAAAGGAGATTGCTCATAATTCAAATCACAGGTCCTCAACAAGGGTTGTAACATTCTTCTGTAACCGATTTTTATGGTAATGACAAATGGTAGAGTTGTCAATATAGAAAAAGAGGATGGAAAGAAAAAAGCCTCTGTCAATATTCTTCACTCACCATGATGCATAGGATGCAAAAAAAGTGGCATTACTGTATTTCCCATCATTTGTTCACTCATTCACTTTTCATTACATAATGAATGCCACACTATAATTATAATCCGGTTAAAACAACAAATAACATCATACTATATGTAAGGAGAAGATTCACAATTTTATAGCCAATCTTATAGCCAAGGAAAGGTCTCTTTATGGAATGTTTTAAACATTAAATGTTAATGAGATTAACATTTTTACTTCATAAAAACCTATGCTTTGATGGTTGGAATGATTTATACATACTCAGAAAACAAAACTACTGATAAATCCTGTTTCATTTCAGTGCCTGTATATATAGAGAACGAGGCATGGCCTTGAGCATAGTTATACAATACAGCGGTTGTTTTATAAGCACTAGAAGTCCACTCTCTCAGCCTATAAGCATTGCTGTGCCCTTAAATCTAACTGTTTGACAGCCCGACAAACAGAAATGCAAAAAAAGAAAATCAATGTAACATGGTTGTTTAAGACAGCACTATACTGACTGCACAATATTTCTGTCAAAGGCAAAAAAACAACAACAACAAAAAGCTGACAGCTAACCCACAGGCCAGAGTACAGACTCAAATATAAAATTTATAGTTCATGGACAGGTTCTTCCCTTTCGGTGAAGAATAACAGCACCTGTTTCTAAATATTGATTGATCTAAATAGTGAAAATAACAAGCAAAAAACATGTAAATCAAATAATTGTATATATTGTTTAATAACATATAGTTTTATATATGCATGGGGTGTTCGTCAGCTGAAGGCATGCCATCGGAGTTTCCAGTATTGACAGCTCCATAAAATAGCTTACTGGAAGCCTGTAGATTAGATTAGAGGTGTCGCAAAAGTGGATCAGCACCGTTAGAGTTACACTGTTCTACAGTTTTGTTTAAGTTCTATGCAGTATCGTAGTTTCCCTGTAGCGGCCGCTATATGAACTGGTAGACTGAAACGTAGAAAGAAATCTACATTAGCAGAGCGTCAACTTTCCAGATGGGAAAAAATAGGTAATGTATTGAGCGAACACATGACTTTAAAGGCTGAACTGAACCTTTCAAAAGATGAACAGCAGTATAAAAATGTTTGTACTTAGCCCAAAAACCAAGGGCCAGATTTACTAACTGCATGGGCCATTGCAAATGTCTGGATTTACACGCAGTGAAAAATTAGTGAAGAAAAGGCATGGACACTGAACCTATTTTGTGGCTGAACTAATTGCATATGCATTTGTTTGAGTTAACCTTTCAGACACAAAATTTAAGCGTATTTAAATAAATCCTCATTTTGCGATTTTATGGGATTGGAGTCTCACGCTTATTTGCCCTGTTTAGTAAATCCGGACCCAAGACTAGAGCTATGCTGGCTAGAGCTACAGAGCTGCCCACTTTAGATGTAGTTTGGTGGGTTTCGGCTGATCCTATCGGAACTTCTTGGGACATTTTTGTTATCTCAGTCCTTAATTCAGCAATTTGGCCTCAAACTTATTCAACTAAGCTAAGAAATATTACAGAAATGAAATAAGTGTTGGCTATAGATAACTACGACTACAACTAAGGAAATATTTTATCCAATCTAGTCTCTGTGGGTGAAAAACTGCTTCATAAGATTTTGAAGCTTTTGACAGTGAAAGAGTTTAAATATCCAGAATGGTCCAGCACAGAATTTTGAAAGAGCATTTAAGCAGTGTTAACACTAGAACTCCCAAGGCATTTTGACTGTTTTAAAATTTTGCAATGTAATAACTTTGTTGAAATAAAACCCATGTAACTATATGACCCTGACTTTTCCTAAATTTGTCTATATTTGATTCTATCATTGTTATTTTATTAAAGCTACACTGTGTAACTTTTTTAGTTTATTCTTAGCTAAAAACACTTAGTTCTTTCAAAAATATATTTGCTCATTAATTTATATTTACTTCGTTCAAGTAATAAAGTATTCTCGTGAGTGTATAATATAACATTGAAAATACATACGGGTGAGGGGTTCTAATGTCGGCCGCCATGTTGCCCCTCCATCTTGAAAGTACATTAGCCAAAGAGGGACATCAAGCTTCGCCTTTCGCGTTTTAACACTCAATGGCACCGTGTTGAGGAGGTCGAACTGGAAGCCATGTTAATCTTGGACTACATTGGCCACTGTAGGAGTTAAAACGAAATCGGAATTGAGAGGAACAGAAACTAATATTCACTGGATGGTCATACACCTTTTCACCGCTAGATGGGGGTAAAAATCACACAGTGTAGCTTTAAAATTACAAGACACAAAAGAGTTTTGAGTATTTCTACCTAGAACTACCAAAGCCAGTCATTTTGACTGCTTTAAAAATGTGTAATGTAATAACTTTAAACCCAAAACTTTAAACTTTAAAATTAAACCCATGTAACTATAGGACCATTACTTTTCCTAAATGTGCCTATATTTTATTCTATCATTGTTATTTTATTAAAATTACAAGACACAAAAGAGTTGAGTATTTCTACCTTGAATGGCCATAACAGTCATACTGACCATATGCATTACAGACCGTGTGTCGGTTGTTCCTTTTTCCCGCTCTTGAAAATGTATCACCGTTGCCTAGCAACAATTTCTCTTGTTGTTTGTTTAGTCTATTGCGAATCCTAACATTACAGATCCATTTATTCTTAGATTTGATATAGCTTATTGAAATTATATGCAAATAATGTATGAGCAGTCAGAATGACTGCTATGGCCATTATAGTAGTTATAGAATTCTGGGAGTCCTAGTGTTAATCTGTCAAAAAAACTATTTTATCTGTTAATTCACATTATCAACAAATTGTGTTTTTTTAAAGAAAGGACCTCACCAAAAGGATGGCACCATGGACCGTAGAAGAGCTCAGACATCAGTGTGGTGGTGAGTATTGTGATCAGACAAAGCCCAGACTCCAGCATTGTCAATTCTGATGGGAAACGAAGCACATGCAGTGAAGAGATATGCTTCATTTCACCCCACTGCTCAAGCAGCCTATATAGCCACTGGGAGCAATTATGAATGAGTACAAATGACTGTACTGCATTCTGTTTGCAAACAAATTCTAAGATTTTCTTCAAAGATTTTGCAATTACCTTGCAATATAGCCCCTTGTGTATTTCAAGAATTAAAACGGCATCTGCACCACAGAATGCTACGCTTTGTTTACCCAAAACAAAACAGTTGAACAGGTGCAGAATTCAAGGTCTTTGAGAAACAGCTTGACATCTTGCACATTACTGTACAGATTAAAGGAAATACTGAAGAACCTGTTTTTAAAACTCAAATCTCCAATATTACGGCTAAAATTCAACAATTCCATGCCACAGGGGAAAACACAACTCATACACTGAACACACTGGGACAGAATTACCTTCAAAATCACCAAGCAAGAAGGACAGCAAAATGACTACAATCAGAGGCATGGTGTAACAGTCTTGCTTCTCTTCACACCAGGGGATTACAAAACATAACTGACAAGAAGGCTCAGCAACAGCTCATCAGGAATAGATAATAAACACAGCTGTAGGCAGTAAAGACAGACTTATGCAACCACCAGCAAGCTCAAGAAATTATAATAATTGAACATCATCCACAAAAGTATGAACAACTCAGTTGAAAAAGCTTTTAAGTGGCTACCAACTATTTTTAGTAGCTCATAGCTGTTGTTGAGTTTTTAAATGGACTGAAAGTCAGTTTCACCCTTCAGAAACACATATTGCAATGATAACATTTTCGGTGAATCATTTTTCAAATCTATTGTTATGTGCTATTATTGCCTTAACTTAAAAAATTACAGAGTTAACTATTGGCAATATTTTAGAAAGCCTGCATTACAGCAGTAACCTTAAGCGGATTACAATTACACTCTAATCCTTTAAAGAATGCCTACATAGCTAGAGGATAGCATGATTTCTAGCCTAGACAACGCAAGTCAAAAAAGAAAGTACTTTCAGATGTGGAGCAACATTTAATTTAGCATTTTTTTTCTTTCAGCGCAACTACGTAGTCACTGCAGCTGCAGACACGCGTGAGTATTCACACTGGAAGCGTTTGTACAGCGTCACAACAGCGACTCCCAGGCTACATAAGCAAGCATTTCTTTACAAAGACTTGTTAAATTTGTTTTTAGAAGTTGGTCATAAACGTGATAGACTTTCAAAGCCCAAACTGAATAATTAAAAACAAGTTTAATTGGGTACAAAATGTTTGAGTCTTCATTTTCTTTTCTGACATACTGCAGTTCTTGTTAAAACACTAAGACCAGGGTTCTAAATTAACTTTTTTGATCACCAGCCAATGTGGCTGGTAACTTTCTAAACTTACTAGCCAATCAGAATTTCCACTAGCCAAATTTTTTCTGGTGAAAATAAGATAAATTATGAGTGCCACTGAATGCATTTGGTCATTTTATTAACATTGTTGGCATGAAAAACACATACAGTAGGCTACAATACAACAACATATACAAAGTACAAACATTGGGATCTATCTATCTATATTTATCTATTAGGGATGTGCACGAATATTCGATCTGTAATTATAATTCGGAAAATGTATAATTTTAATATAATAATTTTACTTTTTTAAAACTTTTTTTCACAGTTATAATTAAATGCACTGTGGCGCTGTGGGGCGTTTTTAACAAGCGGATTGTAGCCTATTTGATCACACAAGAGACTGATGAAAATTATATTACAAAATGGAATTACTTTTAATCAATTATTAATTAAACTGAGTTATCATAATATCACCACCACAATGAGAAATCACACGAAATCCACGCTGGTACGGTGATGCGGTGGTGACGCGTTCATGTAGCGCTGCCAATAAAGCACCTACACTCTGTCACAAAGAACACCGGCAAAAGTAGGGTAATGATTATTTATGAAAATGTAAAATATAGCAAGAAGATATTTTAATTGTTCTTTGTCAGTGCTGCAAAGATGAAGTTGACGATGCTGACTCGCGATCTTAAGTAGGCTAGTGAACGTGCAGAGAGAAATGCACATTTCATACGGATCACATAAAGCAAAGAGCAGTCTGTAGTCCGTTTTCTTTCGTTTTTAATTGTTCTGTTTAAAAGTAGACATGTCTGTGAGGAGAGTAGCCTAGTCTACCTTAGGCTATATGCTGAATTTCGGTTCATTTATGAGACGAGCTCCAGTTCACGCGCCGGCGCCTCCGTTTCGTGATTATCTATCGTCTGCTATATTTGCTTCTTATTTATTAAATCCAGGCAATTGGTTGATGAAACATTGATTAAAATTAAGATACAATTTAATACAAAACGAAATTCACTTTAAAGAAAGGTTTTGTGCTTTCTGTTTGATGTGTCTGTGAAAGTTTTAAAGCATCTTTTAGTGCCGCTTTCAGAGCTTGTCACGTTGTTTTTCCTCATAAATGCGAACACGAAAAATAAAATAAAATAAATATTTTATGTTCTGTGGAGACTACAGTTAGCCTACTCATAATTTGTATTTTGAATAGGCGCCGGCAGGCCTACATGTATTACGTTACTCCCCAACACTGATATTAGTATAATCTGCTAGATATTTTAATAACACGGTTTTGGGTTAACCCTTAGTTCTAATGACGGTGTTCAACTATAACCGTCGGCCTCAGGGTTATATAGTAACCGTCACACCTGAGAACAGAGCCTTATATATCATGCATTTAATGCCTCATCATGCATCACCGGCCAAACTGGCAAGTAAGTTTTTATTTATTTGGCAGGTTGGCGGGTGTTAATTTAGAACCCTGACTAAGACATGCAAATTCTGTGCGTTTTGGGCACTTTTTGTGTGAAATCATAAAATTTTGTCCATCAAAAGTGTGCTTTCACTTTAATTGAGCGTGAGCAGCGCAGCAAAAATGGACTCTCCACTGAAACCCATGCTTCACTGCTGCTCACGCGCTGCTCCTGCTCGCGGTGTGAACGCACTCATTGATTAACATGCACGCCGAAAAAAATACGCGCTGCTGACGCTTGTGGTGTGAAACGGCCGTAAGGGTCCATAAAAGGTTCATAGTAATACTTTAAGGGTACTACCTTAAGTCAGGGTTTCCCAAACCAGGGTTCATGAGGAAACTGCAAGGGGGGTTTTGAGTTGATGAAAAGCTAATCATTAAATAGAATGTAACATTAAAAGAAACAAACAAAGCTGTGCAATTAATAAAAAATCAAACTCAAATAGCATCAAATCATGATTAATCGGAGGCTGCGGTTTATATAGTTCACTTTCTTTACATTTGCATAATTTCCAACAATTTTGTGGACCGGAGTTTACAGCATTTGACTAATGTTCCACCAAATTAAAAGCTTGAGGATGAGACATGGTAAAAGCTTGAGGGTTCGAATGTTTGAAAGTGAAGTAGTGTTACTTGGTTCTGACTCATCTGACTCATGTTGTAGCATAGACCCTTTTGTATGTGGCACCTTGAGAGTTGAATGCTGTTCAGTAAATGTAGTCACAGGCTATTTACTTATTCAGAAAGAATAAGAGTGAAACATGGTTACAGTGGCGAGATTTTTTGTTGTTGCTGACAAATGTGTTTTTTTATAGTGCCTAACCGAGCAGTTGTGGAGTTTGCCGAAGGAAGATATTGTGCTAGCAAAGAAACGTGCCCTGTTGAACCGAATAAGATGGGCGGCACACTCAAATTAAAACCACCACCGACATTGATGCTGGAAGCGAACAATCTGGCAAAGACATGGAAGGCGTGGAAAGAGGAATTTCAGCTGTCTCTTGATCTGACTCTGACGGAGGCGTCGGAAGAAGCAAAGCAGAAACTTTTCTTCTATCTGGTAAGAGAAACTGGTAGAGAGTTAACTTATGTGAAACTTTACTAGGCTCATCAATGGAGGGCAGGACTGTACAGCTATTAATAGAAGCTTTTGATCAACACTGCAACCCTAAACTGAACGAAATCGCTAAGAGATATCATTTCTTTATGTGAGATCAAGGGACTGATGAAGGATTTGATATATATGTTACCAAACTGAAAATGAAAAATCGCTAGCACATGTAGTTTTAGTGATATTAAAGACTCTCTAATCTGCGACAGGATTGTGCGCACCACAAATAGTCCAAGCCTGAGAGAGAGGTTGATGAGAGAGGAAAATTTGACACTGCAGAAATGTGTCCAAATTCGCAGGGCTATCAAGTTGTGCAGAGCAAAACAATAGAAGAAAAAATCAGTATAGGAAATTCATGCTTTGCAGATGAATTCACAGACACCAACACATAAAACAGTAAAGGATGACGTATGAAAAGCTTTCGTTACTTGCAAATTCTGTGGAAAGACTAACAAAAGAGATTAAAGGAAAGTGTTCGGCTTATTGGAAAACATGAAAAATCAATAATTTCGCTGCTCTGTGCAAGTTGAAAAGAGTGCATGGAAAATTTGTGAATAATGTTAAAGCTACACTGTGTAACTTTTTTAGTTTATTCTTAGCTAAAAACACTTAGTTCTTTCAAAAATATATGTGCTCATTAATTTATATTTACTTCGTTCAAGTAATAAAGTATTCTCGTGAGTGTATAATATAACATTGAAAATACATACGGGTGAGAGGTTCTAATGTCGGCCGCCATGTTGCCCCTCCATCTTGAAAGTACATTAGCCAAAGAGGGACATCAAGCTTCGCCTTTCGCGTTTTAACACTCAATGGCACCGTGTTGAGGAGGTCGAACTGGAAGCCATGTTAATCTTGGACTACATTGGCCACTGTAGGAGTTAAAACGAAATCGGAATTGAGAGGAACAGAAACTAATATTCACTGGATGGTCATATACCTTTTCACCGCTAGATGGGGGTAAAAATCACACAGTGTAGCTTTAAGGACACAGACAGTGAGTTATGAGGACATTTGGAGCATCACAACTGAGTCTGTGAACAAAGTCACAAAGAGCATGGATGGACAGCCGAGTCAACTGTTTGCTGCTATGCTGCTTGGAAACAATTTGATCAAATTCCAGTTGGACTGTAGTGCAACGTGCAACATCATACTCATAAATCTGGTAAATGCATACGTTCAAGTAGAGAAAACTTACTTTAGCTGGACAATAACTTTTTTCTAGAGCTGCTGTAAAACCAAAACAATCTCTGTTCCATTAATATTCTATTATCACTGTAAAGCTGCTTTGAAACAATCTATTGTTAAAAGCGCTATATAAATGAAGGTGACTTGACAAATGTTTTCACAGGTGATTGTTGTCTGCCAGGCTGCTACAAGATAGAGATTGAACTTGGGGTGCAGCTAGTAAAACTCCCTAATCGGAGACCAGTCACGATGATGGGACATCTGGAGGAGAACTGAGCTGAACAGTCTCCAAGAATGAGGTATAATCATACCTGTAGAACAAAGCACCGACTGAATAAGCAGTCTTGTTGTTGCAAAGAAACCCAGCGGCAATTTGACTATCTGCATAGACCCCTGACCATTGAACAAAGCTTTAAAAAAAAAAGGAGTCACTTCCCTCTGCCCACAATCAAGGACATCTTGCCTGAAGTGTCAAAAGCAAGAGTATTCACAGTGATGTAAAAAATTATGTTTGACAGTGATGTTCAAGATATCTCCACGTTTGCAACGCCTTATGACATGAGATTATGACCTTATGTGGTTGAGAAAGCCTATGGGAATAAGCCCAGCACCTGAGGTTTTCCGGAGAGAGCCAGGCGTTAAAAGGACCTCAGGGCGTACACAGTCGCAGACGATGTGCTGATAGCAGGGGAAGGAGAAACACTGAAAAATGGCAAAGAAGGACCATGATCAAAAACAGTTATTTCTACAATGTGATGCATCTGAGACAGGCCTTGGTGCAGCATTGTTGCAGGGTGGAGAACCTGTAGATTTTGGTAGGCGTGCGTTATCACTGACTGAACGGGGTTATGCCCAAATTGAAAGAGTGCCCAGTCATAGTGTATGGCATGAAGAAAATCCATCACAACACATATGGACAGAAAGTGATCGTACTGTATGACCATAAGCCTCTTGAGAACATTGTCAAGAAACCATCGTTGCATGCACCCAAGAGACTCCTAAGGATGTTATTGAGACTACAGAAATATGATTTTGTCATTTGGTAGATGCACGGAGTCGTCGAGCATACCTGGAGGACACCGCACTGGAAGGATCAGTGGAAACAGATCGAGATTGTGAACATGATTCAATACCTCCCAATTGCTGATAAGAGAATAAAATTAATCAGAGGTGAGACAGAAAAAAAAAAGTGACACACTTCAGACACTGATAAAGACAAACAGAGAAGGATGCCCAACAAACAAAAGAAACATACCAAGCCAAATAGTTCACTACTACTCAAACCAGGATAAACTAACTGCAGGATTGTGGTCAAAGGTGAAAGAGCTGTGATACCAGATACACTCAGAAGTGACGTTACACCGAGTTCACTCTGCGCTCATTGGTAAAAAAAGATGTTTGAGAAGAGCAATGGAAAGCCTCTATTGACCAGGTATGAATGTGCAGATAAAGAGATACATTGAGAAGTGTGATCCGTGTTGATCCCTGGAAATTAAACAACAGAAAGAACCACATGAAATAACTGAACGACCGTGGACTTAGGTGGGCACAGATCTGTTTGTATTCAACAATCGTGACTATTTCATCACTGTGGATTATTTCTCAAATTTCTGGGAGGTTGAATACTTGTCAGACAAAAAGTCTTCCAAGGTGATTAACAAGCTGAAAGCACATTTTGCCAGGCAAGGCATACCTGACATTGTCTTCTCAGATAATGGGCCACGATATATGTCAACAGAATTCCAACAGTTCAGTAAACGTTTCAGCATAAAACATCATCACCTACCCACCCACAAAGTAATGGGCAAAGTCTGCTGTCAAGACAGCAAAACGTCTGATGCAGAGTCAAGATGTCAGGACGGGATCCATACATGGCAATCTTATGCTGGATACACACCAAAAGATAATCGGGCTGATCTTAGGCCGATTTCCCCCCTTCCGACAATCCTAGCTATGTCCCGATTATCTTGATGGTTCTACAGATTATTTGATCAGATTTTTCCTTGGTGTGAGGTGTGTTAAGAGTGTCCGAACCTGCTCGGAAAAACGTTGGAGCCACCCCGATCGCGAATCGATCAGAAATCCTGATGTGTGCGCAAGCTCTGGAAATTATCACGTGAAATGAAACAATATCCAATCAGAAAGCGAGATGATGGAAGATGAAAGCATAACAAACAGTCATGGCGCAGCACAAAGTGAAATATATTTGGACAGCAGAGATGGAGGATCAGCTTGTTGATTTGTGGCAACAGCACGAATGTTATACAACGTGTCGTGTAAAACCTACCATAATAGACTGGACAAGGAGAAGAACAGTCTCCAAGTCTCAGAAGTATTTTAATAAATACAATTATTTTTGTTCCGTTAATTTTCTGTGAAAATCATTCCAAACAATATCATCGCAATTTCTTCCTGCAAATCGTCAGCCTTTTTTATTCTGAAGTTTCGCGAGATTTCCTGTGTTCACAGTCGAGACTCTGGTTAAAAATCTGTTTGTGTGTGATGTGCACTCTTTGTCACAACATGGCACACTACACACTATAAGAGCAAACCGGTTAAATCGAGGATTTTTTGTCCTCATGTTTGTGGTCTATCACATTTTGAAAATGTTATATAATATAAAAAATCTTTTGGTGTGTACCCAGCATTGGATCATAGAAACACTCTGTCGCAGGGTCTGAATGCAAGCCCTGCTCAGAGACTGTTAAGGAGGAGGACACACACACACCTCCCAATACACACCATCTGTTGACACCGAAAGTGGTAGACAGGAGACAAGGACTGAGAATAAATCAAAGATGACAGGAAACTTACTACAACAGACACGCAAAAGACATGAACATTTTGATACCAGGTGATCAAGTGAGAGTACAACCAACAGTCACAAAAGGTTTGGCAGCAAAAAAACAGTCCAGGAACCTGTCAACAAACATTCATAAATGATTGAACTGGCCAAGAGGAACAGAAGGTACATCTGACACACTGGTCATCAAGCGTTCATATATAGAGATAAATATTCAAGGTCATACTTGTGAAAAAAAGGAAGGATGTAACAATGTGACTGTTATCTAACTCATGTTGTAGCACGGACCCTTTTGTATGTGGCACCTTGAGAGTTGAATGCTGTTCAGTAAATGTAGAGTCACGGGCATTTGGCGTTAATTATTATGGAGTTAATTATTTATTCACTCTGGAGAAAGAACAAGAGTGAAACAGGTTCTAGTAAAGAGTGAACCCAAGTTTGAATGCCCTTTAAAGTAACTATTTTCATTAACAGAAGGCCTATTCTTTGTCTGGACGTCTCATATCAATATGACACATTTTCATATGAATTTCACCATATTTTACCAAGTCTAAAATAAAAACATTAAAAAAAAAATATTACTTTTGTATGTTTACTTGCATGTTATGTGATTATTAACTGATATCAGAGAACCGTGAACATGCAGATGTGTTGTTAAATTATAGAAATAATACTTGAAATCTGAGGGGGTACTTCAAGTAAATGTTTTACATCTAAGGGGTTCAAGGCAGCGAACAAAAATGTTTAGGAACACATACTCTAAGGTACTAATATGCATTTTTTTTAGGGGAAGATAAGGTACAATGTTGTCCCTTTAAGGATACAAGCTGTACAGTGATTAAAAAATACATCAGAATGAAAATGTATAAACAAAGTGTTTGTGTAAGCAGATAAGTTTTATGGATCTCTCACCAGTTACCTTGATACTGTGTCTATGGGCAGCGTCCATTACAGCTGGCACTAGATCCTCTGAGGGTTTGCCATGTTCATCTGCCACGTCAGGCGGGTACCAGGACAGGACCACCACACCTGGCATCAAAAGTGGAAATGCATTGCTCTACAAGCAACATTACGAATATTTTAGTCTTTTAATGATAACCAACCATCTTCATTGCACAATAATAGTCAAAGAAAAACAAATATTATAAATGTTAAATAATATAAATGAACAATTTTTGTCTTGGCTGTAAAACCTGTGGCCGCAGCTTCGATTTGTGCCATGTGGGATTCAATGACATCTGGATCTCTGGAGCTGTAGGGTCCCAGTTCAGGGTAATAACTGGACGCAATGTCGTCTGGAGGATTGTGTCGTCCTTTCGGGTGACTGGCTGCTATTTTGGGGTCCCAGTGTGGTACCAGCACATGGTCCCAATGTATATAACTACCATCCATCTGTGGCGAGCCATACCATAAATAATAGAAGATGTGAATGTCATAGAATATGCTATGGTCAGGACCAGAGTTGGAGAACACTATCTTAGTGTCACTCCCCCCACCACCATTTTGACCTGCTGATTCAACTACATTGTTGGGTCTCTGGTCTATTCGCTCTCCAACCAAAGGCATCAACTCCATTCCTGGAGCAAGATCCGAAAAACCATCAGTAGGTTTGAGGGTTCGTAGGCCCATAATAGTACCAAAAATGAACAAAGTGAACAATAAAAGAGCCACGCACGCTTTCCTGCGTAACCTGTTCATGGTCGCTGTCCGTGGTGCTAGAGAAGATAGTTCAGAAAGAGGTTAATATGGTCGAGGCCTCCAAAAGTAGGTTGTCAAATTCTTGTGTTCCATCTTCAATTCCAGTTTGCCATCTTGTCTATCAGACTTGCATTTGGCACTCCGGGTTGGTCGCTTAGTCCTCGGCTCGTCAAGAAGCCATTATCTTTATTTCATTAGCAAATTATAAAGATTTAAGAAAAATAGCTAAGATTATTTCTAAACATGCAACGAGGATATTAAGCTGACACACCAGCCCACATTATTTATTACGGCATATTTATAACCTAAAAGCACTCGCTATATTACTCAATAAATAATGCACAACGAACGCGCCCGTTTGAATTCGACGCAAAAGCTTCGATATATTTATCACATGCACCGTTTTGTGGTAAGCAACTCGCAAACTGAACGCTGTCCTCTCTCTCGTGTTCTCCCACGAGTGGATCTTTTATTCTAATCCTTCTGCGCGGTTTAAAACACTTTCACGCCAGATCGATGCAGTGGCTTTGTGAAAACATTGGCTGAATTCTGTGAGTCTGTCGCCACTGTGCAGCGTGATAAACCATTTCTTGTTACTGGGAGGTGGAGTCTTGTGTGTTTGTCACCAGGCACGCATGCTCAAACAGACACAGGCTGTGTTCACAATGGCACGATGCCTACTGCACACTGAGCAGTAAAATGTGCTGAAAACAGCATAGGCTACTATTTTTTTTAAGCAGTATGCAAAACAATACGTATTAAGCAATGATATACATTTTGAAACAGTAGCACACTGCTGTTTCCACTTTATGTTTAATTATTGCTATCATCTCTAATAAATATGATAATTTTACCTTTTTATTAAAATTTTGAGAGAACACTTTTGCACGTCATACTAAATACTATTTTCAAACAGTATTTGAAACAGAATGCTATATGCATTTCAAACATTGCTATCGCATGACGTACACTGCTTATCCAGTCAGATTTTGTACCATTCGTTTTATAATGTAGCCTGTTTAGAAATATGGTAGGCTATGCAAGTTTTATCCTATTTAGAATGATAGCTAGCAAAATAGTTAATTTGCGCCATGTAATGCTACAAACCATGATTTGTTTTGCGGTTAGGCATTTTGGACAAAGACACTTATTTTTTACATGAAATAGTCTACTAGCCTACAATAGCCTACTTGACCTCCACCCCCAATCTCCCTCACTCATTACCGCCATAGATATCTCCTCGGTAGGTGTCATCATGGAAGATCCACAAGTCTATTGCAGTCAATGGCAGAGAAGATGAATCTATATTTCTGAGGCCAGATTAGTCCTCCCCCACGTCCACAGCCCCGCCTCCATATGTGAAAGCCCCGCCCCTATATGGCGTTCTGCTCCACACATGAAAACTCACAGATTAATATATGCCTGCAGGTGAAACTCTTGAAAAAGTTATAATTTAATATATAATTTTTTAATATAAAGTTATAATATAAAGGTGAAAAAGTTGTAATTTTGATGATTATGGTTTACAGTTTATGAAGACCCCAAATTCAAAATCTCAGAAAATTAGAATATTAGGCTACATTAAATCAATAAAAAAAATATAGGATTTTAAATATACAGAATACAGAAATGTCGGCCCTCTGAAACGTATAAACATGCATATGTATATAGTTATATATATACTAAATATATTAGTTTTACCTTTAAATTTGAATTACTGAAATACATGAACTTTTGCACGTTATTCTAATTTTTAGAGTTTCACCTGTATAGCCTATATAAAATATTCCTTTCTCAAACTGATTCGGACTCATCCATCCCAATAATTCGTAGTTTTTGAGTTCACGAGATTCTCAATCCCAACAGGTTTTTAATCCATCAAGCACTTTCCAATTGAAACGTTTAAATACATTGTTTGATTTCATGTAATACTGCGACGACATCTAGTGGATGATAATGCAAGAAACGGCTCTTTGTGAGTGTAAATTATGTCATCATTATATACCCTTCAATTCATAGTAGCCCGTCTGGCAAAGATATGGTTTGGTAGATGCAAAAGATGGTTTGGTAGTCTTCAAATGTCACATATAGAACAAAAATGAGATCACAAATATCTCTAATCTGGGCAACATTTAATGTGAGAACAGAAAATTCACTGCCATTAAAAACACTAGATGGCGCAAAAGTTACTTCTAAGAAGGACAGATTATAGCCTGTTTTTGCTTGCGTAGACAAGTGTTTGCTTGTACGTATTGACACTTCGTATTAACATATAAGGTGAATTGCCAAAATATAGTTATTACAGCAATCTCACTTTCCAGAACAAATCTGCAATGTTTTGAGCAAAAATTTGTTGAACAGGATTGCAGGATTAGGCTACATCTTTAAATAAATTCCGACAAGACGGGTACTATCAACTCACAGTGTAATAACTGCACATAATGTAAAAACTGCACAAAATGTAATAAGTATGACATTATTAATGTAGCCTACATTAAAAAAAAATGTATTGTTGCCTAATCATTTTCTCAAAACGTAACACAATATTGAGCTCACAACGTAATAACAATTTTTATATTATGAGAAATGTCTGTCTGTGTGTGTGTGTGTGTGTGTCATTGTCATATATCTAGGGATGGCTGACGCGAAACAAACGTTCCGAAGCTTTCCGAGATCCCGACGCGTGATTCAAAACACCCACGTCACGTGACTACGGCTAAATTAAGCTTCTGAAGCTGTGTCTGAAACCGCTCACTCGTTCACTCATTCACTAATCCCTATATAGTGTATGGCATTTGAGTGCACTATATCTGCAAGGAGTGAACGAAATCAATATTATCTGTCTGCATTTTCAGGCCCCCACTTCTAGGACCGCATTTCTAGGACCCTAGTTTTTTTGTGACAGCGCCACCTACCGAGTCGGAGAACCGCAGTCACAGGAACGCATTTCCAGGACCCTAGTTTTGGAGGACCGAAAAAAGTGCCACTAAGGCAGTATTTCCACCCAGTTTTAACTACATTAGAGTTTTTTTCAGGTTTGATTACACCCAAATACTACTTTATTTATTGCAATTAAACCAGGTTCCTAGGAATGTTGAGAAATTATTGGGTCTAAGTAGTAGGCCTATGCTATAATAACTCAAGTAAAATAAACAAGGAATCATGTTAGTCTTTTCAGTCACTAGATGGGCCACATTTTCAAGTACAGAGGGAAGACAAGGATGACTCTGGGGGTAGATTTAAGATTGTGTATTTTACAAAATATATAACACCTGAACTTGAACACACAAAATATTTTACTAAATAAAATATAACAACTGAAATTGAACACACAAAATATTTTACAAAATAATGATCATGGCGTGAACCACATAGACAGAACTTCAATGGATGGACAAACACATGGACAACATCATCACGGACTCCTAAGAGAGAGAAAAGGAGAAGTGAATTAAATAAGGAACATTTATTTGAACATGTTCTACTCTCTATTTTTAAATTTCATATTTAAAAGATCTTAGTTACCACAGAGTAATGATAATGATAAAAAATAATGATATCAATCATACCAATCATACCTTCATACCAATTAATGTTCATAATACAATTATTACATACTGTTCAAAGATTTGGAAAAAATAAATATTTAGATGTTGTGGGAACAAAGGTTCTAATAAAGCCCATCTGAACTGAGAAAAAAAAATAATAGAGAGAGATGCAAGAAATCTGAATAAAAATAACATTATTGATACAACTTTTCCTGACCATATATATATAAGATCAGGAAAGGATCTCCCTTCTTGGATTGTTATGTGTTTCTTGAAAAACATTTTTAAGTTAATTTCATATAAATAAATAGACATAAATTTAAAGACATAAAAAGACATAGACCTAAGCCTAAGTCATACTATTGCCTACCCTGAGCTGTGTCCTTGATAGCACTTCATATAGAGTACAGTATACAGTAAATGACACAATCTAACACGTGGGATTTTAACAGTCAATTATTATAATGGCCTCTCTGATATGTCTGACTATTACATTGTCATATGTCTCAACCAACTTTATAAAACCATGCCAAAATGAAGAGACGCACATAACATGTATTGTGGGTAATGTTAAACAGGCTGACTGTGAGCACGTGACAGTAAAAACATTAAGATTATTTTAACTGAATTAAAATGGAAAAACAATGAGTAATTAACAAGCTTTCAGAACGAACATGCTACAGTTTATTGTGCTGTAAATAAGTAAACACAGGCTTATCATGCAACAGTTCCGTTAAATGAACGTGCTAACAATTCATTTTCCAGCATTAGAGGCTAATATATGATGGCTATGCATTCAAGACTGTTTAGCAAATCACCAGCACATTGGCAACGTTAACTTTCCAATGAAATGCATCACAATTATTTTTAAAGTTAAACAAATAAAAATTGATTCGCATTTGATACTCACACTCTGAATGTCATCCATCTTCGCTGGTCGGTAGGTGGCGTTGTCAATAAAACCTAGGGTCCTAGAAATGCGGTCCTAAAAGTGCGGTCCTGAAAATGCAGCCTCCGTCTCTGCAGGCAGATGCTACTCAACGAAATGAAGTGAGTGAATTCGGACGCTGACGTTTACACTGTGCGTCGGAGAGCTGGAGCTGTCGCAGAAAAGGCTTCGTCACACATAGTGATAAAACTAATTTTATCTTACAGGTTTTACGTTATAAAATAATATTAACAACAATAACAATCATAATGACTTATATTTAGTAATTATATATACCTCCGTGCCAGCTTTGTAGTTTCATCGATTGAAATTGTAACTCTCACGCTCACAGATGACGTGATCGTTGAGCGCCCTCATGCGACCGTTATTATATTTGAATGAATACGCACCTACAGATGATTAACGGATATTTTTCAAATCATCCACCAAATTATCATCTCTTCTTTACAGTTTAACGAATTGACAACAATCCTACAAATTATTAGTGGTGGGCACATCGAGGCTTCGTGAAGCAATGAAACAGTTGAAGCATATGTGCCATATTGTTTCGAGGCTTCGAATCAATCCGACACCCGTCTCCACGGTGACACCTAGTGGTCACTTGCAGGTGTTGATCTGAAACAACCTTGACAACCAGCCATTAAAATTTTTTTATTATTATTATTGTATTTTTCTAATATGTGAAGCTTGTAACCTGTAGGCTCCTCACAGTGCATAATGTTATTTTGGTCATGACATGAAAAATTAATAACTATTAATAAAAGAAATCAAGCCACAATGTCTCACTTTCTTATAGATTTTTATTCAAAAATATTAATTTCTCTATAAATATTAATATGAATCTATCTGTCTATTAATCTATCTGTCTATATATATTTCTATCTATGCATCTATTAATGGGTCACTACAGGGCTCTCAAGTTTTATCAAAAGCTTGGAGTGAGATCACATGCGGTTAGGGGAGGAGCCCTAATGGAGCCACGCCCCCCAATTTTGCATTGTTCATAATTAACCAGCACACATTGAAATGATAACAATTGGTAAATCTGATAAATGACAGAGCAATTCATCACATCAAATATACTGCTTAATGTTATATTTCAAAATGACAAATATACAAAAATTACAAAAATATAACATATTGCTCCAAACACTAGTTTGGAAAAACAAATCTTTTTGCATTTTGAATGTGTTGAATGATAAAATATCTTTTTGCTTTTTGACATCTTTGAAAAATACAAATGCTATAATGTTTTGACATGATATAAAATATTACCCAGAGCACTCTGCTTTAATAAATGTATCCTTAATGTAACTAAAAAGACTATTAATACAGTATAATATTTAATTTAAAATAAGATGAGGAAATACATCTTCATTCCTTCCCATACACCTTATTCACAACAGCGCCATCTTTGATTTTTAACAGGAATGAAAGCGAGGCTGTGAGGGATAGACCTCCATCTCTTCAGTGGGTTGTACTGCTATTAAATGTGTTTGTGGATTGTTCTGCTGACGAAACCATGCAAAAATATGTTTCTGAGAAATTCCAGTAGACCAAATAATCCAGACAATATGATCTGTTTAAAATTATAAGTGATCTAGGAGCTTTATACAGCTTTTTACATCGGATCCCATTGAAAACACAGTAAGTCTATCCCTCACAGCCTCACTTTCGTACCTGTCATGGCGCTGGTCTGAATAAGGTATACCCACTAACATTTCCCTTAGTTTCAGATAACGTAAGCTAGCCAAACTGAGCCAAAGCTGGCCTGGTTGCAAAGTAGTTGTAGTGTTTTTGACTGCACACGATAGGCTATATATATTAAATGTTCTAGACAAAAAATGTTAGACAAGCTTTCTTCCTACTTCCTACAAGCTTCTCCATCACGACCATAGACAGATCACGACGCGTGTTCGCGCGATGTTGTTGGTTACCTAGTAACGAACGTACGGTGGCCGAAAATGTTCCGTCAACTTCCGTGTGTTCGTGCATCTATGTTGTAACGAACACAATTTGGCCGAGATACGTGCTGGCGGCAGGAAACTTCACTTTGTGTGCCTGTGCCTCGTATACAACGTTATATATAAAGGGTGCAGGACAACTTGGTTGGCACTGCCTTTTCGTGAGAAATGCAGTGTGGCGTGTGAGCGTGTGAACTGGTTGAATTGCGTGTGTCTCACGCCGAATGCGTGAGACTTTAGAGCCCTGGGGCACATTCAAGATCACAACGGTGAGCAACGTTTTGCTACGGTTTCCGGTTTGAACGTCATGTTTCCTGGAAACGGCGTGCACCGGTATGCAACGGGGTTTGAGATGCGTTTTCTCTTGTTTGGTGGGCGTGTCAGAACTGCAGTCCAATCAGCAGCAACATGTATATACAGCACGCGGTATTAAAGTGAACGCGCACAATGGAAGTCATTTACAAATGTGTTTGATACGCAACAACTGAGGATATTAGAAGACATGTTTGTCGTAAATTTTATTGTAAAAATATAGGATATCAACATGATGTAATTGATTATATTTTTAGCTTTATTGCAAGTGTATGACATTTGGTATAGAAATAAACAATGGTAAAGTGCTTTTCCTAAAAATGAGAAAGAAAATACAGGGTATTAATAAAACAGTATGAACAACAAATAAAGTCAGTATGTGAGGCTAAATAGATGTTTTAGTCTTTATTAGGTAAGATGTGTGCTTCCATTTCAGTTTCCACAAATCCCTTCACTTGATATGGATGTTCTCTTGTGTTCTGGGCGGCAAGTGCAGTAACCGTAAAATCGGGCATATTTTGTAGTATTAAACGCATATTTATACCGACTTCATCATGCTCCGAAAATTCTTCACAAAACACAAAAAGCCTTCTCAGCTGCCATAGTTGCAACTCTTGCGTAATCACAACAGTGCGTTCAACGCGTAGCCGTTTCTGTTTAAAAAACGTTCTGCAACGTTTTGTCGGCGCTGAACGCAGCCCTGGAGTCACTATGTACTCTGTCTGTCTCTAGCCTATCAGTCAATGTGTAGGCTACATTTAAATGTAAGCCTAAATATAACTAAACAAATCGCACTATAAATGTCACTATATCACCAAAATCCACTATCTCAAAATCAAACTCCTCTCACAAAAACCCACGAGGTCAATATGCATTGATTTCACTTTTAAACAGATTGTGTGGTCTGTTTCCGACCGTGTCAATCAAACGCTGATTCGGCGGATCACACCTGATGAAACACATGGGCCCTGTCCCAAATGGAACCCTAAGCACTCGCGGTCTTCCTCTGAGTCCGCACTTTCGCGACGTAACGCCGCTTTGAATGTCGGGAAGAAGTCTGCTGTGGAGTCCGCAGCTGCGTTCCAAACCGCATACTTCCCTACTATTTAGTATGGGAAAAAGAGTAGGCGAGCGAAAAAGTATCTATGAATCCAAAAGAGTAGGCGAGAATTACCTGGGTGACGTACTAATTATCGCGAGATTCGGGCGTACGTATACCTAAAGTGCATTCGAATATGCCTACTTTCCTACTATATAGTAGGCGAAAACAGTACGTGAAAGAAGCAGTACGTTCGAAACGTCAGTCTTCATAAAAGAGTAGGCGAGAAGTTCCCGGATGATCTACTGCTTTCGCCATGATTTTTGAGTGCTATCCGATGGTTACTCATGATACTCATCTATCCCAGGAGGCCACGCGAGAGCATACGTCATTACAAACATCACGGAGATCAGCGACGCGGGGGTTTTCAAAGGTGAGTAAACACGGTTCCTTGTGTTTAAATCGTATGTGTTAAACTAAACGCTTTAACTGTTCAAGGTGTAAAGGAGTTAGACAGTATAGTATAGTTGTGATTTTACAAATGTGCTGTAAATAATTTTGTATAATGTTTGTGCATTTTTGTAGGATCTGAAATGTCTACAGACTGGTGTGGGTGTGATATAGCCTAGTGGATTTTATCTTTATTGGTTTTTTTTTCAAATACATTGTAGAATTTGTAAATGTTATTTTTCTAATATTGTTGATATTGCTTAAATGCTTATTTGTGCTTTGTTTAAAAAGAAGAGTGTTATGTCCATTTATTAAATTATTTTCGCTTAGCATACCAGTAGCTTAGTAGCGCGCGCGCCCATGATGTGCTTCGTTCAAGAGTAAAAACGACGACCAGGAAGCCATCACTGAAGCGCTCGTTTTATTTATTCTTTTATCTTTTTATACTTCTTTTCAGGCGTATTACATGAGCACTGAGGATGAGGAGCCCAGAGCTGAATCCTGGAAACGGTGCCATGGATGAGTCCCTCCATCACTCCATCTGCCCTTATGAGTCCCTCCATCACTCCATCTGCCCTTATGAGTCCCTCCATCACTCCATCTGCCCTTATGAGTCCCTCCATCACTCCATCTGCCCTTACTGCAGATTGTGAAGTGCAGCAACAAGCTCCGGTGTTGTGCCAAATTTCGACCCCCGCCAAATTATTACCCCTCTAGCATTGGTAGGTTTAGGATTAGTTGTGGGGGAGGGGTTAGGATTAGGGGTGGGGTTAGGATTAGGCAATCAGGTACTGACTTCAACGAGGGGGGTAATAATTTGGCGGGGGTCGAAATTCAGCACAACACGGCACGAAGGCACGGCTCAGCTCTGGTGACTTCATCAGGATAAAGCCCAGAATGGGATCCGCTGTGTTGAGATGTTATGATGTGCGGTTCACCGCCTGTAAATACATGCTTGTAGTCTGAATAAAGCTTTGTTTCATGTGTTGTCTTGTATATGCATTTGTTTATTGTGATGGTTACTTTTATTTGTTATTTTACTCATTTATTCATGTTTCTTATTGTTGTCAGTAAATAAAATATAATAATTTAGCCTAATGTATGCATTAAGTCATTGCTTGACTGACAATTGAGATGTTTCACTGCATTTATAGTGTGTAGCTATTCATGTATAACTATCATATGACAAAACAAATTACATTTTGCTTGTTTTATTAAATTATATCATTTTGAGTATATAAAAAAGTAATATAATTAAGTAGTGGTCAGCATTTGCAATGCAATTCATTCTGAGGTAATATTAATTTTTAAGGAGCGATACTTATATAAAGTATAAAATCAACAGTTTCCTCCAAAGGAGAGATCTTCGAGCAGCTGCACGTCTCCTTTGTGCAGACATTACAAACGCTGAGGAAAACTGTTCTAGTGCTGTCGAGTTACTGATGTTATGAGGTGTTAGTGCACCTGTCGCTCATATCATTTAAACATAAACTTATTACATACAAGATCGTGGAAAGATACCATAGTTGTATCTAACAATGAACAATCATAATGACAAAACAGAAAACATAAAGATCATTGGTTTGTGTACATCATAATATGATATTTATACACAGGAAAAAAGAACAATAACAAGGCTATATATCTTTAAATAGTTCTTCATAATAATAAAAAAGGAAAACTTAAAGGAAATAAAGAAATTAACAACATATTCAAGAGATGACGATTTTGGGGTTTCTTTAATAAAAAAAATGATATCGTTATAAGGATACAACTGCTTAAATCAACCCTAAATGTATTCACACAATAAACGTGCAGCTGTTTCTTCAACAATACCACAAAATGAGCAACTTTCATCAATATCAAGATATTTACAGATAGATGAATTAAACGTGTCGTTCATCTTTTAAGTTGTTGCGCGTGTGATAAGCCGTCGTAGGTCACATGATAACGTCAACATGGCGATGATGTCCGGATCGCATTCATACTCAACGAGATTTGGCTATAAAGTACCTACTCTTTTAGCGCTCGTTAAGTAAGTACTTATTGAAATTAAGTACCTACTCATTGAGTATGCGGTTTGGAACGCAGCCCGCATCAGCGTGGGCTCTGCAAAAGTGCGCATCAAGGGCGCAAATCGACCGCAGAGGGGGCGCTCGCGAGCACCCTTCTGAGATCTAAAAATGACAAATGGGACACACTGCGGTCTCACGGACTTAACGGACATGCGCACGCGGCAGCCATTGTAAGTCCACAAGACCGAAAGTGCACATGAAGTGTGACATTAATTGCAGCCTTGGTGAGCAGAAGAGACTTCATTTAAAAACTTAAAGAATCTTACTGATCTAAAACTTTTGACCGGTAGTGTATATATATATACACATTGAAAAATTACAGAGGTCCAGACCTGCACGTATAAGCATCTTAACATGTGGAGAAATGAGATTGGAACAACAGCAAGTCGACAGTATAGCTAATGATCACTGCCTTCATAGTGTACAACAGACAAATCAAATTAAGCAGAACTTTTTTAAAATTCGGTGAGTATTTTATTTTGATAATGAATAGGTTTTGATGTCAAATTAGCAGTGCTAGAATTGACACAGCCTATTGTGCGCGCACGCGAGACGCCGGCGCGAACACTTGGATTGTTTCCTCTGCAGTGGAAACAAAGGAATACTCTTATTTATGGTCATACAGATAAGAGTACATCATTCAAAAAGGCAAAATGTCTATTTTTTATTTGTGTATACATTAAAAATGACTACAAAATGTCATGCCTTTTAAAAAATAAAGAAAACAACAGGATGCCGGTTCTGCCATCTCTGTCTCCTTGTGGCGCGCGTGCCCAAAAATCGACCAAAACACAGCGAATACTTGACGCACAGGCATAAGAAATATAAATACGGTAGATTATCTATCTATAGAAACCTTTAAGAGCATACTTTTTTATTATTTGACCTTAAATGCATTAGGCCGATTAGTCACTTTGGAATAAATAGCAAGTTTTCAGATGATAAAGAAGACATGACTTATAGTCCGGAAAAACGGTATGTTATAAATTATTTAGCGGACCCCCTGGCTATCGTTCACGGACCCCACTTTGAGAACCACTGCTCTACAGCTCACAAAT
This sequence comes from Semotilus atromaculatus, assembly GCA_031834385.1. Classification (NCBI taxonomy): domain Eukaryota; kingdom Metazoa; phylum Chordata; class Actinopteri; order Cypriniformes; family Leuciscidae; genus Semotilus; species Semotilus atromaculatus. The sequence continues at coordinate 23,193,932 of JAULUF010000022.1, forward strand.
AATTTTTTTATAACAGTAAACTCTTTTCATGTAGTTGCAATGTTATATTGTGTCATGTTTATTCAAATAAAACTGATTAAAAAAACATCGATTCCATTTAATTGATAGTAGCTGTAGGCTTTTGGTGAACTTTATTCTTGTTCAAACAGACACTGTATGAAGCAGTACATGAAGTATTGAATGCAAATGTCTCTGAAACATCTGTGTATTTTGCAAATATTGCATTTATTTCACTTCAGCTGTGGTAAAGTATGCAAACACCACGTGAGCGGTCACTACGGGAACCAGAAGTGTCCGACTTCACGTCTCTGTTTGCAGCTCCTCCCGCCTGCACACGGCTAACTCTCGCCGATCGCTTACATCCAGCCCCGATGTCGAACACACCTGAGGTGCGTTCCATTCGACAGGGTCCCTACGCAGTGTTCACTGCTCCCTACTCCCTGAACACGGTACATCAGTTTAATGGACTTAGCTGACAATAATCGCTCATTTGGAACGCCCTGCAACGTCACCAAAGAAAGGCAACAACGGGATCTCGCAGATTATGACATAACTTAATTAAATATTGCAATTTACTTTGCTTTCTAATTTAAAATCATATAATAAGCCTATATATACACAAAACACGTAGCCTATCTAATAAATAAAAATCAAAACATTGTATTAGTATATTAGACTGCGCCTCAGCTGCTTCTCAACACTTTTAATTTGTGTAGATATGAATACAATATACTATGGAAATGTGACATTCATCACCCCAACCATTCATAAATAGTCTAGCTTGTATAATAATAACAATTGTACTGGTCTCACTAAACGTATGCGTATTTAATTATCTAGCGCGTATAAACAGCCAGGTGAGGTGAACAAAGAAATGAGATGATGCTTTATCCTGAGGTCCTTTTTCTCCTCTCCTTTATTTTACACACAGCAGTGCAAAAAACAAGCTGTAAAACTGTAAACACAAATAAAAGTATCTATTTACTCAAATTGTTTTCTTCAATCATTTACAAAACCAAATGCAAAACATACATCGTTTCTACTAAGCATGAGCCGCCATTACACGAGAAACAGAGGAATCTACACTTCGTGGCAACACATTAATTTTCTTCTTACACATCTTAAGAAACCGACTAATTTAAAACGTCTTATATTACGCACAGTGCTACTCACCGGCATTGCCCTCGATGGAAACATAACTGAGCGGGGTTTGAAGAAACTTGACAGCAGAATTTACACAACACGGAGTACAACTCGCTCTGTAAACGTCGTGTATTAACTAAATACTAATCTCGTTCCAAACGAGAATACAACAGGAAATAGAAACAATACACCAAACCTGCCGTTACCACAAGTGTTCGGTAGATGGCATTAACGTACTGTAAATAACTAAAGAAACACAAAATGAATGAATGATCATTAAGACCAACACACTCCCTGCCTGGTATCTTAAGGATACCACATCTATTACCTTTCAAATGCACACACTTTACCTAAACACAAGTAACATCCTGTTTAGGGGAGAAAAGCAAGACAAGTTCAGTTACTGGTCTTTTAAACACTTTAGGAGTGCCGTGGCGAATCACTCTGATATCTACAGTCCTGACAACATTATCTCTGCTGGGAAAAGTTTTGATGACCACTGCCATTGGCCAGTGGTTCCTTGGCACTGCATTGTCTTTCATCAAGATGACGTCTCCTTCCTGCAAGTTAGGCCTTTTGTCCTGCCACTTGGCACGACTTTGCAGGGTGCTCAGGTATTCACGTTGCCATTTGTGCTAAAATGTCTCTGCGAGATGTTGTACCAGCTTCCATTGGTGACGGATGATCTCTGCTTTGCCAAAGTCAGGCGGAGGCGACAACGGGGCTCCTGTCTTTTGTGTCAGAAGCATGGAGGGGGTGAGTATGAGAGGGTTCTCAGGGTCAGTTGACACAGGCAGCAGGCGCCTTGCATTCATAATCGGGCCACCCCGATAAGTCGCTCCCAGGCCCCTCCCATATGAGAGGCGTGAGGGGTGTTGAAAATCCATGTGCATTGTTGGTCTTGTAGGTAACGTTACATGTCTGCGTCATCTTCCAGATTCAATTCTTTTGAAGCACCGGTAAAGTTAGTGCCTCTGTCAGACCTAATCTGTGCGGCAGGGCCTCTGAAGGAGAAAAATCTCCGTAGAGCATTTATGAAACTAGATGCACTCAGTGTCTCTATCACTTCAATGTGTACAGCACGCACACACAGACAGGTGAACATTACTGCCCACCTTTTGCTGTTTGCTTGTCCACCTCTCGTCCGATGGCTGATAACCTCCCATGGGCCAAACACGTTCAAGCCGACGTACGTGAACGGTGGGGCAGCTTGTAGCCGGTCTGCAGGCAGATCTGCCATCAGCTGATGCTCTTGCTTGCCACGCAGTCTCCTGCAGGTGACACATTGGGACAGAGTGCCTCTGATACATCTCTTTCCGCCCACCAGCCACAGTCCAGCATCCCCGATGGCCCCCTCTGTGAAGTGTCTGCCCTGGTGTTTTACCTGCTCGTGATGGTGGCGCACAAGGAGAGTCGTTAGGTGGTGCTGAACTGGGATGATGAGGGGATTAGTGCGGTTTATCTCAAGGCCAGACTGATTGATGCGTCCGCCCACTCTGAGAAGTCCAAAACTGTCAACCACTGGGCACAGCTTTGCAATGTTGCTCTGTTTTGGAATGTCTGACTTACTCTGAATGTTACTGAATTCACTAGGATATCTTTCTTGCTGCATGTTCTTGATCAGTAGTTTCTTTGCTTTTTCCAGGTTCTCTGGCGTGATTGCTTTCTTACAGGTATGCCACCCTCTGCATGTGTTGTTTTTGTCAGTTTGTCTGAAACACTGGGCTATGTGAATCAAGACCGCAAGTGCTCTTAACACAGAAGTCCACTTTGAGAAGCGCTCGAAGCGTTCAGTTCCTAAGCTGGGCTGTGTGATTTCAGTGACTAGCGTTGCGACCTGCGGTCTGATCTCAGAGTCTAATTCTGGGTCAACTAGATCAAACAGTGACTGATGATCAGCTGGAGGCTTATCAGACAAGAAGGGGGGTCCGGTCAGCCAGTTGATGTCTCTCAATGATGCAGCAGCAACGGATCTGGAGCCATGATCAGCCGGGTTGAGCTCTGAGGAGACATACTTCCACTGTTGGGGTGACGTTGCTTGTCTGATGCGTTGGACCCTGTTGCTTACATAAACATAAAATCTTCTCTGCTCATTGTTAATATAACCTAACACAACTTTGCTGTCAGAATAGAAAGTGACAGAGTTCATGTGCGAGCAGTGCCGCTGCTAGCCATTTTGGTGCCCTAAGCATAATTCCTTTATGATGCATGCAATGGCATGGTTCTATCATCACTGTGGTCCCGAATTTGAGGTAGGTTAGTCAGGGGGGTTCGGGGTTTCCCCGAGAAAATTTTGGATTTCTCTGAACTACAGATGTGCATTTTAAGATGTTGTGAAGGCAAAAAAAAAAATCGATAACAACAGCTTTAAAACCATGTCAGTGGGCAGCTGATTATTTTTCTCTCCTCATCAGCATCACACTCTTTTTCACTTTGTTTTTATTTTGCCCTGTCTCTTCCCCTCCTAAAGTTGGCTTTTTTAATTTACTAAAGGCTACAATTTGTATTTTATTCTCAATATGTACACATTCATTATTAATCCTGTGCCTAACATGATGAAAACGGCTTTATTCATGTTTCTTGTCCCCTCACAATGACAGTAGCCTAAACTATTACACTAGGCTACATGTTACATAGGCCTATTTTCAGTTCAAAATGGCGAAATTAGACAAAACTATATTAGTTTGCCTAATTATTTTTTGTCATTCGTTTAACATTTATGACCTAAAAAAAACTGTCAAATATGAAACGTTAAGTTTAGCTACTTACATCTTATCTCGCACTTGACCGTACACTGAAGCGTCGAGTTGCACTGTTAAAATTCGCGCTCAGCGTCTGTGAACATAAAGCCCGCCTACTTTGATTTGATTGGTCATCTCAAATATTCTGACATTGACGAGCAGTGACGGACCAATGAGGCTCAGATGAACACACACACACCCTGTCCTCTCTGTTTCTGACGTGCTCTAGCTCTGCTCGGCGCTGCGGATTGAAGATGAAGAACGTGCTGAATCTGATTATAACAAGAAGTTTGGTGTTTATCAATATTTGTTTCTTTAATACAGACATGTGTTTTTTTATTTTTTTATTTTCTATAAAAATTACATCACATAACCCATATTGCACTGTCAGAGAGTTTATTCACACATAACGTAGGCCTACGTATACACATAAAACATGATACCAGAGTTTTAAAATATATTTTTTTTAAAAGAGAACAATACATCACGGTTGTTTAAACCAATGAGCATTAAGCTGTGTCATCAGCAAGTCGGTTTCCCATCATGCTTTTGATCAGCGCAGTCGGTGGAGAGCAACTGCGCGCGACTGCAGAATCCGACACGTGCGGCTTGCGCTCGCGAGAGTTTTTTGACATACGTCAGCATGACATCAGAGCCAGGCGGACCGCTCTCGGACACATTTCTAACCGGCATGCATCTTGCGTTGATCACCGGTGATCGGTTCTGCGCAGATTTTGCTCATCTCAAACAAGCCTAATGCTCCACCACGTGAAACTTCGGTCTTCCAATCTTTTACCATCGTGTCAATTCTCAATTGATTTTGATTCATATGCGCGAGGGAGGGAGGGAGGGAGGGAGGGAGAGAGAGAGAGAGAGAGAGAGAGAGAGAGAGAGAGAGAGCAAGACGCGCGTGGCCGGGGCTCGCTCGCTTGCTCTCTCTCTCTCTGCTTGTTCTTTCAGTAACATGCCCTGTCACACTCATCTGATCACTCACCGTTCAAATAAGGCTTTGGCGGGCTGCATATGCTGCAAATAAACTGCATCCAACTGCTTTCTCTGACGTCTGGATCGTTCGGCAGCGTATTCAAACATGTTGTTTGTCCACAGCAGGAACAGCACATCTGCGTGGCATCGCAGTCATCTTGTAAACATACCCACTCGCTGCACGACAACGCATGCGATGACGCGAAATGAGGCGTAGTTGTCCTGCGCTGGTACGTCATTTCGTATCGTGACGTCACTAAGTTCAAAGGATCTAGAACAAGCTGTATTTAGAGCTTGATTAAATAAATGTTTCGTTTATAATGGGGAGGACGTCTTAAGCTATGAAACTTGCAGGAAGTTTTAATAGTACATAGATCTCTTATATACCAAAAGATCAAGGCAAATTTGGTTTCTCATGTCATGACCCCTTTAATTCTCTAATTAGTTTACCTGGTTGTTAACCAGTTTACACACTTTTATCGTTTTATCCTTGATTACACTCCCCATGTATTTAATCCCTGTGTTTTGTTCAGTTCTCTGTCAGGTATCATCTTTGTTCTTCTACGTAGTTGTGTTTATATTATGTCCTGGATTCTTTCTAATGTATCTTAAAAAAGTTATTATTAAAGACTGTTGTTAGATTATAACCTTCGTCATGCACGTCACTACAGCCACAGTTTGTGACATGCAAACAAATTCTAATTCTGCTGTAAAACAGCTCTAAAAAAGACAGTAGTGTCATTATGCAGCTAAAGTCAGTTCAGTGATGATTCAATTAACTTCAATAAGTGTTGATGTTGCAGATTTCATCAATTATGAAATTAAGTCAATTCAGCTATATAGAGATGTAAGACAATAGTGTCATTATTCAGCCCAATTGAGTTAAAGGATTGTTCTCATTCGAGACTGTCAGTGCAGTCAAATCAATAATATTACTGAATTTTAAGTGTCTTATAAACCCCAAATAAGCAAGCCAAAGGCGACAGTGGCATGGTACCCAAACTCCAACAGGAAATAGTAATGACAAAAAAAAAAAACTTGATTTGGGAGAAACCAGGGTCAGTCAGGGGGCCAGTTCTTCTCTGTCCAAACGGATGGTGTGATTTATAATTCCAGTTTGCATTACAAGTCAAATTTGTCGATTGATATTATTTACATTTCAATTCAGCTCTTTCTCATTTAACCTGTCTAAATATTCTTATCTCATCACTAATGGCCTGAATTGCTTTCTGAAACACAAACACAAGCACACACTGGCACACTGACCTGGATTACCAATAGACTGGTTCACTTCTGTGCACTGCTTGTTCTGTGTTACTATGGTTATGTATGTACCTGTTAATCATTTTGTTTCTATAATCAGCCACTGATTATAAACAGTCTGGTTGTTATCGTCTGCTACTCTGAAATTAGATCAAAACCTAAATCAAAACAAACCTAATGTCAAAGGCATAGCCTCGTGGGCGGCTCTCAGACACATAGCACATTAGTTTTCCGGGTGACCCGAGCTCGACATCCTTTCCTGATCTTGTTCCCTACTCTAGTTATTTTCCTCAGTCTTTCCTTCATTGCTCGGTCCCATAAAATGCCCCTAAAAATATGCTCTTAACTCAAGAGCCCTTTTGTTGATCTAGGCTTTATCAACCCCCACAGGCTAAAAGTTTTGCATTTACATTTATGCATTAAGCAGATGATTTTATTTAAGTGGAACATAAAAAAAATCGGTAACACTTTACAATACGGGTGCACTAATATGCATTAATTCATGTTTAAGTAATGCACAGATAATCATGAGTTAATGTATGACTCATGAAGAACTAAACCATTAATTAATTATTACTGCATCAGCAACTAATAAAGAGTCTATATGATTAATAGATTAAGTAATACATGAATTGCTATTAATTCAATGTGTCATTGTGTATTAATTCCTTAATAACTTATTTTATTAATTAATAGTGTAAATTAATGTGTTAATTACCACAATTAGTCAAAGCTATGCACTTCAACTTCCAGTTGTCTGCTTTAATTCATCATTAGCTAATGATTTGCAAAGGTATCATTATGTTATGACTTTACTTGTTGAGGCACATCATTATTAACTAGTCATTTAGTAATTGTAGTAATTTACACATGAATTTGCACTAACAATGAAGTAATTAATCATGTATTAATGTGTACCTGTATTATCTGGAAGTTGAAATACAAGGCTTTGGCTCATTCTGGTAATTAACATATTAATTAACGCTATTAGTTAAAAAAATGAGTTATTAGGGAATTAATTCACAATTACATATTTAATTAATAACAATTCATGTATGAACTAATACATTAACCATACAGACTCTTAATTAGTTCCTAATGTGGTAATCATTAATGAATAGCTTAGATAATCATTAGTTACACATTAATTCAGTATTATCTGATCATTAGTTAAGCATGAATTAATGCTTATTAGTGCACCCGTATTGTAAAGTGTTACCAAAAAATCCAACAATACTGTTAAGATCACCAGCTCGAGTGCCCTTGAGAGCCACCAGAGGACACTCCACTATTGTCATTCCCTCACAAACTACATTTTTCCCATAATTCTCTGCCCAGACTCATCAGCATTCATTATTTTTTCAGCTGTCTCATTATCCTGTTAATATCACCCTAAGCCTGGTTCATTCTGTTATTCTCTGCAAAATCTTATGTGTCTTACTGCATTTCTGAGTGCTTTTGTATCCTGTTTCTCTCGTGTCCTGGGGGTATTGCACAAAAGCAAGATAAGGGATTAAGCTGGGATTTTCCAGTTATCCTGGCTGAATTTAGCCCTGACTCGGTTGCATGAAGGGAGGCTAAATTAATCTACATTAAGTTACTATGGAGATTTACACTTTGCAGTTAGCCTGCTCTAGAGCAGGCTAACAACCAGGCTAAGATTAATCCTAGTGATTTATCGGCTAGTTCCTCCCTAAATCCTACTAGATATTAATGTTTTTGTTACTTCATGGTCCTGTATTAAAATACTAGATATACTGTCATTCATCTAAGTATGCATACTGCTATTTTAGTAATTATTGAAAACTGCTGTTCATTTCACTGTCAGAGGTTTGATGAATATATATATTATTTGAGATTTAAAGCGTTTATTGGCATACACCTGCAGTGTGGAAAGCAGATTTTCCTGAGCAATTATAACTTTGCTGTCCACAATGAATGCCAACACAATGCAAAAGAACTATACTATACAATATGAGACATAGAATAAAGACTATATCTACATATGCAAGTATATAGTAGAAATGTACTGTTGAATGAGAAAAAATATATAATTATATTTTATTGCAGTTGATGAGATAAGAAATGGCTCGTGAAGTTGCAAATGTGGTTTCAATTAAGTCAGTAACGAGGTCAATATGTAGTATATATAGAATAAAGATTTGTGTGTTTCCTATTCACAATGGCTTGCCCTTTGTTGGATGATGTAGTTGATGAGGAGGTTTTAATACTCAGACGAGCATTCAGGCATGAAAGAGTCTTCCGAGATAGGGCAGACCCATTGGCCTTTTCAGATGAATATCTGACTGAGAGGTACAGATTCTCAGGTGATGGCATCAGATATTTGTGTAGGCTGCTGGGTCCACACATACAGCACAGGACAGCACGGAGCCATGCTCTCACTGTCCCACAGATGGTCTGCGTAGCACTGCGATTCTTAGCAAGTGGCATGTTTCTGTATTCTGTCGGTGATGCAGAAAACCTCAATAAAGCCACTATTTGCCGCACAATAAGAAATGTAAGTCTGGCATTGAAATCTCTTGTGCACATATTTATCACCTTCCCTGGTCACAGAAGATTCATCCACATCAAGGAGGAGTTCTACAAGATTGCAGGTAACACGAATAATAACAGATTGCTACAAAATGTCACATTAGCATAGTCACAGTATGACACTCATTATTTTGCGTTACAGCTTTTCCTAATGTAATTGGTACAGTGGATTGCACCCATATTCGTATCCAACGCCCCTCAGGGGCACATGAGGGAGATTATGTTAACAGGAAATCCTTCCACAGTGTCAATGTTCAGGTAAGAATTATGTTATGGTTACTGTCAGCTGCATAATTATTCTGTGCATTAAATGACCTTAATAGGCTATATATTTTTACAGATGATCTGTGATGCTGACTGCCTCATCACAAATTTAGAGGCAAAGTGGCCTGGCTCAGTCCATGACTCCAGAATCTTTCGGGCCAGTAGAATTTACCAGAGACTCTCTCTAGGTAAGCCACCCCATTTTTTTAAGCACCTTGAACATCAAGAGTACAGTACTTGTAAGAATTATGTTTTGCATTCGCAGGGGAGTTCTCTGGTGTGCTGCTGGGGGACAAAGGCTATGCCTGTGAGACATTTTTGATGACTCCCCTTACAGACCCCCAAACCCCAGCACAGCAAGCTTACAACCATGCCCATGCCAAAACCAGGGCTCGAATTGAAATGACCTTCGGCCTTCTGAAATCACGATTTCAGTGCCTGCACCACCTGAGGGTATCCCCAGACAGAGCATGTGACGTGACTGTTGCCTGCACAGTGCTGCACAATATTGCCTGCCTAAGAAAAGAAAGGGCTCCCAGAGTTGCTTTGGATGTTAATTGGGACAATGCTGCCATATTCCCAGATAACAGAAATGGTAGACTTGTTAGAGAACAATACATTGCAAATTATTTCAGTTAATTTAGTTTTGATTTGGCACATCCCTTAATAAAGGATAATGCAGGCTATATAACTTTTTCATGTGTACATGCATTTTATTTGGCATCGGTAGCACACACTGGTTCTTTTCCCAAATTCTAGTTCCACTTCACTGGATCAATAACTATAAAGTGTACTTGACATTCATAAAAAAAAAGTTACAAGACCACAATGGTTTTGGAATATTTTTCTTTTATTAATTTGCTGTTATCACTTGTCAGCTTGGAGCTTTGGAGAGAAAAAAGGATGATGATTAATACATTGTGTTACAGTCATGGTTACAGTATGAACTGAAGTCACTTACTTCTCTTTCTAGTTTCTGGATTTCCAGTTCTAGTTTCCTCAGTGTCTTGTGTTTAATTTGCATCTCAAGGTCCATGTCCTGCAGCTTTCTTTTGTTCACATCAATCTTGACTTCTGTCAGCTCGATCTGTCTCTTTAGATGGGTTGTGTAGAGATATCTGACAGTTTGTGAATTCTGTGAAAACCTTTTAATTAGCATAGCAGAATTTTGTCATAATGTAAATTTACTTTAGGCAATACTCACTATGTTACCAGGCTGCTTATCAGTCTGCCCAATGTCAGGATCCTGTAACAAATAATATTTTCTATTAGTACCACTTCCCTGACTTCTTTTCTATTATGAGCTTATAAAAAGCCTATGATTTAATAAAGAGTACTCACCGGCAAATCATAGTCTGGTGGCTCCAAAAGTGTAAGGGTGCTACCAGCCACTGCAAGGGAAGGCAAAGTCACACAGTTTACAAAACAAAATATATATGGATTTCAATATTTTCCATGTGCAGTTGTATGGCAATAATGTACTTTCTATGAAGAGGCCAGTATCCCTTGCTGGGCCAGAGTCAGTGGATGTCCCTCCCTGGATCCCTTCGATCACCGGCTTCCCTTTATTTAAGTTCAGGGCCAGCTCCTCTGCTGTGGTAAAGTCTTGGGTTGGAGAGCCACCCCCCGTACCAGATATATGACTTTTTTTTTTATTGCTAAAATCAGCACAGACAATAAAGTGTCAGCAAACATGCCACCTATGTTCTCCGCAAACAAGTCACTTACCAGCCTGCAAAATATTCTTGTATTTAATCTTGACTTGCTGCCAAGTCCTTTTTTGGCCAGACATGTTTGTTCTTTAAGAGGAATAGATACAAATGATAAAATAGATTAGATGGATAAAAATAGAGCAAAATATCTGATTATAGATTACATCAAATCAATTAAAAACAAAACCTACATACAAATAGATAAGAGTAAAAAGATTAAAGAGATAATAGACATAAAATAAACTAAATAGATACACATGTGGGTACGTTTTTGCAATTATTCTTCATGTTAAATGCATGTTCACTGGTCACATATAAGGCAAAGTATACAATTATTTTAGAAAATGGCAAATAAGTCCTTGAATTGTAATTATGAGGGTTTCAGTGGAGCACTGGTTATTTGGACTACTTACGCATTCAATCGGTCCGCTATTATTTGCCATGCATTCTCTCTTTGTTTTATTACAGCAGCTGTATTGCCTTTTTTACATATGATATGTTTCACTTCTTCATACGTTTCCATAAGAAGCTGTTGCTCATTAGGCGAAAAGTATGCCGCACGCGTTTTGTCCATTTTCGGATCGGTGATTCTGTGATCGATTTCGTGATCTTTTAAAGAATGCCGTGAACGTGCATTTATCCAAACTATATACACCTGGCTTGACATATCCGCGCGTTCTCATCCTGGCTCAGCAAACGTGCAACGGATTAAGCCAGGATGCACTGATTAAACTAGGTCAAGCCGGGACTGTTCTGTTATCCTGGCTTTCTTAATTCTACTTTTGTGCAATACCCCCCTGGTTCTCTTGATTCTTTGCTTGTTCCCCTGGATTTCTCTATTTGCCTCAGCCATTACTGTTATTGTTTGTTTGTCTATGACATTTGCCTGGATTTTGATTACGATTGTGGATTATCCTTTTGATAAATACTGGATTTGGATCCTCAACCTTTGTGTCTCAAGAGCAGTTCATGACATATACAAAGCTACAATTGGCTAGAAAAGTACAGGTGAGTATAGAGATGTAGAAGTGAACGAACAGTGAAAGAGATGACAATTGTTATTAGAATTGTTATTAGAGGGCATTCCCAGGGTGAAATTATGCCCTCCTGACCTACAATAAACTATGAAGTGGTAACAGTGTTTTATGAATGAGGGAAATAAATAAGAAATTATATTTTTGCATAAAATCACACTGGATACATTCAGTCAAATGTCTACAATTTAATATTACAGTTTGGGGCAGGTATCCACAGTTTCAATCGGGCAAGTTGTCACAATTTCCTCAGTTTCATGCTGTTCCAAACATTTTTTGCTGTCATATGTGGGAAAACAAAAAAATATATTTTGAAGACTATGTTTGGCACTATTTTCCATGCAGTTACAATGAATGTACATACACATATTACTGTCATGATACAACCAAACACAAGTAGATCCATTCGCAGCTTGAATTTATTACAGGATAGTCAGACAGGCAATGGTCACAGAGAGCAGACAAAGCATAGGAGACAAGACTTAATCGTGGTCCAAATACTGGGCAGGAGATCAGAGGGAGGCAGCAGATGATACGAGATCCAGGAAAACAGGCAGAAGGTTGAGAAACACAGGCAGTATATCAGGAATCAAGACCAGGAACACTAGGAATTCAACACAACAGGGACATACAGCCATTCAAGACTTCGCAAGGGGTGATAGTGTGAGTGGGGTATAAATGTGTGTGGAGCTGCGTTTGGAACTAGATGCAGGTGTGAGAGTGATCAGTGGAAACAGGTGTGTGCATGATCAGTCCAGGGTGTATGTAAAACAGAAGTGGAGCGCCCTCTCATAGCACTCGAGGGCAATCCAGCCGATCATCGTCACAATTACATAATTTGTCCATATGGTTTTTATGCTATATTCCAAGTCATCTTTAGTAATACAGTTGCTTAAGATTACATCAAGATTTATTTTTGTAATAAAATGACTTTCCCCCAAATCTAATTACCATGAAGCCAAAAAAAAAAAAAAGCCTGTGAAAGCACATAAGCATTGATTTATAGGGCCCTATTTTAACGATCTGAAACGCAAGTATTAAACGTGAAAACGCAAGTAACTTTGTGGGCGGATCTTGGGCTCTGTTGCTATTATACTGGCGGTATAAATTACTCTTGCGCCCGACGCAAATCTAAAATGGGTTGGTCTGAAGTAGCTACATTACTCATAGGTGTGGATTGGGCGTAACGTGAAATAAACCAATCAGAGTGACATCTCACATTCCCTTTAAGAGCAGGCGCGCTTGTTCCATGGCGGATTGCTATTATAACGGATTTGCCAGGCGCATGCCAGTGGTTCACAGCTGAGGAGACCGACGTTCTTGTCAGGGTCGTAAAAGACAGAGAAGTGACATTGTATGGGGATGGGAGAAACCCACCCAAATTAGCTTCGGTTAAACAGGCGTATAATAATTTGGGCAAATGTGTAAGCTATATTATGCCTATTTTTTCACATCTTCATGGACACCACAATGATTTCCCTTGTGTGGAATATTTTTCCTTGTAATTATGTATGGTTTGCAAAAATGGCAACTGCAGCCTCTGTGTAGATGAGAGAAGCAAAGTGTATGTGCGTTGTGCACACACTACATTATGGCCAAGCATTCGCACTTAAAATAGCATATGAATATCTCAGTGCGTACATGTAACATATGTAATGAGCACACCTTAAAAGGATAGCAAGTTTGTTTTTTGTTTTTCAATTCTTGTTTTGCTTAATTTTGTTGGTTTCATTTTGCTTCGTTTTTTTGGTCATTTTTCATTTTAATTGTGCAACATTATCTGAACGAGGCGATCGCCGGTACAATCACGGCTGTGATCAGTCATGAGATGAAGAGCGTGCGCTGCTTTGCCAGAGGAATAATGGGAATACACTTTTAATTTTTTAATGTTTTAAATGTTGAATGTATTTATTGTTTCAGCATGTTTATTAATCTCCCATTTCTGTTAATATAGCCATTGCACGCTATAACCTTAAACCCAGATGATCGATGATGTGACTTGTTTAACATGATCAACCCAGTTATTTTTGTATGATCAGCTCTGGAAATATTCCTTCATTCAAAAAACGTAATTTGATCTAAGACTGGAGATTGCATAGGAAAGTAAAGTGAGTGAGTGAAAGCAATTGGGACATTGCTTAATTTGTATCATCTTTAATCTGCTGTCGCGCTACAGACCTTATGCAGAAACAGAAATCCGATCGGTTATCCAGATACAGAGGCTACTTAATATGAACAAATGTAAATGCACCGTGTCCTGATTGGCTAATTATCCGATCTGCTTGATCGGATCCTGGTGATCGCATGTTAATGCCAAATGTAAACGCAGCCAAAGAAACACATGGGAAAACTGGATCAACTGAAAACAAGCAAACAGAAGGTGAACAATGAAAACAAAGACAGAACATACTCTGACTGTACAGCTGGAGACCAGGGAATGACCAGGGTGGCGCTGACAGGATGGATAGCCTCCATGATGGTGCTATTAGCATGACTCTGGAGCGGGCTCATGGGCTGGAGCCAACACTGGAGCGGACTCAGGGGCTAAAGCCATCACAGGACTTTAGTCAGGGGCCAGAGCCATCACTGGAAACTGGTCAGGGGCTGAAGTGGATTTGAATGTTGCTCAAACACACATAAAAACAGCAACATAAATGGTAAGGACCACTTCTTCGAGTCCACCAGGGCAGACAGGAAGGGCAGGCTCTGAAACTTCACTCACAGGAACGGACTTGAGAATTTCTCTCACTGGAACAGACTCGGGAATTTCACTCACGTGAACAGACTCGGGAATTTCTCTCACTGGAACGGATTTGGAACAGACAGTCTCTGGAATGGACTCTGGATTGGAGGTCCTGATGGTAAGGTCCGTGGAGGGCTTGTACGTAGGCTTGGGGTTTGCTGGAGTGCCCAAAAGTTTTCGGGATGGGACTATATGACAGCTGGGAATGTCCTCATTAATTTCCTCAATAACTAAATCAGAACCATTCACACCAGCTAAATCTGATCAGATTTCAATCGAATATGCACAAAATGCACGGATTTGGACTGACGTAGCCTTATATTAGAACTAAGCGAGGTAACTAATGAGTTAATTAACAAGGGCCAGGTGAAAGAGATGAATCAAAGAAACACATGGGACAACACAATGAAAACAAAGACAGAGCAGACTAAGGCTACGTTTACACATAGCCGGGTATTTAGAGAAACGAATACTTTCCCCTCCTCCGTTTTCAATAATAACATCGTGCACACGACCCGCATAAATACGCCGCGAGCGCCATCATAACTATGCCAAACCTATGGGCGGCAGTGTAGGGAGAAGGATTAAGCCAATCAGAATCCTCAGAATCGACCAAGAGAACCTAAAACCCCGTTTCTCCCAGTTGACACGGCAACACATAACTGGCGTTTTCAGAAATCTCCACTTTGGCCGGAGTTTTTAGAAATAATCGTTTTCTGTGATAAAAACGGGGTTTTCGTGTAAACGAGAGGGCAAACCGCAGGGAAATATCTGCGTTTTCCCTCCGTGTAAACGGGGCCTTAGACAATGTCGCTCATAGCAATTTTCACACTTTTTTTTTTTTTTTTTAAACAGATTATATTGTTTCTTTTATGGACAGTTTCACAGACATGGCTTAAGCCTAGTTCCAAGACTAAAATGCATGTTGAGCTGTTTTAACTGACACCAACTTGCACTGACATATCTTAAAATATGCCAGTAACATTGTTTTCTCTCAAGTAATACTCAAGTAATTGCCACCAGTAATGTTTTTTTCTAAGGCATGTTTAAAAAAGCTACTTAAATGTCCTAATTGAACTAAGATGCAATCCTGGCTTAATCTAAGCCTTGTCTGTGAAACTGGGCCATAAAGTTCTAAAAGAGAATATTAATATTTTCTCTACTTTTGGAAACCAACTTTTTTTAGTTTTTGCTTAAATTGCCAATTTTAAAAAAAAATATTTTGAATCTAGAATGGCAGTGGTGAGATGACGGAGGTGGAGCCGGCTTTGGATTTTGCATCGTCGGGTCGGTCAGGTCGTCGTAATGCTCTGCCGGATATCCTGGGCTCTCCTGCCGGTGTCAACCCCTCCGACCTGCCACTCAAACTGACTGAACTCTCCCTCACAGGTAAATCAAATGACACATACACACACATTTTTGTGTTCAGTGTATTAATATGTCCCTTTGCTCTCTTTCTTCAGACGGTCCTGGAGGAGCTCAGTCTCCAACATCACAGGATGCTCCACTCCCTCCAGAAAACCTGGAGGAGAAACATGGATCCTGAAAATATCCCACAATGTCCAACATCACTGATGGAGAAAGAAGAAAAATCAAATATAAAGGTGGCAATACCTCAGTGACAAGATATCTGTGCAGAATAACATTTGACTGCAAAAGCCATGGCTACTTGCAAGTTGACTTGCAGACTTACGCCTGTGTGTCTGTTATTTCCATGAGACCATAGGGTAAATGTCCTAGATTACCTAGAGGTATTGGTCAAGTGATGTTCTGGCCAGTCGAGCTGCAAGATTTGTACAAGCTAGCAGATTTGTTAGGTCGCAGTAACATTAAATAACCAGAAATATAAGAATGTGTTGTTGTTTTTAACTAAAACTAAAACAATTTAAAATTTTTTTTTTATTGAAATAAAAAATGAAACTTAAAAACCTTACCCTGGCAACTGACTGGAATAAAAATAAATTAAAGCTAAATAGAAAAACAAAAAACAATAAAGTGACAAAAGCACAAAACAAAATCACTAATGGCTATACAATAATAAGATATATGTAATACTACACGGGAAGCCATTGTCATAAATAACTAAAATACACAGGAATCACAGCACGCATATTTGTAAACAAAATAATTTTAGTTCAAATCGACAAGCAAACAAAAGTGGTTGAAGTAGCTGCAGTGTGTCAAAATGGAAAATGGGCATCTGTCAACTAATGCATGTCTCTGCGATGTAGACAGCTCTGTTCATTATGATGAAAGTGATCTAGTTTTGCATTGTAGATGAAACGTACAGTAATATATATATATATATTTATCTGTGCATTTAGATTAGTGATTTTGCTATTTTAATAAGCCATGTGGAAAACACACAAACTGACATTCATGAAGGCCAGAGATGTAGTTTAACTCAGAACATTCCTTATTATATGGAAGTGTTACATGTAGGGTCTGTATCTCATGTTTCATAGGGTTTTTGGTGTAGTCATGTGACCCAGTTCCCTTTCGAGAGGTCTCTCGTATTGCATAAGGCTAGCTCAGAAAACTAATTTTCTCGAGAAAATTGAAGCCACAGTTTTTTAAACGCAGTGCAGCTGCACAAACCTGTGGCAATAAAAAAACTGTGGCACCCGCCAGAATGGGCGTGGCCTAAGCCTTTATAATGGCCTATTCAGCCAAGGTATTCAGATTTTGTCTCCTTCAGCGAACTCACCACTTCGCTGATCTTTGGATAAGAAGCCTTCACCGCCGTTGAAAAACCAACAAGCCACCTGCTTTGCAGTTCTGAGGACGCCGGCTTTCTGGTTTTCACTAGACGCCGCCTTCAGCCCGCTGTTCTGCTGTGCCATCCGGTGGGTTTTATCATTTTAAGCGTAGTGTGCTCGCCATTGCAAATGCATTAAATGTAGGTCATGTGCCCACTATAAAGTACACACCCCTAAACACAAGCACTGTCCACACAGTATCAATCTTCCCTCCAGCTCATGCTGGGAGTGTAATGAATGTAGTGCGTGTGCCCACTGTTCACTCAGTGTCAATTCTTCCTCCGGCTCATGCCCCTAAGCATAAGCACTGTTCACACAGCAGTGCAAGCACAAAACAGCTTGGCGGCCGGGTCCCTATTACACAGCTGCCCATCCCCAGTTTTCATTCAACCCTTAGCTCTGCGGGCAAAGGCCTGGGAGGCCATCCCCAGTATATCAGAATTGGTGTTGAACTTATTAAAACGGGGCTACTCACTACAGTTTGCTCGCAGACCCCCGTGTTTTTTAGCCATGGTCGAGATGACAGTGAGAAGAGATGTGGCTCGCGTCCTTCGCACCGAAGTGTCGAAACTGTTAGAAAAGGGAGCTGTGGAAACAGTCCCATTTTCACAAAGCGAGTCGGGCTTTTACAGTTGCTACTTCCTCATTCCAAAAAAGGATGGCGGCCTCAGACCCATCCTAGACCTCAGACACCTGAACAAAGACACTTATGACGCGACCGTTCAGGATGCTGACAACCAAACAAATCATTGCGCAGATTCGCCCAGGGGATTGGTTTTTCTCAGTGGATCTGAAAGATGCTTGTTTTCACATCCAGATATCGCCCCATCACAGGACATTTCTGAGATTCGCCTTTGAGGGGCAGGCTTACCAGTACATAGTACTACCATTCGGCCGATCACTAGCGCCTCCTAGCCCCCCTGAGACAGCGGGGAGTGCAAGTATTAAACTACCTTGACGATTGTCAGGTTATAGCCCAGTCAGAGGAACAATTGATAACTCATAGATCCTGGCTCCTTCTTTTCCTTCCTGGGAAAAGTGATAGACTCTATACAAATGAAAGTGTGCCTCACGTCAGAGCGCGCGCACACCATTCAATGCATGGCGCCATCTTTCAGAGCAGGCGCGTGCGCGCCTCTCAAGAAAATTCAGAGGATGTTTGGTCTTATGGCCTCAGCATCATCAGTACTCAAGCTCGGACTACTGCACATGCGTCCTCTCCAGCGCTGGCAAAAACCTCTTTTGTACCGACTCACGCATGGCGATCTGGCCACTAACAAATCAGAGTGAACCGCGGCTGTATCAGAGCCCTGGCTCCCTGGAAAGCAGCTGAAAGCTTTTCTCCCGTATCTAAAAGGCCACCACGTCCTGGTCCAGGCGGACAACATGGCAGTGTTGTCCTACTTAAATCGCCATGGCGGTCTCAGGTCAAGCAACCTGCACGCCATGGCCAAGATTATGGGCTCAGCACAACCCGCGCTACCTAAGGGCGGTGCATGTGCCAGGCATTCTGAACCAGCATACGGATATGTTATCCTGGGACAATGTTCCCCCAGGGGAATGGTCTCTTCCCCCAAAGATGGTTCAGCTAATATGGAGCATCTTCGGCATGGCAGAGGTCGACCTCTTCGCCTCAGAAGACAACGCTTGTTGATAAACATTTTTCTCAAAGAGCAGCTTGCCCACGACTGGCCGAGCCGCCCGCTGTAGCATTCCCTCTGGTCACGATGCTACCACAGGTCATCGAACGGATTTGCAAGCGCTATCAATAAGCGCTTCCTGCCTTGAGTTTGGGCCTAACGACTCCAGAGTCGTCCTTAAGCCAAGGCATGGTTATGTTCCTAAAGTGCTCTTGACTCCGTTCAGAGCACAGGTTACCACGAGAGGCATGGCCTCGTCATGGGCTTGGTCAAGTGTTCCTAAAGTGCTCTTGACTCCGTTCAGAGCACAGGTTACCACGAGAGGCATGGCCTCGTCATGGGCTTGGTCAAGTGTTCCTAAAGTGCTCTTGACTCCGTTCAGAGCACAGGTTACCATGAGAGGCATGGCCTCGTCATGGGCTTGGTCAAGTGGAATACCTATTGAAGATATCTGTGCGGCAGCCGGCTGAGCCTCGCCGACCACATTTATCAGATTTTATAACCTGGAGGGTTCTTTCAGTGTAAAAGTGTAAGCACAAACCCCCCAGGCCATAGGGCTCGATACATATCTGGTCCTGGCTAAACTCGAACTACGGTTCTTATATATTTATATATACATTAGGGCTGTTAAACGATTAATCACGATTAATCGCATCCAAAATAACATAAAGAGTTTACATCCAAAAGTTTGTGTTTACATAATAAATGTGTTTGTACTGAGTAAAATTATTTTGTATAAATAAATACACACACGTGCATTTATATATTTAAGAAAAATGTGTTATTTATATATAAAATATTTATATTTATTTATAATATAAATTATATATAAATCTATATATAGTATATACATGCAAATATTTCTTAAATATTTTCAAGCATGTGTATGTATTTATATATATATAAAATATATTATACACAGTACACACACATTTATTATGTAAACACAAACTTTTATTTTGGATGCGATTAATCACGATTAATCGTTTAACAGCCCTAACATTATAAAGACTTGGCCCTGTTAGGCCCATTTCCTTGCTTTCTTATAAGATGCTCGTCAAGTGACTGGTTTCTATTGGGATTCATAACTTTACTCCACTATGGGCCTCAGGCATCTTGCTTCGGGCTACAGTATGGAGCGAAGTTAAGCACGCACAGCGTTTTGAAGGGGGTTCCCATAGGGCGAGCTAGCCTTACGCAATAACGTAACCTCGGTTCCCTGAGATGAGAGAACACCAACCATTGCGTAACCCGCCATGCTACTGTGCTTTGATCAGGGGATCACTTCAGTCGACTTAACCCTAATACCTTGGCTGAATGGGCCATTATAAAGGCTTAAGCCACGCTCATTCTGGGGGGCTCTGACGCGCCAGGGCGTAAAGCAGCCTGCATTTGCCACAGCACAGCCAATGACCGCGTCAATATTCAAAATTGGGCTTCAATATTCTCGAGAAAATAAGTTTTCCCAGAGCGTAAGCTAGCCTTATGCAATACTCGTTCACATATCTCAGGGAACCGAGGTTACATAAGTAACCAAGCCGTTTTCCCCTGTCATCTCATTCACCTGTGTCCTGTTAATTATCTAATTTAGTTCCTTTTGTTTGCTCTGTGTATTTAGACCCTGTGTTCTCCATCGTTCTTCGTCTGTCCTCGTTACTGTAAGTCAAGCCAAGTCATCTTCATTTATATAGCGCTTTTAATAATGTAGATTGTTCCCATGCGGAACTTTGTCTACCCCTACCCCTTTGTCTACCCCTACCCAGAGTGACAAGGCGAAGCAGAGTGGCAAGGCGAAGGGGTAAAAAATTTCCCCTAGGAAATGGGACACCACTACTACACCGTTACATGTCATTAGACGTCGTCGCTAGCGCCTACGTCACAGGAGATGCGCCGATGTTTCACAAACTTCCAAGATGCCGAACAATACGTTCATAGCAGATGTACGGTAAAATATAAGCCAATTCCCTTCCATTATCAGACATGAAAATATGTTGCAGGACTATATCGTTAGCAAATAGCGATATTAGTGATTTTTTTTTTTTTACAAACATTTCTTTG
This sequence comes from Semotilus atromaculatus, assembly GCA_031834385.1. Classification (NCBI taxonomy): domain Eukaryota; kingdom Metazoa; phylum Chordata; class Actinopteri; order Cypriniformes; family Leuciscidae; genus Semotilus; species Semotilus atromaculatus. Next base: position 23,214,826 of record JAULUF010000022.1, read on the forward strand.
AAGAAAGAATATTATGAGTGTATATATGAACACAAGATTGAACGTAACATAAAGCAAATCATTATTTGTCGTTAAAATACTTATTAAAGCCAAAAATACTTACATTTATGGGTCTCGTGTTTTGTTTTGGCAGCCATTTTGCGTCTGTAGCCGGTGTATGCAGTGACACTTCTCATACCCCTTCATTTGAAGTGTGGTCCCGAAAAATCTTCGTTTGAAGGGCTATCTGGCCCTTCCCCCTAGCGTGAAGGGGTTAGGGGTAGAATTGGGATTGGGCCTTACAGTGGAAATTAAAGTAACAGAGATTGTTTTGGCTTTATAGCAGCTCTAGAATAAAGTTATTTTCCAGCTAAAGTTAGTTTTGATTGATTCACTTCCGTCACAACGATCATTAGTTATTAACTTAGGTTACGCTAACACGACACCGTTTTAACAAAAACTCTTAAGTTCTTTCTACGCAAATTTTAAAAAGGCGAACCTGTGAGAACGCTGATGGCATGCACATGCATATTAAGAGTTCATTCTATAGGAATGCGCGTTTGAATATATGTGTGCAGGCATGTAGTCCTTCCCTAAAAAAACAACAACCCTCAACAAACTACTTGTCTGGCCTTAAAATGTATAATACAGAATTTGTATCGCTTCGGCGTAGCCATGCGAACCGTAATTATCCAGACAACGCTTTATCTGTAGAGAGGTAAGGGATGGGAGGGAGGCCTTCACAGGGGAGGGACTAGTTGACACTTCAGGACTGCGCTGTCGTCGCTTCCAGGCGCAGGTCCTTCATCAGATCTGGATAAGGTTGTGTTAGTGTGAGTCTCCAGTTCTGATGTCCCTGATTCCAAGTTTATTCCATTAAATACCATTCTAATTGTTCTCCTTTGTCTTTGTGCCTGTTTCAACTACACGTTACATAACAGGAAGAGGCAAATTTTGTTTGCATAAAGTTTACCCTGTGTAGGGGAAATAAATCATTGTGATTGTCTTTGCCATATTGTCTTTTGGTATAAGAAATAAATATATGTTCCAGCAGTTAAAGTGCTATTTTGTTGCAAACAAACTGTTTTGCATTATTTTCTTGTTATCTCTGTAAAGCTGCTTTGAAACAATAAGTATTGTAAAAAAAAAAAAAACACTAGATAAATAAATGTGACTGGACTTGACTTCTATATCAGATGATAATATTGGTATGTCAATATATCAAGAGCTCATTTAAAAATAAATTATATTAACACACTGTATATCAAATGAGTGAACACATCAAAGTAATGATGTCATGCTGATCTCTCCTACTGCATTGATTATCTCTTCAAATACCAAATAATGTCACAGTACCCAGTACCTGTGTATTACAAACATCTTTAATTTAATGTTATGTCTTGCAGTTATGGTGTGTGATAATCAGAGTGGCTTTTTGGACTTGTGAAAGAGGCAGGTTACCGCTAGCCTGGTTCTACCAGACTCTCGTACATTTCATTTGTACAGAGAGTCTGGCACCGCTGCATTGACAATCGTTAACTTCCTTGTAGGCGGGTACTCTATTGAAGTCTAAAACGATTGGATCTGCCCAGAGTCACTCTGGATCTGTCACCAATCGCTAACGTTTGCTCGTGACGTATGTTGAACCCCGTGGGGAGGAGGGCCACAACACCCTGGCCAAAACAAAACTAAGCAAATATTGTTCTTGCTCCGGCTTTAACTTCTTGATATTCGGCAGCATGCTACAACGGACTGTGGCCTCGCTCTCATCTTTCTCCGCGGCCATTACTGAACTACAACTCAAAATAACGCACAACGTCATCGTTCTCAGCCACTCCCTCTGTTCACTGATTGGCCCTACAAAAAATTGATCGGAGAAAACCAAAGTCTACAGCAGAATCCCAGACGTAGTACTGAAGGAAAATTAAATTGAGCGGAAGTGCGTAGGAGGGCGCAGCCAGGCTAGGTTACCTCTACCATAGACTATAAAAGTCTTTGAAAGATTCTTATGGAATATGATTTATTACAAGCAAACAGTGATAGTTTGTGATCAGCATATGTTGGGGAAGGTGGCACTGTCACTGGTGTTGCCAACACAGTATGCATCATGTCTGAAAACACAGCTTTCAATGTCACCTTCTGTCAGTCAGCAGCTTGAGACTGGACATCTGTTCACAGCTATTAACACATTAACAGACGTGCCAGTATAGAGACAACAACATCAAAGACCAGACATGACCTCAGCCGACTGTCTTTAGAAATGAGACTGTGTGCTCGCTGGGACGAGCCATGATTGATATTGTAGCGTTGTGGGTACGAGAAGAAGCCTCAAGTGGACTAACAAGGGATTCACCTCACTCCTAACAGAAATGACACTATAATATCATCGACTACGCCACCCCGGAAGACCAGGGAAATAGCCCTAAGGGCACACAGGTTCGTTTTGCGTGGATGGGTGGAAAGACATGAGTTGTATAGAATAAAAAGTTTATTTGTTTTTTTTTGTTGTTTGTCAACAAAGTATTAAATAGTCAGAAATTCAAAATCTAAAAAAAAACCTTGTCACAAGCATTATAATAAGACACCATTAATCAACACCACATACACATATACACACACACACACATTCAATTTAAAGAAACAAATTAACCAAGAGCGGGGGTGCCTGGAGGTATGGATCAGCTGCCAAATTGGAAGACAAACCCCCCACAATCGTCCACTACAAATACCCACGTGAAGGTTAAATGCCAGAAGCCACACAACACTCGATGTGAGCACACCATACAGCCTGGCAGCTTCACCCCCCGCCCTCCAGAACCACCCCAGCTCCTGCAACGAGAAAAAAAAGAGAAAATAAATAAACACAAAATAACATACACAAGTCACTGTGATCCAAGGTCAGATATTTCAAGGCTTTAGCTCTCTTGACCAGGAAATGGCCCTCGCAATACCTCATAAAAGTAAATTCAAATTCAAATTCAAAATTCAAAGTGTCAAATAAACAATTAAACTTACTTCGGTTAATAATGATCACAAAGGAAACAAGCCACAATAACAAAAAAAAACAAAAGAAAACAAAACAAACAATCAATCAAACATCCACACTTATGGATCAATGGGATTCATGGCGACAGACAGTTTACACCAAACGTTACAACAGTGAAAAGGTTTCCATCATTTAGGTTGAGGCAAAACAGCGACGCAGTCGTAATTATACGCGATCACAAGTCATCAGTGATACCCGGTTCCCATGATTAGCCCAAGAGACTCAGTTATGCAGGGGGGGCCTGCCGAGCAGGAGGATAATGTTAGACAACAACAGCAAGTTATTAATACCCAAAACCATAATCTTACATACCACGGGGGAATACTGCTCACAAACTGCTTCGTAGTCGCACACCATAGTATAATACAGCTTCTCGCTCAGGTACATATAGATGACATTCTATCGTTGCCACTGCAGATATTAAATCACAAGTTGTCAAACGCAGCCAATTTCTTCCCATTGAACAAAGAGGCTACACATACCTGAGAGAAGTGGGCAGCAAACACACAGCAGCGGGAAAAACAGCCTACCGTCGCAACCTAACAGCAAGAAAAATTCATATAAACCGCCAGCACAGGACGAGAAAGCACGAGTTTCCCCATACACTCACATACCTGCGGCAGCCACAGATGACGTCAAATGGGGCGATACCAAGACGCATACAAAAGTGGCCACCACACATCTCATATATAGGACAAGGGGCGGGAGTGGTAACAGATTAAGCACAGGTGAATGACATCCTCCTAAGTGGATTCAGTCACCCTGCTACAGTCTACCCCCCAATTACAAATCGTCGCCCCGACGATAAACTCACTTGCCCAGTTAGTCCCAAGGTCTAAAGAGGGCCGATATTGCATTGGACACCGGCCCCGGGGTTACAGCACCAGTCGTCCGTTCCCCCGCGGCCCTAGGTAAACGATGAATATTAGTATGTTGGCCAGCTGTGGCCCTCCTTGATCTCCCTGGGCCAACCCCAGGAACAGGAGGCAACTCCATAAGTGAAGTACCTGATGACAACAATGGGCCAACCTCTGGGCCACAGGGTTGATTTTGCTCTCTTACTACTCTAGGCTCGAGTACCGGAGGAGCGGAACCGATCAGGTCCGATACAAGTTGGGGGCCTTCAGGTATTACTACCCACAATTCTGCCTCCTCCACCTCCTCCTCTGGCTCCTGTTCAAGCTCCACCACTGGCCCATCGGGCACAACCGGGATAGGGCCCCTTTGGATCCTAGCCTTTAGTAGCGACCGATGAACTCTTTTTACTTTACCCTCCTCATGTATTGGTGCAATGCTATACACTGCACCCCCAGATCTAGGAGCCTCTACCACCTTATACACCACAGGACTCCACAGGTCTTGGATTTTATGGCGCCCTCTAATGCCATAATCGCGGAGGTAAACCAACTGGCCCTCCTCCAGTGGTGAATCTCGAACATGTCGATCGAACTGCGTTTTGCGTCGATCAGCCGTCTGTCTCAGTCGTTCTCGTGCTCCCGCAAATGCCACTTTCAATCTCGTCTGATGCTCCACCACCCATTCGTGCACATCACCAGCCACCGGCTCTCGAACTCTACCAAGCAAGAAATCAATTGGGAGACGTGGCTCCTGGCCAAACATCAAAAAGTAAGGAGACTCCCCAGTGGCTTGATGTGGGGTGGTGTTGTAGGAGAAGAGCACCTGAGGGAGACTAGACGCCCAGTCCCTCTTACGTGAAACCGGTAAGGTGCGCAATAGGTTGTGCAATGTTCTATTGAATCGCTCGCACTGCCCATTACCCGAAGGATGGTAAGGAGTAGTACGAGATTTCTCAACCCCATACAAGTTACAAAGTTGCTGGATCAGGAATGATTCGAAGCTACGGCCCTGGTCCGAATGAATTCTCCCAGGCACCCCCAACCGATAGAACCACTCGGTAACCAATACCTGTGCTACCGTCTCAGCCCGCTGGTCACGAGTAGGAACTGCAATAGTATACTTTGTAAAGACATCCGTCATTACTAAGATGTTTTCAAACCCTGAACAGGATGCTTCGAGCTGGGTGAAATCGATGGCCACAATTTCGTTTGGTCGAGAAGCCAACAAGTGACCCATAAAACTACGGGCACCTGGCTGTAGATCCTTAGCCGCCTGGCACCTCTCGCACTCCTGACACCATTTCGCCACCATGGCTGACATGCCTGGCCAATAACAGCGCTGACGTACCAGTTCTGTGGTGCGCTCGATACCCTGGTGCCCATGCTCTTGGTGTAACCCAGTTAAGACCTCCACATGCAAAACAGAAGGCAACACCAATTGAAAGATCTCTTCGCCACCATCCGAGCGAAGAATGCGACGGTATAATACCCCTTGTGATTCCACCAACCGATCCCACTGACGAAGTAGAGTCGATGCATCCCTAGAGAGCTGTCGACGCTCATAAGGCCCAGGGAACTCACCCTCTCTGAAAAAGAATAAAACTTCCCTAATCACTGGGTCTGCCTCTTGTAGAGCACGCAGGTCAGCAGGGGAATGCCCCGGCAAGGCAACCACAGTGGCTTGGCTAGCCAAGGACCTTGAGTTCTCAGTATGCTGGATGGAGGCCGGAATAACCGCCCCCGGCAGCATGTTGTCCAACACCCCTGAAACTAGTGGCTGGCATCTTGATAAGGCATCAGCGTTTTTGTTGACCCTGCCTGGGCGATACTTGACCTCGAAATCAAAGCATGCCAGCTGTGCCGCCCATCGTTGCTCCGTGGCGCCGAGCTTTGCTGTCATAAGGTGGCTAAGGGGGTTATTGTCTGTAAAAACTACACATTTATTACCCAATAAATACTCTCTAAATTTTTCAGTCATGGCTCACTTGAGCGCTAAAAATTCAAGTTTCATTGAACTATAATTTAGCATATTACGCTCAGGGGGCCTAAGACCACGACTTGCGTATGCAATAGGCCTCACCTTCCCCTCTTGTTCCTGTGAAAGGACCGCCCCCAAACCACTCAGGCTGGCATCTACATCCAAAATGAACGGTAGGGAGAAATCTGCATAGGCAAGCACCGGGGCCTTAACAAACATTGCTTTTAACGCATCAAAGCTGTTTTGGCACTGTACTGTCCAAGCATCAGCAAAATTCTGCTCCGCTCGTTTCTTGGGCCCAACACATCCAAGCTCCGCTACCAACCTATGCAGAGGGGCTGCCAACTTGGCAAACCCCTCCACAAAGCGGCGGTAATAACTGGCAAAGCCCAAGAAAGAACGGAGCTCGGAAACACTATTGGGCCTTGGCCACTTAGCCACCGCCTCAATCTTTCTTGGGTCAGTTGAAACGCCATCAGCCGATATTACGTGACCAAGGTATACTACCTCCGGGCGAAAAAATGAACACTTCTCTAACCTTGCTTTAAGGCCCTCACACTTCAACCTACTCAGTACACCTTCCAGGCGCTCCAGGTGCTGCGCCACTGAAGATGAAAAGATGACGATGTCATCTAGGTACAGTAATAGTGACTGGCACTGTTGGTCACCGAACAATCGTTGCATAAGGCGTTGGAATGTACCGGGAGCGTTACAAAGCCCAAAGGGCATCCGGTTCCACTCGAACAGCCCGAATGGTGTACAAAATGCAGTCTTAGATTTATCCCTTTCACTTACAGGAACCTGATTGTACCCGCTGGCTAAGTCCATAGTGGAAAACCAGCGGGCACCAGTCAAGGCATCCAAGGACTCCTCGATTCTCGGAAGGGGGAAAGCATCCTTCCTAGTCTTGGAATTCAGTTGACGGTAGTCCACGCACAGGCGTAGACTACCGTCCTTCTTTTTAACCAAGACTATCGGGGATGCATAAGGACTGCAACTTTCCCGTATAACCTGTGACTCTAACAGTGTATCGATGTGGGCCTTCACTACCTCATACTCTGAGGGTGGTATCCGGCGGTAACGCTGCCGGACCGGGGTGTCATCCAACAAAGGAATGTCGTGTGACAGTAAACTAGTACACCCCAAGTCCCCCTCATGAGCAGAGAACACACACTGGTACTCCAGTAATAAGGTCCTAACATGATCCTGATCTTGCGACGACAACACAGACAGGTCAATAGACCTAATCTGTTCCTCCACCGTGGGAGCAACCTGAGCGCCATGGGGGCCAAAAACAGCAAGGACAGAATTAACCTCCGTAACCCCCCTGGGCAAACTCACCACATAAACGCTTGTGAGAGAGCCCAGGAGGGCCCGAGGATACAACATTACGTCCGTCGTCCCTACATTTACCACCGGTACGGAGACAGTTCCACGGTTTACCCGTACCAACGATGATGATGCTAACAATCCAGCTGGCAGGCCCGACTCTACAGGCTCGAATAACACAGTCTCCTGTGAGAATTTCTCAGAACAAGTTGCCGGTACTAATTTTAACGTACCTCCTGGAATACGCCATGCCCGACGGCCTCGTATTCTAACCTGACCTACCCGATCGGCATCCGAACGGGCATCCACCTTATGACAATGCTGAAATGCCTGAGTTACACAATCAGGGGCCTGCAATAATGATGGTAGTTCAAAGAGGGCAGGACCATGTTGGCCAAAAAGCTCCCGGTAACAACGACTGAGAATATTCATTCCCACAATACCTGGTACTTTAGAACACAAGCTGCCAGGGGGGTCCCTGACAACAAGCACCCCACAGTTTGGCACCAACCGGCCACATAGCTCAACATCCAATTCTACATACCCAATATAAGGGATGTCCAGGCCGTTGGCAGCCCGCAACTGCAACCACTGGCAGGAACGAAGGCGATCCTGACCCCATGGCTCAAAATGCTGTAAAAAACAACTCTCAGTAATGGTGGACACCATAGAGCCAGTATCTAACAGACAAGGCACCGGAACCCCACCAATAAGAACCACCAGATGCGGGCATGACGACATCAAACGAGGCACCGGGCTAATATTCTGACAAACGTCTAAGCCATTCTTTTCCCCAACCGAGCTGAGGCTCTGCAGCCCGGTGGGAACTAGTTTTCCGACGGCCGCTGAAGATGAGACTGCCCACTCCCCCCTGCACGAGGAGCCGTGAAGGGAGATTTGGAACGAGAAGGGATACGTTCCCCATCACACTCCCTAGCAAAATGACCCGGCTGCTGACATCTTCTACATATTATTGGATTAGAATGAGAAACTTTATTCCGTGGATACAACGGATAACCAGACGAATGTGGAGATTGACTCCGAGCAGCAGGAGCAGGACCCTGTAATAATGCCAAACCCTTAGTGAGTTGATCTAGCTGTACCTGTTGAGACTTCAACATTTCCCTCAACTCACTTAACTCAGAGTTGGGCCCTAAGCTAGCAGTATTCGACGACGGTCCCCCCTGCACACCATATTGGATCAAAGGAACTACTGGAACGGACTGACTTCGCCCACGTACCCCACCCGGCATCCCCTCCCGCTCCCATCTTATTGCTTCTCTACGAACCTCTAGCAAACTGGAAGTAGGTTGGCGGCGAACTAGCTGTTTAAGCTCACGACGCAGAGAACTATCCACTACATGTTCAACAAATTGGTCGCGTAAAAGGTTCTCAGAATTTGGCATTACATATGGGGACTGTTGCTTAACACCCTCTAGGAGGCTCATTAGAGCGAGGGAAAACTCCAACAAAGTCTCCCCTTCCCGCTGCTTTCGCGAGAAAAAGGCCTCCTGTAAGGCAACATATGACTGAGAGCAACCAAATACCTCCCGCAACGCAGAAATAATTCTATCTGGATCCCCTTTATCAACCGCAGGACGATGCCGGATCTCTTCCCGTGCCTCCCCCTCCAAATGGTCAAACAAAAAAAATGCCCTATCAGTCGCAGAGAGATGACGCAACTGCATACACGCTTGTACTTCCTCAATCCACTCCTCAAGGCTAATGCCAGTGTGGCCGTTAAACTTTGGGCACCTTCGATCACGAGGTACGAAAACAAATCTTTCCGGCTGAGTGGCACCCGTACCCAAGGGTACCGGTGCCCCTAGAGGCATTACTGGAGCACTAATTGCTACACTTGGGCCTGGTAATTCGGCCGTACGTTCCTGATGCATTTTTTCATTCTCAGCCGTTAGCTGTGCCACCAACTCTCTTAACTGTTGCAACTCCTCTTCCATGATAAATGCACTCACCAATCGTAGAGGGAGGCCGACTGACAGGGGAGATCTGGGTCACAGTAGCTACGCCGCTGTCTCGCCTCAAAAAAAAAAAACCACACAGACAAATACCAATACAATTTTTTTTTTTTTTTTTTTTTTTTTTTAAATATACACTCAAGTTTTCACCCAACCCACACAAAAAGAGGGAACAAAACCAAACCCTGCCGACTATACGCCAAATTGTAGCGTTGTGGGTACGAGAAGAAGCCTCAAGTGGACTAACAAGGGATTCACCTCACTCCTAACAGAAATGACACTATAATATCATCGACTACGCCACCCCGGAAGACCAGGGAAATAGCCCTAAGGGCACACAGGTTCGTTTTGCGTGGATGGGTGGAAAGACATGAGTTGTATAGAATAAAAAGTTTATTTGTTTTTTTTTGTTGTTTGTCAACAAAGTATTAAATAGTCAGAAATTCAAAATCTAAAAAAAAACCTTGTCACAAGCATTATAATAAGACACCATTAATCAACACCACATACACATATACACACACACACACATTCAATTTAAAGAAACAAATTAACCAAGAGCGGGGGTGCCTGGAGGTATGGATCAGCTGCCAAATTGGAAGACAAACCCCCCACAATCGTCCACTACAAATACCCACGTGAAGGTTAAATGCCAGAAGCCACACAACACTCGATGTGAGCACACCATACAGCCTGGCAGCTTCACCCCCCGCCCTCCAGAACCACCCCAGCTCCTGCAACGAGAAAAAAAAGAGAAAATAAATAAACACAAAATAACATACACAAGTCACTGTGATCCAAGGTCAGATATTTCAAGGCTTTAGCTCTCTTGACCAGGAAATGGCCCTCGCAATACCTCATAAAAGTAAATTCAAATTCAAATTCAAAATTCAAAGTGTCAAATAAACAATTAAACTTACTTCGGTTAATAATGATCACAAAGGAAACAAGCCACAATAACAAAAAAAAACAAAAGAAAACAAAACAAACAATCAATCAAACATCCACACTTATGGATCAATGGGATTCATGGCGACAGACAGTTTACACCAAACGTTACAACAGTGAAAAGGTTTCCATCATTTAGGTTGAGGCAAAACAGCGACGCAGTCGTAATTATACGCGATCACAAGTCATCAGTGATACCCGGTTCCCATGATTAGCCCAAGAGACTCAGTTATGCAGGGGGGGCCTGCCGAGCAGGAGGATAATGTTAGACAACAACAGCAAGTTATTAATACCCAAAACCATAATCTTACATACCACGGGGGAATACTGCTCACAAACTGCTTCGTAGTCGCACACCATAGTATAATACAGCTTCTCGCTCAGGTACATATAGATGACATTCTATCGTTGCCACTGCAGATATTAAATCACAAGTTGTCAAACGCAGCCAATTTCTTCCCATTGAACAAAGAGGCTACACATACCTGAGAGAAGTGGGCAGCAAACACACAGCAGCGGGAAAAACAGCCTACCGTCGCAACCTAACAGCAAGAAAAATTCATATAAACCGCCAGCACAGGACGAGAAAGCACGAGTTTCCCCATACACTCACATACCTGCGGCAGCCACAGATGACGTCAAATGGGGCGATACCAAGACGCATACAAAAGTGGCCACCACACATCTCATATATAGGACAAGGGGCGGGAGTGGTAACAGATTAAGCACAGGTGAATGACATCCTCCTAAGTGGATTCAGTCACCCTGCTACTGATATCAAAAATCTTTATGGGAACGATGAGTTTTTGTACATAGTGTAATATTGGGCAAGGATGAGGGGTATTTGCATTTATTTTTACATTTGGAAGATTAAATATCTTAAATATTTGTTCAATATTTTACTCATGTAAACTATATCTGGTCCTCAGTTTTGACTCTTTATAGTGATTTAAAAAACAATCTGAATTGAGTTCTTCTAAATACGGTAGTGATAGTGCCACTGCCAACATTATTGTATTGCTCTGTTTGATTCTGCCAATTTACACATTCTTGCAAGTGGAGTAGGCTGAAATCATAATTAACTATTTCTTTCTGATCATTTCAGGTAACCTGCTCTTTTCTAGTCAATCTTTTATAGAAACTATTTCAAAGGAATGTACAGAAACCCTAAGTCACACTTAGGGCCCTATCTTGCACCCGGCGCAATTGACTTTGTACACCGACGCATGTATCATTCCTATTTTGCACCCGCGCAAAGCGGACTTTTCCCTCCACAGACACACGTCGGTTAACTAAGAAATACACTTGCGCTCCCCGGGGCGGTTCAGCGCAAAGAGGAGGCGTGTTCCGGCGCAAACTTTCCCTCATGCTATTTTGCAGTTCCAGAAAACAATTGCGCCACTGACCAGAAAAAACCTAGTCTAAAGTCACTGGCGCGTTGCGCGTACATTCAGATGCTATTTTAAGCGCGCGTGCTTGGTCATAATACAGAGTGTGAACAACGCGCATACACTGTAGATGATTCTCTCATCTACACAGATGCATTTTCCTTTTTGCAAATGATACATTATTATAAGGAAAAATATTAAAACACGAGGGAAATCATTGTTGTCAAGTCAAGTATATTTATATAGTGCTTTTCACAATAGAGATTGTATCAAAGCAGCTTCACAGTATTAATATGTTGTGTCCATGGCGATCGGAAAAATAGGCATAAAGCTTAGGCCTACATATTTACCCAAATTATTATATGCATGTATAACCGAAGCTAATTTGGGTGGGTTTGTCCCATCTCCAATGCCACTTCTCTTTCTTTTACGGCCCTGACGAGAACATCGATCTCCTCGGCTGTGAACCGATTCTGAAGCGCGCCTGGTAAATGCGCCGTTATAATAGTATTGCGCCATGGAACAAGCGCATCTCGTTCATCATGCTCTTAAAGGGAATGTGATATGACGCTCTGATTGGTTTATTTCACGTTACGCCCAAACCACACCTATGAATAATGAAGCTACTTCAGACAAACCCCTTTTAGATTTGCGCCAGGCGCAAGAGGCATTTATCCCGCAGGGAAAATAGCAACAGCGCCGGGATCCGCCCACAAAGTTACTTGCGCTTTGCGCTTTGACACTTGCGTTTCAGATCGTGCGCGGAGTGCAAGATAGGGCCCTTAAAGTCTAAATATCATTGAATTAGGTAAAAAATTAAATAAAATAGCATGTGTCATCTTATTAAACAAATGCTGCACAAGATTTTTAATTAACTTGCCTGAAAATGTACTTGTTTTCTTTCTTTAAACTAACTCTTGCTTTGGTATTTTGTATGTAACGCAACAACTGATATATATTTTTAAGTGTGGTGTAAATGTCTAAATCATTTTTTAAGTCACAGTATGTGGCTCTTCTCTGTGATTTTTGTCACAGATTTTTGTCTGTGAAATGAATACTACATCACAAAATAAATTACAGAGAATGATGGGATAATGTATCATTGACTCATAATTATCCATAACCTGTTGTGACTTGTCTGGACTTATGCAAGCTTGAAGAAAAAATTTTGTCAAGTAAGTTAAGCACACTGAACTAGTTAAAAGAAATACATGAAAAGTAATTAACAATTGGCAGTTATGTGTTACCTATCAGTTATAAGTCACTTTGCTGTATTTTGTGTAACGAAGGACAGAAACAGGATGTAATTGCAATGACGCTCATTATTAGTGTGCACAGACATGGAGGTCAGAAACACAAAACCCAGATGGCAGCCAACACAGACGAAGGTCGGGCGGAGACAGTGCAGGATGGAAGGTGACGCAGGGACCTCGGTGGGTAACTGGGGCTGGTGCGTGATCCCGTGATAGTCCAAGTGCAGTGCTCGGTGATCCAGTGAAGGTGAAGAATCCAGACGAGACGACGACACAGGGAATCCACAATCCAACATGAACACAGGAAACACACCGGGAAAGCCACAACGATCTGACAACATGAGACACCGGTTACTGAACTTATAAAGGGACAAACAAATTGAAGCCAGCTGGCGCTGCTGATCAACAGTGATCAGTGACCACGCCCATAGACACACACACACACACATAACACGCGAGATGAGAGAGAGACAGTGAATTCATGAACCGTGACAGTACCCCCTCCCCTAGGAACGCCTCCTGGCGTTCCCCGATGGACTTACCTGTCGATTGTAATCATCGATAAGGGAGTGATCCATAATGTCTCTAGCAGGAACCCAACTTCTCTCCTCTGGACCGTAACCCTCCCAGTCCACCAGGTACTGAAATCCACGTCCCCTCCTTCTCGAGTCCAGAATACGATTAACCGAATACGTTGGCTCCCCATCTACGAGACGCGGCGGGGGAGGAACCGGGACCGGTTGATTAATGCGTGCATGAAACACAGGTTTGATTTTTGACATGGAAGGCAGGATGAATTCTCCTGTACGCAGGAGGAAGTTTGAGTCGGACTGTCACCGGACTAATGATCTTGGTGACAGGAAACGGGCCGATAAATTTGGGAGCAAGCTTATTAGATACGGACCGGAGAGGAATGTTCTTAGTAGAAAGCCACACTTTTTGACCAACGATGTATACGGGAGGCTTCGACCGGTGGCGATCGGCTTTAGCCTTGGTGCGCGCCCCCACTTGGAGAAGTCTCACGGGCTCTTCTCCAAGTGTGGAGACACCTCTGGACGAAGGCGTGAGCGGAGGGGACCGCGACCTCGGATTCCGTACTGGCAAACTAGTGGCTGGTAACCTAAACTACATTCAAATGGAGTAAGGCCCGTGGATGACACTGGTAACGAATTGTGGGCGTACTCCACCATTGAAAGTTGTTGACTCCAGGAGGAAGGATTCCTGGAAACCAGACATCGTAACACTCTCTCCAAATCTTGGTTGGCTCTCTCGGTCTGACCATTGCTTTGGGGGTGAAAACCCGAAGAAAGACTGACAGTCGCCCCCAGTAACTTACAAAACTCTTGCCAAAATTTGGACACAAACTGGGGTCCCCTGTCGGAAATCACGTCCGTCGGGAGGCCATGTAAGCGAAAGACGTGATCTACAACAGTTACCGCTGTCTCCTTGGCGGAGGGTAATTTGGGCAAGGGAATAAAATGAGCCGCCTTCGAGAACCGGTCCACGACAGTCAAAACGACCGTCTTGCCCTGGTAGGGCGGGGCCAGTGTGGGACCAGGGTCTCGAAGGGACAGACAGCGGTTGGAGTAACCCATCTGGGGGTCGATTGAAACTCTTACCAGTAGCACAGGCCGAGCAAGCCAAAACAAAACAAAACTGTGGATGTCACGAGCCATTAATGGCCACCAGAATCGTTGCTTGACCAAAAAACTGGTGCGATTGACACCAGGATGACAAGCTATACTGGAACAATGACCCCACCGGATGACGTCGGACCGATACCCCTCTGGCATAAACAGACGATTCGGTGGGCAATCGGGCGGAGGCGTTATCCCTTCCAAGGCCTTCATGACCTTCGATTCGACCTCCCATCTGACAGTGGAGACAACTAACGTCTCGGGTAAAATACACTCGGGAGTAGACGGGCGTTCGGATTGGTAAAAAATTCGAGATAAAGAATCGGGTTTGATGTTCTTGGAACCCGGGCGGTACGAGAGAGAAAAGTCAAAACGTCAGAAAAAAGGTGCCCACCGAGCCTGCCTAGAGTTGAGTCTTTTGGCGGTTCTGATATATTCTAGGTTCTTATGAACGGTCCATACAATAAAAGGTACCCCTGACCCTTCTAACCAGTGACGCCATTCTACCAGTGCCAGTTTGACTGCCAACAACTCTATTACCAATGTCATAATTACGTTCGGCAGGTGATAAACGATGAGACAAAACCGCGCAAGGATGCATCTTGTCATCTGAGGAAGAATGTTGGGAGAGAACTGCTCCTACCCCCACCTCTGACGCGTCGACCTCCACCACGAACTGACGTGATGAATCAGGGGCAACGAGGATGGGAGCCGAAACGAAGCGGCTCTTAAAGGGGACCTATTATGGCATTTAAAATGTTCCTAATATTGGTTTGGGAGTCCCCAACAACAGTTTTACAAGCATGCAATGACAAAAAACACTTTTGTTGTTTTATAATATGCATGTATTTTTACCTGATTTGCTCAGTGACTCCCATATGAATCGTTCAACGACTCATTTTTCCAAACCCCGCCTTTGCGTGACGCTAATCTGCGGTGATTGGTCAGATGAGATGACCCAGTCAGTTGGTTAACACGGAGTACAGTGTACAATGCTTTTATCAATTACATTGTGTTATAATAATGATTCTAGTGCACCGCTTTGTAGTAATAAATTCAAAATAAGAGAAGGAATTTAAGTTGAGTTATGTTAGCGACCATAGCCCAAAGTTCAGTGGTAAAGCACATTCAGTCTTTGTTTGCATTAGCCCAACGCATAAACATATTGATAATGCAGTACTACGAGGTATTGCTCTATTCTTTATGACAACTCCAATAACGACAAACACTTCACATATTTCAATACAATTGACATTGAAGACTATAGAAGCTGCGCTGTGCGTACACAACACACAAAATAATTATTGAGTATGCTACATAAAACATTAAAGCAACAATTATTAATATTAATAATACTTACAGGTTGTGATTCGGAGGAGGAAGCTGGTCCAAATAAACTTGGTACTGAACCTTCCTTCAATATCATCCGGCTCGCGAATCCACATTTGATAGCATTTATGTTTGTGAAGCAATCATCTTCAAAATGACGCGAACAAAGCACAAGGTCCGGGCTATACTTCTGTGGTATAGTTGTATATATGAACGGCTACACTTCTGTGGTATCGTTGGGTAACACTTTACAATATGGGTGCACTAATAAGCATTAATTCATGCTTAACTAATGCACAGATAATCATGTGTTAATGTATAACTCATGAAGAACTAAACCATTAATTAATGATTACTGCATCAGCAACTAATAAAGATTCTATATGGTTAATATATGAAGTAATATATGAATTGTTATTAATTAAATGTGTCAATGTATTAATTCCTTAATAACAATTTATTAACTAAAAGTGTAAATTAATGCGTTAATTACCACAATTGGTCAAAGCAATGTACTTCAACTTTGAATTGTCTGCTTTAATTAATCATTATGTGACCGGATGCTCTCCTCCTAGGTGTTTTTAATAGAAATGATTGAATGAATTAGAGCTTGCCGCCGACAAATTGCCTTTTGATCGGTGACGTCATTTCCGATCAGCTATAAATAGCTTATTTCCATTGCTGTGGAGACACGTCATTTCCGATAGACCCGGGGGTTCCCATTTGCTCCCAACATGCGGGTGTTTTGACTTGCATGAGATTCGTAAATTTTGGGGCATCTCGCCCGGGGGACGGGTAGGGTTAGGATTAGGGTTAGGTTAGGGTTAGGTTTAGACCTAGCTTCGCTAGCTAGTTCTGTGCCTGCCTGTGTGCGCTATTGTGCGCGCTGACCCTGGTCAACGAGAACCCGCATGAGAGATGTGACGCAGGACGTAACCCCGCCCCCTGGGCGAGATGCCCCACAATTTATGAGTCCCTTGACTGCATCTGTACGCCAGCTTTTGCGTGTTCCTGAAATGGCTAGTTAGTTCGGTAAGCTATTACTGCAGTAAGTTCTGGGAACTGTTTGGGCTTTAATCTGATGAGTGGGTTTGCTCTTTGGCTTGTTTCAGGCATAGACCAGTTTATGCAACGCTGCACGATCAAAACGAGACTGCGATCAAAGTGTTACGGTTCAGAGTGTCTGACTGATTCTATCGTCGGGTAAGTCTCTATAGGAAGTACGGGTACTGTGTGTTTAGGCATTTATTGAGGAAGCGGGTATCATGTTTAGCTTGTTTCAGGCATACACAAACCAGCTAATGCGGCGCTGCAGGATCAGAACCAATCAAGCGATCTAAAGTGGTTCGTTTCGAGCGATCGACGTGATTTCTATCTTCGGGTAAGTCTTTTCCCGATTGGGTCGATAGCATTGGGCATTTGCGTGGGCGTTTAACCATGTGTTTTCCTTCTAAGGTGTTCAAGCTTTTCCCCCCTCTGCCTCTTTGTCAGGATTTAATGCAAGGAATCGCCGTTGTCCTACAACCTAAGTTTTGTTGGTTTTTGTTTGTTTTATTTAGTCTGATTTGTAAGTATGGTTCGTCATGTGTGAGCTAATGGACGGTGCTATTAATTTGTTTAGTTTTGAGATTATTTGTTGGAGGGAATTATAGTTTCCAGTTAAGTGATTGTTTTTTTTTATCATTATTGTTATCATTATTGTCTTTTATTTGTGGTTTATTTTGACTTAATTTAGTTTGTATTGACCCTCCAACATTGCGTGTGTGTGTGTGTGTATATGTGCGTGCAATTACATCTTTACTTCGCTAGATGCTGAGGGCTTCAGCCAGGAATCCTCCCATGTTTCCTCTGCGTGCTGGTGGTGGTTTGATCACTGGGTGGTGTGTGCAGTGAGACGCACGGATTTGCTGTGTGAGTGATAAGTGTATACCCTAATGTGTGCGGTTGTATTCCTTGTTCTTTAGCCCTCAGCCAAGAGCTTGTGAATGTAATGTTCTACTGATAATTTTGTAGTGATTGACGTTGAGGACTGTATTTCCTCCCTGATATTTAACATGTTATGGTCAGGTGTTGTGGCGTGTCTTGCCTGGTACGCTCCATTTGTTTTAATGTGATTTTTAGTAATAAAGAACTATTTTTGTACGATACTCATGTCTCTGTTCCTTACTAGTGCAACCAATATTTGTGTCTTAAAATAAAATCTATCAATCATTCTCTGTGTGATGACAGAGTGGCGTAGTCGGTTTACTTAGAATCGAATAAATGCAGCTCTAAGTAATTAGGCCTTAGTGTAGCTAGGGCGGTCTCTTCGTGTCACAATTAGGTAATGATTTGTAAATGTACCATTATGTTATGACTTGTTGAGGCACATGACTTGTTAAGTGTTACATATTACTTAACGGTTAGTTATAATATTCATGTGCCTCAACAAGTAAAGTCATAACATAATGATACTTTTGCAAATCATTAGCGAATGATTAAAGCAGCCAATTCGAAGTTGAAGTACATGACTTCAACCCATTGTGGTAATTAATGCATTAATTTACTCTTAGTTAAGAAAATATGTTATGAAGGAATTAATACATTATGACAGATTTAATGAATAACAATTCATATATTACTTAATATATTAATCATTTAGAATCTTTATTAGTGTTACGACCGCAGCCGTAACACAAACGATCTCATCACAACTCAGCTCGTTCTATAGGGGATTTATTACGAAAAAGAACATCGACATAATCATAGGAAGAATGAACCAGAGTAAGACACAACAAGGGAGCACACAGAGCTGCCCGAACACCTCGCCCGTCGCACAGACTTGGTCGCTTGCACTTCTTATGCCAAATGTTCACGAATTACAGGTGCCGGCTATCAGTCCCTAATAAAGAAAGACACAAACAGGAACACACTCGCCCCCTAGAGGACAAACACATCATAACATAAAACAAATGAATCACAAATACATGCACATGTAACAATTAGTTACTGATGCAGTAATCAATTAATTGTTTATTTCTCCATGAGTTATACATTAACACATGATTATCTGTGCATTAGTTAAGCATGAATTAATGCTTATTAGTGCACCCGTATTGTAAAGTGTTACCTATAGGGGTAAATATGAACGGCTATACTTCTGTGGTATAGTTGTATATATGAACTGTAGCCACTTAGTCTTCAAATGCTCCTCCCTGGGCAGATGAAAAAAAGTTCGCTTGTGTCACACTTCAGAACACAGTGTCTCGTCGCCATGATGTTTCAAGTATTCCCTGGCGTCTACGAGCGCAGTGGGCGTATCTTATTCAAATAACTTGTCAAGTTGACGTTATCTAGATAGAGAAAAAGCATTGTTCGTCTATCGATTCATATCAGCGACTCTTACTTTTGAGAGACAATAACTTTGTATACGGTGAACTTTCATATTTAAAACTTTGCAGGATGTTTCCGTTCACTTAGATCTATGTTACACACTACATGAAAGGTAATTTTCAAAATTCCATAATAGGTGCACTTTAAGTTTGGCAAATGCAGCCTCAGCTTTATCAGACCACAGGTCAAGGCAGTCAGAGGCACGGCTAGTTGGCTGAAGTTGCGAATGAAACGCCGATAAAAATTGGCAAACCCCAGAAACCTCTGTAGGGCCTTACGGGAATCTGGACTTGGCCAATCTATCACAGCCTTAACCTTGTCAGTATCCATATGCACTCCCTCAGATGAGACGATGTACCCTAGGAAAGGAACAGACTGTGCATGGAAAACGCATTTCTCCACCTTGGCAAAAAGCCCATTCTCTAGCAACATCTGAAGCACTCGTCTGACGTGCTGAACATGTTCCTGGAGAGAAGATGAAAAAAAAAAAAAATCAAAATGTCATCCAGGTATACAAATGAATTGGTCAACCATATCTCTTAGCACGTCATTGACGAGTGCCTGGAAGACCGCTGGGGAGTTGGACAGCCCGAACGGCATGACCAAGTATTCAAAGTGCCCCCTGGGGGTATTGAACGCGGTCTTCCATTTATCTTCCTTATGCGAACCAAATGATAAGCGTTACGTAAATCCAATTTTGTGAAAATGGATGCTCCCTGTAACCGCTCGAAGGCTGAAGACATCAACAGCAAAGGATAAGTATTCTTAACCTAGATGTTGTTCAACCCCCGGTAATCAATACACGATCGCAGAGATCCATCCTTCTTTCCCACAAAAAAGAACCCCGCCCCCGCTGGAGATGAGGAAGGTCTAATGAATTTGGAAGCTGGAGAATTTGGAAGCATAAGAAGAAATGTTATTGTCTCAGTGTGATTGCCAGATGTGGTGAGAGTGATGGGTTCAGTAGCATGAGAAATATTGGGAAGTTGTCAGGGGCGGAGTGGGACCAAAAAATCTACCGGGAAATTTCGTAGACCACCGGCCCTCGTCGCCGGCGGGGCCGGATTAAGAGTTCAGAGGCCCCTGGGCACAATGTCTTGTAGGCTGTCTCTTAGGCAGGCCAAATGTATATTTTGTCCAAGGACATTTTAATATGGCATTTACAGTTTTACTGACTTAAAAGGAACTTTGTTTTAGGCCTACTATGCTGGAGTACAGTTCATAAATGGTCGTTCATAAATATTTCAAAAGTATATTTTAGCCTACATTACACTATAGTATAGGAAAATTAAAATACTTTTGTCCTAATTTCTTCACTTGCAAGAAATAAACCCTTGAGCTTTTATTTTGGAGAAAACACCAGATCACCATGTTGATCGCGTGAGCAAAGAGCGCACTTTTCTTTCAATCACGCAGCACAAACAGAATGCCTATATAGCCTACTTAATTATAGTCTTGTGCTGTTTTATAAAGGCACAAAGCCATATCATGGTTTCGATTTTAGTTTGTTGGCAAAATATAACGCTAGAGACCTTTATGTTATAGGCTATACATTTTACATCTCATATGTGTTGGGAAAAGGGAGAAGAGAGAGTTCGGCAAAAGGCGAATTCGAACTCGGGTCCAACGCGTCAAAAGCTACTTTCAAGCACTTCACGCCCTACGACCTACACCACTGTAGCCATTTCGTTACGGGCGTCTTTTTGCTGAAAAGACAGACACTTAGTGCAAATATACGCTCCGTTAACGAAAATGTAAAAAAAACCCTCTTTTTGTTTCTCTCGCTTGGGCCCCAAGTGCGCATGGCGAACTTGCAATGTATAACTATCAGACCGGCCCTCGCGGCCTCAAAACACTACCGGCCCACCGGGGAAACTCCCGACTCTCCCGATTGCCACTCCGCCCCTGGAAGTTGTTGTCCATTGAGGGTATTGACGGAAATCATGTGTGTGAGCTTGGAGACAGGAATGTGAAGACGTTGAGCCAGTCCAGAGTCCATACAATTACCTTCTGCCCCCGAATCCAGAAAAGCCTTAGTGTCGTGCGTGTGGGTCGCCCACCTTAGTCTTACCGGAAGGAGAGCAGATGATGATGGGGATGATGAGGTGATGGAGAAAAAAAAAACCTTGGGAGAACCCAGGCTCAGTAGGGGGTCAGTTCTCCTCTGGCGTTTATGAACTAGAGGCCGGATTTACAGTAACTGTAAGATAAAAATGTATATGAATGTCTCTAAACAGACTTTAAACGCGAACCTGTGATAAACGCTGATGGCGTTCACATGCGCATTAAGAATTGATTCTATAGTTATGTGCGTTTGAATATACATGCGCAGGTTTGTAATTCCCTACAAAACCATGCCTGAACAAACTGCTTGTCTATAAATTTGATACAGAATTTTGTTTAATTTTATCACTTCGGGGTAGGTACGCGAAACGAAATTCACAACCCTTTATCTGTAGAGTGGGAAAGGGATCCTCCATAGGGAGAGGCTAGTTGGCACTTCAGCACTGCATTGTCATCGGGTCCAGGCGAAGCTCCTCGTCAGATCTGGATACGGCACTGGATCCGGCAGGCTGCGCGAAACCTCGGGATAAACAAAGACACTCAAATTAGCGTAGATGCCTTTCTTCTTATGATGTAACGAGTACATCAGGATTTAAGGGAAGTGTTCCCAGTTCTGGCTGACCGAATCTATGCAGCCTAACATTGAATTATAGAGGTCTATAATGTATTATGTGTATGCTAGGGCAAAGAGATGTGTCTTTAATCGAGCTTTGAACTGACAGAGTGTGTCTGCTTCCCGGACAATGGTAGGAAGACTATTCCAAAGTTTTGGTGCTAAATAGGAAAAGGATCTACCGCCAGCAGTCGATTTTGATATTCTAGGCATTATTAACTGGCCGTAATTTTGAGATCGCAATAGACGTGAAGGACTATAATGCGTTAAGAGCTCGCTCAAGTACTGCGGAGCTAAACCATTTAGTGCTTTGTAAGTAATCAACAATATTTAAAAATGTATACGATGTTTAATAGGCAGCCAATGCAGTGTTGACAGAACCGGGCCAATATGGTCATATTTCCTGGTTCTGGTAAGAACTCGAGCTGCTTCGTTTTGTACTAGCTGTAGTTTGTTTATTAAGCGTGCAGGGCAACCACCCAGTAGAGCATTACAATAATCTAGTCTTGATGTCATGAACGCATTAACTAATTGTTCCGCATTTGTCAATGAGAGTATATGACGTAATTTAGATATATTTTTAAGATGGAAAAATGCGGTTTCACAGATACTAGATACTTGACTTTCAAATGAAAGATTGGCATCAAAGAGCACACCCAGGTTCCTAACCGACGACGAAGGCTTAACAGAGCAGCCATCAAGTGTTACAGTATTCTAGGTTATTACGTGTGGACGTTTTTTGTCCAATAATCAGAATCTCTGTTTTTTCAGAATTTAGTAGTAGGAAATTACTAGTCATCCAATTTTTTATATCAGCTATGCATTCTGTTAATTTTGTGAATTGGTAAGTTTCATTAGGTTTTTAAGAAATATAGAGCTGAGTATCATCGGCATAACAGTGAAAGCTAATTCCATGTTTCCTAATGATATCTCCTGATGGCAGCATGTACAGAGTGAACAGCAGCGGTCCTAGTACTGAGCCTTGCGGTACGCCATACTGAACTTGTGATCGATAAGACATCTCTTCATTTACTGCTACAAACTGATAACGGTCAGATAAGTATGATTTAAACCATGCTAGTGCAATTCCACTAATGCCAACATAGTTTTCTAGTCAATTTAAAAGAATGTTGTGGTCAATTGTGTCAAATGCAGCACTAAGATCAAGTAACACTAATAGAGAGATACAACCACGATCGGATGATAAAAGCAAATCATTTGTCACTCTAACGAGAGCTGTCTCGGTACTATGGTACGGTCTAAATCCGGACTGAAAATCCTCGCAGATATCATTTCTTTCGAGAAAGGAACACAGTTGTGATGATACTGTTTTTTCTAATATCTTTGACAGAAAAGGTTGATTCCAGATCGGCCTGTAATTGACTAATTTTATATGATCAAGTTGCGTTTTTTTTTAACAAGCGTTTTTTTTCATAGCCAGCTTAAAGGTTTTTGGTACGTATCCTAGAGACAAAGACAAATTCATGATATTAAGAAGAGGATCCATGACATATGAAAGCATCTCCTTCAGTAGCTTAGTCGGTATAGGGTCTAACATACAAGTTGTTGATTTAGATGAATTAACGAGTTTGCAAAATTCTTCCTCTCCTATAGCAACAAATGAATAAAATGTTTCCTCATGGAGCCTACAATGCATTCCCTGATCCGATACTGTAGTAGACGGTTGCATAGTTAAAATTTTGTCCCTGATTTTATCAATCTTATAAGTGAAGAAGTTCATAAAGTCATTACTGCTGTGTTGCTTGGACACTTCTGGGCTTGAAGCTTTCTTTTTCGTTAGTTTAGCCACGGTTTCAAATAAATACCTAGGATTGTTTATTTTCTTCTAATAGGGTTGAAAAATAAGCAGATCTAGGAGCTTTTAAGGCCTCTCTGTAAGCAATCGAGCTCTCTTTCCATGAAACCCGAAATACCTCTAGTTTTGTTTTCTTCCATTTGCGCTCCATTTTTCTGGCTGCTCTCTTAAGTAGGCCATGAGACGGGACCCCAAATTTGGGCCACCGGTACCATTTTGAGGGATTAAATTTCTTTTTGATTTTCATGAAGGTACACATCTCTAGTGTTGGAAAATGTGTGATAGCATCCGATCCATGGTAGCTTTCATTAGAAATCAACACTTATATCATCCTACCTCAAGGTAAGGTGTTCAGTGACTACAAGAGAGAAAAATGTATCCTTTTATAATTTAAAAAAATTTATTAAAAAATTTATTAAATTTTATTATAAAAATGTATAAAATGTTATACATTTTGTATAAAATGTTATAAATTTTGTATAAAATGTTATAAATTTTGTATAAAATGTTATAAACTTTATAAAATTTAAAATTTTTTAATTTATTTAAAGATAAATTCATTTATCCTTTTTCTTGACATATGTTTGAAAATCGTCCTCCGTAACCAAAAACTACCTTGAATCTAATGCTTTCACACATTTTTCAAATACAGGGTCATATACCTACACAAATCACCATGCGGTTTAATCCCTCAAAATGGTACCAATCTATGAGGTGCCCCTAGGGACATTATTCAGAATTACCTTACATATACATGTACTTTTCCTCTCACATACACATATGAAACCAAATTCATTCACATACTATAATGAAATGCTCACACACATACAAGTGAAATGCTTTAACAACCACAACTGAAACGCTCTCATACATACAACTGAAAACATTACGCTCACACACACACAACTGAAACGCTCACACACACACACACACAACTGAAATGCTCTCATACATACAACTGAAAATATTATGCTAACACACATAACTGAAACACTCACACACACACACACAACTGAAATGCTCACACACATAGAATTGAAATGCTTTTACAAATACAACCGAAACGCTCTCATACATACAGCTGAAATGTATGGAAGCCCGTTTCCGCCACGTTGAGTAAAAAAAATATAATTCTGTAAGTCATAATAATGAGAAAGTTTCTCATAATAATGACTTAATATCTCATTATATTGAGAAAGTTTCTCATAATTATGACTTAAGTAATTATTATGAGAGTTTCTCAATATAATGAGATATTAAGTATCTCATAATAATGAGAAACTTTCTCGTAATAATGACTTAGCATCTCGTAATAATGAGAAACTTTCTCGTAATAATGACTTAACATCTCATGATAATGAGAAACTTTCTCGTAATAATGACTTAGCATCTCATAATAATGAGAAACTTTCTCGTAATAATGACTTAGCATCTCGTAATAATGAGAAACTTTCTCGTAATAATGACTTAACATCTCATAATAATGAGAAACTTTCTCGTAATAATGACTTAACATCTCATAATAATGAGAAACTTTCTCGTAATAATGACTTAGTATCTCGTAATAATGACTTAACATCTCATAATAATGAGAAACTTTCTCGTAATAATGACTTAGTATCTCGTAATAATGACTTAACATCTCATAATAATGAGAAACTTTCTCGTAATAATGACTTAGTATCTCGTAATAATGACTTAGCATCTCGTAATAATGAGAAACTTTCTCGTAATAATGACTTAACATCTCATAATAATGAGAAACTTTCTCGTAATAATGACTTAGTATCTCGTAATAATGACTTAACATCTCATAATAATGAGAAACTTTCTCGTAATAATGACTTAGTATCTCGTAATAATGACTTAGCATCTCGTAATAATGAGAAACTTTCTTGTAATAATGACTTATTTATCGCACTTCTACGCATGCGCAAAGCAGTGGAGCAGAAGGGAGTGCCACCCTAGCGACATCCGCTGGTCAAAGCCGTGTAAATCACAGCAAACATGGCACGCTCTGCAAAACAGTTGTTTTCATTAAAGTCAGTGTGATCTACGAAGTGCAATCTGTAGTATCATTAAATAACATCAATTGAAAATCATCAGTATATCTTCCATACTTTTCCATGCGCACAAAAAGTGTGAAAGCGGAATGCAGAAGCAGGGCGGTTACCATGGTAACGAAGGACGCCTGCTCGTGCACACCGGTGGAAATTGGGTTACTTTAACTTACAAAACTATCAGATTAAAAATGGAATATTACATTTATTCGTTAAGTTTAAGTGTGACATCTTCATAAAATATATGGGTATATTGTGTTAATATAACACGTAGGCTATTTTGCGGATGCGTGTAGGATGTGCGCAGGTTCACCTGGAAGAGATATCAATACCGTACTTTTATGACTTTTGGGACATTTACACTTAAGTGGGCAGAGGAATGGGGGGGAAAACGCAAGGTCTTGAGAGGCGACGTCCGTCTAGTGCGCGTTTGCCTAGAAACGCAATGAAAAGGTGTGTTCTGTATGAACGGACCCTTATGGAAAAACAAAACTGCTTGAAAATATGGTGAACACAGATTTCCAGATAAAGCGTTCTTTAACAGATTTGGAAAGGTGTGCTGCCTGTATATCATTCCTCCGTCTATTTGAAATCCACGGATCATCCTTTTGTGTTGCTGCTTGTTCATACACAAAAATACAAATGAATAATACAAATGAATAAAAGACTATCTAGTATGGAAGCCCATCTCATATACTGATAATTTATCATTATTGTTATTCACTGCAGAGCGTGCCATGTTTGCTGTGATGCATTTACACGGCTTTGACCAGCGGATGTCGCTAGCGTGGCACTCCCTTCTGCTCCACTGCTGTGCGCATGCGTAGAAGTGCGAGAAATAAGTCATTATTACGAGAAAGATTCTCATTATTATGAGATGTTAAGTCATTATTATGAGAAAGTTTCTCAATATAATGAGATATTAAGTCATAATTATGAGAAACAAGTCATTATTATGAGAAACTTTCTCAATATAATGAGATATTAAGTCATTATTATGAGAAACTTTCTCATTATTATGACTTACAGAATTATATTTTTTTACTCAACGTGGCGGAAACGGGCTTCCATAGAAATGCTCTCATACATACAACTGAAAATATTACGCTCACAACTGAAATGCTCACACACATACAAGTGAAATGCTTTTACAAACACAACTGAAACGCTCTCATACATACAACTGAAAATATTACGCTCACACACACAACTGAAATGCTCACACACACAACTGAAATGCTCACACACACATACAAGTGAAATGCTCTCTCACACACAACTGAAATGCTCACACACATACAAGTGAAATGCTTTTACAAACACAACTGAAATGCCCTCACTCACACAACTGAAAATCATTTCAGTATGTTGTATACAAGCATTTCAGTATGTTGTATGCAAGCATTTCAGTTGAAACGGAAGCACATTTCAGTTGAAACGGAAGGTGGTTAAAGTCCCCGCCCACTCCAGCAGGGTTGCCAGATTCCAAGGTTTTCCATCACAAAACCTCGCCAAAAACTGTGAGAATGCACAAAAAACCGCCCAAATTTGTTTTGGCTTGTTTCTCGTTTAAACACAGTGAAATCATTAACAAGCTTTAAAATTACCCATTGGTCCGTGTACTTTTGCGTCCATTATTTTTTCCCTTTTTAACCCGTAATTGAAAAACGCTTGAAATGTCCACTTTTAAAGAACCAATTCGAATCGAAAGCAAATACCGTCTGATAATGTAATCCATATGAATTTCTCTCTAAAGGCCCACAGCGGAGATGGAGGTATAGCCTATGCCTCGTTATTTTTCCAGATTATAAATCACCTATAGCCTAAATCACCTCTCTGTATGGTTCAAGAGTAGGCTATGCTCTTTTCATTCAGCACTGCGGGAAAAATATAATTTCCTGGTTTGGCCTTAGAAAACCAGTAAAATCTATTTTTTTTTTCATATTAATTTGTGAATATTTGAAATGTTTATAATAAAGGGGCAAAAAGTCACATACAAAAATCGGAAAATACTTCAACATTTATTTTTTTGCGTAGCATTTGGTGTATACAGTTCAAATTCAAATTTTGGTGTTCAACTTTGCGTTTTAAAAATAGGGCCTACAACAACCATTTTTCGTTTTTCAATTACGGGTTAAAAAGGGAAAAACGAATGGACGCAAAAGTACACGGACCAATGGGTAATTTTAAAGCTTGTTAATGATTTCACTGTGTTTAAACGAGAAACAAGCCAAAACAAATTTGGGCGATTTTTTTTGCATTCTCGCAGTTTTTGGCGAGGTTTTGTGATGGAAAACCTTGGAATCTGGCAACCCTGCTGGAGTGGGCGGGGACTTTAACCACCTTCCTTTTCAACTGAAATGTGCTTCCGTTTCAACTGAAATGCTTGCATACAACATACTGAAATGCTTGCATACAACATACTGAAATATGCTTGCATACAACATACTGAAATGCTTGCATACAACATACTGAAATGATTTTCAGGTGTGTGAGTGAGAGCGTTTCAGTTGTGTTTGTAAAAGCATTTCACTTGTATGTGTGTGAGCATTTCAGTTGTGTGTGTGAGAGCATTTCACTTGTATGTGTGTGAGCATTTCAGTTGTGTGTGTGAGCATTTCAGTTGTGTGTGCGAGCATTTCAGTTGTGTGTGTGTGAGCATTTCAGTTGTGTGTGTGTGAGCATAATATTTTCAGTTGTATGTATGAGAGCGTTTCAGTTGTGTTTGTAAAAGCATTTCACTTGTATGTGTGTGAGCATTTCAGTTGTATGTGTGAGCGTAATATTTTCAGTTGTATGTATGAGAGCATTTCAGCTGTATGTATGAGAGCGTTTCGGTTGTGTTTGTAAAAGCATTTCACTTGTATGTGTGTGAGCATTTTAGTTGTGTGTGTGAGTGTTTCAGTTATGTGTGTGAGCATAATATTTTCAGTTGTATGTATGAGAGCATTTCAGTTGTGTGTGTGTGAGCGTTTCAGTTGTGTGTGTGTGAGCGTAATATTTTCAGTTGTATGTATGAGAGCGTTTCAGTTGTGGTTGTAAAAGCATTTCACTTGTATGTGTGTGAGCATTTCATTATGGTATGTGAATGAATTTGGTTTCATATGTGTATGTGAGAGGAAAAGTACATGTATATGCAAGGTAATTCTGAATAATGTCCCTAGGGGCACCTCATACCAATCAACCCTCTGTCTCACGGCCTAAAGGACCTGAGTGTGCTCGTTGAACCACGTCGTTGGACTATTTTCTTTAATCTTCTTTAAGCGCAACGGAGCAACTGCGTCTAAAGTGCTAGAAAAGAGAGAGTTAAAAGTTTCTGTTGCAATATCAAGTTCTTCTAAGCGATCCAGGATGCTGAGATGATGAAACTGATTAGGAAGATTATTAATAAAGCCATCTTTAGTGGCAGAAGTGATAGGTCTAACATATTTATAACACGGAGTCGGCTTTGCAGCCTTGGCTAAATGTAATTTACATGAGACTAGATAATGATCTGAGATGTCATCGCTCTGCTGCAGAATTTCAACAGCATCAACATCTATTCCATGTGATAGTATTAGATCTAGAGTATGGTTACGACAATGAGTAGGTCCTGACACTTGTTGTCTAACTCCAATTGAGTTCACAATGTCTATATATGCCAATCCCAATGCATCATTTTCATTATCTACATGTATATTAAAATCCCCAACTATTAGTGTTTTATCTGCAGCCAATACTAATTCTGATAGAAAGTCTGCAAATTCTTTGATAAAATCTTTATGGTGCCCTGCGGCCTGTATACAGTAGCCAGCAGAATTTTCAAATGTGATTTATCGTTTACACTATGTATTTTTACATTAAGCACCAACACTTCAAAAGAAGTATATTTAAAACTAGATTTTTTTGTGGTTTTGAAAATATTACTATAAATTACAGCAACACCTCCCCCTTTACCTTTCAGACGAGGTTCATGTTTATAACAGTAATCTTGTGGGTTTGACTCATTTAAAGTAATGTAATCGTTTGGTTTTAGTCAGGTTTCTGTCAAATACAGCACATCTAGATTATAATCTGAAATCATCATTAACTGTGAGCGATTTTGAAGTAAGGGATCGAATATTCAGCAACCCAAGCTTTATCATTTGCTCCTCTGTATTATATCTGTTTTTTATTTGTTGACCATCAATTAAATTTTTAACCTGACGTTCTTTGGATTTCCAAATTCGGGGAACAGACACAGTCTCTATATGATGATATCCAGGTGAAAGAGGCTCTGATGGGATTTATCTGACCTTGGTGACGTAAGGCCACTAGCAGACGGTCGGTTTAGCCAGTCTGTCTGCTTAGCAGACAGAGCCCACTGGCGTGGGTAGACGAGGTTCGCGCTGATGGTGCGGCATCGGCATCTCGAAGCGGCACTTCCGGTGGCATCTCCAGCGGCCATCAGTGCAGCGGCATCTCCAGCGGCCATCAGTGCATATTCACATTGTGTACAATTTGTCTTACTGTTTCAATTGTTTTGAAATGTAATTCACACTTAATAAACAAATAAAATAAAATAACCATTTTCCTCTTTCATCGTCTACGTAGTAATTTAAGGGAACGCCATCGTCGATATTCGCCTTGGTTGAACAGCAATAACTTTTACGATAGCTAGTTGGTGCCCTCTAGGGTTGGAATTTGGTGGCAGGTAGGCTAGATAGGTTTAATCATCAAAACGCAAAATCTGCCAATAAAAGTGGTTCCGATTATCTTCTGACAAACGGATCTGAAGTTACAATTTCCAACAATCAGTGTTGATATTTAAGGGAATGGGGAAAAAACAATCATGTTATGATTTAAATATGATAAAAAAAAGAGAGATTGCAAATATTCTGATTATTTATAATAGGCCAACATAATTATTAAATAGCATATTCCTTATTATAATATAAAATACATATTTATTAAAAACTATGTTCATTTGTAGGCTACAGTAGGCCTACATATGTTTTTAATAAATGTATAATAGTACTACTAATATTGTTAATATTATTAATAACAATAGTATATTGATTAGTTGAATCTAGCTCATAAAGCCTATGTTTGTAAAGATGATTTAATTTGAACAATAACAAATGTTAAATAAAATTAGGCTATATTTTGGTGTGTTTCTAATTCATTAGCTACAGTTCTCTGTATAAAAACCTTTAAAATGAGTAATTATAATGTTTCACATGAATAGCCTAGGTCTAGGATGTTCAGTTTTTATGAAAAAATGGGATTTAATCATTTCCTCTGCGCAAAAACATAACTAATTAATCAGAAAGTGGTATCACACTTACTTTGGCAGCAGCCACAGCTGGACAAAGTATTGGTGTGACGTGGTGGCAGGAATGAAGCAGAGAGTAAATCCAATCGCAAGCACTTTAATAATCCAACAAACAGGTAATCCAGGGTAAACTCAGAACAGCAAACATCACAACTTCATCAAGAACTCAAAGACAGGGCTGAAACACAGGGCTTAAATACAAGGGACAGACGAGCTAAACAAAGTAACAAGGGGGCGTGGTTAAAAGGAAACACCTGGGAAGACTTTTTTTTTTTTTTTTACCTGGGAAGACTATTAAACAAAGACGAGGAACACCTGTGGACACTGAGCAACATAACAAATGACAAGACACATGGCAGAATCACATGACAAACAGGGAAATCACATGACAGATTACATGACAGACAAGAACAAGGAACAAGACACAAAACCCACACCGTGACAATCATAGATATCCATAATAAAGGCTAGATGTCTTACGGCGGAGTCTCTATCGTCATCCACCAGCGACCATCTTGTCACAGCAAAGGTTAATGTAAGGTTATCTGCACAAACACAAATACTCTTATCTCGCTGAAATCTTGACGGATTTACAAACGGTTTGGTTTCTTACTAACGTTATTAACGTGGCTAAAATACTGTTTACATAATACATATTTATTCATAAGTGTGCAGTGTCATAACTACATCTCTGACGTTTATAATGAACCAAACCGTTTGAAAATCGGTAGAAAATTTAGCAAGTTATGGCTATTTAAAAAGTACATGCACCATAAACACATTGTTACGAGTGGGCGAGCTGCCTGTGACAAGATGGCCGCCAGGTGCTGACGTCGACCACCATTGGCCAGCAGCGCGGTCGAGACATCTAGCCTTTATTATGGATATCTATGGTGACAATTGGCTGCTGGAGATGCCACTACGAGGCACATGGCTGCTGGAGATGCCGCTGGAGCGACAGCTGGCTGTTGGAGATGCCGCCGCAATTTCAGCTTTGTAGGCCTACAGCTTATTTGAATTAATATCAGAATTGTGCAGCACATCAGAAACTCATTTCTGTATTAACTGAACGCATTTCTGTATTAACTGAACGCATTTCTGTATTAACGGAATAACCGTTTATATTCATATTTAATAACATTTCAAATTAATATTTAATAAACAGCATTTTCTGAAACATTAAAGTGATATTGACACTTCTTGCTGGAATCCTATAACGTTACATAGCCTGTATCAATAGGCTACTCAGAACAAATTGCAGCTTTCTCTGATGTAGGCCTAATGGAGAATCAAAAACTCAAAACTTTATTTATAAAGGATATGATTACACATGATATATAGCCTATGCTACTCTGTGGTAGATACATAATGTTATTTAGTTAAAATGCAGTTAATGAAATAAAAAAGATTTATTGCTGGAGATGCCGCTCCACCGGAAAGTCCTGGCCGCTGGAACTGCCGCTGCACTGATGGCCGCTGGAGATGCCGCTGCACTGGCCGCTGGAGATGCCACCGGAAGTGCCGCTTCGAGATGCCGATGCCGCATTTTGCGCTAGTTATGTTTCTACGCAGAGGAAATTATTAAATCCCATTTTTCCATAAAAACTTAGGCTAACTGAACATCCTAGGCTATTCATGTGAAACATTATAATTACTCATTTTAAAAGTTTTTACATAGAGAACTGTAGCTAATGAATTAGAAACACACCAAAATATAATTTGTAATTTTAACATTTGTTATTCTTCAAATTAAATCGTCTTTACAAACTAGATTCAACTAATCAATATACTATTGTTATTATTACTAATAATAATATTAGGCCTATAAATATTAACAATATTAGTAGTACTATTACACATTTATTAAAAACATATGTAGGCCTACTGTAGCCTACAACTGAACAACGTATGTTTTTAATAAATATGTGTCTTTTATATTATAATTAATAAGGAATATGCTATTTAATAATTATGTTGGCCTATTATAAATAATCAGAATACTTGCAATCTAGAGGGCACCAACTAGCTATATCATAAAAGTTATCGCTGTTTTCAACCAAGAAGAATATCGATGATGGCGTTCCCTTAAATAACTACGTAGACAATGGAAGTTGAGAAAGAGGAAAATCGTTATTTTATTTAATTGATTTATTAAGTGTGAGTTACATTTCAAAACAATTGAAACAGTAAGACAAATTGTACACAATGTGAATATGCACTGATGGCCGCTGGAGATGCCGCTGCACTGATGGCCGCTGGAGATGCCACCGGAAGTGCCGCTTCGAGATGCCGATGCCGCATTTTGCGCTAGCCCTTACTGGGGTGGAATGGGCTGAACGCGTGGTGTGGGTGGTGCAGTGGGGACTCTTACCCCGAAAATCCACTGGATCCGTCTACGGCGGGGAACGTCAGCGTCGCGTATTTGATGCGTCCCTAGCTCGACGTCAAAGTCCACTGGAAGCGTCTCAGACGCGTTTCAGCAGTGGAGCGTTGGTGACTTCTTCGTTTTTCCTCAGAATCGGAGCGTTGTTTATTTGTTGTTCATTTGTCCTCATAGATATGTATATAAAGGCTAGATGTCTTACGGCGGAGTCGCTATCGTCATCACCGGCGGCCATCTTGTCACAGGCAGGGTTTAATGTAAGGTTATCTGCACGAACACAAATACTCTTATCTCGCTGAAATCTGGACGGATTTACAAACGGTTTGGTTTCTTACTAACGTTATTAACGTGGCTATAATACTAGCATATAATAGATGTTTACATAATTAATACATAATTATTCATAAGTGTGCAGTGTCATACATCTCTGATGTTTATAACGAACCAAACCATTTGAAAATCGGTAGAAAATTTAGCAAGTTAAGGTTATTTAAAAAGTACATGCTCCATAAACACAATGTTACGAGTGAGCGAGCAGCCTGTGACAAGATGGCCGCCAGGTGCTGACGTCGACCTCCATTGGCCAACAGTGCGGACGAGACATCTAGCCTTTATATACATATCTATGGTTGTGCTACCTTATTGATTTTTTTTTCCAATTTTCCTCTTTGTGCTTCTACAATGTAAGTGGATTACTTAAGTGAATTCTTTCTATTTGTTTTTTTTCTGTTGTTATTTCCTACTTGGTAGGTATAGCCTAAATTTCACACAATTAAAAAGTAAAAAATTACACTGAAGTTGTTCCACATTTTAACAAGATAACACCTGGTATTGACAGAACAACAAATTATTTCTGTCTGTCTGTTATATTTTAAAATTATGTATATCTAAAAATTGTTTCAATCGTCACGGCTCTCTCCTATATCTCACATGCAGTGCCTGTAAGCAGACGGAGAACCCTTGCATTTCTTCTCCTACTTGAAAGACTATGGGGGAGAAGGAGTCGGTATTGGGTGCATCCCCTCAAAGAGCGAAGGAGACAACAGGGGGATTTTTTTCACCTTGTGGCTGAGCTGAGGCTGGACAACCAACGACATCATCAGTATTTTTGGATGAGTGCAGAGCAGATGGATGAAATTCTGTCGATCATTGGCCCTGAACTGGCCAGACAATCTACAAATTACAGAGCTGCCATAGAACCCAAGCAGAGACTGGCTGTTGGACTGAGGTAAGTTCACAGACAATAAATCACTGACCACAAGCTTAATAAACATTTTATAATAAATGTATCAAACAGAAAGAATTTTTTTTAGACATATCAACTTGCCAGAATAAAATACAACACACAATAACTACAGTATATATAACTATGGCCATAATAGTAATAACCAAAATGTAGATATAAAAAAAACCCCACTACTTTATTAAATATAAAAAAAAAAAATCACACATTCACACAACTATTTACAAAACTATTTACATTAATGCAACTTTACTACAGGTCAGTGTAGTAAGACGACCCTGTGCCACTATCTTCCCATTGTGTGTCGGTGGAGGACAGCATTTGAGTGAATGGCCCTGTTTGTCTGTGAATTTTTTTGGGGGGGTGGGGCTGAAAACCTACAGGCCTGGAGGTGTGAATGGAGTGTCCTGTGATGTTCTGAGGTCGGGGAGGTTGTTTTGTGTTGGGTGCTGGCTGAATGGGTTGCCAACCAGCCGTATTTTGTTGGGGAACAGTACTGTGTTGCTGAGATGTGCCTTTCCCGATGTTGTGGAGAGTGTTTAATATAGTTATTTAGGCATGTTGCCTGCTGTCATGATCAAGTCTATGTAGCATTGGCACAAGACTCAATGCGAAGTGGTAACACTCATCTAGCTCCCCATCAGGCATGTGTGGCTTTGGCACTGGCTCTTGAAGAATAGACATCAGTCCTCCTCCTTGTCTCCTTCCCAGCTGGTCTCGCCCTCTCCTCCCTCGGACTACGAGACCTGGAGGGCCTTTCCCTCTCCCCAGAAGTAGTCAATTCCGATACTAGCAGGGCTGGAGATCCACTTCTAGATGTGGCCCTCTGTAGAACCTGTACAGCCGGGATGCTGCTAGATGACTGTTCATCTGATCCTGAAATAGATAGTGGTGTACCAGGTCTCTCCCTGTCTTCCACTTCTGATGTCTGTAGACTGCTCAAGTTGCTTTTTGAACTACATTAGGGGAAAAAAGCTAAATAAAATAAATTAGTCCTTTAAAATAATGTTGCCTATGTAATAGAAAAAATGTGATGAGGCGTTTCAACCTTCAATTTTTGTCCCTCTCTAGATTTTCAATACACAAATAATAAATACACTTTTGCTGTAATCATACAGTAATCGCATTTCTGTAGACTTCTATAATGTAAGTAAAATTGCAAATGTTAAAAAATTCCATACAGACCGTCTCAGTTGTTTGTGGGGCAAAAGGAAGGACATTATCTCTGCATATTTCCATTCCTTTTGTGATCCACCTGCTGATCCACTTGGCAAGTTTTTCTTCCGGTTCTTCACAAAAGAATCTCGTAATGTCTTCCATCTTGCTTTTCAAACATCAACTGAAATATAAAATAGAGACAGGTTAATAAAATAATATGAAATGTAAGTAATCTTTGTGTGTTTCTCCCCTTACAGGTACTTGGCTTCTGGGGACTCACTGGTCAGCCTAGCTTTCAGCTATCGCCTTGGTCACAGAACTGTCGTCAACTCTGTCCATCTGGTGTGTGCAGCCATTGAAAAACTCATGATGGGGAGGTTCCTACCCAGGCCAACACAAGACACTTGGAGGGAGGTGGCACAAGGTTTCTGGGACAAATGGAATTTTCCAAACTGCCTGGGCGCAATAGATGGAAAGCATGTAGTCATACAAGCACCACCACGATCTGGAAGTCAGTACTTCAACTACAAGAAGACTTTTTCCATCGTGCTTTTGGCACTTGTAGATGCTGACTACAGTTTTCGAGTGATTCAAGTAGGAGACTTTGGAAGAACCAGTGATGGTGGGGTCTATGCTAGATTCGATTTGGGGAGAGGGATGGAAACAAGAACACTTGATGTGCCACCCAGTACCTCTCTGCCTGGTGCTGCTCAGCTTGGAGATATGCCATTTGTCATGGTGGGTGATGCAGCTTTCCCACTCAAGCCATACCTGATGAGACCATACCCTGGACACAACCTCACTCATCAGAAGAGGATTTTCAATTACAGACTCTCAAGAGCTAGGATGGTGGTGGAAAACGCCTTTGGGATTCTTGCCTCCAGGTGGAGAGATTCATCACAGAATCAACCTGCACCCTAGAAATGTGGACAGACTTGTGGTGGCATCATGCATCCTTCACAACTTCCTGCTTTCCCCCAGTGAAAACTAGAGGTTGCTGGATGAGGAGGAGCAGCTGGGGAGACACATGGCTCCAGTGAGGAATATGGGAGGAAACCGGGCATCAAGAGACGCCTGTAATGTCAGGGAGATTTTCTGCACCTTCTTCAACTCCCCTGAAGGCAGTGTGTCTTGGCAAGACAGGATGGTGTAATAAAATGACCAAGTGTCTTAATGTGGCCCAAAAGAATTTGGCCATATCATATTCATTTGTAAATAGCTTTGTTGTATTTTTGATATTTCTTTCAATACTCACACAGAAGTGGTTTTTTTAAAGGTCTTCATTTTTTATGTATTCTTCAAAAATGTCTTTAATAAAATTGTACGAAAATGTGGTTTTGTCTGTTTCTCACATCAATGTGGTTTAAATCACCCAAAGTGTTTTACTACTGGGAAAGAGGTGATGACAGTCTGTGCAGCCTTTAATCAACAATTCACATTTGCATGACAATGGAAGTGCAAAGACATCCAACACAATTTAATGCATTGAAACAACATTTACTGTGAATTTTGACACTTTCGCGTGTCCTCTTTGACTCGCGATTTTTCTCTGCTTGAGAAAGATGTGTACCGTGAGCGCGTGTGAAAAGGGTAAATCACGGACGTCACTGATAAATCAGGGTAAATCACGGACGTCACTGACTGATCGACGACAAATGTTTCCAGCGAATCGACAATCAGAGAAAAGCATTAGACACAGCAGTGGTCCAATCAGTAGTTAAGAGCCTGAACTTGTTTAGTAATTCGGGAATTAGCGCACATGAGAAAAATAAAATAAAATACAGCACAGAAGAATGTCTCATTTAGCGTGAGATTTCTTTGTCGAGCGTGAGAGCGTGAGATTGAGGCTGAATGCGTGACTGTCATGCCAGATGCGTGAGAGTTGGCAACCCTGAGTTTCATGACTACCACCAGAAGAGTCATGTCCATTCAAATTGACTGAATTTTCCAAAAAATTCCATATTTTCGGAAGAAAAATATTCCATATTTGCATAGTTTTTTAAAAAATAAATATTTGTGGATGCCATCTTTAGTTAAGTGTAAAGAACTGAGAAGACATGAGAAAAGGTGGCAATTAGGAGTTATTATCAAAATGTCAAAGGTGCTCACTCTGCAAGCTCGGGTGCAATTTTGCTTGGTTTATAAAATATAGGATAGGCAAAAACAATGGGATTATTTTTTCATTCACAATCAATTTATAGGTTTAAGGATTCCATTTAAACAAACTTGCATATTGCATATTGTGTTCTTGTTATAATGGAGTAATAATTGGCAACATTTTCATAATATCTAATATTTCATTGAAATATTGATATATAATTTATTTCCCTATTTACTTGTGTCTCCCAAAAATGCCTGAAAAACATGGTATAAGTCCTGGGGCCTCATTTATAAAACTGTGCGTAGAATCCTTACCAAAAGTGTACGTGCGCCGGAAAGCCAAAAATGGCGTACGCAAAAAAATATTCAGACTTATAAAACCGTGCGTACGCCAGAACCTGCGCAGAATTCACTTTATAAATCCCAGTCAGCGGAAGATTGTGCGCACATGCGTCTCCACCCCGAAATAACCATATATGGAGATTACAACGCCTAGTTTTACTATGCATGTCCTCATCAGCATATCATTTACATATGATTATTCATCCACGTGATATGTTTAACGGTACAAGACATTAGGAAAATATAAAATATGTATGTGCCGTCACATTAATAAAAAACATTTAGTAGCCTAGCCTTGTTTTTGAATACATAAATCAAATAGTGTAAAATACATTTCAGAGAAAGTTTTTCTCAATCTTTTCCACTGGCCAAATATTATTTATAATTTATTTATTTTGAACGGAAACACATAGACCTTGTTGTGCATTATTTGCACGAAACTATTTTCTCAGACAAACTGCTATTATCATGATAAGCAATTATCTCTGTAGTTAAAACATCAAAACACAGCGTGCCAGAGGAAACGTGTTCCACAACAAATATTTCCCTATTTATTGAATATAAAAAATGTTGTGAGTTCATGAAATCATTACTTCTCAGTAATGATTTCATGTAGTTTAAGTGTTTAACTCCTTTAATGAGAATTTGGCATATTTAATCTAAATGTTTATATCAGAAGTAAAACATAATTTAAATAATTATTTCATTTATTTAAACTGTTATTGTGAACATGCAGTGTTTTTATGATTAGGTGATTAGGACTCATAATGAAGATCTGCCGTTAGATAGGCTTTATGCGTTAGTTTCACTAATGGCCCAGCGCGCTCGCTGGCGAGGACATTAAGAAGGGATGGAGATTTGCTTCAAGTGATAGGCTTGGTGAGTGAAATCATATTTGTGTTATCTTTCTGTATATGTATAGTCTTCTTTAGAATTTCTGTCTAAAAGTGACCAAAAGACATAACTAGCTCACCATCGGTGTCGCCAATTCCCTTTGTCTCCAGAATGTGCGTACGCACGGTCAAGAGCATCCTTACGGTGCGCACTTATTTACGGCAAGTTTATTTTTTATAAATCCCGATATGTGCGTAGAAAAATGCGTACGTATATTTCTATGCCCATTTTGTGCGTACACAACGTTTATACATCAGACCCGGGTGTCCTCTACAGTGGACATGTATGAAATCAATAACCCGTTTTGTAACAATTTTATTCAAAACCTCCAAACATTTGTGTGTATATGTGTGTGTATATGTATATGTATATATATATATATATATACACACCAGGGGCCTCATTTATAAACGTTGCGTACGCACAAAAGAAGGCGTACGCCGCTCTCTACGCAATAATTGGTATTTATAAAAAGCAAACTTGACGTTAAAATGTGCGGTCCTTCACGCAAGCTCTGACCCAGGCGTACGCACAAAAACGGGTGAAATGAGAAATGCCGACACCGTCGGCAGATGGAAGAAACACGTGAAAGTGTGTGAAACTGTAGACCGTTGTGTAAAATAAATGGCAATACTGCCTCTCATAAATAACACGAAGACTTCACAAAGCAAGTCTTACAATTAACAGCCTACACGAGCACCCGTTTGATCGATCTGCAACAGAAATGCAAATTAACACATATTTGCAAAAAGAAAAGTGAAATATGTTCTGCAATAATATTGGCATGTTATACAATTAATCCTCATAAATAAGATGGTAAACAGAACAAAATAATGTAAAAAACTGATTTTCACGCCAATGTGTCTGTCTGGCGGAGCAGATAGCCTAGATGCAATTAGTCAGTCAGATAGATAGATAATTAGGGAGATATATAGTTAGATAGATAGATGAATAGATAGATGTATTATTTGTCCACTGGGGAAAGTTGTTTTCATAGTAAAAATGTCTTCATCAGCTACGGAATCATGGTATTCATGCATATGCCTTTAGTTTGTTTTATTTTTGATAAAATAACGTATGACGTATGTCTCAACCATTCAGAAAGCTGCAAGAAATTACATTTGCACTGAACTATTTCCCACTTCCAAGTAGATTATAACCGACATCTGTAGCTTGTCAGATGCAATTAAATGGATGGAAATAAAATGCCCTATCTCAATGCGTAATGACGCACAATGGCTGATATTGCGCTCTTAGAAGATGTGGAAAATGGAAGGATTCAGAGTGAACGCATCTTCAGACAGCAAGAAGACTTGCTGGCAAATGAGGACGAGTGGCTTATGAGCCGGTTCCGACTTCCTCGAGCCGTCCTGTTGGACCTCTGCGGTCTTTTGGGCCCAGCGTTACAGAGGAGCACTCAGAGGAACCACGCCGTGCCAGTCCCACTTCAAGTCCGAACAACACTAGGATTCCTGGCGACTGGCACTTTTCAGAGGGAATTGGCTGACAGGTCAGGTATATCTCAGCCGACCCTTAGCCGGGTAATGCCAGACGTGTTAAAAGGAATAATAGCTTTGTCCCATGATTCCATAAAGTTTCCATACATGGCGGGTGAACAGGCAAACAAGAAAGCTCAATTTGCAGCTATGTACGGTTTCCCAAATGTAATCGCTGCTATTGACTGCACTCCTGTTGCCATAAGGGCACCGAATGTTAATGAAAATGCTTTCATTAATCGAAAGCATTTCCATTCAATCAATGCCCAAATTATTTGTGATGCAGACATGTTGCTCACTAATGTAGTAGCTCGGTGGCCTGGGTCAACCCATGACTCATTCATTTTAAGACACAGCAGTGTTGGACGCAGACTAGAGGCTGGTGCTGTGCGTGATGGCTGGCTTCTAGGTACGTTTGATTGATAGACATTTCACATTTTACTGTACTTCAATGTCTTAACCCTTTCACTATCCTTGCAGGGGACAGTGGTTTTCCCTTCAAACAGTGGCTGCTTACGCCTTTC
Organism: Semotilus atromaculatus; assembly: GCA_031834385.1. Classification (NCBI taxonomy): domain Eukaryota; kingdom Metazoa; phylum Chordata; class Actinopteri; order Cypriniformes; family Leuciscidae; genus Semotilus; species Semotilus atromaculatus. The sequence continues at coordinate 23,255,904 of JAULUF010000022.1, forward strand.
CTCAACCCACATAGTGCAGAGGAAAGGCACTACAACATGTGCCACAGCCAAGCTCGCGCTATAGTGGAGCGCACCATCGGCCTGTTTAAGGGCAGATGGCGCTGCCTCGACTGCACTGGAGGGAGGTTATTGTACACTCCTGAAAAGGTGTGCCAAATCGTGCTGGCATGTGCTGTGCTACACAATGTGGCACAGCTTAAAAATGTGCCTCTACCCCCTGACGCCGATTGCTGTGTTGGCCCCGACCCTGACCCCCATCCCCAGGCATTTGAGCCAAATGCTGCTGCTGTGCGCCAGCGTTTGGAAGTGATGCGTCGCTTGTAAAGAACAACAAAAGGTGTGGAAAGAATATATTATTTATTCAAGAATTCCCTCATTGTGCAGTTTATTTCAGTTAGGACAGTCTTGATTTCGCCCAACTCCTTGGCCACCTCTCTGATTGAATTAATGACTTCCCTCTGCATTTCGAGGACTGCATCAGTGAGGACACGTCCGCTGCTGGAGGGTTGAGAGCCGCATGCCGTGGAGACGCTGGGTCCAGATGGCTGCTCCGCTGCAGCATCGTAACCACTGGCCCTGCTGGAACACCCAGCGACTGAAATAAAGATTGTTCTATATGAATAAAACTGTAATCGTGTAGCCTACATACATGTGACTTGACTGCATTCATTTTACTTATTTCAATTACCTGTGTCATCCGGTGCATCTGGCGCATCAGTGTCCCTCTCCGCCTCAGTCACCACTCCACTTAATAGGGATTCCCCAATAATTGCCGCCAGTCTCTCATCAAGAGGGGTCAGCTCCGGTGTCCCCTTTCTCCCACCCGTGGCAGACACACTCTGGCGATGGAGCGCTAGACGCTTTTTTGCCTCGACTTTGATGTCCGACCATTTCTTTTTTTTTCGACCACAGTCCGAGGTTGTGAGGCTACAGCATTTACGGCGTCTGCAACCTTTTGCCACTCAAGTGCCTTTTTGGCATTAGTAATCCCCACACTGTGCCCTCCAAACAACATTTTTCTCCTCTTTTCCACCTCGCCAACGATAACTTCTACTTCACATTGAGTGAAGTTACGTTTTTTTTATTTCCTCTGTGTGTTTGCCATGATTTCGCAATCGATGAATATTAACTTGTGGGCGTTTCACTGACTATTTATGGGCAACTATGGGCGTGACATGAAGCCGTAAAAGCTGCGCTACATTTAGAATTGATTGTGATTTATTAAGGGAAAAATGCGTAGGATGTGCGTGCGCACGGTTTTATAAATCCGAATATTTCTGTGCGTACGCACGTCCTATGTTTCATCCGTACGCCACTTCTGACGCAAATCCTACGCAAAGTTTTATAAATGAGGCCCCAAATGTTTGGATATATTAAACATTTTTCAACCCCCATTGAAAATCAGGTTTATTGGCAAATTGTACTTTCAGCTTTTTGCAATTAACAAATCAAACAAAAGTAATTGAAAAAGCTCAGCACAACAAATGTTTCAAGTGGTTCCCCCAAATTCAATTGAAAATGCAACGTTTAATGACTGCAGTCTCACAATTATTAAAACCAGTCATGGCTATATATAGCCTTACATTTTGTTTTAAGAAAGAGCCAAAATAATGAAATTTGTCTCAGAACAATCAGCTCCCTTATTTTATATTATGACAAATTAGTTGTTTTAATCATGCTGCTATTTCCACCCCCAAATCATAGTTATGATGTCATAGTGCATCTCAACATTTGTACAGATGGAGACTTTCCTTTTTCTCACACACTGACACATGTTTGCCCTTGCTTATTATACAGCTGTGGAACAAACCATTTTCAACCACAGAGAAAAAAGACACTTAGGAGGATATTAAACTCTCAGTAATATGAGCATTTGAACATAATAAATTAGATAATGACCCACCCATGTGTTATTTGTTCTCTGTTCCTAGGACTGTGTGTTTGAAGAACACTAAACCAGCTCTGTGAGACACTCCCCCTGTTGATATATTTCTAGACCAGTCTTGTCAGACCCTTTGTCTGCTAGATCAGTTTCCCAATCTTTTTCTCCACCACCACCACAGCACCATCAGTAAAGCTTACCTTCAGTGAAACTAAACCAGAAATGTGTTTGTTTAATATATATATATATATATATATATATATATATATATATATATATATATATATATATATATATATATTAGTGCTGTTAATTTATGAAGAGTGTGAAGTGTTCCATAACTTTATTCAATTTCTGTCAGGCTATCCTACACTCTTTCACACGTAAGTTTAAAATATTCTAACTGACCCCCCAGCGTGAGTTTTTCAAGGCGACCGTTATTTAGAACCTATCACCAGAGAATGTCTAATAAGGGGAGAACTTTCACTCTCTGTAAACTTCCGGCTTCTGAACTGGTTGCAGTTCCACTCTGGTTCCATATGAGGGCGCTCAAAGGACGAGTGCAGAATGAATCCACTTTTCTCAGGATATAATTTGGTAACACTTTATATTACGACCCGCAAACAACTGCGCAAGTAAACCGAAATTATGGTGTACATTTCTGTAATTATAGTGTACTTCCGTGTAGGTATAAGGGAACAATTATGTTTAGTTTTGGGTAATAAAGGGGTAACAAGGAGATATACAACCTGCAGAGAACTTCGTAAGTAAACCGAAATTACGGTGTACGTTTCTGTAATTATAGCGTACCTCCGTGTAGGCATAAGGGAACAATATGTTAAGGTTTGGGTAATAAAGGGGTACAACCATATACAAGCAAATTATTTATAATGTAATTATTTTAAAATTAACAGGTACCTACCAGGCAAAAATGGTACGTCTGTTATATATAAAAGTTTTTATCACATTTCTGGCAAAATATGTTCTTGTGCAATGTAGTTACAGGGTAATTTTGACATCTGTGGGTTGTAAATTAAACATATAGGCTATATATATATATATATATATTATTGGCTTTTCTTACTTTAACGTTAACCCAAACAAATTAGTTTTTGCTATGATTTTAATTTAGAACGTAGCCTACCATGTAGTACTTCATACTTACCTTATCACATTGTATTGCAATGACACTTAAATGTCAGGGCAAATATACTGTGTAATTAAAACGTTTTTTTGTTTTAATTTGTCCTAATAAGAGTACCTTTCTCTGTAATTACTGTGCAAATAGTGTTGTTTCATATTGTTACACAGTAAGTAGTGTTTGTTACCCGTTTCAACTGTATATTTACAGGGTAAGTGTAACTCCTGCGGGCTGTAAATTAAAGTGGTGCTTGTTACCCCTTTATAACCCAAAACTTAACATATTGTTCCCTTATACCTACACGGAAGTACACTATAATTGAGGGCTTGAGACGAAGAACCATATAAGTCCATATTTTCAAATTTTGAATAATAACATTTTTTTAATTTGGACTCTGAATATTATATTATTAGAATTTTTTTTACTTGAAGATAGACAACAAAAGCTTCACAATTCTAATGAGATAAGATTTTTTAGTATCAATCTTAAAAATAAAAAGTTAGAGTAATTTACATTTCTGGAATGTGGAAGAACAGTATATGTCCAGTTAATGTGGAATAACAGTATAAGTCCAATTCATCGTATCACTTTAAACCACTGGAGATTTGACTCCTTTATCTTAGTTTTAATACAGTAACAGAACCTTAAAGAAAATATTAAGCATTTCTTTCTTTCAATTTCTTTTATTTTTTGCCAACGTAAATCACAGAACAAAAACACGGACAATACAGTACGAACAATGAACAATACATAGGCCTACTTATAGTACAGAAAACAAACGTCAGTACAAACAATAAACCGTACATACAATCAACAATACATACAAACAATAAACAACAGTAATAACTGTAAACAATATATATTTACAATACAGACATACATCATCATCATTCCATGCTATGGTTCCATATGCTAGTTTACCATTTTATAATACATTTCATAAATCACCCCATTCATTCATTTACTAAAAAATTAACTATATATTCCTATTATACAACATAAGATAAGGCATACAAGATAAGCTACAACTACAATTATGATTAATTTTACACAATATACACAATATACCCCACCTTACCCTGCACATGACCTACACATACCAGGCTACTCTTCGCATTCTAATGTCCCATAAAATGCTTGGGCCTCCGCTGGCATGTAGGCTAGCATTTTCATAAGATCCCGGTGCTTCTCCTTCTTGACGGGCAGAGGGTCCTCGTAAGCACGAGCATACGTGGTGGAGAACAAGGGAGCTGGAGGTGGTTGATTCTTCCTCTGTTTGGTGATCAGCCAGGCCTTCCATCCCTCGTAGAGGCTGTGGCTCCCTTTTGTGTGGACACACCATGGATCAGCAGCTAAAATCATGATTCAACAAGAAATTCAATAAAGATTCTTCTTTCACGCACATATCCCCAACACTGTTAATCTCAGAAAACCAACTCTTTAGTTTTTTACCTGTCACTTTCAACCACATCATGGATGTGATTAGCAAGCCAGGTGGACGCTTTAATGTTGCATCAGGGAGCTGCCTGAAGTCCGGACATTTCATCTCAATGACTTTAAATGGATGCTGCTGCCTGGCTCCACGGATCATCTCGGCGACATCGCTGGGGGTGTGGAGTGTGGACACCTTACGCCTCTTGTCCAGCGTGGCAAAGGAACGGTCACAGGGAAGGAAGGAGTGACCAGACACCATGAACTTCTGCTCTATCTGACTGAAGTACCCTCTAGATACGAGCAGGGCCATGAGGTTTAGGACTCGCCAGTTGTTGTTCTGCCCACAGCATCGGTCACTATAGATGACGAGCTTCCGTTCCTTTGCCTGGACTAGGGGAGCGAAAGATGTTTCGGCCCACTTCAAAAGACAGCTTGCCACCTCGATGGAACCTCTGTGAGCGATGCCCTCATGCCAGAGGCACATTGTAGGAGGATCGTCAGTGCCCATCTCTTGGATACAGAGGTTGTAGTTGGCCAGCTGCCGTTGATAGTACACGTTGGAGTGTGTCAGGTTTGGCGTGAACACTACCCCCTGCATGTCGATACAAATGACATGGCAGTCATCATTGGCTTTGGCCCACTCTGTGTCAGCCTGCAACTGGGTGTACGCTTTTTCAGCTTTCCGGTGGTGTAGCTCACTCTCGGCTGCGATCTTCAACCTTTCTCCATCTGTTGTAGCAGCTGATAATTTTGAGAACAGGGCGTCACATTTCGCACAAGTGTCACTTCTTGGCTGCCCAAAACTGAGGTTCTGCTGCTTGAAGAGGTCCCTATAGAGCCAGAACTTTGCAGTGGATGTTGGATTGTGTTCCTTGTACAGGCGGAACATGCGGAGCAGGTTTAAATCAGGGCTCAGGTACTCCCTCTCCACATCTCCCTTCATCCGTGAGTAGTGGTTCGGTTGGCGTGGGAAGCTCAAGATATGCTCTCTTATCCCCTCTCTCACTGCAGGATGAATGCTATGAGGCCTAAAAAATAAACACCACAACTCATGAACAAGGGAAATATAATAAACTATGCTGGTATGTTTTGCACAATTGCATGGTTTCTGTGACCATAAATGTATAATCCTAAACATTCCTCTAAACTACAGGATTTTGTTTTTCACATACAGTCATTAAAGGGATACTTCAGGATTTAGCATTAAGCTTTGTATCATTAGAAAGCCGAATTATTTTTAGTGTTTTCGAATTGCCATGCTTTTCTCCCTCATATCCCCGTGAGATGAGAGATTTATGTATTTTTTGTATGGAAAAAATCCTCAGATGACGCAAAAATCGTCATTGTTTACATGCACACCTTTTGTTTCAATCTAACTGAATTTATTCCAATTTGTGAATCTGAATGTAGTGTTTACATGGATGCTAAACATGCGATTGATTGATGTGTGCGTTTTAGCATTGCAATCTGGGAGTTGTTGTCTTTCGTCCCCATAAATCAAAAATACATTTTCTGGCTTTTAGAAGGCTCCATTCAAAAATAATTTCACATTTCTACTACATAAATGACCCATTTTAAATACACATTAATCTTTCCAGAGCTGAAGTATCCCTTTAAGATCCACATGTTGTAATGATACAAAGAATAATCATACATTACATTTGCATAGCACTTTATCTTTGATATCGATCTCAAAGTGCTAAAATATGTTTCCTGACTGGGCAACAACAGTGAGCTGAATCCTAACCATTACGGTATGTGCACACTGGCGTTATAGGGTGGCAAGGCACCCAACGCTCTATAATGCCATCGTCCAGTGCACCATTAGACCAGGGGATGTTGAAGGTGTGACAATGGTGCAGCTTTAAAAACTAACAGGACGAGAGCATGAGGTCCTTCAAGTTTTTTTTTTTTTTTTTACTTACCTGTTCTTATGTTTTCCTCTGAAGTCCTCTAATGGAGACCTGACTTTAGCTACCTGCTCTGTTCCCTCAGACTGACTGCCTAACTTTTCTTGAATAACCTTTTCAAAGATAAGTAACTTTAAATAAATATGTTATGGACAATGTATCTAATTAAAATCATGCATGTAATAAAAAGTTAACAAACGGAAAACGCTAGGCTATATAAAACTTGCCTGTAGGCGACTGTTGGTCAGTTGAAAGACTGACATAAATGTGAGCTTACAAACAGCAAGTCTTTGGCCTCCTTGTTGCACATGGTACTTGAAGGTGTACTTCCTCTTAGTAATCTCAGTGTCAGGCCCACGTGGTCTTCTGCGACTCACCTTGTGCTAGAAGTAAAAAGACATGAAGTAAAAAGACATTTACCATAGCGTAGCAGGCTAGCCGTAGTGTAGAGCTGTCAAGTTAAGGTCATTAAGCACGTGAGTAGGCTTTGGTTAGGAGAATGAATAAGCCATGTGTATGCCTTTTAGGGCACCAAAGCGCTGTGGTTTGTAATGCACTTGGTGGCCTACTTGATGCTGATCATCCTTCATCCATCCTCACAAAATTTTACATTTACAGTGATCAGGCACATGTTCAGTCTTAGTGAATTGAAGGCATATTCAATTCACTGGTTATTTCATGGGCTTACATTGTGATGCATTGCATACTGTTGACATGATATGGTCATGAATTGCTTAAGTTAGCCTACCTGCTCCAAACCAGAGAGAATGATAGCCTGCTGCCTCTCATAAGAGACAGCATAAAACTCTGTGAAGAGCTGGAGTTTTCTTTGTTCTGTTAGGCTTGAACACTGTCTGGGACACGTCTCCTTGCACACATTGCCCTTAACAAAAACAAAGTCACATTAGGTTTTTTTTTGTTTTTTTTTATAGCTATAGAACACTAGAGCTATTAGCAGCTATTAAGGTTACTAGCTATAATATATAACAGCTTACACAATCAATGCTTTTTTTTTTATTATTACCTTTTATTTATTTATTTTATTTATTAAATAATGGGTAACAAACAAACATAGCATAGCATACAATATTACAAAACAAAAGTGTTGCATTAAATGGTAACAGGGGATCCAAAAAATATATAAAAATATGTTAAACACGTCAATTACTTTTTTATTAATATTTTTTTTTACCAATTTCAGTGAAGACATAAAGCAATCAAAGTCTAATTTTCTCAGCTTTCATTTCGACCCATTCATGACTTGATTCGCTAAACAGTCCGAGCTGTATGAACATTACTAAGGTTAGACGCCCAGTAATATGCCCACTGACTGTAACCAGCTACGTTACAAAGTAACTGGCTAGCCAGACATCAAACGCAGCTAAAATGTTTCGATTAATTTATCCGTGGTTATAAGGAGTAGTAGCCTACAGCATTAATTTCGACCCATTCATGAATTGATCCGTTAAACAGAGTGAGCTATATGAATGAACTGTAGTAGACGACGCCCAGTAACGTTAGCCTACACGCCCCTCTGACTGTAACAGTAACGTTAAGTTAGATAGCAGCTACTTTGTATACGGTTCTTTCACTCACCTCTTTCGGTGGACTTTTTCCTCGTTTTTCCTCTCCTCTCCGGTTCACATATGGTTTCCCAGCATCCCTCAAAGACTTCCTTGCTCTGTCCTTCCATTCATTCATGTTCGCTCTCCTTTTTTTGCCGAGGTTTTGCCTTTTAATGTCCGCAGCGGACATGAAAGCACCCGGCGTCTCCATTTTTCGTAAGTGGACATAAACGTTTTTTCCGCGTGAGACTATTTAAAAATTTTAAATACAGAGTTTTGGTCGCGTGAACACACCCCAAAGTGATTCTGTATACGAAGTGGCACACATACATTCAAGTCACATGGTTATCTCAATTTTTGTTTTTTTTGGACTTATACGGTTGTTCGTCGCATGAGCACAATTACAGAAACGTACACCATTTCGGTTTACTTACGCAGTTGTTTGCGGGTCGTAATATAAAGTGTTACCTATAATTTTTTCTAGTAATTTGTATGTTGTATTCAAAAGGAGATGCAAAGAAATTACACATTGCTGAGTGTTAGATTTTTTAGTGTCACTTATTTGCTTTAAAAAGTCTTTTTAAATGCCAATGACGTCATACACATCGTACCACCAGAGATACTGCTTTACGGCAATCCTTCAGTCACTTTGATGCTTTTACGCTCTACATTTTCTTTTCTCTCGAGGCATCGACAACACAGCTGACACAGGTAAATACACAAGCTAGAAGAGTTAAGTCCGCCTTAACATTGTAGACGGGCTCTGCTGTCACTTTAATGTTTCAATGGTGACGCGTCATTGCTTGTCACATGACACAGCACAATGACAACACAGCTCTGAATGAATAATGATCTGCTTTTATAGAATTTTTCCTTTTTTATTCAAAATATTCACAAATGTATTAGCTATAGCATGAAACACTAATTCCGATTGTCAAATATGTGCAAGTGGATGTGTTTTGTTGTGCGCGAAAGCACGTTTGAATTTAACAGTTGATCACGTGATGCACTGACCGTTCTAATCACACTGGTGTGATCATAGCTCCAGGGTCCAGCCAAGACTGATCACACCGGTGTGATCATACGTGCAAAAGGGTTACGAAAAATGGATCTAAACTGGATCCTAATCCGCACAAGCGTGGTTTCTCAAGAGAGAAATCGCAGCTCATAAGCAAACTTAAGACGCTGCGGAGACATTACATGTCACATCGATGTCACATGTCTTTTTTTTTACGGGTTGTGTGTGAACGCACTCACTGGCAAATCACTGGCAGTGTGAATGAACCAAAATCAAATGAACCCGGGTCACTTTATCATCCGTGTATTTTCCGGAATATCTGTGTGAAAGGGGCTTTTCTTTGTGGAGAAGAGAAGATGAGTATCCTTAACTGAACAGAGCTGCTCTCACATACATATGTTCTGTTAAACTAAAAACAGAAAAAGACATGATTTTCAGAAATGATTGGTACAATTTTTTAAAGTGATAATTTATAGACATTAAGAAAGAAAGAATTTACCTGTTAAGAGTGTGTTGAAGGTCTGTGTAGTTGTATAGCTGAGCTCCAGAAAATCAGTAATGAGGAGGCTTTGACAGTTACAGATTTGAAAAACAAAAAGACGGGAATAAAGAACTCTAAACTATAACACAAAGAATCATTTCAGCATGGGTTCTTCACAAAGATACGGTTCTAAATTGAACTATTACAACGTGTAAAGAACTTTTAAAGAAACATCTTTTTTTGTTAGAAAAAAAATCTTAAAGCACTGTTTACAAGAAAAAGAATAAGAAAACAATATTTTGTTTTGTGCATTTTGAAAGGGCAAGTAAAAATCTGAACCAGTCTGACTGGGCCAATAAAAAAAATAAAAAACGTGGCATTTATTATCATGCGTTTATGTGAAGATTGTTTTAAATCCACCTAAATTAAAAGTTATATTATTTAAAATCATATAAATAAAAAGAAAAAAAAATATAGCTTTCAATTATACTGTAATGCTGAATGCCTATAATTAACTGCTAAAATTGAGTGAAAAAAATCTATTTCATAGAGACGTCCTTAGCACTATTGGTATTGATGATACTGGCCTTCTTTCATAAAAAAGATGCCATTAAACAAATAGGCCTATTTAAAATATAGGCTACTGTCTTTATGTTGATTCTACATTAATTTGGAGATTAAATGTGAAATAATCACACTATAAAAATGTATTAAATACTTTAATATTATTGTCATAACGTGTCCCATAGAGATCAAGGGGAGGTGGTAGATAGGCTCAGGACTCAGACATCATCCAAAGAGGATTTTTATTAAATGCCAGTGGAGAAGTAGGGGTTTACAAATTCTCTGTGATGTGTCAAAGACAAACGACACAATTAAACCAAAAAACTAATTTACAAAAATAATCATACACTGGACTTTGCAAACTTTGATCTATCACCAAACAAAGAAAAACAAATTGCTACAGGCAGCAAAATCTTCATGTTACATTCAGTAATATAACCCCATCTTGTCCTCCTCAGGTTCAGTTTAGACTGTCTTATATAGCCTAGGACAGGCTCATTACAATCAAGACAATACCAAATGGGGCATTAATACCAAAAGCTTTGTAGCCTAAATATATGACCATTTAACTTTAAAAAAGAAATAAAATAAATTCATCCAGCAACATAAACAACATGAAAACACCATAAGACATTTATCCATGCCTACATCACCAAGCATTTGAGTTCACTTCACTAAGTTCACAAATAGAAATGGTTTAACCCAACACAATAAAAAGGGAAGCTGTAATCCCGCCCCCTCCTTTGAGGAGTCACAGGAACAGGATATGGTGAGTAGACAGCATGTGGAGTAACTGTTTGCCATGTGGGGATACATACAGATTTGAATTAATAAATAACTACATTACATAACTACAACTTATCTCTGTGTGGTTAATGGGAAAATACATCCAAGGCAACTATAATAGATAGAACACGTTGTGCTGACCGCTGACATGTGCACCTATCCGCGATCAACTCAAACAGCATATCTTAAACTTATTATAAATGCATGTTATAGAATAATAAACCAGATTAAACAATTGTACTGTAAACCTAATAGACTGCACTTTAGTCAACAGAAACCCAAAACATAAAAACAAGTGTAAAGAAACAAACACAAACAGTTTGCAAAAACTTCACATGCTGCCATTATCACAGTAGTGATGACCCCGTCATCACAATTATGTTTTATTAATCTCAGAAAATATCAAAAGATCTCTCTGACGATTCTCCCTCGCCAGGATAGTTCACGCAGGTGGACCAGCGCCACTCTATGCGAGCTGCAGGTCTCGTTTCCTTTGGAGCGTCGGACGACGAGGACGACAAAGATGACAGCCTTTCTCTAAATGCTGCTTCAGACGACTGGGTGGGCTCCGCTTCTGGCCCCGCGTCATCGACTCAGCCCAGCACAAGGGCTAACTTGGACTCAGATATCATTTGTAGAACACAAATGGAGAGAACCTCCAAGGCCGTCGAAGAGCTCGGGATTGACTAGTCTTCCCTGGAAGAACCTACACGCAGCAGGCTGGATGAGTGGTTCCTGCAGGGCAGGGGCGTGTCTACGTGGTGGCCAGGGGGGGCACCGGCCCCCCCTGAAACTCGATTGGCCACCCCAGGTGCCCCCCCTATAAGATGTCTTGTGATTGGTTCAGTTATAGACTCTACTGAAGTTCGTGATTCAAAGAAGTGCAGCGCCAGAGAAACAACGGTCGTCGCGTACTAGGACTTTTACTTTATCAAGTGTGGGAAGTCAAGACACCAAACAAAGAGCTGGTAACCTTTATGTAGGCCTATGGTTTAATATTTGGGTTGGGTCGTGGCCAGCATTAACCCGCTATATCTCTATAGTTACCATAAACTTCGCAGCTTTAAAAAACCAATCATCATTCCTAACGCCGATACCTGACAGCCAATCCGAGTCAGAGTAGGGCAGAAGTTTTTTCAAAGTATTTTACACCGCGAGTCTGAAACTGGACACTGCCGAACAGAGACCTGCACGTCGGACAGCAAGCTTGAGGCATAGCTTACAATGTTAACGCTCCTGTCAGATAGGCCTACACAGTGATTTTGACTAATTTTAGATCAAAAACGATGGATAAATAAAAATGTTTGGGTATTTTATATATTTAGCTGCTTTTGTGGGTTTCTAAATCATTTCTGCATTTCCTCAATGTTATAAAATGAGCGGTATAGGCTATATAATGTCGCGAGCGGGCCGTTAGCGCAGAGCAAGGAACGAGCAAGTTAGTGAGTTGTCGTCGAAAAAGATGAATAAAGCAAATAGAAAAAGATCGAGGGGAAAGGAGATGGCATGTCAACTGATGCGACCGCAGCTCAATAAGTGCATGGTGCAAGGCCACAGGTAGGATTCAAAGTGTGACGTCCAGGCATGTAGGCTAATGCCATCGGGACTACCGGGAGATTCCTGGTCCGGTGCTTTTTGGGCCGATACATCTCATACTTTTTTGTTTGTTTGTCTTAACGGCCCATAGAACTCGTACATCGGCCCATTCGTTTTGTTTTGCTTGATTGGCGGCGCTGGGTTAGTGTGCCGGTGTAATGCATTATGCATTGGTCAAAAAAAATTCAGCCTTATAGTTTGACACCCCATGATGAAACGCGTAGATCAGCGGCCCATTGGTTCTTTTCTTGATTGACACTGGGCTGGCCCAATCACATCTTTAATGTGAAGTATAGAAATAAACTTTCAAGTATAGAAATTAGTACAAGACTAATTATGAAAGTTTCCTTTATTTTTCAGTGTATTTGTTTTACAATATATGGCTATTACTATCATGGGATTAATATTATAACTATTATTATGTAGTAGTAATGTAGACAGACATTAACTAAAAGAGGTTTGAATTTTTCTTTGTTTAATTGTTTAATTTCTTTGTTCTTATATATGTATGTGTATGTATATGTGTGTGTGTATATATATATATATACATATTTTTTTTTATGTATGTTAAGTTGATTGGATTGGATTTTTTTGGATCTGTTAACTCTCGCTCGTTCCTACTCACTCATTCATTTTTTTTTTTTTTTGGGTGGGAGTGGCGGTGTGTATATATATATATGTGTGTATATATATATATATATATATATATATATATATATATATATGTGTGTGTATATATATATATATATATAAAATTGATTGGATTGGATTTTTTGCTGCCGTATCCTTCTCACCTTTTTTACCCCTTACCCGTTTTCATGCCTGCAAACTAATTAAAAGAAAATAGTTGACATCGTTTCTGCTTCTGGGTTTTTAAAATGGCTCATTATTAAAATTGCTTTTATTTTATAAACTTGTTAGTTTTATGAAAACACTAAAAATAATAAACACTGGCTCTCAAATGTAACTTAATGGATATATACAGGGATGACAAAAAATTTAATTAATCAAAAATGTGCTTTATTACTAAATTTGTTTACAAGTAACTTTATTCAAGTTAATAAAATAATAAAATCAATAGGATTTAAGTAATATACTGTAGAATTTAGCTTTTTTTTTGGTCACTGGCGGCCACCCCGTTTGGAGGCAGTGCCCCAGCATGGCCCCCCCACTGAAAATGCTCTGGACACGCCCCTGCTGCAGGGGCGCCGGCAGGCCCCTCAGCAGAGACCTGCCCCATTTTTGGGGTGCACTACGAGCTCACTCAAGTCATGGAAGGCGCCACACTCAATTTGCTTGAAATACTCTTTCTAAAGGTTTCATAAAGGTTATGAGGTGATTCCTCACCTCGAAGAAGCCGTGGCCGCCCACCTCTGCACACCTACCTCGGCTGGATGGAAGGCCAAAGCCTCTCATCCATCATAGCCCTGCCGCACTACTTCAGCTCTCGCCGGTCGCGCATATGCCCACGCCGGCCCAGCTGCATCTGCACTTTATACAATTGTTTGTACAAGTGTTTCAGGCCAAGCTTCTCCGCTCTATGGATTGTGGCGAAGCGCTGAGGAGGAGCAAAAAGAAAAAGATAACTACCCAGGTGAAAAATAAATGTGCTGAAGTGTACTACATCATAATTCCTGATGTACTTTGTACATCATAAGAAGGATGGCGTCTACGCTAATATTAGTCTCTGTTTATCCCGAGGTTTACCGCAAACCGCCGGATCCAGGCCATATCCAGATCTGAGGAAGGACCATCACATGGACACGACAACAACGCATCCCTGATGAGCCAGCCCCATCAACACTGTGAAGGCCCATGAACACCTCAACACAGTCATCTCCTCACCGGCTGGATGACCCAACCTCCAACCAGATGAACTGGATAAATATCGTGAAAGTTCTGATCACATCTGACTCCTGACATTATGCTGCCTAACTCATAATCATACACTGTTCGTTCGTTGGCCAAAGGAGGACTGGCCCCCTGACTGAGCCTGGGTTCTCCCAAGGTTTTTTTCTCCATTCTGTCACCTGATGGAGTTTTGGTTCCTTGCCACTGTTGCCTTTTTCGCCTCTCTTCGCCTTTGTCGCCATTGGCTTTTGGCTTGCTTAGTTGGGGACATTTAACATTTAATTTTGAATTTAACAATACTATTACAACATTGTTTTCCTGTTATCTCTGTAAAGCTGCTTTGAAACAATTTGTATTGTAAAAAGCGCTATATAAATAAAGGTGACTTGACTTGACTTGACTACTAAAATTTAGCATACTTTTTATATTTCAAGTGTGTTCATGATTAGTTAACTTGAAGCATGCTATTTTGGAACAACTAATTTTGTACTAAATATATTTTAGTAGTAATTAAATTGTAGAAAAGCTCAACTTTAAGTGTATTTAGTGTACTTTTATGTGCTAAAGTGGAACAACTTAAAGTATATTTTGTATACTTTAAGTATATGCCTGTGCAGGGACTAATTACATGCTTAAAGTGTACTTTATTTGTGTTACAAGTACATTATAAAGTCATTATGAGTGTCTTAGAAACATATTTGTACTATATTTTAATATACTAAATTATGCTAAAATGGAACCACTTCCAGTACATTTAAGTGTATTTCTTTGCAGTTCATTAAAATATACTTTCATGTCTTAAACTAGTCATAATATATGTGAAGGATAATTTTAATGTACTTCAAGAACAATAAATATCATTAAAATAATGCTTAAATAGCATTAAAAGTGTATTAGCATTACACTAATAGCTTAATATAAAGCTGTTTTATTCAGTATTTAAAATTGTATATTAAGTGTGCAAAGACATACACAGACTTTGAAAATCAAGAAAACTTTAATATAGTATCTTGTATAAATAACATAAGAGTAAAAAAAGAAATAAGTAAATTAAAAAGATGAGTGAAATGCAATGGCAGAGCTATATTTATAATTTTTTTGTAGAACATTTCAGTTATACATGTATTACTGAAAAGTACACTTTGAATTTTACATCACTAATTAAGCATCACAATGCAATTTTCTGAAAAAATAAAAATAAGTTTAAAAAAAATAATGTGCAGAAGTGAATAATGCATGTACAAACTTAGGCCTACAAATGGCTGAACCAAAGAAACAGAACAGTCACATCTTCATCTTCAAGTGGACGATCACTTCTTTGAGTTCGACTCATTTTCTACAACTAGGGCTTGTAGTATTTGAAGACTGCTTTATCAGAGGATCTTTGAAAGGGAAGAAGAATTAATATAAAATTAACCAATGATTAACATTTTTGTATCCATGTTTGAATATATGTATAATAATTTGCATAGAAATACATTAGAATTCCGTTGACTTCTCAGTTTACCTTTAAAAGCTTTGGCTATATCCTCATCATCAAGCTTTATCCTCTTGTCTGTCATCTCTGTACAGCACTCTGAGTTACACTGAACATGAGATTAGAAGCCCAACACAATTTACAGTGACCAAAGTTCAATCAAAAAGTTACTGATATAGTTATTTGCACCAATAAAGCAACCTGTGAGTATTAGAGGATATGTTTTATATTGATAATTGTGGTTTATTTAAAACCTAGGATATTTCCCATGAACCTGTCTATTGTAAAGAAAGATCTTAAGATTTAAGGAAATTCGAAATGGTTCAAAATATTGTATGCCAGGACAACTAGGACAGGTGACTTACAGCTTTACTAAAAAACAAAACAATGAAATAAACAGATTTTTACACTCAAAGGCAGCACAAATTAGACACCTGAAATGGACATGTTGCTAACATTTTCCTAACTGTCGACCACCGTTCAATAGGCCCGATTCAAAAATCTCTATAACAGAGGTGATATGAGATCAAACCATACTTACTACTCTCTTCTTCGCTGGTCTCTGCACTCAGATTTCAGTTTTTCTTCTATAGCAGCTGTCTGAAAAACAACAAATATTAATATATAAAAAAAAAAAAGATAATTATATATGCATACATACGCAATAAGGTTGTCAAGCTTGAACTACTATAAACGCTAATCAACACACACTACCATTATTGGTCAGCTCAAGTAACTTTGTTCATAACATGTATTTTTTCCCCAAACTTTTCAAAGAAAGATCATTTGCATAATGAAGCCAAATTTTTCAGGAAATCAGAAATAAATACACAGCTTCATTTTGAAAATAAAAATGTTAATGCAATGTTGTACATGTTATAATGACTAATTATGTTTTTTTTTTTTGCAGATGCATAGGACAATGTTTTATATTTGTTTTAAGACAAACAAATGTCTCCACGTAGATTTTAAAAGATTTATTAAGATTAAAAAACTAAACAGTGAGCTTTTTATTTATGCAAACAGCAACTAAAACTTACCAGTAACTTGCTTCATCTCTTCGAGTCTGCTCGACTTCAACTTGAAAAGCTTGGCTCTGATTGGTCAAATTGAATGTAGCTGAACTGAAAAAGACGTGCTGTTTTTGTGTCAAAAATACTACTGGCAAGGACAAGTAACGTTAATGTAATACAAATCTTACCTAGAATCACAACATAATGAGGTTCCATTCCAAATGTCACACGCCATGCAAACTTGAATAAGCTGGGTAAAATCAACACTTTCTCAAAACGCTACGTTTCAAAAAGTTAATCACAAAAAAATATCACCTAATCCATATGAATCGCGTGGTTTCCTCCTAGTCCTCTAAAGAGACACGATCGCTCTATATATTTTTAACAGTTTAAATTTAGGATTCTAAATCTAATCACGTTCAAGCAACACACGCACAGCAGAATATTATCGGATAGACAGAGGGTCTGAGTGACGTGCGAGGCGAGCTCATTATCATAAGAACCAATCACAACCATTTAACGGCTCTGTAACCAATCAGGACTAGTCACGTGTATAATGCTATTGTTTGAATTTAAACAAGTACAAACTTTTTTTAACAGCTCTGGAAAATGTATCTATGATCAATTTCAAATAATATGATGTTGAAATCCTTGTGGGAATTTTAGTAATACAAATGTTGCATGCAATGGACAACAGCCTTTTAAGAAGCCTTTTACAAGTAGCTTACAAACAAGTAAAAGTGAACAACATTAATTTTAGGTATGCTTATTGCAATGCTTAATAATAGTTGACAAATGTTTCTAATACATTATAAGTTGGTACATTGTAAATATATATATATATATATATATATATATATATATATATATATATATATTTTAAATATTAAAATTATAAATACATACATATTTAAAATATATTGCAGTAGGCCTAAGTGTTTATAAAGTTCATATATTTTAAACCCACTAAAAGCTTAATCATTTTGCTATGTTCTTACACAAAGTACTCCAAAAATATACTGTAAGTAAGAGCAACATAAGTATGTTTTCTTTTAGTGAAGATTTAGCGCATTTAAAGTATGTTTCTGTTTAGCACATTTCTTAAAAATGTAACTAAGCATATTATTATTACCAAAGTACTTATAATGCACTTTTTAGAAATATATTAAAAGTATGCTTGTGTTTAGCATATTTCTTAAAAGTGTAACAAAGCATATATTTTTAACCAATGTACTTATAGTGCACCTTTTAGAAATATGTTAAAAGTATGCTTGTTTTTCAATATACTTTTAGAAAATATACTAAAGTACAATTATTTTAAAGTGTGTTAAAAGTTGTATTGTAAAAATAGGTAAAAAGCATGATGCTAATATACTTTTAATATATTTCAAGATAGTACATTTTTTGTTAGTATATTTGCAATGTAATATTGAAAAATGGAATATATTTCAAATACAGTAAAGTATACTTTTTTTCCACCTGGGTATACGAACGCTAATTGACCCTTCGCATGGAGCTTGATTGACAGGTAATCTGACCAATCATACTTCGCCATCCGCCATTTTGTCCGACAAAGCAGATTAACATGGGAGGATTTGAACTTGAAAAACGGAGTGTACTTAAGCCTTTCCGCGGTTAAAACAACATTCCTTCTTATGTTCATTCATGTTTATTTGATGCTATAAATGAACTAGAAGGAAGAGATGATCGGATCACGAGCAGCTTTAACTGATGCTCTACAGCGATCTGTCACGACATATTAAAGAGCCACAAAACGGTATTTATTGTTTAAATTTCTTTTAAAAAATGACCAAATTTGAAAGGCGAGACTTTGTTTAATATGTTTAATATCAAAAGTAACCAAAAAGTAACCTGGTCTGTCCTGTCTGTCAGCGTGTTGTCAGTCTCCTCTCTGCTCGCGATGTATTTTTCACTGCGTGAGAACATGAGAGCGGCGTAGCTTGTCGGACATAGCGACAGTAACAAAGGGGGGCGGGTCTTTGCGAAGGGTCAATTGGGCATCAAAAGATAACTAAAAGAGTTGAGTAAAGTTGGCAATAAATTCACAGATTCGAACTTCCCGGGTCAATAACTCGTGAGATAAATGTTGTTACTACACAAATGTCACCTCTTTTTAATCGTAGTAACGTAGGCTAGCAGCTACAACCCACTTTTCCTCGAAACGAGCTTTCCTTCGCAGTGGACAAAATACATTGATCTCTATGCGCCGGTGTTACGGATCAACTGGGGATCATGTTAACTGGGGACGCGCGCGTGCACGCAGCTAGTTTTACCTTGATTTCCAGCAGATGTTAAACGGTGACAGATTCGTCACAGCGAATTTTTCACTGAGAAGATTTAAAAGCTTTCCACGTTATTTTTAAATGTTTGTATCATATTAGGGCTCTGTTGTTTACTCTGTCGCTGCTCCACTGTATGTTTCAGACCCCTTTAAGGGAAGTTTTAATGTGTTTTCATTTCACGACACACACAGACCACGCCCACATTATTTTGTTACTTTCGTTTCAATGACAATTGTATCTGATGACAACTGTAAGTAGATTAAATAAGTTATGGTATTTACATTGAGTCTTTGCAGTGCGTGTGTATTCGCAGATTATTGTTGTGATGCCAATTTGTGGCTTAATTTAAATTAAGCACCAATACTGCTGTGGTTAAAAGGACATGTCAAGCATTTATTTATTTATTATTTATATAGGCCTAGGCTATTTTAATGTTGCTAAGGAATGAGTTAAAGCATACAGTACACTCCATAAATGTTCCTAAAGAGTGGTGAAAATTTGTAAGCCATAGCTCATGGATCCAGTGAATTACCCACAGCATTTATTTAGGGGGATGTTCAACAAACATATTCATTGAATGAAAAAAACAATAGGCAAATGTGCATGCATGCAGGATAGCTGTATTTGCCAATCTGACCACACATTCCCACCTTCCACATTCTAAATATTCATTCTAAGGAAGGAATAACAAACTATAGAATAAGTTGCATGTTAATGAAGAACAGTTAGCCTACTTGTTTTGCAATATGTATAAATGTTTCTTACCCATTGGCCAGTTTGGCCTTAAAGCCTATGCTGCTCTGCATCTAATGCAGGCTAATCATGTTATATTAGAAAATAAATGTCACAGTTGTATTACCTTTTTATATTAAGACCAATTTAACACACCATTACCCTTCATTGTGAAATAGTGTTGCTTTCTTGAGCAGCTGTCAGGATATTGGTTATCCTGCAACGTTTTTGATTTGTCTAACTTGAATTGCATCAATTTGCTGTGGCAGTATATGGCCTAACTACAATGACACTAGTTACAATAATGACAATGTATAGTCCTTTTAATCTGTTCTTAACGGTTAGCAGACGACAACAATGAAAGCACATGATGTGATGAATAAGGAAAGAGAATATGTTAATGAGATTCACAGTCAAATGAAAACTGGCATAATTCAAATGTATATTACATAAAAAGAGGCCCACATGCATTACATTTTATTTATAAAACTGATAGACCATGTCAGATTTCTTTTGTTAAAGAGGTCAGCCAAAAATTAAACAATAAAGCATTTCCTATTGTTTTAGAGAAGGTAATTCTATTCATGTGATGTGACAAATGATTAAGAGATTAGTGATGTAGGCCTATGAATATTAGCCATAGAGAATATCAGTATATATTTGTAATAATTCATCATCACTCTATCATATGTTCTGCTTATTTCAGTAATAAGATTTGTGGTTGCCACTCAGTGTTTTTCACAAGACTTTAATCACTAAAGACAAAGTGTCCATTACAAGACATTAGATAGACACATCATTCAAGTTCATGCTCCTACTGAGCATAATGTACATTTATGCATTTGGCCGACGTGATGTACATTGCAAGGTACACATTTCAAATTATTATCAGTTCTTACTTTCCCTGGGAATCAAACCCATGGCCTTGGTGTTGCAAGCGTTAACACTCTATGTTTCAGCTACAGAAAAGCTCAATGCAAAAATGCAGTATTACAGAATTGTTCTGAAAGATTTTTTATTTTTTTCGAAATCTGTTAAATATGTTACAAGTTCATGAGATAATTAACTTCATGACCCTATAAGTACAGCTGCTTTATGTCCAGGGAAAACAATACGGAGGCGTCAGAGCTGGTTGTACATAATCAGCAGAGTAAAATAAGCTGATAAGTGTTTTTATATAAAATAATAGTTCCATGAAATTAGGCTATATAGGCTATGAAGATCAATAAATGCAACTTGATGAAAAAAAATTAAATGACTTTGCAATTTATGTTTCTTTTAGGTAGCCTTAACTTAATCTAATCTGATGTTATTTGTGATTAGAACTCATTTCAACGCACTAAAGAAAATATGATAGTCACAATAATGTTGAGAAAAAAATTCTTACACTTCTTTCTTACACGTCTATTCATCCAATGAAACCGAATGCCCCATGTTAATATAGGCGTGGTTTATGAGTTTGACACTAAAGTATGTTAAACTTCTTTGAAAGTGCATAAAATACGCAGGAACACTGCAAAAACAAAGCGCTTTATTCGCATATCAGTGTATACAACTGGTGAAATATTCGTTTTTAATCGCTGATCCGTGAAATAAGGGATGAATCTGTCGCCGTTTAACATCTGCTGGAAATCCAGGTAAAACTATCTGCGTGCACGCGCGCGTCCCCAGTTAACATGATCCCCAGTTGATCCGTAACACCGGCGGCTGAGAGACAGATCCGAAGGGACCGTCTGCAAAGTGCAAAACCCGAAAAACGTTACAATGAAAACAGTCAATAACTTCACTGCCACAATCTATAGTGTCACCAAATTCAGTTCACACATCACTGCTGTCCTGTTGGTTATACTACAACACTTATTTCTGGTTAAAAATATATTTTCAACTAGGCTATATACAATTGTAAATAAATCATTTTTATTTTTATTATGAAAAAGATTCAATAACTCTACTGTAATTCACTGTATTGTTGCCAAATTCAGTTCACACATCATTGCTGTCCTGTTGGTTATACTACAACACTTATTTTGGGAAAAAATATATTTTTAAGTATATATACAATTGGAAATGTATCATTTTTATGATTTTATTTAATGAAAAAATTCAATAACTCTACTGTAATTCACTGCATTGTTGCCAAATTCAGTTCACACATCCCTGCTGTCCTGTTGGTTATACTACAACACTTATTTGGGGTAAAATATATTTTTAATTATATATACAATTGGAAATGTATCATTTTTATGATTTTTTATGAAAAATATTCAATAACTCTACTGTAAATCACTGTGTTGTTGCCAAATTCAGTTCACACATCACTGCTGTCCTGTTGGTTATACTACAACACTTATCTTGGGTAAAATATATTTTTAATTATATATACAATTGGAAGTGTATGCTTTTTATGATATTTATTATGAAAAATATTCAATAACTCTACTGTAATTCACTGCATTGTTGCCAAATTCAGTTCAAACATCACTGCTGTCCTCATGGTTAAACTACAACACTTATCTTGGGTAAAATATATTTTTAATTATATATACAATTGGAAGTGTATGCTTTTTATGATATTTATTATGAAAAATATTCAATAACTCTACTGTAATTCACTGCATTGTTGCCAAATTCAGTTCAAACATCACTGCTGTCCTCATGGTTATACTACAACACTTATTTTGGGTAAAATATATTTTTAATTATAAATACAATTGGAAATGTATCATTTTAATGATTTTTTTATTAAAAATATTCAATAACTCTACTGTAATTCACTCCATTGTTGCCAAATTCAGTTCAAACATCACTGCTGTCCAGTTGGTTATACTACAACACATATTTTGGGAAAAATATTTTTAATTATATATACAATTGGAAATGTATCATTTTTATGATTTTTTTATGAAAAAATATTCAATAACTACTGTAAATCACTGTGTTGTTGCCAAATTCAGTTCACACATCACTGCTGTCCTCATGGTTATACTACAACACTTATTTTGATGACAAAAACTTATTTTTAATGGTATATAGGCCTACAATTGTAAATGTATCATTTTCATGATTGTTTATTATAAAATATTCAATAACTCTACTGTAATTCACTGCATTGTTGCCAAATTCAGTTCAAACATCACTGCTGTCCTGTTGGTTATACTACAACACTTATTTTGGGGGGGAAAATATTTTCAATGGTATATAGGCCTACAATTGTAAATGTATCATTTTTATGATTGTTTATTATACAATATTCAATAACTCTACTGTAATTCACTGCATTGTTGCCAAATTCAGTTCACACATCACTGCTGTCCTCATGGTTATACTACAACACTTATTTCTTGAAAAATATATTTTCAATTGTATACACAATTGTAAATGTATAATTTTTATGATTTTTGTTATGAAAAATATTCAATAACTCTACTGTAATTCACTGCATTGTTGCCAAATTCAGTTCACACATCACTGCTGTCCTGATGGTTATACTACAACACTTATTTCTTGAAAAATATATTTTCAATTGTATACACAATTGTAAATGTATAATTTTTATGATTTTTGTTATGAAAAATATTCAATAACTCTACTGTAATTCACTGCATTGTTGCCAAATTCAGTTCACACATCACTGCTGTCCTGTTGGTTATACTACAACACTTATTTCTTGAAAAATATATTTTCAATTGTATATACAATTGTAAAAGTATAATTTTTATGATTTTTGTTATGAAAAATATTCAATAACTCTACTGTAATTCACTGCATTGTTGCCAAAATCAGTTCACACATCAACGCTGTCCTGTTGGTTATACTACAACACTTATTTTGGAATTTTTTTTTATTTTTAATTGTATATAGGCCTACAATTGTACATTTATAATTTTGATGATTTTTATGAAAAATATTCAATAACTCTACTGTAATTTACTGTACTGATGCCAAATTCAGTTCACACATCACTGCTGTCCTGTTGGTTATACTACAACACTTATTTTGGAAAAAAAAAACTTATTTTTAATTGTATATAGGCCTACAATTGTATATTTATCATTTTAATGATTCTTATGAAAAATATTCAATAACTCTACTGTAATTCACTCCATTGTTGCCAAATTCAGTTCACACATCCCTGCTGTCCTGTTGGTTATACTACAACACTTATTTGGGGTAAAATATATTTTTAATTATATATACAATTGGAAATGTATAATTTTTATTTTTATTATGAAAATATTCAATAACTCTACTGTAATTCACTGTATTGATGCCAAATTCAGTTCACACATCACTTCTGTCCTGTTGGTTATACTACAACACTTATTTTGGGTAAAATATATTTTTAATTATATATACAATTGGAAATGTATAATTTTTATGATATTTATTATGAAAAAGATTCAATAACTCTACTGTAATTCACTGTATTGTTGCCAAATTCAGTTCACACAACACTTCTGTCCTGTTGGTTATAGTACAACACTTATTTCTGGTTAAAATATATTTTCAACTGTATATACAATTGTAAATAAATCATTTTTATTTTTTTTCTGAAAAATATTCAATAACTCTACTGTAATTCAGTGTATTGTTGCCAAATTCAGTTCACACATCACTGCTGTCCTGTTGGTTATACTACAACACTTATTTTGGGAATTACAGTAGAGTTATTGAATATTTTTCATAATAAAAATCATAAAAATGATACATTTCCAATTGTATATATAATAAAAAAATATATTTTCCCAAAATAAGTGCTGTAGTATAACCAACAGGACAGCAGTGATGTCTGAACTGAATTTGGCAACAATACAGTGAATTACAGTAGAGTTATTGAATCTTTTTCATAATAAAAATAAAAATGATTTATTTACAATTGTATATACAGTTGAAAATATATTTTAACCAGAAATAAGTGTTGTAGTATAACCAACTGGACAGCAGTGATGTGTAAGCTGAATTTGGCAACAATGCAGTGAATTACAGTAGAGTTATTGAATTTTTTCATTAAAAAAAATCATAAAAATAATACATTTCCAATTGTATATATAATTAAAAATATATTTTACCCAAAATAAGGGTTGTAGTATAACCAACAGGACAGCAGTGATGTGTGAACTGAATTTGGCAACAACACAGTGATTTACAGTAGAGTTATTGAATATTTTTCATAAAAAATCATAAAAATGATACATTTCCAATTGTATATATAATTAAAAAATATTTTTCCCCAAATAAGTGTTGTAGTATAACCAACTGGACAGCAGTGATGTTTGAACTGAATTTGGCAACAATACAGTGATTTACAGTAGAGTTATTGAATATTTTTCATAAAAAAACATAAAAATGATACATTTCCAATTGTATATATAATAAAAAAATATTTTTCCCAAAATAAGTGTTGTAGTATAACCATGACGACAGCAGTGATGTTTGAACTGAATTTGGCAACAATGGAGTGAATTACAGTAGAGTTATTGAATATTTTTCATAAAAAAATCATTAAAATGATACATTTCCAATTGTATTTATAATTAAAAATATATTTTACCCAAAATAAGTGTTGTAGTATAACCATGAGGACAGCAGTGATGTTTGAACTGAATTTGGCAACAATGCAGTGAATTACAGTAGAGTTATTGAATATTTTTCATAATAAATATCATAAAAAGCATACACTTCCAATTGTATATATAATTAAAAATATATTTTACCCAAGATAAGTGTTGTAGTATAACCATGAGGACAGCAGTGATGTTTGAACTGAATTTGGCAACAATGCAGTGAATTACAGTAGAGTTATTGAATATTTTTCATAATAAATAGCATAAAAAGCATACACTTCCAATTGTATATATAATTAAAAATATATTTTACCCAAGATAAGTGTTGTAGTATAACCAACAGGACAGCAGTGATGTGTGAACTGAATTTGGCAACAACACAGTGATTTACAGTAGAGTTATTGAATATTTTTCATAAAAAATCATAAAAATGATACATTTCCAATTGTATATATAATTAAAAATATATTTTACCCCAAATAAGTGTTGTAGTATAACCAACAGGACAGCAGGGATGTGTGAACTGAATTTGGCAACAATGCAGTGAATTACAGTAGAGTTATTGAATTTTTTCATTAAAAAAAATCATAAAAATGATACATTTCCAATTGTATATATACTTAAAAATATATTTTTTCCCAAAATAAGTGTTGTAGTATAACCAACAGGACAGCAATGATGTGTGAACTGAATTTGGCAACAATACAGTGAATTACAGTAGAGTTATTGAATCTTTTTCATAATAAAAATAAAAATGATTTATTTACAATTGTATATAGCCTACAGTTGAAAATATATTTTTAACCAGAAATAAGTGTTGTAGTATAACCAACAGGACAACAGTGATGTGTAAGCTGAATTTGGTAATAATATAGCTAATGTATACAGTAGAGTTATTGAATATTTTCTATAAATAAAAATCATAAAAATTATGTAAAAAGGCTTTTATACTAAAATAAGTGTTGTAGTATAACCATCAGGACAGCAGTGATGTGTGAACTGAATTTGGTGACACTATAGATTGTGGCAGTGAAGTTATTGACTGTTTTCATTGTAACGTTTTTCGGGTTTTGCACTTTGCAGACGGTCCCTTCGGATCTGTCTCTCAGCCGCCGGCGCATAGAGATCAATGTATTTTGTCCACTGCGAAGGAAAGCTCGTTTCGAGGAAAAGTGGGTTGTAGCTGCTAGCCTACGTTACTACGATTAAAAAGAGGTGACATTTGTGTAGTAACAACATTTATCTCACGAGTTATTGACCCGGGAAGTTCGAATCTGTGAATTTATTGCCAACTTTACTCAACTAAGAAAAAGGTATAAGACCTAAACACTGGCCATTTTAAGATCAGATGAACAGCTGGCATCTCACTTTGTTGAATTGCTCAATAAAGTTAATTCTTCTGAGACCTGGAACTTCGACTCTGAAAGATTTCTTTGAGACCTGAATCAGACTTTGAGACCTGAGCCAAAGACTTTAAATCTGCTACAACAACGCTCACCTGCAAACAAACGCCGTTTTAACGGCGACACACATAAAGCACGAAAAGGCAAGGCAAGTTTATTTATACAGCACATTTCATACACAATGTTAATTCAAAGTGCTTTACATAGAAGAAATTAAAATAATCAAAAGAAATAAGAATAATTAAAACAGTTTAGAATAAAAAATTTAATTAAATACAGTACAAACAGTCGGACGAACAGTGGCACAGTGCTCATTCATTAAATGCAAAGCTAAACAGATGTGTTTTCAGTCTGGTTTTGAATGTGACTACTGTAGGAGCACATCTGATCTATTCTGGATGCTGGTTCCAGCTGTGGCTGGCATAGTAGCTTAAAGCAGACTCTCCCTGTTTAGAGTATTAGGGTATTTCTAGCTGACGTGATCCTAATGATCTGAGTGATCTGTTGGATTTATATTTAGTGAGCATATCTGCAATATACTGAGGTCCTAGGCCATTGAATGATTTATATACCAGTAATAATACTTTAAAATCAATCCAAAATGTAACTGGGAGCCAGTGTAAAGACCTGAGGACTGGTGTGATGTGTTCATATTTTCTGGTTCTGGTCGGGATCCTGGCAGAACGTATGAGCTGCAACTGTCTTATGGTCTTTTTGGGAACTTTTCTGCCTGTGTCACTTGTAGGTCACGTGCCCATGTCAATGTACGCACCCCTAAACACAAGCGCCCTCAAAAATTCCCCCAGCTCATGTTGGAAGTTTCATAAAGTTAGATTGCCTATTGTCATCTACACACCCCTGCACACTGTTCCCACAGTTCCAAACATTTTCCCAGCTCATGCTGGAAGCCTCATAAATGTAGCTCGCATGCCTACTGTCATGTACGCACCCCTGCACACAAACACTGTTCCTACAGTCCCAGACACTCCCCAAGCTCACGCTGGGAGTTTTATAAAGGCAGCATGCACGCCTCTTTCACAACACGCACCCCTGCACACGAATGTTGTCAACTCAACGCTCTCTCTCCCCCCAACTGCTGCGAGAGAAGCGATAAAAGATTGCGTGCCCAAACTTCAGTGCATACATCTACAAACTGTTCCCACATCAGCTTTCACTCTAACTCATGCTAGAAAGGTAACTATGGGGATGCCCGCTGCTCAGCGCGCGCCCCCGTTTCTCAGTTACTCGCTACAGTTCGCTTGCAGACCGCCACGCTATTTAGCCGTGGTTGAGACGAAAGTGAGAAAAGACGTTTCACATGTTCTCCGCACCGAGGTGCTTAAAGGTCCCATGACATGGGGTTATTTTATTATTTTATAATGTTTCCTGGTGTAGCAGTATGAGTTAACGTGTAATGAGCTGGCGTTCTTTTGGCCAATCCCCGTGAGGCTCCGTCCTATAAATATAGCGAGTAGCTCTTCTAACACTTTCCCCTGCTCGTCGGTGACGGAAGTTGTGTTGTGCTTCCGGGTCACTCTCTCCTTGTGCGCTGCTGTGCTAACAGGTAGGGTAGCTGATTGCTGTCTCTACGTGAATATCATGGTTATTTTCTGCCGTTATGGTTACTGTGCATTGCGTGGTTACTTGCGTTCGTAGATCTCTGGTTGAAGGGCCAGTCTTCCGTCTCGTCGTTCAGCGCACTGAGCGGACATACTGCATTATCGGTGCCGTTGGCACTCGTCGAGCTTTCTCCCTCGGGTATGTCTGAATGCTGATTGATAGGTATTTATTCCAGATGGCGTAGGATTAATTTATATTTTTAATAATTGGGGTTAATGGTAATTTTTCCTTTGTGTAGTTAACAGGAATGAGGCCGGTTTAGCCGGAGATCATCGCCAGCTGCACAGGACCGATTCGCTGGCTGCTGTTTTGCTTATACCTCTGTGTCGCCTAATTTATACGTTTTTGTCTACGCGCTGTTTTGCCTGTACAGCTGTGTTGCCTACGCTGTGTTACCTGTACGCCTGTCTTTCCTGGACTGTTGGTTTTTCTGAACTACTGTTTGCTTTATGCGTATTGAACCTTGTACCAGCACCTGGAGCAGATTGCTGTGCGCTCGTCTTGCCATTATAATTACGGGGCAATTACGGCTGTGTGGCCAAAAGTATGTGTCATTTGTTTTATGTGGGCTAATGTTTTTATGATGTCTGAATATAGCTCAAGGGGTTGGGGCTTTATATTATAATTTTGTTGATTTAAGAAGTTTTTTTTGTTGTTGTTTTGCTTTTCTTTTTGTTTTGATTCCAATTTAGATTAAAATTGTATGTGTACTTCATTTGATTTCTTTTTTTTTGATTACTGGATTTATATATATATATATAAAAATCGAGGAACTCGAACTGCGTCGAGACGACACTAGGGGACGCTGTCCAGCGTAGCGTGCGTCTGAATTCATGAATGAAAACTAAACCAATCCTATTGGCATTGCGTGATGACGTACGTAGCGTGTGACGGCATACACGGATGTGTACAAAGGCACATCGGCACAAGCAAACTCAGCTTTTTGCTATTCAGCAAGCGCTCTGTGTGTGTGAAAGTGAAAACCAGTTCATCTTATTTGGTGTTGTATTGTCCTTATCTGCATCATGGCAAGTAAACAGTTAAAAAAAATTGTGTTTCCATGCCCACGCTATCTCACGGCTGAGGATACACATGAGATGTGTGTGTCTTGCTTAGGAAGACAGCACGCTCAAGCAGCTCTCGAGGGGGCTGCTTGTGCTCATTGTGAATCTCTCTCAGCTAGAACGCTGCGTTCTCGTTTGGCTTTATTTTCTGAGGATGGCCAAATGCGCGCTCCCCGCGGTTCGGGTCCCGCATCTGCCGAGGCTATGCGGCGGCTTAGAACGTGGGGATCGCAGCGAGATCTTTTAGATGACAGTGGGACTGCCGAGGCACGCAGCACGCAGCCTTCTCGCCGGTCTCTTCCATTCTTTCCAGATTTACACAACGAGTTGTGTAAGTCTTGGAACAGGCCTTTTTCTTCACGGCTGTCTAACCCCCCTATGTTGAATTACAGTAACATTGTGGGAGCTAGAGAGAATGGTTATGGGATGATGCCTCGGGTGGAAGAGGCTTTGGCCAGTTATCTTTCACCCGATTTTGCATCACCCCTTAAATCACCGCCGATGCCCTCCAAGCCATGTCGCATTACATCTGCTTTGGTGGGCAGAGCTTATATGGTGGCGGGTCGAGCTGGTGTGAGCCTGCACACGATGGCTGTTTTGCAGGCGTACCAAGCCGACCTGTTAAGAGAAATAGACCAGGGCGAGGGGCCCTCTATGGATGATATTGCCGAACTTCGCAGAGCCACAGATCTGTCTCCGAAGGCTTGCAGTCAGACAGCGTTCGAGCTCGCACACTGTGACTCGTTGTCGGTCTTCCCCTGCCGGTCCTCCGCTTCAGGGTGCCGTCAAGGACTCACACAAAAACACCGGACACCAGCCCCGAGGGGCTGCAGTTCCGGGTCCGCCCACCAAAATTCAACGGGGTGGTCTGGACTTCAGTGCACCCAGAGCAGGGTCCGGTGTTAGAACAGGAAGTTCACTCGCTGCTGGAAAAAGGGGCCATAGAGCGTGTTCCCCCACCAGTCAGGGAGTCCGGTACTTCATAGTTCCCAAGAAGGATGGAGGTCTGCGTCCAATTTTAGATCTGAGGCATCTGAACCGGTCTCTGAGGAGGTTCAGGTTCAAGATGCTCACTATTTCTATCATCGTGAGTCAAATCCAATCCGAGGATTGGTTTGTCACGATAGATCTAAAGGGCGCCTATTTTCATGTCTCCATCTTTCCATCTCACAGGAGGTTCCTGAGGTTTGCTTTCGGGGGCGAAGCATGCAAATTTTGGGTTCTTCCATTCGGCCGAGCACTCTCCCCTCACACGTTCACCAAGTGTATGGATGGAGCTCTGGCCCCACTGAGGCTCCAGGGCATCCGCGTGCTGAATTATATCGACGACTGGCTCATCCTGGCCCAGTCTCGAGAGTTGGCAGTTCGTCATCGAGATGTCGTCCTTGGCCACATTCAGCGCTTGGGGTTGAGGCTCAACACAAAGAAGAGCGTGTTGACACCCGTCCAACAAACTACTTTCTTGGGGGTGGTTTGGGACTCAATGACGATGCAGGCACACATGTCTCCTGCACGCATCGAGTCCATATTGACCACACTAACCAGGGTGAAGCTAGGCCACACCATGACAGTAAAACACTTCCAAAGGGTGTTGGATCTCATGGCAGCAGCGTCCAGCGTTATACCTTCTGGCCTACTACACATGAGAGCCCTGCAGTGGTGGTTGAAAGCCAAGGGGTTTTCGCCGAGGGGAAATCCGTTCCGCACGATAAGGGTTACGTGCAGATGCCTTCGTTCCCTATCGATATGGAAGCAGCCTTGGTTCCTGCCCCAGGGTCCCAAGCTGGGAGCGTTAGGTCGCAGGGTTATTATTTCGACAGACGCCTCCCTCACGGGCTGGGGCGCGGTCATGGACGGCCACTTTACGAGAGGTCTCTGGCAGGACCATCATTCCTCCTGGCACATAAATTGCCTGGAGATGTTGGCGGTGTTCCAAGCTCTGAGGAGTTTCCTGCCAGACCTCCTTGGTCGCCATGTTCTCGTGAGAACCGACAATATGTCAGTGGTGTCCTATTTAAATTGCCAGGGGGGTCTGAGGTCGCGCCCTCTGTGCAGACTGGCGCATCAGATCCTCCTGTGGTCCCAGTGGAGACTGTCGTCTCTCAGGGCGATGTATGTCCCGGGGGACCAGAACCAGGGAGCAGACGTACTGTCGAGGCAGGGGCTGAGGCCCAGGGAATGGAGACTCCACCCCGAGACGGTGGAGTTGATATGCGAGAGGTTCGGCCCAGTGGACGTGGACCTGTTTGCGTCTCGAGAGACGACACACTGTCCACTCTGGTTCTCCCTCACACATCCAGCCCCGCTGGGGTTGGATGCGTTGGTACAGACATGGCCGAGGCTACGTCTGTATGCCTTTCAATTCAATTCAATTCAATTCCGAGCTGGGGTTGGATGCGTTGGTACAGACATGGCCGAGGCTACGTCTGTATGCCTTTCCCCCGATCGCGCTGCTCCCAGCAGTTCTGGAAAGGGTCCGTCGGGACGGGGTCAGCCTACTGTTAGTAGCCCCGTTCTGGCCGGGCCAAGTATGGTTCTCGGACATCATTCCACTCCTGGCAGGCCCGCCATGGCAGATCCCTCTGAGGAGGGACCTGCTGTCCCAGGCGGAAGGCTTAGTTCTCCACCCTTGCCCCGAGCTGTGGAAACTATGGGTCTGGCCCCTGAGGGGGCACAGTGCCTAGAAGCCGGCCTGTCAGCTGGAGTGGTTGAAAGTTTACTCACTTCTCTTGCTTCTCTGCCGGGCTTACCCTGTCCACACTCAAGGTTTATGTGGCTGCCATTGCGGCTTTCCACGCTCCTCTGAGTGATGGGCCTCTGGGGAGGCATCACCTGGTCGTACGCTTCCTCCGTGGAACTTGGAGGATGAGACCTGCGACTCACTCCAGGGTTCCCTCATGGGACCTGGCAGTGGTTCTCGAAGGGCTGGCCGAGGCCCCCTTCGAACCTCTTGAGTCGGCTGAGGCCAAGAATCTTTCGTTTAAGGTGGTCTTTCTGTTGGCCATTACCTCTCTGAGGAGGGTAGGAGATCTCCAGGCGCTCTCTATTTCTAACGGGTGCTTGGAGTTTGCTCCAGGCAACATTAAGGCCTTTTCATCCTCCACCTCACGTGACGGCGGATGAGGAGAGACTCCACCTGCTCTGCCCTGTCAGAGTGCTTAAGTGTTATATCCAGAAGTCCTCCTCATGGCGGAAGTCGGACCAGTTGCTGGTGTGTTTCGGGTCCCCCAAGAAGGGGTTCTCTGTCTGGATTGTTCAGACTATTTCCCTGGCCTATCAGGTGCGCAATTTGCCTTCACCTGTGGCCGTGAGGGCTCACTCTAACAGAGGAATTGCGTCCTCTAGAGCCCTCCTTTCAGGGGTTTCTATCCCTGACATATGTGAGGCGGCTGGCTGGGCCACTCCGCACACATTCATGAGGATTTACAGTCTGGACCTTCCCTCTACACCCGATGCTCGAGTGCTTTTATCCTAAGCTGCGCCTGAAGTCAGCTTCACACTGGGATAGGCGGGTTCATTGTGGTATAGTGGGTATCTCGTTCCCCTAGTGTCGTCTCTACGCAGTTCGAGTTCCTCGATAGGGAACGTCTCGGGTTACGTATGTAACCCTTGTTCCCTGAGAAGGGATTCGCCACGCCTCACCCCGCCTGGAGCACTTGCTTCATAGCAAAGAGCTGACTTTGCTTGTGCCGACGTGCCTTTGTACACATCCATGTATGCCGACACACACTACGTCATCACGCAATGCCAATAGGATTGGTTTAGTTTTCATTCATGAAGTCAGATGCGCGCTACGCTGGACAGCGTCCCCTAGTGTCGTCTCGACGCAGTGTCTCGTTCCCTTCTCAGGGAACAAGGGTTACATACGTAACCCGAGACGTTTTCTTTATACTGCCGTTTTATAACCATTGCTGGTTTTGGCAGTTATTGTTTGTATCTTGTGATAAGTTTATTCTTTGTTTGATTTCTCTGATTACTTAATTTATAAACATTTATCTATTTTCTTTATTTTTTTGTTGTTTCTCTACTGCCTCTCTAGAGCCATTGCTGGTTCTGGCAGTTATTGTTTATATTTTGTGATAAGAAAAATATTGCTTTTCTGTATTTTCTGTTCTTTTTGGTGAATCTTTGTTAAAGGAGTGTGTGCGTGCGTGTTTTATTCTTTCTTTTTTTTGTTACAGTAGCTGAGAGCCGGTGGTGGTATTGGTGTCTGGGTGGTAGTGTCCCCTTCTGGAGTGCTGTTGACTTCCCTGTTTGCATTTGTGTTCACTGTGGTGTGTTTGTGTGTTTACTGGGGGATTCTTCCTGGGATCTCTTACTGCCTTTGACTCCTTCTCCTCCATCGGTAAGCCTCAGCAATTATAAGTTTCCTT
Organism: Semotilus atromaculatus; assembly: GCA_031834385.1. Classification (NCBI taxonomy): domain Eukaryota; kingdom Metazoa; phylum Chordata; class Actinopteri; order Cypriniformes; family Leuciscidae; genus Semotilus; species Semotilus atromaculatus. The sequence goes on from JAULUF010000022.1 coordinate 23,289,681, forward strand.
TTTTTCTTTTCCATTGTGTTCTCTTCCCCGAGAGATGACTGTTTTAAATTGCTAAGTTATTGAAATAAACTGTTTCTTCAAAGTTGAACATTGTCTTTGGATGTATTGTATACGCACCTGTGTGTGTCCTTAATTGTTAGATCTATAGAGCTTGGGTAGTAAAATCATTCTCTGGGTGAAATTCCCAGGGTGGCGTAGTCTGTGTTTAGTCTGTCCTGGGTTAGAGCGCCACACTGGGGGATGCGATGGACAGGAATCCTACTCTCAGTATTTCGCAAGGTCTCTCTCTCCTCGCGCGGCCTATGCAGTTTAAAGCACAGTATCTGTCTCGCATGCACGCTCGCTCTAGATTACGGCCGATTTGAACGAATTTGCGGTATAATTATTCGATCACGAGTGGCTCAACACGTAGATCTATAGATAAACTCACCTTTCTGGCATTTGACCGACTGGGTTGAAACTTCAGCGTGAGAAATCGGGTGTGTGGCGTGTGCGCGTGTGAAACCATTCAAATGCAGGTGTCTCACGGCCAATGCGTGAGAGTTGGCAGCTATGCAGCTATTATACGTTTTTACTATTACAGCTATCGAGATTAACGAATCGTGAGAAGTTTTTAAAGTATTAGATCTATTCCCATCACATAAAATTTTGCCATGAGGAATGCAGATGGTCTGTTGATCGCGAGAATGAAGATCTTATCATTGCAACGCAGTTTCTGCACTCTCTCTAATGCTTTCACCAATGCAAACACGATGATGTAAATACAGTAAGAGCTTCGTTGTGCAGTGTAACGTACATCATTGATTTCATAACGAGTTTGGCAAGTGTCCAGATGAACTCGCACTGTGTGGAAAGATTGTTCTTTGATCGCTTTCTGTAAATAATTTATTCACAATTTAAATACGATTATTTTCATCCTACTAAAATAACGTTAAACAATGTAAAGTTGATATTTTAATCACTGGCTTGACTTACTGATGCATAAACAGTATTGAACGATTTTGAGAGAAAGATTAGCCTAATGTTAACCGTCTGAACTTGAACAATTACAACATCAGAAATTGTTGCTTGGTAGCTCGATCATTAGTTGACTTACTTGCCCTAGGTTTGTAGTTGGGCCAAAGAGAGTTGGGTATGAATCAAAACATAAATAATATAGCGTCTCGACGACATGGCGACAAACACACTCTACAAACAAAACTCTTCCTCTTCTCCGTGGGAGTGCAACAAGACCACGCCCCCTTTTTTATGTATTCCTGTGGGCGGAGATTAGTCAAAAATCTGTTCTAGTTACGTCATTAAAAAAGGAAGTATAGAGATGTAGTCCAAACCGAACGTTCGCTATAGGCTTTGAAAGGGGACTTCTGTTAAATAAAATATCTCGCTAGGCATTGAACTTTGAGCTTTATAATTTTACAGGTATTATTTATGCTCTAACAGCAACATTACACACTAACTAAAGTTTGGAATCGCAAAGAACGGGACCTTTAAATTACTAAATAAGGGTGCTGTCGAAACAGATCCCCCCTCACAAAGCGAGGCGGGTTTCTACAGCCACTATTTTCCAGTTCCGAAGAAGGATGTTTCAAAGAAGCTCGGACCCATCCTAGATCTCAGACACCTGAACAAGGCGCTGATGAATCGCTTGTTCAGAATGCTGACGATCAAACATATCCTCTCGCAAATTCGCTTGGGTTTTTCTTAGTGGATCTGAAGGATGCTTATTTTCATATCCCAATAGCACCTCATCACAGACCCTTTCTGAGATTCGCTTTCGAGGGACAGGCTTACCAGTACACAGTTCTACCATTCGGCCTGTCATTGGCTCCCCGTGCATTCACGAAATGTATGGATGCATCACTTTCCCCCCTGAGACAGCGGGGAGTGTGAATACTGAATTACCTCGACGTTTGCCTAGTTATAGCACAATCAGAGGCTCAGTTAGTAACTCACAGATCTTGGATTATCAGCCATCTAGAATGCCTGGGTCTAAGGATCAATTTCTCCAAGAGGACACTATCTCCCAGCCGGAATATCTCCTTTCTCAGTATAGTAATAGACTCTTTGCGAATGAAAGCACGCCTCTCTTCAGAGTGCGCACTCGCTATTCGGCACCTAGCAGCATCATTCAGAGCGGGCACCCACGCCCCCCTCAAACGATTCCAGAAAATGCTGGGTCTCATGGCCTCAGCATCAGTGGTGCTACAGCTCGGGCTGCTGCTGCACATGCGCCCTCTCCAACGCTGACTAAAAAGCAGTGTCCCAGCTCACGCGTGGCGCTCAGGCCACTTCCTGATCACGGCGAATCACGGCTGTATCAAAGCCCTGACGCCCTAGAAAGCCAGCGACTGGTACCAGTCTGGCATTAGTTTGGGCGTGATTTCAAGGAGAAAGATGATCACGACAGATGCCTCCAACCTAGGTTGGGGAGTCTTCATCTCCCTATTCCCTCATCTCAGGGAACCGAGGTTACGTTAGTAACCGAGACGCTCTTCAATTACGGTGAAATTATTCTCCCATGAAAGTTTACAAAGCCTCAGCCATGGAAGGCAGTGTCTCAGTGGGCAAGTGCAAGTTTTTGAAAAAAATACATTAAAAAAAACTTTATTGTCTCTGTGTAAATAAAAAAATGCTAATTTGTAAAAACGGTGATGTCATGCATATCACATGATCAGTCAAAGAGACTTCTTAACTACTGGTCTGGGATGCATAATGCACCATTTTAGTCGGTTTTGCTGATCTGTGTGAATGGGGATCGTTTTGACAATGTTGTCCTCTGTATACGTGAAAAACGCGAAGGAAAAACTTTTCAGTTTTTAGTACATCGTTGTTGTATAAATGTACCCTCAAGAGAGAGACCCAATAGCAGATGAAGAAAGAGGGATGTTGGCAAGGCAAGGCAAGGCAAGGCAAGTTTATTTATATAGCACATTTCATACACAGTGGTAATTCAAAGTGCTTTACATAGAAGAAATTTAAAATAATCAAAAGAAATATGAATAATTAAAACAGTTTAGAATAAAGAAATTAAAACAATCAACAGAAATAAGAATAATTAAAACAGTTTAGAATAAAAAAATAACTAAAATACAGTTCAAACAGTCGGACACATACAGTGGCACAGTGCTCATTCAGCAAATGCATAGCTAAACAGATGTGTTTTCAGTCTGGATTTGAATGTGACTACTGTAGGAGCACATCTGATCTCTTCTGGAAGCTGGTTCCAGCTGCGGCTGGCATAGTAGCTAAAAGCAGACTCTCCTTGTTTAGAGTGAACCCTTGGTATTTCTAGCTGACGTGATCCTAATGATCTGAGTGATCTGTTGGGTTTATATTCAGTGAGCATATCTGCAATATATTGAGGTCCTAGGCCATTGAATGATTTATATACCAGTAATAATACTTTAAAGTCAATCCTAAATGTAACTGGGAGCCAGTGTAAAGACCTGAGGACTGGTGAGATGTGTTCATATTTTCTTGTTCTGCTCAGAATCCTGGCAGCAGCGTTCTGTATGAGCTGCAACTGTCTTATGGTCTTTTTGGGAAGGCCAGTGAGGAGTCCATTACAGTAATCCACCCTGCTGGTGATGAAAGCATGCACTAGTTTCTCTAAGTCTTGACTGGAAACAAAGCATCTAATTCTTGCAATATTTTTCAGATGATAATATGCTGATTTAGTTATTGCTTTGACATGACTACTGAAACTAAGGTCTGATTCTAGAGACACACCAAGATTCCTGACTTGATTTTTAGTTGTTAGACCCCTAGAGTGAAGGTATGCATTCACCTTGAGAACTTCATCTTTGTTTCCAAACGCAATGACTTCAGTTTTGTCTTTGTTTAACTGGAGGAAATTTTGGCACATCCAATTGTTTACTTCATCAATGCATTGGCACAGGGAGTCAATGGGGCTGTAGTCGTTAGGCGATAGGCCTAAGTAGAGCTGTGTGTCGTCTGCATAGCTGTGGTAAGAGATTTGGTTCTTTCTCATTATTTGGCTCATTGGGAGCATGTACAGGTTGAATAGGAGTGGCGCAAGAATTGAGCCTTGAGGGACTCCGCATGTCATGGACGTCCACTCAGACTTATGGTCTCCTATACTCACATAGTAACCTCTCCCTTCTAGGTATGACCTGAACCATTTTAGGACTATCCCAGAAAGCCCCACCCAGTTTTCCAGCCTGTCAAGAAGTATGTTGTGATCGACAGTGTCAAATGCAGCACTGAGGTCGAGTAGTACCAGCACTGATAATTTGCCTTTATCAGTATTTAAGCGAATATCGTTTATTATCTTTATGAGCGCTGTCTCTGTGCTGTGATGCGATCGGAAACCAGATTGAAAATTGTCAAAGTATCCATTCGAGCTTAAGAATTTGTTCAGCTGATTGAAGACAACTTTTTCAATGACCTTGCCTATGAAAGGAAGATTTGAGATCGGTCTATAGTTGCTTAATATAGTCTTATCCAGATTACTCTTTTTTAGGAGGGGTTTGACAACTGCAGTTTTCAGGGAGTTTGGAAAAGTCCCAGAGAGAAGTGAGGCATTAACCACTTCTAGAAGATCTGCTTTTAAGCTGTTTAACACACTTTTAAAGAAAGATGTGGGAAGTGCGTCAAGGGCGCAGGTTGATGTTTTAAGGTGCTGTACGGTTTCTTCTAAAATTTTGCAATCAATTTCTTTAAAATCAGACATAGTAACTACTTTCTCAGGTTGTGGTCTGATCTGTCTGACCCCAGTGCAACTCAAGGATGTGCTGATCACCTTTCTGATATTATTAATTTTCTCAGAGAAGAAGCAAGCAAACTCCCTGCACTTGCTGTCTGAGAGCATTTCACTGGGAATCTGGCTTGGGGGGTTTGTCAGTCTCTCTACAGTAGCAAAAAGAGTGCGTGTGTTGTTTAAGTTGCTGTTTATAATATTTGAGAAGAAAGTCTGTCTAGCTTTGCCTAGTTCCATATTGAAAGCATGAATGCTGTCTTTGTAGATGTTATAATGGACTACAAGTTTTGTCTTCCGCCACATGCGCTCTGTTTTTCTGCATTTTCTTTTCATATTTTGCACTGCTGTTGAGTTTCTCCAAGGTGCTTTTTGTCTACCACTCTTCCTGACTTTCACAGGAGCAATATCATCAATTACACCTTTAACTTTTGAGTTAAAAGAATCAAGGAGAAAATCAACAGAGTCAGCAGATATGCTTGGTGTTAAAGATATAGCCTTCATAAATAGCACACTAGTGTTCTCATTTAAGCATCTCTTCTTGACAGACACAGACCTAGCTTCAATTGCAGGAGAGATCAATATATCAAAGAAAATACAGAAATGATCAGACAGTGCTACATCCTTAATAACAATTGATGAAATGTTTAGACCCTTGCTGATAAGTAAATCTAGAGAGTGTCCACGATTGTGTGTCGGTCCATGTACATGCTGAAACAGATCAAAAGTTTTTAAAACAGTTTTGATTTCTTTTGCCATATTGGTTTCTGCATTATCTATGTGAATGTTAAAATCTCCAGCAATAGCAAAACAGTCAAACTCTGAGGAAATTGTTGATAGCAGTTCTGTAAAGTCTTCAGCAAAGGCTGAAGAGTATTTTGGAGGCCTGTAAACAATGATTAGTAAAATGCGTGGAGCACCTTTTAACACAATACCCAGATATTCAAAAGACGGGTAATTACCAAATGATATTTGCTTACATTGATAGACATCTTTAAAGAGAGCAGCTACACCCCCTCCTTTCCTACCCGCTCTGCAGACACTCATGAAAGTAAAGTTAGGAGGGGATGTTTCATTGAGGATTGTTGCACTGCAGCTGTCTTCTAGCCAAGTTTCATTTAGAAACATAAAATCCAGGTTGTATGTGGTTATTAAGTCGTTGACTAGAAGTGATTTGTTTTTAAGTGAGCGGATGTTTAAAAGTGCTAACTTAACAGTCTTACTTTCTGTCCCCACAGCAGTCTTAGTTTGGCGTGTAATAGGCACCAGATTAGATGGGTTTGCTGTACGGCTTTTGAAGGCCTTAGACTTTCTATCATGTAATCGAACAGCAATGGAGAAAGATACAGGCACACTGGGTTCCCGCTTGTTCTGTAAACATTTGAGAAAGTTACTGTTATCATAGCGGGGACCCGACACATATCACTGAGAGCTGGTATCAGTTGTTTTTGGTACACCTCGAGCCGATGGAGGAGGGTGTGGGCCCTGGCGCTGTGGCAGAGGCCGAAGAGCTCTCACAGGAGGAGGAGGAGGAGGGCGAGCTGGGCCCGCAGGCTTTGGTGGTTTTGGGGCCTGACGTTTTTTGGTTGATATCTGCGGGCTTGCAGATAGTTTGGTTCCAGCAAACACTAGTTTTTCCATTTTCTCTGAGAAGCACAGAAGATGTTGTGGAGATGCTGGAGAGAGGGAAAGCGTGTCTGGGGAGAGGGGCTGTTTCTCTGGTGTTATCAGAGGCTGTAATGTGCTGTCCTGGTTTTCCAGAAAGTCGTCCTTGGGTGCTGAATCTTGGAGCGGTTCTAGTATGTCACAGTCTGTCTGTGGTGAGCTCTGTGGGCAGGGCTCAGCTGAGATTGTGTCCGTGAGCAGAAGTTGTTGTGGCTGAGTGGTGTTATCATTGTCCTTGTGTGACGTGTCAACCGCATGTCCATCCAGGTGCTGAAGTGAAGTCCTGTGGTCATTCATACTGTGTCCAGGTGTGTGTGTGCCATTCAGGTTGAGTGGATTGGCACACACTGCAGAAGGATGATTGAGGGAGAAGTGGATATTGTCCTTTAGCACTCTTGAACCAAGTTTGTTTGGGTGGTGGCCATCCTGTTGAAACAGTGGCCTCTGACTCCAGAAAAGATTAAAGTTGTCAATGAAGTTTACTCCTTTTATATTGCAGGTTTTTTGGAGCCATGTATTTAGCCCAAGCAACCGTGAAAACCTGTTTGTTCCTCTTGCTGGGAGTGGTCCGCTGATGAATGTTTGAACTTTCAGTCTTTCAAGTGTTTCAAAAAGTTCATTGAAATCCTTCTTAAGGAGTTCTGACTGCTCTTTATGAATATCATTTTTGCCCACATGAATGATGAGTCGATTTGCAGTCTTATGTTTCATCAGAATGTTCTCAAGTTCCCTGTTTACATCAGAAGTTGTTGCTTGTGGAAGGCAGCATGTTGTTGTATCCCTGCTACTAATGTTTCTGATTATGGAGTCCCCCACTATCAGAGTCCTGGGCTCGGCTGCGCTCTCAGCTGAGAGCCGCTGTCTGCTCGACCTTGAGCGCCCGTTAGCATCAGTGTTAGCTACTGGCTGATTCAGTCTGTGTTCGATCACATTCATCACATTTGGGAATTCCTCATTTACATTCATTAATACTTCAAATCTGTTCTCAAGATGTATAGGCGGTGGTAGGAGATCAGTGTTTGCAATCCTTGTCATAGCCGTATCTGGGGTAGAGGATGCTATTGCGGCAATATGTGATACTCGTGACAATCTGATGTCTCGAGTGCCTTTGGGTCTCGCTCCCTGTTTGTGCCACCGATGTGTAAGTCGATCGGTTTGTTTCTCTACACTCAGTATGGCCTGTCGAGGAGTACTAGATTCAGGGGACTCACCGGCTGTATGCTGAGGTCCATGATGAAGCTCTGTTGTGTGTTCTGTCTGGTTTGGTGGTCCCACAAATAACTTTGTTTCAAGAACTACAATCCTTTGTAAAAGTCTGTGGCAGTTAGTGCAGCAAGTAGATTCCAGAAGAGGCATTTTCTCTTATCCTATTGAATGTAGTCTGTTGTGTTTTCTCTTCCCCGGAATGTAAGCTTTCAGTGGGAGGCTGGTCGGATAAAATAATTCAGCTTTTTTTGTTGTAATCCAAGCGTTTGAGCACTGTGCCGATTTGCTGAAGTTAAAATTAGGTGATAAAAGGAGATAAAATATAAAAATATAAAAGTGATAGAGCAAAAAATATGAAAGCGATAGAGCAAAGCGCGGAGCAGTGAGCGGGAGCGTCCGAACAGTAGCAAAGCAGGAAGCAATTTAAAGAAGCAGTTGGGAAAGAGAGACCTGTGCCACTCACTGTGCTATTCAAAATTCAATTGAGAATTACTGAATTTAGTTGTAAATAGGATGCAAATTTTAATTTTACGGCAGTAGAATTAAACTTGCATGAAATGGAATGCGGTGTGTTGAGGCCAATATTCACTTTGACCAAATTTCCCCATCAAAAACACATAAAAAAATAAATTTTCATTAATGAGTCTGATTCACAAACTGCTGGTCTCACAACCTGCAATATCTCCAACAGTGATCAAACCCACAAACCCTTCAGAAGTCACTTATGTGGTGTGTTTACATTCTTTCACTGTTTGACTCCACAGATGAAACCATTACTGATGGAGTGGGTAGAGCAAAAATCTCACTTTAAGATAATGATTATCAAAAGAGGCTGATCCGTATGTGTTTTGCTCACGTTTTTATATGCTTTTATCAAGTGGAGCTGTTTCAAACTGATTTTTAGAGGACTGCTTTTGATTTTACACAGCTTTGCTCTTGTATTAGGTCTCTTTTAGCCTTCCTAGAAATTCTGTGTGGTGACTTCATCCTTTGTCCTGATTTGGATCATACACACACACGCGCACACACACGCACTGAGGGTCCCATAGCAATGACATCACCACTTGCACGACTGGAGCTCAGAGGCAGGCTGCGTTCGGAATCGCATACTTCCCTACTATATAGTACGAAAAAGTACGTTCGAATCCTCAGTATTCATAAAAGAGTAGGCGAGAATTACCTGGGTGACGTACTAATTATCGCGAGATTTGGACGATAGTGCGTTCGAATATCCCTACTTTCCACTATATAGTAGGCGAAAACAGTACGTGAAAGAAGCAGTACGTTCGAAACATCAGTATTCATAAAAGAGTAGGCGAGAAGTTCCCGGATGATCTACTGCTTCAGCACAGATTTTTGAGTGCTTGTCCGATGGGTACTCTTGATACTCATCTATCCCATGAGGCCACGCGAGAGCATACGTCATTATCAAACATCACAGAGATCAGCGACGCGGGGGTTTTCAAAGGTGAGTAAACACGTAAAGGTGTTTAAATCGTATGTGTTAAACTAAACGTTTTAACTGTTCAAGGTGTAAAGGAGTTAGACAGTATAGTATAGTTGTGATTTTGCTGTAAAAACATGTTTTATCATGTATAGCTAACTTACAGGAGCTCCAGTAAGCACACGTAACGTTACGTCTCTAAAGGGGATTTACATAACCATTTACATCTTAAACACGCTTATTTAAAATGTCTACTTACATCTGTAAGGAAAATATTGTGTATTGCAGATGAGCAAATCACAACTTGAAAAAGACATCTGAGTGATGATTGTGTGCTATTTTGCAGGACAATTCACTGTTGTCAACAATGTTGACATTAGACAAATGTGCTGTAAATAATTTTGTATAATGTTTGTGCATTTTGGATCTGAAATGTCTGCAGACTAGTGTGAGGCTGTGAGCACTGAGGATGAGGAGCCCAGAGCTGAATCCTGGAGACGGTGCCGTGGATGAGACGCTCCATCACTCCATCTGCCCTTATTGCCTCAGATTGTGAAGCGCAGTAACAAGCACAGGCGTTGTGCCGAATTTCGACCCCCTGCCAAATTATTACCCCCCTCGTTGAAGTCAGTATCAGGTACTGATCTAATCCTAACCCCACCCCTAATCCTAGCCCCTTCCCCACAACTAATCCTAAATACCAATGCTAGGCGGGTAATAATTTGGCGGGGGTCGAAATTCGTCACAACACCGGCACGAAGGCACGGCTCAGCTCTGGTGACTGCATCAGGATAAAGCCCAGAATGGGAACCGCTGTGTTGAGATGGCAGTATGTGCGGTTCACCGCCTGTAAATACATGCTTGCAGTTTGAATAAAGCTTCATTTCATGTGTTGTTGTCTTGTATATGCATTTGTTTATTGTGATGGTTACTTTTATTTGTTATTTTACTCATTTATTCATGTTTCTTATTGTTGTCAGGATATAAAATATAATTATTGAATTAATGTATGCATTAATTCATTGCTTGACTGCCAATTGAGATGTTTCACTGCATTTAGTGTGTATTCATGCATAAGTCATATGACAAAACAAATTACATTTTGCTTGTTTTATTAAATTATATAATTTTTAGTATATAAAAAAGTAATATAATTAAGTATTGGTCAGCATTTAATATTATTATTTTGTTTAAGTTTTGGGGTGGGCTAATAATGCAATTCATTCTGAGGTAATATTAATTTTTAAGGAGCGTTAGCCTACTTACATTTTTCGAGTATAAAATCAACAGTTTTCTCCAAAGGAGAGATCTTCGAGCAGCTGCACGTCTCCTTTGTGCAGACATTACAAACGCTGAGGAAAACTGTTCTAGGTTGTGCTGTCGAGTTACTGATGTTATGAAGTAGTGTAGGCCTACCTGTCGCTCATATATCATTTACACTTAATAAACTTATTACCTACAAGATCATGGAAATATACCAAAGTTGTATCTAACAATGAACAATCATAATGACAAAACAGAAAACATAAAGATCGTTAGTTTGTGTACATCATAATATGATATTTATATACAAAAAAGAACAATAACAAGGCTAAATATCTTTAAATAGTTCTTCATAATACATAAAAAATGTTTTGTTAGAAGTCTGAGGGATGAATTAAGAGGTAAATTCATAAAGAAAAAGAAAACTTGAAGGAGAAACTTTTTGGGTGTAAAATAAAGAAATAACAACATATGCAAGAGATGACGATTTGGGGGGTTTCTTAATAAAAAATGATATCGTTATAAGGATACAACTGCTTAAATCAACCCTAAATGTATTCACAAAATAAATGGGCAGCTGTTTCTTCAACAATACCACAAAATGAGCAACTTTCATCAATATCAAGATATTTACAGATAGATGAATTAAACCTGTCGCTCATATCAGTTGTTGCGCTTGTGATAACCCGTCGTAGGTCACATGAAAACGCCAACATGGCGATGATGTCCGGATCGCATTCATACTCAACGAGATTTGGCTATAAAGTATCTACTCTTTTTGCGCTCGTTAAGTAAGTACTTATTGAAATTAAGTACCTACTCATTGAGTATGCGATTCCGAACGCAGCCGCAGTTTGGCAGCAAGAGTGGTGCAGGCCAGTATATCACTTTTAGGGTGTGTATGCACAGTATGTATACACCACACTACCAGTGTATGTTAGAATGTGTTGAATAAATACATATATATTTTTTTATGTTTTTGAAAGAAGGTAGGTAGCTCACTGGGTTTTGAAACATATTTGTGTTTGTCTGTATTCCACCTTCTGTTTGTATTACCGGGTCTTAAAATACAATAAGAACAGTAATATTGTGAAATATTGTTACAATTTAAAATAAGTAAAAAAAATAACAAAAAAATGTATCAGCAGCCATACTTTCAGTGTCACATAATCCTTAAAAAAATCATTCTAATATGCTGATTTGGTGTCAAGAAATTTCTTATCATTATCAAAGTTAAAAACAATTTTTGTTGCTTCATTTTTTTTGTGGAAACTTTCATGGATGTGTTCTTGCTCTGCTGCTTTTACCGAGGATGCATCGAGAGGTGACTAGTGTGGACTTAAGACAGCCAGGTATCCCAGGCCAGAATGCATCTCGCACCAACCAGCAAGCATCAATAGCAGAGGAGAAAACCTGCATACAAAATTCAGAGTTTTTCAGGTGAGAATGTAGTTGTTTAAAGCTCAAATCTGTAGTTTATTTATAAAGATAGTGCCTATCAAAATTTTTGATCTTACGCTTTCGGAGTTGTTAGATCCAGGTGATCACCGGGCACTCTGCGCTCATTTACCCAGCCTGGAACAGCCTTACCTCGGCTAGTCCTTCTGACGTTTACCGATGGCTCTGATGTCTCTGTCGATCTTTGGTCTCATGAATCTGTAATTTGTTCCCGGGCAAAATGCTTTGGCTGAGGGGAAAGTGAAGTTTCATAACTTTATATTTATTTAACTTTACAGTTACTAGAGCACTGACTTTGTACGTTTGACTGAATTGTTTGCTTGTATTTATTTCTTTTTGTATAACTTTATACATTGTATATATAAAGTATTGTATAATACTGTGACCGAGCGTTCGTACAGGGTTCGCCTAACACTCAGAAATAAGAAAACAATAAACGATAGCAGTTTGAACTCTTCTCCACTTTATTATACCACACATCCAATTACTAACTCCAAAAACCACTCCAGTACCAAGTGGGCATGATCCATGCCTATCTACGGCAAGCCCCGAGGGTAAAAATGCATTGCATACACACATATACAACGAGCGCCAGTACATTCAGAATTTGTGCATCATAACAGAATCCAACAAAGTCTGTTACAATACTTTATACATATAATTGCTATTATTGATCACTAAAACTGACATTTAACAAAAAGAGATAGGGCTGTGTTTAATATCATATTTCATTTTATTATACATGTACAGCATACAGTGAAGATAAACAGAGTACATATGCACATTGTGACGAGATGGACGAGGCCGAGGGCCGTGGGAGGATGGCGTGAGGCCGGTGTCGTGATTAATGATGAGCGACACCTGCACGACGCACCAGTCACTGATCTCTCATGGAGGAGCGGAGGCATAAAGGAGGAGTGAAGATCAAGAGAGTCCAGGCCTGGATTTATGTTGTGTTTTAGTTTGTTATATGTGACAACAGTCGTCCGTAAGGGGCTGGGGCCCGTTTCAATAAGGAGGTTCAACAAACTCTGAGTTAAAACTTGAACTCTGAGTTGACTTACCCTGAGATGGGAAACTCTGAGTTTTCGGTTACAGAACAGCTGAAATGAGTTGGTTCAATCAACTCTGAGTTGCCTGACTCTGAGTTAAGCGCGTGCACCACAACTATAAAAAGCCATTATCAATGGAGCGCAGATATTACGAGTCACCATGGCAACAGCGTCAGACAGAAAGAGGAATTACTGTTATACAGTGTTGGGTGTAATTAATTACCAAGTAATCTAAATATTGTAATTTAATTAAAGGGATTACTCTTAATTCTGTAATTTAAAATAAAATCTGATTACATTAAATACTGTAGAGACTATAGAACAATTCAGTATAAAACAATAATGGATTTAAAATACATTTTTAAAATACAAGGTATATTTTTAATGTAACCTTCTCCCTCTACACACTTTGGTCAATTCAAGAATAATTCATGCAATTGTATATTGTTAATTTGAAAGCATTAAAAGTGCAGTTTCTTGTCTCTCCTTGTATTGTTCAAGTGGTTGAGGTTGATATGGGATTTAGTAATTAGTAATAAGTAGACCAATACTTTCTAAAGATAGTAATTATTACATTAATCTAATTACACTGTTGAAGATGTCATTTGTAGTAATTAATAACTATTTTAGAGTAACTTACCAAACTGTTATAATATCAGAGGTGAAACTGGAAGAACAGTAGCCTATGTTATTCAACCTAATTTTAATTTTCATGTAGGCTATAGGTGCAATCCTGCAGGCATTAAAAGAACGTGGCAGCAGCTGAAAATAAAATATATAAACATAATTCAATCAGGTAAGGCTTGAGCATATCATGGGTGTAGGCTACCTGACTTTACAAACATTTGACACATTAAATAACTAAATAGCATCCAGTATATAGCAGTGCAGCAGCATTTCTGGCTGAGGGAATTCCTTCATCAGAGCCAGTCACTCCCGGAGAGCCAAGCCTTCATAAAATGTAAGAGGTCTACATATGTGTTATTTTTTATATAGGGCATTTTTGATATTTCCATTTATTTTACTTTGGGTTGGGTTTTTCGTTGGTCCCAACAGATTCTGATGGTAATATCTGTCTTTTGGATCCTCCTGTCCCAACAGAACCCCAGTTGTAAGTAGCCTACACTCAATACACCAGAAATTATGACAAATAGGCCTAAACTTCATAAATAGTAGGGACACACTTCAGTGTGTAATGCCAGTTTAATTCTGTAGAATTTGTTTAGAACTACCAGAGGTGGAAAGAGTAATAAAATATTTTACTCAAGTAAAAATACTATTACTTTGATAAACATTTTACTTAAAGTAAAGAAGCCGGTCTAAAAATCTACTCAAGTAAAAGTACTTCTATTCAACGACTCTCCTATGTAGGGTTGTAATGTAAGAGAGTTTCACAGTATGATAACCGTCTAAAAAAATATCACGGTTTATGGTATTAAACAATTATTAAATATATAAACTGCACTATTAAATTACGGTTATTATTATCATCAGTTAAAATGACAGTTAAATAAATTAAACATTTGTTCAATAAAACCTAAATCTAATCAACTAATTTCAATAATTGATTATGAATTAGATTAACAACTTATTCTGTATCATTAATAACTTATTAAAATGTTTAAAAATAATTGAGTTCTATGAAATGTTTTTATTCAGATTTTTTTTAAATGATTTAATACAAATATATTATCAAAAACGGTGGTAATCAAATAAAAGTTTAGCAAACGTTTTAATCCTTTTATTTTTTGGCAAAGTGCTGCAAAACAGATTTAGTCAATTAAACCATAGACAAACAATATATATATATTCCTTAAATAATGTTTTAAATAAATTGTAGTATTATTGTTGGTGTTTAAACACTGCTTCCTCTTTAAAAAAGGGGAGGAGACCGAAATAAACTCTGGGTTTACCGAAGAAAACCTGCTCCCGACCAGGTTAGGTTCACAGAGTAAGTCACCATGGTAACTGACTCTGAGTATAAGTTACCTCTCTTTCAGAAACGGGCTTGACTTACTCTGCTTTCTCGGGTTTGATATACCTCCCATTCTGAAACGGAAAACCCAGAGTTTCCCTCATTTCAGGGTTAACATACTCAGAGTTTTCACTTAACCTCCTTTCTGAAACAGGCCCCTGCTGTCTTTACTTTCATTTTGTATTGGTTTATTTATTTATTAAAGTTTGTTTGAATGTTCGCCGGTTTTTGCCTCCTTTCTTCCCATAACAATGAACTTCGTTACACAGATATTGCCTGAACCACATATTACAGTTTTTCTCAATTACTAAAACACAATTTCTGAAACCTTGCTTCATTTTCTGAAAACATTAAACACAAAACCCCTACAAGCATTATTTACAAAACCTCTGACTCCTCTCACAAAATGAAACTTTCGCCTCAAAACAGTTTTACTTGTGTTCAAAATCAAACACTGCTCTCAGATCATAAACAAAGTGATCAAAATGATATACACGATCAGGCAGTAGACAATTCAGTAAACAATACACCAAAAAAATAGAAAACACATTGTTCAAAACATTTAGTTCTCAGGGAGAAGTACATTTTTAATCTCAAAACAAATTTAATATTTTTCCGTCGTTGTCTTTTGATGAACGAAAACGTTCTATCACAGTAGCTCAAATTTGATAAGTTACTACTATTCTTTGCTCTTTGCAATTTTTTTTCTTATTTTTCTTTTTTTCTGTTTTTGTTCTTCCTCCTCCTTGTACCCCTAATTTTACAGTACTGTACCCTGCATCTCACAAACTTGTCCTTTGTCTCTGTGATACAGTAATTATTGTTCTTTATTGATATGAACCTGCAACCAGTCAAAATCTATTGAGCAGTCAGTACTGTTAACAAATGGAAAGTACAGTGTTCAGGGCCATACAATTTGTTCATTGTACATTATACAGCCTACAATGCATTGTACTACAGTATACAATACTAAAAGGGACAAAAATCAAAGGAGTAAACATGTGATCAATGTGCTTCTTCTTGTCTTTGGGCAGGGTCAGGCCAGAGCACTTTGTCGACATCACAAGCAATATTGTCCCTCCTGAGGCAACAGGGGAAGAAGCCTCTTTTGTGCCATTTCCAGCCCTGACATGATTCCTCACCTATATCACCACAGGCTAAATCCATGGCTTGCAGCAGATTTACTCTGGTGTAGGGTTGTCTATCATACTTTCCATCTCTAAGAGGAGAAAACTCCTCAATAGGATTCAGGAAAGGCGAGTAGGCGGGAGGTACTGTCACAGTGTCTGGTTGTGTTTCCCTGGGTTGTCACTAGAGGTCCTCGTTCTCACGGTGTCTTTCACATTTTGACTTCAATTCCCAGCATTCTGTCTGTCACTCATCAGTTCATTGCAATCAGCTGTCTTCCATCACCTTGTTAGATCTGTGTGTATATATTCCCTGTCTGTGTTAGTGTTCGTTACGGAGTCCTTGTTTTATGTCCTCACACTTTTGTGCCTTGCCTTGCCTTGCCTTGCCTTGCCTTGCGTTACCTGAGTCTCGTTTGTGTTGTATGTTGGATTGCCTTTTTGGATATTGAACCTTTGCCCGGACTGGATGTGAGTACGGATTACCCCAATAAAATATTGCAATTGGATCTTTCTCTCCTGTGTGTGTGTGTGATCGTGACAGAAGGACTCCGTCTCTAAGAGATCCAGCATGATGGGGTTCCGTATCCTTCCTCCTACCACGGAGAAAGAGAGGATGGGGCGTGTCCAAAACTTGATGAGCTTTCGTCAGCAGGGCCTGCCGGTGGGTTGCATAGCTCAGTCATTTTGGACGCTCTCGAGGGGTATGGGATACAATGAGGCTGCATTAAAAAGCATTTTTAATACCTGTCTTGATGACCCATTGCCGGGGTGGGAAATGAAGGGTCTGGAAGTCTTGGACTTTTGGGGTTTTACCAGATACCTTGAGCATCGGAGTCAGTGGGACGTATCGGAGCCTCGCCAGGCCTACGCCGCCACGAGTCCGGTGGTCCCAGTTCCGGTGGTCCGGAGTCTGGTGGTCCGGAGAAGGAGTCACGTCCCATCTGCCCAGCCAGAGACCGTTCACGTCCCATCTGCCCAGCCAGAGACTGCTCACGTCACGTCTGCCCAGCCAGAGACTGCTCACGTCACGTCTGCCCAGCCAGAGACTGTTCACGTCCCGTCTGCCCAGCCAGAGACTGTTCACGTCCCGTCTGCCCAGCCAGAGACTGTTCACGTCCCGCCTGCCCAGCCAGAGACTGTTCACGTCCCGCCTGCCCAGCCAGAGACTGTTCACGTCCCGCCTGCCCAGCCAGAGACTGTTCACGTCCCGTCTGCCCAGCCAGAGACTGTTCACGTCCCGTCTGCCCAGTCAGAAACGGATCAGGACATACCCATTCTCGCAGCCGGGGGTATACTGACCGACTATTTAGAGCGTTTGGCTCGGATCCTGGACATGCCTGTGTTCGCTATTCCAGAGCCGGGGCCAGTGTCTGCTGTTCCAGAGCCGGGGCCAGTGTCTGCTGTTCCAGAGCCGGGGCCAGTGTCTGCTGTTCCAGAGCCGGGGCCAGTGTCTGCTGTTCCAGAGCCGGGGCCAGTGTCTGCTGTTCCAGAGCCGGGGCCAGTGTCTGCTGTTCCAGAGCCGGGGCCAGTGTCTGCTGTTCCAGAGCCGGGGCCAGTGTCTGCTGTTCCAGAGCCGGAGCCAGTGTCTGCTGTATCTGAGCCGGAGCCAGCGCCTGTTCCTGAGCCAATGTTTGTTTCTGTGTTCGTGTCTGTCCTTGTAGCCATTACTGTTCTAGTGGCTGTTCCTGAACAGGGGTCTGCTGTTCCAGAGCCGGTGTCTGCTGTTCCAGAGCCGGAGACAGTGCCTGCTCCAGAGCCGGAACCAGTGTCTATTCCTGAGCCGGAGCCAGTGTCTGTTTCTGTGTTTGTGTCTGTCCTTGTCGCCGCTACTGTTCTAGTGGCTGCTGAGCCTGAGCCGGTGTCTGTTCCCGTTCCTGAGCCGGTGTCTGTTCCCGTTCCTGAGTCGGAGCCAGTGCTCGTGTCTGTTCCGCCCTGGCCGACCGAAGGAGTTTCACCGCCCTGGCCGCCCAAGGGAAGGTCGCCGCCCTGGCTGCCCGATGGGTTGTTGTCTCCGCCGTGGCCGCCCGAGGGGTATTCGCCACCGTGGCCGCCTGATGGACTGTCATCTTCACCCTGGCCGTCTGCACAGTCTGCTCCGCCCTGGCCTCCCGAGGGATCGTCTCCGCCCTGGCCGCCCGAGGGATCGTCTCCGCCCTGGCCGCCCGATAGACTGTCGTCTCAGTTCTGGCCGCCCTTTGGACTGTCTGTCTCCCCCTGGCCGTCAGCTAAGCTATCACCCCCTGTTCCCCTTCATGGACCTGGTCCCCCATCCCGCCCCCCGAATCTCCACCATTCCACCTCCCGCCTGGACTCTTGTATAGTGTTTTTGTTTTTGTCCGTTATGGAGCGTCTGGTAGCCGCTCCGTAGAGAGGGGGTACTGTCACAGTGTCTGGTTGTGTTTCCCTGGGTTGTCACTAGAGGTCCTCGTTCTCACGGTGTCTTTCACATTTTGACTTCAATTCCCAGCATTCTGTCTGTCACTCATCAGTTCATTGCAATCAGCTGTCTTCCATCACCTTGTTAGATCTGTGTGTATATATTCCCTGTCTGTGTTAGTGTTCGTTACGGAGTCCTTGTTTTATGTCCTCACACTTTTGTGCCTTGCCTTGCCTTGCCTTGCCTTGCGTTACCTGAGTCTCGTTTGTGTTGTATGTTGGATTGCCTTTTTGGATATTGAACCTTTGCCCGGACTGGATGTGAGTACGGATTACCCCAATACAATATTGCAATTGGATCTTTCTCTCCTGTGTGTGTGTGTGATCGTGACAGGTACAAGTTCATAAACTGCCCATTGATGTTAAACCATTCCCTTACCAGAGCAGCTCGGTGGAAACTGACATTGTCCGACACTATCACATAGGATTCTCATTTAGCTCTTGACCCTGCTGCTCTTGAACCTGCTGCTCAGGTTAGCCTCACAGATTATGACATTGCCACCTCGTTGACCAGGGACTTCAACAATGGCCTGCTGTCCAATCATGTTTCGGCTTCTCCTTCTGCTCTTTGTTAGATTGAAGCCTGCTTCATCGACAAAGATGAACTCATGGGGTCTGTCCAAGGATTCCAAGTCAAATATTGTCTGTGTAGAAATACAATGTACTGTATTTACAATTTTGTAAGTCATACAAAGACAGTGATATAATGTAGAGTACAATTAGGCCTACTGTATGCATTTCTGATTCACATACATTGTACGTACTAAAGAGTAATGTCATTCACATAGTATGTGTTAGTACTGTAGACAATCTGGATTACAGTAAATGTTTCTGAATGTACACTTACTTGCACATACTGAGCTCACAGTTCTTTCATCTTTGGTGAGTTGCTCTCAAAAGGTACTCTGTATACTTGTTTCATTCACATCCTGTTACGCTGGAGGACACTGTCGATTCCCTGGAAGTGTGTGTTGTCTTGTATCACTCGTTCCTGGATTTCTCTGAGTCGTATTACATTATCTTGAAAGAGCATGCCCACTATAACGGTCCCCTGCTCCTGAGTGAATCTAGCTGTCTATGCATCTGCATGTGGCAGCCTTGCAATTCTACAAAAAGTAGATGTGCAGTTACAAAAAATATTCATGCAGTACTATACATACGATGAACTTTACAATGTCTATTGAAACAGCTGCATATAGTGTAGTACAGTAAATTTGCAATTACAAATATACAGTAGTATACTGTACTTGTTCTCTTCTCTGAATGTCCTTACTATGGTGGACACAGAAAATCGACTC
Source organism: Semotilus atromaculatus (assembly GCA_031834385.1). Lineage (NCBI taxonomy): Eukaryota > Metazoa > Chordata > Actinopteri > Cypriniformes > Leuciscidae > Semotilus > Semotilus atromaculatus. Next base: position 23,309,325 of record JAULUF010000022.1, read on the forward strand.
AAATTGGGTTGCACATTTAAAGTCCTGCTTCCCTCATTGTCAGTCCATGGACAAGAACATGGTCTATAGCTGTGTCCCAATGTGAAGGCTGCATCCTCTGAAGGCCGTATTTGAAGGCCGATTGGCCGCATTTGAAGGCCGATTGCGTCACAGCGGCGCGACGAAGGATGTCCCAATTCAAAGGCTGCATCTTCGCAGGCCGCATTTGAAGGCCGATTGCGTCACCGTGGCGCGATGAAGGCTGTCACAATTCAATTATCCACCCTTCGAAGGCCGTATTCGAAGGCCGGTTGGGTCATCGCGGCGCGACGAAGGCAACCCTGATTCAAAAGCGACGCCAAATGCACCATATGTTTCCCTGTGAAAGGTAGGATACATAAATGGACACTTAGCGGCCTATCCTAACCCATAAGTCATTGCGCGCCGGTGACGACAGCATTTTTATTAAAAAAAAAATGACGGACGATTGTTCTTGTCGCCTTGCAACTGTTACAGCTACCGATGACGAGCGGGAGTAACATTTGAACTGCACTTTTTTATATTCAACTGGGTTTTATTCCCGTGGTACGGAGCCCGGGAAGTCACACCTGTGGGGAGAAAAACAACAATCCGTGGTGACCGTTTTGCAATCCGTCCACTCAGTTTATAAACTATTCACGAATTCTTAAACTGTTCCCTCGGTTTAACAAATCGTGCACACGGATTAAAAAAAACTTACTCACGAGTCCCTAATCCGTGCTCTCAGATTTGTAAACCTTGCCTTCTGTTCTTGCAATATGTACCCACAAATTCATAAACCGTGCCCACGCTTTCGCAATCCGTTCCCAATTCGTTCGCAATCCATTTTCTACAAATTTGTAGAAAATGGATTGCGAACGAATTGGGAACGGATTTGATTTGAACGGATTTGATTTGACTTTTTGGATTTGAAATATTAAATAATATAAGGTCCGTGTAAATTTGTGTCCATTCGTTTTTCCTTTTTTAACCCGTTACTGAAAAACGAAAAATGAACGGTTGTTGTATTTTTAAAACGCAAAGTTGAACACTAACATTTTAATTTGAACTGTAGGCTACACACCAAATGCTGCGCAAAAGAAATAAATAATAATAATTAGATTTTTGTTTATGACTTTTTGCCCCTTTATTAAATTAACCCCTTGACTGTCACCCCCGCTTTTTTCGCATAGACATGAAAATCACTATCCAAACTTAAATGGTTGTAACTCAAGAATTCTTTGGAATATAGACATATGGTTGGTCTTGTTTTAAAGAAGACATTTGCCAGATTGTTGTAGAAGTGAAATAAATTATGAGAGTGAAATAGATAAAAAGTTTACGAAGAGTTTTATATAAAAAATATATTACAAAATATATTTTACTCTAAAACTGCAAGAAAACGAAAGCCAAAAATCTTAAGAAGTTGTGTTCCAAATTTAAGGTTAATATCTCAAAAAATTATCTTTCAGTAAGATTTCATTTGGGCGCAGTACCAATTTGTTTCACTAGATGGACAGCCAAGCTTCCTTACAGACCATATAAGGGCGCCTCCATTTTCATATGTTTTGAGTGATCTGAACCATGTATTTCCATAATGTTCATACAATTTATGAAGTAGACATCCTATTTAGAAGTAGTATGGGTGGTTTGACAATATTTGATTTGAATTCAACCTCTAATAAACACATAAAAAGAGCACACATGCGTTATAGCTCGCAGCCGCATCACACATCGAGAATCCATAATATTTTTCTTTATATTTAAAACATATTCAGACATTTTTTTCTAATACAATTGAATTGGTGTTATCTTTTGAACTCTTAGCATGAAAACAAACTGAGGTTTCTACCAATTTTTCATGATTTTTCATGTTTATTGCTATTTCAAAATAAAGGTCATAACACGCCTAATGCATATGAAATATTCTTGTTGCAAATTGAGAAATTACTGCTCCTCTGTAATATATAAAAAAAAAACAGCCACCATATATGAAAACTAGAGATTGTCAGTCAAATGATATATAGTTTGTCAATATTACTTTAGGATTTTACTAAGATATTATTGTTTTAAAAATATAATGGCAACCGTCCCACCTGTGGGTGACAGTTAAGGGGTTAAAGTCATTTTTTTGGGAGGAAAAAGCTCAGTATAATAGAATAAGCAGAAAAACTTCACATATAAAAAAAGAAATATAACACAAACACAAGGTTAGGTTATATAAAAATACAAATAAATTATTTTATGATTAACATTACTGTCTTCAGTGAACTCATTAAACGCAAATTATAATAATAAATAGTTATCATTATTATTATTACATTTAGGCTATACTATTTAGAAGGCGCTTTTATCCAAAAAAGGAACAAAGCAATGGAGTGTGGAGTGCGCACTGCATTGCACGGAGGCGCGGGCGCGAACACTTGCATTTTCCTACAGTGGAAACAACTTAAAATACTCTATCATTTCTGGTCATACAGAAAAGAATAACATATAATTCGCAACTACTTTTATTTGTCCAAACTCACAATAACAAGAAAATGTTGTGCTTTTGTAAAATAAAATAAAACAATCAGGCGCGCTTTCATGATCTCCATGAACTGGAGCGCGTCTCAAATGAACTGGACATTTCAAGCTTTATGGGCTATATTTTGTTTCACTTTTAAACGAACAATTAAAATGCCTGTTATTTTTTCAGACACATTTATTATCATTAGCATATAAATCATCTCTCTGAGGCATTCAGCACTGCGGGGAAAATATAATTTACAGGTAATTTGGCCTAGAGCCCTGCACGGGCCTCAAATCTAGGCCCTAGCCCGGCCCTGGCCCGAGACGCTCAGGCCCTAGCCCGGCCCGTGTCCGACAGCTCATTAGAATTATCAGCCCGAGTCCGACCCGAGCCCGTAAAAAAAACAAAAACAACAACAACAAAAACAAGCCTGCCTGACATGTCACAGCCTGACTATGTTCCAGTCATTAAAATATGTTATGTTCTCAATGGTAGTTACCGGTAAGTCTATTTTCATTTATTTATTAAGTTAATTTGGACAAATGTTTTTTTGTATAACGACCATGCAGCCGACAGCGAGTTAAACATGTTTGATCCATTTAGCCTCTCAAATCAACACTTACTTGGCTACAATAAAATACATAGATTTAAAACAATTTAAGCATATCACACAGACAGTTAACGTTTGTTTAAACGTTTATTATCATTTTTGAAAAACTGAGGCAACTGCTCTGCTGCTCAGTCGCAACAGCGTTCGCAAAATAAATGAGCTAAATACAATCTAAACAAATCAAATAAATTACATTAAATTAAAAACAAACATGCAGGTTATCTTACCTCAAAAATCAAGTCTTCAAGTTAACTACAGAACATGCATGGCCATTCTTATTTCCAATACGGTAGTTTCCAACAGACTAATACAAATAAAGCCCAATCAAACGAAAACCAAGACAGCCTCCTAACATAAGAACAGTCTCTTACAGAGCATCGTGAAGCATCCACAGTGGAAGGTTTTAATCCAGTCGCACTTTTTCCAGCTGCGCTGAAGTCACGCTCGCTACTTCTGTTGCTGGCGGACACTAAACACAGAACGAGCGGTCGTGTCTGTCACATGTCAGTGTGATAGGTTATAAAATGTCTTTCTATGTTTGCTTTTCAATCGTCATCTTCTCATATTATATTTTAATTAATGTCTAAAATAGGCTATAAAAAATATAAGCCTAAAACAGGCCCGAGGCCCGGCCCGCGCGTGAACTATGACGTGAAAATTGGCCCGAAGCCCGGCCCTAGGGTCGTAAATAAGTCGGGGCCCGTCGGGCTCGGGCTGAAATGCAGGGCTCTAATTTGGCCTTAGAAAAGCAGTAAAATATTAAAGGGGTCATGACATGGTTTTTTGTTTTGTTTTATTATGTTCCCTTAGGTGCAATTATAGTATTACTATAGTTTTTTGTACAAAAAAAATAAAAAAATGTTTCTCACCTCTGATTCAAACAGTCTGTTTTGGGGTGTTTCCCCTTTAAGACTTCAGTGTTAACGCCTATACTGTTATGATTGGTGTAGCAACATTGGGTTACTGCATTAAATTAGCTCAAATTATATATAGGGAATTCTAATAATTAATCATAAATATGATTAATATATTGCATTTTACAGTTAAATTATCGAAGTTGAAAAGAGATCGATTGTATACATGAATGATCTCCACAATGAGTTATGGTTCGTCATTAATATATCAATAGTCTCATTACAGATCGATTATATGAGACAACTTTTACAGGAACTAATTTAGTTATCAAACAATCTGTCTGTCCAGCAGACGGCAGTAAGACTAACTTATCAATTTCCCAACAAAAATTGTCTCTTTCTTATAATTCCAAAAAGCTATTTTCTGGCCATGAAAATATCACCTTCTTGTTATTATAAAGTTTAGGTTACTGAAATAGTAACGCATTGTAAAGCTTTGTAGCGAGATCAAACAATTCATTGACTTTGTAAATATGAGCATTTTAGGCAGAACCAATCAAGAATATAATGGCTTTAATAAAATGCAACTACAGATACAGAATTCTACATTTAAACACGGGATACATGTATGTACAGTAAACAGTAAAACTAACGCGACAGACGAATAACAAACAGGAGTGAGAATGGGATGAGAGGAAGATAAAATGAGAGATTGAGAGAGAGAGAGAGAGAGAGAGAGATCGAGAGATCCGTAGGATCTCTCAGGATGGCAAATTTCATCTAGACATTTTTAACCTTTAAGAGACAACACCGAAAAACACAATCTTAATGCTCTAGCATCTCGGTAATTCAAATATACTTGCATTGTAATGGTTCTCATGTGTCTGAGGCTGAGCTCTGCTGCGCATGTGAGCGGCTGGTCTTTGTGGGTTCCGTTGGAGCGTCACGTGGTTTGCTGCGGTCTGGAGCGCGCAGTTTCAAAGAAGGCTTAAAAGTCTTTGACGTAAATTACCAAAGAGATAATTCAGACTAAGTTCATTTCTGGTGAAATGAACAAAGGGAAAAACAAACTTAAGAGAAAGAAAATAAAAAGAAGAGAACACGGCGTAAAGCTCCCTAAGGAGCCATCCGGATACCTCTCACAGGGAAAAAACTCTCAACAAAAGAACTCTCAGGAGTCCGTCTTTTTATGGAAAGACTGGGTTCACGCCTCTGTTTGCGCGAACCCCCATGACTGTCCGAGACTCTGAAGAGGACAACGCTTCCTTTGTCCTGTGGGGGGGGGAATGCCCACTGGACTGAGGAGATGGTATTGAGCCGTTCGGCTCCAGAACCATGAGATGTGTAAAAGAATGCACATTACTGCATTCTGCTATCGGAATTCGGCTCCGTCAGATTGAGAGAATTACAGAGATATCAAACATGTCACAGAAATACATAGAAAAATAGAGCATTACATACATGCATATTATAAGCATTTAGTTCCTTCAAAGCAAGTTCGTTCCTTCAAACAAACGTCATACATGAAGTGAATATAAACTGGGAAACACATAAACATACAGGGATATATCGTATACAGTTGGCAATGGCTCATATTCTGAGTATAACACAGACTTTTACATGTGTGTGTGTGTGTGTGTGTTTGGGTGTGTGTGTTAGAATGTCCTTCAGAGTTCGGGCTGTCCTTTCCCCCCCCCTCCTTTCAGGGGGAGTCAGGATGTGTGTCCCGTGAGACGGCGAGTTTTGCATCAGGGGAATGGGTCACCATTGTGCAACAACGCTCGGCTTGTTTTCAATGTGTCATGTGCCACGACAAGAGGGGCGCTCTTTGGTCACATGTCACTACGACAGCGCACTTCTTTGTTTCATTGTTAGAGAATCATTAACTCAACTAAAAAGTCCTAGGCTATCTGTTTTGTGTCACAGTCAAAAAGAAGGGTAGAGCTGTGTTTGATTCAATTAGGATTCGCTGATTAAGACATCTGGCCGGATGCCCTCAATGTCGTTACAGTCCCCCTTTTCGTCGGATGATGTCCCTTTGTGGACATCATTGGACGACAAATCATCACGACGGGCTGATGGCAGGTGGACCAGGATGGTAAGGATAGCAGGTGGACCTTAGAGCTGAGGATTCAGCTCGCTGAGGTTCGGCGTGGTCTCTGACTTGGCACCCCCTTTCCGGGGATTCCGTCTGAAACCTCCAGACACGGCTTTCGTGAGCTCGGCTGTAGATGTTTGCATCTCGTGGGGTCCATGGTACAGGATGAAGGCCACGCCCAGTGTCAGGGTGTGACTGAGTACCATAGAGATACACAGCGCAGTGTCAGCTGCGTTCCAGGCCTGGACAACAGGTGAGGTAGTCAAGATGGGCAGTCGAGACACAGCTTGAAGGGCGGTGACCCCCTTGTTAGCGAGCAACCTGTCACCTACAATCTCTGCTTGGGTCTCGGTGACTTGAGTGCGAGGCTTGGCTTTAGCAGGGCGGCGTGTGCCGCTGATCATGGGCTGCAGCCCGCAGATTCCGTCAGTGTTGTCTCTGAGGAAGGGCTTGCTAGGGCAGAGATAGTGAATGTTTTTGGTCAATGTGCACATGTGCGGATTCGGAGCTGGGGACAGCTTTGTGCAGCTGTCCTGGAAGTCAACCACGTGTGCAGATCTTGATGTGAGTGTTACTTTTCAAAATCTGACATTGACAATGTTCTTGAGCCGGTAGATTTGGCTTGACTCCCTGATGGGCAAGTTCAGGAGCAAAACCCACTTCTCTCTGCTTGGGGTCGACATAGAGTGGGATGGCGCTACCCAACGAGTAGGCAAGGTGTATTTGTAGAGAGTCAGTTGGCGTGGTGATGGCGGAAGCCAGCACTGTTTGCACAAGGCTTAAGGGTATCAGGTGCGGTGGAATTCTACCCATGGTTAGGCTGTCAATGGAGGAGTTCACCCCCCTGCAGCGTGTCTGTCATCAGGGCTGTTACCAGCTGAGTTTGAGCAAAGTCATTCTTGAAGACAGTAAACAGCTGTTTCATGGAGTTCACTGTCTGGGTCAGCAGAACGCTGTGAGTGTTGAAAATTGCCACAGTTCCCTTTAGTGTCTTGTCGATGGTCTGCAGGGACGCACTCTGTGTTGTGAGTTGCTCTTTTATCTGTGGAATCTCAGTCTGAATTTCGGCTACATGCCGCCTCACGTTGGCTAGGTTCACTGCATTCACGCTGGACATACAAGTGTTAAACAGAGTTCTGACGGCAGTGGCGGCTCCGAGCAAAGCTCGGAGGAACCGTTGGGAGCGGCGGTTGTGGCCACCTAACTCCGCTAGCGTGACAGTCATTTTCTCAAGTTGGTTGAGCATGTGTTCAACGTCGGCCTCAGCGTGAGTGAGGGAGTCCTCTGTTCATCGGGCACCTACCCAGCTGTATTGTGTTTTTGCGCTGGGGTAGTGTGCTCTGTAGACGTTGCGAGGATCAGGTGGCGCATACACTTTCTGAGTGTGGGTCCAGCCGTTGGTGATGAGGAGTCCTGGTTGTTCCCTTAGGACGGTGCCTGATGCCGGACCTGTTGAGATGTCCGATTGCGGCTGCCCTCTGGTTGGCTGGAGGCACAGGATGGCGAAGTACAGCAGCATCCTGGTAAGAGTGAAAGAGAGAGAGAGAAAAAGGGAGGGAGGCAAAATTTCAGCGAGGGTCGGCCTTGGTTGGCTAGGACAGTCTTTTTGCTTTGAGGATGCCGGTATGCCACTTGCTTCGGTGTCTTGCAAGTGTCTCTGGTGCTGTGGTGTGCAGCACATGGTGCGTCATAGGGCATACATTGGCATGCCCCCCTTTTGCACTGTGGCACCACAAGCTGTGGCGCAGTGATGGCCTCAGGTGCAGAACGCTGAATGTTGCTTGTGCACGCAGCATGTGCAAGGTGTATGGCAGGTGTCTGGGGCACCGGTTATCGGTGGGTTCAGACGGCGTGCTAGGGTGGTTGGAGGGGTCTGAGAGGTGGTTTCTCACAATGTCCATTGGTAAGCTGGAAGGTTAAGGTCAGGTTAAGCAGAGACTCTGTGACATTTTGTCACACTTGCGGTGAGAGACTAATGAATGACCCTAAAAGTTCAGAACCACGGTTTAACTGGTTCGCTAGGTATGTAGCATACAGCTAGGTGTTTCACTTGTAGCTAGCTAGTGAAGTGTGTCTTGTATCCTTATCTTAGCTGTGGATGTTAGGACGCTAAGACTTATGTGGCTCCGAAAGCATTTCCTGGATAGCCGAGATGAAATAAAGGACTTAAGATGGTTCTTATGACTAAATTATTTCACTGGACTTAACTAGTGGTTTACTACGGCTTGACGAAGTGAATGATAGGGGGAAAAAGGACAGCTTTCCTATTCAAATTATGCTTATTATCAATCCTCAGGACCTATAGTTATGCCCTAGTAATTGTTGAAATTACCTGTGTTGCAGGGTCACAAAAATGAGTGCACTTGTTGAAAATAAACAAAATCACAAATAAAAGTGTCTCTGTTTCCTTTCTGGGCCCTATGGGAAATGGAACCACGTTTGAACAAGAGAGGAAATGAAATTAAATGATATAGATGACCGAATAGCCAAGGGAATAGCTGACTGCTATTATTATCAAAGTCAAAGAAATGAAAAATTAAAGAAGAGCAAAAAAATTTTTAAATAAAATTAAAAGCAAAAAGGAATAAAGTGATCAAAACAACGGGAATGATCTTAAGGGAATAATCAGTGGCAGTAGTGACTAAACTTTGGATTTGCCTGGACCAACACTCCATAGTGGGTTACAGCGGTTGCGTGTGTGTCCCATCAAAGGAGTAGTCACATGCCGATGAAAATTCCTATTGCTATATGAATTCTTCTCTCGCTACACAGTTTACATGTAGTTAAACTTAAGTTTAATTAACAGGGCATCTGCGAAGTAGCCTTCGACGGTTAGCGAGGACTATGCCTGAACTAGTGAAGGTGAACTTTAGCTAAGAGGAATTGCAAACACGGAAAGTGAATAATTAGAAACCCTAACTGGTGTTAAAGAAAGCATTCTAGAATACTTTGCACTGTGTAAACACAGGCGGTAAGTAAGGGTTCAAGTAAATGATGCTAACTGCTAGCTGTGGAAGTTATTATTTAGCTTAGCCTAAGCTGGATGGATGCTATGTTAGGTTAGCTTAGCCTAAGTTGGATGGATGCTAGGTTAAGTTAGCTTAGCCTAAGGTAGATGGATGCTAGGTTAAGTTAGCTTAGCCACCTAGGTAGATGGATGCTAGGTTAAGTTAGCTTAGCCACCTAGGCTGGTTTGTTTACAAAGTGACATCACATGTTAGCACTTCCTGTGACAAGTCGTTGTCATGGGAACCAGAGCATGTCAGAACAATTCAACAGTCCCTGAAGAATGTCTGTACATTTTTCATGAATTATGCATGTTTAAACGGGTTAACAGGAGGCACCTATATTTTAAGGCCTTCTAGGACTCGGTGTTACATTAAGCAAAATGCAGATGTATTTTACGCAACTTATTCTATTTGTTTACAGAGTAAGGAAATAGATTTGCTGTAAGTCAAAGCTTGTCTAAGCATATATAGTTACGTCCCTCTCGTGCACGAATGCTGACTTTTCAGCGAGTAAACAGTTTTGATCGCTAGGTAGCTCTCTGCTTGTAGATGCAGCTAAAATTTAGGTGAATTACATCAATCTAACAATAATTTGTAAGGCCTTTACATTGTAGAAAGGGGAGCATCACCCAGGTCTACGTACATATAACACTGTACTGAGCTTTCTTTGTCAGAAACAGGTTTAGCAATACTGCAATTTGGATTTCTTTAACCAAAGCAGAATAGATATCGGTACAGTTTACAAGCTGCTGAGATGAGATTTCTTTGTCAAACAGACTTACGCTTTACTGCTGAACATGCTAATATTAGTTGGAAATCTAAGACTCTTTCACTTACAGTAGAGATGTCAATTCCAGCTATTGTTTTATCTGCATTTAGACAAGCCAGCAACCAGCGATCAAAATGTGTATCGCATGTTGTGTTCCATTTGGATCGCAATGATCAAATGCACACCTGTAGGTTAACAGTAGTTTAAAACTGAGGTGGTTTTCCTACAATCTGGTGTTAAGGTGACGTATGCCCTATTTGGAGCTAGTGTTTCTTGTAACCCTTCATTGTCATGGAAACTAATGTTTAGCAGTGTCATTTCAACCAGCATGTAGCAAATGTTTGTTTCAAAAGAGTCGTGCATAGTCTGTTGGCAGGTGAGGCTTAGACGTCCATTCAAGATTTTCTTTAAATCAGTAAAATTCTAATTTTACGAATGCAGAGTCTTGCAACTCTTTGAGCACACATTTTCATCTACTTTTAAAAGTTCTATGTCCTATGCTGATCAGGGACCTTTTTAGCAGAGTCTTGCACTGTGTTCGTGCAGTGTCTTCTGGTTTTGCAGTTCGAAATCATTGGGGTTTTAGGAAGTCTTTCTGAGGAGGTCTTCTGTGTTAGAGGCCTTCTGCATTAGGTCACGCATCGTTGAGTGGGCATTGCGTGGTCTAGCGCAGGGTAGCGAACTTGAACCTTGACTTGGTGCTGAGGCTGTGTACCCATGGATGGCTGCTGGAGTTCCTGGGAACTCTGTGACCTTGGAGTCTGGCTTTGTTGTAGTTCTAATGACCTCTGTGACCGGCCAGTCTGGCTTTGGTGACCTGTGTGACTGGAGGGGGAGGGGTACTTGAACTTGGGCCCAGACTGTCAGGTGTTTGAAGTCTAGTAAAGGCTCAAAGTGCTCTAGCAGGTCTTTGCCAAGCAGAAAGGGGTAAGTGTCCATTTGTGAGATGCACACAGGGTGTTTCAGACTAAAAGAACCAATTGTCAGGTGAATGTGAGCTACCTGTTCGAGCCTGAGGTCGTTTGGCTGTACGACTGCCCGTTCAGCTCGCATGTTTGAGATGTAAGAGTTCGATCTTGTCTCTTAGCTCTAGTTCTGAGTCTTTCAAATAGTTCAGCTGATATCAAAATGAGGTCTGAGCCGGTGTCAACCAGGGCTTCGAGGCTCACCTAATTTTCCAAAGTGATGGCTAGATATAGTTTCCGTGCCACCCCTCCTTTCGACCATGTGCCCGAGGAGTCTTGGTGTCGGGGCTGGTGTGGTGATCGACGGTGGTTAGGGCCGGTCTTGTGTAGTTCTCTGGGGAGACAGACAGACAAAGCAGCATTTCCTGGTCTTTTGGGATGTTGATCCCAATTGCGGGAAGTTGTGCTGTTGGGCTCAGGCTGTGCAGCTGTCAGCTGTGGTGGCTGGGTGCTGCTGTCACAGCAGTTGTGATGTGATGTGACAGTTAGCTCTGTGGTCTGTGGCTGACGAGCAGTGTTTTGTGTGCCTGTTGCAGGTCTTATGCTTAGCCATAGGATGTCGGGCTCGTCCCTTTGTCTTTTTTGGAAAGTCTTTTGTGAAGAAGCTCTTTCAGCAACTTCAGGATCTCGGCTGTCTCGGACGTGGCGGCACTGTTTCGTCTGATGTGTGTCCAGACTTGTGCTCACCAGTGGCATGTCGAGAGGGGTTCCGCTCTGGGCTGTCTGGGCTCGATGATCTGGTCGATGGGGCTCGGCTCGTTCTGGGCTGTTGGTTTGCTTCCCAGAATCTTTCAGAGCGTTCGCTCTGATGTCTTGGATGAGCACCATCGTGGTAGTGCTGCCCTCTGCTGGCCTGGAATGGTCTGGACCCTCTGTCGAAAGGTCTGTGACTGTGGTGCGGTTGGGCGCCCTCTAGAGTTAGCTCTGGATAGTGCTCAGAGACAGGGCAAATGGTGGTGTCTTTCACAGTCTTTACAGATAAAGTCTTTTGTTTGGTGTAAGCTTTGTGGGTCAAGTCTCGTAGCTGTTGGGTAGACATGCTCCGAGGACAGGCCAGAACGCCTAAGTGATGACTCACTGTGGGATGCAGGTTTCGAAGGAACAGAGTTCTGAAGTTGACATCTTCTTCCATACCTGATCGGTTCTGTGCTCCGAAGTATGCTTGTCGGAGCCCCACAGGGGTTTCAAGTCGGGCTTGCTTGATGTCCATGGCGGTGAACAGCCCGTTGTCTGATTCAGGTACAAGCTGTCCCAAGCGGTCACGTTGGCAACAGTTTGTAAATGAAAGTCTAAGTCTCGCAGGTAGGCGTTCATGTCGTGGCCTCCTGCAGTGTCCGGAGTGAACGTAGGAATGTTTTTGGCCAGCTTGTCAAGTTCTTTCGGGGCCGTGCCATGGTTAGTGGCAGGGGTTCTCTGGACGAGCTGTCCCCCCCTCGCTGCTGACGGGGGTTCTTGGAGGCTGGCTGGTGACATTTTGAGAAGTGGGCTTTCACCCCCCTTTCCAGCTCTTGGTTCTTGGCTGAAAGGTAAAGGCCGGTTGGTCAGGGGAAACTGTGTTGTGTGTGTTTCCCCTTCCCGGTCACTCTGTAGTTTATAAAAGTGTTTCAGCTCTCTGTGAACAATGTCAATTTCGTATATGATATTGTCTTTGTGCTGAATGAGTTCATGGATTTCAGCTCGGGCCGCTTGTAAGTGTTTTTCACAGGCCTTTGCTTTAGTGTCTTTCTCTTTTAGTTCAGTCTTTGCTCTCTCTAGGAGAGCTTCACCTCGTTGGAGTTTCTTGTCGAGTTTCTCTCTGGTTTCTTCCTCCGACTGCTCTCTTTGGTCTGTGTCCAGACGAAGATCAGAAAGGGCATTTTGAAGTCTTTCCACTTCCTCTTGGAGCTCTGTGTCTGTTGCATCCTCTTTTCCGCGCTGGTCGTGGGTCTCAAGGAGTAGCTGATCCAGACGACTTTGTGCGTGTGCTTGGTTCCTCCGGGCCTCCTCCGCTTGAGGCTTTAGCGTTGCGGCTTCTTGCTCCAGGTTGGTGCTGTTTCTTTCGTTGAGCCGTGCCTGTGCAACAAGAGTGTGTGCGAAGTTTCCAACGATTTTGGCCCAGTCTTTGTGTTTGTAGCTTTGGGTTGGACCGTGGGCCGTCAGCTTGTCCAAGTTGGCGTCCCGCTGCTCTTGGCTTGGGGGCTCTGAGTCACCGGCGTCCTTGGGCTGGAAAGCGGTAGTCATGGCTGTCAGCCATATCTCGAGGTTGTCCCAGTGGGATGCAGGACTGGATGCACGGAACATACTGTAGGCGAGAGAAACACAGCACACACACACAGAGGCCAAAAATGCAAGCTTTGTTCTACGGTTAACAAGCTATACTCATACGGGCTATGCCGTTTATGAGAATTTTGGGCTAACTGATGCAAACAGTTAGACAGTTAGGTCTGGACAATTTGCTTAGGTTAGTGCAGGGCTTAAATAAAGATTTTGACAGGGCGGCAGCCTAGTGGGTCAGGTGCTGACGCTAGCTGCTTGGTCGTCGATCTGTTATTTAGCTTTCCTTGGTGTCTCTCATAGGTTCTGTCTCTAGGTGAAATGAAAGAAACAAATCACAACAGAACAAAGAATAGAAAAGATCAGAGTGACACAAAACAATGAAAATAAATAGGTCTGTAATGAGCTGGAATAAATACTAGCACTGGAAGTGTTAGGGAGAATACGGAGGCCTAAGCCTACTACTACTGATAGGGTTTAAGGTAGGGCCTACAGGTTAGTGGGGGCTATCGGGGTAGAAACCCTAGGACGATGGTGTGGCTTGGAGAAGAGGCGGGCCAAACACTTAAAATATCCGGGAGATATCTAGTATTCTGTGACTTATAGTACGCGGAATGGGTTTTACTAAATTTAGTTTACCTGCGGTGAATTGAGGCCTCTCTGGGGGGGAACCCGTGGCTCAGTCAATCCCTCCGACGGTTCCCAACACCTGACCGCAGTGTTCCCGGGCAACTTCTTTGTCTCCCTGCACCTTGCTGCGCCCTCTCAAACAACCTGACTTTAAACACAACCGGCACCCCGAGGTGTCAACTGCCAGACGGCACAGCAAAGTGGATTTTCCCCAGAACCCTCAAAAAGAGTGGCCCCTCTTCAGGCCCTGGTTTGGGTAATTATTCCAACATTGCCTTGTGTGTCGACTAGCGTGGTTGACGTTACCTTTGGAGTGCCCAATTGCTGATGTCACAGTTGCGTGCCGCAACGATGGTACGGGATTCGGAAGTGTCCGAAACTCACACACGGCCACGCGTCAGTACCGCCGGTCGGGTAACCTCGCTCGCGGGATACCAATCAGAGAATGCCGCAACTCACCGCCGTGCTCTGGTGAGTGCCACCTATACACAAAGGTTAAACAAGTGAAACGTAAAGTGGATTAAGGCTTGCTTGTTTAAACCAAATGGATTGATTGTTTATGTAGCAATAAGAGTCAAAGGTTTTACTAAATAATAATAAACAAAAGGAAATTATGATAAGTATGGTATTTTATCAAAATAACCTAACCCAAAAGAGAAGAAGAAAAAAAAATTAAATAGAAAAAGACAGGATGAAACACAAGAGAAGAGGCGGGCCGCAGTAGCTGGTTTTCACCACCAGGGGGCGTACTTCTCTGTGCTTTAACCTGGTGAACAGAACACTTAATTCAAATTCAAAATTCAACACTTGTTTAAATTTATATTTAAACTAAGCAGGTAAGAATTAAAAGGAAAATCAGATTGATTCCTATAATGACCAATGGTATCCGTAAAGTATCATTAATAATTATGAATCAATCAGAAGAGAAAAGTAGAAAGAAGCCAAGCAGGTTTAAACAAGGGAGGAGGTAGTAGTGGGTTTTCGCCACAAAGGGGGGCGCACTTCCTTCCTGTGGTTAACCTGGTTGAATCAGACACCTTAATTCAAATTCAAAATCAACGAAGTCGAAATTAAATTTAAATAAGCATGTAAGGAAATGTAATAATCAGAGTGATATCCTATAATAGTCCAGATACACTAAAGTATCAGTACTACTTATAAAATAATCAAAAGAGAAAGACGATATAGATGCACACTTCAAAAGAGTGAAAAGGGGGAAAAGAGTGATACCGATTTAGTATCCACAAGGCCACGTGGTGGCGCTGTTTCCTCCAAATGGATATCAGTGGCTGACAGACCAACACAATTTAAATTTTAAGTTCAAACTGGCCTCAAACCAAATTTAAATACACGTGTAAGGGAATTGAAAAATCAGGATGATATCCTATAATAATTAACGACAACAGTGAAGTATCGTCAATAATTATACAATAATCAGAAGGGAAAAGTGGAAATAAAAACTATTCACAACAGAATTGAAAAGAGAGGAAGGAGAGCTGAATGAACCGGCTTAGCGGGTGATGGCCACTAGATGGACTTCCAAGTGGGCTCTCTCTGGCTGTGTTGGAATTTAATTTAAGTTTTAATTCAAATTTAGTTTTGAACCAAACTCAAAGTAAATGTGCCAGTCAAAAGCAGGAAACTTGTCTAACACAAAATAATATTCGCACGAGCAACGCTGTATATGCAAATAATTATTGAGAATCTAGACAGGCTAATTCACTGGTCATATGGAATTTAGCAGTAAGGGAGCATTATCTGAAACGGCCACGAGAGGGCGTAATTGCGCTCATGCAGGCTGAAGCCAGAAGGCGGGGCGTAATTTGAGACTTCTAAACGCCCTCTAGTGTTTAGTCAGCGGAATTACAACCACTTTTTAATGTGATTCAAGAGCTAAGAGCTGATTTTCTGCAATAAATCACAAATAAACAAACAGACAAAGGTTTTAGGACCTTTGCGGTGCTAAATGGCAAAAGAGCGTGTAGCAGGATTTCTTCGCTGCAAAAACACACAAATGTGAACAACAGGAATTTTCCGTCTGTTGTAGCTACTCCAATACACACAACTATCACTAGCACTATGAGTAAATTGTGTTTAGGTTTACAATTGATTAGCTAGTTCAACGTTAACCAGGAGTTTATTGGTAACGATTATAATAGGCCTTTCTACTACTGAAAAGAGGAGTCTCGCTCTGATCAGATTTACGTATCACACTAAAAAGAGATTTCTTCGTCTTTAATAGGCGGTTTTATTAAAAATATTAAAATGTATCACCTGCAGAGGGATTTCTGCATCTCTTAACAGGACATTTGTAATATTAATACTGCAGTGTATTCAGCATTTAACAGTGATAAAAATGTCTAGGCATATTTTAGCAACTTGTTAAAATGTAACGTTACTACTGACTGACATCGGCTTTTTGCCTCGGTCAGTTAGGAGTGAGTTCGCGTTGCGACTTATCTCACAATTTCAAAATTTCATAGCGCGCGTGCACAAAATTATTACTAACCATATAAACAGATTGAAACTGAATTTTGCTCATAAAACAAAGTTTGAAATGCGTCGCGTCATCCACCATTATGTAGCAACATTGGGTTACTGCATTAAATTAGCTCAAATTATATATAGGGAATTCTAATAATTAATCATAAATATGATTAATATATTGCATTTTACAGTTAAATTATCGAAGTTGAAAAGAGATCGATTGTATACATGAATGATCTCCACAATGAGTTATGGTTCGTCATTAATATATCAATAGTCTCATTACAGATCGATTATATGAGACAACTTTTACAGGAACTAATTTAGTTATCAAACAATCTGTCTGTCCAGCAGACGGCAGTAAGACTAACTTATCAATTTCCCAACAAAAATTGTCTCTTTCTTATAATTCCAAAAAGCTATTTTCTGGCCATGAAAATATCACCTTCTTGTTATTATAAAGTTTAGGTTACTGAAATAGTAACGCATTGTAAAGCTTTGTAGCGAGATCAAACAATTCATTGACTTTGTAAATATGAGCATTTTAGGCAGAACCAATCAAGAATATAATGGCTTTAATAAAATGCAACTACAGATACAGAATTCTACATTTAAACACGGGATACATGTATGTACAGTAAACAGTAAAACTAACGCGACAGACGAATAACAAACAGGAGTGAGAATGGGATGAGAGGAAGATAAAATGAGAGATTGAGAGAGAGAGAGAGAGAGAGAGAGATCGAGAGATCCGTAGGATCTCTCAGGATGGCAAATTTCATCTAGACATTTTTAACCTTTAAGAGACAACACCGAAAAACACAATCTTAATGCTCTAGCATCTCGGTAATTCAAATATACTTGCATTGTAATGGTTCTCATGTGTCTGAGGCTGAGCTCTGCTGCGCATGTGAGCGGCTGGTCTTTGTGGGTTCCGTTGGAGCGTCACGTGGTTTGCTGCGGTCTGGAGCGCGCAGTTTCAAAGAAGGCTTAAAAGTCTTTGACGTAAATTACCAAAGAGATAATTCAGACTAAGTTCATTTCTGGTGAAATGAACAAAGGGAAAAACAAACTTAAGAGAAAGAAAATAAAAAGAAGAGAACACGGCGTAAAGCTCCCTAAGGAGCCATCCGGATACCTCTCACAGGGAAAAAACTCTCAACAAAAGAACTCTCAGGAGTCCGTCTTTTTATGGAAAGACTGGGTTCACGCCTCTGTTTGCGCGAACCCCCATGACTGTCCGAGACTCTGAAGAGGACAACGCTTCCTTTGTCCTGTGGGGGGGGGAATGCCCACTGGACTGAGGAGATGGTATTGAGCCGTTCGGCTCCAGAACCATGAGATGTGTAAAAGAATGCACATTACTGCATTCTGCTATCGGAATTCGGCTCCGTCAGATTGAGAGAATTACAGAGATATCAAACATGTCACAGAAATACATAGAAAAATAGAGCATTACATACATGCATATTATAAGCATTTAGTTCCTTCAAAGCAAGTTCGTTCCTTCAAACAAACGTCATACATGAAGTGAATATAAACTGGGAAACACATAAACATACAGGGATATATCGTATACAGTTGGCAATGGCTCATATTCTGAGTATAACACAGACTTTTACATGTGTGTGTGTGTGTGTGTGTTTGGGTGTGTGTGTTAGAATGTCCTTCAGAGTTCGGGCTGTCCTTTTCCCCCCCCCTCCTTTCAGGGGGAGTCAGGATGTGTGTCCCGTGAGACGGCGAGTTTTGCATCAGGGGAATGGGTCACCATTGTGCAACAACGCTCGGCTTGTTTTCAATGTGTCATGTGCCACGACAAGAGGGGCGCTCTTTGGTCACATGTCACTACGACAGCGCACTTCTTTGTTTCATTGTTAGAGAATCATTAACTCAACTAAAAAGTCCTAGGCTATCTGTTTTGTGTCACAGTCAAAAAGAAGGGTAGAGCTGTGTTTGATTCAATTAGGATTCGCTGATTAAGACATCTGGCCGGATGCCCTCAATGTCGTTACAGTCCCCCTTTTCGTCGGATGATGTCCCTTTGTGGACATCATTGGACGACAAATCATCACGACGGGCTGATGGCAGGTGGACCAGGATGGTAAGGATAGCAGGTGGACCTTAGAGCTGAGGATTCAGCTCGCTGAGGTTCGGCGTGGTCTCTGACTTGGCACCCCCTTTCCGGGGATTCCGTTTGAAACCTCCAGACACGGCTTTCGTGAGCTCGGCTGTAGATGTTTGCATCTCGTGGGGTCCATGGTACAGGATGAAGGCCACGCCCAGTGTCAGGGTGTGACTGAGTACCATAGAGATACACAGCGCAGTGTCAGCTGCGTTCCAGGCCTGGACAACAGGTGAGGTAGTCAAGATGGGCAGTCGAGACACAGCTTGAAGGGCGGTGACCCCCTTGTTAGCGAGCAACCTGTCACCTACAATCTCTGCTTGGGTCTCGGTGACTTGAGTGCGAGGCTTGGCTTTAGCAGGGCGGCGTGTGCCGCTGATCATGGGCTGCAGCCCGCAGATTCCGTCAGTGTTGTCTCTGAGGAAGGGCTTGCTAGGGCAGAGATAGTGAATGTTTTTGGTCAATGTGCACATGTGCGGATTCGGAGCTGGGGACAGCTTTGTGCAGCTGTCCTGGAAGTCAACCACGTGTGCAGATCTTGATGTGAGTGTTACTTTTCAAAATCTGACATTGACAATGTTCTTGAGCCGGTAGATTTGGCTTGACTCCCTGATGGGCAAGTTCAGGAGCAAAACCCACTTCTCTCTGCTTGGGGTCGACATAGAGTGGGATGGCGCTACCCAACGAGTAGGCAAGGTGTATTTGTAGAGAGTCAGTTGGCGTGGTGATGGCGGAAGCCAGCACTGTTTGCACAAGGCTTAAGGGTATCAGGTGCGGTGGAATTCTACCCATGGTTAGGCTGTCAATGGAGGAGTTCACCCCCCTGCAGCGTGTCTGTCATCAGGGCTGTTACCAGCTGAGTTTGAGCAAAGTCATTCTTGAAGACAGTAAACAGCTGTTTCATGGAGTTCACTGTCTGGGTCAGCAGAACGCTGTGAGTGTTGAAAATTGCCACAGTTCCCTTTAGTGTCTTGTCGATGGTCTGCAGGGACGCACTCTGTGTTGTGAGTTGCTCTTTTATCTGTGGAATCTCAGTCTGAATTTCGGCTACATGCCGCCTCACGTTGGCTAGGTTCACTGCATTCACGCTGGACATACAAGTGTTAAACAGAGTTCTGACGGCAGTGGCGGCTCCGAGCAAAGCTCGGAGGAACCGTTGGGAGCGGCGGTTGTGGCCACCTAACTCCGCTAGCGTGACAGTCATTTTCTCAAGTTGGTTGAGCATGTGTTCAACGTCGGCCTCAGCGTGAGTGAGGGAGTCCTCTGTTCATCGGGCACCTACCCAGCTGTATTGTGTTTTTGCGCTGGGGTAGTGTGCTCTGTAGACGTTGCGAGGATCAGGTGGCGCATACACTTTCTGAGTGTGGGTCCAGCCGTTGGTGATGAGGAGTCCTGGTTGTTCCCTTAGGACGGTGCCTGATGCCGGACCTGTTGAGATGTCCGATTGCGGCTGCCCTCTGGTTGGCTGGAGGCACAGGATGGCGAAGTACAGCAGCATCCTGGTAAGAGTGAAAGAGAGAGAGAGAAAAAGGGAGGGAGGCAAAATTTCAGCGAGGGTCGGCCTTGGTTGGCTAGGACAGTCTTTTTGCTTTGAGGATGCCGGTATGCCACTTGCTTCGGTGTCTTGCAAGTGTCTCTGGTGCTGTGGTGTGCAGCACATGGTGCATCATAGGGCATACATTGGCATGCCCCCCTTTTGCACTGTGGCACCACAAGCTGTGGCGCAGTGATGGCCTCAGGTGCAGAACGCTGAATGTTGCTTGTGCACGCAGCATGTGCAAGGTGTATGGCAGGTGTCTGGGGCACCGGTTATCGGTGGGTTCAGACGGCGTGCTAGGGTGGTTGGAGGGGTCTGAGAGGTGGTTTCTCACAATGTCCATTGGTAAGCTGGAAGGTTAAGGTCAGGTTAAGCAGAGACTCTGTGACATTTTGTCACACTTGCGGTGAGAGACTAATGAATGACCCTAAAAGTTCAGAACCACGGTTTAACTGGTTCGCTAGGTATGTAGCATACAGCTAGGTGTTTCACTTGTAGCTAGCTAGTGAAGTGTGTCTTGTATCCTTATCTTAGCTGTGGATGTTAGGACGCTAAGACTTATGTGGCTCCGAAAGCATTTCCTGGATAGCCGAGATGAAATAAAGGACTTAAGATGGTTCTTATGACTAAATTATTTCACTGGACTTAACTAGTGGTTTACTACGGCTTGACGAAGTGAATGATAGGGGGAAAAAGGACAGCTTTCCTATTCAAATTATGCTTATTATCAATCCTCAGGACCTATAGT
Source organism: Semotilus atromaculatus (assembly GCA_031834385.1). Taxonomy (NCBI): domain Eukaryota; kingdom Metazoa; phylum Chordata; class Actinopteri; order Cypriniformes; family Leuciscidae; genus Semotilus; species Semotilus atromaculatus. The sequence continues at coordinate 23,329,915 of JAULUF010000022.1, forward strand.
TATGCCCTAGTAATTGTTGAAATTACCTGTGTTGCAGGGTCACAAAAATGAGTGCACTTGTTGAAAATAAACAAAATCACAAATAAAAGTGTCTCTGTTTCCTTTCTGGGCCCTATGGGAAATGGAACCACGTTTGAACAAGAGAGGAAATGAAATTAAATGATATAGATGACCGAATAGCCAAGGGAATAGCTGACTGCTATTATTATCAAAGTCAAAGAAATGAAAAGTTAAAGAAGAGCAAAAAAAATTTTTAATAAAATTAAAAGCAAAAAGGAATAAAGTGATCAAAACAACGGGAATGATCTTAAGGGAATAATCAGTGGCAGTAGTGACTAAACTTTGGATTTGCCTGGACCAACACTCCATAGTGGGTTACAGCGGTTGCGTGTGTGTCCCATCAAAGGAGTAGTCACATGCCGATGAAAATTCCTATTGCTATATGAATTCTTCTCTCGCTACACAGTTTACATGTAGTTAAACTTAAGTTTAATTAACAGGGCATCTGCGAAGTAGCCTTCGACGGTTAGCGAGGACTATGCCTGAACTAGTGAAGGTGAACTTTAGCTAAGAGGAATTGCAAACACGGAAAGTGAATAATTAGAAACCCTAACTGGTGTTAAAGAAAGCATTCTAGAATACTTTGCACTGTGTAAACACAGGCGGTAAGTAAGGGTTCAAGTAAATGATGCTAACTGCTAGCTGTGGAAGTTATTATTTAGCTTAGCCTAAGCTGGATGGATGCTATGTTAGGTTAGCTTAGCCTAAGTTGGATGGATGCTAGGTTAAGTTAGCTTAGCCTAAGGTAGATGGATGCTAGGTTAAGTTAGCTTAGCCACCTAGGTAGATGGATGCTAGGTTAAGTTAGCTTAGCCACCTAGGCTGGTTTGTTTACAAAGTGACATCACATGTTAGCACTTCCTGTGACAAGTCGTTGTCATGGGAACCAGAGCATGTCAGAACAATTCAACAGTCCCTGAAGAATGTCTGTACATTTTTCATGAATTATGCATGTTTAAACGGGTTAACAGGAGGCACCTATATTTTAAGGCCTTCTAGGACTCGGTGTTACATTAAGCAAAATGCAGATGTATTTTACGCAACTTATTCTATTTGTTTACAGAGTAAGGAAATAGATTTGCTGTAAGTCAAAGCTTGTCTAAGCATATATAGTTACGTCCCTCTCGTGCACGAATGCTGACTTTTCAGCGAGTAAACAGTTTTGATCGCTAGGTAGCTCTCTGCTTGTAGATGCAGCTAAAATTTAGGTGAATTACATCAATCTAACAATAATTTGTAAGGCCTTTACATTGTAGAAAGGGGAGCATCACCCAGGTCTACGTACATATAACACTGTACTGAGCTTTCTTTGTCAGAAACAGGTTTAGCAATACTGCAATTTGGATTTCTTTAACCAAAGCAGAATAGATATCGGTACAGTTTACAAGCTGCTGAGATGAGATTTCTTTGTCAAACAGACTTACGCTTTACTGCTGAACATGCTAATATTAGTTGGAAATCTAAGACTCTTTCACTTACAGTAGAGATGTCAATTCCAGCTATTGTTTTATCTGCATTTAGACAAGCCAGCAACCAGCGATCAAAATGTGTATCGCATGTTGTGTTCCATTTGGATCGCAATGATCAAATGCACACCTGTAGGTTAACAGTAGTTTAAAACTGAGGTGGTTTTCCTACAATCTGGTGTTAAGGTGACGTATGCCCTATTTGGAGCTAGTGTTTCTTGTAACCCTTCATTGTCATGGAAACTAATGTTTAGCAGTGTCATTTCAACCAGCATGTAGCAAATGTTTGTTTCAAAAGAGTCGTGCATAGTCTGTTGGCAGGTGAGGCTTAGACGTCCATTCAAGATTTTCTTTAAATCAGTAAAATTCTAATTTTACGAATGCAGAGTCTTGCAACTCTTTGAGCACACATTTTCATCTACTTTTAAAAGTTCTATGTCCTATGCTGATCAGGGACCTTTTTAGCAGAGTCTTGCACTGTGTTCGTGCAGTGTCTTCTGGTTTTGCAGTTCGAAATCATTGGGGTTTTAGGAAGTCTTTCTGAGGAGGTCTTCTGTGTTAGAGGCCTTCTGCATTAGGTCACGCATCGTTGAGTGGGCATTGCGTGGTCTAGCGCAGGGTAGCGAACTTGAACCTTGACTTGGTGCTGAGGCTGTGTACCCATGGATGGCTGCTGGAGTTCCTGGGAACTCTGTGACCTTGGAGTCTGGCTTTGTTGTAGTTCTAATGACCTCTGTGACCGGCCAGTCTGGCTTTGGTGACCTGTGTGACTGGAGGGGGAGGGGTACTTGAACTTGGGCCCAGACTGTCAGGTGTTTGAAGTCTAGTAAAGGCTCAAAGTGCTCTAGCAGGTCTTTGCCAAGCAGAAAGGGGTAAGTGTCCATTTGTGAGATGCACACAGGGTGTTTCAGACTAAAAGAACCAATTGTCAGGTGAATGTGAGCTACCTGTTCGAGCCTGAGGTCGTTTGGCTGTACGACTGCCCGTTCAGCTCGCATGTTTGAGATGTAAGAGTTCGATCTTGTCTCTTAGCTCTAGTTCTGAGTCTTTCAAATAGTTCAGCTGATATCAAAATGAGGTCTGAGCCGGTGTCAACCAGGGCTTCGAGGCTCACCTAATTTTCCAAAGTGATGGCTAGATATAGTTTCCGTGCCACCCCTCCTTTCGACCATGTGCCCGAGGAGTCTTGGTGTCGGGGCTGGTGTGGTGATCGACGGTGGTTAGGGCCGGTCTTGTGTAGTTCTCTGGGGAGACAGACAGACAAAGCAGCATTTCCTGGTCTTTTGGGATGTTGATCCCAATTGCGGGAAGTTGTGCTGTTGGGCTCAGGCTGTGCAGCTGTCAGCTGTGGTGGCTGGGTGCTGCTGTCACAGCAGTTGTGATGTGATGTGACAGTTAGCTCTGTGGTCTGTGGCTGACGAGCAGTGTTTTGTGTGCCTGTTGCAGGTCTTATGCTTAGGCATAGGATGTCGGGCTCGTCCCTTTGTCTTTTTTGGAAAGTCTTTTGTGAAGAAGCTCTTTCAGCAACTTCAGGATCTCGGCTGTCTCGGACGTGGCGGCACTGTTTCGTCTGATGTGTGTCCAGACTTGTGCTCACCAGTGGCATGTCGAGAGGGGTTCCGCTCTGGGCTGTCTGGGCTCGATGATCTGGTCGATGGGGCTCGGCTCGTTCTGGGCTGTTGGTTTGCTTCCCAGAATCTTTCAGAGCGTTCGCTCTGATGTCTTGGATGAGCACCATCGTGGTAGTGCTGCCCTCTGCTGGCCTGGAATGGTCTGGACCCTCTGTCGAAAGGTCTGTGACTGTGGTGCGGTTGGGCGCCCTCTAGAGTTAGCTCTGGATAGTGCTCAGAGACAGGGCAAATGGTGGTGTCTTTCACAGTCTTTACAGATAAAGTCTTTTGTTTGGTGTAAGCTTTGTGGGTCAAGTCTCGTAGCTGTTGGGTAGACATGCTCCGAGGACAGGCCAGAACGCCTAAGTGATGACTCACTGTGGGATGCAGGTTTCGAAGGAACAGAGTTCTGAAGTTGACATCTTCTTCCATACCTGATCGGTTCTGTGCTCCGAAGTATGCTTGTCGGAGCCCCACAGGGGTTTCAAGTCGGGCTTGCTTGATGTCCATGGCGGTGAACAGCCCGTTGTCTGATTCAGGTACAAGCTGTCCCAAGCGGTCACGTTGGCAACAGTTTGTAAATGAAAGTCTAAGTCTCGCAGGTAGGCGTTCATGTCGTGGCCTCCTGCAGTGTCCGGAGTGAACGTAGGAATGTTTTTGGCCAGCTTGTCAAGTTCTTTCGGGGCCGTGCCATGGTTAGTGGCAGGGGTTCTCTGGACGAGCTGTCCCCCCCTCGCTGCTGACGGGGGTTCTTGGAGGCTGGCTGGTGACATTTTGAGAAGTGGGCTTTCACCCCCCTTTCCAGCTCTTGGTTCTTGGCTGAAAGGTAAAGGCCGGTTGGTCAGGGGAAACTGTGTTGTGTGTGTTTCCCCTTCCCGGTCACTCTGTAGTTTATAAAAGTGTTTCAGCTCTCTGTGAACAATGTCAATTTCGTATATGATATTGTCTTTGTGCTGAATGAGTTCATGGATTTCAGCTCGGGCCGCTTGTAAGTGTTTTTCACAGGCCTTTGCTTTAGTGTCTTTCTCTTTTAGTTCAGTCTTTGCTCTCTCTAGGAGAGCTTCACCTCGTTGGAGTTTCTTGTCGAGTTTCTCTCTGGTTTCTTCCTCCGACTGCTCTCTTTGGTCTGTGTCCAGACGAAGATCAGAAAGGGCATTTTGAAGTCTTTCCACTTCCTCTTGGAGCTCTGTGTCTGTTGCATCCTCTTTTCCGCGCTGGTCGTGGGTCTCAAGGAGTAGCTGATCCAGACGACTTTGTGCGTGTGCTTGGTTCCTCCGGGCCTCCTCCGCTTGAGGCTTTAGCGTTGCGGCTTCTTGCTCCAGGTTGGTGCTGTTTCTTTCGTTGAGCCGTGCCTGTGCAACAAGAGTGTGTGCGAAGTTTCCAACGATTTTGGCCCAGTCTTTGTGTTTGTAGCTTTGGGTTGGACCGTGGGCCGTCAGCTTGTCCAAGTTGGCGTCCCGCTGCTCTTGGCTTGGGGGCTCTGAGTCACCGGCGTCCTTGGGCTGGAAAGCGGTAGTCATGGCTGTCAGCCATATCTCGAGGTTGTCCCAGTGGGATGCAGGACTGGATGCACGGAACATACTGTAGGCGAGAGAAACACAGCACACACACACAGAGGCCAAAAATGCAAGCTTTGTTCTACGGTTAACAAGCTATACTCATACGGGCTATGCCGTTTATGAGAATTTTGGGCTAACTGATGCAAACAGTTAGACAGTTAGGTCTGGACAATTTGCTTAGGTTAGTGCAGGGCTTAAATAAAGATTTTGACAGGGCGGCAGCCTAGTGGGTCAGGTGCTGACGCTAGCTACTTGGTCGTCGATCTGTTATTTAGCTTTCCTTGGTGTCTCTCATAGGTTCTGTCTCTAGGTGAAATGAAAGAAACAAATCACAACAGAACAAAGGATAGAAAAGATCAGAGTGACACAAAACAATGAAAATAAATAGGTCTGTAATGAGCTGGAATAAATACTAGCACTGGAAGTGTTAGGGAGAATACGGAGGCCTAAGCCTACTACTACTGATAGGGTTTAAGGTAGGGCCTACAGGTTAGTGGGGGCTATCGGGGTAGAAACCCTAGGACGATGGTGTGGCTTGGAGAAGAGGCGGGCCAAACACTTAAAATATCCGGGAGATATCTAGTATTCTGTGACTTATAGTACGCGGAATGGGTTTTACTAAATTTAGTTTACCTGCGGTTAATTGAGGCCTCTCTGGGGGGGAACCCGTGGCTCAGTCAATCCCTCCGACGGTTCCCAACACCTGACCGCAGTGTTCCCGGGCAACTTCGTTGTCTCCCTGCACCTTGCTGCGCCCTCTCAAACAACCTGACTTTAACCCTCTGGAGTCTAAGGGGTTTTTGAGGTCCGTGAGATGTTTTGATATGCCCTGACATTTGTGCTTTTTTCAGTTGCTTATAAACATATTAATGGCAAAGGTGTAATTACACTCTATTTAGCACAAATAGGGGTTCCATGATATGCTAGCAACATCTATGTACATATTTGTATTTTTGAGGGAATAATGTTTATGCATGGTTATTCAAAAAACTAAAAATTAAAGTTTCTGAAATAAGGCCACAAAACACATACTTAGCATGTGTCCACAAGACTTTTGACTAATGGATGTAGTTTCCTAGTGTTTTTGCTTCAAAATGATCTGAAAATCACCCTGCCTAATCATTCACATAAAACAATACATTGATTTAAATTTTTTAAAACAGTTTTTGCTTCCAAAGGCAATATGCGCAGGGGCGTGACTTGCTGAGATTCACACCTGAGAAGACAAAGACCCTGCATAGTAATGAGCCTGCATACTAATGAGCCTGCATACTAATGAGCCTGCATACTAATGAGCCTTTCATTCAGGTGTGTCACACAAGAAAGAATGGAGGACAAAAATAAATAAATAAATTATATATATATATATATATATATATATATATATATATATATATATATTTAATCCAAATATAAATGAAAGTCAAAAGCACATTTTTAGTACATAGTCATACCTGGAAACAAATCCTGTTCAAATAGGCTATATGGACCGTTCTACAGAATTAGAGTTCTCAGAGAGGAAAAAAAGGTAGTTTTTCACAATTTTTATATACATTCAAATTGTATAATTTCCAAGGTAAACATTTCTAGTATGCAGTTAATTCTCATACTGTATTTTCAGAAAGTTATTGAATATATCCTCTCCTCAAATGTGTCACTAATAAAAAACAATAATATTAAGCTTTTTTTTACATCTATCTTGTCTTTTTTTTTTTTTTTTTAAGTAGGCCTATAGCCTGGATTTTATCATTCATATTTCAAAGATTCATTAGTTTGATATAGTCTACATTGGACACTATTCAATAACGCGATTAGAACAAAGCATTTAAAAATAAATAACTTACTTCATCAGCTGAATCCGTGCTCCTGAAATGAGTAATGAATCTAACGTTACCAGCACTTCTTCTGAGGTAACTTTTCCAGGATTATTACGATAGTATTATTGCTCACAGCGCAGCAAGACGAGGTAAGTACAAGATTCTTATCTTTTTACTTCTTTGTAAAAAGTATACGTATTTCAAGGGTAACATATGAGCAGAAATTGGCGAACAAAAGCTTATTTAATGTGGCAGTAGGCTGTTTTTACAGTAAAAACTTTATAATCCATCCAAAACTAATCAATGAAATCTTGTCTAAATATTCATATTTAGTCTGTAACATATCGTGTTTATGCGAGTGTGAGATGCGCGCTGTACAGCTGTAAACAACAGCGCGCGCGCGTCTGTGCCTTTCATTCATCATTCACGTGATTACAACAAAGAATAAATAACTTACTACATCAGCTTGATTCGCTGCTCCTCGGAATGAAACTACCAGGACTTCTGAGGTAAATAGGTTGACTGGATTGTCGACGGGGGGGGGGGGGGGGGTGATTTGACTGGATTGTGACGGGGGAGAGCTTTCATGAGGCACACACGCAAGGTCTCTCGCTCTCTCCCTCTCTCTCACCTAGAAGCACTATAATTACAATGGCCTCCGATTGAAGTGTCACAAAATTCTGAAATTATCGTACATTATGGGATTTTTTTCATTATTGATCGTACATCGTACAGAGGTCAAAATTATCGTACAAATACGATAATTATCGTACATCTGGCAACACTGTATGGGGGCGTTAACAGTTGTCATGACTTGCCTCAGATTATTTGCGTTTGAATAGCGTGCGCTCTCTGTGGGCGTGGTCACATTAAAAGATAATTAGCTGAAATGAGGAGGACTGACGTCTCTCTCTTTTTATATAGATTACATAAACAGAGAATGTTTGTTTTAGTTTTGAATTAGATAATTTAAAAGCACACACTTTAATGATTATAAAGATATATTGCTCATGCATGTGTGACTAGTATTCGCTGAGTTTTGTTTACATTTAGAGACGTGCTCCAGAAAAAAAGTTAACGGAGACGGAGAGGCAGAAAGCACACCCTGTTTATTTTCTTTATTTTACAAAAGTACAATGTTTTATTTCGATTGGAAGTGGACCCATAAAAAAGTAGACATTTAACAGTTCATTTTTTCATATTTCTTAAGTGTGTATGACAAAAAATGACTGAGTATTTTAAGTCTATATTGCTGCTATGTGAAAAAAATCGCGCAAAACGCGCCGACGCGTTTTCAGACCCCAGAGGGTTAAACACAACCGGCACCCCGAGGTGTCAACTGCCAGACGGCACAGCAAAGTGGATTTTCCCCAGAACCCTCAAAAAGAGTGGCCCCTCTTCAGGCCCTGGTTTGGGTAATTATTCCAACATTGCCTTGTGTGTCGACTAGCGTGGTTGACGTTACCTTTGGAGTGCCCAATTGCTGATGTCACAGTTGCGTGCCGCAACGATGGTACGGGATTCGGAAGTGTCCGAAACTCACACACGGCCACGCGTCAGTACCGCCGGTCGGGTAACCTCGCTCGCGGGATACCAATCAGAGAATGCCGCAACTCACCGCCGTGCTCTGGTGAGTGCCACCTATACACAAAGGTTAAACAAGTGAAACGTAAAGTGGATTAAGGCTTGCTTGTTTAAACCAAATGGATTGATTGTTTATGTAGCAATAAGAGTCAAAGGTTTTACTAAATAATAATAGACAAAAGGAAATTATGATAAGTATGGTATTTTATCAAAATAACCTAACCCAAAAGAGAAGAAGAAAAAAAATTAAATAGAAAAAGACAGGATGAAACACAAGAGAAGAGGCGGGCCGCAGTAGCTGGTTTTCACCACCAGGGGGCGTACTTCTCTGTGCTTTAACCTGGTGAACAGAACACTTAATTCAAATTCAAAATTCAACACTTGTTTAAATTTATATTTAAACTAAGCAGGTAAGAATTAAAAGGAAAATCAGATTGATTCCTATAATGACCAATGGTATCCGTAAAGTATCATTAATAATTATGAATCAATCAGAAGAGAAAAGTAGAAAGAAGCCAAGCAGGTTTAAACAAGGGAGGAGGTAGTAGTGGGTTTTCGCCACAAAGGGGGGCGCACTTCCTTCCTGTGGTTAACCTGGTTGAATCAGACACCTTAATTCAAATTCAAAATCAACGAAGTCGAAATTAAATTTAAATAAGCATGTAAGGAAATGTAATAATCAGAGTGATATCCTATAATAGTCCAGATACACTAAAGTATCAGTACTACTTATAAAATAATCAAAAGAGAAAGACGATATAGATGCACACTTCAAAAGAGTGAAAAGGGGGAAAAGAGTGATACCGATTTAGTATCCACAAGGCCACGTGGTGGCGCTGTTTCCTCCAAATGGATATCAGTGGCTGACAGACCAACACAATTTAAATTTTAAGTTCAAACTGGCCTCAAACCAAATTTAAATACACGTGTAAGGGAATTGAAAAATCAGGATGATATCCTATAATAATTAACGACAACAGTGAAGTATCGTCAATAATTATACAATAATCAGAAGGGAAAAGTGGAAATAAAAACTATTCACAACAGAATTGAAAAGAGAGGAAGGAGAGCTGAATGAACCGGCTTAGCGGGTGATGGCCACTAGATGGACTTCCAAGTGGGCTCTCTCTGGCTGTGTTGGAATTTAATTTAAGTTTTAATTCAAATTTAGTTTTGAACCAAACTCAAAGTAAATGTGCCAGTCAAAAGCAGGAAACTTGTCTAACACAAAATAATATTCGCACGAGCAACGCTGTATATGCAAATAATTATTGAGAATCTAGACAGGCTAATTCACTGGTCATATGGAATTTAGCAGTAAGGGAGCATTATCTGAAACGGCCACGAGAGGGCGTAATTGCGCTCATGCAGGCTGAAGCCAGAAGGCGGGGCGTAATTTGAGACTTCTAAACGCCCTCTAGTGTTTAGTCAGCGGAATTACAACCACTTTTTAATGTGATTCAAGAGCTAAGAGCTGATTTTCTGCAATAAATCACAAATAAACAAACAGACAAAGGTTTTAGGACCTTTGCGGTGCTAAATGGCAAAAGAGCGTGTAGCAGGATTTCTTCGCTGCAAAAACACACAAATGTGAACAACAGGAATTTTCCGTCTGTTGTAGCTACTCCAATACACACAACTATCACTAGCACTATGAGTAAATTGTGTTTAGGTTTACAATTGATTAGCTAGTTCAACGTTAACCAGGAGTTTATTGGTAACGATTATAATAGGCCTTTCTACTACTGAAAAGAGGAGTCTCGCTCTGATCAGATTTACGTCTCGCACTAAAAAGAGATTTCTTCGTCTTTAATAGGCGGTTTTATTAAAAATATTAAAATGTATCACCTGCAGAGGGATTTCTGCATCTCTTAACAGGACATTTGTAATATTAATACTGCAGTGTATTCAGCATTTAACAGTGATAAAAATGTCTAGGCATATTTTAGCAACTTGTTAAAATGTAACGTTACTACTGACTGACATCGGCTTTTTGCCTCGGTCAGTTAGGAGTGAGTTCGCGTTGCGACTTATCTCACAATTTCAAAATTTCATAGCGCGCGTGCACAAAATTATTACTAACCATATAAACAGATTGAAACTGAATTTTGCTCATAAAACAAAGTTTGAAATGCGTCGCGTCATCCACCATTATGTAGCAACATTGGGTTACTGCATTAAATTAGCTCAAATTATATATAGGGAATTCTAATAATTAATCATAAATATGATTAATATATTGCATTTTACAGTTAAATTATCGAAGTTGAAAAGAGATCGATTGTATACATGAATGATCTCCACAATGAGTTATGGTTCGTCATTAATATATCAATAGTCTCATTACAGATCGATTATATGAGACAACTTTTACAGGAACTAATTTAGTTATCAAACAATCTGTCTGTCCAGCAGACGGCAGTAAGACTAACTTATCAATTTCCCAACAAAAATTGTCTCTTTCTTATAATTCCAAAAAGCTATTTTCTGGCCATGAAAATATCACCTTCTTGTTATTATAAAGTTTAGGTTACTGAAATAGTAACGCATTGTAAAGCTTTGTAGCGAGATCAAACAATTCATTGACTTTGTAAATATGAGCATTTTAGGCAGAACCAATCAAGAATATAATGGCTTTAATAAAATGCAACTACAGATACAGAATTCTACATTTAAACACGGGATACATGTATGTACAGTAAACAGTAAAACTAACGCGACAGACGAATAACAAACAGGAGTGAGAATGGGATGAGAGGAAGATAAAATGAGAGATTGAGAGAGAGAGAGAGAGATCGAGAGATCCGTAGGATCTCTCAGGATGGCAAATTTCATCTAGACATTTTTAACCTTTAAGAGACAACACCGAAAAACACAATCTTAATGCTCTAGCATCTCGGTAATTCAAATATACTTGCATTGTAATGGTTCTCATGTGTCTGAGGCTGAGCTCTGCTGCGCATGTGAGCGGCTGGTCTTTGTGGGTTCCGTTGGAGCGTCACGTGGTTTGCTGCGGTCTGGAGCGCGCAGTTTCAAAGAAGGCTTAAAAGTCTTTGACGTAAATTACCAAAGAGATAATTCAGACTAAGTTCATTTCTGGTAAAATGAACAAAGGGAAAAACAAACTTAAGAGAAAGAAAATAAAAAGAAGAGAACACGGCGTAAAGCTCCCTAAGGAGCCATCCGGATACCTCTCACAGGGAAAAAACTCTCAACAAAAGAACTCTCAGGAGTCCGTCTTTTTATGGAAAGACTGGGTTCACGCCTCTGTTTGCGCGAACCCCCATGACTGTCCGAGACTCTGAAGAGGACATCGCTTCCTTTGTCCTGTGGGGGGGGGAATGCCCACTGGACTGAGGAGATGGTATTGAGCCGTTCGGCTCCAGAACCATGAGATGTGTAAAAGAATGCACATTACTGCATTCTGCTATCGGAATTCGGCTCCGTCAGATTGAGAGAATTACAGAGATATCAAACATGTCACAGAAATACATAGAAAAATAGAGCATTACATACATGCAAATTATAAGCATTTAGTTCCTTCAAAGCAAGTTCGTTCCTTCAAACAAACGTCATACATGAAGTGAATATAAACTGGGAAACACATAAACATACAGGGATATATCGTATACAGTTGGCAATGGCTCATATTCTGAGTATAACACAGACTTTTACATGTGTGTGTGTGTGTGTGTGTTTGGGTGTGTGTGTTAGAATGTCCTTCAGAGTTCGGGCTGTCCTTTTCCCCCCCCTCCTTTCAGGGGGAGTCAGGATGTGTGTCCCGTGAGACGGCGAGTTTTGCATCAGGGTCACCATTGTGCAACAACGCTCGGCTTGTTTTCAATGTGTCATGTGCCACGACAAGAGGGGCGCTCTTTGGTCACATGTCACTACGACAGCGCACTTCTTTGTTTCATTGTTAGAGAATCATTAACTCAACTAAAAAGTCCTAGGCTATCTGTTTTGTGTCACAGTCAAAAAGAAGGGTAGAGCTGTGTTTGATTCAATTAGGATTCGCTGATTAAGACATCTGGCCGGATGCCCTCAATGTCGTTACATTGGCTAACGTCAGTGCTTCTTATGCATAAATTATTAACGTTAATCATTTTGTATCACATGTAGACTACACAATGCTCCACCACGTGAAACTTCGGTCTTCTAATCTTTTACCATCGTGTCAATTCTCAATTGATTTTGATTCATATGCGCGACGGAAGGAGGGAGAGAGAGCAAGACCGTTTGAAGGCGAGCACACGGCCGGGGCTCGCTCGCTCTCTGCTCGTTCTTTCAGTAACATGCCCTGTCACACTCATCTCACTCACCGTTCAAATAAAGCTTTGGCGCGCTGCATTATGCATATGCTGCAAATAAACTGCATCCGACTGCTTTCCCTGACGTCTGGATCGTTCGGCAGCGTATTCAAACATGTTGTTTGTCCACAGCAGGAACAGCACATCTGCGTGGCATCACAGTCATCTTGTAAACAGACCCACTCGCTGCACGACAACGCATGCGATGATGCGAAATGAGGCGTTGTTGTCTTGCGCTGGAGGCGGTCATATGCAAACGACTGGTACGTCACTTCGTACCGTGACGTCACTTCATACCATGGATCCATGGTATATACCTTGGAACGGTAATCGGGAACACCTGGATGCGCAATTAGGAAATCCTACGAAGGCTACATGGTGCGTCCTTCGAAGGACGAATAGGTCCGTGGCCTTCGAAGTCCGTGGCCTTCGAAGGATGCAGCCTTCACATTGGGACACAGCTACAGACTGTTGCTTGAATTTCATCAGATATTTCCACTCTTTGTCCTCTTCGTCCTCCTCTTCCTCGCTCTTGCCCTCCTCTTTGAATAATGCCCTCCTCCTTGTAATACTAACACATGCATTCAAGGGTTAATACATAAGCAAAAAACCATAAAAGAATGATCACATAGTGAAATCATATACATGATTGTACATATCTTTATGAGTTATTTGACTGAGTAGGAAGGAAAAGGGTACATTATCTAATAATATTATCATAAGGCATGCATAGAACAAAATACAATATGAGAGACAGTATACAAAACAATAATAATAGATATCCTGTCCTGGGGCCCGTTCTTCGTACGTCGCTAACTCAGTTAGCTGGATTTTGATGTTTTTCCACTAAGAAACGAACATTATGTTGTTTTGATTGACACTGTGAAGCTGCTTTGATGCAATCTATATTGTGAAAAGCGCTATATAAATAAACTTGACTTGACTTGACTTGATTTGATTGTTGGCGATTTGGCATGATCTTGGATTGTTTGGTTCTTCGACGCTCATCCTGGACTTGCTGTCATGGCAACAGGTGCGCAAGCTTGAACCTGCTCGCGAGCAGGCTTATTTCGTGTTAGCAGGATTAGATCGCAGCTTTAGCCTATAAGCAGAGCTGATATGGGAGGTCTTTTAACGCAGCGGGATAGTGTACTTGAGAGATATAATTTTTCTCATGACTCGTGAGGATGTCATTTACATCATTAATTTGTTGGAAACGCATAAATGTTCAACTCGCTGAAGCCTTTAATAACAGTGCAGACAAGTTATTGCGATTCTTAATATTCCAGATTGTAATATTATATCAAATTTGCGATTCTTAATATTCCAGATTGTAATATTATATCAAATTAAAAAAAAGGCAGTTGACAGACTAAAATCTCTTAGATGTTCCATATCACAAATATGGCTAGGATCTGTGCATGACATAAGAATTTTCAGAGATTTATGCACAATATTTGAACGTGGTAAGGAAAAATATAAATATCAAGCTCACTGTATTAGCCTACATACACTTATGCTTATCCTAATGTTTATCCTACACTTATGTTTATTACAACAGGATTCTGCTTGGAGACAGGTGTTTTATGACCCCATTCCCTGACCCAAACCCCAGACCAGTTACAATGCAGCTCTATCAGGACAAGGGCACACAATGAAATTAACTTTAACCAACTAAAGTGTCTGAAAAGTCTTGAGGGTTGCACCTGACAAGGCCTGTGACATTGCATGTGCCATATTACACACCATTGCACCATCAGAAAAAAAGAAAAAAACATTTTATTAATGTTTAATAAAAGACAAGACAAATATGCTTAGAATTCTTTGAGTTTTATTTTATTGTTCTTTGTAAAGAAAAGCCAATAATAATCATCTTTTCCCTGCAATAAGAGATATTATGCAAGTCAGCAATAGTACTCTGTGTGAAATAATATATTGGCACTTCCTTTGAAGTTCCTTTGAAGCATACTCTATTTTCTAGGGGTAGGGGTAAACCTGTCAACACAAGCCTTATGCATCAAAAATTAAAAGGAAAAGTACAACACTGCCAACCTCTGCATCACTGCTTTGTGCAGACTCTTCTGTAGGCCTTTCTGTAGATGTGGACTCCTGCAACTCATATTGCATTCAGAAATAATACTGTAGGTAGGCCTACTTAAGTGTAAATTAAGTAAAGTTATTTATGCACTTAAAGACATGAGAGGGTTTCTTCACTGTCCTGTGCATTGGGGAACAAATGGGCATTACAAAATGTTGTAGCCTACTTTCTTCCCTTTTGATGTAACATTAGTAAAAGTCTTACTGCACATGCTTCAGCCACTTTCTTGGGAACAGATAGGCTAAAAGTGTTGGTGTATTGTTTAAAACTGCACAAAAGAGGAAAACACAATTTCATTACAATGACACTGGGGGGAAATGTGATCAATAACTCATGGCAACATATTTTTTTTACATTAACTACATGTAGTTTCACACATGTAGACTTTCACAATCAAAGAAATTCATTACTACTCAAGGTTTAACAGTTGATATGACTGGACAGCCATTTGGATTATAGGCCTACTTAATTTAATGCAGCAACAAATTATTTTACAGTGTACTAGGATCATTTAAAGTTCATTTACAAAGTTGCTGCTCCTGCCTCTGGCTGTGTGTCTGAGGAAGAGCTGAACCAGGGATACCCTCCACAATGGGTCGGTTCAGGGATGCCCTCCACAACCCAAGGCCCAGCTCTTCTGCCTGGGTATAACGTGGGGTTACAGGACCACCACCTTTTTTTTTTCTTTTTTTTTTTTTTCTCATCCTTTTTCTTGGTTGCTTTTATAAACAGGCAAACATTTATTAACAGTGTCTTTTTAAAAGAGATTATAGTATAAATACACATTACCATTGTGTAGAATATTCTAGTAGCCTACTTCACTTTTACTTGTTTCCATGTTCTAGTAGTGGGTGGTGACTCTGACATTTACTATGAATGAAATTATTAAAATATAAAATATATAGCTACTGTAATAAGTGACAAAAACAACTAACATGGTCACTACAAACTTAATTTGTCTGCTACTTTTTGCCAGCCCTCTCTCCTGGCTTTTGCACATTTGAGGTGAACATTTTTTATTAAGTTTTTAAATTCTGCATATCCTTCAAGCAATAACTCTTGCTCTGCTGCGGTGAAAAACTGCGCGCGCTCTTGCCAAACGAAGCCTCGAAGTGTTTCACTAAGTGTTTCATCAGGTGTGATCCGCCGAATCAGCGTTTGACACGGTCGGAAACAGACCACACAATCGCACATCTGTATAAAAGTGAAACCAACGCATATTGACCTCGTGGGTTTTTGTGAGAGGAGTTTGATTTTGAGATAGCGGATTTTTGGTGATATAGTGACATTTATAGTGCAATTTGTTTAGTTATATTTAGGCTTACATTTAAATTTACACAACACATGATAGGCTAGAGACACAGAGTATACATATAGTGACACATTAATAGATACATAGATATAAATATATATAGACAGCTAGATTAATAGATACATATATAGATAGATTAAAGATAGGCTACATATATAAATACATAGATAGATTATAGATACATATTATATATACATATCTAAATGCATAGATAGATTGTAGATACATATATGTAATTACATATGTGGCACTCCGGCGAGGACAGACTAAACACCGACTACGCCACCCTGGGAATTTCACCCAGAGAATGATTTTTCTCTTTTCAAGCTCTATAAATCTAACAGTTAAAGACACACAGATACGTATACAATAGAGCCAAAGACAATGTTCAATTTTGAAGGCACAACATTTATTAATTTAAATAATTTAACATTTTAAAACAATCATCTCTCAGGGAAGAGAACTCAAAAACAAACAAAACAAAATTGCTGAGGCTTACCGATGGAGGCAAAGGACTCAAAAGGTAGTAAAAGATCCCAGGAAACCCCCCAGTAAACACACAAACACCCCAATAAACACCAATGCAAACAGGGAAGTCAACAGCACTCCAAACGGGGATAATGCCACCCTGACACCAATACCACCATCGGCTCTCAGTTCTATAACAAAAAAAGAAACAAACAGAAAATGCGCACAACCACACTCTTTCAACAAAGGTTTACCAAAAAGAAAATACAGAAATCGAAGAAAAGCAATATTTTTCTTATCACAAAAACAAACAAATCAATAAACATTTCTCAATTCCATAAAAGAAACCAAAACAAAAATAAACTTAATCACAAAATACAAAATGACTGCCAAAACCAACAATGGTTATAGTACGGCAGTATAAAGAAAACTAATATATATATAAACATCCAATAACTCCAAAAAAAGAGAAATCAAGTGAAATATAAATACAATTTTAGTCTAAATTGAAATCAAAACAAAAGAAACCCAAAAGAAAGCAGACCCAAAGAAAGAAAAACTTCTTAAATCGACAAAATTATAATGTAAAGCCCCAACCCCTCGAGCGATTCACGTCTCATAAAAACAATGGCAAGCAACAAATGCCACATACTATTGGCCATACAGCCGTAACGACCCAGTGGCCTCACTCGCTGATACACTTATGCCTTTTACACAAACGAGGCAGTGGCCCGGGCAAAGTGGCACATATAACAGACGGAGACAGATAAAACACAGCCATATATAAAAAACAGCACCTTAAACAGGCAAAAATACACAATATAGCCGTCAGGCACAAAGGCAAAGGCAAAACACAAAACAAAGCAACACAGAGCCAAACAAAACAAAACAGAGCAAAACAGCAGCCAGCGAATCGGTCCTGTGCAGCTAGTGATGATCTCCGGCTAAACTGGCCTCATTCCTGTTAGCTACACAGAGAAAAATTACCATTAACCCCCAATTAATAAGAAACAAGATATAAATCCCACGTCATCTGAGATACATACCCATCATTCAGACATAACTGAGGGAAAAAGCTCAACAAGTGCCCACAGCACTGGTAATGCATTGTGTTCAGCGGTTCAATAAATTGAACGACGAGATGAAAGTTCGTCCATCCGACCGGAGATCTACAAACGCAAATAACCACATAATACCAGTAAGCAAGACGACAGGGAACAATGTTCGCACGGAGACAGCAAAGCCGGCACCCTACCTGTTAGCGCAGCACAGCACCGCACACGGGGAACGAGACCAGGAAGCACAACGCAACTTCCTGTCACCAATGAGCAAGAGACCGTCAGAAGGATTACTCGATATTTATAGGGCGGAGCTTCACACGGGGAGTGACCAAAGGAACGCCAGCTCATTACACTAACTCATACTGCCACACATAGATAGATTAGAGATACATATCTAGATAGATTTGGATAGATAGATAAAATGGAGGCTCCCCAGAAGAGATGCCGTACATCTGTGGTGTGGGAGCATTTCCATTTAGAAACCCCCAATAAAGTGAGATGTGTGTATTGTGATCGGCAGCTCGCCTACTGCAACAATACATCATCCATGATGCGCCATTTGAGGAGTCCTTCCACAGCAGAGAAATGAATATTTTTGAATAAAAATATGTAAAAAAGTGAGACATTGTGGCTTGATTTATTTTTTTAATATTCATTTTGCAGGACCAAAATAACATTATGCACAGTGAGGAGCCTATGGGTTACAAGATTCACATATTAGAAAAGTACAATAATAAAAAATAATAAAATTTTTCATGGCCCGTCAAGGTTGTTTCAGATCAACACCTGCAAGTGACCACTAGGTGTCACCATTGAGACGGGTGTCGGATTGATTCGAAGCCTCGAAACAATATGGACCATTTGGTTCAACTGTTTCATTGCTTCACGAAGCCTCGATCTGCCCATCACTAGCAATCACTAGATAAATCCTCATTGAGAATTCTCACAACAAGGTTACTCACAAGATAGTACAAAACGAACCAGCACAGGACAGCAAACACAAGGGGCTTAAATAGGGGAATTAATGAAGGACAACAGGTGATACTGATTAAACAATAATTACAAACGAGGATAACAAGGGGGCGGGGATAAGGGAACGAGACAACACAAGCGCATAGCCCAAACAAGAGGCCATGTGCTTGTACACAAAACATGGGTCTGTCATGATCCTGCCTCAAGACTAAGGAAAAAACAAGGATAAGAAGGCAGAATCATGACATATGCATGTTAATTTATAGAAGGTTTCCTACAAAAGAATGCTAAAGAGTCCTTTTTATGGGCAGTTTGTGTGTCTCACTAAAATGAATGAATTGAGAGTTGACTCTTTCACATTCTTTTTAGTCATAGACCATGGCAACCAGAGACCTCGTTTCCATCATTTTGGGGGGGTTGTCACAGATATCTTAGCATCTTGCTTTGTGGTTGGTGAGGGGTTTTAAAGATTATTTGTGAAGTATAACAAATACTTGTGCCTGACTTGTCTCAGTCGTGACATGTTTTACATTTCATTTTGTTATAAATATACAGTGAAGATAATCAATGCACATCTGAACCACATTTGTGTGTCTATTACTGTAATATGTTTAATATTTTTTCAATAAAACCGAAAAGAGAGAGGGTGGTGTTTTATAACATATTTTCTTTTATTGTAGCCTAAATATAAATACAGATAACCGAAGTAGCCAGAGACACTATCAATAACGCTGCTGTACCATTTGCAGAATTACCGGACTTGCTTCCTCGCTTTCATACTTGGTTTTGGGAAACACCTTTAGTTTGTCTTCATTATTTCCTGCTTCCTTAGTTGTTATGGTTACTACGTATGTTTTCATTGGTTATCATGGTTAATTGGTTTGTTGATTATCTCACACCTATTTTATATTCAGTTGTATGCTGTGTATATATTGCCCTCAGTTCTTTATCTAGTGTTGTCTGTGCTTTGCACACTGCTTTGTTACATTTATTTTTATTTATTTATTTTTATTGTAGACGTTTATGCTTCATTTAGATCCACTACGCCTGCTTTATTATTATCTTCATCATAATGTTATTTATCTTCATATAATTATTTATTTATTACTTTTTCTTGCTGACAAATGTGTGTTTGTTTGAGAGGCATATAACATAACTCTTGGCTCATAACATAATTCAATGTTGTGTTTTTACTCAATACTGCCAATCCTCTCATGCTTGGCTCCATCTCACTTGGTGACATCATACTCCCAGGGTTGTGGGTGAGATGATAACGTTGAGTGATTCAGCATTTCACTCTTTGGCATAGTCTTGTTGCTGACTCTGTTACAAATTTTACATTATTAATCTGCAGTTTCTTATAAAAAAGTCTGTAACTATAATCTGTATTGTAAAAAGCTCTATATAAATAAAGGTGACTTGACTTTGCATCCCTTTCCTCCCAGCACAAACCTTCCATAGAGATCATGCAGGAATGCAAGGAGACGTTCAGTGTTGTATGGCCCAATTAGTGGTTTGTGTAACAGCAGTCCATCAGTGGATATTGCTGCACACGTTGTGATGTTGGCACCCCTCTAGCATCCACTGTGGCTCTATTCGCAGTCACATTCCTTCCTCGTTGCAGTGTTTTGGCCAAGTTGAAACCCGCTTCATCCACAAAGATGAAAATGTGGGGTGTTTGCCTGCCTTCAATCTCCATGACTCTTTAAAATAAATACACAAGGCAACATAAGCTGTTATAGTAGTAAACATTACCTAAAAATTTGTTTTTGTGTGGGTTTGGTTTTGTTCAAAAACAGTTCTGTATTTTATTGTGATCTTACCTGGACATATTGGTTCCTGAGTTGCTTGACATGTTCAGAGTTCCTCTCAAAAGGCACAGTGTACAACTGTTTCATCCTTACCTGATGTTTTTTCAGGACTCTAGTTGTTATGCTTACACTGTGAATATTTGTTAGTAATGTTGTCTACCAAGACTCGGTCTCGAATCTCAGTGAGTTTTATGCCATTGTTTCTGATGACCATATCAACAATGGCAGTTTCCTGCACATCAGTGAGCATCCTTCCTCTCCCACCTTTGTGAGGTAACCGTTAAATTCTAAGCAGAAATGCAAAAGCAATTACACACAAGTCTGTTTACTTCTGTAATGTGCATCTGTCAAATGCCCTTGCAGAATACAAGTTACCTGTTGGTTTGCCGGAAAACTCTAATAATAGATGCCACTGTTGAGAGTTGCAGATTTGGCTGCACTCTCTGACCAGCCTCTCTCATTGAGAGACCATGATTTACTACATGATCAATTACAGTAGCTCTGATCTCATCTGAGACTAGCCACTCGCCTCCTCCCAGCCACTCTTCTTCCTCTTTCAGCCACTTCTCTATTTCTGGCTGGGTCCATGTTTACATCGCAATACTTGGATGTATACATCGCAATACATCGCAACTATTCAGCAGTTGTCTCTATAGCATTTAATTTTAAGATTAGAAAAATATACTTCATTAAAATAATACTGTAGAAATGTAGCAAATTGCTGTCTTATTCAGTTTTGTATTATGTTACTGTTTTAAACATAAGTTTAACAGTTTTGAAAACAGTATGTAAGCATGTGCAAATTGTCCTGTAGGTACACAGAGATTTGGCGGTTGTTGTGTCTGTGTCACGGTGTGGGTTCATGTCTTGTTCCTGTCTGTCTTGTGTTCCCCCCATTATTGTGTATTTGGTTTAGTCCTGTCTAGTTTTCCCGCTCCTCGTTGGTGTTCATGTTTTCCACCTGTGTTCTTAGTTAATTGCCCAGCTGTGTCTTGTTTCACTCACCCGGTCCTCTGTATTTAAACCCTGTGTTTCAGTCCAGTCTTTGTGAGATCTTAATGTTGTAATGGTTGCTGTTCCCGTGTTCCTGGTCTGAGTGTCTTTTGTTTGTTTTATCATTAAATGTGCTTGCAATTGGATTCACTTCTCGCTTCATCCTTCCCGCATCGTTACAGAAGATCTCACCACAGATGAATCCAGCAGCACAGATTCGTGAGTTCGCTGGACAGGTCGCGGCCTTGGCCCTAGATAGCCAAGACCTGTTTCAGTTCACCTGGGGGTTTGCTTCAGTTGCTGCCTCTTGCTCCCTGGGGGACGAGGAGATAAAACTTTGTTACCGGCTGGGGGCTAAGGAGGTCAGCCCGAGGGAACTCCCCGATTTAGCCGGTCTGAACTGGAGAGAGGCCCTCTCCATTTGTGAGGAGAGCTTCCTTCCGTGGTACGCCAGGTCATCACCTGATCTCCACATCCAGCCAACCAGCCACGTCCAGCCAGAGCTTCACGTCAGCCACGTCCAGCCAGAGCTTCACGTCAGCCACGTCCAGCCAGAGCCTCACGTCAGTCACGTCCAGCCAGAGCTTCATGCCGAGCCAGAGACTGCCCACGTCACGTCTGCCGAGCCAGAGACTGCCCACGTCACTTCTGCCGATCCAGAGACTGAGCTTCACGTCACTTCTGCCGATCCAGAGACTGAGCTTCACGTCACTTCTGCCGATCCAGAGACTGAGCTTCACGTCACTTCTGCCGATCCAGAGACTGAGCTTCACGTCACTTCTGCCGATCCAGAGACTGAGCTTCACGTCACTTCTGCCGATCCAGAGACTGAGCTTCACGTCACTTCTGCCGATCCAGAGACTGAGCTTCACGTCACTTCTGCCGTTCCAGAGACTGAGCTTCACGTCACTTCTGCCGTTCCAGAGACTGAGCTTCACGTCACTTCTGCCGTTCCAGAGACTGAGCTTCACGTCACTTCTGCCGTTCCAGAGACTGAGCTTCACGTCACTTCTGCCGATCCAGAGACTGAGCGTCACGTCACGTCCGCCCGTCCAGAGTCTCGTCCTGTGGAGCCTGAGCCTGAGCCTCTTCCTCTTTCTGAGCCTGTGTCTACGGACAAGATGGCCGCCTCCGAGCCTGTGTCTACGGACAGCAGTGTCTGCTGTTCCTGAGCCGGAGCCGGTGTCTGTTCCTGAGCCGGTGTCTGTTCCTGAGCCGGTGTCTGTTCCTGAGCCGGTGTCTGTTCCTGAGCCGGTGTCTGTTCCTGAGCCGGTGTCTGTTCCTGAGCCGGTGTCTGTTCCTGAGCCGGTGTCTGTTCCTGAGCCGGTGTCTGTTCCTGAGCCGGTGTCTGTTCCTGAGCCGGTGTCTGTTCCTGCCCTTAACCCTATAGCTGGCCCCAAGAAAATTTTGGGGGGGGGCAGTAGGTCCATTGATGGGACCATGAAGGCACTGCCGGATCCGCCCTGGCTCCCTGCACTGCCGGATCCGCCGTGGCCGCCCGAGGGGTCTTCACCGCCGTGGCCGCCCGAGGGGTCGTCACCGCCGTGGCCGCCCGAGGGGTCGTCACCGCCGTGGCCGCCCGAGGGGTCGTCACCGCCGTGGCCGCCCGAGGGGTCGTCACCGCCGTGGCCGCCCGAGGGGTCTTCACCGCCGTGGCTGCCCGAAGTGTCTGCTCTGTCCTGGTCGCCTGCACAGCCTGTGCCACCCTGGTCGTCTCCGCCGTGGCCGCCTGATGGACTGTCTGCTCTGCCCCGGCCGCCCGTTGGACTGTCTGCTTCGCCCTGGTCAGCTGCACTGCCCGCTCCGCCCTGGCCTTCGCCTCATCCTGCTCCGCCCTGGTCACCGGTCCAGTCTGGTCCGCTCACACTCTGCGGCCCAGGCCCGCCTTGGCTATCTCCTGGTCCCGTTCCCCTGCACGGGCCTGGCCCTCCGTCCCTCCCCCAAGACCGCCTCCGCTTCACCACCCTCCTGAACTTTGTTGTTGATATGGGCTTCAGGAGCCGCCCATAGGGGGAGGGCTATGTCACGGTGTGGGTTCATGTCTTGTTCCTGTCTGTCTTGTGTTCCCCCCATTATTGTGTATTTGGTTTAGTCCTGTCTAGTTTTCCCGCTCCTCGTTGGTGTTCATGTTTTCCACCTGTGTTCTTAGTTAATTGCCCAGCTGTGTCTTGTTTCACTCACCCGGTCCTCTGTATTTAAACCCTGTGTTTCAGTCCAGTCTTTGTGAGATCTTAATGTTGTAATGGTTGCTGTTCCCGTGTTCCTGGTCTGAGTGTCTTTTGTTTGTTTTATCATTAAATGTGCTTGCAATTGGATTCACTTCTCGCTTCATCCTTCCCGCATCGTTACAGTCTGAGTGAGAAAATAAATTATGTAATTTGAAAGATGCAGTCATTGAATGCATTTTGTGCCAAAGCAATGACAATTGATCCTCAGTTTAGCCCATAAACTTCTGTTGTGCTCACTGTATGAAGAGTTTTGAAAAAGTGATCTAAGTATTGAGAAATGTGTCCTAGCGACTGTAAAAACTGTAATAGCTTTGAGTATTTAACTTAAGTGCATAACTCAGACATGGATTATACCGCAAAATTTGGGACTTGCTTTCGAACTGAGCAAATAAGTAACTGTCTAAACACTGTCCTATAGCATTCTCCCAGAAAATCCTAGCATTGTGGTGGCAAAATTTGCAATTTGGATGGGCAACCACCACTCACATGTTTTTTTTAAATATTAAAGGTGGGGTATGTGATTCTCTTTTTTGTCCATTTTTTCAAAATCATTTGAAATCCTATTCATAATAACCCACTTACAGCCACTGAGTTAGAAGCACTGAAATGAAAATTAAGAAATTTAATCATCTGTGAAATGGGCAGGACTCGAAAAACTCCAGCCAATAATTTCCAAGACCACCTAGAATCATTGGACAGTAAGTCCGTCAATCAAACAGTTGTACCATACCCCCTCCCCCCATCCCCATCGCACAAATCAGGGCCAGCATTGGAGGAAAGGAGGTAGGACCTTTTGAGTTGTGTATTTTCAAAATCTGCCAGCCGTTTTGCAAATCCCATACCCCACCTTTAAGAGATTCAAATGTAATAATGACAACACAGGTCAATAGTAACTGGAATGGTGACAGCACAAACTTACCGCATGCAGCTCCACACATACAAATTACACACACACAAAAAAATAATTGGATTATAAAATAAGTCAGATGTGGCAGTGGAGATACAGTGCTTCACTGTGCTGTGCTTGGAAACAGGAGATGCTAAATATATCCTAACATTAAAAAGCTTTGTTTTACAAAGCTTAAAATTCTACTTTTATCCTTCACTCCCAAACTGTCAGAGAGTGTGAAGAGCTAAAGAATAACCAGAAGCTATTTTCAGGTTCCCTTCCCAACAGACACAGATGCCACACTGAGACGATAGCATGGCCATTTATAATCCATTTGTATTTTATTTTACTTCAAACTTGTTTGAACAAACAGTGTTGGGAAGCCTACTTTGGAAATGTAATAGGTTACATATTACAAGTTACTCTAATTAAAATGTAATGTAACTATTTAATTTACTTTATTAAAGAAATGTAACTGATCACATTTCATTACGTTTTGATTATTTTCTAACAAATGTTATCAACTGTTAATCATTTTCTAACATTTAAAACAGGCAGGGTTAACCTTACAGTGGTTCTCTCACACTGATTACTGTCAGACTTTCAAAATCCTTCATCACTTGAATTAAGATTATAATAATTTAATTTTAAAGCACAGCCACAAAATCAGACTTTAGCACCTCTTTTTACTTTGAGATCGTTCCGAGGTTAAATGCAGATTTATAATCATAACAAGAAATAGTTTAATAGCTATGACACTGTTTTTGAAATAAAATCTTTGCATAACTATGATAGGAAACACTGGTATCTAACAATATATATTTCTGTCAAAGGGTTCATAAATATAATTGTAGCTGGTGAAGACGTCTTTAGCTAGCTAGCAGAGCTAATTTGTTATGAATGGAGATTCATCGTTAAATAAACTACTGGACATGCACCAAGCAACACAGAGCTTAAATACATCTTTAATACACATTAGTAGCATGTAGCAGGCAGGAGTAGGCAATGCCTTTCTTACATTATTTAATGACTGCTTACCAGGGGCGGAGTGGGACCAAAAAATCTACAGAGAAATTTCGTAGACCACCGGCCCTCGGCCAAAATTTGCTAAAAAATATATACTACTACTAACGACATAGAATAGGGATGAGCATTTTTTTTAAATATTGTATTTGAATATTTGGGCTCATAAAAATCGAATCGAAAACGAAATAGATTTTTTTTCACCATTTTTGAACAAGCTTATACAATTAGGCAATATACACATAGCTCAAGGCCGTAACCAGGGTTTGAAAATTAGTGAGGTCCGGGGTGAGGTGTAAAGAATTGTGCTATAATAACATCCACAAATGCAATATACACTCCATATAGCCTAAAACAAAAAATAGATAGACATGTAGATGTTTGCGAAAAGCAATACCAGTGTTTCTCACAGAATTTTTTGGTAAAGCTGTAGTGAGTGGACCTCATCTGTCCCTCTAGGGGGGTTCGGGGGCATGCTCCCCCGTAAGAAAATTTTGTGCTTTTTAATGTTAAATTCATCAATTTGGTGCACTCTGAGAGTTCAAAATAAAAAGCTCTAACCCATATTCAGTGTGAAAATTAACACCTCCATTAGTGGATCTGGCAACACGGGATCTGGCACTCGCGCCCTCACAACGCGCTCTCAAAGCCCTGTTCACTGCGCAGCAAAATGAATTGCAAACCCGCATATGAGGTGGTTTAAACTTTTAATTAATCATTCAGAGAGCTTGAAATTTTATTTTTGAAAGGGAAAAAAATGACAGAGGTCCGGACCACGGTGACCTCGAGCTGGCTATATACGGCCATGACATAGCTTAGGCTACTATATATCTTAAGGGTTTCTTTCAGTTGAAAACATTAAACAATATGTGTAAACAAAAAATTATAAAGAACAAAAGCATTTAAGCTCAAGCAGCGCGAACGGTAAAAAAAAAAGCAAATAAAGCAGACTGCACAGTTATCGTAGGCTACAGAACGTACACGCAGTCGAGTAAGCATATGGCTATTGTTTCATGTTCATAAATACAAATAATATCCACATGCTCGAGTGCGAAAACGCGCTGCGCAGACAGACACAAAATATAACAGTTTGCTGCTAAGCAAAGTTTCTAAAAGCACTTGGGTTTTCAGTTCTTAAACCTGTCTCCCGGCCACGAAACTTAAAGGAAGTAACGTTATGTCTCAAAATCATTTTGCTATCAGAAGATATCATATTTCTGATCACTCGCGCTACAGCTGCGCTTACCTGTAAGTTGTTAAAGCAGTGCAGTGATCATGGACAGCGCTGTCTTTCCTCAGTTTGGATTTCATATGATTTCTCATTGTGGTGTTTCCATTTTGTAATATCATTTTCATTTTAATAACTCCAAACTTTGCGAGGCAGAGGGCGACATTATATTATCAAATACCACTTGTTAAACGCGCCGGCTCCACCCAGTGCATTTAATTATAACTGCGAGTTAGTGCTTTGGATTTATCATGGATTCACTGCATTAACGGCAAGAAAAGCAACGTAGTTAAATTCGAATAGTATTTTAGTTTTCAAATAATAATTACAGATCGAATATCCGTGCACATCCCTACATAGAACTCACACCGACCGTGCGTTAAATTTCCAAAATATGACGAGGAAAAAGAGGTGTTCGGTGGCTTTTTACATCAAAGGCCGGCCCGACAGGCATACCATTTGGGGAGGGGCCGCGCTCTGATCCCCCTATGTTTTTGAAAATCCTAGACATGGTTGGACCTGCCGAACGGTGTTGAGCACAGTGTTGAGCAGAGACAGGCCAATCCCAAATGGCACACTTCATGTGCACTTTCGGTCTTGTGGACTTACAATGGCTGCCGCGTGCGCGTGTCCGTTAAGTCCGTGAGACCGCAGTGTGTCCCATTTGTCATTTTTAGATCTCAGAAGGGTGCTCGCGAGCGCCCCCTCTGCGGTCGATTTGCGCCCTTGATGCGCACTTTTGCTGAGTCCACGCTGATGCGGACCCCACAGCAGACTTCTTCCCGACATTCAAAGCAGTGTTACGTCGCGAAAGTGCGGACTCAGAGGAAGACCGCGAGTGCTTAGGCTTCCATTTGGGACAGGGCCACAGAAGGTGTTCCCATTCAGTCGGTCAACTCGGTACAACACATTACTATGGAATATCGCGCTCTAGCCCCATCTGCTGAAGACACCTTTATTCACGCCTGAAAGGCCAATGACGCATGACGACGTGGGCGGGACTACCTGCCCACAGCATATAAATGCAGTCGTATGCGTCATTCCCTTTGTTCTTCAGCTCTTCACCGTGCTGTTTTAACACCATCACGCCACATTTTCGCAAGAATAAAAGCCCACGGTGGTGATTCTTGTCGAAACTTAGGCAGAAAGGGAAAGCTTTTCCCGTTTTTTTCCTCAAACAAAAATTTTCAAACATGCCACATTCACAAGAAAACCCACGATGGTTACTATTGTTGAAGGAAAAGGCATAAAAGAGAAGTTTTTTAGCTCGAGTTTATTACAACTAACAAATGGCTAATACACTTTTTCATGTGTGGGTTATTTGGATAGCTATAATGTAACTCACACCGGTGTGTTTGGATTGGAATCTCTCCAACCCCAATGCATGTGTGCTGTGTGTACTACCGGCAGCTCTACCGTTGCGCACTCGAGCGGCGTGTAGCACGTGCTCAGCGGGACAGTGGCCAAACACGGTCTGCTCCCGTCTTCGGGTTCGGATACTAATCCAGATGCGGCGATCGCCGTTTTTGGAGGCCACGGAAAGTTGGACGATCGTATAGAGGCCGAGGAGTGTCGGTGTAGTGTTCACGACTAAGTTCCTCTGGCTGCCTTGAGTCTGAATTCTGTCTCACTGGATGCGGGCGAGGAAAGCTCTGACGATATATACTGTATTAAAGCAGGACAGATCACGGCTCCCCCGAGGTGGGTGGAAGTGAAGTGATGGCCCTTGCATTGATCTGTATTGTTGAACGGCAACAAAGTTTGTCGGTCGAGTGACCTGGCCTGATACAGAGAAACAGTGGATAAGAATTCGCCCGTAGAT
Organism: Semotilus atromaculatus; assembly: GCA_031834385.1. Lineage (NCBI taxonomy): Eukaryota > Metazoa > Chordata > Actinopteri > Cypriniformes > Leuciscidae > Semotilus > Semotilus atromaculatus. Next base: position 23,358,226 of record JAULUF010000022.1, read on the forward strand.
CTAACGTTATAAGAATTCGCCCGTAGATCTAACGTTATACAGATTGGGTAAAAATAACCCTGCAAGATAGCGGGCTCATTTTAAGTACGCTGTCAATAAAATGAACGTGTGTTCAGCATACAAGGCCTCATGTGTTTGCTTGTCAAAATATTAATGCATTGGAATCGCTAACCTCGTAGTCTGGCCGTGTGCCGACAGAGAAGGAAAATGTAGTGATATGCAATATACAGCTGAGCGATGTTTGCACTTGGACGTGGGGTTCCTTAGGACTAGGTGATGCCTGGGAATTCTAGGTCTGCCTCGAGCCACAGCACGGTGGCGCGCGCGCGCACGAACACCGTGGCTTCTTCGCACGATTCCAGTAGGGCTGTCGGCTGCGGTCTCTCCCGCGCCCCCTCTGTTTCGGTGGAGTAACGGGCTTCCCCAGTACTGAGGGGAAATCAGTGTTCTCTCCTCAGCAAAAATAAAAGGCAACTCAGGCTTTGCCACAAGCGAAGGTGGAGGAAGAGCTTTTTCAGCCGTTAATTACTCCCCCATAAAAAAATAATAAAAAAATAAAGAAATAATATGAATAAAAAATAAATAAATAAATAAAAACAGGGTTTTGCACCCTATCTTATATTTACAGCAGATGAACACACTTTAATGTGTTATAAGTTCAGAAATGTTTTCAGTATGTCACCTGTTATGCCCTCTGCATCCTCATGCATGGCTTACATTGGTGTATTTGCAGATTGCCACAATCCACCCGGAGCACAGAACATTTTCTGAGGTCTCCGCCGAGGAGATTGCCTACAAGTTAGGCCCCTATAGCCCTGATGTGCAGAAGCGGTGGTTATCCTGCTGTGCCATCAGAGCATAATATCGTACCTATTTGTACGAACTACTCCTGGCTTAAGACAGCATGGAACAAGCAATGTTACAAACACGTACGCTTGTTTTACATTTACAAGCTCTGGGATTCCAGATAATCTCAAAAGGGGCTATTATATCTTGGTCTGTTAAATCTTGGTATGGAGATAAATGCAGAACCGAAGAGAGGACGATTTTCGCTGTCTGGCTCAGTTTTGGCTGGGGAGGCAAGCACGTGTTCTTCTTACAGTATTAAGACTGCTGGGGCTCATGGCTTCGATAGCAGTAGTACAGCTGGATTCTCCTTTTTTGTATGTGCAGTGCCGGCGCTGGCCGCTCGGTAGTTTGTATGTCAAACTATATCTCTGTGTTAAACACATCATATGTCGGTAGCACCATTGTGCATTCAGGCTCCGATACCTACCACCCTGGGTAACCTGAATCTGTTGACAGAAGGAATTTCCCTGGGCAGAGTTACGTCATGTGTAGTAGTGATGACAAATGCGTCCTGACACAGACAAGATACTCTGTAAGAGAGTGGTGAGACCAGTACTGTAAGAGGGCCACATAAAACTTTTCTTTTTTGGAGTGGTTTTCTTGATAATGAAACACATGGCCCAACAGGGTAAACATATTATTCAGAATGAAAAATACGACAGTGGTTGTATATAAGCAGGCAAGGGGGTACTCCCTCACTGTCCCTGCTGCAAGTGGCACAGATCCTCTTTATACGGGGCAGACCAGAGTCTCCCCTGGAGTGGCGTGTGCACACTTGAATTGTGGCGCAGATCTGGGATTGGTTTTGGCAAGGCCGATGTGGATCTTTTTACATTTGCTGAAAACACGGGCCACCCGCTGTTTTCTTGATTATGGACAGAAGTGCCCCGCTGGGGGTGAATGCCCTGTCACATACATATATGCTATAGCCCAGGACTGTGTACGCAGAAGGGTCTGTCACTGATTTTGGTGACTTTTTGCTGGCCAGCAAAGACACAAGCATCATGACACTGCTGCTAGGGACACTGTGGTGTCTTTCCCTATGCAGGGACCTGCCGTCCCAGACAGGAGGCAGATTCTGCCCTCTCGGCCAGTAGGCCAGCACTGGGGTCTCTAGGGGCCAACCAGTTGAGGGAGGGAGAATCTGATTGAAGCTACAAAACAGAGTGCTTGCATTTTTGAAGTGCATTGCGTTGAAGTAGCGCATATTTGAAGCTTGGTGCAGGCGAAGACCTGTATCGCCATATCAGTGGCCCATTGAGGGGATACTGATTTCTTCTCCGAAGGAAAACACTCCCATTCAATGCTGGAACTTTATTGGACGGCCGTTGCGGCTTGTCATGAGCACATTAATGTTATAAGCACATTAATGGTTCCGTGCCAAAGCACGCATCTTTGGTTCCTTAAAGGACCCGGGTATGCTACATTTTGAGAGCGTGAGCTTTTCAAAGTATACTACTTTGGCCGTGTGGGTAGAAGAACATTTTCTGCGCATGTGCACTATCGTGTATTTGGTTTTCAAGTACTTTGGTTTTCAAGTACTCTCTCTCCTACCTATAGCTGGTGTGTGGTAAGCACACTGGCGCTGTTTTACTGGGGCTCCCGCCGCATCATCTAAGTGGATGCTGCATACTGGCGTTGGTTGAGGAAGGACCCCTGACATGATTGTGAAGCGCTTTGGTTGTACGGAAGTACAAAAGAAACGCGCTATATAAATTCTTCATTCATGTCACTCACACATGCGCTGTTGTGCGTACACCCTCCGCGGTCACAAAAATTTGGCTGCACACGGACGGCGTGCGCAGACATCCGCAGACTCTCCTGATGGTGATAAAGTACATCACATGGACAGTGCGTGGACGGTCATGGAACTCCAGAGTTCTGCTCCGTCTCACGTACAGTTTGGAGTGCCAGCTTTTAAGGCTATACTCTACTCCTTTGGCCATAAGGAGAGAAAGACCTGTTTTGCGCATGTACCTGCTAGGGAACTTTGTTTTCCATTTTCCATATTCACTAGGCTACATCTTGTGCGCAGTTGAGTGTGCAATCCTTTCAAAGTATACTACTTTGTCGGCCGTGAGCGCGGAAAAACACATCCGGCGTGCACACTTGCTGGTGAACTTTGTTGCCAAGCGAGCAAGTCACTTGTGCAGTGTTGTATGCGCACAGTAGACCCTCCTGATGTAAATTACGTCATGCAGACGGTGTGCGTAACACTGATAGCCGAAGTATACTTTGGGCTTTAGGTCTGCTTTTAGGCATGTTACAAAATGTAATAGTATCATCATGACCTAATGGTAGATCTGGAGGATATGTTAACCTCTGTTTTGAGCCTTTAGAATCCTTGAATTTAAGGATGCTGCCCTATCGTTAGGTGCTATTGGTGCATTCCTTTTGCACCCGATTTGCGTTTGGTGATGTTGTGTCCGAACGCGGCGTGTATGCCTAAAGTCATGTCGGGAGTGCGCTCTCGTTCGAGCTGCCTGCCCGGTAAAATCTCTGACTCAGAGAAAGACAGGAGACTTGCTTTGTGCGCTGTGCGAGTTATACGCATGTACATTGAGCAGATACAGGCTAAACGCTTGTCTGGCCAGCCTTTTTGTCATGGTTTCCAACTCAGTTGTGAGAAGCCGCTATCTAAGCGATGTCTTTCACATGGAATTGTAGAAAGCTGTCTATAGCAGATAAAGAGTTGGTTCTGCCTGGAGGGTGTGAGCACTCTAGGGCATGGAAATGTCATGGGTCTGGTTTAAGATTTTCATGCGGATGCCAGTTATAGGCATCACTGCGCACGTTTGTCCGGTGTACCGGCAAGATCTCACTGCGGCGATGGTAACTCAGGCCATGCTCACCGCAGGGATTCTTTAACCAGGGGCCGTCGCTCTTTTGAGAAGAGTCATGTGGCGGTGCTGGTCCCTTACGTTTAGTTCAGCGACTTGGCGGGGCGTGAATACAGGTCCCATAGTAATGTGTTTTACCGAGTTGACCGACTGAATGGGAACGTTGAGTTATGCATATAACTACTGTTCCCAGAAGGAGGGAAACGAGGTACAACACCTCTGGGCCCCGCGCAGTCGGGGTCCCGGTGAAGAGCTGGACTGGAACAAAGGGAATGACGCATACGACTGCATTTATATGCTGTGGGCAGGTTGTCCCGCCCACGTCGTCATGCGTCATTGGCCTTTCAGGCGTGAATAAAGGTGTCTTCAGCAGATGGCGCTAGAGCGCGATATCCCAAGCTTTATAATGGCAGTGAATGGCTGTATATTTGTAAGTCCATCAAAGTAAATCCATACATGATAAAAGTGCTCCACATGGCTCTGGGGGCTTAATAAAGGCCTTCTGAAGTGAAGCGATGAGTTTGTGTAAAAAAAAAAAAAAAAAAATATTTAAAACTTTATCGACTAAAATAACTAGCTTCTGGCAGATGGCCATATTTTTTTTTATATAACCCTGTTTGTATTTGTCTGAAAGAAAAATGTCATATACATCTATGGCTTGAGGGTGAGTAAATCATGGGCTAATTTTCATTTTTGGGTGAACTATCAATCCACACTAGCGAATGTGTGGATTGATGTAATTGGCAGACTTGTTGCTGCAAATTAAAATGAGAGCCAATCAAAAGCATCAGAATAGCATCCCTTTACTAAACAGCCTTTAATTGGCAGGAGGTATTGTCCACATCAAAAACAGGCAAAGCAACACATTAATATTATTCAACCTAGCTTTGTACAGAAAATATTTACATGTCACCCCTTTGTAATCGTTAACATTTTCATAAGTAGCCTAATGGTAATTTAATTACACATTTTTTCTTAGTAACTGTAACATATTACAGTCACATTTATTTTGTAATTAAATTATGTAACGCCGTTAAATATAACTACTTACTCCCCAACTGTGAACAACACACAGCATTAATGTTTTCAACAGTGATGTTTTCTAAATAGCTTTTATAGTCCAACCGTGCTCAGGTAAAGGTATTACACTAAATCCTCAAGCTGGAATATTTATTTATGGGATATGATGAGTCACTTCCCTTTGCTCTATGGCATTATGCAGTTTAAAATATCGAAAATTAGTCAGTCATGGCTAGCACACGGGTGAAAAAGCAGATGCCAGACTTCGCCTGTAATCTGTAATACGACATGAAATGATACAAGAAAATAAATCAAGTTTATATTATAAATTTTATGTTTATGTTATCCATTTTATTCATGTAGGCACAGCCCACCTATTTTTTTTTTTCATGAGACTGATCATATTGACTGACACAGACACAATTATATGACTATCATAAATTATTGCAACATGGAAATCAGAGACATGATCACTGTCTGCTGGTATTTAATGGTCACTCAAGTTAATTCATGCAGACACGGGTTTGAATTGTAATAGGGATAGAAAAAGAAAAGAATAATTCTGACTTAATGCACAAAAAGAGAAAAATGGGGAAACTATATTTGGAACTCTTAGACATAGCCTACATCTAAAATAGGCTATATTCAGCTAAAAATTAGCTGCATGATTTAACAAGGTTGTAGGCTATAGACAAATTACTCATCATAAGAAAATGTTGTAACTCTTTTTTTTTTCTTCTTCTTTGTTTTCAGATATTGTCTTCCAATGTTGCCCACTGAATCTAAATAGGTGCACAAATGGCAATAAATAAATTCTTCCCTGTATGGTTTTGTAAACGTTATGTTGAAACAGAACTACATTATCCGCGAGTCAGTGAGCGCAGCCAATTGGCATCAAGAACATGATGTGACGACATAAATTCGACCCTTTTATGCGCGAACTTGACATGCATCATCGAGGCGAGAAAACGGCGCGAGGCGAGCTTTGTGATCAAACCTGGATCTTTTTGTCTGAAGGTAGGTGTGCCTGCATTATTATGATCAAATCTGCGTGCTGGATATTCATTTATGCGATGTGTCCATATGCGGAGAATTATTCACCTGTAGATTTATAGCGTGCATGTTTTTATTTTTTGTTAATGCATCAACTTAATCTAACACTCGCATTTCAAGGTTTAAGTTACCTGCATTGAAAGGTATCGCCATGTCTTGATTTAGGTGTGAGTAAACAGCCTACATAAAAGCTCGTTTGGTTTGGTCATTTGAAACCAATATTGAAAACTCACAAATTTTGACCTATATTTTGAAAAGTAGTCGCTTACAAAGTCAAAGTATCTTTATTTGTCTCCCCGAGGAGAGTTTTGATATAAAGAGATTGCTACAAAAAGATTACAACAGAGACAGAACACAGGTATAGGGTTAAAAAGACAAAAAGTACATAGAACATTAAGGCTAACGTTACTCAACTCATGCATTTGTTGTCAGAATGCTAGTTTTAAGCTTAGTATGATTGAAACACCATGGTTCAAAAAGTATGCACTGTTCTGCATGAATGTCGTGTTTACGTGCATGTAATTAATCCACATTAAAGCATCGTTGTAGGTCAGAGTACCGCGCCAATGGAAGGCTTGCATGGTGCTTTGTATGTGTTATTGTTTGATCATGGAGCTGTAGAAAGAGCAGTTCGGCACTGTGCACGCGGTCCCGCTTGACTGTCTTTGTTCGAACCTGTTCTCTGCGTTACTAATAAAAGCGCGTTTGTTTTTCCACAACGTGAACTTATTGTCTTCTTCTAGCGTAGGGACACATACAACGGATAAAACGTGTAACGTTATCTTTATACGAAGTATGCCATTTTATGTGGTTGTCACACGCAAGTAGACTGTTGAGGGGAGGAGGCAGTGCAGTGTTTTTGAAGAATACCCGCCAGTTTTTCCCGCTAAGCTAAAAATATTTGCGCGCCAAATTCACAACCTGTTGACCACTAAATGTCTTAATTTGTTAGCTGTGGTTTGGAGAACCAGCCAGTTTTCCAGAGGTGGTAAAATCGGACAACCTGCTGTTTGGGACATCAGGGGGCGTCCTCAAATAACGAGGACGATTTATTAACCAATTTTCTAAAAATGCAATAAGCTATTTTTTATTTATTTTATTATTATTTACCTTTTTTTTTATTTTTTTAAAATTCACTTTCAGTTTTATATAGAATCCATATAAGTCTATGGTATTTCTCCATTTAGATATATCCAAGTTAATGTGTAGCCTACAATATGACCAAGATGAAGGTGCAATAAATATGTAGCCCTAATGTTGTTTTTGTTTGTTTTTGTTTGTTTTTCCCCAGGCATACTTTGACCTTTTTCTTCTGCAACAATGGCCTCTATAAGTGGTACGATTCTTGTATTTATACACATGTAAAATAAAAATAAAATAAAAAAATAGGCAGGTGACATGATCTGGATAAATATGAGGCAGAGATAATCCTTGAATACTGCAAGTAACAAGTAAACTTGTTTTCAGATATTCAGATTAAGGAGCTGGACAAGCGTGCATCAGGTCAAGCTTTTGAGGTCATCCTTGGGAGTCCAGCTCCAGATGCTAAGGGTGAGTTCCCACTTGCCTCTCCAAAGAAGAAGGATCTTTCATTGGAGGAGATCCAGAGAAAACTAGAAGCCGCAGAAGAGAGACGCAAGGTGCATATCTACACTTTGTCAGACATTTTACCCTGCATACAATACATGCAATATTACATTTACATGACACGTTACACAAAAAAATGGGTGTGTATGAGATTTTGCCCAGATGCAGAAAGTGCACTTTCTTGTTAAGGGGTATATACACAAGTACAGGGAAGCGTGTGATATGTTAAATGGCTCTTTCTGTGCAATCTACTACTGGCATGTACATTTTGATGTTTTTCTTCTGACAATGTCATATTCCTAGCTTGAGAGAGTTATAGATAAAGACTGTTTATTTTATCTCCAACCCTTTTTTCCCCCAAGTCTCATGAAGCAGAGGTTCTGAGGCACTTAGCAGAGAAGCGTGAGCATGAAAAGGAGGTGCTTCAGAAAGCTCTAGAAGAAAACAACAATTTCAGCAAGATGGCAGAAGAGAAACTGAACCAGAAAATGGAGGCCAATAAAGAAAACCGTACAGCGATCATGGCAGCCATGAACGAGAAGTTCAAAGAGAAGGTACTGTAAATGTGATGTGGCTTTAAAGCTGACTTTTATGTAATAAGTAATAGTTTTTTTGCTTCAATTTAAGGACAAGAAGCTGGAAGAGGTTCGAAAGAACAAAGAAACCAAAGAGGTCAGCTGTGAAGAAAAATGAAACTGGCATATATAGGGGATCTTAAGGGTTTTTTTTTTTTTTTTTTTTTTTGTCACATGAAAGAAAAGTTAAGTTTCATAATGGTCATATTCAAAAAACACAATGCAGCTTTTGTTTTTTATATAGCAGTGGTTTTACACCATCACCTCCCCTTTTACAAATCTGTGAACTGTTTGAATAGCAGCTTTGTCATTGTCTGATATTAGCTGTCTTTAGAACCTGATAGGGACTCATGCATGATGTGCTTAAATCCTCAACATGTCTGCATTTCTTGAGCTTTTTGACTTCACAAGGTTAGAGCTTGGTTTTCTTGCTGTAAGCACATGACTGTTCTTTGTACAAGTCTGAGGATGTGTATTGGAGGGCTTTACATGTGAAATGCAAAAATAGCAATACGTGTTGACCTTTTTGACAGTTATCTTGTCTTAACTTGTACTTAATAAAATAAATACTGAAACTAGTGTTTGTGCTTTGGCTAACATTAAAAGTTTTGAAAAATGTTAAGTTGTCTTTCAGGTGTTCTTACAGTATGGAAAATGGGCAAGACTGTTTTAATGACGACATCTAGAACTTAATACTCTCAACCTAAAATCTGTGCTTAAATTTAGTATAGGAAAGTTTGATATTTTAAAGCTTAGCTAAGAAGGCCCTCTAAGTGTCATTGGTGCCAGAGGATCAGGTATAACGTGGATTATGTCTCCCTCTAGTGTAGAAACTGGTGTTATTCGTCCCCCAACATGTTCAACACATTTTATGCATCTTAATGCAGTAGTTTGCAAAGTGTCCCCCTGCCCCCTAGTTCAGGCAAAATATGGTTTAAGAAATGGGGCAATTCCGATTAGTTAAGTGTTTTGATGCTCTTTTGAATAATTGATATATCAGTAAAGTATCAAGTGACCAAATCAGAGTATGCAAAATTGTTTGACTTCAAACCATGAAGTGTGGGCTTTGTATTTTGTCAATTCACGAAACAAAGCATTGTCGTCTTGGTCAGGCAGTGATTATAGCTGATCCTAGTCTGATTCCCATGAGTGGACATTGCTGTAAATTATTATTATTTTAAGGAGACATTTGGTTATACACAGCAATTATCTCTCTATCTAGATAGCAAGACCATCTGACTTTATGATTTATGAAACTGGAAAAAAAGAAAGTCTGATGGTCTTGCTATCTAGATTGCTGTGTATAACCAATGTCTCCTGAGTAGATGGTTTATACTAGGTGTTGGTAAAATATAGACATTACCTTAGTTATTGTGACTGGTGGATGTTAAGCATTTTACTCCATAGTTTGTATGCTCTAGTCCAATTTGAAGAAGAAAACAGGCTATCCATTAACATCTGTACTGTTCATCTTTAGTAATCAGTTACACTACTGGGTATACAAATAACTGCCAAATTTGTTTATTTGATTGAGTATCTTAAGATAACCTAAATATTTACTTATGAATGTACATCATGGATGCAAACATGTTTTTTTTTTTTTTGCACCATTGAAACCAAGTTTTTTCTTCCTTCATCTGTCTTGAAATGGTCAATTAAAATGCACTTGGATGTAGTTTTTATCAATGAAATATATAGGTCACTAATGTGAAACTGAAGGAAATATTTATCTCTTCACTTTAAACAATTTTAAATGATTTTTTTGTTTGTTTTGGTGCCACCATGTTCAGTATTTTAATAACGGCTTTATCCACTGGGGGAAGCATTGCCCAAGCACTTCCAGTCTAAGTGCAGATGATGTAATGTTGACATGCTGACAAAATGCACCACTCCAGTTCCTGACAGGACTGTCAACTGTGTTAATTTGGCTGCTGACATTAGCAACTTACAATCAATATGTCAGAATTTGATAGTGATTTGTTTCTCGAATGCTCACTGATGTGCTGTATATAAAAAGAAATCACATTCCTTGCACAACACAAGTGTGGGTGTCTTTAAAGGTGCTATATGTAGGTTTTCTACTAAAATGAATCCTTTTTTATTGCCTGTGTGTGAAGGGGTTGTAATCGCACATTACAATGATCCACTTGTCGGGTTTTGCTATTACCCGACATTTGCCATTTTGCTATTACCTCTGAAGGCCAGTATTCCTATTTCTATGTGAAGACTCTGGGTTGGATTTGCCGCGAAATCCATCGGATGTGACGTGAATGCGCGCTCCCGAGCCTCTCTCCTTTATATACAGTCTATGCGACGGTACTGCAGCTAACGACGTGGAGTCTGATAACAGACTCAATGAGACATGAAATTAATACAATGAATACTAATGAAATGAATACTACAACATACATGGGACATGAAATTAATACAAAAGACTGTTCTAGGATAACAAAAAGTAGGTGCTTTAGGATGTAACTTTTATGTACTAGATCTGTCTAAGTTACTCATCCTAGTACTATCATATTGTTTATAATACACATTTCCAGACACGTTCAGTACAGTAATGTTACTTCCTACGGTCTTACTGTTACACTGTCTTACTGTAAATTGTTCAGTTTAGTTTACTAACCAATTTCGTTATCACATCATACATTCACCTATGTTGACATTGCTCATTGTGAAAGATACACGAATAGTTAGTGAAATGCCTTATGCTAGATAACACCACATGTCGGCTAAATGCAGTCAATGTAACATTATCATGGTACGAGCATGGAGCATTAGTTTAACGTCAAGCTGATCAAAGTAGCCTATTATTGTAATGTTGCAGTGGGAGTTAACATGAGTTTCCAGCATGTTGTGTGATGCTTTCACCGGTGTGTTGAAAGTCTCAGTGTGGCTGGTACCCTGAGTGCTCGCTCTTGAGTTTGCGCACGAGCACTCTTGTAAAAATTGGTTGCAATCTGAAACACCACCGCTAGAGGCCCCTAAAAGTTACATATAGCACCTTTAAGGTGTAGCCTATATTCAATACATTTTCATGAAATTATTCTCCCTCAGTGGGCCAACACAGAGGTCAAAGTTCCTGCAGACAATTGCTGAGGTCAGTGTAAAGTCAATGCTGCAATACCACTCATGGATGGAGGTAGTCATGATAATGTCTGGAGCAATCCCAGCATTGAATGAACTGAAGGTTATAATCACAGCAAACTATGTCACTTCATCCTTTTCTTAGTGCTTTTTTCCAGTCTGTTTACCTTTCCGCCACTTACCCTGACAATAAACCTTTCAGATGTCCTCTCAAAAGCTGACATCCCCTCAGATTTCATTTCATAAAGGTCAACCACCATATATTTTTTGCAGTCAACAAAAGTCTTTAAAGTCAGGTTGCCACCACATGATGCAGATAAAGGAAGAAATACACATTTCGGACAGTAATCATCTAATGACAGCAACAAACAATCACTAGTACAATTAATGAAGTTTAAATCAGTGACATATACAGTAAGAGTGTCCACGATAAAGAGAAAAGAAAAAAAATCTTTAAAAACTCTTGTTGAAAACATTTATGCCAAGATCTTATACTTTGTATTCATGTTGGTTTCATATGGTTGGTTTTTAGAAAAGCAAAACAAATAAACTTTCATACCATTTTCTTGAAGAGCTTCAGTTTAATAACTTTATGAATCATGATGCCATGTGGTGTCATCAAGTAAAAAGTAATATATTTTAAATGTGAGTGAACACATTAATTTTAGTTTTTAAATATATATTTCAAACTAAACAGTATATTATTATTATTATTATTGTAATTATTCATTTATTTATTTATAAATCATTTTAAACTCACAGGCCTGGTTTCACAGATAGGGCTTATAGGCAAGGCTTAGGCCCTAGTTCAGCATTGTGAGCATTGTGAGCAAGAGCATTGTGTTAACAATGCAAGGTTATGGGTTCGATCCCAGGGGATTGCACATACCTATGTATAATTGTATAGGATAATGCAATGTAAGTCGCTTTGGATAAAAGCGTCTGCTAAATGTAAATGTAAAACATTGGCATTGACATATTTTAAGATTTATTTAAGTTGCTTTTAGTTAAAACAGCTCAATATGCATTTTAGTCTGGAACTAGGCTTAACGCTGGGTGCACACTGTGATTTTGACCATGATTTGGTAATCTGAGACACATTTTGGAAATCCTAAAAGAATCCTCTGATCCTAGGCTAAAATCGGAAGCGTTACAACCGCTAGTACGCATCTGTAACAGGAAAAGGAATGAGACTCACTACCAGAGAGATACCAACAATAAATATGTTTATTTCCAAAAAGGTTTAGCATCGGGCAGACCAGGCCAAAATAACAAACTAAAATAATATATTTTTTTAACCTCTACAATTCCTAACACAAAAGAAAACAAAATACAATTTAAACTTACCTACCTGCCTAAACCAAAAACAATGTGAAAAGATAGATATACAAAATAAAATGGCGTCAAACCCCTTACCTCCCTTAATTTGGCAAAAATATATACAATAATATATTTACAGGGGTGTATTCCAGAAAGCAAGGTTAACTTACCATCAGAGAAACCTTGAACTCTTGGTTGGTTAACCCCAAACTTGCTTACTCTTTGTATGTCGGTTCCAAAACACCAATGAGGAGTTAGTTTAATCAACCTCCTATTGGTAACCCAGAGTTAATGCGCGAGTACATAAAGACATTTTCAATGGATCGCCGATTTCAGGAGTCACCATGGTAATCAAGGGAGAAAAAAAGCGAGTTACATACTTCGGTGAAACTGAGTTGGAGGTTCTCTTACGAGAGTACTCTTGTGTTGCGTAAGCTAGCTTACGCTACGGGAAAATCCCTTTTCTCAAGAATACTGACGCCAAAAAATTATCCTTGATTTTTGCATTAATTTAAAGCGCATTGCTGCACAGAGCAGACCTAGGCGAGGCGGCTCGCGCGCCTATTGGTTGCTCTTGCAGCAACTGCTGCAACCTATCGATGGACTGTTTGTGACGTAAGCACCAATGAGGGCACGGGCGCCCATGCGCATCTTCAGCGGGACGAGCCTTCTGCTTCGCAGACCAGAAGCCGGCCATCTCCTCACCGCTTCATCGCCGTACCTGCTGCGCTATCCGGCGCCCATATCCTTTTTGCATACGTGTTCATTAACGCTGCTTCTCCTAAAAGAGCTGAGGCGTTGTTGAAAATGCCTCGATTTTCTAAATGCGTCTCTTGCCGAACCTCTCTCAGCGACGGGGACTGCCACATCCTGTGCGTTTCCTGCCTGGGACGGAACCAAGCGGACCACATGCTTTCCCTAGGGGGCTGCCCAGAATGCCGGCTAATTCCCTGTGTGCTTCGCTCTCTGATTCCCCCACTTCGCATCATGAGTTCGTTGATGCACGACGCTCGACGCCTCACACGAGGCCCGTTCCTTTCCTACCGGAATTACACGAGGAGCTAAGAGCTGGAAGGCGGCATTTTCTACCAGGCTGCGGACTTCTGTCTCTTCAACGCTCTCCGTCGTTGACGGCGCGAAAGACAAATGCTACCTTTCCGTTCCTCCGGTTGAGGAAGCAGTAGCCACACACCTGTGTCCGCCCTCTGCTACATAGCAGTCAAAGCCCTCTCTACCCTGTAAAGCCTGCAGGACTACTTCGGCTCTCATTGCGGACTAGGACATTGTGGCCCTTTGAGAAGGGGAGAAAATGCCTCAAGGCGTTCTCGACCGCTATCATCTCTAGACAGTTTATGTGCAAGAGCCCTTCCTGGGCTCCCCACATGCCGAAGACCGGCCTGCCCTTGTAGAGGGTGCCCCAACCTGAGTTGGATTTCGGTTCAATAGCCCGATAAATTTGAAGCACAGCCATAGAGTGAAGCGCTGAAGCGGCCTGACCTGAAGATTCTCTTATCGATTCTCATTGGGTGAGGGAATGAGTACAAATTTGTTTGTTTGTTTGAACTCGCTTTAATATCTGATCAGAAGCACAGGGTATACACAAATTATGTGTAGCAACCTCAGAACAAACCTAAAAGTAGCTACTTCTCAAAGTAAAGTTCAGGGAACCATAGCCTAGGCAGTGTTTCTCAACCAGTATGCCATGGCATTCGAGTGTGTGTCTTGAAAGATTTTCAAGAAGAGTGCCTTAGGATTAGGAAATTGTTCATTTTCACATTCATTGGTCCAGACAAAAAAAATAATAAAACTGCCATTTATGTGCCATAAAAACTAAAAACACAGACTGAAAACAGTCAAGGAAGAGCTTGTGCCTTTTGGAATATTAACAGTGCTCATTTGGATTCAACCTGAAACAAAATTCAACTGACATAAAAAATACAAAGAAGTCTTCTGTAAAGACCACAACTATCAACTTTACTAAAATAAATTAACAATTAACAATTTAAAAATTGGCAAATTAACAATTTTTGTGCAGAAAAATTATCATGTTTGCCCTCTCAGGAAGGATACGAGATCTTTCTGGACTTAGGGTGTCTCCAGCAGTGGAGAACACCCTTTCAGAAGGGGTGGAGGACGCTTGGACACAGAGATATTTCTCAGCTAGAGCTGACAACACTGGCAATGTGTCACTCTTCTTCCACCACCAGAAACTGGCACTGTCTTTGGTTGGAATGGGAGGAAGGCTTCTATAAAGCTGTATTTCTTGATCCACTCTCTGGGCTGTGGAGACAGGGGGCTGCTGCTTCGTGGAAAGCAGCTTGCTGTCCTCTTCTTCGAAAAGTTCCTCTAGGGCTGTCCTCTTTTTCTGCTTTACAGGTGGCGTCTGAAATAATCACATAACCACAAGCTTTAGTTTTAAATGAAATAGTGTAATAATCCCTGCCATCTATCATCAGTCATCACAATTAGCTACAATAAACTTACGTAGTCCTCCTCTTCTTCTCCGTTCTCTTCTTCTGCCTGCCCCTGTGTCTCTCTTGGCTCTGACAGCTTGAGAAGAAATTTACAGTGTAAGAACCACAGAGCAAGAAGAAAAGGTCTCACAACAGATATATATATTAAAGGCATTGTCAAATTCAAATACCTTCTCAACTGCCTCTGTGTTTGCTGCCACTGCTGATGCCCTGACCCTCTCCCAGATTTCATCCCTGTCCATTTTAGATTTAAATCTGGGATCTAACACAGTGGCTTCCTCCAGGAATGCCTGGATATCATCATTCTTAAGTTTAAAATGGAGGACAAACCACACAAATTTACAAGAAAATGTAAATGACAATAAATAACCATTAGTGTGTATGATTGATTGTCATATAGTAATTAATTAATCATTACATGTCAGTGACTGTACCTGGTAACGTTTGGAAAGATCATTCCAGATGTTCTCCTTGACGCTCCTGACGAATGCAGAGTCGTCTGCCTGCACTGTGTAATGTTTACGCAGTTTCTGAAGGATGGGCAAAATCTGGCCACAGGTTGGACTTTTTTCGCTGGAGACAGCAAGTGTGGATGTGTAATGCATCCTCATCAGCAGCACAAACTCCTCTGCTTTCCTCAGGTCCTCATTGCCCATTCTGGCCAGTCTGCAACATAAACAAAATAGAAAATATATATTGGCCAAACAAAACCCTTTTAATGGCTATAGTCAACCAATTTTTATATAAGTAATTTAAATTTTTTTCAAACATTATTTACTTCTCCTTCTCCATGGGCTTTCTAAGCCGTTGGTCTAGCTGCAGCTTGGATAGCAGGAAACACAAAATCTCTCCATCATCAAAAACAGAGAGTTCCATCTCGTCCTCACATCTAAAAGGAGCATGTGCTGGGGAAGCTCTGTACACACACACACACACACACACACACACACACACACACACAAGATTATGAGATTACATTAAACAATGTAATATTACTATTACTTAATCATTTTTAATTGATCCAAATCTGTTCATTTATATGTTACAATTTGTATGTTGTTAGCTTGCAATTAAAGTACAGTATTTAAACAGTAAGCATATTACTACTTACTGAGGAGTTGTTGCTTTTCCTTCAGGACTACTTTAGCCATGTGGGATCTCTTCATCCATACGATCACAGAACGAATCCTTGCTGCCCAGTTGGAAACTGTATTGCAGTTGTACAGCTTCTGAGCTCCAAGGTTAAGTGTGTGCGCAAAACATAGAAACTTGATGATATTTAGCGTTTTCACAGCTACATCCATATTTGCTGCGTTATCCACAGTTGCTGCCACCACCTCCTCTTTCACTCCAAACTCTTCCAGGATCCCCTCAATCTCCTCGGCCACAGCTATCCCTGTTTGAGCTTTGTAGACTGCTCTGGTTTGGAGGACTTTTTCTTTACTCTGACCTTCCCTGACATAGTGCAATGTTTTTTTTTTTTTTTTTTTTTTTTTTAACAACAATTTTATTTATCAAAAATTGTCACACAAGTTTAAACAGCATTCCCATTTTCCATTACAACTGAATAAAAATAAAAAAAAAAATAAAGAAAATAAATAAAAAATTAACAAATAATAATAAAATAATAATAGTATATACATAAAAATATATATATAAATAGTAAGTAAATACAATAAAAATAATAATAATAATAGTAATAATAAAAAATAAAAAAAATAATAAAAAAAAATATATACAGCAATAACATAGGCTAACTTGTCTATATACTCGCAATGTCCATCAATTCCACAAAGGAGTCACCATCTAGACTCTCCAAAAAGTTATAAAACACTTTCCAAATGGACCAGAAGGTATCTGGCTTGTTTTTCAAAAAGTAGGTAATCTTTTCTAAGGCAAGGTGTGAGGTCATCCCCTTTATCCATTGAGACACGCCGGGACTTTCTTCTTTTTTCCAAGTATATGCAATTACACGTTTAGCTTCTAGCAAACAGAGAATTAACAATAATCTTTCATGTTTGGTGATTTTAAAATTCAGAGGACAGACATGCAATATACACAGCTTTGGATCAAGAGGAATTGCTTTACTAATGATTTGGCTTATAATATTCAGTATTTTAACCCAAAAGCAATTAACTTTAGTGCATTCCCACATACAGTGGAATAAAGTTCCCTTTTCTTGTTTACATTTGTAGCACATATCAGGAATACTCGGGTTGAAGTGATGTAACTTAACTGGAGTGATATATTGTCTACTCAACCATTTATACTGAAGTAGTCTCAAATGGGTGTTCACTGTCTGAGTCTGGGCTTTCAAGCATGCCATTTGCCACTCTTCCTCTGTTATATCAGTCTGCAGGTCAGACCGCCAAGCTTGAAGTCTATCATTAAATGATTCTTTAGATTTGGCTACAAACAGTTTATATAACACAGAAATCTGACCTCTACCTTTTAAGCAATTAAGTGTGATATTCTCCAAAGTAGAAAGAGTTGGCTCAACCAGACTTTGGCCTTGTCTTGAAAAAATGAAGCTACGTAATTGCAAATATTTAAAAAAGTGTTTTTGCGGAATTCCGAACCGTGTCCTAATTTCTTCAAAGGACATACAACTTCCCTTGTTATAAAGATCAGACACCTTACTAATACCTTGAATTGACCAGATTTTAAAACCTGGATCGGCTCTGCCAGGGCGAAAATTTTCATTACCAAAAACTGGTGAAAAGGGTGAGAAATGTGGTAATTCCCCTAGGTGGGCAAGAGCCTCAAACCAAACTGCTATAGTATTTCTAGTATACGGGTTTTTAGTACATTTACTTAACTTTTTAGCATCTGTTGAATGCAAATATAAATTCAAAGGAATTGGGATAGAGTGAGCCTCTATAGATACCCAGGTCGGAGAATTATCCTTCTCAAAATAAAACATTGCTGCTCTAATTTGAGCTGCCCAGTAGTACCATTTTAGGTTTGGTAGGTTTAACCCCCCTCTATCATAAGGCAAGTAGAGTAAGGAGAGCCTGAGACGAGGGCGCATGTTGTTCCAAATGAAGTTTGTAAACGATTTTTTCATTTGAGCAAAAAAAGAAGAATGTGGAGGGAGGGGGATGGATTGGAAGAGATATAACAATTTGGGTAAAATTGACATTTTTAATATATTAACACGGCCAATCAATGAAATAGGAAGTTTTGTCCATCTATTCAACAGGTCAATTGTCGAATCTGATAGGGGCTTATAATTGGCTGATACAATTTCATTAACAGTTGGTGTAATTTTGATCCCAAGATAGGTAAAGCCTTCTTGTGAGATTGTAAAGTTTGACTGAACTGGGGGGAGAAGTCTTTCTGCTTTGTGGAGGAACAGCAACACAGACTTAGAATTATTAATTTTATACCCAGAGAATTCTCCAAATGTTTCAATCAAATTTAGCAATGCTGGGATAGACTGTTTTAGATTAGAAGAAAATATAATTATATCATCTGCGTACAATGAAATACGATGTTCTGAGGATCCAATTGTGATACCAGAAATTTGTGTATGATTACGAATTGCCATAGCCAGTGGTTCAATTGCTATAGTGAAAAGCAGAGGGGAGAGCGGGCAGCCCTGGCGTGTACCCCTGTAGAGTCTGAAAGGGGCAGATATTATTCCATTCGTTAATACCTCAGCTAAAGGGTTAGCATATAGGATCTGGACCCATTTCATAAACTTGTTCCCAAACCCCATCCTTTCCATAGTTCTGAACAGGTACTGCCACTCAATTCTGTCAAACGCTTTTTCAGCATCTAATGACAGGAGCGCATTATCGCAAGTATTACATTTCTCATGTAATATATTAAGTACTCTACGAATGTTATGAAAACCCTGCCTCCCCCAAACAAAACCATTTTGATCAATATGTACAAGTTTGGGCAAATGAATTTCTAGTCTCTTTGCTAGCACTTTGCAAAGAATCTTTAAATCATTGTTCAGGAGAGAAATTGGTCTATATGAACCACAATCAGTTGGTGACTTGCCAGGTTTTAACAACAGAGTGATCACCGCAGTGTTCAAAGAGGGAGGTAAAGTCCCATGCTCTAGTGACTCCTGGTACATTTCCAATAGAGGATGAATTAATTTATGATGAAAAATTTTATATAACTCTACGGGTATGCCATCTGGCCCTGGGGTTTTCCCTCCCTTCATACTAATAATGGCTTCAGACAGCTCCTCAGACCTTAGGTCATCTTCAAGGGATACCATGAAACCCAAATCTGTTGACCCAAAGTCCAAAGCATCCAGGAAAAGTTTTTGTCTCTCTGCTGCACTCTCAAAATATTCAGAGCTGTAAAGAGCCTGATAGTAGTTCCTAAAGACCCCATTTATCTCAGTTTGATCAAATGTTATCTCACCCTCCTTTATCTGAATAGAATTTATGGCTCTTTCAGTTTGTAACTGCTTAATACGCCAGGCTAATAACTTATCCGCCCTCTCCCCACCTTCATAATAGGTCTGTTTAAGTCTCATCAAACTTTTCTTGGCATGATCTAATGAAAGGTCTTTATATTTCATTTTCAATTTGTGCAATTCCAAAAGAAGTTCAGGAGTAATTTTCTGGTATATTTCAGATTCAATTCTCTTTATTTTGTTTTCGAGGTTTACCATTTTTGCTTGGCAGCGCTTATAATTATAGCTTGTGTAGCTAATCATTCGTCCTCTCATAAAAGCTTTAAATGCTTCCCACCTGACTGAGGCAGATGTTTGATTCGTGTTAATTTCAAAATAATAGTCTATCTGTTTATCTATGAACTTCAAAAATTCTGCATCTCTCAGCCAAGTTATATGCAAACGCCATCTTGGGGGTCTACATGAAAAGTTAGGAAAGTTTAACGTGAATGAAACTGCAGCATGATCTGAGATTAATATACTATCATACCAACAGTTCCTAACTTTAGATATTAGATCAGTAGATAAAAGAAAATAATCAATACGGGAAAATGTTTTATAAGTACTAGAGTAGCATGAATAAGTCAAACTCTCCGGGTTTCTGTTTCTCCAAATATCAATTAAATTGAAATCTTGCATACACTGTTTTAACTCTATTCTAGTTTGTAAATGAGAGATGTCTGATTTAGTTGATCTATCTAGTTCTGGATATAGAGTGCAATTAAAATCCCCTCCTATTACAAAATCTCCCTGCAGTCCAGCCAATGTTAAAAATAGATTCCTGTAAAAAGCAGGATTTTCAACATTAGGCCCATAGACATTCACTAAATTCAGTCTAACAGATAGGATCTCTGCTTGGACAATTATATATCTCCCCAGTTTGTCCGTAATTGTGTTAATTATTTGTAAAGGTATGGATTTATGTATAAGTGTGAGAACCCCCCTAGAATGTGAATTGAAGGAGGCCGAAAACACTTGCCCTGGCCACCTCTTCCTCACCCTTACAACATCTTCTGGAACTAAGTGAGTTTCCTGAAGGAACACTATTTTAGCTTTCATTTGTCTAATTCTATTCATCACTTGTTTTAACTTTACAATTTTGTTTAGGCCTCTTACATTCCAGGAAGTAAATTGAATATCAGATAGGGAAACCATTATTGCATAAAGTAATTACCCGTTCTTCCAAAAAATGCTAAAGTAAGTATATAGATCATTAATGTGAAGGAGAAAATGTATATATATAAAAAAAAAAAAAAAAAAAAAAGAAAAAAAAAAAAAGAACAATAAATAGCCGAACAGAACAATCGGCCAAACGTACAGGTATTTCCCCAAATGAAATACCATCAACCCTCCTCCCCTCCCCAGTTAAACACTTCCAAAGGACTTCTTCGAAGAGCCTGGTTGTGGCACTTTGCCGGTCCACCCGCGAATGTTCGGCGGTGAGGAACAGCTTGCCTGATCGCTGGGCGGGTCCCGCAACAGTCAGAAATGTAAACCCAACATCGCGTCACGAAGAAAATATTTTCGCATTTTGCTTCTAAATAATAAAATCAGTAGATCGCGTACGTTCATGAAACTGATCCCAAGAAGATATTTTCTCCATAAGTCCCGCTAGGCATTATCTTTTAAATCCTGCAGAAACCTCTGAGCGTCTGGAGGGCTGTTAAACAAATGGCGCTTCCCCTTGTGTGTCACGCACAGAGTGGCTGGATGCAAGATGCCATAGCGCAATTCAGGGATGTTAAGATCGCGAAGATCTTTCTTCACCGTATCAAATCGTTTCCGCTTCTTGTGCAGTTCAGCCGAGACGTCAGAAAAGAACATAAGCTTACTTTTGTCCAACATCACTGTGCCTTTTGCTCGTGCTGCTTTCAGGGTACGAACTTTGTCAGCGTAGTTTAGGAATTTCATGATCACAGCTCTTGGCGGAGAGTCAGGACGATCTTCGGGGAATCTGCCGATTCGGTGAGCTCTCTCAATTACCAGGGGACCAGGAAAGTTCTCCGGTCCGAGGACCTCAGGTAGTAATTTCTCTAAGAAAGCACACACATCTTTCCCCTCGTTTTTTTCTGGAAGTCCCACTAACCGTAGATTCGACCGACGGCTGCGATTTTCCAGATCGTCGACTTTTAATGAGAGTGATTCAATGGCAGTTTTCAGTGTTGCGTTTTGCGTTTGCAAGTCTGAGACGTTGTCTTCTTGTGTACTTATTCGATCTTCGGCTTCTGTTACCCGTGTTGTTAGAGCTTTAAGGTCGCACTGCACTCCGTTAATCGCCTGAAGCAATCCATCAAATCGCACAGTGAATTCCGACTTTAGTGAATGGATAGCCTCGAGAATTGCAGAAAGTGGCTCTTGGCTACCACTCGACATTCCCTCATCACTATTAGCTTCGGTAGATTTAGCATCCGTCTCGGGCTCGGCGGTCGATTTAACTTGTTTTTGTGTTGTTTTAATTGGTTTTGGTGGCATCTTGGCATACTAAGATATAACTGAATTCAGAATGGAATCAGTTTGTCAGCGATTATTGGGTTAAAGAGTTAAGTTTTAGTCAGTATTTGTTGCGGAGCTCCGACCCACGTCCACTCAGCACCGCGCCATAACCGGAAGTGACATACATAGTGCAATGTTACAGTGAGGTAGTGGTCTTGACTGAAACTAGTCCAACCATCTGCTGTGATGGCTGCATGTGTGACATGTTTCAGGTCTGTGATCAGATTGCTCTTTTCAACCCCATACCAAGCAGGAATCAGATGATTTGTTAAACTGTCTCTGTTTGGGGCATTGTATTTTGGGTTGAGAGTCTTTATCATCTCGCTACAGAAAAGATATGGTAGGACTAGGAATTAATAAAACAGAACTATACTGAAATAAAAACATGCAAATTTTGGTCATGCATTTGTTATTTTCATTTGAAAAGACATGCTGGACAAAATACAGCAAATTAACCTACCGAAATGCCGAGGCATCTACTGTGGCAAACGGGTGCAAACCCTTTACCACAAACTTAGTCACTGCTCGGTGACATTCGTTTATCCTCATCTCTGTCATTTTATTCTTCCCTGCCTCTGTAAACGGAGTTGCTAGACGTGCACGAGAGATACTTGCTGCAGCCTCTGAGCCAGCCAGACTCTGGCCGTCATCATCATCATCTGACAATGAAAAATAATCCGTATAGTAAAAGTTTACACAATGAAATGGTGCTTATATTAACTAAGTAGACAGGGCCTGTCCTGCCTGGAGAGTTTAAGGTTACCTTCGGCATTAATAACAGATGGCGTCCCGATTGCTCCGCTGCTGCAGCTGCTTGACTCACTTGTTGTGTCGCTAAGTAGTGTATCAAAAACGCGACAGTCCTGCAAATGAATTGCATGCTGTGTGGCCAAATGTTTCTGCATGTTGGAGGTATTTCCCCCCTTTGAAGAAATTAAAATTTTACATGTATTGCAAGTGACAGTATTGTCGTCTTTTCGCATGAAATGTAGCCAAACTTTAGAGTGCTTCTGCCTTGATGCCATTTTGCCGCGTTCTGAATCAAAACAACGCAGCGTGTGTGTGACGTCATGACGCATTTGCAACGAGCGGAACCGATAAGCGGAATCGTTAAGCAGGCATACTAACGGTTCCAAGGAATCGATTCATTGGGCACCGGTTCTGAAGAAGAACCGGTTCTCGATTCCCATCCCTAATAGTCGATGCTATCTCTATGAAACTGTGTGGTCAGCCTTAGCACGCACAGCGTTTTACATTGGGTTCTGTTGAAGATTTTATTATTTGGAAATTAAGTAATTTAGCTATAATTTAGACACCATTATTTCTCTGTGTCTTTGGGGTGACTTTGAAGGCCTAGAGGCCTAGAGTGCTGAGGCAACAGAGAGTGCTATTTCAGTATGTCACATGGTACAAAAGTATTTCTCAAAATATCTATATGTATGTATGACCTATTTTGGAAAGGTTGAAGGTATATGTATGAGAAGCTGAGCATAGCTCGGGAGTGGGTCTCCGGCAGGAGTCGCTCGGCTTTGTTCGTTGAATAAAGTCTAATTATTTTCTGTTATCAAAGATCTCTGAGAAATCATTGTCCCGAAATGATTGAAACCACAACATTTGGCACCCCAGATGGGACATGGAAGGAGCTGAAGAAACCATGATGGGCGTCACCGTTGACTGGCACAGACTAGAGGTGAGTTTTTTGCTTTTTCTTCGGGTTTGTGCGGGTCACCGGTTGCCCAGAAATGGTAAGAAAAGCCAAATTCAAAGAACTAAGAAAATGAAAAGGGGTCTATGATTAACAGAAATAATTGTATGCATTGTCTTTGTATGTCTAGTTTGTAATAGGAGGGGAGCTCCCAATAGTCTTTGCCAGTGTTTAGATAATCCTCTGTGGATTGTATGAACACTGGTGATATTAATTTAAGTGCAATGATAAGGATATCATTGATGATCTGTGTTTACCTTGTCAAGAGGGCCTTGATGGATGACAGGTAAAGCATGCGCACAGATGTTTAGCTTCCGGTTACCGTCTTGTTAAAGATTTGACAAGAGACTGCTCGGGGAAGCTTTAATTCATATGATTTTGCTGTGTTGGGGAAGTGAATCAGCAAGTAGTTAGTTTTATATAGTTTTTTGCTGTGTTGGGGAAGTGAATCAGCAAGTAGTTAGTTTTATATAGTTTTTTGCTGTGTTGGGGAAGTGAATCAGCAAGTAGTTAGGTTTATATAGTTTCACTGTGTTAGTTAGTGTATCAGTGATGTATTGTTATAAAGACAGTGAGTAACACTGTAAGTAGAATATAGCTTTTGTGTGTTGTGGTAGAAATTTTAAACTGAATATTAAGCTAACCATGTTTTAATGTTTGACCTTGTTTAACATGCTAAATCTCTGAAACAATGTTCTGAGACGTTCTGTACTTTAGATGAATGTATGTGTGTCAAACCCCTGACTGTGCAGACTGTGTGTATAAATAACGAATATGGGAAATGAAACTAGACAGATGACATATGTTAGAACTTGTGAGCAATGAAGTAATCGTTAAAACAAATTTTACCCAGTAACAGAAGAGACTGACCAATCAAATTAATGTCATTATGTCATAACTCCCTATTGTATAAAACCTGTTGTATCCGTGTTTTCGGCGGGATTCTCAATGGAAATTGTCTGAGATCCTCCGGCCATGCTTATTGCTACTTTTTAGGAGATTCTCTGAGAACTGCTCGAGGACTCCTGGCCGTAATAAAGAGCATTCAAAGGACATTTGCTGAAGTCTGTCTGTCATTAAAGCTGTGCAGCAAGAACAAGCTTTAATATTGATAATTTCCACAACAAATGGCGACGAGGATGGGATTGCAACACCGATGATCGTCGTGAGGGGAACAATTGACTGATCATCCCGAGAGAAACGGCTCAAAATCCTCAATCTTAAGGAAAGAGAATTGTTCAACTCATCACGGCGACCTAGGTGGACGCAATCCCAAGATTAAAGAACTCACAGAAGTGAGACTCACAAGACGGTGAGAGGAAATTATTTTACGTATTAAAATAAGAAAATTATTTGCGTATAGAATATCTTTCCTAAAAGAGTCACGTTTGGGATGGGCCGGAAATTAGGGTCCCAAACAGGTTCGTGATAAGCCGTATGGTTTCTCAATCACGAGACGTATTAAATGGTCCCCTAAAAGGCTAGAGAGTTGAGATAAGCTTGAAAGTAATTTCTCGACACTAGGCATAAGCACTTGTCTGGGAAAGACCTGTATTGACGGATATAGGCAAGTTTGAAAGACCTGCATTGACGAATGAAGGCAGGGCGTGGTGGCTACGCGAGGGGAGTTTAATACGGTGAAGAGTGCGTTGGTGAATGCGCGGGGGAAAAGACTTAATACGTAAATATAAAGTAATAAAGTAATACAATTAATTAATAAATATAATTGAGGGAAACGGATTTATAAATATAGGAAAATTGAACAAACGAGATTGATTAGTAAAAATGGGTAATAAAAGTTCAAAAAGGAAGGTAGGATGACAGACCTCAGCACTTTTCCTTTTCAAAATGCTTCTAAATTAATTAAATTAATTAAAAGTTTAACTGAAAATTGGCTTTTCTGGTAAGTAATATTTTGAAACCTGGTGATCACATTTAAAAGATTTAGGATTTAAATTATGTTGTGTTTGAGAGTGCTTCCAGGAAAGCAGTCAATGAAACTTAGTTCCTGCAAATAGCAACTTGTCATGCTGGAAATAAGATCCGGGAGGGAAAATACCCCGAGATGCTGGATTAGCCAAATGAAACTTGCATTTTGTGTGAAAGAGATTTTTAATTCTGACTGAATAATATAAAGAGAACTGTTGAAATGTTGAAAAAAGATCAATAGATAATTTAAAAAAAAAGGCAGAAATTGTTCAAATTATAAATCATAATAATAGGAATATGCATTCTGAAGGAATTAGGACATTTTGAATCATAAAGAAACTTTTATGTGTTTGTCATATCAATTTATGTATATGAGATGTAAAACCTAGGTGTTCTTAAGGTGATGAATAAATAGTACTATATTAGCTGCACGTGTTTAAATATTATACTTTCTATCTGAAGGTGTTTAGGATTTGTGTCCCGTTATTCCTGGGAGATAGTGTGGAAAAATGTATCCATTGCAGAGATTCGAAGAGTCAATGGTTTATGTTGACTAAGATCATTTTTGAGCATTATGAGTATGGGATTGGGTGACCAAGTTTAAATAGAAATTGTGATTTGAACAGGCACATAACAGACATCTTAAAGTAATTTTATTTTGGTTTCTTGTAGCAAAGAGAAAAGACAAAGAAATTTCTATTTATATTATACACTGTGTTGTGAAGAGTAGTTTTCTTGCTTTTTCTCCTGCGTCTTTGCAATGAAGAAACGCTTGCTTTTTCCGCAATGAAGGATTAAAGGTGCCTGTTGTGATGTAGGTTTTGTGTCTTGTCATGTTTTGTCATATTCAGTGGTTCCCTGTCTTGTCGATTAGTTATCCCAGGTGTTTCTGATTTCCCACGCCCCCTTGTTATCCTGTTAGCTCGTCTGTCCCTGATTATTTAAGCCCTGTGTTTCTGCCCTGTCTTGGTGAGTTGTTGAATGTATGTTCTGTTTCAGGATTTACGTGAGTGTTGGTCGTTCCTGTGTCAAGTTTCCTGTTCTGAGTCTCTGTTTAAGTTCTTAGTTTGTTTAAATAAAGCGTGCACACTGCATTTGGATCCAGCCTCCTCTCTGCCTTCACTAGTGATGGCCAAATGAGGCTTCCTGAACCACTGAGGCTTTCCAGCCCATTGGTTCACCAAAAGGTTCGTTTACCTGAAGCCTCATGAAACAGTGTGCTCCCTAGTGACACCTGCTGTGCAAAGCAATGTATCGCACACAAATCTATTCATCCTGAGCAACCAAATTGTCATGGTGTGGGCACACCCTTTTTCTATTGCCTGTGTATTAAATAAAGTTTTTTACTCTGCTTGTGTTTACCTATGCACACACAACTCACACACACATAACTTTGTATTCAGTAGTTCTTTGGGTTAGTGATGACAGTGAATGCCCCAAATGAGTGTAAAGAAATCACTGAGTGCAGTGCTGACTGAGTGCAATAGTGTAGTGATTATGGAACTGGGAGTACAATTATGTAGTGCTTATGGAACTGGGAGTGGAACAGCAAACTGCAACAGGGATGGGAACATTTTTACTGATTTTTATTTAAAAACAAAAGTTTTTTTACAGTATTTGGATTGAGGCGGGTTCTCTTTTTGGAAACCACCTCTCCAGCCTTAGAAAACACCCTTTCACAGGGCACCGATGATGCCGGACAACATAAGAACGTAAGTGCCAGCTTATATAAATTGGGATGTTGGAGCTTCTGTTTGTTCCAATAACCCAGCGGATCCTCAGTCCTTGCCAGATTTGTCTCTGACAAATAACGGTCCACCTCAATAGTAGCATCTGCGGTCACACTGGAGCTCCGTCTGCTGTTATCCACTGTGCTGTCCAGTAGATGCCAAAGGTCACCTATAATTATACAAAGGAAAACACTCACTTCTCAATGGTTCACATTACATGACATTACAAATGTGAAAATTCACATAAGACATAGACTACTTACCACAGGTTGTAGATGGCCCAGCTTGTGAGGCAGGTACTTGAGCTGGGGGTGTTGTTTCAGAATTTCTGATAACATTGGCACATTCTGACTTTAGTCTTGTAATGGCTTCTTGGAGCTTCCCTGGACTTAGGAACCCTAGTTTTTTTAACCTAGGGTCCAGCAATGTAGGCATCGTCATCACACTAATGGATTCCATTTGTAACGCATGCTCTCTGACGCGACGGACAAGGTTGTCAGCCAGCTGCCTTGCCATATTTGATGTTAAGCCCTCGGATTTTCTTACTATTGTGTGGTTCAGCATCTTCATTAGGGGAATAACCTTTGAAGCAGACACTCTTTTTTCTGCAGAAAGCTCTACTGTGGCCTGGTGGAATGGGGCCAGTAGGTCGAGAGCATCCTTCATTGTTTCATACTCCAATGAAGTAGGAGGGCTTACATCTGTCCTCAAAGAGGCTAGAGCTGCCCCCACTGGCTCTCTCAGGTCATAGAGCCTTTCCAGCATGCTGTAAGTGCTGTTCCATCTAGTGTCCACCTCAATAATCATTTTCAGAGCAGGCCTCCCCATCTGCACCTGCACTTGGGCCAGTCTTTCTTTTCCTGTTGTGCTGGTCCTGAAGTAGGTTACAAGCTTCCTACATTTGGTGCGAAGCTCATTTAAGCCTGGCACATCATCGAAAGACTTCTTGACAATTAAATTCAATGCATGTGCAATGCATATCGCATGCCTAATATTCAATGCCCTCACACAGGCAATCATATTGGCAGCAGCATCCGTGACAAGGCACCTCACCTTATCCTTTATGCCCCACTCCTCCATGGCCATGGTATGGGCAATAGCCAAGTTGTCTGCCGTATGGGTGTTTGGGAAATGTTGCACCCCAAGCAAGATTGTCCCAAGCTGGTCATTGGCATCAATAAAATGACAAGTCACAGCCAGGTAAGCCTCCATGTTGATGGACGTCCACATGTCGGACGTAAGGCTAACAGCAACAACATTGTCCAATTTTTCTTTGGCCTTCTCCTTAGCCTCCTCATACCGGGTGTCAACCATGGACTTCAAAGCCTGAGAATGAAAATATTAATTGTTACTATTCATTCTGACTTTATAACAATAAACTACTTTAGTCTATTCACATACATACCTTTCTTGTTGGGAGAACATAGGATGGATCCAGCACATGCACAAGCTCCCTAAACCCCACGTCATCCACAACAGAAAAGGGTTGGGAGTCTTTGATGACCATGTTGACCAAAGCCTCATCCACCATTTTCTTTCTGTAATCTATAACACAGTACAATGCTGGTGTATTGTAGGAGCCTAACACATTATTTACATAATAAAAAAATTAAGATTAAATATTACTTTGACTAGTGGCTGGTCTGTTTGCAGCAGGTTGTGCATCCTCATGCATTGCACGATAATGCCTAAGCATTGAAGAGGTGTTGTTGCTGTAAGTCAGCTCTTTATGGCACAGCAAACATTTCACCTTCAACATGCAGATAATACACATTGTGATTATACAGCGATATGGTGAGGATTATGTGATGTTATGATAATAAATTATATAAATGTATACAAACCTTGTTATGAGCAATCAATTCAAAATGCTCCCAGACAGGAGAAGTTCTCCTCTTTCTTGCTGGCTCCATTGTAAGGGCTCTAGGTTTGCCTTTAACGTTTGCACTCTAAGGCTTTCCCTACAGTCTAGTCTTAGAATAATAATAATAGCAATAATATATATATATATATATATATATATATATATATATATATATATATATATATACAATAATAACACTACTACCAATATATGTATATATATATAGCAACTAGAACTAGATATAGGCTAATTTACTCTAATAATCTACTGAACTATGTATACTTTACTCTAATAATCTAATAATCTACTAAACTAAGTATAATGTAATATAATATATAATACAGGCTATGATATATAATGATAACTATGCTACTACAAACTCGCTACAACTCGCTACTCACTACTTCGTACAACCAACACTTCAACACCAATGCAAACGCCTACTGCAAAACCCACGAGAGGCGCGAGGTTTCGAACCACTTTTATCCGGAAGCGATACTCAGAATGAAGCAATGACGTATTCAACACAAACCGAGGCCTCGTTTGTTATCGTCACGTGATTTTCACGGAAACGACACAAGCCTCGAATCGGGGCTTCATCTGGAACGCCCCTTTTTGCTCGACACAAGCTCCGGAGCCTCGCTTCAGATGTCACATCACTAGCCTTCACCGCATCACGTTACAGATCGTGACAGAACAACTCACCAAGCAATGGATCCAGCAGTTGTCAGCAACCGGTCCCTGGGAAATTATCTGTCTACGCTATTTCAAGAGGGGCAGTCCGTCCAAAGGTACGTGAAGGATTTTCTGTCCATTTGCCATCTGGGAGCGATAGATGATATCCAGCTCATGGGCCTGTTTTTAAATGGGCTGGACTATAAGATCGCTCGATGGATGCCGCGGGACCTTACCAACTGGACTCTTGACCGGTATATCGCTCAGGCTTGTTCCTTGGAAGATCTCTTCTCCATTACAGGCTTGTTCTACTCGACACCTCCCGAGTTCACATTACCCGCAAAGCCCTCGTCGCCGGACGCGTCTTCTTCGCCGCTGGTCCGGTCCAGCCCTGTCGAGCCCGCTCTTCACTGCAGCCCCGACGAACCCGCTCTTCACTGCAGCCTTGCCGAACCCGTGACTAACGTCTGCCCACTCGAGCCCGTATTCCGCACTGGTCCAGTTGGATTTGCTAATCCGGAGACCGCGGAGGTTTCGCCGGCCGAGTCAAGTGAGTCAAGCGAGTCAAGTGCCGCCGAGTCAAGCGAGTCAAGTGCCGCCGAGTCAAGCGAGTCAAGTGCCGCCGAGTCAAGCGAGTCAAGTGCCGCCGAGTCAAGTGAGTCAAGCCCCGCCGAGTCAAGTGAGTCAAGCGCCGCTGAGTCAAGCGCCGCCGAGTCAAGTGAGTCAAGACCCGCCGAGTCAAGTGAGTCAAGTGAGTCTACCATGTCAAGTGAGTCTACCGAGTCAAGCCCAGTGACGCGTCGTCACAGAAGGAGGAGAAGGAGGACTCGTTTGCCTCGCCAGGCCCCGGAGGGCGTTCCTAGACTTCTCGCCCTACCGGCCCCGCCTCTGCGCCTCGCCCTGCCGGCCCCGCCTCTGCGCCTCGCCCTGCCGGCCCTGCCTCTGCGCCTCGCCCTGCCGGCCCCACCTCTGCGCCTCGCCCTGCCGGCCCCACCTCTGCGCCTCGCCTTGCCTCCTGTGGATTTCCCCAAGTATTTTTTTGGGGGGGCAGGAGGTACCCTGTGAGGGCCATGGAGACGACGTCGACATGGACCTCACCCTCGTCTGAGTCAGCTCCACCCTGGACGCCCGAGGGTCTGACTGCTCCGCCCTGGCCTTCGCCTCGTCCCGCTCCACCCTGGTCTCCGCCTCGTCCTGCTCCGCCCTGGCCTCCACCTTGTCCTGCTCCACCCTGGTCTCCGCCTCGTCCTGCTCCGCCCTGGCCTCCACCTCGTCCTGCTCCGCCCTGGCCACCTATTCAGGCAGGCCCGCCTACACTCCACGGCCCAGGCCCGCCTTGCCTAGGTCCAGGTCCCGTTCCCGTTCCCCTGCATGGGCCTGGTCCCCCATCCCTCCCCCAAGACCGCCCTCCTGGACTTTTTTGTTTTATTGGGCGTCAGGAGCCGCCTTTAAGGGGGGGGTTATGTTGTGATGTAGGTTTTGTGTCTTGTCATGTTTTGTCATGTTCAGTGGTTCCCTGTCTTGTCGATTAGTTATCCCAGGTGTTTCTGATTTCCCACGCCCCCTTGTTATCCTGTTAGCTCGTCTGTCCCTGATTATTTAAGCCCTGTGTTTCTGCCCTGTCTTGGTGAGTTGTTGAATGTATGTTCTGTTTCAGGATTTACGTGAGTGTTGGTCGTTCCTGTGTCAAGTTTCCTGTTCTGAGTCTGTTTAAGTTCTTAGTTTGTTTAAATAAAGCGTGCACACTGCATTTGGATCCAGCCTCCTCTCTGCCTTCACCGCATCACGTTACAGATCGTGACAGTGCCCTAGAATGTTTTTTTATTATTATTTTATAATGTTTCCTGGGTTGCCCTTATGTTAGTATGTTTTTTAGATAAAAAATAGTCATAATTTAGAAATAAAAGGCATTTTTCCTAGCCTGATTTTAGTCTCTGATTTGAACACTCTGTTTGAAGGGGCGTGTCTGCTGTGAGAACCGGCCACTGCTGTGATTGGCTGACATGCTTGCATATGAAATATGACATGTGTAAAGACTTTGGGCGGATCTAATCCGTGGGGAATTTGCATATCATAATTAATAATTAATAATTAATAATTATTCATACATGTTTGGATTAGATCAGTCTTACATGTTAATAAATCTCCCTCTAAGGGAGGATGTCCTTTTACCTGCATATTTAACTGTGTATCCTTGCATTTTAACTACAAGTTGATTACAGTTAATTACACTGATCACGTCTTACAAAACAGGCAAAATTAATTAGCTCAATTGCCAGAATAATATTGTGGGGATCCACAATATCATCTTACTTTATAGGATTTCAGGAAACGCAATTCTCTGGCCAGAAGAATTGGGTTTGCTGCCCTATAAACACATACTCTTTAAAGTATCTTTAATTGATAAAGCGAGTAGGACCTGTTTGCACTTAAGGGACTTGAAAATGAGCAAAGTAAATGAATCAATCAAATGAATATAATGGATTTAATAAAGGCATGTCTACTTATATATTTACTACAGTTGCCATGGAATATATATATATATATATATTTACAAACATAATAGACATACAAAACACAATAAGACATCAATGAACGAGGAAGTGTGTGAGATATAGAGATATGGATAAATTACACGCGTGAGAGCTAGTAAGAGAGAGAGAGATAGGGTTACTTTCACCTAGACAGTCAACTTTCCTGAAACAACACGAAAACACATCTTAAGGCTTCTTAGAAGCTCTGTAAAAAAGATATACTTGCAAAACTGTAATCTTGGTCACTCTGTGTCGCGTCATTCCTGCACGGCCCTGTCGGGCCGCGTGCGTGAGCGGAGTCCTTTGTGTGGGAGGAAGCGTCACGTGGTGCTGCTTGGCGCGCGTGTTGAACGGAGAAGTCTTTGGGGGTAACATTACCAACGGAGAATAGTTCGGCTAAGTTCGTTTCACTTCGTGGAAGTGAACAGAGTCGAATACGGAAAACAAAACTTTGACTAACAAAGAAAAGAAAAATAAAGGTTCCCAAAGGGGAAATCACGCAGTTACATCTTTGTATGGCTGGTGAAGAAGCGCGTCACGTGGTCACGTGCGCGTGCTTCTGGTTCAGAGAGAGCGCGCGTTGGTTTAAAGGTCCCTTGTAGCCGGCTTTGCTGAAGAGATATGTCCCGCGGTGTTCTTTTCACTCGTGGAATTAAAACACGGGGACTTATCTTAAGACTGAAAAACACAAACTAACTAGAACACATAAAAGAAAGGCGAAAGACTCGCCTCGAGACGAGACGTTACATTCTGAAACCAGGACGAGCACGGAAGAGCGCAGTAAGATCTGACTGCGGAGGGAGGTTCAGTTCTTCTTTAAAGGAACCTTCTGAGGTGCGAACTGGCCAATGGCATTCAACGAAACTTTTGGCGGCAACCTCGGCTTTGTCTTGTCCGCGTTCGATTTATGGCCGCATTCACAGGTTTTACAAGCAGTCAGAATTTGGTCAGAATCATTCCAAAGATGATTAAACATAGTAAAATACATTTTACGGCTTGTTCAATTACATAGATGACCTCGTTAGATCACAAAGGTTCGGAAAATAGGAAGAAAGACGTATAAGGAGAGTTATATTGCAGAGTTACATTAAAAGCATAATTAAATGCCCTTGTAGTTCGTTTAGAACTACCATACACTCCCAGATCCCTTCATAGGGCCTGGACAAATCGACAAACATAACATATCAAATATATCTCAGTAAAGTCTTTAAATGAGTGAATTAAAGCTTTGTGTATGTGCGTTTTCAGAGGGGACTCTTTGACCGCATGGCATTCCTTTCTCTGCAGAAAGGAGGGGGTTAGTTTGATAAGGTCTGCTTGAAGCTCGAGCCACAGTCATGAAGTGTTCTGGTGAATCTCGCAGGACATTTGAATATGTCAGTTCATTGGGTGTTTAAGAGAGAGAACCCTCAAGATTTCTTATAACACCCCTGTGTCACAAAGTTAGCGAGATGTAATGTAAATCAACAAATGGGGAACGAGGATTGGAGTTTATCGAGACTAAACATGCTACACAGTGATTTCTGTTTCTCATAGTATGCAAGTCATGTCTCAAACATTAACCCATTAGAGTTTACAAGGCCACACAGACCAAACAACATAAAGGAAAAATCATGAGATGGAACATTGGATGCATGTATCACATGGTTATATATATATATATATATACATAGAATATATAGGTTTAAACCAGGGTTCGTTTATTCTTCTCAGCAAGAATAAGGAGGAATCACACTCTCTGGGACATTCCAAGGGGTAATAAAGCTCAGTCTTGTAACAGAACACCCCGTTCTTGGTGTGTGTGTGGGAGAGAGTGTGTGTGTGTGTGTGTGTTTTTCCAAGTTCCAGGCCTTTTGGGGCTAAAGGCTTTAGGATTTTAGCATGGGGGTATTTAGTTATTCAGATTCACCTTCGCCCAGTCCTTACACATGTGAAACTCTCTCGAATACTTTTATTACAGCTGTTATATACGTTTTAACTATTACAGCTATCAAGATTAACGAATCGTGAGATGTTTTTAAAGTATTTAAATCTATTTCCATCACATAAAATGTTGCTGTGATGAGCATTGAGAAAGCAGATGACAGTCTGTTGATCGCGAGACAACGCAGTTTCTCTCTCTAATGCTTTCACCAATGCAAACGATGGGCATACAGTAAGAGCTTCGTTGTGGAGTGTAACAGCGTCATTGATTTCATAACGAGTTTGGCAAGAGAGATAAACTCTCGCTGTGTGGATTGTTCTTTGACCGTTTTCTGTAGAATTACAGAATTCTACAGAATTCTACTCACTGAGAATTCTACTCACTGAGAATTAGCCTATTTAACGTTAGTTATGTATGCTCGTTACTTGGAGTTTGCTATTACTGTACAAGGATCTTGCGCTGGATCTAACACAGTGTAAATTATCTTTAATAAAATCACTAGCCTACTTACCGGTTGCGGGAATATAGTTGGAATTACCCCCTTCTTCAGTTTGAGATGCTGAGAGAAGCTTGATATTGTCCCAGGTTCGAAAATAAGTCCGTGGTGAAATGGGCAGAGCAAACTAACAACTTCGAATTAAACTGTTGCGGTATCCGATTATATATAAACATCAACCTCGCGTCCACGCCTGTTGACATTTCTTTTCTGTGGGAAGGGTATGAAAATACCTCACATCCCCTGCACAGCCTGGAACATAGCACCATGATCTGCCATTTTCTCTCTGATCCTCGCTTGTTCCGATGACTCGGCTGCGCAGTGCTTGTCATTGAGGGCTGGGATATGCAAATCTTTGGAGGCGTGATCCCCGACTGTTGCGTCACAGTCGGTATTATGTGGAGATTCGCCTGTTTTTCAGGGGTGTTTTTTAAAAACGAGATTTAAATAAGAAGGAGAAAACAATGGTGTTTGAAACTCACTGTATGTCATGTCATGTACTGAACTCTTGTTATTTAACTATGCCAACATAAATTCAATTTCACATTATAGGGCACCTTTAAGCTTTTGATAAAATGGGGAACTGCTGTTTGATAACCAGATGAGATTTTTAGTTATTAAACTGTAAGTTTAATTTGAGTTTTGCAGTTCTCTGAGTGATTCAAGATTTCAGACTGCCTTGACAAATTGGATGACTGGAGAGAGACAAAGAGGAAGTGGTGCCCTCAGCTCCCCAGCTCCTGAAAGAGGAAGTGGACACTTCTGAGGGGTCAACTCAGGACCGTTCACTTGAGGTGACAATTTCACTTGAGACTTTTCCTAAAGGAAAGTTTGCCATGCATTGTGGAATTTTGTGCCAGGGTGGATCAAAAGCCAGACAGCGCAACCTGATGATCAAACGTATCAGCCCAACAAGTCAACTGAACGACAATCCACACAGAAAAGAAAGACTTCCATCCCCTCACGTGTGGGTCAGGTGCTGCATTGTTGATCACTACAGAGACTGCTTCAAATTTAGTTATTATCATATTAACTTGATTAGTGTTTTTGATTATCCACTGGTTTCAGCAATTCTTCATATTTCTTAAACTAACACTTTGAATCTGCTTTCAATAGGACCAGTCCATCCAGCAGCCAAACTACAGGAAGTTCAATAGCAGAAGTGGGAATAACTCACAAATCAGTTAAAACTGGGACTGGATTTAGGCAGTGAGGGTTATTGCACTAACCAACTAGTAAAAGCATGAATAGGTTATTGACTATGCAGAATTCTCTGGAAAAAGGAAATATAGGAAACAATTTAACCAAAAAGACATTACGACTAAAGCAACAATATTGGTCACTCCATTTCATTTAAAGTTAATTTTCTAGATTCAATAAAAACAATGAATCTATTTCTAAAAACTTTTGAAATCACATGCTGTCATCACCAGGGGTACGAGATATAAATGTTTTTTTGTTTTTTTTTTGTCCATGGATCCAAGATTGTGTGAAGATTTTCAAATCTTCTTTTAAATAGCTTATGAGTAATAACAAAAAGTTAGAGAAATTGAAATTGTGCAATGAATGACAAAATTGCATATGAGAGATTACAATTGGTTCTCTCAAATAGGTCTATACAATTATTTTGAAGTGTTTAATCTATTTGTTTTTGAAAAGTTAGGTTTACGTTCACTGTGTTAAACTAAAACACATTGTGACTGCATCGGACAGTTGACAATTAATATCCTAACGTTTAGACACTGTTGCAAGGGGAATGCCACAGTGTGTCTACGTTCAGTGGCTTCTGTCGTAAAAGTTGTTACCGTTCGGATTTGGTGGTATTCCACTCCTAATAAAATATATGTTCCCCATTCAGTTCATAAACTGCTGAGGCAGACAAAAAGGTATGATTCTCTGGCCAGAGAAGGGGTGTGTGTGTGAAAGTGTGTGAATGTGAATGAATGGAAATTTTAACTCCTTACAATGTTTTTGAAGGTACAGGATATTTTTTTGCTGATGTCACTAACAGGGTAAATTATGCCCAATAAAATAATGGCCATGGATGATTTTGGCAACTATCCTGAGATGGGTTATTGTTGTGGCAGAAAGAAACAGTGTCACACATGCGCAGCGTATAACTTTGGGAAGGCAGAGAGCAAGCAAGCTTGCCCTGTCCACCCCACACTTAACTTCTTCCTTTTACAGGATGTCATGATGGATTCCTGTCGTACAGAACTTATTCTGTTCCAAATGTATAAAATATTGTCTTGTTACTGTTTATCATGAAATTTCACAGGTCTGATCAGAAAGGACGACCGGCGAGACAAGCAGATTATGTTAATACATCTTGTCACTAACAAAAATAGTTAAGGTCTCCCTGGCCTGAACAGGTCAAAGCAGCTAGGAAATGGCTCACTCCACAAACAAGGTCCTATCTGGGGTGCGGTGACACCTCTATGCAAGCATCTCAACTTTAAACTACACCAACCAGAAGCCCTAAGCAACCCCAAACGCCGACGCCAATGACAACGCACAGCGTGAAGTGGGGGATAAAGGACGTGCTAGTAACGTACCTCCCTTGCCAGCGAGGGAAAAACCACGCAACAATTCGCAAAGAATTATCGTGGTGAAGATGGAGCCAACGCGACGACCAGCACACCTGGGAGCAAATGTGGTCTAAGTCCTGTGTTCAAGTGCAGTATGTGTGTTATTATATGCTCAAGTGTGTTGATTTTGATCATATTGCTGTTTCTGTTTGAATTTCCTCCAGGATGTGACCAGGGTAGAAAGAGAAGGGAAGTTTGCCTGTTCATCGTGACTACTCATCTGATCTGACACTGACGAAAATCACTATGGGTTAAATTTGTTATGAGGAAAGACATGTAATTGCCAAAACATCTCAGTTTTGGAAGGTTTTCCTTATCCATTATACTGTAACTGACTAAATGAACTGGATTAATAGAATCCATTATGAATTATTCCAATTTGCAAAAGACACCCAATTGGTTTTAGAACTCTTGCGGAGGAAGGGGAGTTTGTGTTAAAGTTGGAAAAGAATGTTGTACTTTTATTCCAGCTTATGAGGAGGATGGGGGATCCATCTCAAAAATACTGGACGATATGACAAAGGTGCGGGATGATCTGTGGCAGGATGATAGGCAAAGAACAAACCAACAGGATGGGGGTTTAGATTGGATCACTGATGTTTTCCGCAATGCTTTTGCTTGTCTAGGAAGCAATAATGTGATGTTTATTGATGTTTTATTTGGTTCAATCAAACTGTAGGAACGAGAATTGATATAGGGTTGAGATTTGAACAATTACTGATTAATTTGAAAATACTTCAGGTACATGTAAATTGAAAAGAGGAAAATCTCTTAATTCTGTAGAGTATAGGGACTCTACCTAGGTACATTACTGTAAAAATGCAACAGTGCTTGCTTATTTAGCCCGGCTTCCAGAAATGAAATATTGTTTTGTTATTGTTTTGTTGAGAAAGGTCTTCAATGTGTTAAAACAAATTATGTAGGGGACACAGTTGAAACCTAGAGAAAGAGAAATATTTGAAACAAAATAATACAATTATTGATATTTGTGTTAAGGATAAAAATGAAAGATTATAGAACCTTTTTTAGATTTTATTACACAGATCCTTAAATAGATCTGACTAAGTAAAACAATTGCCTGCTTGAATTGAAAGCTAACAAATTATGTTTAAGGAAAATAGTTAACAACAGTATTGGCATGTTAAGGCCTAATAGATCAATGTGATTAGAAATTTAGCAAAAGATGATGAAATTTGACTCAAGGTCTACTAGGGTAAAAGATGTTGATGAAAATGATTAGAGATAACAGGTGGTATTAACGTCACTGACTTATAATGAGATGATTCGGTGGAGCAGGTAAGTCATGCAGGTATGGACAATTGATTAGAAGAATTAAATTTAATATGGCCGTGTTTGTTTACGGCCAGAGAGGGGAATGTGGTAGAAATTTTAAACTGAATATTAAGCTAACCATGTTTTAATGTTTGACCTTGTTTAACATGCTAAATCTCTGAAACAATGTTCTGAGACGTTCTGTACTTTAGATGAATGTATGTGTGTCAAACCCCTGACTGTGCAGACTGTGTGTATAAATAACGAATATGGGAAATTAAACTAGACAGATGACATATGTTAGAACTTGTGAGCAATGAAGTAATCGTTAAAACAAATTTTACCCAGTAACAGAAGAGACTGACCAATCAAATTAATGTCATTATGTCATAACTCCCTATTGTATAAAACCTGTTGTATCCGTGTTTTCGGCGGGATTCTCAATGGAAATTGTCTGAGATCCTCCGGCCATGCTTATTGCTACTTTTTAGGAGATTCTCTTAGAACTACTCGAGGACTCCTGGCCGTAATAAAGAGCATTCAAAGGACATTTGCTGAAGTCTGTCTGTCATTAAAGCTGTGCAGCAAGAACAAGCTTTAATATTGATAATTTCCACAACAGTGTGTGTCTGGGATCCTGTGTCTGCTTGACTGTGACTGTGGTTAAAAATAGGTGACAAGGAATGTGTGTATGAGCTTGAGAGACAAGTAATGTATAAATGAGTATTAAAAGTAAAGGAAATAGTAAAGGAAAACAATTGTTTCAAGATATTAACTATGAGATTATTGTAGTATGAAATAAGTTATAAAATATATATTTAATTACGAAATATAATGGAAGATATTAATAGATAAAGATAAATAAAAATGCACGTGCTTAATATATTATATCTTATATCTGAAGACGTCTAAAATTTGTATCTCATTATCCCTGAAAACAGAATGGGGAAAAAGTATCCCATTGCAGATAATTAAGTGGGTGTTAAGAAGAAATGACCTGTGCAATGTGTTGAAGGTTAGCAAGATTGGGTGACCACGGTTAAACAATCTATTTTAGAATTGTATTAAATTGGAATTGTTGATTCAAAATAAGAGGAATTCCTTGATGTTGGCTGAGGAACATTTCATTCACCATACATGATCATTTTGAACACAGCATGCAAATATAGAAGAAAGAATGATGTCTGATTTTATGATAGGAGAAATTATTTAATTGTATTATACTAAATAATCAAATATAGATTATTGTTGATATTGCAAAGAAGAAATAGCTTGCTTTTTCCTGCAACGAAGAACTTGCTTTACTAAAAATAGAATGGAGGAACGTCTCGGTTACGTATGTAACCCTCGTTCCCCGAGTGGGGAACGGAGACGTTCCGTCGGATGACGACGATTGGGGTTTCGCTTAGAAGCCTATCAACTTCGAGTATTACAAAACGAGCCAATGGCAAGGGAAATGCCATGGGTCTGCGGAATTTGCATGGCGCATCTCCGCCCCACCTCGTGGGTATAAAAGGAGGACGCCGGCAATATGCAGTTTATGTTTTCCTGCTGAGGAGCCGAGACTGAACTCAGGCGTTTCCCAGCGGTACAGCGGAAAGTGGCAGACAGACGGAACGTCTCCGTTCCCCACTCGGGGAACGAGGGTTACATACGTAACCGAGACGTTCCCCATCGTTGTCACTCCGAGTTCCGTCGGATGACGACGATTGGGGTTACCAGTCTAATCACGCCACCTTCGAAGCTGTCTTCCAGTGCCCTGCGTAAATCTGAGATCCCTGTCGTGAGACTAGCATGGACGAAGGACTCCTATTTAGCACAGGAATACCAAGGTACACTGGGAAGCATATCTCATATCTCAGAGGGAATATGCAATTAATGCCAGCCCAGAGGGGGGGACTTAGAGAATACACATATGACCCGGAGGGATGCATATGGAGAACACTGGGGTGTCCAGCCGCAGGTGGAATATTTCAACCCCAGGGGTGGCAAGGTGGCTTGCCAAGGGAAAGACACATGCTCAGAGAGGCTTACAGTGGAAATACGCATGTGGGGGTCGCTAAGGAGGGACCATGCACACGGAAGGCACCTAGCCAACGCGCAGGCAATAGACACTGGCGTCGACGTCAGCAGTGCTGGAGGAACTCAGGGCTTACGGGGAAGCTCACCTGAGGAATATCGCACGTATCCAGTCCGTGGAGTGGAATGGCGAGCAAGCGAAGACACCTGAGCAGGTCCGGTACTAGCTGGTTGAAGCGAGTACATGAGAGGACACAGGCTCCACTCGGAGATTATAGAATCTGGCGAATGTGTTCGGTGTCGCCCAGCCTGCAGCTCTACAGATGTCTGTTAGCGAGGCGCCATGCGCTAGAGCCCAAGAGGACGCCACACCCCGGGTGGAGTGGGCCGTCACACCAAGGGGGCACGGACGACCTTGCTGCTGGTATGCCAAAGCAATGGCGTCCACCATCCAGTGAGACAGCCTTTGCTTTGAGAGAGCCTTTCCCTTCAGCTTCCCACCATAACAGACAAAGAGCTGGTCTGAGGTCCTGAAACACTGCGTTCTGTCTACATAGGTGCGGAGAGCACGTACTGGACAGAGCAGTGCCAAGGCTGGGTCTGCCTCCTCCAGGGGCAGCGCTTGCAGGTTCACCACCTGGTCCCGGAAGGGAGTGGTAGGAACCTTGGGCACATATCCAGGCCGGGGTCTCAGGATCACGTGAGAGTAAGCCGGCCCAAATTCCAGGCACGCTTCGTCAACGGAGAATGCGTGCAGGTCCCCTACCCTCTTGATGGAGGCCAGTGCTGTCAGGAGCGCTGTCTTCATAGACAGGAACTTAAGCTCCACTGACTGCAAAGGCTCAAAGGGAGCACTCTGCAGGGCAGTTAGAACCACTGCGAGGTCCCAAGAGGGAACGAGAGGAGGGCGAGGAGGATACAGTCTCCTCGCTCCTCTCAGGAACCTGACGAACAGGTCGTGCCTCCCCACAGACTTACCTTCTACCGTATCATGGTGTGCGGCAATAGCGGCAACATATACCTTGAGGGTGGAGGGAGACAGCCTTCGCTCCAACCCAGCTTGAAGGAAGGAAAGCACAACACTGATCGAGCATCTCCGGGGGTCTTCTCGGCGAGAAGAGCACCAGTTAACAAAGAGGTTCCACCTCAACGCATAGGCGTGTCGGGTAGACGACGCTCTAGCGGAAGTGATGGTAGCCACCACCGCTGGTGGTAGGGTACTCCAACCTGCCTCGTCCCGTCCAGGAGCCACACGTGGAGGTTCCAAGATCGGGACGAGGGTGCCATAGGGTGCCCCGTCCCTGAGAAAGGAGGTCCTTCCTCAGAGGGATTGGCCAGGGAGGTGCTGTCGCGAGGAGTACGAGTTCGGAGAACCAGGTCCGGGTGGGCCAGTGCGGCGCGACCAGAATGACCTGCTCCTCGTCCTCCCTGACCTTGCGCAAGGTCTGCGCAAGAAGGCTCACTGGGGGGAACGCATATTTGCGACCCCGCGGCCAGCTGTGCGCCAGTGCATCCTTGCCGAGCGTGCCCTCGGTCAGGCAATAAAACAGAGCGCAATGGGTCGAGTCGTGAGAGGCAAACAGATCTATCTGTGCGTCCCCGAACTGGTCCCAAATCAGCTGAACCGACTGAGGATGGAGTCGCCATTCTCCAGGGAGGGGCTGAAGCCGTGACAGCTCGACGGCTGCACAGTTCAGGGCTCCGGGAATATAAATGGCTCGAAGCGACCTCAGATGCTTCTGACTCCATATGAGGAGGTGGCGGGCGAGTTGAGACATACGGCGGGAGCGTAGACCACCTGGATGGTTGATGTACGCTACAGTGGCGGTATTGTCTGATCTGACTAGTACGTGTTGACCCCTGAGCAACGCTCGAAAGCGGTGCAGAGCAAGACGTACTGCCAGCAACTCGAGGCAATTGACATGCAAAAGGCGCTG
The DNA here is from genome assembly GCA_031834385.1 of Semotilus atromaculatus. Taxonomy (NCBI): domain Eukaryota; kingdom Metazoa; phylum Chordata; class Actinopteri; order Cypriniformes; family Leuciscidae; genus Semotilus; species Semotilus atromaculatus. The sequence continues at coordinate 23,400,620 of JAULUF010000022.1, forward strand.
AGGTCCTGGCCAGGAGCCCGCGGCAGCATGTCCATTGCACATGGCACCCCAGCCCGTGGTGGAGGCATCTGTTGAGACAACAACATACCTGGAAACTCGTTCTAAGGGCACACCGGCTCGTAGAAAACGAGGTTCGACCACGGGGTGAAGGTCTGACGGCAGGTCGGAGTAGCTGGTACTCGGAGCGTGCCTTGTTGCCATGCCCACCTCGGGACTCGATCGCGAAGCCAGAGCTGAAGTGGTCTCATATGAAGCAAACCGAGCGGCGTTGCTGCGGCTGGAATGCCATATGCCCCAGGAGCCTCTGAAAGTATTTCAGTGGAACCACACTCTTACCCTCGAATTGTCTTAGGCAAGTCAGCAGTGACTGCGCGTGCTAGCTCGTAGCCGCGCGCACATGGCGACCGAGTCCACACTGAGAAAAGAGAACCTCTGCACGAAGCAAAGTCTGCTCTTCTCCCAGTTGACCCGAAGGCCCAAACAGGCTAGGTGCCGGAGCACAAGGTCCCTGTGTTCGCAAACCTGGACTCGAGAGTGAGCTAGGTACAGCCAGTCATCGAGATAGTTCAGGATGCGAACCCCGTGTTGCCGTAGCGGCACAAGGGCTACCTCGACGATCTTCGTAGAGATGCGAGGAGACAGGGACTAACCCGAATGGGAGAACCGCGTACTAGTATGCCCACTCCTGGAAGTAAACCGTAAAATGGTCTTAGCCGAGGAAAAAATGGAGACATAAGAGTAGGCGTCCTTCAGGTCGAGCGCTGCAACCTAATCCTGTGGCCGCACACATTCGAAAATGCATTTGGCCATGCGCAGCTTGAACGGAAACGTGTGAAGGAAACGGCTCAAGACGCGCAGGTCCAGGAAAGGTAATAACCCACCGCTCTTCTTGGGTACAATGAAGTAAGGGCTGAGAAGCCAGACTTCATTTCGGCTGGAGGGGTGGTCTCAATCGTGCCCTCGCCAGTAGGGTAACGACCTCCGCACACACGACAGGGGCATAACCACCCTACATGGTAGCGGACTCCCCGGAAGCGGGGAGGAGACCATGCGAACTGATTCGCATAGCCGAGCCTGATGGTTCCAGAGGGCCAACGGGACAGACTGGAAATTCCAAAACTGAACCAGCGGGGCATGTGAACCACAGACGTACCCACGATGGGCCAGCGAGGCGGAATGACTGGCCCAGACGTGGACGGCATAGCGGCCCGGAGTGGGGGCACGGTCATAATCCGCATCCTGACAGAGGAGGCCAGGGAAGGACCAGCGTTCCACGGGGGCCTGGTCTGTCAGGGGTCTGGCGACAGAGGGGGACGAGAGCGGCGAGGCTCGTAAGCGGCGCACACTGCCATCCGCGCCCTCTGGGGCTCAGAGATGGGAAGTCAGTTCTTAGAAAAAAGATTCTCCCCCGGCCCTCCACCGGGGGAAGGAGTGGCCCTGCAACCACATCCTGGAAGAACTGCAATCCATCTGTGAGCCGCCCGTAACGAGAGCGCCGCGTGGCCTGGCGTTCGGCAGGCTGCGGGGCTGGTACGGGCTGAGGCGCCTTCCTGCGACCACCTCCATGGCGCGGCCAGGGTGAAGCTGCTGCTGGGGCCGGGCGGGAGGGGGCGGAGTCACAGGAGGGCGCGTTCGACGGCGAGCGGACTGAGGCGTCTGAGCCGGCGGCCGGGGGGCAGCAGCTGGCCGCGGGGTCAGCCACAGTCCGCTTCTGGGCGGCCAAGAACTGTTGGGCAGAGCTCTCGACCGCGCCGCCGAAAAGGCCAGCCTGGGACATGGGGGAGTTGAGGAAACGGGTTCACTCAGCCTCGCGCACATCAACCAGGTTAAGCCAGAAATGTCTGACCACAACTGTGGACATCACCTGACTCAGGGAGCGTGCGGTCACCTTCGTCGCTCGTAGAGCAAGGTCGGTGGCGGCACGCAGCTCTAGTATGAGCCCTGAATCAGCTCTACCCTCGTGCACGATACATGCGGTGAGTCGGCAGCCAGCCCCGCAGCTCTATAGGTGTTTGCCACCGAAGTAGACAAAACCTACAGGCGTTGGAGGGGTGCTTAGGGCCGCCACGCCAGGTGGAGGCGCTGTGGGGTCACTGACGTGTCGCCACAGAACACTCCACAGGGGGAACCCAGTGCACCCTGGGCCGCGGTCTCACGAGGGCAGAGAAGGTGGAAGAGGCCGCTGAGCGGTCACGAAAGTCAAAAGAGACTCCCACGAGCTCATGACCTCTTCATGCACATCCGGGTAGAAAGGAATTGGGGTCGCCACCCCCAAAACCAATCATCAGCCATGAGTACTCGGGACATGGCAGATGACCACACAAGCCCGATACTCACGGCAGCCCGGGAAAGCATAGCTGTCAACTCTGGATCAGATTCGAGAGGCTGACGCACCCGGAGGTGGCAGCACAGACGATCCGTCATCTCCAGAGGACTCCAGCTCACCTTGTGATGCGGCGATAGACATGATTTCATCTGCTGGGGGCGCCGGATGAGCTGCTGGAGCCGCCGGCGTCCTAGTGGACACGGGCAGTCAGCGAACTCATCCGGACACCGCACGGGTTGCAATGTGTAAGAGGGGGGTGTGGACCGAGGATAAATCGTCGGGTTTTGTTCCACACCATCAGCCTCAGGTCACCCTGGCCACCAGCCAAAGTATTCCCTCACGTGGAGAAAATAGATTGGGGTGTGGATGAGGGGACTCTCGCTCTGTTGAGCTCATTGAGTCTTGACCATAACACTGCGATGGTCACGTTCGTAGAACGTGACGCACCCGCGATCGCTGTCTGAGCGCAGCCCAAACACAACAAACAGCGATCGCGCCCATCAGCTGAATCTATCAGACTATCGCACTCAGAAATACACGGGCAGAGCGTCTTTAAAAAGACGAGCCGCGTGCAATACACGGGCAGAGCGTCTTTAAAAAGACGTGCCGCGTGCAAGCTCTTTTTGTGAATGAAAGCTCTTTTTATGAATGAAAAGCTCGCAGCAGTGCTGAAGCGCCCAGGGAGAAACACACGCGCTGTCGCAGAACACCGCACAGATCAGCAGGCAGGAAAGTGAAACTCGCTGGAATACGCCGTCACACCAACACCGACTGGAAGCTGCTCGTCTAGAAGATTCTCGAAGATAATCAGAGAATAGACTACGGAGTGAAGAGGACCTCTTGGCTCCGAAGCAAAAACATAAACTGCATATTGCCGGCGTCCTCCTTTTATACCCACGAGGTGGGGCGGAGATGCGCCATGCAAATTCCGCAGACCCATGGCATTTCCCTTGCCATTGGCTCGTTTTGTAATACTCGAAGTTGATAGGCTTCTAAGCGAAACCCCAATCGTCGTCATCCGACGGAACTCGGAGTGACAACGATGGGGAACTGCTGTTGTCAACCAGTGAGATTTTTATATTAAAGAACTAGTGAAAAAGATGGTTAAATCTTTGGATAATTTTTGGGAATATAGATAAAGAGCTAATAGCTCAAGGACAGTTAGAATTAGTATTTGTAAAAGTTCAATTTGATCTATGCAGTTCTCTGAGTGTTAAAATTTCAGATGGCTTCAATGTCGAATGGAAGAGGTGAAAGGTCAAAGAGACGACTGCAGAGAGAAGAAGAGTGGGTGAGGGGTTTCATCTCCCTCCTGAAGATGAAAATTCTCTGAAAAACTCAACATGGAGAAAGACTGATTAATGCTGGAGGTGAAACTTTCACTATTTCACTTGAGACTTTTCCTGAGGACAAAGAGACTTTTCCTGAGATGCACAACTGTGGCAGAATCTTTCAATGCCTAAACTGAGAAGAGGCAGAACAACAACGGAGCCTGAACACCAGGCCTTGAATGACATTATAGGCTGACGACACATGCAGAGGGACAGCCAAGAAGGTTATCTAAAAACAGAAGGACTGACATCCCTTCTTGAACGGGCACCACAGGTGTGACAAACCTTATGATCACTCTAAAGACTGCTTCAAATTTAGTGCATTATTATGTTAACTTTATTCATCCTGATTATTCACTGGTCTCAAAGCAATTCTTTTATATTCTCTGCTAAACTAACCCTCTCTGCTCTTTCAGTAGGTACAAGTCCAGCCATTTAAGAAAAAGAAAGCATACTGAAAGAGAGAAGTGTGCTCAAATAATTGAACAAGTAAAACAGAGGCTGGATTTGGTATAGTGAGGGCTATTAGATTAAACAAAGATAGGGCTAAAAGCATGATATAAGTATTATATGACAAAGATAAAGAAAGACACACAATATCAAAGAATGATAATATAATATTGTTGACAAAACAAAGACACTGGTCACTCCATCTTGTTTAGGTAATTTTCTAGAGATAGATTGGAGAAAAAATTACTCCAAAAATAAAAATGATGAAATCACAAACATTGTGAAGAACTGGGGTAATGAGATGGAAATGTTATTGGCCATGGATCCAAGATTATGTTTTGATTATGTATTATCTCTAAGTTTATTTTTAAAACAGCTCATGAGCAAAAAACCAAAAAGAATAGGAAAAATTAGACCAACAAATGAGAAAAGAAAAAATGCATTTGAAAAATTACAATTGACAGGCCTATTACTCTAAATTACTTATTAGAATTTGTAAAAAGAAAAAAGGGTTTATAACAGCGGACTTAAACTGAACCTTACGACCATTGACACTTCTCAATAGTGTTTGACATAGTTGTGTTGACCTGATCAGACCTTGTGGCTAAAATGATCAGTGCTGCATTTAGAGCACAACCTGCAAGAATGTATACGCTGGCCAGTGTGTGTGAGAGTGACTGAGTATGAATGGAGTGAGAAATGGTGTTTGAAGAAACACTAAGGCAAATCAATTATTTTGCCATACAGCTGTATTTAAAATTTAATTTGTGGGCCCACAGGGCATATTCTGCCCAATAAAATAATGACCATGGATGAATTTTGTTAATTTCCTGGTCAAAACTGTAGTGGCAATAGGAAAAGAAAATGGTAAAAAACAGTGCCACATTTGCGCAAGCGCTTAACACATCTGACTTTCCTTTCAGAATATAATGGAGTATAACACATCTGATTTTCTTTTCAGCATATGGTGATGGAGCTGATTCTTTGTCAAAAGTATGTAATAATGTAACTTTTGTACAGGTGCCGCCAAGAAGGACAATGGGAGAGATGAGCATATGATTGAAATTACATGTTGTTGTCACTAACAAAAATAATTAAGCTTTCACAGATAGCAACAGCTCAATTCCAGGAAGTGTCTGGGACGAGTCTAACAAAATTAACCATTGACTATGCTTTGTAATTTCAGAAGAAGCTTGTGCATTGATCAACAGAGTGACATTTGAGTCCATTACTCTCAACTTAAAATACACCAACAGACTTCAGCAACCCCCCCCCCCCCCCACACACACACAACAGGGAGTGAGGGATCAAGGACATGCTGACAGTGACAGAAAAGTCCATTGCAAAGACTAACAACATCACCTTGTAAAGATGTAAAGATGACAAGAGAGCCAACAGAATGATCAAATCATGAATGGAAAAAGAAGACAAACTTGACCAGAAAGGCAGAAATGAGAAGAGCTGTGCAAAGAAGAGAATCAACAGAGATGAGTACAAGTTCAAAGAAGTCAACATCAACCAAACCTTTGCTAAAATTGAATGTTTAGCCCTTGAATAGATTCAGTAGCAACTTAATAATAACCCCACCAGAACAATGATGATAAAGAGAATAATAATAATAATAAATGATAACAAATAATTTAAGAAATTGGTATAGCATAGTGAGAATTAAGACAATTCATGAGGGAAAAATTTGAATTAAAATTAACATTTAAAATAAATCTTAATGGTTACTCAGATGAAATTTGTCAATACAAGGGTATACAAAATTAATTTAAGACCTAATTTATAAAGATACAGTTGAAATTAAAGCAAGTATTAAACACTGGGCATTAACAAACATTAGATTTTACTTCATAAGATTATGATTTGATTCAATATGCTATTGACTAATTAAATATATCAAATGTTATGTTTATTAATGACAACCTCAGTTGGAAGTTATTAAAATGTAATAACAAACAGGCCCTTCTGAATAATCTAAATGGCACCAAAGGGGGGTCAGAAATGAATATTTGGCATTCACATGAAACATAGATTATTGAACCATACTTTTCAATATTCTCAATCCAAATGCGCAATGGTTCTAAACCGGTGCGCACAGGGGGGAGTAAAGAAAAGACAAAATTAATTAAGTAAGGTAAGGAAATTAAAATTAAGGCAGAAATTAAATTAAAATTAAGTTAAAATTAAATTAAAAGGCATTTTTGCAAAGTTTTTGTGAAATTTGTGGCAGAAACAAAGCTAAGAAAAGAACAGCGATAAAAATATACCATATGTCAGTATCAGAAGAACTATTAAAACATTTGGTAAGGAATATGTGGACATGATATAGATGGGTAAAAGCAATGAAATCAACAGAGGAGGGTCAGGAACAGAAATTAAATCTCTAACAGAGAAGTATGGGTCAGCTAAACAGAAGCAATGAAGACTAAATATAAATTGTATATGATTACAAGGAAGTTTCAATAATAATAAGTTATAAAGCTTTATGTTTGAAATGGTTGAGATAAAAAAGTTGAGATTGTTAGATTTATTTAGGTATGCAGGAAAATAAATGTACAATCAATATGTAAGATAGTGCAAAAAGTTATAAGAAAAGTTAAAGAGTTATCTTTTCTAAGTGTCTGATGAGTTTATTGAATGACTTTTATGAAGTAAATGTAACAGTGCTCTGAAGCTTTCTTAGTTTGAGTGATTGCATGTGACATAATTAAGTTTATTCATGATAGTTCATTTAGAAATTAGTGGAAGAAAAGGGATTCAGTTAAGGCTTGAACTGAGGAGCTATAATGAGAAGGAGCTGAAACACGTGAGATTAAACATTTTAAAAATGGTATTGTTTAAATTTGGTAATAAAGTAGACAGAATTTGAAATGTAAAACTTTATAACGAAGCATATTGGGATTTAATGGATAGGAGGTGCACTACAATGTTCTGTTCGTTCATCAACTAAAAATGACTGACTAAAAGATTGATTCTTCAAATTTAAGAATTGATATTCCTTCATAAAAATAAGAAGCGAATAAAATTTTTTGAAAGTTATTTTTATCCAGTCCTATTTTTAATTAAAAGTCATAGGGATCACGTAAAACAAAAACGCAAAAAGAATCAATAACTACTATAATCAGCAGAGATTTAGTGTAATGCTTTGTCTGCATTAGGAGAAAAACAATTATGTGAAAAAAGTAGAATGACTTATATTTAGAGATTGGGGTTGCACTTTTACCAAATAATACTGTGCAAAGAGGAAAAATTTTGCAAATACGATTGAGATAAAAAAGCTTAACGAAAAAGTTAAGAAAAACTTGATTTAAGTTTGAAGGATTATGAGTCATGGTTTTGAGTTGCAATACTAAGAGTGGGTTATTATTCTGTTGTGTACTTTGCATATTGAGATTGCCAATTGTCAAAACCCTGGTTAAGCAAATAGGAAGTGCTAAACAATTTTAGAATAATGAAAACTAATTTGAGAGGGCAACCAAATTGATATTTACAACTCCTGGATGTTGATTCAAGTACCTCAAGAAGGAGGACGAAGAAGATGATGATAAGCCAGACCCTGGGTGTATGAGTCGAAGGAAGTGAAAAGACTACACCGCAAGAAAACTTTTAATTGTATAATGGATATTTATGTTTGACATATTCTACATAACTGTGACAATAACCGACAATGCTGAACCAATTCCATCCTCGCACTTGTAACAATGTTTAAATTGTTGTTTAATAAGGGAGCAGAGAATCTTTTACTTTTTCCATTGAAAGAAAAGCAAAACAACTGAAAGAAAGAAAAATGTATGGAGAAAGATGTTTGGTTCTTGTGCTCCTCCAGACTGTGGTGGCATAATCCAGTCATTGTAATAGATGGGTGACTTGTTTGAGTCACTAGATAGCATAACTGAAGGGGGCTGGATTTTGAAACTACACTCTGGAAAAGGATAGTGAATGTGGGGCTTAGATAAGCCCCAGAGGAGGGAATGTTGAAGATTTTATTATTTGGAAATTAAGTAATTTAGCTATAATTTAGACACCATTATTTCTCTGTCTTTGGGGTGACTTTGAAGGCCTAGAGGCCTAGAGTGCTGAGGCAACAGAGAGTGCTATTTCAGTATGTCACATGGTACAAAAGTATTTCTCAAAATATCTATATGTATGTATGACCTTTTTTGGAAAGGTTGAAGGTATATGTATGAGAAGCTGAGCATAGCTCGGGAGTGGGTCTCCGGCAGGAGTCGCTCGGCTTTGTTCGTTGAATAAAGTTTAATTATTTTCTGTTAACAAAGATCTCTGAGAAATCATTGTCCCGAAATGATTGAAACCACAACAGTTCCCGTAGCGTAAGCTAGCTTACGCAACACGAGAGTACTCTCGTAAGAGAACGTACTCGGTTACTAACGTAACCTCGGTTCTCTCTAGATGAGGGAGAGAGTGCTTGTGCTACGTTCTGGTTTCGCTTCAGTATGAAAAACCAAAGAACAACCTGTCTGGACTCAGCTTATATAGACATAAGCCACGCCCATTCTGGCGGGACGTGACATGCACGGGCACCCGCGCCCGCACCCTCATTGGGTTCTGGTTTCGCTTCAGCATGAAAAACCAAAGAACAACCTGTCTGGACTCAGCTTATATAGACATAAGCCACGCCCATTCTGGCGGGACGTGACGCGCACGGGCGCCCGTGCCCTCATTGGTGCTTACGTCACGAACAAACCATCGATAGGTTGCAGCAGTTGCTGCTCCTCGACTAGGTCTGCTCTGTGCAGTAATGCACTTTAAATTAATGCAAAAATCAAGGATAATTTTTTGGCTTCAGTATTCTCGAGAAAAGGGATTTTCCCCTAGCGTAAGATAGCTTATGCAACACTCGTTTCCTCATCTAGAGAGAACCGAGGTTACGTTAGTAACTGAGTATGTTTTAATGCTTGCTTATGAAGACTATAAGCCCATTATAACTAAAAAAAGCAATACTGCTGCATCAGCAAAAGAAAGAGAGTTGGCGTGGCAAAAAATAATGGACAGAGTACATGCGTGAGTTTAGAAAATGATAAATGGGCTATTTTCCCCTTTCACTGTGACGCAAAAATTCTTTGGGGCATGTAGTAAAAATAGACAAGTATTTACTTGTTGGCCTCCATACATTTCTTAATATTACAGTAGTAATGCACATAATTGGCTAGTTATATGTTGGCTTCTTTGTTTTATCAGGTGTAATCCTTCTGGAGCCAGAAGAAGTGTGAGCCAAGTCAAAATGAAACACAAAAACATTCTCCAGCAAGGTAATATGTTCTAAACTTACTAAGCTTGTTACTGACGCCATGTAATTTAGTATTTAATGTAATTTAGTTTTCTATGTAGCCAATAGAAAGAAGGCTGAGGCCCGTAAAACAGGTTTGGGTCCACCTCCACCTTCCCCCACCCCAGCTGAGGAGCTGGCACTGTCCCTTAATCCGTTTAATCCTAACGGTCACAATTGTGACCGCATCTTTTTTCTTATTTCTGGAAGCTCTAAAAATTGTGTTATTGGCTTTAGGCAAGAAATTTAACTTTTAAATGAAAAAATAGATTGTCTTGATTAAAATCTATTAATGTCATGTGACTAGTGTGAAAGGTCACATGACCAGATTAGTATATTTCTTGCTTGCACATCTGAAAATGATGTACAAAAAGTAGTATGTAAAACATCTTAATTAACAGATAGAACTATCATATTTTGTACATATATTCTTTAAAGGGTCTACTACTGATATATTTTAAGAATTATACTCCTGCATATACACTCACCGGCCACTTTATTAGGTACACCTGTCCAACTGCTCCTTAACACTTAATTTCTAAGCAGCCAATCACATGGCGGCAACTCAGTGCATTTAGGCATGTAGACATGGTCAAGACAATCTCCTGCAGTTCAAACCGAGCATCAGTATGGGGAAGAAAGGTGATTTGAGTGACTTTGAACGTGGCATGATTGTTGGTGCCAGAAGGGCTGGTCTGAGTATTTCAGAAACTGCTAATCTACTGGGATTTTCACGCACAACCATCTCTAGGGTTTACAGAGAATGGTCCGAAAAAGAAAAAACATCCAGTGAGCGGCAGTTCTGTGGGCGGAAATGCCTTGTTGATGCCAGAGGTCAGAGGAGAATGGCCAGGGCCGGGTTTCCTGATAACGATGTATCTTAGCTCTTAAGAGCGCTTTCTACGTGCAAGGTTACGAACGGTCGCGCCAATTCCACGAGCGTTTCCCAAAAATGCACTTAACATGAACGCGCGAGAACGCGCTCTACGTGCTACTTAAGAGTCGCTGTCCATTCGCGAAGTGCTGAAATATAACCTTATATGGCATCGTATTGTGACCATTTAAGCAAATAATTATCATCTGTTTTGGATTAGCAATCAAGTCTATATAAATCACCTACATACAGGCGGAGACACTGACAAAATGGCTGAAAAAAACAAAACAAGAAAAGATACCTTTCAAAAGGATGAAATTAATGTCCTGTTAGAGGAGATAGAGCAAAACAAAGATGTGATTTTTACCAGATTTAAAGGACACCATACTAATAAAGAAAAACAAAACATCTGGGAGGACATTGCAACCAAACTAACTGCAACCAGGGGTGTTCAAAGGTCAGGGAAGGAGGTCCGCAAGAAGTGGCAGGATTTTGCAAGCCTGGCAAAAAGGAAGAGGGCACTGCAGAGGACTGCAATTAAAAAAACAGGTGGTGGGACCAATGAGTCCCCCCTTCTCACAGCCGAGGAAGAAAAGGCATTGTCAATACTTGGCACAAGTGCTTCAGATGGCATTAGTGGTGGTATTGACATCCACGGAGGAGTAGGGATACCTCAACCTGATCCTGAGTCAGGTCCTTCATGCTCAGGGGAACCATCAGTTTCATCTGCCATCTCTGAGCCCCCACCATCTCCTAGTCCTCCAAACAACCCTCAGCCTCCATCTTCAGTGGTCCAGACTGCAGCCACAACACCTCAGCAGTTCGAGAATGTCTGTAGCTGTAGTCGTGACCTAGTGCAGCTGGAGGGAGAGAAGCTAGATGTCTTGAAAGACATTAGGCAATGCCTTCAAGAAGCCAATGAGAGAGACAACAACTTCCAACAGCAGCTCATTGAGCTCAAGAAGGCCAAACTGGCCTTAGAAGAGAGGAGGCTTGCACTAGAGGAGATGAGTTTTGCAAGGCCCTCAATTTCTGTGCCAATTATCTTGCCAGAAGACACAGGTAATATGATTTATTGTTTCAGTCATTTATTGTGCAATGTGAAATGTTTTCTATATGTAGTTATGACTCATCTCACTGTACAATGTCTTTTGCAGGTCGTGGGGAACTGAATAACCCAAATTAATAAAACTGTGCAATGTTATTTTATTAATAAAGCTAGATGCAATGTTTTTCATGTCCATGTGTTTGTTGAACCATGCACACAAGGCCTAAGGCCATATCAAATACTATAATAATTGTTATGAGTTCTTCCAAATGTTTCTGAAGTAAATGGCTAATGATTGATGGTTATTTTCAGACATAAGCATTTAAGTTTAAATATTATTAATATATAAAGTGTATATATTTAGCGTGACAGATAACACAAATATGCATACAGTATGTACTTCATATAGCCAATACATTTCTACAGGTATAGACAAAAAAACCATTTACCAGTACTGTTCTATGTATACATTTTTATAAGAAGCACAACTTTTCATCATTATACCGAGGATAGATTAAAGGAATATGTAATCTATACAATTTCTAAGCATGCCACACCTTCACTTTCTTCAGGGTAGGGCCTAATGTCATTGCTGAAATTGATTATAGGCAGTGGGATATGTGAACATAATTACAGCCTGATAACCTTCACATGGTTCCTTCAATTAAGCTAGGATTAGTATAGAGTTTACACCTCACTAGACTTGCAGAGGAAATCATGGCTGCACTACAGCGTGTTCTTCAATTGAGGGTCAGAGAAAGACAAAGACAGAGACGACCACGAAGTAGATTGGTGACTTTAAATGCCTTCATCAGACAGTATCAAAACCCCTTGGATATCTTTGATGACATGGCTATAATAAGGCGATACCGTCTGCCAAGAGAACAAATAGCCCAATTGCTAAACAGCATTGGACCTCAGCTGATGCGTGCCACCAGGAGAAATTTTGCCTTGTCCCCTGAAGTCCAACTCCTATCTGCCTTGAGATTTTATGCAACAGGCAGTTTCCTCCAGGTACTTGGTGATGGGCTTGGACTAAGTAAGGCATCAGTTTCAAGAGCTGTTCAAGCGGTCACCAATGCATTACTTCCACTTGCTGTGGAACACATTCAGTTTCCAGCATCAAGACAGGACATCACAGAAATACAACAGTATTTTTTAACACATCATCACATCCCACAGGTCATTGGAGTGATCGATGGTACCTTGATCCCCATCCTTACACCATCTGTGGATGGCCATGTATATATATGCCGCAAAGGCTATGCAGCTATCAACTGCCAGGTGATCTGTGACCATAGGGGTTTGATCACAGACATTGTGGCAAGGTGGCCCGGAAGCACACACGACTCCTTCATGTTCACCAATTCATCTGTGGGTCAGGAGGCACAAAACTCACAGGGACAGTGGAGGCTGCTTGGGGACAGTGGTTACCCATTGAGGCCATATCTCTTCACATCTGTGGCTAATCCTACGAATAACAGGGAGACAAATTTCAACGAGGCACACCGTGTTGCACGTAGTATTGTGGAACGCACAATAGGGAGGTGGAAGATGCGCTTTCGGGCAATTCACCAGTCCGGCGGTGGTCTTTTGTTTGCTCCCCAAAAGTGCTGTGCAGTAATAATAGTAACAGCTATGCTGCACAACATTGCAGTGCAGATGAGAGTGCCCTTACTTAACAGGGAGGAAGATGAAGAGGTGGTGGAGGAGGAGGAGGAGGAGGATGTGGAGGAGGAAGATGGCATGGGACCACATGGCCAACCAAGAAATGCTCAATACATGGCTGGTTTTCATGCACGTCAGCAAGTCATTGACAGATTTTTTTGAATTCATCCCTATTTTGCCCATGCAGTCTTTGAAGCATATTTCCCACATTACTTCTTTTATTATTTTTTTTTGTTCATTCATTTAATTTAGATGTGTATTTATATCTTTTTCTTCCCTTTTTAATTATTTCATTTATAAATTCATGTAAACAAAAAACGAGTACAATAAAGTGTACAATAAAGTACAATCAAAACATTAATATATTACTCGTGTTGCAGTGTGTTAAATCTAAATAAAAGTGTAATCTGCCGGTTGTCCTGCAGGTGTCCTCATAAATCTGTCTTCTTACGTTGCACTTGGGGATGTACGATTACTCCAGAGCACTCGTAGTTCTACGAAGATTTTCAAGTGCTACTTAAGTTACGATGCTTTTGGGAAACAGACCATAATATTAAGATCAGTCGTACGATCGTTTTTACGATCAACTTAGGCTTACGATGCTTTTGGGAAACGCAGCCCAGACTGGTTCGAGCTGATAGAAGGGCAACAGTGACTCAAATAACCACCCGTTACAACCAAGGTGGGCAGAAGAGCATCTCTGAACGCACAGTACGTCGAACTTTGAGGCAGATGGGCTACAGCAGCAGAAGACCACACCGGGTGCCACTCCTTTCAGCTAAGAACAGGAAACTGAGGCTACAATTTGCACAAGCTCATCGAAATTGGACAATAGAAGATTGGAAAAACGTTGCCTGGTCTGATGAGTCTCGAGTTCAGGCTGGTGGTGGTGGTGTCATGGTGTGGGGAATATTTTCTTGGCACTCTTTGGGCCCCTTGGTACCAATTGAGCATCGTTGCAACGCCACAGCCTACCTGAGTACATGACCACAATGTACCCAACTTCTGATGGCTACTTTCAGCAGGATAATGCGCCATGTCATAAAGCTGGAATCATCTCAGACTGGTTTCTTGAACATGACAATGAGTTCGCTGTACTCAAATGGCCTCCACAGTCACCAGATCTCAATCCAATAGAGCATCTGTGGGATGTGGTGGAACGGGAGATTCGCATCATGGATGTGCAGCCGACAAATCTGCGGCAACTGTGTGATGCCATCATGTCAATATGGACCAAACTCCCTGAGGAATGCTTCCAGCACCTTGTTGAATCTATGCCACGAAGAATTGAGGCAGTTCTGAAGGCAAAAGGGGGTCCAACCCGTTACTAGCATGGGGTACCTAATAAAGTGGCCGGTGAGTGTATATTTTGCTCGTAAGACGTGTAAATTTGTTAACGTTCACAATTGTGACCGGTAGTATAACACAGTGCTTCAATTGAAAACACAGGTTTTGGCTGCTACACTGAACAAAATTATATCAGCATCTTGATATGACACACCCGTGAGGTCGATGAGTTATCTCTGCATAGGAGAAGAGCTCACTAACACAGATTTACACAAATTTGCGAACAATATTTGAGAGAAATAGGCCTTTTGTGTACATAAAAAGTCTTAGATCTTTGAGTTCAGCTCATGAAAAATGGGGCAAAAACAAAAGTTTTGCATTTATAATATTGTTCAGTGTAGTTATCAGTATCCCAGAAACTATCAGATGTGTTGGACCTTCTAGAGGTATGTGACCGTACTGTAATCTTATTACTAGTACTCTTAGATGTTCCTAATGTCCTTCTTTATTAGTTGTATTTGTTTAAGAATACACATTGAGTATTGAATATGCATGATTATCTTATTGGTTTAATTATCTTGCAGTTGTTGATGGCCACATTGTATTATTGGATCCTCCTGCAACACCACACTCTGCCACAGTTGTAAGTGATTATTGTCTTTAGGTTTCTGTTTGCTAGATCAAGCATCCTTCCTTATTTTCACTGTAGGATGACGATGAAGAGACTGCTGTGACAGAAACAGAAAATGTGGGGAGGCCCACTATAGAGGTATGATGCATAGAATGCATTCCCCCTTTTTTACATAAGAGAATAAATAAATGGTCATTGTCATTTTACAGAATATGGCAGGAGATTTGAATACAGATCCATCTACCTCCACACAGAATCTTAGCAGTGTAAGAAATGTTCTGCAGTTTAGAGTTCTCAACGGGTCGGGTCGGCCCGACAAACCCGACGGGACCCGCGGGTTCGGACCGGGTTCGGGTAAAAAATATAAGCAAATGACTCGGGTCGGGTCGGACCTCTGGCTTAATTTTTTCCACTCAGTGAAAAAAAAAAGAAAAATGTATGGGTAACGCTTTAGATTACAGCCCGGAAAGTACTGTGTAATTAATAGGAATTTACAGTGTAACTTTCTGTAATTATAGTGTACCTATAAAGTACTTGCATGTAAGTATAAGGGAACAATATGTAAAGTTTGGGTAATAAAGGGGTAACAACCAGGAGAATAAAAAAAAATATTTATACTGTAAGTATTATAGAACTAAGGGGTACTTATTCTACTATTATGATACAACAATCTTACATTTGGGAACAATTTAGCGAGAACATACACTGAGTATCTTTTTGTAATAATTGTGTGCCAATATACTGTTTAGGCTTTTTAAAAATGACAGGGTACATATCTATGCATTGATACTTTTTTTTTTTTTTTAGCTTTTTTATACCTTTTTTTGGTAGCAAAAGTGCAGATGTTTAAGTTTGGGCTAAGATGTTTCAAGGCAAGAAAAGCTAAGACTATTGCAGTTTTTTAAATACTGGGAAATAAATCTTGTTTCATGTGGTTACAGGGTAAGTGGTGCTTGTATAATAAATAAAGGTTTCCGAGTAAGTGGTATAAAATTGTGTATGCATTTTTATTGTACTTACCCTGTAACTACATTGAACAAGAGGGTAACAAGCGTCACTTTAATTTACGGCCCGCAATGTCACACTTACCCTGTAACTACATGGAACAAGGGGGTAACAAGCACCACTATGAAACAAGAGTATCTTTCCCCAATAGTTTAGCAAAAGTTGCAATAGTTTTAGTTTTCAGTGCACTTTTGTTAAAAATATTACTTTCTAAATGCATAGATATGTACCCTGTAATTTTTAAAAAGCCTATACAGTATGTACTGGTTCACCATTATTACAAAAAAACACTCAGTGTATGTTCTTGCTAAATTGTTCCCAAATGTAAGATTGTTGTATCATAATAGTAGAATAAGTACCCCTTAGTTCTATAATACTTACAGTATAAATATTTTTTTTAATTCTCCTGGTTGTTACCCCTTTATTCCCCAAACTTACAATATTGTTCCCTTATACTTATATTGTAAGTACGTTATAGGTACACTATAATTACCGACGGTTACGCTGTAAAATTGCTTTAATTACACAGTACTTTCCGGGCTGTAATCTAAAGCGTTACCAAATGTATTAATCATCGCTGCTGTTCACCGTAAAGAAAGTCTGGCTGCTGCGTGCAACAGGCATCGCGGGGGCAGACCTGACGCCGCTGCGTGCACACCTTTAGCCTGGAGAAGAAGATGGAGTTGATGAAAAGTAAACTTGCCGCATGTGAATTCACCGTCGCTACTACAGGAGTGGGAAAATCAGAGGTCTGGAGAGTGTTCGGATAACAGCTGGATTCTGATGGAAATTCTACAGGTTATGTGCAATGCTCAAAATGCAAGGTGCTGATGAAATAAGACAGCAAAAAAACAGGGTCGTCCAGCCTTTTTATTATTGTGTGAAGATTTTTATTTAAGGCATATTTATATAGCCTATTTATATATTTAAAGTTTATTGTTTATTGTTTATTGTATTGTTTGTATTGTTAAAAGGCGTGAACATTATAGGTTGATTTGAATTCCCGTCTGCTGGTCATGATAATACGTGTATGAAAAAAAAAAAATGAAAAAAAAAAGGCGGCAGCGTCGGGCCGCGGGCCGGGTTCGGACAGAAAATTCATGTTGATGCGTCGGGTTACATCGGGTCCGGCCTTTAAAAGCCTCGGGCCGGTTCGGGTCGGGTTGCAATTTTCAGGCCCGTTGAGAACTCTACTGCAGTTCTCCTTCCTCATTTAAATATTTGGTCTGTGTTTGTATTACAGACTTTTTCAGTCATGTTTAATTATTCTGTCTTTTTAGTTGCCTGCCAAAGAGCTGTATAAGGTCCACCTTCAAAAGCAAATCAGAAAAAGTGAGATGGAGATGGACCTTATACAGCTTCAAATGGAGGAGAAAAGGCTTAACCTAAAAAAAAGTCCAGACTTGAAATTGAATTGCTGGAGCACCAGCTTAAGGTGGGAAACAGTATGTGAACATTAATCTGTCATTTGTTGTTGAATGAAATCTAAAGCAATAAATACAAATGTCTTTTGTTACAGGAAATAAAGAAACAATGAACAACACTTGACTGTTAACTGGTTTCACCTCTCAGTGTGGCAATGTTGTGAAGAACAACACAAGCAGCTGTGATGTCACATGACCTTTCTGGGCTGACCCTGAGCCCATGCAGGCACTGAAACCTTGCCTTCAGGATGCCTATGGTCATTTCCACCTTCTGCTGTTGGCCAGGTTGAATTGTGCCTGTGGTCCAGGCTCAGGTTCAGGGTAGGGTGTCATCATATAGGGCAGACAAGGGTACCCTCTGTCCTTCAGCAAGTAACCATTGAAGTGTCCTATAAAGGTAGTTAAAGTGTATAATTGCATATATATATATATATATATATATATATATATATATATATATATATATAAAAACATTGTGTAAG
The DNA here is from genome assembly GCA_031834385.1 of Semotilus atromaculatus. NCBI lineage: Eukaryota > Metazoa > Chordata > Actinopteri > Cypriniformes > Leuciscidae > Semotilus > Semotilus atromaculatus. Next base: position 23,418,439 of record JAULUF010000022.1, read on the forward strand.
GCAAAACATACCCTGTTGAAATTTGTGGCACAATGATGACTCCCTAAACATTCTGGCATCATGTACAGACCCTGGCCATTTGGCTTCAACATTAGTGATGAGGTGGGTCGCATCACATATTACCTAGTTAGTGGGGACCAGTAATGAGGGTGATTTAATGGTTTAAACACCAAAACATTTAGCACCCAAAAAATCTATTGTCACCTGCACATTGATGCTATGGATTGACTTCCTATTATAGTCTCCTTCATTGACTGAAGGAGCTTTAATGGGAATGTGGGTTCCATCAATGCACAGAATCACATTTGGGAACCCTGAAACGGAATGTTATATAATTAGAAACATTTAAAATTATTGTGACTGTATACAGTATGGATAGATGGGCTATGTAACTAAAATGGTCTGTCATAGAATATCATAGAACGGACAAACCCGCTACTCTGTGGAATTCCGCTTTAATGACCCTCAGTGGTTTATGGCCAGGGAACTGCACAAAAGTGTGTCGGAACCGTTTGAGTGTAATGCATACTGTACAAACAGCCCTACACACAGTTGCCTTTCCCACATGCTCTGCATCGCCTATTGTATACAAAAAACTCCCCGTCTCAAAAAAGCGAAGGGCAATGCACAAAATGTGCTCCGTGTTAAGTGCTAATCCACTATGTGTCACGTTTGCTATGTATGGTTTCAAAATCTTCGTTAAATAAATTAAAGATTCTTTTGAAAAACGGTAACGCTCCCACAATTATTCATTTGGATACGAAAAAACATCGATACGTGGTCGTATCACCCTCTCACGGCGGAAAAGATTTTGTATTATCTGTGCTTATCCACTGGATCGTCTTCAAAAGGGCACGCCATGCTCCATCACCTCTCTGAAACAAACTAACCCTGGAACATAACCTGCTCTGGAGCAGGTTAAGTTCAGAGAGTGAGTTGCTATGACTACTAAGATACCCTGATAGTTACCTCCGTTTTTGAAACCGAAAGTTGAGGTTATCCGCTTACTTGCTCTGAAACATACCCGGGTATGTCACGTAACCAGCTTTCTGGAATACACCCCAGGAGATGAATGTACAAGTCTGTAGCAAACAATGCAAAATAGAATCCAAAATCGTTGTCAAACAGGCATAGGTTAGTTTTCTAGAATAACACAAGTGCCAAAATCACAAAAACAAACGTTGGCACAATTAGTGACCTCTCTTGAGTGTTTGGGGCGGTCCTCATATCTGGATCAGGTGTGGAGGAGAACTGCCGCAGAATCGCAGCCTCCAATAAATTATCACCAGATACCGCCCACCTGTAACACAAACAAGTACATGCACATACACAGAGACAATAATACACAGGACAGAATGGAATCAATGAGCAAATGACTCAGGCTCATAACAGAAGTCTTTGATCGTTAGTTTGACATGTTCACCGACAGCTGATTAATGACCATTGCGAACAAATTTTACCTGCAACGAAATTGTCCGAGGATTTGACCTGCAGTGTGACTTCTACAATGACGATCAAATTGTCTTAGTTTTTCAAGACAAGCCATGACCAAAATAAACATTAGAGATTTCTTTGTAGACACCATTTCAATCCCGTGTGTAATGCAGCTCAATGTCACAGAACATGTCATTGATTGATGATGTAAAACGCAGGACTAGTTTTCTTGCGTGCATCCTTTTTTAAAGCGTCTTGACTGCCATACTTTCTGACATTAATGATAACTGAGATCTTACAGTGTGACATGGATTACAGTGATGATCATGTTCCTACAGTCTGACAAGCAACAATCATAAAGGACTATTATAAATCGCACAGTGTGTACCAGGCTTCATCCTTGCCTGTGAAACCGGGGGACAGTCATGTGTCAATGTGTCAATGTCATGGGTCAATGTGTTTTTTCTAAGACACATTTATAAAGCTACTTAAATGTCCTAATTGGACTATAGTCTAACTCTGACACATTCTAAGCCCTGTCTGTGAAATCAGGCCTTAGTTTTGACTTCCTGGTTTAGCCTATGTTAGTGTTACGGTCCCCTCTGGATCGTTCTCACTGTGTTGTGTATGTGGAGCTGCACTTGCACATGGGGAAACCAAACTAAATCAGGATAGGCATGTCGACATCACAGACATAAATATACTTCTTTTGAAGTGTTGGAGTCATAAACAGCCCATAACAGTTGTGGCGAGCAGGACGAGGTCGAGGCAAGTGAGAGAACGGCGCTAGGCCGGTGGCGTGATTGATAATGAGCGACACATGCGCGACTAGGGTTGGGTACCGAAACTCGGTTCCAATAGGGAACCGGTTCCGACGTAAACGGTAGTAACCAGACCGAATAAGAACGACAATTTCGGTGCCTGATTTCGGTGCCTGTAAAACATCTCGCGGCACGAATGATCCAATACATATAAATAAAACATCTCTAGTTAACCAGCAGAGCATTCATTTCGTTCGTTTGTTAAATAAGAGGCGATCTAGCACTGAAATGTGTTTTTTAAATCAAGTGATCAAAGTGCTCTTTGCCTCTGCGATCAGTGGCGCGGATGGCTCGCGCACCCAGCATTGTCTTCACTCGGACGCGCGCTTCAATCGAGACTCTCTATTCGTTCCAGTGAACTCACAAAATATAATTCACAAAAACGTGTCCCTGCTTGATATACAACCACTGATGAGCATAATTGGTTTTGATGAGAACAAAAAAAAAAAAGAAAAAAACTGTACGAATGCGGATTACAACTCAGATCCTCTGACACGCTTGACGAAAGTTCAAGTTCAGCAGCTGCCAGTGTCTCTATAGCACGCAGTGTGTGTATCGTGCAATTTATATGCGAAAATTAGATTTTATGTGCATATGATAGGCTACGAGGTTTTCGCGTGCATTTGATGCGCACTTCATTGCGTGTAATACACACGCATCCCACACCACTAATTCTACCCAAAGCCAAATGTATTATACACACGCACCCCACACCACTACTAAACATTTAACCAACCCATGCGTATCCTATGCACGTAAAAACTAATTTTCGCGTATAAATTACACGATAAACACACTGCGTGCTTGAGACGATCTAGTAGTGCGATCGGGTTGCGACATCACAGACGATGATAACAGCAGCCGTTCCTCTTCGGACAAGTCTATTAGGCCTATTTTAATGCCAACTGCAAACCTTGCATATCAAGTAGGCTAGCAAACACAGTTGCCATTAAACAGCGAGTGTGACAACGTGTGCAAAATGTTTTAACAAAGTTCCAACACTTCTTTATACGAGGCTATAGGCTACTGTGTGTGTTAAATATTTCTGCTCAGTGTCAGATATTTCTCTGCTTGAAGTAGTCATAATATGTGAAGACAAAATGTTGATCTTAACTTAAGTATTTTACATCAGTAGCCTATTAAACGGCGCAATTTTTCATTTAATCAGAAAATCTTTAAATAGCCTATTTAAGTTAATATTGTGTCCAGTTTGGCCCTGTAAATAAAAGGGTATTATTTTTTGACAAAGTGTGTGCGGTTTCGTTTTCTTAAGTATCGGAACAAGAACCGTTTAAGCACCGGAACCGTTTAAAAAATACCGAGTAGGTACTGGTATCGGATAAAACCCAACCGATACCCAACCCTATGCGCGACGCACCGGTCTTGTATCTCTCACGGAGGAGCTGAAGCATAAAGGAGGAGCGACGACAGTGAAGATCGAGAGAGGAGCAGGCCTGATTTTATGTTGTGTTTTGTTTCTGTTTTGTGTAGCCATCAGTTGTCCATGAGGGGCTGCTGGCGGATACTTTTGTTTAATTATTTTATTAAAAGTGGTTAAATGTTCGCCGGTTCCCGCCTCCTTCTTGCCCGAACTACATACCTCGTTACAACAGTTATCAGGAGTACTGCTCTTTTTTTTATTAAACTTGTTCAACTGTGGTCGTATAGTGGAATGGTTATTTTTAACAAAAGTACAGTGATGCATGTTTTACAATACTCTATTTCACAGTAAAATGTCAAATAAAATAAATTAAGTTAAATCTTCAGCTTCTAAAGCATTTCTGCTATATAAAAACACAGTATATGAAACAGTACAGTGTATTCAACATTGGAATATTAACATTATACATTTTCACATAACAAAAGTCAACATCAAATTCATTCTTCAACGGGGTCCTGTTTCTAGATCAGGATGCTGTCACGTTTTGATGTGTTCTGTTTAGTTTTGTGATCTCGTTTCCCCCTGTCTATTGTGTTTTTGGTTTAGTCCTGTTAGTTTTCCCGCTTCTCGTTTGGGTTCAGTTTCATCACCTGTGTTTAGTTAATTATCTTGTTAGCCTCAGTTCTTTTAAGCCCTATGTTTTCCCTCAGTGTTTGTTGGTCGTCGTCTATGTATGGTTGTGTAATTTGAGTTCCCTGAAGTCCTGGCATTTGTTATTTTGGTTCCTGTATGTTTAAAGAAATCTACTTTGTAAATAAATCAACTATATTGAAGCTCCATTCGTCCTTGTCTTCAGCTACCTGCACACAAACCTGACAGAACGACCAACCTTAAAAAAGGAAAAAGAAAAGAAAAGGAAAACGAAGATGGGCCGTAGGAGGAAGAAGAAAGAGGTGAAACCCTGCAACATACCCATCCTTTTCCAAGAGGAACGCTCCCTGGAAGAGTATGCAGGACTTTATATGGGCCTATATGATGATGTGAGATGGGATGAGGAGGAATTGACACAAAGTTTCTGGGGTGGATTAAAGGACCCGCTTGCCCAGCTGATTCTGGTGAAATCTGTCATTTCAAATCTGATGTCACCAATCTGTCATTTCTGGAGTTCGTTGATCACACGCTATGGGTGTGTGGATCGAACTACGTGGTAGAGGATCTTCCCCTTCAACCTATTTCAAGTCCGGTCTATCCTGAGCCCGTTGTCAATCTGCCAGAACCAGAACCCATAGTCTGCCCATCCGAAGCTGAGTCCGTCACATGTCCGCCAGTGACTGAACACGCAGCACGTGAGTACATCCAAGAAGACACTGCGCTGATGGTGATGTCTGCAGCGATTCTGTGTGTGTGGGCTACACACGCATCAGTTCCAGCCCATGAACCCAGCCCAGCCGAGCCCTCAACGCTGGTTCCGTCCAACCACGTCCAGCCAGAGCTTCACGTCAACCACGTTCAGCCAGAGCTTCTCGTCAGCCACGTCCAGCCAGAGCTTCACGTCAGCCACGTCCAGCCGGAGCTTCACGTCAGCCACGTCCAGCCAGAGCTTCACGTCAGCCACGTCCAGGCAGAACTTCTTTCGACGCTGGTCCCGTCCAGCCTAGAGCTTCCTTCGCCACTGGTCCCGTCCAGCCCAAAGCTTCCTTCGCCGCTGGTCCCGTCCAGCACGGATCCTTCGCCTTCACCGCTGGTTCCGTCCAGCACGGATCCTTCGCCTTCACCGCTGGTTCCGTCCAGCACAGATCCTGCGCCAGAGCCCGCTGATCCTGCGCCAGAGCCCGCTGATCCTGCGCCAGAGCCCGCTGATCCTGCGCCAGAGCCCGCTGATCCTGCGCCAGAGCCCGCTGATCCTGCGCCAGAGCCCGCTGATCCTGCGCCAGAGCCCGCTGATCCTGCGCCAGAGCCCGCTGATCCTGCGCCAGAGCCCGCTGATCCTGCGCCAGAGCCCGCTGATCCTGCGCCAGAGCCCGCTGATCCTGCGCCAGAGCCCGCTGATCCTGCGCCAGAGCCCACTGATCCTGCGCCAGAGCCCGCTGACGTCAAGTCTGTCCCTGTCCCTGAGCCTGTGTCGATCCCGGAGATTGTGTTTGTCCCTGAGCCGGAATCTATGTTTGTTTCTGTATTTGTTTCTGTTCTTATGACTGTGTCTGTGTTAATGTCTGTCCCTGAGCCAGTGTCTGTCCCTGTCCCTGTCCCGGAGCCTGTCCTTGACCCGGAGTCGGTGTCGGTCCCAGAGCCTGAGCCTGTGTCTATCCCAGAGTCTGAGCCTGTACCGGTCCCTGAGTCTGAACCGAGGTCTACACCGCCCTGGCCGCCCGAGGGGTCTGCTCCGCCCTGGCCACCCGAAGGGTATTCACCGCCCTGGCCACCTGAAAGGCCTGATCCGCCCTGGCCGCCCGAGGGGTCTGCTCCGCCCTGGCCACCCGAAGGGTCTTCACCGCCCTGGCCACCTGAAAGGTCTGATCCACCCAGGCCGCCCGAAGGGTCCTCACCGCCATGGCCACCCGAAGGGTCCTCACCGCCATGGCCGCCCGAAGGGTCACCACCGCCCTGGACGCCCGAGGGTCCGACAGCTCCGCCGTGGCCACGCCCACGTCCTGCTCCGCCCTGGTCACGCCCACGTCCTGCTCCACCCTGGTCACACCCACGTCCTGTTCCGTCCTGGTCACGCCCTCGTCCTGCTCCGCCCTGGTCACGCCCACGTCCTGCTCCGCCCTGGTCACGCCCTCGTCCTGCTCCGCCCTGGTCACGCCCACGTCCTGCTCCACCCTGGTCACACCCACGTCCTGTTCCGTCCTGGTCACGCCCTCGTCCTGCTCCGCCCTGGTCACGCCCACGTCCTGCTCCGCCCTGGTCACGCCCTCGTCCTGCTCCACCCTGGTCACGCCCACGTCCTGCTCCGCCCTGGTCACGCCCACGTCCTGCTCCGCCCTGGTCACGCCCACGTCCTGCTCCGCCCTGGTTCCCTGACCAGCCTGCTCCGCCTGGACCGTCCTGGAGTCCAGGATGCCCACCCTCCCACCCCTTTGGATGTTATACGGCGCGAGGACGCGCCTTCGGGGAGGGGGGAGGTACTGTCACGTTTTGATGTGTTCTGTTTAGTTTTGTGATCTCGTTTCCCCCTGTCTATTGTGTTTTTGGTTTAGTCCTGTTAGTTTTCCCGCTTCTCGTTTGGGTTCAGTTTCATCACCTGTGTTTAGTTAATTATCTTGTTAGCCTCAGTTCTTTTAAGCCCTATGTTTTCCCTCAGTGTTTGTTGGTCGTCGTCTATGTATGGTTGTGTAATTTGAGTTCCCTGAAGTCCTGGCATTTGTTATTTTGGTTCCTGTATGTTTAAAGAAATCTACTTTGTAAATAAATCAACTATATTGAAGCTCCATTCGTCCTCGTCTTCAGCTACCTGCACACAAACCTGACAGATGCTCTCTGCACACGCAAGGTCTCTTGCTCGCTTTCCCTCTCTGCCGTGCGCGTGCTACGCGGTTTGGAGCACAGTCTCGCATACATGCTCGCTCCAGTCTCAATCAAATGCGTGTGTCTCACGGCCAATGCGTGAGAGTTGGCAGCTCTCTGTTCATTTTTCAGTTATTTAGTTTTGATCAAAATGGGTCTGCAGGTCTCAGACTGTTGGACCCTATGAAATATTAGGGGCGGCAGTGGCTCAGTGGTTCATGTAGGTTGTCTGCAAACCAAAAGGTTGGTGGTTCAATCCCCGGTTCCACCTGACCAAGTGTCGAGGTGTCCGTGAGCAAGATACCTAACCCGGCTGCTCCCGACGAGCTGGATGGCGCCTTGTATGGCAGACACCGCCGTCAGTGTATGAATGGGTGAATGTGAGGCAAATGTAAAGCGCTTTGGTGGCCATTGGGTCTGTGAAAGCGCGATATAAATGCAGTCCATTTACCATTTTACCATATTGAGACAAATGCTTCCTTCACCTTGTCCCGAATGAAACACAGAAGACTTGATAAGCTGTAATGAATTCTTCTCCAGGCTATTTTAAGTTGTTCCACCCAGAATTGATCCATTTGTCAGAATCCTGCAAGGTGGTGCCCACTTACTTTAGCAGTAATGTCTTGATGGATTACATTGCGTTGGCAAGGCAGCTGAATGCTGTTGGTTTTGTACTGGTTGACAAAAGGTGAAATAGGGTTTTGGTGGTGCTTACATCTTACATGCTTAGATTTGATACATCATTTTATTTTATCACTTCAGGGTTTGGTACGCGAACCGAATTTCCCCAAAACGCTTTATCTGTAGAGTGGTAAAGGGATCCTCCATTGGGAGGGGCTAGTTGGCACTTCAGCACTACATTGTCATCGGGGTCCAGGCGAAGGTCCTAGTCAGATCTGAATACGGCCTGGATACGGCAGGCTGCGGGAAAACCTTGGGATAAACAAAGACACTCAAATTAGTGTAGATGCCATTCTTCTTATGATGTAACGAGTACATCAGGATTTAAGGGAAGTGTTCCCAGTTCCAGCTGATCTAATCTGTGCAGCCTAACATTGAATTATAGAAGTCAATAATGTATTATGTGAATGCTAGGTCAAAGAGATGTGTCTTTTATCTAGCTTTGAACTGACAGAGTGTGTCTGCTTCCCGGAAAAATAGTAGGAAGACTGTTCCAAAGTTTTGGTGCTAAATAGGAAAAGGATCTACAGCCAGCAGTCGATTTTGATATTCTAGGTATTATTAACTGACCGGAATTTTGAGATCGCAATAGACGTGAAGGACTATAATGCGTTAAGAGCTCCCTCAAGTACTGTGTACCTAAACCATTTAGTGCTTTGTAAGTAATCAGCAATATTTTTAAATGTATACAATGTTTAATAGGCAGCCAATGCAGTGTTGACAGAACCGGGCTAATATGGTCATGCTTCCTGGTTCTGGTAAGAACTCGAGCTGCTGCGTTTTGAACTAGCTGAAGTTTGTTTATTAAGCGTGCAGGGCAACCACCCAGTAGAGCACTACAATAATCTAGCCTTGAGGTCATGAACGCATGAACTAATTGTTACGCATATGTTAATGAGAGAATATGGCGTAATTTAGATATATTTTTAAGATGGAAAAATGCGGTGGTTTTACAGTTTCTAGACACATTTTTTTATGAAAGATTGGTATCAAAGAGCACACCCAGGTTTCTATGCGACGACGAAGACTTAACAGAGTAGCCATCAAGTGTTAGACAGTATTCTAGGTTATTAAGTGTGGAAGTTTTTTGTCCAATAATTAGAATCTCTGTTTTTCAGAATTTAGTAATAGGAAATTACTAGTCATTAAATATTTTATATCAGCTATGCATTCCGTTAATTTTGTGAATTAGTAAGTTTTGTTAGGTTTTGAAGAAATATAGAGCTGAGTATCATCGGCATAACAGTGAAAACTAATGCCAAAGTCATTACTGCTGTGTTGCTTGGAAACTTCTGGGCTTGAAACTTTCTTTTTCGTTAGTTTAGCCACTGTTTCAAATAAATGGACCTAGGATTATGTTTATTTTCTTCTAATAGGGTTGAAAAATAAGCAGATCTACCTAGCAATTATTTAAAGCCTTTCTGTAAGCAATCGAGGTCTCCTTCCATGGAATCCGAAATACCTCTAGTTTTGTTTTCTTCCAGTTGCGCTCCATTTTTCTGGCTGCTGTCTTAAGGGCCTGGGTGTGCTCGTTGTATTTTCTTTAATATTTTTTAAGCGCAACGGACCAACTGTGTCTAAAGTGCTGGAAAAGAGAGAGTTAAAGCAACACCAGGTAACTAGAAACGCGACCCAATCTGGCAATCTTACATAAGTGGATATACCAGATAAAGGACAGCAAAACGGTGGCATAAGTGCATTTCACCATGTCACGACTTGATGAACCCCTGAAACAATTTTGGAAACATTATTTTAAGGTAAAGAATCTTACTTAATGTTGCTTTAAAAGTTTCTGTTACAATATCAAGTTCTTCTAAGCTATCCAGGAAGCTGAGATGATGAAACTGATTAGGAAGATTATTGATAAAGCAATCTTTACTGGCAATAGTTATAGGTCTAAAATATGTATAACACGGAGTCGGCTTTGCAGCCTTGGCTAAATGTAATTTACATGAGACTAGATAATGATCTGAGATGTTATCGCTCTGCTGGAGAATTTAAACAGCATCAACATCTATTCCATGTGATAGTATTAGATCTAGAGTGTGATTACGACAATGAGTAGGTCCTGACACGTGTTGTCTAACTCCAATTCGTACCCTTGGAATTATAAGGTTCTATCTGCGTTCTGAGCAGTTTTGAGATATTGAGCTTCAAAGTTTTTGCATTACATATAGGAAAATTTAAATGGGGAACAAGTTTCTTTCAAACATGAAAATAACAGGGACCCTAAATGTATTCTAAATGTACAATATCAAAATCCTTTTTAGAATGGGTCAAATGCAGATAGAACCTTCTAATTCTAAAAAAAAACATTTTTCGCTTAGAATTAGTTCTATCTGCCAAAACATTATTTGAACATTAAATATAAAATTAATGTTGTAACAATCTGCGTCTCAACATGTGTTATAAAGTAAAATGTTATCCTTTCTATGACATTTATTTAATATTTTTAGCACTTCCATGTATTTAGGACATTTCAAATTAAGCAAGGTAGGTCTAAATATTTTGTCCGGTGCAGAATCTTAATTTTTGTTACCAATTTGGTGGGTAATTAAACACATTATTGCAGAAATTGTTACTTTAATCTTTCTTTTGTTTAGACTGAAAGCAGCTACTGTAAGACATCTGAGCAGGGCTTTATTCCACCTAAGGTGGGCCAGGCTTTCTCTCTAGACATCAGAATAGCTGAAATAACATGCTAACGTTTATTGTTGTAATTAAGACCCCATCAATTAAATTGTTAACTATTTGACCTTTAAGGCTTAATACTGTAAAAAGTAAGACATTTTAAGACTTTAAAAACTACAAGAAAATCGACATGGTTCAGCAAATTAATTCATAAAGTTTAATAATCATTGAAAAATGATTCACTGACTATATGATCACAAAAAATGTCAGACTAATTTTTTAATCACACACACACACACGCACACACACACACACGCACACGCACACACACACACACACACACACACACACACACTCTCTCTCCACACACACACACACACACACACACTCTCTCTCCCTCACTCACACACACACACACTGTCACACACTGTCTCTCCCTCACTCACACACACACACTTTCACACACTCGCGCACACACACACACACACTTGCATGTTAAATGTTTTTTTTTAAATATTCAATTTACTCATTGAATATTTGTATAATTCAGATAATAACTATAATAATATTTATTAATAATAACCTCATTAATAATTAATAATAATAACCAATACACTATAAAGAAAATGGCAAACTATAACGTTAAGCCACTTCATAACACTACACAATTTAGTGAATATTTAATTTACTGTAAATGTATAGCATTATGCCTTTATGGGGTGTCTTCTTGTCTTCAAGGAAAAAGCCGGCGACATGACATACAAAGTTGATTCTGATTGGTCCTCTTCTGTGCATTTGAAGTGCTGATTGGCTCACGCAGATAGAACCTTATAGAGCCAAGTTAGAGTTCGATTTTGTAGATAGAACCTTTTTGTTTTTTCAATAAAAAGTCCCACAATGTACACAACTTAAAAAAACACATCAGATAATGTAAATAAGTTGTCACAGAATAAGAATATGTGAATAACTCAATTTTGACAAAAATGTCAGATAGAACCTTATAATTCCAAGGGGACGAATTGAGTTTACAATGTCTGTCTTGATTTGGAGGAAGGCTCCTTTCGAGACAGTTCCCAGACTTAAAGGGGCATTCCACCTCTGGGAAGATGAATGTGTATTTAAAATGGTTCATTTATGTAGAAGAAATGTGAAATTATTTTTTAATTTGGATCTTTCTAGACTGAGAAAAGCCAGAAAATGTATTTTTGGCTTATGTGGATGAAAGACAACAACTCCCAGAATGCATTTGCTTCGCTGCCCTAGGAGGCCACACCTACCGGTAAGAGAGCGCGGAGGTTAAACATGTTTAACAAGGCTAGGCTACTAGGTGATGAGTGTGCCTGGGTTTTCGAGATCGCCCATAATGTCCGGGATTCGGCTTTTGCGTTCTACAGTCGCCATTCATCAAGTTTACTGTGGCGAGCAGGATGAGGCTGAGGGCCGTGGGAGAACTCATGTTTACTGTGGCGAGCAGGACGAATGAGGGCCGCGGAAGAACGGCGCAAGGCCGGTGGCATGATTACTGATGAGCGACACCTGTGAGACGCACCAGTCTCGTATCTCTCACGGAGGAGCGGGAAATTGTCAAACCGGTCGGTCGAATCTAGAGCGAGCGTGCATGTGAGACTGTGATCCAAACCGCGTAGCGCGCGCACGGCAGAGAGACCGTGCGTGTACAGATAGCATCCTGTTCATCATCACTCCAAGCTATACTCAAAAGTTGGCAGCTATGCAGATTTGGACTTGTGCAAAAAGTGGCTACGGGCTATCAATAACCCGAGAGGACACAGCCATTGAAACACTAAAACATCTGACGTGTGCAGTCTACATTTCAATCCAGAAGATTTCGAATCCAAACCCTTAGGATTGAACTGAGACTCGCGCTTGTGAAAATCGCAATTCCGTCGATATTTACCTTGCCAGATGATGACGACGAACAGCCAGGTCTGGAACTAGCAGTGCTTAGCAGCGCTAAACGCATTTGCCTGGAGGTAAGGTTCTTTCTGACTCGACTCTATTAGCAGCTAGTGGCTACTGAGAACACACACTGACATAGTCGTCTGCTGTAAAGCAACACATCTCTTATGATTTGTCTGTTTACAAACTAAATATCTTGTATGTTTTGCTCGACCTTCGTCCATATTTTCAAAAAGTTTCTGCCAGTGAAATCAAACGCACAGGCACTGATCTGTGATAGGTCTGTTAGCGCATTAGGTCCAACCCCCTATGGGTGGTTTTGAAAGGGTGGGAACTAGTGCTTGTAGTCTTTACAGAAATTCCCCCGTCTTACACTTCCTCCTACAATGACGTAAAATGACGAAAAATAAGAGAGTGTTGCATGACCATTCAATAGTATGACTGGGTTTCTATCAATGGAAAGCTTAATGCAAATGAGTGGAGTCTCCCTTTAAACATGTGCCACCTTGCCTGGTTGACACTTTTGACATCTTTTACGTCATATAGCTCGCATGTGAAGGCCTCCACTGCTTCATAGAGGTCTGGGGTCACCGTGAAAGTTCTGCCTATTCTCTAGAATGTTGCAGTTTTCTTGATTGGATAGGAGTGCCTTCACTGCCTTCACCTTAGGGAGCTGACAGTGTCTCAACCAGTGAAACACTGAAGACCAATCAGCGCATCGCAGACTATCGCTCCCAGCTGGTCATGGATCTTCTGGACTTCGACTGTGCGAGAATTTCCTCCTTTCCTATCTGGAAATACAGGTGAGCTCTGATGTCTTTGTAGAAAGCGAGGGCCAGTACAAACACATCAATGTCAGGACTTCTGATAATAATTTGCCTGCTATAATCAGCAGCATGAGCACAGTGTAGCAGTAGTCTGGTGTCCGCTTCTTCCTGTGTCGTGAACAGCGCTGGTATTGGCAAGGCTTCCAAATCAGTTGTACCCAGGTTTTTTTTTTAGAGCATGGCACTCTCCTCCATGTGCAACGATCACAGTCAGGTCCTCAATCATGTGCCCTCCAGATGTACCATCTATCAAAGAAAAATTGTAGGAGATTGTCCTTACTTTATCCACATGCCAAGAATTTTGCCCATTGCTTTGGTGTCCTTTGGTCTTCAGAATATATTTTGGTAATTTGACAACCCTTCACTGCACGTCGGTCTCGTTCTGCATTCTTGATGCTCATGACTTTGTAGGTCCTGACTTTTGCAGGTGTCTGGTACAAAATGGATTACTTTGGACTTGCTAGCTTTGGCCACACTGACAATCAGCCTGAGAGCACCGTCAGCAAACATCCCGAAAGTTGGTTGGGGTTTCATCTCTTGTACAAGTGCCATAGCATCCCACACCCATGTGGAGCCCTCAGGAACATTGTCCACTGTTGCTGGTGGGTTTACAATAGCTTCCAGGAAATGCAACAGCTTTGCTTTGTCCGTTTTCATCAGAGAGCCATCAAAATGAGCTAGTGTGGCAGGTAAGGGCCCTAAACTATGTACAACCATCTCACTCATGTAAATTTTTCTTGAGGTCCCAACTACAATTAATCTGGCAAAAAGATCACAGTCTGCTTTTAGGGATATCTCTCTACCTTTTGCTTTTGTCACAGTTGTAGTTGCAGTGTCTTTGAAGGTCTTGAGCTTAATTTCTATTATGGGCTGATAAATGCATACCTTATTACTTTGCTGTTTGTTCGATGACTTGATCACATGCTGTGTAAGCAAAGCCATATGGTTGCTGTCTTTGGGCGACAAAATCCCCTGATTGGAGCTGGTGGTTTATGTTTGGATGAGTTTACCCTAAACTGACCATTTACATCCAGTACGTTGACAGGTAGCGGACATAGTTGATCCTGTCATAACAGAAGAACCATGGCATAATGGAACGCCCACTTGATAGGTGGAGACTCCAGTTTGCCTCTCGTGTTCCTCTGATGAAGAGGAGAAGATCTTCTACCATTGCAATGTATGTGCACCAAAAGTGGAATGTCTTGTTGGTGGTGTTGTCTTTAATGAAATCTTTATACCCTTTCATTACTTTTTGAAAGTTCTCAGACATTACCAGATCATCAAATTCTTCACCAGGGAAAGCTGTCTGCAGTCTTGACAGCAGCTGCACGTCCATCTTCTGGAAGAATATCCAGGTATGCCTGCCAGTGAAGTCTCTCTAGGGCTTTACACATTAACTTGTGTACACGCATGCTCCGATTGTATTGATGTCCAGATATGACTCCCTCCACAGATCCTGCAGCAACAACTTCAGCTTCTATCATGACATCCTGAAGTCCTGCATCTCCAAATTGCTTCCCAATACAGGCCAGGTACGCCATGGCTGTGTGAAATTCCCCCATTCGAAGGACGAGACGATCCTGAAATGTTTTGTTTGTCCAATGAATCTCTTGGGCTTTCGAGTGTATGGCCTGATCCATTACTAACACAATTTCGCTCAGGTTTAGTTTGTCTGCTATAGCTATGGAACGTGTAAGGATAGTGTCTACCGTGTTTAAGTCGGTTGGACTGGCATCAATGACAGGCAGGTAACCGATGTTTGATTGTGGTGGAATTGCACCTCTCTGCAGCAGTGTATTGTAGCCAGTCCATCCAGGAAGAACACTTCTTTGGACTTTTTGGGCCCTATTTTGACGATATGAAACGCAAGTATCAAGCGCAAAGCGCAAGTAACTTTGTGGGCGGGTCTTGGGCGCTGTTGCTATTTTACCGGCGGGATAAATGACTCTTGCGCCCGACGCCAGTTTAAAAGGGGTTGGTCTGAAGTAGCTTCATTATTCAGAAAAGGAAAATCGCCGGTGCAGCACATCAGTCTTCGTATTTATTTAAGGTACATAACAGTGACTAACGTTTCGATGTAAAGTTACATCTTCATCAGTGTCCTTGGAGAGAATGGTTAATGAAGCCATTAATGAGGATCATCAGCAGGTGTGATTGTGCGTAAAGGGGGCGTTAACCACCCATAGACATACCCATCTAAACCAAGGTGCCACAATAAAAAAATCAGTCATTAAAGGGAAAAAGGCCCACACACAAGTAACATGCATAAAATGTGCACAATATAATATACACAATATAGGAATCGATGTATCGTCATCTTACAAAAATCTACTAATATGTTCAAATGTTTAGAGAAAGCATGAAAAGCTCAATTCTTCATTTAAACCTAGAGGTTCAAGAGTGTTAAGTGTATGAATCCAAAATGCTTCCCTGCATAGAAGTTTATTGATAATATCACCACCTCTGGGTGGGGGTGTAATTTTCTCAATTCCCCAAAACTTCAATGATGCAGGGGAACCGTGATTGGCCTGCTTATAATGCCTTGCCATGGCATAAGTTAAATTCTGGGTACGAATTGCTGTTTTGTGTTCAGCTATTAGTTTCAATTGACGTTTTGTCTGACCTATGTACACCAGTCCACAGGGACACTTTAGAAGGTATATTACATGAGTACTGTTACAATTAATAAATTAAGAAATAAAATATTTCTTACCAGTACGTGGATGTGAAAAGTCTTTGGCATTGGTCGAATTGGAGCATTGTGCACAGTTGCCACATTTATAGAAACCCAAAGGTGGGCTAGGAAGCCAAGTAGTCGGCGGTGGAGTAGTCAAATTTGAGTGGACCAATCAGTCGCGAATGTTACAAGTGCGTCTGAATACAAACCTGGGCGGCTCAGCACAGATCTCTTTAAGTGTCGGGTCGCTGTTAAGAACATGCCAATGTTTGCGAATAATGTTTCTTATTCTTCCTGCTGCTGGAGTGTAACTAGTGGAAAAGAATACTTTAAATGTCGTGTGAGGCTTAGATTTTTTCTTTAACAATGAAGCCCGATCTGTATTTAGAGCCCTATCCCATGCTTTAGTAATGTCAGATTTATCATAACCACGTTGTTCGAAACGACGCGCTAGATCGGTTGCTTTAGACATAAATTCACTTGTAGTGCTACAATTTCTTATGACGCGCATAAACTGTCCCACTGGTATATTACGAACCAGATGAGGCGAGTGATTACTGTCTGCTCTTAACAGGGTATTCCTGCTGAGAGGCTTGCGGTAGATAGTGGATTGTAAAATATTATTTTCATCCTTAGAAATGGTAAGGTCTGAGAAATCAATGGACAGCTTATTAGATTCCATAGTGAAAGACAAATAGTCTGTAGTAGAATTTACATAGGTCAAAAAATTAATCAACTCGCTAGATGTGTGTCCATATTAAAAGGACATCGTCTATGTATCTGCGCCAAAGTGATATTTTAGAATGGAACGGGTTATTTTCAGTGTTTTGCATATATTTTTCTTCCCATAGACCCATTACCAAACAAGCATATGAGGGTGCAAACGAAGACCCTAGCTTCATTATTCATAGGTGTGGTTTGGGCGTAACGTGAAATAAACCAATCAGAGTGTCATATCACATTCCCTTTAAGAGCATGATGAACGAGGTGCACTTGTTCCATGGCACAATACTATTATAACGGCGCATTTACCAGGTGCGCATCAGAATCGGTTCACAGCCGAGGAGATCGATGTTCTCGTCAGGGCCGTAAAAGAAAGAGAAGGGACATTGGGGATGGGACAAACCCACCTAAATTAGCTTCGGTTATACATAATAATTTGGGTAAATATGTAAGCTTTATGCCTATTTTTCCCATCGTCATGGACACAACAATGATTTCCCTTGTGTTTTAATATTTTTCCTTATAATAATGTATCATTTGCAAAAAGGAAAATGCATCTGTGTAGATGAGAGAATCATCTACAGTGTATGCGCGTTGTACACACTCTGTGTATTATGACCAAGCATGCGCACTTAAAATAGCATCTGAATGTTGTGAGGGGTAAGTGAGGACCCAAAAGCGATTTAACAAAACTTTTAATGTCTTTTAATGTCTTTTAATGTCTTTTAATGTCAACACAGGGAAGCAACAGTGAAGAACACAGATCTTCTTCTTGAGTCGTAATGGAGAAATAAACAACCCGCAGAGAGGGCGACAAAAAGAAACAAAAAAGTCTTTCAGATAACTTCAAAGAGCCTTAGGCAGCAGAGGAGAATAGCTGGGTAGCGGCGACAGGCTGCAGGTCTCTATGTGAAGACGCAGGTCGAAGAGAGACAGTGATTACCTGATCTCTCGTAGCATCAGACGAACTGGACAGAGTACAGATAATAAGATGATTAGCTGAGAACAGATAGCACTTGCTAGGCGGATGCCAACAGGACAGGACAGGACAAAGTTGAAACAAACAAGACAGTAGTTTGCTTCTAGCATGAGAAACTCAAATGAGAATCTGACAAAGAAAGAAGCAAGAGCAGAGAGGGAAATAGAGACCTAATCAGAGGAGAAAGGGAACAGGTGGGAAGAGGGTGAATGAGGTAGTTAGAGGAGATGAGGAACAGCTGGAAGAGCAGAGAAAGAGAAAGTAACCTATTACGACCAGCAGAGGGAGACAGTAAAGAGAAAGAACAGGAACAAGACATAACATGACAAGACATGACAGTACCTCCCCCTCAACGAGCGCCCCCTGGCGCTCCCGAGGAGGAAACCTGGCGGCTACGGAGGAAATCATCGATCAGCGAACGGTCCAGCACGTCCCGAGAGGGAACCCAACTCCTCTCCTCGGATCCGTACCCCTCCCAATCCACCAGAAACTGATGGCCACGGCCCCGAGGATGCATGTCCAGAATCCTGCGGACCCTGTAGACAGGAGCGCCTTCGACAAGAATGGGGGGGGAAGGGGGACGAGCGGAGGCGCGGAGGACGGGTTTAACACAAGAGATGTGGAAGACCGGGTGGACGTGACGAAGATATCGAGGGAGAAGAAGTCACACCACGACAGGACTAATGATCTGAGAAATACGGAACGGACCAATGAACCGCGGGGTCAATTTACGAGAAGCTGTCTTAAGGGGAAGGTTTAGAGTAGAGAGCCATACTCTCTGACCGTGACAACATCCAGGGCTCTTAGTTCTACGCTTGTTAGCAGCTCTCATAGTCTGAACCCTATAACAGCAAAGAGCAGACCTGACACCCTTCCAGGTGCGCTCACAACGTTGGACAAAAGCCTGAGCGGAGGGAACGCAGGACTCGGCGAGCTGAGACGAGAACAGAGGAGGTTGGTACCCGAGGCTACTCTGAAAAGGAGATAGACCGGTCGCAGACGAAGGAAGCGAGTTGTGGGTGTATTCTGCCCAGGGGAGCTGCTCTGACCAAGACGCAGGGTTGCGGAAAGAAAGACTGCGTAAGATGCGAACAACAGTCTGATTGGCTCGTTCGGCTTGACCGTTAGACTGAGGGTGGAAGCCGGACGAGAGACTGATGGAAGCCCCAATCAAACGACAAAGCTCCCTCCAAAATTGAGACATGAACTGCGGACCCCTGTCCGAAACGATGTCTGACGGAAGGCCATGAATTCTAAAAACATTCTCGATGATTATTTGTGCCGTCTCTTTAGCAGAAGGGAGCTTAGCGAGGGGAATAAAATGAGCCGCCTTAGAGAACTGATCGATAACCGTAAGAATAACTGTCTTACCCGCCGACAAAGGCAGTCCGGTGATAAAATCTAAGGCGATGTGTGACCACGGACGAGAGGGAATAGGAAGCGGTCTGAGAAAGCCGGCAGGAGGGGAGTTCCCGGACTTAGTCTGCGCGCAGACAGAACAAGCAGCCACGAAACGGCGCGTGTCATGTTCTCGAGTGGGCCACCAAAAACGCTGACGGATGGAAGCAAGCGTACCCCGAACGCCGGGATGTCCAGCTAACTTGGAAGAGTGAGCCCACTGAAGAACGGCCAGACGAGTCAGAACGGGAACAAAAAGAAGATTCCTAGGACAAGCGCGCGGCTACGGAGTGTGAGTGAGTGCTCGTTTAACCTGCCTCTTAATTCCCCAGACAGTCAACCCGACGACACGCCCCTTAGGGAGAATCCCCTCGGGGTCAGTGGAGACTTCTGAAGAATTGAAGAGACGAGATAAAGCGTCAGGCTTGGTGTTCTTAGAGCCCGGGCGATAAGAAATTATAAATTCGAAACGAGCGAAAAACAGAGCCCAACGAGCCTGACGCGCATTAAGTCGTTTGGCAGAACGAATGTACTCAAGGTTCCTATGGTCAGTTCAAACGACAAAAGGAACGGTCACCCCCTCCAACCACTGTCGCCATTCGCCAAGGGCTAAGCGGATGGCGAGCAGTTCGCGGTTTCCCACATCATAGTTACTTTCCGACGGCGACAAGCGATGGGAGAAATACGCGCAAGGATGGACCTTGTTGTCAGAGAGAGAGCGCTGAGAAAGAATGGCCCCCACGCCCACCTCTGACGCGTCAACCTCGACAACGAACTGTCTAGAGATGTCAGGTGTAACAAGGATCAGCGCGGAAGTAAAACGATTCTTGAGAAGATCAAAAGCCCCCTGGGCGGAAACGAACCACTTAAAGCACGTCTTGACAGAAGTGAGGGCTGTGAGGGGAGCAGCCACCTGACTGAAATTACGGATGAAACGACGATAGAAATTTGCGAAGCCGAGAAAGCGCTGCAGCTCGACGCGTGATTTAGGACGGGCCAATCAATGACAGCTTGGACCTTAGCGGGGTCCATCCTAATGCCTTCAGCGGAAATAACGGAACCGAGAAAGGTGACGGAGGAGGCATGAAAAGTGCACTTTTCAACCTTCACGTAAAGACAATTCTCTAAAATGCGCTGGAGGACGCGTCGAACGTGCTGAACATGAATCTGGAGTGACGCGAAAAAATCAGGATATCGTCAAGGTAAACGAAAACAAAGATGTTCAGCATGTCTCTCAGGACGTCATTAATCAATGCCTGAAAGACAGCTGGAGCGTTTACGAGACCGAAAGGAAGAACCCGGTATTCAAAGTGCCCTAACGGAGTGTTAAACGCCGTCTTCCACTCGTCCCCCTCCCTAATGCGCACGAGATGGTAAGCGTTACGAAGGTCCAGCTTAGTGAAAAACATGGCTCCCTGCAGGATCTCGAAGGATGAAGACATAAGAGGGAGCTGATAACGATTCTTAACTGTTATGTCATTCAGCCCTCGATAATCAATGCAGGGGCGCAAGGACACGTCTTTCTTCTGAACAAAAAAAAAACCCCGCTCCGGTGGGAGAGGAGGAGGGGACTGTTGTATCGGCATCGAGAGCTACAGACAAATAATCTTCGAGAGCCTTGCATTTGGGAGCCGACAGCGAGTATAGTCTTCCCCGGGGGGGAGTGGTTCCCGGAAGAAGATCAATACTACAATCATACGAACGGTGCGGAGGGAGAGAAGTGGCCCGGGACCAACTGAACACCGTGTGCAGATCGTGATATTCCTCTGGCAACCCCGTCAAATCACCAGGCTCCTCCTGTGAAGAAGAGATAGAGGAAACGGGAGGGACAGCAGACATTAAACATTCCACATGACAAGAGACATTCCAAGAGAGGATAGTATTCCTAGACCAATTAATAGAGGGATTATGACGAACTAGCCAGGGATGGCCTAAAACAACAGGTGTGAAAGGTGACTGAAAAATTTAAAAAGAAATGGTCTCGCTGTGATTACCAGAGACAGTGAGGGTTAAAGGTAGCGTCTCACGCTGAATCCTGGGGAGGGAACTACCGTCCAAAGCGAACAAGGCTGTGGGATCCTCTAACTCCTTAAGAGGAATGTCATGTTCCCGAGCCCAGGTCTCGTCCATAAAACAGCCCTCCGCCCCAGAGTCTATCAAAGCACTGCAGGTGGGTGACGAGCCGGTCCAGCGGAGATGGACCGAAAAGGTAGTGCAGGATCTTGAAGGAGAGACCAGAGTAGTAGCGCTCACCAGTAGCCCTCCTTTTACTGATGAGCTCTGGCTTTTACTGGGCATGAAGTAACAAAATGAGCAGCGGAACCGCAATAGAGACAGAGGCGGTTGGTGATTCTCCGCTCCTTCTCCTTAGCCGAGATGCGGATGCCTCCCAGCTGCATGGGCTCAGTACTCGAGCTGGCGGAGGAAGATGGTAGTGATGCGGTGATGGGAGCAATGGAGAAAGCGAGCTCCTTTCCACGAACTCGGCGACGAAGGTCAAACCGTCGCTCTATGCGAATAGCGAGTTCAATCAAGGAATCCATTCTGGAAGGAACCTCCCGGGAGAGAAACTCATCCTTAACTTCCGCGCGGAGACCCTCCAGAAAACGGGCGAGTAAAGCCGGCTCGTTCCAGTCACAGGAGGCAGCAAGTGTGCGAAATTCAAAGGAGTAATCTGTTATGGATCGATTACCTTGACATAGGGAAGACAAGACCCGGGAAGCTTCTTCACCAAAAACAGAACGGTCAAAAACCTGAATCATTTCCTCCTTAAAGTCCTGATACTGGTTAGTGCACTCAGCCTCCGCCTCCCAGATTGCCGTTCCCCACTCTCGAGCCTGTCCAGTAAGGAGAGATATCACGTAGGCGATACGAGCTCTGTTCATGGAGTAAGTGTTGTGCTGGAGAGAAAAAACAACATCACACTGAGTGAGAAACGAGCGGCATTCTGTGGGCTCACCCACGTAACACGGTGGATTATTGATTCTGGGTTCAGGAGATTCAGAAGCCCTGGAAGCGACCGGTGGATCGAGGCGGAGATGATGAATCTGTCTGGTGAGATAATAATAATAATAATACATTTTATTTGTAATGCGCCTTTCTCAGACTCAAAGCGCTACAACATGGACAAAACAAACTAATCAAACATGGATGTAAAAAATATAGAAGTATCAAAATAATAAAATAATAATACAATTATAAATTAAAAGCTTGACTAAAAAGATGTGTCTTAAGAAGTTTCTTAAAACAATCCACTGAAGCAGCATCCCTAATAGATGCGGGTAGTGTGTTCCATAACTTAGGCGTGTTACAGGAAAAGGCTCTTCCCCCAATGGTTTTCAATTTACAACGAGGCTGATACAGAGAGAGAGAGCCAGCAGAACGGAGAGAGCAAGCGGGAGTGGATGGAGTAACCAAATCACAGATGTAATCTGGAGCCAACCCATGTACTGCTTTATAGGTTAAAATCAGAATTTTAAAATCAATACGTTGCTGAACTGGAAGCCAATGCAGTTGCTGGAGCACAGGTGTAATGTGATGGCGTGAGGATGTATGAGTTAAAACACGTGCGGCAGAGTTCTGTATATATTGCAACCTCTTAATAGAATTTGCTGGTAAACCAGCAAAGAGAGAATTACAATAATCAAGCCTTGACGTGATGAAGGCATGGATAAGCCTCTCTGCATCAGGCCTAGAGAGAAATGGTCTAATACGCGCAATGTTCCTCAGATGGAAAAAAGAAACCTTCGTTATGTTTTTAAAATGTGAATTAAAAGTTAGCTGGGCATCAAAAATCACGCCCAAGTTACGCACCTGGCCAGAAGGGGACAATTGGGTATTGTCTACTGACATTTTAAAATCCTTACATTTACTGACATTAAGTGGAGTGCCAATTAATAAGATTTCAGTTTTGGAGCAGTTTAGTTGTAGAAAGTTGAGTTTCATCCACGCTTTATTTTCCAAAAAACAGTCAGAAAGTTTTGAACAGGAAGAATTGAGATCAGGCTGAGAACTGATATAAATCTGGGTGTCGTCCGCATAACAGTGAAAGCTCAGGCCGTACTTCTGAATTATCTGCCCAAGAGGCAGCATATAAACACTAAATAAAATAGGACCCAAAACTGACCCCTGAGGGACACCCTGACACAAAGGCACAGTCTGAGATCTGTTAGTACCCAGGTAGACAAATTGGGAACAATCTGAGAGGTAAGATTTAAACCAGTCTAACACAGTTCCAGACAGACCAGTCCACATATGCAATCTGTCCAGTAATATGCTGTGACATATGGTATCGAATGCAGCACTAAGGTCTAACAAAACCAAAATGGCACAAGTCCCAGAGTCAGCTATAATGAGGAGGTCATTCAGGACCCTGACTAGAGCAGTCTCAGTACTGTGTCCAGATCTAAACCCAGATTGAAAGGTTTCTAATAGGCAATTCGTACAGAGAGGAGTATGGAGTTGGCCAACAACCACACGCTCAAGCACTTTTGCCAGGAAAGGTAGATTGGAGATGGGTCGATAATTTGACATATCGGTGATATCACGGTGAGATCGGAGACTTGGGCTGCCAGGGTCTCAACAGCATGTCGAGCAGCAGACAATTCTTCCTTGTGTCTGCCTAACATCGCTCCCTGGATCTCGACGGCTGACTGGAAATGATCCAGAGTCGCTGGGTCCATCTTCTGTTGTGAGGGTAAGTGAGGACCCAAAAGCGATTTAACAAAACAGAGTCTTTTAATGTCAACACAGGGAAGCAACAGTGAAGAACACAGATCTTCTTCTTGAGTCGTAATGGAGAAATAAACAACCCGCAGAGAGGGTGACAAAAAGAAACAAAAAAGTCTTTCAGATAACTTCAAAGAGCCTTAGGCAGCAGAGGAGAATAGCTGGGTAGCGGCGACAGGCTGCAGGTCTCTCTGTGAAGACGCGGGTCGAAGAGAGACAGCGATTACCTGATCTCTTGTAGGATCAGATGAACTGGACAGAATACAAATAATAAGATGATTAGCTGAGAACAGATAGCACTTGCCAGGCGGATGCCAACAGGACAGGATAGGACAAAGTTGAAACAAACAAGACAGTAGTTTGCTTCTAGCATGAGAAACTCAAATGAGAATCTGACAAAGAAAGAAGCAAGAGCAGAGAGGGAAATAGAGACCTAATCAGAGGAGAAAGGGAACAGGTGGGAAGAGGGTGAACGAGGTAGTTAGAGGAAATGAGGAACAGCTGGAAGAGCAGAGAAAGAGAAAGTAACCTATTACGACCAGCAGAGGGAGACAGAGTAAAGAGAAAGAACAGGAACAAGACATAACATGACAAGACATGACACTGAATGTACGCTCAACGCGCCACTGACTTTAGACTAGTTTTTTTCTGGTCAGTGGCGCAATTGTTTTCTGGAACTGCAAAATAGCACCAGGGATTGTTTGCGCTGGAACACGCCTCTTTTTTTGCACTGAACCGCACAGGGAGAGCAAGTTCATTCTCTAGTTTACCGACATGTGTCTGTGGAGGGAAAAGTCCGCTTAGCGCGGGTGCAAAATAGGAATGATACATGCGTCAGTGTACAAAGTCATTTGCGCCGGGTGCAAGATAGGGCCCCTTGAGTCTTCATGAAGAAGTAAGCAGTGACATCAAACAGAAAGCACAAAACCTTTCTTTAAAGTGAATTATGTTTTGTATTAATTGTATCTTAATTTTAATCAATGTTTCATCAACAATGTTTCATCCAATTGCCTGGATTTAATAAATAAGAAGTAAATATAGCAGACCATAGATAATCACGAAGCGGAGGCGCCTGCGAGTGAACTGGGCTGCGTTTCCCAAAAGCATCGTAAGCCTAAGAAGTTCGTAAAAACGATTGTACGACTGATCTTAATATTAGGGTCTGTTTCCCAAAAGCATCGTAACTTAAGTAGCACTTGAAAATCTTCGTAGAACTAGGAGTGCTCTGGAGTAATCGTTAATCCCCAAGTGCATCGTAAAACGACAGAGTTACGAGGTCTCCTGCAGGACAACCGGCAGATTACACCTTTTTATCTAGATTTAACAGATTAAACTGCAACGTGAGTATAATATAAGGTATTGGTTGTACGTTATTGTACACTTTATTGTACTCGTGTTTTGTTTAAATGAATTTATAAATGAAATAATTAAAAAGAGAAGAAAAAATTTAAATACACATCTAAATTAAATGAATTAACAAAAAAAATCATAAAAGAAGTAATGTGGGAAATATGCTTTAAAGACTGGGCAAAATAGGGACGAATTAAAAAGAATCTGTCAATGACTTGCTAACGTGCACGAAAACCAGCCATATATTGGGCATTTCTTGCGGACCTCCTTCCCTGATCTTTGAACACCTCTGGTTGCAGTTAGTTTGCAATGTCCTCCCAGATGTTTTGTTTTTCCAATACATGTTTTGTATGGTGTCCTTTAAATCTGTTAAAAAAAAAAATCTTTGTTTCGCTCTATCTACTCTAAAAGGACATTCATTTTATCTTTTGAAAGGTATCTTCTCTTGTTTTTTTTGTTTTTGTTCAGGCATTTTGTCAGTGCTTTATAGACTTGTCTTGATTTCTAATTCACAACAAATTACGATTATTAGGTTAAACGTTCAGAATACGATTCCATATAAGGTTATATTTCAGCACTTCACTAATGGACAGCGACGCTTAACACTAGAACTACCAAGGCGGTCATTTTGACCGTTTTTAAATTTTACAGTGTAATAACTTTGTTAAAATAAAATCAATGTGGCTGTAGGACTCTGACTTTTCCTAAATATGTGTATATTTTATTCTGACACTGTTATTTTATTAAAATCACAAAACACAAAACAGTTCTGACTATTTCTACCTAGAATGGCCATGGCGGTCATTTTGACCGCACGCATTATAGATATCATAAGTCCGCTACATTTCCCGCCATCAACGCGCACATATTGTTCAAGAAGTGCACAAATGAGCAAGTTTCTCAGAGGGACTTCATCACGCGACTGGCAAGCGAACTTCGCTCCGACCACATGAAACCAAAAGCCCCACGACTGGTGGTGCGATAGCCGGGCCCGGGCAGGAGCAGCAGCTGATGGAGAGAACGATCAGTGCCAAGTAAGGAGGAACTGCGAAAAAAATAAAACCCAAGGAGACATGTGCCAAATGTCACAAAGTATAGTGTGTGGGAACTGCACACGAAATGCGGTGTTTGTGTGGACTGCGTACGCGTTAGTGAATGATGCGGGTTTTTTTTGTGCCGTTCAAATTAGCCCTTTATAGGCTATCTATAAACCTATATCTATAAAACCTACCTATCGTAACATTGTATATCCATTTATTTTTAGATTTTGTATTGATTATTGAACTTATTTACAAACAGGGCTGTACTAAACGGTATGAAGCTTTGACGTTTCCTAACTTTTTTGCATGTCTATTCACGTGGTGAGTGTGATGAAAAATATATTTTTGACGCAAACTTTTCCTTACATTTCCTTAGACCTGTCGGGGCAATCTTTCTTTTGTGCTTGTTTTAAGTGTGATGACGTTATAACATGACGACAGGAATTAAAAGCATCATTGGAAAACTTAAAGAGAAAGGTTCAAATGTAGATATGACATGACAAAAATTATGTTCAGTACGGCCATATGACCGTCAAAGTATGAACGGTCAGAATGACCGCTGTGGTCGTTCTAGTAGTTATGGAATTCCGGTAGTTCTAGTGTTAAGTAGCACGTAGAACGCGTTCTTGCGCGTTCATGTTAAGTGCATTTTTGGGAAACGCGCGTGGAATTGCGGCGAACGTTCGTAACCTTGCACGTAGAGAGCGCTCTTAAGAGCTAAGATACATCGTTATCGGGAAACCCGGCCCTGGAGCTCTCATAAATGAACCGAAACTCAGTGTATAAGGTAGCCTAGCCTCACTCACAAACGTTTAAAAAGAACAATTCAAAACGAAAGAAAACGGACTACAGACTGCTCTCTGCTTATGTAATCCGTATGAAATGTGCATTTCTCTGGCGCGTTGACTACTGTCTACTGTGAAGATCGCGAATCAGCATTGTCAACTTCATCTTTACAGCACTGACAAAGAACTTGTTTATTAATAAACAATTAAAATATCTCCTTGCTATATTTCACATTTACATAATCATTAGCTCCTACTTTTGCCTGTTCTTTGTGGCAGATTTTAGGTGCTTTATTGGCAGCGCCACATGAACGCGTCACCACCGCATCACCGCACCCACCAGAATAGGCCTGTTTTTTTGTTAAGGATTTGTTTACTGTGTGTGATTCATTTAATGGAAAGCATATTCACTGCTAGTTGTCTTGCTGTTAATTTTAATTCATTTTAAATAAATGTAGAGCAAGTAATCAGTGTCGTTCATTCAAACTAAGTTGTCCTATAACAGACGAACGTCGCAACCCAACGCAAAAATCTCAATCTCAAAATTTGTTTGCTACCAGAAGATATCATCTCGGATCACGATTCCATCGGGGTACAGCTGCGCTGACCTGCAGTCGTGAATGCGTGATGGACAGCTCCTTCCTCAGTCGACTGCTGTTTGGATTTCATGTGATTTCTCATTGTGGTGGTGATATTAAGATAACTGTCACGGTGTGGGTTTTGTGTCTTGTTCTTGTCTGTCATTGTGTTCCCTTGTCTTTTCATGTTCAGCTGTCTCCCATTATGTTGATTAGTCTCCCCAGGTGTCTCGGTTTACCACGCCCCCTTGTTATCTCGTTTAGCTTGTCTGTTTGTGTATTTATACCTCTGTGTTTCAGTTGTGTTTTGTCGGTTGTTGTTTGCTGTAAGCTGTCTCTCTGTCCTGAGTTTCACTATTGTCCTTGGATTACCTGTCTGTGATAATAAAGTGCTTGCATTTGGATTCGCTCTTCATGTCATTCCTGACGATTCGTTACAATAACTCAGTTTAATTAATAATTGATTAAAAGTAATTCCATTTTGTAATATAATTTTCATCAGTCTCTTTTGTGATCAAATACAATCCACTTGTTAAAAACGCTCCACAGCGCCACCCAGTGCATTTAATTATAACTGTGAAAAAAAAGTAAAAAAGTAAAATTATTATATTAAAATTATAAATTTTTCGAATAATAATTACAGATCGAATATTTGTGCACATCCCTAATAGATAAAGATAGATAGATAGATTAACTTGAAGTGAAATGTTTGTACTTTCTCTGTATATTTTTTTGTATTGTCCTGTATACTGTATGTGTTTTTCATGCCAACAATGTTAATAAAATGACCAAATGCATTCAGTTGCACTCATAATTTCTCTTATTTTCACCGGAAAAAAATTGGCTAGTGGAAATTCTGATTGGCTAGTAACTTTAGAAAGTTACCAGCCACATTGGCTGGTAAAAAAGTTAATTTAGAACCCTGGTTGGAATACCTTCATCTCCTTCAAAACAAAAGTTGAAAAGATCCGTTCCCTTCTCTCCAGCCTCCCTGCCCTCCAGCCCCCTGCTGTTTCTGCCCCCTCGTACCCACCCCCTCTTCTCCCTAGCCCCTCTGCTCCCCCAGTTACATCCACTGACCCTCAATCTGGGTCTACACAGCTCCTTTGCTGTTTTACGGATATCACTCAGCATGACATCGAAGACCTTCTAAGGAAGATGAAGCCTTCCACCTGTGACCTGGACCGATTTCCCTCAGCCCTGATAAAAAGTCATTCCTCTGCAATAAGTCCCATGATCACCAAAATCATCAGTCTGTCTCTCCGATCTGGCCAAGTCCCTAAGTCTCTGAAAACTGCGGTCATTAAGCCAATACTCAAAAAGCCCTGCCTTGATCCCGAAGTACCTGCCAACTACCGCCCCATCTCCAACCTCCCGTTCCTGTCAAAGGGGCTGTAAAAGGTAGTTTCTGTTCAACTCCACAATCATCTCATAACAAACAGTCTTTATGAGAAGTTCCAGTCTAGTTTTCGCTCTGGCCACAGTACGGAAACTGCCTTGGTCAGGGTCACCAATGACCTGCTGATGACGGCTGATGCTGGCTCTCCATCACTTCTCATCCTTCTCAATCTCACAGCAGCATTTGACACCGTGGACCACCATATTCTTCTACACCGCCTCCACTTCTCCATTGGACTCTCTGATACTGCTCTGGCCTGGTTTACATCATATCTCATGAACAGAACTGTGTATGTATCCCTGAGTGCTGCTAAATCGGACACACACTCTGTCACTTGTGGTGTCCCTCAAGGATCAGTCCTTGGCCCCACCCTCTTCACGCTGTACATGCTCCCCCTTAGTCATGTCATCAGCCGACATGGAATATCTTTCCATTGCTACGCTGATGACACCCAAATTTACATCAAAACAAACCCAAACACCTCTGCAGCCCCTTCCACACTTTCCACCTGCCTGGAGGAGATAAGGATGTGGATGGTGGCTAACTTTCTGCAACTCAACAGCTCAAAAACGGAAGCCATTCTTGTTGGCACTCCGCACCAGACCCGGTCATCCACCATCACCAGCATCACCTTCTCTGGTCACGACATCCACCTTTCATCCTTAGTTACAAACCTTAATGTTAGAATGGACCCTCACTTGACTTTTGAGGCCCACATTAAACATCTTTGTAAAACCTCTTTCTTTCATCTTAGGAACATTGCAAAACTCCACCCAATGCTCACTTTCCCCGATGCCGAAAAACTTGTCCACCCCTTTGTTTCCTCCAGGCTGGACTATTGCAACGCACTCCTCATCGGGATCCCAAGCAAGAACATCAAGCAGCTGCAGTACATCCAGAACTGTGCGGCTAGGATCCTGATGGGCGTGCGGAAGTACCACCATATCACACCCATCCTCAAATCGCTCCATTGGTTTCCTGTCCAGTACAGGATTGAATTCAAAGTTTCCCTTCTGTCCCACCAGTGCCTCCATGGCACTGCCCCCCTATATCTCAAACAACTCATCACCCCCCTTTCCTCATCAAGCCATCTCAGCTCTGGACAGGCCAACCTCCTCCAGCCTTTGAGGACAAGGCTTCGTACTATGGGTGACCGTGCCTTCTGTTCAGTTGCACCCAGTCTGTGGAATGCTCTCCCTGTCCATCTAAGGGCCCCACAGACTGTGGACTCTTTTAAAAAAGGCCTTAAAACCCATCTTTTTAGAAAAGCCTTTTATGGCTAAATCAAGTGTTATTTTAATGTTTCTGTTTTTATTCTGTTTTGCATTGTAGCACTTTGAGGTCACTGAATTGATGTAAAGTGCGTTATAAATAAAATGTATTATTATTATTATTATTATTATTATTGTCAGTGCAAAACACATTATTGAGCGCGTGAATGCTGATTCTTGTCAGCACTGTATTCTAGTCAGAGCGCTGGTCTATGACTGACGTTTTCTTTCACGCACACCACCGACGTTTAAAATTTGCAGTTCTATCCACCATAGACGTGCGTCCACACACAATATGACATCACAATCTACGCATTTGTTTTAACACTTTTTAAATAGCCCACTTAAAAGTGTTTATTACAAATAAATTACTAAATGCTTAAAATGAATAGAAGTAAATTAACAAAAATTTGCGTTATATATTTAAACTCACTATTGAAGACTGAAGCCAACAACACATTTAGGAGAACCACTGGCCCTGTGTACAACAACAACTGTCGCAACTCTGTGGCTTTCCACCTGAGCCTTTCTGAAAGCCATCTGGGTTTACGAGCAAAATCCATGGGAATGAAACTTCTCAGGCCTATAAGTTCACTAGAGATAGTGTTCATCTGATGAGAAGACAAGCGGCAGTGTAAGGGCCCTGATGCAATCCACAAATCCAATAGTCGGCGTACCACTCCAAGACATACAAGATGCATGTAATTGTCACAGGCCGGGGTGGCCTCCCCGTTTCTCACACCACCCCTATTAAGCGTACCACCTCGAGGAGTTTCCCAAAGACACCACAAGGCCAGGCAAGGTAATCAGTATTAAACGTTGTATTTTATTGAATTAAAATAGGCTAAAAACACAGGCTGATCCGACTCTCTTCCTCGTCAGGCTGTGCAGAAAGTTCACACAGTGGTTCCTCTATGGGCAGCTAGAGGTAAGTCGTAGAACAGGCCCAGGGAAGGAATTCACACAGCGGTTCCTCTTCCGACAGCCAGAGGTAAGTAGTAGAACAGGCACTGGTAAGGAATTCACACAGCGATTCCTCTTCGGACAGCCAGAGGTAAGTAGTAGAACAGGCACTGTTAAGGAATTCACACAGCGGTTCCTCTTCGGATAGCCGGAGATGAGTAATAGAGCAGACACTGGAAAGGGATTCACAAAGCGGTTCCTCTTTGGACAGCCAGAGGTAAGTAGTAGAACAGGCACTGGTAAGGAATTCACACAGCGGCTCCTCTTCGGACAGCCGGAGGTGAGTAATGGAGCAAACAGCCAGGAAAGGGATTCACAAAGCGGTTCCTCTTCGGACAGCCAGAGGTAAACAGTAGAACAGGCACTGGTAAGGAATTCACACAGTGGTTCCTCTTCGGACAACCAGAGGTGAGTAATGGAGCAGAGCCTGGAAAGGGATTCACAAAGCGGTTCCTCTTCGGACAGCCAGAGGTAAGTAGTAAAACAGAGACTGGCAAGGAATTCACACAGTGGTTCCTCTTCGGACAGCCGAAAGGTGAGTATTATAACAGGCACTGGTAAGGAATTAACACAGCGGTTCCTCTTCGGACAGCCGGAGGTGAGTAATGGAGCAGACACTGAAAAGGGATTCACAATGTGGTTCCTCTTCGGACAGCCAGAGGTAAGTAGTAGAACAGGCACTGGTAAGGAATTCACACAGCGGTTCCTCTTCGGACAGCCGGAGGTGAGTAATGGAGCAGACAGCCAGGAATCCTCTTCAGTGTGAACAGCTCAATAGACAGACAATGCTTCCTCTTCGAATCAGGGAATCAAACAGCAATGCATGAAGGTTCAACAAATCCTCTTCAAATTAGACAATAATCAGGTACTCACGCCATGAATCCTCTTCAGTGTGAACAGCTCAAAAGGGCAGATAATGCTTCCTCTTAGAGTCAGGGAATCAAACAGCAATGCATGAATGTTCAACAAATCCTCTTCAAATCAGACAGAATGGAGCTGCAATCCTGTACAGCATACACTCAACACACAGCAGTTAGTTAGTTTCAACTCGGCACTCGAGACCAACGAGTACGCCAACTGGGGACATGGGCGGACACAAGATTATAATGTCCACACCTGTGCATGCATCAATCACCTCAAATGGTCACACATGTTCACTTCACACTAAGCACTGCAACTCACAACAACTCACAGTGAAAGGTCTCCACTCACGGTCCCAGCCGACTACCTCCTCTCAATTGATGAAATGATACATCCAAAACTGTGTGGGAAATGTACTATGAACACACAACTGGCATTAGAGGCTTCAAATCAGATTTCAATAAACTCCGGGGCAGTTTCATCAAACTGTTATATACAGCGGGTACTGAAGGCATTGGTTTCCTAATAAGAATTACAGATGACACTTAACTGCTTGACGAAGTAACATAGACCCACTGCCTCTCTTCCTTCCCAATGTACCGTCTCTCCCCGCTCTGTGTGCCGTCCTCTCTCCACACAAACATGTAGAAGAAGAAGAAGAAGAAGAAGTTTTATTTATATAGCACCTTTCCAAAGCTCAAGGTCGCTTTACATTGTACATTACAATACATTTAGACACCGGCACATACATTACAGACACATAGGATATATATATAGTAACATTATCCAAAATGCATGTTAAATAGATATGTTTTTAACCGGGTCTTGAATGTAGTCACATATGATGTATTACGTAGTGTAAGAGGT
Organism: Semotilus atromaculatus; assembly: GCA_031834385.1. Lineage (NCBI taxonomy): Eukaryota > Metazoa > Chordata > Actinopteri > Cypriniformes > Leuciscidae > Semotilus > Semotilus atromaculatus. The sequence goes on from JAULUF010000022.1 coordinate 23,451,257, forward strand.
AGCGAATTCCATAATGGAGGAGCATTAATACTGAATGACCTTCCACCTACAGTGGATAACTGGAAACGAGGGATGGACAATAAACCAAGTTCAGCTGATCTGAGAGATCGTGTAGGGCGGTAAGGTTGGAGTAGGTCAGATATTGTGGAGCAAGACCATTTAATGCTTTGAACGTTAGAAGCAATACCTTAAAGTGGATACGTGATGCCACAGGTAGCCAGTGGAGGTCATGAAGCAGAGGAGTAATATGAACAGAACGCCTAGTGGAGGTGAGAACTCTTGCTGCAGGTGAGAACTCTTGCTGCTGTATATTCTTGCTGAACATACTGTAATCTTGAAATAAGTATTTTGGGAAGACCAAGAAATAAGGCATTGCAATAGTCCAGGCGGGATGTGATTAATGCATGAATTAAGGTTTCAGCATCAGCTAAAGTGAGAGACGATCGTAAACGAGCAATATTGCGAAGATGAAAAAAAGAGTTTTTAACAAGAGAAGAAATATGAGAGCCAAAAGATAGAGTCTGATCGAATAAGACACCAAGGTTACGAATCGATGACGAAGGCTTAACGTGAAGTCCATCAATATCAAAGGACTGGCCCATCCTTTCAACTGAGGCAATAGAGCCGATCACTAATATCTCGGTTTTCTTATCATTTAATTTGAGGAAATTGGGAATTCAGTGGACATTATGGAATCAACTTGATGACCTACTTCGCCGACGACCTCGCCCTTCTCTCCCACAGCCAGCAACAGATGCAAGAAAAGACCAGTGTGTTGGCAGACACATCAGCTCAAGTTGGACTCATTATTCACAAAGAGAAGACCAAGATTTTTAAAACCAACTCCAGTAACACCAATCCAATCACACTGAGCGGAAGTCCTCTGAAGGACGTGCAGTCATTCACCTACCTGGGCAGCATCATCGACCAACATGGTGGAACAGAAGCAGATGTCAAGGCAAGGATAGGAAAAACAAGAGGCGCCTTCATCCAGCTCAAGAACATCTGGGCTTTCAGAGAGTTGACCCTGACCCAAGATCAGACTGTTCAACTCCAATGTGAAATCAGTACTGCTGTACGGCGCTGAAACCTGGAGAACAACCAAAGCCACCAACAGTAAAATCCAAACCTTCATTAACACCTGTCTCAGAAGGATTCTCCACATCCGTTGGCCCGACACTATCAGTAACACCAATCTATGGGAAAGGACATGCCAACTTCCAATAGAGGTAGAAATCAGGAAGAGAAGATGGGGTTGGATAGGGCACACCCTTCGTAAACCGCCAACAAACATCACCAGGCAGGCTCTCAGGTGGAACCCTCAAGGCAAGCGGAAGCGAGGCCGCCCAAAAAACACATGGCGACGTGAACTCGACGCAGACGTCAAAAGGATGGGCTTCAACTGGAGTCAACTAGAAAAAATGGCCCAGGACAGAAATCTCTGGAAGTCTATTTTTGGCGGCCCATACCCCGGGAGGGGTGGAGGGCATAACTAACTAGAGATCATTATTTCATGACAAACTGTGTCAAAAGCAGCGCTTAAATCAAGGAGCATCAAGATGTTTATCAGCCCTGAAATACATGGACAAAAGAATGTCGTTGACCACCCGAAGAAGAGCAGTTTCAGTACTATGTGATGGGCGAAATCCAGACTGAAAAGGTTCAAAAAGACCATTAGCATCCAAATGTGATCGCAATTGTGAAGCAACAACCCTTTCAAGGACTTTGCTCAAGAATGTTAAGTTGGATATTGGTCTGTAATTGTCCATATTTAGGTGGTCTAGGCCTGTTTTTTTAAGAATCGGGGTCACTGCAGCTATTTTGAATTCTGCTAGAACAACGCCAGATGCCAAACTACAGTTTATCATATCATATCACACGGCACACACAGCTTAAGCAAAACAGTAGGTGTAGGATCAAGCCGGCAGGATGTGGAATTTGACTTCACAATTTGATCACTTATGGCAGCAGGAGTAGTTAGAGTGAAAGCAGAAAGAGAGTTTGTTGAGTCAATGGAACCAGCTAACCTTAACTGGACCTTTGAGTCACTTGTATGAGAAGTGTTTTTGGTAATGGGTGCAGTGATTGACTTCAGTTTATCAGAGAAGAATTGAGAAAAGCTATTTACAAGCCCCACAGAGCCCGAAATAACATGTTGTGGTGGATTTGTGAGTTTGTTAACCATTGCAAATAGTGATCTGGGCCTGCATTTTGAATTTCTGATGATAGAGGTGAAATAAGAGGATCTTGCGTCGTTAAGGGCTGTACGGTATTTAAGCAAGTGTTCTTTGAAAGCTGAAGAGTGCACGATAAGTCCAGTATAGTCTTTCTAGGTGGCGACCCTCAGTTTTTATAGTTCGTAGTTCAGGAGTGAACCAGGGTGAGGCACGAGTAGATGGAACCAGTCTAGTTTTAACAGGAGCATGCCTCTCAAGTATTTGAGACAAAGCATTGTTGTATATACGGCAGATTTCTGACGGACAGTTATATAGTAGATATTCTATACAAGGTAGAATCCCTTATTGAAGGAGAGAAAGAAGATGGATTCACAGAGTTGATTTTACAATAAGTCAGTGTTTTCTTCAATGATGATATAGATATTGGGAAACTACAACTGAAGCTTTGTTTATGAGTTTATGGTCTGAAAAAGCAAAGTCAGAACCATTAACAAAGATATTATTTAAGCCAGATGTACATATGAGATCCAGTGACCCCTGGAGTGGGTAGCAAAAGTTACATGTTGAGTTAGGTTGAAAATGTCCTTTTATAATCCCCCTCGTGAATACATATTTCTCTCGCGGCTCAATCTCCGCTCGTTACACAGCTGACGCTCATTTCCCCATTTACTAAGGCCGTTTCTCAATACCAAGTACGCAAACTTCGGACTTGCGTCCTTGGTAGTTCGGACTTGCCAAGTTTGACTCGGGAGAACGAACTCCAGAGGACGCAAGGACGCAAGTCCGGTAATTCTGCAAATGGAACAGCTGCGTTCTTGTCACGTCACTCAGCACGCTCTGGCTACTCCGGTTATCTCTTTATGTATATTTTAGGCAACAATCAAATGAAATATGCTACAACTCTGCCTCTTTTCGTCAACAATAAAACGAAATATTTTATAAAACACCACTCTGCCTCTTTTCAAAAAATAATTAAAAATCTTAAACATATTAGCCTAAATGGCCACACAATTGTGGTTCAGGCAACGTGTACATTAATTATCTTCACTGCATATTTATAACAACATGAAATATTAAAACACAACCCTGCTTCTTTTTTATTTCATTTTAAAAATATGAAACATTCTTGATTTTTATTGACATTTGTCAAACAGAGACAGGGTTGTGTCAATTTATTGTACATATAGTGAAGAGAATGCTAAAATAAATATAAAAAATATATCTATTTTAAAGTATATAAAATAAAATTACACAACCCTGTCTCTTTTTGTTATATGTCAGTTTTACTGATCAATAATATCCAGTATAAAGGTATAAGTAAAAGGTATAAGAAGCTAACTTACAATGAGAAATTAAGCAAACAATTAACGTTAGGCTACAAAGTTAAAGTTAAATAGCCTAAATATATAAAGTTATGAAACTTCACTTTGCCCTCAGCCAAAACGATTTGCCATGGAACAACTATAGATTAATGAGTGAGACCAAAGATCGACACAAGACGAATATACGTCATGTTTATCCACTAGACTAGAGACACCAGAGCCAGTGGCACACGTCAGAAGCACTAGCTGAGGAAAAGCTGTTCCAGTCAGGGTTAATGAGCCTTAATCTTACAACTCCGAAAGCGTCAGATACATTTTTCAAATAGGCGCTATCTTTATAAACAAACCACAGATTTGAGCTTTAAACAACTACATTCTCGCCTGAAACACTCTTAAAAATACATTTCATTACACAATAACAGTAGTATTTTGATATTATGTGGGTTTTCTCCTCTGGTATTGATGCTTGCTAGTTGGTGCGAGATGCATTTTGGGATACATGGCTGTCTCAAGTCCGCACAAGTCACCTCTCGATGCATCCTCGGTAAAAGGGGCGGATCAAGAACACATCCGGGGATTTGAACTGGACTTGGCTAGATGTGAACTTTGAATTGGGACAGTACTTGGCAGTGTTGGGCAAGTTACTTTAAAAAAGTAATTAGTTATAGTTACTAGTTACTTCTGACAAAAAGTAACTGAGTTAGTAACTGAGTTACATTATTACAAAAGTAACTAATTACCTGGGAAAGTAACTATTGCGTTCCTTTAAAAAAAAATTTAAATAGAAAAAAATATTATTATAAAACGTCCCGGGTTACGTATGTAACCCTAGTTCCCTGAAGGAACGAGACGCTGCGTGAAAACGCTGCGGGAACGCTTCTAGCGTTGTGCGTCTTGAAGCATAGTATGGAATCAGCCAAAGGCGAGACGGAACGTCACGAGTGACGTCATCGACCAGGAAACTATAAAGCACACCCATGAACACAATGGCGACAGCTTCTGGAAAAGTCTGAAGCAAGTCGATCAAGGGAATGCTGGGAGTATGGCAACGACACGCAGCGTCTCGTTCCTTCAGGGAACTAGGGTTACATACGTAACCCGGGACGTTCCCTATCAGGAACATCGAGCTGCGTGAAAACGCTGCGGGAACGCTAATACCCACGTCGCCATAAGAGCAAGTGACCGACTGTGTGAATCAAGGATTAAATTCAGCCGAAAGCACCTGCGCCCCAGGAGTGGAGCTAAGGTCTAGGTCATAAAACCTGACGAAAGTATGCGGTGAGGACCAGCCTGCCGCATCACACACGTCATGAAGAGAAACTCCTGACAATAAGGCTTTGGAAGCCACCATACTCCTGGTAGAGTGAGCTCGGACAGTCAAAGGTGAAGGCTGACCAGCCGACTCATAAGCAAGTGAGATGGCCTCGACCACCCACTTGCTCATCCTCTGCTTAGACACTGGAGACCCCTTCTTAGGTGGTCCAAAACAAACAAACAACTGTTTTGATTTCCTCCACAGGGCAGCTCTGTGGACATAAGTATCTAGAGCCCGGACAGGGCAGAGCAGATTGAGTTTTTCCTGATCAGACGATGTAAAGCAGAAGGCCTGCAGAACTATAGGTCTGGCCACATAGGTAGGAACCTTAGGGACATAACCTGGCCTGGGGTGGAGAAAGGCCTTCACCATCCCAGGCGAAAATTCCAAACACGAAGGAGCAACCGAGAGAGCCTGAATATCTCCGATTCTCTTAAGAGAAGAAATAGCAAGGAGAAAAATAGTCCTTAAAGTAACAAACTTTTCAGAAACTTCTTCAATAGGCTCAAAAGGAGCTAGGGAAAGACCTTCTAGAACGATGACCAAGTCCCATGCTGGCACCCTCGTGCGGACTACAGGCCTCAGCCTCAAAGTACCACGAAGGAAGCGAGTTATAAACGGGTGTCTCCCCAAAGAGACTCCACTGAAAGGGACATGGTAAGCAGCAAGTGCCGCCACATACACCTTTAGTGTGGAGGGGGATAACCCTGAGGAGAAACGCTCCTGTAGGAACTCCAGCACTGCACCCACTGGGCAGTTAACTGGGTCCAACAGGTGTTCTCCACACCAAGAAGTGAAGAGCCTCCACTTCAAGGCGTATAACTTCCTCGTGGAAGGAGCTCTGGAGTGAAGGATGGTCTCAACAACCTCGGTTGAGAGACCAGCACCTACGAGCTGGGCCCCCTCAGAGGCCAAGCCCATAGCTTCCACAACTCTGGGCGGGGGTGATAAATCAACCCGCTCGCCTGAGAGAGAAGGTCCCTCCTGATCGGAATCTCCAGAGGAGAACCGTCTAGGAGAGATATAAGGTCCGCAAACCAAACTCGGGCCGGCCACAATAGTAGACTGACCCCGTCCTGGCGAACCCTCTCCAGAACTCCTGGGAGCAGAGCAATCGGGGGAAAGCCGTACAGGTGTGACCTCGGCCACACCTGTACCATAGCATCCAACCCCAGAGGGACTGGATAACTGAGAGAGAACCACAGTGGACAGTGTGATGTCTCCCTGGATGCAAATAGGTCCACCTCGGCGCGACCGTACTGCATCCACAGGAGCTCCACCACCTCGGGGTGGAGTCTCCATTCCCCGGGCCTCGGCCCCTGCCTCGACAGGATGTCCGCTCCCTGATTTAGATACCCCGGAAGATAAATCGCCCTCAATGAAAGGAACTTCCCCTGGGTCCATAGAAGGATCTGGCGAGCCAGATTGTATAACGGGCGAGAGCGCAGACCCCCCTGATGGTTTATGTAAGAGACCACCGATGTATTGTCGGACCGGACAAGAACATGATGACCTCTCAGGTCTGGTAGGAAGTGTTTCAGAGCCTGAAACACAGCCAACATCTCTAGACAATTTATATGCCATAATCGATGATGGTCCTGCCACAGACCCTGGGCTGGGCGACCACTCATGATCGCCCCCCAGCCTGTGAGGGAAGCATCTGTCGTTAGCGTTACACGACGACAAAGAGCTCCCAGCACAGGTCCCTGGGACAGAAAACAAGGATCCCTCCACATGACCAGAGCACGTAGGCAGCGCCACGTAACTTTGATCGTGCGGAGGGGGTTTCCCCTCAGGGAGAACCCCTTGGTTCTGAGCCACCACTGTAATGGTCTCATGTACAACAGGCCGCAGGGAATAACATTGGACACTGCTGCCATCAGACCCAGCAGTCTCTGGAACTGCTTCACAGTGAGCAACTGGCCTAGCTTTACTCGTTTTACGGCTGAGAGAATTGAAGTGATGCGGGCCGGCGACAGGCACGCCCGCATTGCTACTGAATCCCAAAATGCCCCCAGAAAAGATGTCTTCTGTGATGGAGATAGAACACTCTTCTTGGCATTCAGCCTCAACCCCAGTTTCTTTATGTGCGCGAGGACGACATCTCGATGCCGAACCGCTTGTTGTTGCGATTGAGCTAGAATCACCCAATCGTCTATGTAGTTCAATATACGAATGCCCTGGAGTCGCAGTGGAACTATATAGCGCTGCATCCATGCATTTCGTGAACGTGCGGGGAGATAGAGCTAGACCGAACGGAAGAACACGATATTGGTACGCTTCGCCCCCGAAAGCGAACCTCAGGAACTTCCTGTGTTGCGGAAGGATGGAAATGTGGAAGTATGCGTCCTTCAGATCTATCGTGACAAACCAGTCCTCGGACCTGATTTGTGACACGATTTGCTTTAGCGTGAGCATCTTGAACTTGAGCTTGGCTACAGCACGGTTTAATAGGCCCAGATCTAAAATTGGACGCAACCCCCCATCCTTCTTTGGAACGATGAAATATCGGCTGTAATAACCTGACTCCTTGCTGGGAGGAGGAACCCGTTCTATAGCCTCCTTTTGAAGGAGTGTTTTCACCTCCTGTTCCAATACCAGAGCCTGCTCGGGGCCCACCACGGTGGGCAGGACCCCGTTGAATCGAGGAGGAGGAGATCTGAACTGAATGGCATAACCCCTCTCTATCGACTGCAGAACCCACTGAGATACTTTTGGAAGACTTTTCCACTCTGCCAGAAAATCTACTAAGGGTACCAGCCTCTCGAGGCTGGCCTCTGGAATATTTTGAGCAGCAGACACAGCGCCCTGTAACAGCGCACCGGCAGGGAACAACTGGTCTAACTGCCCTAAGCCCCTCCTCAGAGGGGGCGAGCGTCCCTCGGGAAAACACTCGCTGGGCCCGTCTACGCCCCGTCTTAAAGGCGGGGTTGGCAGAAGGGACCCCTGAGGGCACCGTGAGAGGACGGGCACCGTCTGATGCGGTGAACACCTTTCTCTCACGGTAGGGACCACCCTCAGCATCCTGACGCCAGCGGCGTCAGGACTTCTTAGACGAAGCCTTCTTGGCCATAATGACTGTCCTCAGATCAGTCTTATGGCCAGAAGACCTCGGTTGAGAGTGTCACGCCTGGTCCCACTGCAGGGGGAGCACAAGACGCGACACTCTGTAGAGGGAGCGAGCGTCCCTCGGGAAGCGCTCGCTGGGCCCGTCTACGCCCCGACGCGAAGGCGGGGTTGGCAGAAGGGACCCCTGAGGGCACCGTGAGAGAATGGGCACCGTCAGATGCAGTGAACACCTTTCTCTCACGGTGGGGACCACCCTCAGCATCCTGACACCGGTGGTGTCAGAACTACTTTTTTTTTTTTTTTTTTTAGATGAAGCCACTTGGCTATAATGACTGTCCTCAGATCAGTTTAACCCCCGAAAACTTCATCTGAGAGTGTCGTGTCTGGTTCCACTATTTTGCAGGGGAGCACAAGACACGACGCTCTGATTTTATTGCGCCCATGCGAGGAGCTTATCGACAGTCAGGACTGACCCGCCCATCAGTCCCTGTCTTTAAACGCCGGTGCCTTAAAAGACGAATTCGTTTCAGCGGAGAGATGGCAGTAGGCATCTCTCCAGCTTTTCTAGGCATCGCCTCATAACCGTAAATAAGCCTCAGCAGTATTAAAATATTTTTTGTAGAGATCTGATGGCTAAAAATACAGTATGAAATCGTTTTCTTCCAGGACTTCGACACCTCGGTGTGGAGATCCGGAAAAATGGTAGGCACCTTCGTGGAGGTTGCACTCGGGAAGGCAAACATAGTTTATACAATATATTTTTATATAAAAAACTCCTGCCAAACTGCTGACCACTCAATGTTTAATTTTTCTACAGCATGAGTTAGCACCTCCATAAGCTCCTCATTTATTTCTGTTCAGGGGAATGAGTCCTCATAATCCCCTTATTTTATAATAATTTATGTAATATTATTATTATTATATTTTTAATAGCAACAACATTCAGCTCCTCAGAACTGGATAGTTGCAATATTAATGCCACAGCCTGGGCAGAAGAAACCGCAGAGCGTGCTTCCAACCCTAAACTGAGGCACTGAATCTAACAGTTAAAGGCTGAGATAGGGCGAGGCCCGTCTCAAACCCCGCTGTCAGATTCACCCGCGATCCCCACGACACGCGCCGCCGCGCTGCCTCGACAGACGCGGGACCCGAGCCGCGGGGAGCGCGAGCCGAACCACTCTCCTCAAAGAGTGATCGGCGGGAGCAGAGCGTTCTTTGGAAAACGCTCGCAATGCTCACAATCAGCCCCCTCGAGAGCTGACCGGGCATGCTGTACTCCCAAACAAACAACACACAGATCGTGTAAATCCCCACCTGTGAAATAACGAGTACAGGGGGGAACACACACTTTCTGTAATGCTGCTCGCTTAGATATGTGAATACATATATATAGCCTTTTTTTTTTTTTTTTTTTTAAGTGAAAAACTCCTGCCTAGCAATCACTAAAGACAGACAAAAACACTGGGACAGATTCACACACAAATCGCTTGCTGAAGACAACAGAAGCTGTCGCCATTGTGTTCATGGGTGTGCTTTATAGTTTCCTGGTCGATGACGTCACTCGTGACGTTCCGTCTCGCCTTTGGCTGATTCCATACTATGCTTCAAGACGCACAACGCTAGAAGCGTTCCCGCAGCGTTTTCACGCAGCTCGATGTTCCTGATAGGGAACATTGTACACTAATCTACACTATTTTAATGTTGCTGTGGGACAATGTGAGAGACACCTATTAAGTTAGATATTAAAATAGTATCATTACTATAGTGGAACAACTAAACACAATAGATGGTTTAGAACTTTTAATATTATTGCACACCACAACTGGCCAACAAATAAGTCTAAAAATAAATTATGCTTAAGAAATTTACCAAAAAAAAAAAATAGTAATAAAAAATATACATACACATAAACTCTTTGTAGTGCAAATTATAATTATAAAACTCACACACCTTTACAACTGGAGGACATACTGTATAGCCTATTGAAGTATTTTCTTCCTCACAAAAGTAAAGAGTTTAACAAAAAGTGCTCTCAATATAATACTGAACAATGTACCAACATAAATAATAATAATAAAATATAATATTTTTGGGTTTTATTTTTATAACATACAGAGAACGTCATCATTAGAGGTTATTTAAGCCAAATTCTAGTCGTGCCTGCCGCACGTGTTCACAACCGGTCAAACAAAGATGTTTTCTGGGAGCGTTCCCTGCAGGTTATTCTTGTGTTTTATTTTATAACCATGCAAACAAATTAAAACGTTGCAGATGACCAATATGCTACAGATATTATTCTAATGCTGAAATGTGTAGCCTACTTTATTTATAAACAATTAAGCTCAGACACACCCGGTCTCTCTCGCGCACTATCGAGCGCGCTCTCGGACACGGTCTCCCTCGCGCACTATCAAGCGCGCTCGCTTTAGTCCAGTCCGGCGCCTCATAAACACACGCACACCACCAGAGAAAAAACGTTACAGGTGCAATGGCGGAGAGAGAGCCTACTCGGATGAAAACCGCTTCAGTGATCTCATATAGTATCTATAGTAACGGCATATTTTATTGTCAGTAATGGTAACGGCGTTGTAACGGAGGAAACAGTAATTAGTTTGATTACTCGTTACTGAAAAAAACAACGCCGTTAGTAACGCCGTTTATTTATAACGCCGTTATTCCCATCACTGGTACTTGGGCAGCGACTGATGACGTTTCACAAGTCCACAAGAACACAAGTACAGACAAGAACGCATATTGAGAAACGGCCTAAGCCTGGCCGGACTGTTTACATGGGAAGACCCAGAAGAAGAGATTACATCGAAATCGCTCCCACAGGGAAACAACATTAGGAAAAAAATAGTTCCGCTTGACATCACCCTGTGACATAATCATGAGGAAAGCATGACAACCATGCCTATACATACATCAATTAATGGGGACTTTGTGACATGATGGTCCTCATCAGACGCCATTTCAAAAGACAGATCAGTTCGGAGTGGGCTGTAGACTTCTGGAAATGGCATCCTATGTTTAAGATAAATGCCTGTTTGGACGAGTAACCATTGTGAAATTTTGTTCCTTTGGTGAAAGCTCTTGCTGGAGCATCGTAGATGACCGAGGTGACCTTCAAGAAGCACTGTTTCCCCTTTATAAGGAATCCTTTGCTTAGCACTTGTAACTCACTGACAAGATCTTTTAAATACTCAACCAGACAACTTGGCTTCGATGTACCACAAAATAGAGCAATGACAACTGGCTTCTTCACAACACCCTGTAGCAAGCCACGAATTGGCCAGAACTGAACTGAAGAAGTCAAGTCAAGTCAAGTCAAGTATATTTATATAGCGCTTTTCACAATACAGATTGTATCAAAGCAGCTTCACATTATCAATAATAATTCATTACATTTATATAGCGCTTTTCTAGACACTCAAAGCGCTTCACATAGATGGGGGGAATCTCCTCAACCACCACCAATGTGCAGCATCCACCTGGATGATGCGACGGCAGCCATAGTGCGCCAGTACGCCCACCACACACCAGCTTACTGGTGGAGAGGAGACAGAGTGATGAAGCCAATTAGTATATATGTATATATATAGGGGTGATTAGGAGGCCATGATAGACAGAGGCCACTAGGGGCAAATTTGGCCAGGATGCCGGGGTTACACCCCTACTCTTTCGAAAGACATCCTGGGATTTTTAATGACCACAGAGAGTCAGGACCTCGGTTTAACGTCTCATCCGAAGGATCAATCAAAACAACATAACAATGTTTGTTTATTAGTGTCACGTGTCTGTCCTGTCTTGTGTTGCACATGGGTGTGGTGTTATGTTATGCCATGTGCTGTTCTGATTGTTGATCCCTCCCCCTCGTTACCTGATTAGTGTTTGAGTTGTTCCACCTGTCCCCTCTTGATTTGTTCCCTTCTTAAGTCTCCTCTTGTTTGCAGTCTTTGTCGGATCGTTGTCTAATGTCTCCCGTTCCCCGTGATCCTCTGTTCAGGTTCAGTTGTTGTTTTATGGTTATTCATTGTGTTTTTCCCCCTCGTGGGTTTTGCTTTGTGTTTGTTTATTGTATTATTAAAGTATCATTTTCTCCTGCATTTGAGTCCTCACACCTTTTTCCTTACCTGTTCCGTGACAACGATCCGACCAACATGAGGACTCAGCGGAGAAGAAGGGCCAAGCCAGAGACTGTTCACGTCACGTCTGCCCAGCCAGAGACTGTTCACGTCCCGTCTGCCCAGCGAGAGACTGTTCACGTCCCGTCTGCCCAGCGAGAGACTGTTCACGTCCCGTCTGCCCAGCGAGAGACTGTTCACGTCCTGTCTGCCCAGCGAGAGACTGTTCACGTCCCGTCTGCCCAGCGAGAGACTGTTCACGTCCCGCGTCCCGTCTGCCCAGCGAGAGACTGTTCACGTCCCGTCTGCCCAGCGAGAGACTGTTCACGTCCCGTCTGCCCAGCGAGAGACTGTTCACGTCCCGTCTGCCCAGCCAGAGACTGTTCACGTCCCGTCTGCCCAGCCAGAGACTGTTCATGTTTCATCTGCCCAGCCAGGGACTGTTCACGCTCCGTTTGACCAGTCAGAAACTGTGCATGTCCCGTCTGCCCAGTCTGAGACAGATCAGGAGATGCCCATTCGTGTGGCCGCCAAGGCTTTAATGGACTATTTGGAACGTCTAGCTCGGATCCTGGACATGCCGGTGGATGCTCCGGGGCCGAAGGCAGAGCCAGTGCCTGCTGTTCCTGAGCCGGAGCCAGTGCCTGCTGTTCCTGAGCCGGAGGCGGAGCCAGTGCCTGCTGTTCCTGAGCCGGAGCCAGTTCCAGTGTCTGTGCCCGAGGGGTCCTCACCACCGTGGCCGCCCGAGGGGTCCCCACCGCCCTGGCCGCCCGAAGGGTCTTCGCCGCCCTGGCCGCCCGAGGGGTCTTCGCCGCCCTGGCCGCCCGAGGGGTCTTCGCCGCCCTGGCCGCCCGAGGGGTCTTCGCCGCACTGGCCGCCCGATGAACACTGTGTTTCTCCCTCACCACCCTATGAACTTTTTTTTCGCCCTGGCCGCCTGATGTTCCTGTCCCTCCCGTCCCGCCCTGGTCTGTCCCTCCCGTCCCGCCCTGGTCTGTCCCCCCCGTCCGCCTGATGGAGCGTCTGGTAGCCGCTCCATAGGGAGGGGGTAATGTCACGTGTCTGTCCTGTCTTGTGTTGCACATGGGTGTGGTGTTATGTTATGCCATGTGCTGTTCTGATTGTTGATCCCTCCCCCTCGTTACCTGATTAGTGTTTGAGTTGTTCCACCTGTTCCCCTCTTGATTTGTTCCCTTCTTAAGTCTCTTCTTGTTTGCAGTCTTTGTCGGATCGTTGTCTAATGTCTCCCGTTCCCCGTGATCCTCTGTTCAGGTTCAGTTGTTGTTTTATGGTTATTCATTGTGTTTTTCCCCCTCGTGGGTTTTGCTTTGTGTTTGTTTATTTTATTATTAAAGTATAATTTTCTCCTGCATTTGAGTCCTCACACCTTTTTCCTTACCTGTTCCGTGACAATTAGTGGAAAAAAGATATCCACGTTTGGTAGGGCTGATCAATGGTATTAATGATTGGTTAATTAATTTGGTAACACTTTATTTGAAGGGGTGTGCATAAGACTGACATGACACTGTCATAAACATGACATAACACCTGTCATGAACATGAAGGAGTCTTTATGAATGTTTATGACTGTTGTCATTAAGTGTCATTCGGTAAATTATGACACTTTTAATGCAAAGTTGACATTGTTTAAAACGTCTTTGTTATGACAACTTGACATTAACCAAGACAAAAATGTCTTTGTTATGACAACTTGACATTAACAAAGACAAAAAATTTCTTTGTTATGACAACTTGACATTACCCAAGACAAAAATGTCTTGATTATGACAACTTGACATTAACCAAGAAATCATAACCTGTCAACCTGTCACAAATATGTCATAACAGGTCTAATTATCAAACTTAAAGCATTTTACAGTGTAATAACCCTTAATGACATCTTTATAACTAGTACAATGTGTTCCACTTTACTTGAGGACAAGTAAAATATTCATGACACAGTTATAATGGTGTCATGACGGCCAAAGTTGTGACAGGTTGACAGGTTATGATTTCTTGGTTAATGTCAAGTTGTCATAACAAAAACATTTCTGTCTTTGTTAATGTCAAGTTGTCATAATCAAGACATTTTTGTCTTGGGTAATGTCAAGTTGTCATAACAAAGACATTTTAAACAATGTCAACTTTGCATTAAAAGTGTCATAATTTACCGAATGACACTTAATGACAACAGTCATAAACATTCATAAAGACTCCTTCATGTTCATGACAGGTGTTATGTCATGTTTATGACAGTGTCATGTCAGTCTTATGCACACCCCTTCAAATAAAGTGTTACCATTAATTTGAATATCCCCAACTGAGCAAGCCAAAGGCAACAGTGGCAAGGAACCGAAAAACTCCATCAAGTGACCTAATGGTGTACTAAAACTCCATCAGGTGACCCAATGGAGAAAAAAAAAACCTTCGGAGAACCCAGGCTCAGTCAGGGGCCAGTTCTCCTCTGGCGTTTATGAACTAGAGCAGGGGTTCCCAATCTTTTTTGTGCCAGGGACCAGCAAATTCATAAAAAAAATTCCAGGGACCAGTTGTCAATTTTAATGCCTCAATTTTAAGATGTATCGTTTGGATTCGGAACATATCACTGTGTAAAACAGTACAGCCTATAATTTCTTTACATATAATGAACTAGGTGGCAACAAAGGCTACTTATATGAATATACCAATCTTTTTAAACTTTCAGACCGGTTCACAAAATGTTTCCCTTTTCTCCCATACAATTAGGTCTACTTCAAAAGCAACTCACACAGCACTCACTCATAGCAGGTGGCAGAAATGGCAAATTGTATTTTACATTGAATTTAACATTGAATTTACTTCTATTGGCATGTACCAAGTTTTCACATACAAGGAATTTGCTTTGGTGTTTTGGTGCAAAATAGGGATGTTAACGTTTAATCGACGATAAGCAGGTTCATGCGCGTGCGTGCTGCTCAACCGCGAAACATGTAAGAGCGCGCCGGTTCATTACACTATCATGACTATAAGTTTGCGTGTGCATTCGCAGCCTTTTGTTTTGTGCAAATGTAAGTTGTAATATTGTGTTTATTTTGTGTAGGCCTATCTATATCTGATTTATCTCACGACATATAGGATGCATTTGGTTAAAAATTAATGTAGTAAAGTGTATGGTGATACTCTTCAGCTTCAGCGCTCGCAGCTCAAACGACACTGCACGACTAATAATGACTGTTGGTAGCCTACTGTCATATTATATAACATTATAAAGAGAACAATGTTTTAATAAAACATTGTGAATTATTTGGGTTTAGTTGCTGTGTCGCGTTGCTCCAGAAAGAGCGCGTCCACAACATGAGTCATTCTGAATGGCACGTAGTTCAAATTCACTTGTGCATTCTCGTAATTTTGTGCAGTTATAATTTGTAATGTTATGTTTATTTTGTATATATCTGATTAATATCATATAGGATACGTTTCTTTGAGTTGAATAAAGTGCTAGCAAAGTGCTCCAGTTTACCGGTAGCCTATCTTTTTTTGCAGTCCATTCAGATACGACACGTTGCTAAGCAATCGGAATGAACGCGCTCAAAGAAACACATTTTTATCTATTTACTGTTTATGTTTTGGATTAAATAACATAACATGACATGTCATAGCACTTAAAAAAATAAATAAATTATTATTCGAAAAAAAAAAAAAAAAATTATTCAGGGAATATTTCAAGGCCCGGTACTAACGGGTCCACGGACCGGCACCGGTCCGGGGACCGGGGGTTGGGGATCACTGAACTAGAGGACGGATTTACAGTAACTGTAAGATAAAAAATTTATATGAATGCCTGGCTGAATAGATGCGTCTTTAGTCTACTTTTAAACTGGGAGAGCGAATCTGAGCAATGAACAATATCAGGAAGGCTATTCCAGAGCTTCGGAGCTAATTGTGAAAATGTTCTCCCTCCTTTGGTGGATCTGGATATCCTAGGTATGACCAGAAGCCTCGAATTTAAAGAGCGTGATGGATTATAGGGCGATAGAAGATCCGTTAAATAGACTGGAGCTAAACCATTTAGGGCTTTATAAGTCAGAAGCAATACCTTGTAATTACTACGGAACTTTATAGGTAACCAATGAAGTGATAATAAAATCGGTGTTATATGATCATATTTTCTTGATCTAGTAAGAACACTAGCGGCTGCATTTTGGACTAACTGTAGCTTGTTTATTGAGGATGCAGGACAACCAGCTAATAAAGCATTACAGTAATCTAGTCTCAAGGTCATGAATCCATGAACAAACTTTTCTGCATCAGAGACTGATAGCATATTACGTAGCTTAGCAATGTTTCTAAGGTGGAAAAAGGCTGTTTTTGTAACATATGAAATATGCTTTTCAAAAGACAGGTTGCAGTTTAATATAACATCCAGGTCTTTTACTGTAGTGGATAAAGTAACAGGGCATCCTACTATGTTAAAGTAGTGTTGTGAGAGGTTTTGTGGACGGTTTTTAGAACCGTCCACAAAACCTCTGTCTTGTCTGGATTTAATAAAAGAAAATTACGCATCATCCAATCTTTTATATCTTTAACACAATCTGTCAATTTGGATAATTTAGCGTATTCATCTGGCCGTGATGAAATATATATTTGAGTGTCATCAGCATAACAATGGAAACTAATTCCATGTTTCCGCATAATATTACCAAGTGGCAGCATATATAGTGAAAATAATAGAGGGCCTAACACAGATCCCTGCGGCACTCAATTCAATTCAATTCAAATTTATTTGTATAGCGCTTTTCACAATACACATTGTTTCAAAGCAGCTTTACAGAAAGTGCAATCAAAAGTTATGTATATGATGAATATCACTCACTCACTCCACTCCACTAGCAAACACTCCATAGTTTGCCGAAGTTATGATCGATTTTTCTCCATTTAAATAGACAAAATGGTAGCGGTCAGATAAGTATGACCTGAACCAGCTTAATGCTTGTCCTTGAACACCAGTATAATTTTGTAGTCGATCTAAGAGTATTGTGTGATCTATAGTATCGAACGCAGCACTAAGATCAAGTAAAACTAGTATTGAGATACAGCCTTGGTCCGAAGTAAATCATTTGTGATTCTAACAAGCACAGGTCATTCATTCATTCATTCATTTCATTTTATTTGGTTTATCATTAACAAATAACAAATATTCAACTCATCATATAACTTTTGATTAAACCAAAGGGTATAGGCTGAAGCTCAAGGCTTATTGACGCCTATCCCTCTCAATTTTTACAACAGTCAAACAGTGCTCAATTCTCTTCTTACAACACTTGAAACAACAAAGTCATAGATATTAATTACCCAAAACCTATCTATATGAAAGTATCATCTTGTTTCTTAGGAGCCGTTTAAATCCACTTATTGCTTGTGTCAATTTAAGATCTATATGCAAACAATTCCATAAATTCATTCCTCTTACAGAGATAGTTCTACATCTAATTCGTACCTTCAGTTTTTTAAACAAACATGTTCCTTTTATCTCATACTTACAATAACGTTTCTCAAACATACTCAAAACTTTATCAGGCAGCATTTTATAGTATACTTTATACATTATCAATGTAACCTTATAATCCACTAAATCATAACATTTTAGAATGTTTAATTTTAAAAATAAATTGTTAGTATGATCCCAATATTGTGATCTTGTAATAATACGTAAAGCTCTCTTTTGTAAAATAAAAAGTGGTTGGGTGTATGTCTTATACGTATTACCCCAAATCTCCAGACAATACGTTAAATATGGAACAAATAATGATACATATAACATAAATAAAGCCTTCTTATTTAACAAATTCCCAATCTTATTTAATATCGCAACTGTTTTTGAGATTTTAGATTTTACATAATCAATGTGCTTTTTCCACCCCCATTTACAATCTAATATAACACCCAAAATTTTTATTTCATTTACTCTTTCTTTGTCCTCCACCCCTATTCTTACTTTCACTTCTGTCACACTATTTTTACCCCAAATCATAAACTTTGTTTGGTAACACTTTACTTGAAGGGGTGTGCATAAGACTGACATGACACCGTCATAATCATGACATGACACATGTCATGAATATGAAGGAGGTCTCATGCATGTTTATGACAACTGTCATTAAGTGTCATTCGCTCAATTATGACATTTTTAATGCAAATATGACATTGTGTGAGATGTCTTTGTTATGACAACTTTTACATTACCAAGACAACACAACCTGTCACAAATATGTCATAAACATGACATAGCAGATTAATTATCAAACTTAAGAAACCACTTAGCTTTATTGGTTAACATGTCATTAAACTGTCATGTGGTTGGTTTTGACATTGGCTGTCATGAAGCCATTATGACATTTTAATGACAAATTACATTTGTACCACTGTAGTTGAGGTCAAGAAAAACATTCATGACACAGTTACAATGGCTTCATGACAGCCAATGTCAAAACCAACAACCTGACAGCTTAATGAAATGTTAACCCATAAAGCTAAGTGGTTTCTTAAGTTTGATAATTAATCTGCTATGTCATGTTTATGACAATTCATGTTGTCTTGGTAATGTCAAGTTGTCATGACAAAGACACTGACAGGTTATAATGTATTGGTTTATGTCAAGTGGTCATAATAAAGACATCTCAAACAAAGTCATGTTTGCATTAAAAATGTCATAATTGAGCGAATGACACTTAATGACAGTTATCATAAACATGCATAAGACCTCATTCATATTTATGACATCTGCCATGTCATGATTATGAAGGTGTCATGTCAGTCTTATGCACACCCCTTCAAGTAAAGTGTTACCCTTTGGGTAACTCATATTCAGTGACAGCTTATTAAAATCAAACCATTTCTTAACCCATTCCATCTCCATTTCCACATTTCTCACAATATCTTTTAACTCTTTCCCAGAATAAAAAAAAATTGGTATCATCCACAAAAAGAATAGGCTTGAGAACACTTGAGACCCTACAGAGATCATTTAAATATAAAATAAAACATTTTGGTCCCAGGACCGAGCCCTGTGGAACCCCACAAAAAATGTTCAGGGGACTTGACATAATTCCATCAACTGAAACAAATTGTGTTCTGTTATTTATATATGAACAAATCCAAGAATATGCAACCCCTCTGAGCCCATACTTAAACAGCTTCTTCAGAAGAATATCGTGATTTATAGTCAAATGCCTTTTTCAGTTCAGTTCAGTTCATTTATTTATAAGCACATTTAAAAACACTCACATGACTGCCCAAAGTGCTGTACAGGCATAGCTAAAAATCAAAGAGACAACAACTAAGAAACTATATATATAGATATAGAACAGAAGACAATGAAGTCAAATAGATAACGTACAGAGTATAGACATTAACAAGTATTAAAAGCTAATGAAAACAAGTAGGTTTTCAGCAGAGATTTAAAAATAGATAAGGAAGAAGCTTCTCTAAGTTGTGGTGGCAAGCTGTTCCACAATTTAGGGCCCACCACAGAAAAAGCTCTATCTCCTCTACGTTTGAGTCTAGTACGAGGAACTTTGAGTATATTTAGCTTACTAGATCTTAGGCCGTGGGACGGACTATAGGAGTGAAGAAGTTCAGACAGGTAACTTGGGGCAAGATGATGCAGACATTTGTACACTAAAAGGAGGATTTTATAGTCAATCCTAAATTGGACTGGTAGCCAATGGAGAGCTCGCAGGTTGGGAGTGACGTGATCGAATTTCGTATCAACAATTTCAACCTTATTTGCTTTCTGCACGTACGTCCTGGAATGTTGCTTGCCTAACGTGCATATTTTGAACATTGTGTCATCAACTTTAGTCGATCGTTGCATGCCCGCCCTGGATAGCTGTAATTGTGTACGTTTTTGAACATTAAACCAACAGATCTACTTGATCGCTGCACTGTGCTACACTCATCTAACGTGCAAGTTTTGAACATTTTTACAAGGAACGTTACTTATTGCTGTCCACCCGTTCTGCCTTCACGGCCACTGGGCAATCACGGCCATACGTTTGAATGTGCGAGCGTCCAGTTTGACGCGGGCTAGTATTTTAACTGTTTGATGTAGTTGAAGGGGTTGGCTCTTTCGTTATAACTTGGGTTAAGTGTTTCCTTTCTCTTATTCTGGTTTTGATTGAGTTAATTTGCATTTATAGTTTGTTTCTTTATCAGTGATTTCAGTTTATCTCGTTAGGTAAACTAATCCAGTTAATACATTTATATCTCTTTGTCTTATTTTGTCTTATTACTGAATTTGTTTTCCTTGGCCAAGGTTTCATTGTACTTTAATCCATGTTTATTTTGTTTTTCTTTGTATATTGAGAAGTGTCTTAGAATTTATCTTATTTTTCTAGTGTAATGCCTTCTGGAACCATTGCTGGTTCTGGCAGTTTGGGTATTTTGTGATTAAGATTATTCCAATATGTTTTCTTAATTTAAGTATTAACACAGATTTTTTTTTCTTGTTGTGGAGTGAATCCCCTTTGATCGTGTGTGTTTGTGTCTGCTTTTAGTTGCTGAGAGCCGAAGGTGGTGGTGTTGGTGTCCGGGTGGTGGTATCCCCTTCTCGTGTGCTGTGTTGTCTACCCCGTTTTGTGTGTTCACTGTTGTGTTTTTCAGTGTTTGTGTTCACGTGGCGACCTTTCCTGGGATTCCTTCGTGCCTTTGTGACTCCTTTCTCCTCCACTGGTAAGGCTCAGCAGCAAGTATGAATGTGTTTTGAATTGTGTTTTAATGATTGAATAAAATTTATCTCTTTTAAAAATTGAACCTCGTCTCTGGCTGAATTGTTTACTTACCTGTGTGTCCTTAAGTGAATCAATAGTATTGCAATTAGGAAATAAAGAAAATCATTCTCTGGGTGAAATTCCCAGGGTGGCGTAGTCTGTGTTTTTGGGGCAGGTTCCACCTAGACTATAACCTCCTCAGTACTGTTTGCTCTCTGCAACGCCACAGTTTCTTTCACTAAGGACATATCTATGTTATTGCAATCTTGTGATCTCTTACTTTTATAGTTTAAAACAATTCCCCTCACTTCAGATTCACTAACCTCACTTAGATACAAACTTTGCAGATTGTTTTCAATTAATTCATCCAATCCATTTTTCTCTTTTGGTTCAACAATATCCCTTGCGAGAGTCAGTCCCACATTAACAAAAAAATCATTAAATTCTTCAGCCACATCTTGTTTCTTGTCTATGCACATATTGGCCCTCATTTATCATTGTTGCGTAGAAACGGGCGTATATATTGGCGTAAGATTATGCTTACACTCCTCTCACCGCCTGATGTATGAAGCTGTGCGTACCTTTGAAATCCAGGTGTACGCAATACCTGCCCTTGATAAATGCCGCGGCTGAAAACGATCGTCATTAGAATAACACTTCCCCCACACCCTCATTTTACGCCATGGACACACGGAAGACGGCAAAGAAGAGAAACTTGACCTATCACAATGCATTACTTTACAGCACGGGTTTTGGAACAATTAGCATTTCATTTCGTATCACGTCACATGTATTGGGGTGTACAATAGTGATGATGATGATGTGATGTGGAGTATCATTCATTCACATTAATAATTGCATGACAATTTGTAATATTCTTATTCTTATTCTTATGATTTTTTATTAATGACGCTTATTGTTATTTAGAAGAAGAATGTCGTTATTAATATTTGTATTAGGCTACTATTATTATTATTATTTAAAAGAAGAAGAATGTCATTTTTATTATTTTGTCAGTCTGAATTATTTGTTGGTCATTGAAAGCCTTTCATTACCGAACCCAGTCCGTGCGCACGAGCCGGGCCTTACCCTGAGGCGTCAGGTAAAACGTACAGGCTCGCAACTGAAGGAATACATATGCCTACAAATCAAATGCTTTGGTAAAGTCACACAAATTAAACATTGAAGTCCATGTTGCACAAAAATAAACACTGAAGTTTATAATTACTTTGTTGTTGTTGTTTTTTTGTTTGCAGTGGGTCATAATATATCATATCTTTTAGTTTGTCAGTGCGTTTTGTGGTGTTAGGTTTTTGCGGCACATTTCCGCACTAACTCAAACGTGCGTACACCACCTCCTGAGCTGGTGTAGGATTTGAGCGTGCCGTACGCCAAAGTCCATATTGATAAATCTCAAAGTCACCGTGGTTTTGGGTGTACGCCAGGTGTACGCTGGAAATTTGGTGTACGCACTTTTGATAAATGAGGGCCATTATCTTTAATTATAAATTTAGGATATGCAGCTTCATTGACTTTATTTCTTATTAAACCATTTATAACTTTCCACATTCCTTTCATATTTCTTATATTTTCCTCTAATCAACTGCTATAATATGTCTCTTTCCTTAACCTAAGTATTTTCGTTAGTTTATTTTTATATGCCTTATATTTCATCTCAGCTTTTTCCGTTCTTTGTCTTAAAAAGACCCTATATAATGTGTTTTTCTTTTTACATGCATTAAGTAACCCTTTTGTCATCCAGGGTTTTTGTTCCCTCTTTTTCTCAATGTACATTTTTAAAGGACAATTCATTTCCTATAACTGTAAATAAATATTCAGAAAAGAGCTATACGCGTCATTTACATCATTAACATAAACATTTTCCCAATTATATCTTAATAGATCTTCCTTAAAGGCTTTCAAGGTTACAGGAGTCCTCAGCCTCCATTCTCCTTTCCTCCTTACAGGTACTTCTTCATTTAATTTACAATTATAATAAACAAAAATTGGCAAATGGTCACTTATGTCTTCCACCAACAATCTCCCTACAATGTCATTATCAACAACATTTGAATAAATATTGTCAATTAATGTAGCACTTTGTCTTGTAATTCTACTCGGCTTTGTGATTGTTGGAAATAAACCCAAGCTATCCATTGTATAAATAAAGTCTGTGGTACCTTTGTGGCCTTGTGGATTCAAAAGATCAACATTAAAATCTCCACAAACAAAAACATTTTTTTTACCTACCACCTTCTCAAACATACAAACTAATTGATAATTTGTTTTGTCAATACATGTTCCAGGCGCTCTATACACACAACTAACTATTAAATTTCTACTTGTTATCATCTCTATTTCTACAGTGACTATTTCAAAATTCCCAGCACATTCTTTCGACATAGAGACAACCTGTTTGCATTGGAGGGCAGTATTAACATATAAGGCCACTCCACCTCCCTTCTTTAAAGTCCGATTTACAGAGAACATTTCATAGCCTGTCATTCCAAAGTCTTCGACAGTGTCATTTCGTAACCATGTCTCTGAAATCGCAATGACATCAAATACCCTCCTCAGCCGCTTCAAATAATCCATGATATTGCCGAAATTTCTATTTAAACTTCTGCTATTGAGATGGATAATATACACTCCATCCCTCTCTACAATGTCATTGAATTGTTTTTCAGTGAAATATTTACAGTTGGACCCATCTGTTGTGGAGTCATAATTGAAATTCCTCTCAGGGTCTATTTCACTCCCCACATCAAACGCTCTTTCATCCAAATCTTCTAATCTTCCACTGTGCGAGTTCAGTGCTATGATGTGGCCTGAATCCAGACTGAAACTTTTCATAGATGTCATTTTCTTGCAAGAAAGAGCCCAGTTGAGCGGACTCAACTTTTTCTAGTATTTTAGACATAAATGGAAGATTTAAAATGGGTCTGTAATTTGCTAGGTTATTTGGATCTAATTGTGGTTTCTTAATAAGAGGTTTTATAACTGCCAGCTTGAACGTTCTTGGAACATGACCTAAAGATAAAGATGATTTAATAATATTGAGAAGAGGCTCTTCCACTATAGGTAACACTTCTTTCAGTAGTTTAGTTGTTATAGGATCTGATAAACATGTTGTTGTTTTAGATGAAGTGATAAGTTTGTTTAACTCTTTTTGTTCTATAGTTGTAAAGCATTGTAATTGTTCTTGCGGGGTGATAATTGCCGCTGAATTATAAGGCGCGAGCAAAGATTGAACGTTTACAATTGTGGTTCTGATGCTTTCAATTTTCTCGGTGAATAAGTTCATGAAATCATTACTACTAAACTGTAACGAGGTATTTTGTTCAGACGACGTCCGTTTATTTGTTAGTCTAGCCACGGTATTGAATAAAAACCTTGGATTGTTTTGGTTGTTTTCTATTAATTTGCTGAGGTGCTCAGCCCTGGCCGTTCTTAGGGCCTTTTTATAACGTGACATACTGTCTTTCCACGCGATTCTAAAGACTTCTAAATTAGTTTGTTTCCATTTACGCTCTAAATTACGGGTTTCTCTCTTTAAAACATGCGTAGTATTATTGTACCATGGTGCTATACTTTTCTCTCGGACCTTTTTTAATCTAATGGGTGCAACAATATCCAATGTTCTAGAGAGAATGGTGCTCATAGTGCTAGTTAGTTCGTCTAGTTCATCTGTTTGTTTGGATTCAGACAGCAGCTGAGACAGATCAGATAAGCTATTTGAGAAATTATCTATGGTGGATGGAAGGATTGTTCTACCTGGTCGATAACGTGGCGCAGCATGACATATTACAGCAGTACGTAATATGCAAGTTACCATGTAATGGTCAGTGACATCATCACTTTGTGGAATGATATCTATATCGGTTGGATCGGTTCCATATGATATAATTAAATCGACTGTATGATTAAGACGATGAGTTGGTCCGATGACGTTTTGCTTGACCCCGGAGGAGTTGAATAAATCTGTAAACGCAGCCCCTAACGCATCATTTGAATTATCTACGTGTATGTTAAAATCTCCAACAATTAATGCTTTATCAACGTTGACCAATAGATCTGAGAGAAAGTCTGCAAACTCTTTTAGGAAATCGGCGTAAGGCCCTGGAGGTCTATATACAGTAGCCAAGGCTAGAGATAATATGGATTTTTTTCTTACATCTAAGAGCGTAACATTTCGCACAAGTACTTCAAACGAATTAAACCTATGAATTAAACGAATTAAACCCAGTTTTCTGAGTAACATTAAGGATATCTCTGTAGATTGTTGCAACACCGCCTCCACGACCGATCAGACGGGGCTCATGCTTATAACAGTATCCTGGAGGAGTAGACTCATTTAGACCAAAATAATCATTTGGTTTAAGCCAGGTTTCAGTAAGGCACAGTCCATCGAAATTATTATCTGTGACCATTTCATTTACAATAACCGCCTTAGGTGTGAGCGATCTAATATTTAGAAGCCCTAGCTTTAGAAATAGTTTTTGTTCACTAATAGCGAGATTTTTTGTTTTAATAACAATTAGATTTTTTCTAGATCCCGCAGTAGATTTATTATTTGAACTCAGTAAATGAGGAATAGACACAGTTTCTATGCAATGTTCTACACTGGTATTAATATCAATTAAATTGGTGCAGCAGAGACTGTGATTTGGATTTTTGGTTACTAGTCAAACGGTGTTTAACATTTTGGAGATGTTATCCGACAAAAGATCTGCTCCGATTTGGGTGTAAGCCATCAGCGCGGAAGAGCCTAGGTCGCTCCCAAAACAGATCCCAATTATTTACAAAGAGCAGTTTCTGCTCATTGCACCATGACATTAAGAAGTCTTTGTACCATTAAAACTTCCTGCAAGTTTTATAGCTTAAGACATCCTCCCCATTATAAACTAACAATTTTTTTAATCAAGCTCTAAATACAGCTCGTTGTGGATCCGTGGTATGAAGTGACATCACGGTACGAAGTGACGTACCAGTCGTTTGCATATGACCACCTCCAGCGCAGGACAACTACGACTCATTTCGCATCATCGCATCGTTGTCGCGCGGCCAGCGCCCATAGGTGTTCAGTCGACTTGCAGCGAGTGGGTCTGTTTATAAGATAATTGCAATGCCACGCAGATGTGCTGTTCCTGGCTGTGGACAAACAACTCGTTTGAATATGCTGACGCTGAAAATGGATGCAGTTTATTTTTTGTGGACGTCCCAGTCACTGCAGTGTTTATATAGCCTACGCGTGTGTTCTCTACATTTCAAGGATGACTATTTTGAGAACAAATCTGATTAATAATTTTTAAACGCCTGTGGAGAGACGACTCGACGCCTGTGAAAAGACGACTCAACGCCGGCGATATGTTATGCCCTAAATTAATACATGATGAACTAACTGTATTTTCTATGTACATTTTTAATGCACTTTCTGTAAAGCTGCTTTGAAACAATGTGTATTGTGAAAAGCGCTATACAAACAAATTTGAATTGAATTGAATTGAACAAATCGCACTATGAAACTGGCTTTGCCAGAAAACCTTTGCTTAAAGATCAGGCCGTTCCCACTATTCTGGGCCCAACAACGATGCCGCAAACTGTAAGTAATGTATTTCATCTTAAAACTACTTTTTATGCATAAGCAGCACTGACGTTAGCCAATCATAACAGTAGGAGTTAACACTAAACTTTGGGGGAAACACCCCCAAAACAGACTGTTTGAATCAGAGGATGAGAAAGAGGGTGGGAAAAGGTCATAAATCACTACATTTTAAAAGGGTTAGTAAATAGTAATACTGTAATTGCACCTAAGGGAACATAATAAAACAAAAAACAAAAGCCATGTCATGACCCCTTTAACAACAGAATGACATACCCCAGAAATGACTTTATTACGGACTGATTAATAATTTTGAGACAGAGTTGACGAGGAGCATCATCATCATGGACAGATTTTCTGCTCTAGATATGGGCATGGTGACTAGATTATATGACTTTAGATTACATGCACCTTGTGTGTTTAGGTGTCACACGGGGATTGTTAAATATTTGGCTCAGAGGTCCTTTGAAGTTTCGCTTGTCCTCCTTGTTGATCAGATTTCTCAAAGTCTAATTCAGATGCGTGCTTACACACCAGTTGAGTTTGCAAGGAAGCCGAGGTCTCTGAGAGAGCTAGACCGTTGGAAAGCTACTGAACTAAGACAATTTCTGTTGTATACTGGCTCTGTTAGACTGGCACCATATTTAGATTGTGATGTATATAATAATTGTATGTTACTGTATACTGGGACCAGTTGCATAAACAATAAACATAGCCATTACGTTAAGACAGTGTCTTGTTCTAGTATGACCCACTAGCAGTTAGTCAGGGGCAGTCAGTCTTACTTTTCTGTATCAAATTAGGCCAAGCTACGTTTTTATGTAACTGATTTAAAAAAGCTATGAACAGTCTATAAGAAACAAATTTGATGTCTAACTTGTAAGACAAGTCTTAGAAGTTTATGCAATCGGCTCCTGGTATTTGCATCCTTGTCAGTCCTCAGCTGTGTTCTTTGTTTCACAATTATGCAAACACACCACTCATAACATTTGTAAGTCATTTTGGGGAGCTTTATGGAAAAGATGCCTTAGTGTATAATGTGCATGGCTTGGTCCATCTTTCAGCTGATGCCCAACTGCATGGTTCTTTAGACTCTATCTCAGCTTTTCCATATGAAAATTACCTCCATACACTGAAGAAGTTTGTAAAAAAGCCAGAATTTCTTTTTGCGCAGGTAATAAGAAGGTTATCAGAGGTTGAAGATATCAAGACTGTCGAGCTGCCCTGTAAAGGTTTAAGAATGCAACATTATGTTGGACCTATCCCTGATGGCTTTCAAGCCACAGCACAGTACAGGCAGATGCAGACTAAACAATGGTCAATGAAAGTTTCCACCGGCAATAATGTTTTTGCTGTAGACAAAGACATTTGTGTTATCTATAACATTGTTCAGTCTGTCGAGGGCATATATATATATATGTGGTGAATGTGAGATACATAATTCACCTTTGTTGTTGTGTAGTTCTATACACTGTTGGTTGTAAACGCAGCACTTTGTTCTTCATGACTGTTCAGGGATCGCGGTCCCTTTAAATGCTCTGAATGTGTGCTCACGTGGGACGCGTGTCAGCGCCATTTGCTTCTAGTGTGTCTATGTTCGATAAATAAATGACACGCGCATTCGTGTGCTCAAAGTGAGAAGTTGTCTCTTGCAATTTACTGCAATTTCCACATACATATATATATATATAGTGTTTAAAGTTTTAACACAGATGGAAAATTTCTACTACTATCCAATGAGCTCGGATTTTCTCAGAGTATTTATTGTTTCTCAACCTACAGGACCGTTTAGGGTAGCCAAAATATCTCAGATCTCTCACAAGTGTGTGCTCCTTCCTTACAAAGATGATTTGTTGTCATGCCCTTCTTGCACAGCCAAAGTTATAGTGCACAGATGGATTAGTTCTAGGATATAGCAACATTGTGACGGCCCAGATCCGGCCCACATCTGGCACATATGAAATTATGATGTTAACAGGCTTATTAAGGCTGAGATCAGTCCATATTTAATATAAACAGATTTTGTGGCTCAGATAAGGTCCAGGTTTGGTTTATTTATTTTCTCTTGGCTGACATGTGGCATTGCTATGGCCTACTTCTGGCACTACTATGAACCCAGATCTGGCAAACAGGAGTGGACCACCCAAGGGCCATCATTCAACACTACATGTGGGCTAGATCATAATTCCTTGTGGGCCGGATCTGGGCAGTCACAATGTTGCTATGTGGGTAGGTGGGGCTGTAAAAGGTGAGGGTTAAGGAGCAGAGTGGTGGGAGACAAAACAATTTATGCTGATTAAAGACTGACTTAATACTCAGAACTCACAAATAGTTGCTGCACTCCACAAAGGTTTCTGGAATCTTGTGGATTTTGACAATGTAGGGTTTTTGGATGAATCCTAAAGGCAACAGTTCAGAGATTTGGTGAGTGTGTGATATTTGTGCTTTTTTCTATATTAGAATTTATTTGGTGAATACTACTACTGTGCATGAGAAGAGTTTTACCTTGTGATGCATATTAGCGATAATCAATGATAATCAATGATCACAGCAATCAGGACGTATAATGTATGTATACGTACAATGTAAGTATGGCAAGGGGGACGTGGTTCCGCGAGGTCTGTAACGGGAGAGAGAGAGAAAGGAGACGAGCGGTGCGTAAGTAGGTCAAGTGCAAGTGACGAACACCTGTGTCTTGTTGCAGTAATACGCAATCCGGAAGAACTATCGGTGTGGACTTCGGTGTGGACTTTTACCGATAACGATAGTTCCACCAATCAACTATAGGCACCGATATATCGGCAAAACCGATGAATCGGTCGACCTCTAATATTAATTTACCTACCATTAATGGGGAAGGAAATGCTTTTGACGTATTTGTGAGACCTTGAGAATGAATGTACACACAGTGCCGCCGCTCCCACCACGCGCATCACGCGCTGTGCGTAGGGCACCAAGTGCTGAGGGGGCACCAAAAATAGCCTAATGAAAAATCAATCATCATATCATAGTCATAATCAGGGGCGTCACTAGGCCCTTTTTAGGGGCTAAACTTCTTTAAACCCCTAAACTTCTGCCTAGCCCCCCTAAAAATTTGTGATTAATAGGCTACACAAATTCGTGTTCGCTTCAGTCTTGTTATAATCAGATTCAGCGCCTTCTTCATCTTCAATCCGCAGCGGCGCCGAGCAAAGAGCACGGACAGGGTGTGTGTGTGTGTGTTCATCTGAGCCTCATTGGTCGTCTGTCACTGCTCGTCAATGTCAGAATATTTGAAATGACCAATCAAATCAAAGTAGGCGGGCTTTATGTTCACAGACGCTGAGCGCTAATTTTAACAGTGCGACTCGACGCTTCAGTGTACGGTCAAGTGCGAGATAAGATGTAAGTAGCTAAACTTAACGTTTCATATTTGACAGTTTTTTAGGTCATAAATGTTAAATGAATGGCAAAAACTAATCAGGCAAACTAATATAGTTTTGTCTAATTTTGCCATTTTGAATTGAAAATAGGCCTTTTTAACTCATGTAGCCTAGTGTAATAGTTCACTGCCATTGTGAGGGGACAAGAAACATGAACAAACCCGTTTTCATCATTTTAGGCACAGGATTAATGATGAATGTGTACATATTGAGAATATAATACAAATTGTAGCCTTTAGTAAATTAAAAAAGGCAACTTTAGGAGGGGAAGAGACAGGGCAAGATAAAAACAAAGAGAAAAAGAGTGTGATGCTGATGAGGAGAGAAAAATAATCAGCTACCCACTGACATGGGTTCAAAGCTGTTGTTATCCAATTTAAAAAAAAATTGCCTTCATCAAAACATCTTAAAATGCACATAATGTAGTTCAGAGAAAACAAAATTTTCCCGAACTAACCTGCCTCAAATTCGGGACCACAGTGATTATAAAAACCATGCCATTACGTAATGAAACTTAATAGTGAGCATTAGACCCTAAAGTGTCATTATTTTTTTTATAAATCATACCCTCATTGGGGGCTTAGCCTAAATGAAATCCTAGAAACGCCCCATGTCATAATAATTATAATGCTGATATTATTTCAGTATAGAAAAATTATTAGCCACTTTTTAGGGATGTATACAAAACAAAAACAGGTGGAACAAGAGTATTTAATTGCTCTACAAATTAACCGTGTGATCAGTTGTAACCAAAGTAACCAAGTGATCAGTTGTCCGTTGGATTGCGTTAAAAAGTTAAAGTTAAACTGGCAAAAAAAAAATGAGATTATGCTTAGGGCACCAAAATGGCTAGCAGCGGCACTGTGTACACATGTAAACTTGTTTGTTCACAATTAAACTCCACAGAGTAGCTAACTTTTATTTAGTAATCTGGGAATCCTGGATGTGAGAGATTATTGGTGTTATTTGTTTGCCAATTCTTTGTTTACTCTACCTTGCTAGCTTTTCTAACTAAATTATTAACAGTAATACTTGTAGCGACAATGACTTGTTTTGGGGAAATTATTAACTCAAATGGGGAATACTATTCATGAGATAATGAATATGTATTATCGCATACACAAATTTGATTATCCCAAATAGGGACGAGGCTAAACCTCACCGTATATGAATAATTAACATGATTGCTCGTAGTAATTATTCCTACAGGTAAGATCCGGTCAATTATTAGAGTAAATTTTGATGTGATTAAAATCTATCAAGCAATCTGTCCGTCCGGCGGACTGGAGCGAGACTTAATTCCTTATCACAATTTATCGGCCTGTAAACAGCACATACCATTCCTTTGGCCACAAAGAATGATATTTCGTGTAAGGCACTTTTTCAATAGTTAAATCAGGTAGAGCAGGTAACTTATATCGACATTTTCAGGGGCTTCAAAGTATGGAACAATGAGACCGATTCAGTCCAAAGGATTATGGAATTTAATAAACACAACTAAAGATTACATAAACTACTTAAAATCTCGCAGGAGTAAATATGCATAGCAAAACAAACAATTAACAAAATGATTGCAATACAAGATTTTGGAGAGAGAAAGTTAGAGTGTGTGTGAGAGAGAGAGAGAGAGAGAGAGAGAGAGAGAGAGAGAGGGGGTGTGAGTGAGTGTGTGAGAGTGAGCGAGAGAGAGAGAGAGAGAGAGAGAAAACAGTTCAAACAGTTCAACACAATTCAACACGAGACCCAAAGGCTTTCTTAGTAATATCTAAACAACCTTAAAACAGCACTGAATTTAGATTGTACGTTACTTGCGTTTACGGCCCCTTTTGTGCAGTTGCGTTTATAAAGGCAGCGTGGTCGGAGTGTCTGGAGCGTCTTCCGGTAGGAGGCAGATGTTTGCGATTGCTTCAGCTGCGGCCCGTACGAGAGATGATTAATTTTAAACTCGTTCCGTTCGTGAATACACTGAACGAAGGCAAATTATCGAACTGAGGTAGATCAAAAAGAAAGAAACTTAGATTAAAACAAAGTAGAAAAACGACGCGGAACTCCGGGCTGGAGTTCGCAGGAAAGTTGGATCTCTCTCTGGCGTAGAAAAACTGCGCAGAACGGCTTGGCGCTCCAGGTTTTGAAGGAGCTCTCGACACGCCCTTCCTACATGTCTGATCCAATCGTTTGGGAGGAGGCGTGGCGGCAAACTTCTATGTTTGCGAAAGTACACGCCCTCAGAGTCATGTGCATAGAAGATGAAACTTAATACAAATGCACTTCTAAACTGGTATTAATAAAAGTATGCATCATATTGCATTTTGGGTTAATGATTCGATCTTATTCGATTTCTCTGATTACAACCATACCAAGCATGGTGTCTCTAGGGACTAGTACAATACAGGTACATGATTCTTCGTGATTAAATGAATATAAAATTTATTACGTATCATAAAAGCTTACAGTTAAACCAATTTGGTCACAGGGGATAGTGGAGCACAACAAGAAAATATTTTATACATTTAAAACAAAAATGATTGTCAAGAATGATTGTCTCTGTGTGTGTGTGTGTGTATTCAGAGTTCGTTGAGCGTTTGACAGTGTGATGAACTCGTGCTCAATCAGTGTGGTGGACTCGTGCTCGACCCCCTCGGGGAATCGTATTGTTTTGAATTGATTAGTTTATCATGGAATACAATGTTCGTCTTGTCCTTGTGAGGTATCATTTCAGACAGGAAACCTTCGGGGGTTCCCCGCGTGCAGGGCCGTTTGAAGGAATTTGGGGGCCCCAAGCAAAATAGACATGGAGACCCCCCCCCCCCCCCCCCCATACAGTTTAAGTGCACCCACAATTTATATGAAAAAAAAGGTTTACAGTGCAAATACTGCTGTTGCATATACTGTGCCTAAAAAAAAAATTACAGTGACATAAGCTATGAAAAAATCATGTTCCTCTGCCTTTTTCAGGTTAAATAATGTTTATAGATGGGTAAGGTTACAAATTATTTATTAAGTAAAAAGACTGTTTGCTAACAGTTAAATGACAATTAACTAAATATTAAATAACTAACAATTTACCATCTATTAATGATGGTTCTTATAAAGTGTTACCGAAAACTTAAAGATATGTTAGCATTTCGATATTTTGATATTAGAAGGGAAGGGATGCTGCTTTCACTACCAATGCTTAAAAACATCCCAATGTTTGATGCACAGAATTTATTGTGTGGTTTTCCTAACCCCCATTGGTAAATAGATTATCACGGTGGAAAAGTTATTATAACATGCTATGCCACTTTCATCAAAACCTATTACAAAGCTATAGCAATGTCATGTCATTAAATAAGATAAACGGATCTGCGTCTTCCTTAAACCGTTAAAAAACATATTACTTTATGTAACGTTAACCATATTCGTCCATTCGAAAAAAAATTTGCACTAACTGTTCGTTACAAGCAGCATTTGCCGTCAGGCAGGTAGCTAACATAAACATATTTTTGCTAGCCTAACGTTACCTGCTGCAAAATTACACCATTTGTACAAGACAAGTAGAGCTATTTTTATGCAGTGTAATTTATCACTTTACCACTATCTGGTATTTTTCTTATCCTCCTCTTCCTTTCTCTTCTGGCTTCCTGAAGCATAATTCCGCTTCATGATGACTGCCGAGGAGGTTTGTATTTGCCGGCAGCAGAGATCGCGTGGTTGGCTGGCTGCTGTCAGCGACTACTGAGAGGGGCCCCCTTGAGGGGGATTCCGATAACACTGTCATTGCACTTTACTGCATTGACTATCAAAGGGGCGCTCACAGTTTGTCGTTGCATTTTATTCTTAAACAGTCGTTGTCTTGGGGCCCCAGTCCAGCTCGGGGCCCCAAGCAATTGCTTGGTTTGCCTGTCCTGTTCCGACGGGCCTGCCCGCGTGACCTCGACAAAACGGGCCTTTTGGTCCCATGTCGATCACATGTCGGTAAAACAGGGCATTATTGTTTAATCATTAGAGAGAAATGCTGTGTGTGCGAATTGAAGTCAGTGACTCCATCAAGATCGGACTGTCCTTTGTTTGTGTCACAGTCCAGAGGAGGAGAGGGGTGTTTAATAATTAGAATCTAGTTAATTTCATCAACTGGCAGAATTTGGCCATCTGGTTGCCGTTACATACTGGATTACATGTGTTGTTCCTTGTGTATGTACAATTTTGAATCTTTTGCAGGAAAAGGCAGGCTTTGCTGGTGATAACAGAATTTATAAAAAAAAAATGCAAATATATTTATTGAAAGAAAATGTCAAAAGGAGTGTTTTAAATATTGTGTGTCTTGTGGATAATCTTTTGAAATATGTAACAATTTATGCAACAATTAATTTTTTTAGATGTTTCTACTCATCGAATTTATGGGAACAAAGACTGTCAACATCATATCCGAGTCATGGTTTAAGGATGGTGTCACTTGGTGGCCAAATTATAGAAGTGATGAACGTGTAAATAGAGCTATCCAAAAATGTGAAGAGCCAGGAGCAGACTGGAAAAAGTTTGATGTTCGAGTCCTCTCAAGATCAGGGGCCTCATTTATAACCATTGCATACGCACTAAACAGTGTTACTTTACTGTTACTGAATTATTACTGTTTTATAGTAATTTTATACGCTTTTAGTAAGGATCCTACGCACAGTTTTATAAATGAGGCCCCTGGTAAGGATCTGCCTTAGAAACAAAATTACATATGGTGGATACACCAACTCTGTAAACAAACTTAACAGATTTAAAATTATAATTATGTAGCAACATTGGGTTACTGCATTAAATTAGCTCAAATTATATATAGGGAATTCTAATTATTAATCATGAATATGATTAATATATTGCATATTACAGTTACATTAAATTATCGAAGTTGCAATAGATCGATTGTATACATGAATGATCTCCACAATGAGTTATGGTTCATCATTAATATATCAATAGTCTCATTACAGATCGATTATATGAGATAACTTTCAAAGGAATTAATTTAGTTATCAAACAATCTGTCTGTCCAGCAAACGGCCGTAAGATTAACTTTATCAATTTCCCAACAAAAATTGTCTCTTTCTTATAATTCCAAAAAGCTATTTTCTGGCCATGAAAATATCACCTTCTTGTTATTATAAAGTTTAGGTTACTGAAATAGTAACGCATTGTAAAGCTTTGTAGCGAGATCAAACAATTCATTGACTTTGTAAATATGAGCAGTTTAGGCAGAACCAATCAAGAATATAATGGCTTTAATAAAATGCAACTACAGATACAGAATTCTACATTTAAACACGGGATACATGTATGTACAGTAAACAGTAAAACTAACGCGACAGACGAATAACAAACAGGAGTGAGAATGGGATGAGAGGAAGATAAAATGAGAGATTGAGAGAGAGAGAGAGAGAGAGAGAGAGATTGGAGAGAGAGAGAGAGATTGGAGAGAGAGAGAGAGAGAGAGATCCGTAGGATCTCTCAGGATGGCAAATTTCATCTAGACATTTTGAACCTTTAAGAGACAACACCGAAAAACACAATCTTAATGCTCTAGCATCTCGGTAATTCAAATATACTTGCATTCTCATGTGTCTGAGGCTGAGCTCTGCTGCGCATGTGAGCGGCTGGTCTTTGTGGGTTCCGTTGGAGCGTCACGTGGTTTGCTGGGGTCTGGAGCGCGCAGTTTCAAAGAAGGCTTAAAAGTCTTTGACGTAAATTACCAAAGAGATAATTCAGACTAAGTTCATTTCTGGGGAAATGAACAAAGGAAAAAACAAACTTAAGAGAAAGAAAAATAAAAGGAAGAGAACACGGCGTAAAGCTCCCTAAGGAGCCATCCGGATACCTCTCACAGGGAAAAACTCTCAACATGGAACTCTCAGGAGTCAGTCTTTTTATGGAAAGACTGGGTTCACGCCTCTGTTTGCGCGAACCCCCACGACTGTCCGAGAATCCGAAGAGGACAAAGTTTCCTTTGTCCTGTGGGGGGGAATGCCCACTGGACCGAGGAGATTGTATTGAGCCGTTCGGCTCCAGAACCATGAAATGTGTAAAAGAATGCACATTACTGCATTCTGCTATCGGAATTCGGCTCCGTTAGATTGAGAGAATTACAGAGATATCAAACATGTCACAGAAATACATAGAAATACAGAGTTACATACGATATGCATATTATAAGCATTTAGTTCCTTCAAAGCAAGTTCGTTCCTTCAAACAAACGTCATACATGAAGTGAATATAAACTGGGAAACACATAAACATACAGGGATATATCGTATACAGTTGGCAATGGCTCATATTCTGAGTATAATACACAGACTTTTACATGTGTGTGTGTGTGTGTGTTTGGGTGTGTGTGTTAGAATGTCCTTCAGAGTTCGGCCGGGTGGTGACCTCGTGCTCACCCCCCCCCCTCCGGGGACTCCTAAATGTATGTGCGTATTCTTTGAGTTGATGAGTTTAACACCGGAATAGTGGTTGATTATTTGTTGGAACAATGCCCATCTTGTTTGTGAGGTATCATGCAGGAAGGGTGTCCTTCAGTCAGAAGGGCGCCTCTTGGTCACATGTGATCAGAAAAAGGCACCCCTTTGTTTACTCGTTGGAGAAAAACGCTGTGTCTGCACTATAATCAGTAACTTACTCAAGTCCAACACCATACTTCTTTGTCAAGTCAAGTCAAGTATATTTATATAGCGCTTTTCACAATACAGATTGTATCAAAGCAGCTTCACAGTATCAATCAAAACAACATAACAATGTTTGTTTATTAGTGGAAAACAATAAAATAAAAAAGACATCCAAGTTTGGAAGGGCTGATCAATGTTATTAATGATTGGTTAATTAATTTGAATATCCCCAACTGAGCAAGCCAAAGGCAACAGTGGCAAGGAACCAAAAAACTCCATCAAGTGACCCAGTGGTGTCCTGAAACTCCATCAAGTAACCCAATGGAGAAAAAAAAAACCTTGGGAGAACCCAGGCTCAGTCGGGGGCCAGTTCTCCTCTGGCTTTTATGAACTAGAGGCCGGATTTACAGTAACTGTAAGTTTTAAAATTTTATATGAATGCCTGGCTGAAGGCTCTTGGCTCTTTGTGTGTCCGTCCACAGTGAGTGGAGCTGTGTCAGTTGATTAAAAATCCCGTGATTCAATCAACTAGCAGGGTTTAGCCATCTGGTTGCGGCTACAATTATTAAAAGTCTATTTCTGTCAATAAAATATACATTAACTTATATTAATTTTACAGTCAGTACTTTAGAACACCAGCCAAATATCTCGTCACATATTTGCCCATAGTTGTTGCTATAAGTACTGTACCCCTGTTATAAGTACTGTAAACCTGTTGCTACGTTTAACGTCATGTTTCCTGGAAACGACGTGCATCGGTGTGCAATGGGGTTTGAGACACATTTTCTCTAGTTTGGTGGGTGTGTCAGAAATGCAGAGGTGGAAAGAGTAATAAAATATTCTACTCAAGTAAAAGTACTACTACTTCAATGAAATTTTACTTAAGTACAAGTAAAATTACCAGTCTAAAAATCTACTCAAGTAAAAGTAAAAAGTAGCTCATTTAAAATTTACGAGTTTAAAAGTTACAAAAAGAACAGCATTTATCTCAAATAGAAATATTTTGTACCAATATCCACTATAGCCTCCTGTTCAAAAGTTTGGGGTCAGTAATTTTCTTTCTTTCTTTTATTCAGCAAGGATAACTTTTTAACTTTTTATTAATCAAAAAAATTGAGCACCACAACTGTTTCCAACATTGATAATAATAAATCAGTATATTAGAATGATTTTGAAGGAACATGTGAAACTGAAGTTAGGGTTAGTAATGATGCTGAAAATTCAGCTTTACATCAGAGATAACTTATAAGTGATATTTTTTAAGTAGGCCTATATTAAAATAGAAAACGTCTCGGTTACTAATGTAACCCTCGTTCCCTGAGGGAGGGAACGGGAGACGCAACGTCGACGTGACGACGAAATCGGGATCACTTCAGGGAGCCCTATCAACTTCGAGTATCTATAGAACAAGCCAATGAACGTTGGCGTGCGTGAGGCGTCACGCGCCCCCGCCCCGCAGCGCGGGTATAAACAGGAAGCGGGCGCACGCACACATTGTTTTTCGCTGAGGAGCCGAGCTTTAAGACGGCCGTACAGCGATGGTCAGCAACCGTGGCGAAGGGACGTTGCGTCTCCCGTTCCCTCCCTCAGGGAACGAGGGTTACATTAGTAACCGAGACGTTCCCTTTCGGTCGCTCACGTTCGACGCAACGTCGACGTGACGACGAAATTGGGATCCCATGGAAAACGCCACGGATGCTGCCACATCCAGCGCCCTACGGAAGACTCTCAGACCCCCAACTGGCTAGGGCGGAAGACCTGCGTAGAGGGAGTTCGGACTGCTGTTCCGTTACAACCCACACAGTGGAACTCTTGGATAACACTGGGAAAGCGAACCCCTCCAGGGGAGAGGGACGCTGCGGAGCCACATCCTGCCCGAAGGGAGGTAACATGTGGAGAATACACATATGAACTGGCCGAAGGGGCAGTGCAACATATGGAATGTCACTGGGGTGGCTCCAGCCTGAGAAGGGGGAGGCAGCACCAGACAGTGACGGCAGAGCGGACTCTGCCAAGGGAAGACACGGGCTCACCGCAGGGAGCTGATCGTGGAAGAATACGCATATGGGATCGCCGCAGGGATCACCACATATGGAACCCAGTCTAGCACAAGTTACACAAGCATACGAGCGCTAGACCTGGCGTCGGACGCTCCGCAACGTCCGACTGCCGAAGGGGTGCGGAGGAACTCAACAGGGTTCGCCTAGAGGGGAACTCGACTGGAGCAAAGAAGCGCACGTATCCGCTCCATGTGGAGGGGAGTGGCGCAGCAAGCCGACACAAGAGCGGGAACTTCGGTGTTACCGGCTGGTTGAAGCGAGCACACAGGAAGAAACCGGCTCAACACGTAGGCTATAAAACCTAGCGAACGTGTTAGGTGTCGCCCAGCCCGCAGCTCTACAGATGTCTGTCAGCGAGGCGCCGTGTGCCAGCGCCCAGGAAGAAGCGACACCCCGAGTGGAGTGGGCTCTCAAATTGGGCGGGCAAGGCACGCCTTGAACTTCATAGGCCAAGGCGATGGCATCCACTATCCAGTGGGCCATCCTCTGCTTGGAGACAGCCTTCCCTTTCTGCTGGCCTCCGTAACAGACGAAGAGCTGATCTGAGGTCCTGAGGCTTTGCGTTCTGTCCACGTACAGACGCAGAGCGCGAACGGGACAGAGAAAAGCCAGGGCTGGGTCTGCCTCCTCCGAAGGCAGCGCTTGCAGGTTCACCACCTGGTCCCGGAAGGGAGTGGTGGGAACCTTGGGCACATATCCGGGCCGGGGTCTCAGGATCACGTGAGAGTTAGCCGGGCCGAATTCCAGGCACGATTCGTCGACCGAAAATGCATGCAGGTCCCCTACCCTCTTGATAGAGGCCAATGCAACCAGGAGTACTGTCTTAGGACAGAATTTTTAACTCTGCTGACTGAAAAGGCTCCAAGGGTGGTCTCTGAAGTGCCGAAAGGACCAGAGACAAATCCCAAGAGGGTATAGAGAGTGGGCGAGGAGGATTCAGTCTCCTCGCCCCCCTCAGGAACCTGACGATCAGGTCGTGCTTCCCCATTGACTTACCTTCAACTGCATCGTGATGTGCGGCGATAGCGGCAACATACTTTAAGGGTGGAGGGAGACAGCCTTCGCTCCAACCATCTTGCAGGAAGGAAAGCACGGCTCTGATCGAGCAAGATCGGGGGTTCTCCTCGTGAGAGGAAGACCAGTCAACGAACAGGTTCCACTTCAACGCATAGAGGCGCCTCATAGAGGGGGCTCTAGCGGAAGTGATGGTGTCAACTACCGCTTGGGGTAGGTCACCTAGAACCTCCGCATCCCGTCCAGGGACCAGACATGGAGTTTCCAGAGGTCCGGACGCGGGTGCCACAGGGTGCCCCGTCTCTGAGAGAGCAGGTCCTCTCTCAGAGGAATGGGCCAGGGAGGAGCTGTCGCGAGGAGCACCAGTTCCGGGAACCAGGTCCGGTTGGGCCAGTACGGCGCAACTAACAAGACCTGCTCCTCGTCCTCCCTGACTTTGCACAAGTCTGTGCAAGAAGGCTCACTGGGGGAAACGCACACTTGCGTAGGCCCGGGGGCCAGCTGAGTGCCAGAGCATCCGTGCCGAGGATCCCCTCGGTCAGGGAGTAGAACAACTGGCAGTGAGACGTGTCCGGGGCGGCAAACAGATCTACCTTTGCGGTCCCGAAGCGCCTGAAGATCAGCTGGACCACCTGGGAATGGAGACGCCATTCTCCCGGTAGCACCTGCTGCCGTGAGCTCAACGGCTGCACAGTAGAGCAGGCCCAGAATAACATGGCACTAAGCGACCTCAGATGCTTCTGACTCCAAAGGAGGAGATGGCGGGCGAGTTGTAACATGCGGCGGAAGCGTAGACCAGTTTGACGGTTGATGTACGCAACGGTCGCAGTGCTGTCCGTACGGACCAGAACATGCTTGCCTAGTAGCAGCGTTTTGAAGCGGCCCAGCGCAAGATGAACTGCTAACAACTCGAGGCAGTTGATGTGCCAATGCAGTTGAGGCCCCGTCCACAGACCTGAAGCTGCATGCCCGTTGTACGTGGCCCCCCAGCCGGTGGCAGAGGCATCCGTGGAGACCACAGAATGCCTGGACACTTGTTCCAGGGGAACACCTGCCCTCAGGAACAAAGGGTCTGACCACAGGCTGAGAGTTTGGCGACAGTGCGGGATTACTTGGACCCGGCACAAGCCGCTCTGCCACGGCCATCTCGGGACTCGATCGTGAAGCCAGTGTTGGAGCGGTCTCATATGAAGCAATCTGAGCGGCGTAACCGCGGCTACAGATGCCATATGCCCCAGGAGCCTCTGAAAAAGTTCAGTGGTGCCGCTGTTCTGCGTGAGAGAGTGCTCAAGCAGTTCAACACTGACTGGACGCAGGCCTTCGTGAGGCGCGCTGTCATGTTGATCGAGTCCAGCTCCATACCGAGAAAAGAGATCCTCTGCCCGGGGGTGAGTTTGCTCTTTTCCCAGTTGACCCGAAGCCCTAGGAGGCTGAGGTGACTGAGCACCATGTCCCTGTGTTCGCACAACTGCTCTCTCGACTGGGCGAGAATAAGCCAGT
Organism: Semotilus atromaculatus; assembly: GCA_031834385.1. Taxonomy (NCBI): domain Eukaryota; kingdom Metazoa; phylum Chordata; class Actinopteri; order Cypriniformes; family Leuciscidae; genus Semotilus; species Semotilus atromaculatus. The sequence continues at coordinate 23,492,238 of JAULUF010000022.1, forward strand.
CGTTGAGGTAGTTGAGAATGCGAACGCCAAGCTCGCACATTGGGAGCAATGGCCGCGACTTCCGTGAAGACACGGGGCGACAGGGCTAGCCCGAAGGGTAAGACTTGTACTGATATGCCAGACCCTCGAACGCAAAGCGAAGAAACGGTCTGTGTCGAGGGAGAATCGAGACATGAAAGTACGCGTCCTTCAGGTCGATCGCTGCAAACCAATCTTGGGGACGGATGCATTTGAAAATGCGTTTCTGCGTAAGCATCTTGAACGGCAGCCTGTGAAGGGACCGATTCAGGACACGCAGGTCCAAGACAGGTTGTAACCCACCTCTTTTATCGGGTACAAGAAGTACGGACTGAGAAGCCGGTCTTCATATCGGCTGGAGGGGCCGGCTCGATTGCGTCCTTCGCCAGTAGGACTGCAATCGCTACCCGGTGAAGGCCGGGGGAGGCCGAGCGAACTGAATCGCATAGCCGAGTCTGACAATACGGATGAGCCAGCGAGACGGGCTGGGAAGCACTTACCAGGCTCCCAGACACCGTGCAAGCGGGAGCAACGGCACGACAGACGTACCCGAGGTGGGGCAGCGCGGCGGAATGCAGGGACCCGACTCGGACGGCATAACGGCCCGAAGTGGGGTCTGAGTGTACAACACTAACCTGACTCCACCGATCGGCAGGGGATGAGTGAGACGGCATAGGCGCGGCCTCGAGCACATCAAGCTACCGCTGGCGAAGCAAGAGGGGGCAGAGGGTGGCAAGGCATAGCGTCGCACACCGCCAACCTCGCTCTCTTGGGACCCAGAGAAGAGAAGCTGCTTTGCTGAGAATTTGGGACCGCTGGTGAGACGCCAGTGGAGGAACAGAATGATTTAACGAAAGTTATCCACCCGGCCCTCCTCCGGGGGAGAGCAGCTGATTCTGGGTCGAATTTGACCTTTGACCCTTTTTCGGAAGTTACTGTATTCTGCCTTAGCATTGCCCACAAAATGACAATCGGTCATACCAAGGCAAAAGACCTTAACTTCTATTTTATAGCACAATGTTATGATAACACTTAAAATGTAAGCAATATTAACCCTATTGTACTCATGATAAAAATGGCTTCACATGTATCAACAAGAAGTTGAAGTAGTGAGAATAGTTGGAAGAGTATGAATGGTTTTAATTAACATGAATTTCATAAAACAAAGTTGATTAACACCACTAAAAGTATAAAAGATGTGGAATATTTAAAGATTTTTTGAAAATTTGATTCTAAAACTGAAGTGTGTGTGTGTGTGTGTGTCCGTCCCTTCTTCATTCTCACAGTCATTTTGCAGATGACCTATTATTAATACTAACTTTATTCTCATCTGAATTATAAATAATTTATTTCTGTATAAAATAATACTACCATTAAAATCACATTTGATTTTCTTTTTTAATCAATGTAGAATGTGTAACTTAAAAAATAAACAGAAATTAAAACCAATGCACAATGTTGTGTTTTATTGTGTGTACACAAATATAAGCAAACTCTTTGCATGATTTTTGAATCATCAGTTTGAATGATGTCCTGTATAAACAAAATTATGGAGTATGTTTTTATGTTTCCACTGTTCGATCGCGCCCGTGCCTCTCTCTCTCTCTCTCTCTCTCACACACACACACACACACACACACGTGCTTGCGCACACACGCACGCACGCGCCCGGGAACCGAACTGGGTGAGGCGGGGCTTTAGTTTTTTGTTGTATTCACCTGCTACAGCGTGTGTAACATTTTTCTGTCAACTCTGCATATATCATTCGCGATGGATAGCCTATCGTTTGTCGATGGAGCGGGTTCAGACTATACTACATGATCTGACCGCATTTGTGCAGGAATGCTCTGAGGACATCAGAAATTACAGGGACTGATGGCAGCTGTACAATGTACACACGCTACATCGTAATTGAAATTTTAATGGAGAGTAAAACAAAGGCAGAACACCGTACAATCTGAAAGGTAGGATTATTTGATAGAACACCGGCACAGTAACTTCATATTGACGCGCGGCTAAACAAAGGCAGAGTATCGTAACTCAAAATGAGCGTTCCAAAACAAAGCCAAAGAGCCGTAAATTATGTTACGGTGTTCTGCCTTAGTTTCTCATGGGCTTTTGGAAGTTACTGTTAAGACAACCCATCATTTTCTCGAAAAAACAAAAGAATTGACTCAAAATACTTATCCACATGATAAAGCAGGTCTTGAATGTGCCAAAAATATAAAAAACTAATTTTCGACCAAACACGAAGTTACGGTCTTTTGCCTTTGCACGGCAGTATACTACTTACGATTAAAGCGACTTTGGTGCTGGTTTTGTGCAGTGCTTTGTAGTCAATTAACATCCATTGTTTCAATGACGCAGAAGTCGCAGATCCAGATCGCTTCATAAATGTAAATTCGATTGTAATTTTTAAACGATTTCTGAATGACTAGAAAATTACCGCTCCACTTCACATTGTCCAATGAAATTTGAACTTTTTGTGCCAGATGACGATTGGTCGGTGTTATTATATAACAAACAGTCATCAATGAATTATGTAATATTTTTAAATATGTAATATGTGGATTTAAAAAAATACACTACCTTTGATTATTGGAAGAAAAAAAAAAGAAGTTTAAAAATGGTTTGGTTAATTTTTTCCTGCCGTCGAGCCTAGATACTCGCTGAAAGAACCATATATTTTGGCTCGAGCGCATCAGTTTGGTTCCCGATCAGACTATGGAATACCTACGTTGTCGTTTACACTTGTGCATTTTCGTTTTAAAACGCATAACTTTTGCTACGGTTGCGCGCGCCTGCCGTCCTTCGAGGTTTAGAGCCTCGAAAACGGAGACTGACCTCTTCAGTCGAGTCCGAAGCAAGACACGCAAGTGACGCAACCCATAGCAACGAGTCATGGCAACGGCACCTCAGACTGACAGAAACGTACAAATAAACGTGAATTTAGGCTACTTTAGTTTTGTACACATTGTCATGTTAATTATAATCAAATGCATTTTGTTTTATTGAAAACAATATTATCATTATTTGTTTGAGAAGGGCACTTTCGATTGATTTTGAAAAAGGGCTCGAGCACCCAAAGCCCCCCCCTCTGCATGTGCCTGCTCCCGTGTAGGGTTGTAACGGTATAAGATTTTCACAGTATGATAATGTCTCAGAAAAAATTACAGTTTACGGTATTAAAGGGATAGTTTACCCAAAAATGAAATTTAGCCCGTGATTTATTCACCCTGATGTCATCCTAGATGTGTATGACATTCTGGTGTCAGACGAATACAATCAGAGTTATCAAAAGTCCAATCAAAAAGTCCATTAAAGTGCATCTATTCAGCATAAAAGTCCTCCATATGACTCCGGTCCAAGACAACTACGCCTCATTTTGCATCATCGCATCGTTGTCGCGTGGCTCGCGCCCACATGTGTTCAGTCGACGTGCAGCGAGTGGGTCTGTTTACAAGATGACTGCGATGCCACGCAGATGTGCTGGTTCCTGGCTGTGGACAAATAACATGTTTGAAGGTTTGAATACGCTGCCGAACGATCCAGACGTCAGGGAAAGCAGTTGGTTGCAGTTTATTTGCAGCATATGCAGCGCCAAAGCTTTATTTGATCGGTGAGTGATGTAGATGAGTGTGACAGAGCGCATGTTACTGAAAGAACAAGCAGAGAGAGAGAGAGAGAGAGAGAGAGAGAGAGAGAGAGAGAGAGAGAGAGCCCCGGCCGCGCGCACGCCTTCAAACTGCTCTCCCTCCCTCCCTCTCGCGCATATGAATCAAAATCAATTGAGAATTGACACGATGGTAAAAGATCGGAAGACCGAAGTTTCACGTGGTAGAGCATTGTGTAGCCTACTTGTGATAAAAAAATTATTAACGTTAATAATTTATGCATAATTAGCACTGACGTTAGCCAATCATAACAGTGGGCACTGAACTCTTAAAGGGGAAACACCTCCAAAACAGATGTTTGAATCAGAGGTTGAGAAATAGGGTGGGAAAATGTCATAAATCACTACATTTTTAAAGTTTTTTTGTACAAAAAACTATAGTAATACTATAATTGCACCTAAGGGAACATAAAAAACCATGTCATGACCCCTTTAAGTGGAATCCGTATGTTCGTGTGGCCGGAAGCTAGTTATTTTGCTTTAAAAAGTTTTAAATATGGATTTTTTTTTTTTTTACACAAACTCAATGCTTTGCTTCAGAAGGCCTTTATTAACCCCCCAGAGCCGTGTGGAGCACTTTTATGATGGACAGATGCACTTTTATCATGAATGGATGCACTTTTATGATGGACAGATGCACGTTTATGATGGACAGATGCACTTTTATCATGGATAGATGATAGATACTTCAAAACAGAAACGTCCATTCACTGCCATTATAAAGCTTGGAAGAGCCAGGACATTTATTAATATAACTCTAATTGTATTTGTCTGAAACAGAATGTCATACACATCTAGAATGACTTCAGGGTGAATAAATCATGGGCTAATTTTCATTTTTGGGTAAACCATCCCTTTAATCAATTATTAAATAAATAAACGGTATCATTAAATTATGGTTATTATTATTATTATTATTATCATCAGTTAAAATGACAGTTAAATGAATGAAAACAGGTTTTTTGGTTTAACAAATGCTTTTATTATAACAAACTTAAAACATTTGTTTGTTTTGTTTAATAAAATTTCAATAAAGCATGTGTAATCAACTAAATTAAATAACTGATCATTAGATGATCCGTTCATTCGATTTTTGATTATAAATTGAAAAACAAAACTCGAATTATGATGCCTTCATTCTTTTTTCATTTTACTATTGAAAGCAGAAAAAATAGGAAACACTGTTTTTTTGTTTCTGAACACACATAAAAAAGAGAAAATGTCTTGTTTCTTATTTTTTCTCTATTTGTTTAACACTAGAACTACCGGAATTCCATAACTACTAGAACGACCACAGCGGTCATTCTGACCGTTCATACTTTGACGGTCATATGGCCGTACTGAACATAATTTTTGTCATGTCATATCTAGGCTACATTTGAACCTTTCTCTTTAAGTTTTCCAATGATGCTTTTAATTCCTGTCGTCATGTTATAACGTCATCGCCCTTAAAACAAGCACAAAAGAAAGATTGCCCCCGACAGGTCTAAGGAAATGTAAGGAAAATTTTGCGTCAAAATTATATTTTTCACCACGTGAATAGACATGCAAAAAAGTTAGGAAACGTCAAAGTTTCATACCGTTTGGTACAGCCCTGTTTGTAAATAAGTTCAATAATCAATACAAAATCAAAAAATTAAATGGATATACAATGTTACGATAGGTAATACTAAAGGGCTAATTTGAACGGTGCAAAAAAACCCCGCATCAATCACTAACGCGTACGCAGTCCACAAAAACACCGCATTTCGTGTGCAGCTCCCACACACTACTTTGTGACATTTGGCACATGTCTCCTTGGTTTTATTTTTTTCGCAATTCCTCCTTACTTGGCACTGCCTCGTTCTCTCCATCAGCTGCTGCTCCTGCCCGGGTCCTGGCTATCGCACCACCAGTTGTATGGCTTTTGATTTCATGTTGTCGGAGCGAAGTTCGCTTGCCAGTCGCGTGATGAAGTCCCTCTGAGAAACTTGCTCATTTGTGCACTTCTTGAACAATATGTGCGCGTTGATGGCGGAAATGTAGCGGACTTATGATATATATATCATGCGTGCGGTCAAAATGACCGCCATGGCCATTCTAGGTAGAAATAGTCAGAACTCTTTTGTGTTTTGTGATTTTAATAAAATAACAGTGTCAGAATAAAATATACACATATTTAGGAAAAGTCAGAGTCCTACAGCCACATTGATTTTATTTTAACAAAGTTATTACACTGTAAGATTTAAAAACGGTCAAAATGACCGCCTTGGTAGTTCTAGTGTTAATCATTAGAAGTGTAGTAATCAAAATCTCATAATACAAATATGATGAATGCCCTAAAGTGCACAATATTTTCATTCGAAAAGTAACCTTACGGAAGTAAAAGTTTCATTGGCGTTCTTTTCTTCTGGGAAAATGTCTCAAACTCTTGAGACTTCTTTAGTCGGCCATAAAGGACTTGGCGAGGCAAGCGGTGGTCCGGCATACGGATGGTACAGTGAAGAAAATAAGTATTTGAACACCCTGCTTTTTTGCAAGTTCTCCCACTTAGAAATCATGGAGGGGTCTGAAATTGTCATCGTATGTGCATGTCCAATGTGAGAGACATAATCAAAAAAAAATAATCCAGAAATCACAATGTATGATTTTTTAACTATTTATTTGTAAGATACAGCTGCAAATAAGTATTTGAACACCTGTCTATCAGCTAGAATTCTGACCCTCAAAGACCTGTTAGTCTGCCTTTAAAATGTCCACCTCCACTCCATTTATTATCCTAAATTAGATGCTCCTGTTTGAGGTCATTAGCTGCATAAAGACCCCTGTCCACCCCATACAATCAGTAAGAATCCAACTACTAACATGGCCAAGACCAAAGAGCTGTCCAAAGACACTAGAGACAAAATTGTACACCTCCACAAGGCTGGAAAGGGCTACGGGGAAATTGCCAAGCAGCTTGGTGAAAAAAGGTCCACTGTTGGAGCAATCATTAGAAAATGGAAGAAGTTAAACATGACTGTCAATCTCCCTTGGACTGGGCCTCATGCAAGATCTCACCTCGGGGGGTCTCAATGATCCTAAGAAAGGTGAGAAATCAGCCCAGAACTACACGGGAGGAGCTGGTCAATGACCTGAAAAGAGCTGGGACCACCGTTTCCAAGGTTACTGTTGGTAATACACTAAGACGTCATGGTTTGAAATCATGCATGGCACGGAAGGTTCCCCTGCTTAAACCAGCACATGTCAAGGCCCGTCTTAAGTTTGCCAATGACAATTTGGATGATCCAGAGGAGTCATGGGAGAAAGTCATGTGGTCAGATGAGACCAAAATAGAACTTTTTGGTCATAATTCCACTAATCGTGTTTGGAGGAAGAAGAATGATGAGTACCATCCCAAGAACACCATCCCTACTGTGAAGCATGGGGGTGGTAGCATCATGCTTTGGGGGTGTTTTTCTGCACATGGGACAGGGCGACTGCACTGTATTAAGGAGAGGAGGACCGGGGCCATGTATTGTGAGATTTTGGGGAACAACCTCCTTCTCTCAGTTAGAGCATTGAAGATGGGTCGAGGCTGGGTCTTCCAACATGACAATGACCCGAAGCACACAGCCAGGATAACCAAGGAGTGGCTCTGTAAGAAGCATATCAAGGTTCTGGCGTGGCCTAGCCAGTCTCCAGACCTAAACCCAATAGAGAATCTTTGGAGGGAGCTCAAACTCTGTGTTTCTCAGCGACAGCCCAGAAACCTGACTGATCTAGAGAAGATCTGTGTGGAGGAGTAGGCCAAAATCCCTCCTGCAGTGTGTGCAAACCTGGTGAAAAACTACAGGAAACGTTTGACCTCTGTAATTGCAAACAAAGGCTACTGTTGCGCTCACTACTGCACGGGTGTTTTAGTAGAGACAGAACGCAGGCTAATAGGTGGGAGTTTCATGTTCTTGATTGAAGGAGGGACCAGTTAAGGATTGAAATGCAAATCAGCGAGGTATTAAAACGGTGTGTTAGTATGAGCATGAGATACGCAGAAGCAAGAGTTAGTTTGCATGTTGTCTCGTCGGGAGAGATACGCCACCGGTAAGCTGTTGTTTAATAATGAAATGCAGGGAAAGTTTGTCTGTTTGTACATCCATTGTGCTACCGTGGCATATGCGCTCAGTTTGTGTGTAGATAAATATTGATAAATGTTGCTGTGGGAACACTGATTAAACCTCATTTACAACCAAATGTTTAATGTTGTCGTATTAATAGTATTCACGGTAGTACTTAAGTAAGTGTTTGGACTTGGAGCGGTTCACTTTCGAATGAGTTACTTCCTGGTTTGCGATGCCGGATGGGAAATGTAGTTTGTCGTCTTACGTTGATAATGAGTTACTATACTAAAGCGGCACTACATAAAACTACACTCACTACTAGATTCACTTTGGGCCAACGCACTGAGAATATCTCTTTGATTTTAGAGCGATTGGTTTAATTATAATTGAATATTGGTGTATATCTTATATGTGTGAAGCTGTTGCATTTCTGTGTTTAATGTTTGTTTGTATAGCCATTTAGATTGAACACTAAATTGTATTATAATATGTAGACAATGTTGATTAATATATTATTCCATAATGTTTATTGGAATTTATATTTATTTATATTTTATATTATTCAGAATTTATAGAATGTTATGTAAGTGGTTATTCAATTCAATTCAATTCAAATTTATTTGTATAGCGCTTTTCACAATACACATTGTTTCAAAGCAGCTTTACAGAAAGTGCATTAAAAATGTACATAGAAAATACAGTTAGTTCATCATGTATTAATTTAGGGCATAACATATCGCCGGCGTTGAGTCGTCTCTTCACAGGCGTCGAGTCGTCTCTCCACAGGCGTTTAGTCGTCTCATCATAGGTGTTGGATCATCCGAAGTCTCCGTGAGAGGCTGGATACAAACTGGAGCTGACGAACGCTATTTACCTCGGGACTTGCGTCCCGAGATAACAGCAGAAAGGCAGATGAGAAATAATTAGCGTAGCTGATGTTCATAATATTAATGCATTCGATCTGATTCGGCAGTAGTATAAAAGGTAAGCATTATGTGAATGCTTGGTTAAAGAGATGCGTCTTTAATCTGGTTTTAAACTGGGACAGCGAGTCTGAGCCTCGAACAATATCAGGAAGGCTATTCCAGAGTTTAGGAGCTAAATGTGAGAACGCCCTCCCTCCTTTGGTGGATCTGGATATCCTAGGAATGACCAGAAGCCTCGAATTTAGTGATCTTAAAGAGCGCGACGGATTGTAGGGCGATAGAAGGTCCGTTAAATAGACTGGAGCTAAACCATTTAGGGCTTTATAGGTCAGTAGCAATACCTTGTAATTGATACGGAACTTAATAGGTAAACAATGTAGAGATGATAAAATTGGTGTTATATGATCATATTTTCTTGATCTAGTAAGAACTCTAGCGGCTGCATTTTGGACTAACTGTAGCTTGTTTATTGAGGATACAGGACAACCAGCTAATAAAGCATTACAGTAATCTAGTCTCGAGGTCATGAATGCATGAACTAACTTTTCTGCATCAGAAACGGATAGCATGTTACGTAGCTTAGCAATGTTTCTAAGGTGGAAAAAGGCTGTTCTTGTAACATATGAAATATGATTTTCGAAAGTCAAGTTGCGGTCAAGTATGACACCCAGGTCTTTTACTGTAGTGGATAAAGTAACAGGGCATCCTTCTAAATTAAAGTTGTATTGTAAGGGATTTTGTGGGTAGTTTTTTGGACCAATAAGTAATACCTCTGTTTTATCTGAATTTAATAGCAGGAAATTACACGTCATCCAGTATTTTATATCTTTAAGACATTCTGTCAAGTTAGATAAGTTAGTGGTTTCATCTGGCCGTGATTAAATATATAATTGAGTGTCATCAGCATAACAGTGAAAATTAATTCCATGTTTTCTTATAATATTACCAAGTGGCAGCATATATATTGAGAATAGTAGAGGGCCTAACACAGATCCTTGCGGTACTCCATAGTTTACTGACGTTATCTTTGATTTTTTCCCATTTAAGCAGACAAAGTGGTAACGGTCTGATAAGTACGATCTAAACCAGCTTAATGCCTGTCCCTGAACACCAGTGTAGTTTTTGTAGTCGATCCAGGAGTATTTTATGATCTATAGTATCAAATGCAGCGCTTAGATCGAGTAGAACTAGTATTGAGATGCAGCCTTGGTCAGAAGCTAAAAGTAAATCATTTGTAATTTTAACTTACAAATTATTAATATTGTAATTAATATTGTATTAATATTATTAATATTGTCATTTACATTGTCTTTTTATGTCTATAGGTTTATAACCTCTTTGTTTGTGGACTGATCAACTATATGTGAAAATAATAAATCCAAGTAAAACAAAACCACAATAAGTTATGAAAACGTGTTCTCTCCTGACGCCCCGTTCGGTGGGGAAATTCTTGAAAAAACCGAACAGTTATAAACCGCGGCTCACTGCACTGGAGTGAGTGCAGTGCTTCACCAAGAAAGCTTCAATCAACCCAAGCAGCTGGCTTCTCACTTTCGTGACTGACCCCAAGTTTTCCATTAATTAAAGTGCCTGTTCATTAAAGTAAAGGAGCGGAAATACACATTGGGTGTGACAGCTTTTTAGTCAACGCAAAAGGAGTAATAATGGCAGACTTGGAAAAGTTAAAAAGTGTGCGATCAAGAGCACAGGCTTCGTTCACCAAAAGGGCTCATATTCTCACCAAACCGGGGCTTTTGGAACCGACTGAGGTTCTCAAAGAATGGAAGATTTTCAGGACGGATTTTTCTAAAGTCACAGATGCGGGATTTGAGTATGTTGAAGCCCTGAGAGAATCAACGGATAAAGAGGTGCAAGCATCGGCAGATCAAATTGATGTGAAGACAGCGGAGTGTGAAAACCGGTTTCTTGAGGTAAAGGTAGCCACTCAGGAAACCTTTTGGACCAGTTACGCAGAGGAGGCGTTTTTCAAACAGGTTAATACAGCTGAGACGGCCATCACTCAGGCAGAGGATTAGGAAGTTAACCCTCGGAAGTCAATCAAGGACCGCAGGTTAAGGAATAGAGCTCTTGAAAGAGAGGTTGTTGATCTCGGAGAAAGGTTGGTAGAGTGGAAGGAGTTGGTTCCTGGTCCGAAGGAGTTAGATCTCGGGACACGCCACAAGACACTAAGGAAGAGGGTCCTGGCATTGTCTGACAAACTGGAGGAGGACGAAGCAGACCAAGTAAAGGGTAGAGGAAGCAACCTGGGGGATGATAGCAGCGCGGCTGGGGATCCGAGGCAAGATGCTTCTTTCCTCTTTCACCCTGACATGTCTTCTGATCACAAGCTGAAGCCCAAAAGGTATACAGGGGCATTAAACATGAATACCCGGCCCCTCTTACAGCAAAGCAGCCCGGAAAGAACCAAAGGAAATTCTAATCTCAAACCTCAAATCAGCCTTGAAAAAGCACGGCTACCCACTTTCTCTGGTGATATGAGGGACTATTACCGCTGGAGGACTGAGTGGGAGGACCTAGAAGAATTGGGTAACCCACAAGGTGTGGAATGTATAAAAAAGTTCCACTTATTAAATAGTCTCCACGAAAAGATCAAGAAGGATCTCGTTCTATCTAGCTGTGGATCCGCCGACGATATGTTCAGGCTACTGGACAGCAAATACGGGAACAGAGCGAAAATAGTCCTAATGATCACCAACAAGGTCCAGTCTCTTCCCCACGTCAAAGGAAACAATCCAAGAAGAACTATTGAATTGATCCAGGCTGTGGAAAGGGCGCTGTACAACCTCCAGATTCTTGGTGAAGTAGATGCCGTGAAGAACCGTGTTGTTGCTCAATCTCTTGAAAGTAAGCTTCCCAGTTCACTCAAAAAGGAGTGGATTATGCACAAAACTGACCCGGCAAACAGGTTCTCTCCACTGCATCATTTTGATTGCCTCCTAGGATTCTTGAAGAAGCAGGAGGAGATTCTTGAGGAGTTGGACCAGTTGGAGCCAAGCCCTGCAGATAAAGGCCCTGTGGAAAAGGGTGCTGCAGACTATCCAGACGAGAGGTAGGAAGGCGTACACTAAATCCACAGCAGGTCAGAAGGACGATTATCCCAGCTGTATTGTCTGTGAAGATGACTCCCATACCGGCAGGCTATTTGCATGCAAGGTCTTCAGGGAGGAAGATCTCTTAAGAAAAAGGGCCCATGTGAAGAAACTAGGGTTGTGCTTCAAGTGTTTGCGGCCCCACCCCAAGTATGGGAAAGGATGCACACCCAGATACCTCTGCCCAAAAGTAGACTGTCGGAAAGGAGGGGTGTCAGACCACAATTACCTTCTGTGTCCTAAGCCACCGGTTCCAAAGAAGGACAGCAGCAGTGAGGAGCAGAGCGTTATAAAAATTTGAGGAAAGAAACTTGGCCTAACCAACAAGCAAGAAGAGTTTCTGGCGGAGCTGACTCCAGAACAAAGAGAGAAATACAAGAATGTGTTCTCAAACAGAATATCATCAACCGTATGTGCCACGGCTGGAGGTGGACTGCAAGAGCATCCAGTGGTGATGATGCTGATGGAAGTAACTACAAACTCGGGTTGGCTTATTGGCTCTCTAATCGACCTCGCATCTGACACCAATTATATCACCAATGAGACAGCCGATCGCCTTGGACTGTGCGGTGAGAAGATCAAGCTTATAGTCCATGGAGTTGGAGGGATGAAAAAGACTGTCTTTACAAAAAGATATTCCCTACGGTTGAGAGTGAAAACACCTAAGGGAGAGGTGGCAGAGCATAGAATTCTCTGTTATGGCTTGAAAGACATCGCAGAAGTGACTCAGCCAGTCACAGCCAAGCAATTGCAGAAGTTCTTTCCAAATGTACCCAGAGACGAACTAGTTCGTCCCAAAAAGATTGACCTCCTTATCAGTCATTGAGAAGGCCGTCTTGTTCCCCAGCCAATTAAAATAGTAGGAGACCTCGGTTTCAAGAGGGGCTGCTGCTAAACTCACGGAAGAGGAAATAAAGAAGTGGGAAGGACCTAAGTGGTATATCAGCCATCTGGTTGCACCGAATCCGCATTCCTCTTCAACTCCAGTGAGAATTGTGTGGAGTAGCAGCCAAGAGTATCGAGGTATAAGTCTGAATGATCTCCTTCACAAGGGTCCCGATGTACTCAATCCCATCAGAGGAGTCCTGTTGAGGTTCAGGAGTGGACGCCATGCCGCACTGGGTGATGTAAAGAAAATGTATAACTCAGTGTGGCTGAAAGATCAGAAAGTTCACCTCCACCGATTTCTCTGGAGAGACAACCCTAAAGATGATACTGAGGTGTTTGTGGTCGTCAGAGTGAATATCGGTGATAAACCCGCAGGATGTATCGCCCAAGTCGCAATGAGGGAAACTGCCAACCTTCCTCAGTTTGCTGATATGGTGGAAGAACGGCGAGCTCTGATTGAGGACAGCTATGTGGATGATATCCTAACCTCACACAATGATCCTGAAACATTGAAAAAGATCACCAAAGGGGTGGAGGAGATGTTAAAAGTGGGAGGCTTCTTCCTGAAACCATGGGTTCTATCATGCCAAAGTGGGAGGAGTGGAGTCCCTACTGGAGCTACTATACAGAGGACCTTGGCACTGCCTAACCAGATTCATGATGGGGAGAACAAAGCACTCGGAGTTGGTTACGAACCTGAAACTGACAAACTTCGGTTGCTGACGTCTATCAACTTCTCCAAGAAAAGAGGAAAAATTAGGACAGGAGTTAATCTGAGGATGGAGGATGTCAGGGAAGTTTCTTAACTTAAGGGCTTCCATGCAACTGGGCCCAGATCTCTAAACTATGATTGAATTGCAGAGACTATAACTATCTGAGTAAAACTCACACAACACATTCTGATTTAGGTGTCTAATGGCACCTAAAAGGCCATTAGAATTCTAACTTTAGTGTTTTAAATTCTTTGTTATTCTTCATGGGTACATTTACATGCCAGCATAATTGGAATTTAAAGGAGAACTCCAGCGCAAAATGAACCTTTGGTCTAATTACACATTGTTACCTAGTCAACCGTTATCTGAGATTTGTTTTCATGATTATCGAATGTAAATAGTTCTATCTCTAAAAACAGTTTAGACTATAACGCTTGTATAACGCTAGTATATAGGGCACAGAGTAATGACAAATAAAAATCGCTTGTTAATACCACTAACAAGGCTCAAAATAGCCCCACACTAACACGGTAGCATAATAAGGGTCCCTACCTTCAAACTGAAGCATTGAGAACTTTGTCAGTGTCCAGACAGTTCAATAAGAAGATATTTTATACATACAGTCAGCTTCGCGAATACAGGCAGAAGCCATCTTTGAAAAACAGTCTCTACCAGTCGATCTACGAACGCCGATCCAAGTGCGCTGAATTGTGTAGAATCTCATATGGTCCGTTGTTTCCGGAAGAAAGCACTGAGCGCATAAGAGAAGCACTGAACGCAACAGAGAAAATAAATAAATAAAGATAATTTAATCACATCTCACCAGCGCACTTGGATGGGCGTTCGTAGATCGACTGGTAGAGACTGTTTTTCAAAGATGGCTCATTACTCTATGCCCTATTTACTAGCGTTATACTAGCGTTATAGGCTAAACTGTTTTTAGAGATAAAACTATTTACATTCGATAATCATGAAAACAAATCTCAGATAACGGTTGACTAGGTAACAATGTGTAATTAGACCAAAGGTTCATTTTGCGCTGGAGTTCTCCTTTAAGTGATCGAGTGAAAGGGGTGGAAGACAGTGATATGTACCTTATGACAATCAGCCAGCTCCTGGCAAATATAATGCCTTACATAAATGCTTAGTTTCTATTTTTTACTCTTAAAAGGCCAATAGCAAAGAAGTAGCTCTAACCCCATGGAATGACTACAGATCACAAAATGTCAAGTTTTCAAAATTTGCCATGGCATTTCTGCTCTGTCCAACAGAATGTTATCTTAGATCTTAAAGTGTTTTTCTTGAAATATGGGCAGGTAAATTTGTGCGTTACAAAAGTTTTCTTTGATTTTAATCCTATCTGAACCAGACATATCTCTGTTTTTCTTGCATATCTTTCAATTTAAAGATTAAATTGCTTACTTTTGTTTCGTTAACCCTCTGGGGTCTGAAATCGCGCCGGCGCGATTTGCACGATTTTTTTCACATAGCAGCAAAATAGACTTAAAATACTCAGTCATTTTTTGTCATACACTCTTAAGAAATATGAAAAAATTAACTGTTAAATGTCTACTTTTTTATGGGTCCACTTCCAATCGAAATAAAACATTGTACTTTTGTAAAATAAAGAAAATAAACAGGGTGTGCTTTCTGCCTCTCCTTCTCCGTGAACTTTTTTTCTGGAGAACGTCTCTAAACGTAAACAAAACTCAGCGAATACTAGTCACACATGCATGAGCAATATATCTTTATGATCATTTAAGTGTGTACTTTTAAATTATCTAATTCAAAACTAAAACAAATATTCTCTGTTTATGTAATCTATATAAAAAGAGAGAGGTGTCAGTCGTTCTCATTTCAGCTAATTATCTTTTAATGTGACCACGCCCACAGAGAGATGCGCTATTCAAACGCAAATAATCTGAGGCAAGTCATGCAAACTGTTAACGCCCACATATCAGCTGGACAAAACACATCAAGTTGAACAAGAATCGTGGACTTTACCTCTTGCTGCACTCTGAGGAATAATACTATCGTCCTAATCCTGGAACAATTTACCTCAGAAGTCCTGGTAGTATCATTCCGAGGAGCAACGAATCAAGCTAATGTAGTAAGGTATTTATTCTTAAGAGCTTTGTTATAATCGCGATATTGATAGTGTGAATGATGAATGAAAGGCACAGACGCGCACGCGCTGTTGTTTACAGCTGTAGCAGCTACAGCGCGCATCTCACACTCGCATAAACACGATATGTTACAGACTAAATATGAATATTTAGACAAGATTCTTCAGAATTGGTTCAAAGTTAGTGGAAACATCTTGAAAAACATTTGTCTTTCTCTTTTCCCACTGGGTACCACAAGAAAGTGTGAGGACAATATATATATATATATATATATGTATGTATGTGTGTGTGTATAGCTTCTTTTGTCACAAATAAACTAATCAACTGTTATAGTGTTTGTTCCAATGCAAGCTATATCAAAATAATATATCCAAAATAATTAGAATCCTTAACTTTGAAATATGTATGATAAAATGTATTGGCCTACTTTAAAAAAATAATACTTTATAAGACATTTATGGAAAGAAAATTTTCTTTTCAAGATGTTTCCAATTCTAAATTTGAACCAATTCTGTAGAATGGCCCATATAGCCTATTTGACCAGGATTTGTTTCTAGGTATGACTAAAAATTTGCTTTTTACTTTCATTTATATTTGGATTGTGTATATATATATATATATATATTGTCCTTGCATTCTTTCTTGTGTGACACACCTGAATGAAAGGCTCATTATTATGCAGGGTCATTATCTAGTCAGGTGAGAACCACTTAATTATTCATGAGGGGCCGTTCACGCCCATCCGCATAATCCCTTTCCATTCAAAATTTTTTTTCTCACAATTTAAAACAATCTATTGTTTTATGTGAGTGATTAGGCAGGATGATTTTCAGATCATTTTGAAAAAAAAACTCTAGGCGACAACATCCATTAGTCAAAAGTCTCGTGGACCGATATTTAGTATGCGTTTTGTGGCCTTATTTCAGAAACTTTATTTTTTTGTTTTTTTCAATAACCATGCATAAACAATATTCTCTCAAAAATACAAACATGTACATACATGTTGCTCATACATTATGGTAGCCATATTTGTGCTAAATAGAGTGTAATTTCACCTGTGTCATTAATATTATTATAAGCAACTGAAAAAAGCACAAATGTCAGGGCATGTCAAAACATCTCAAGAACCCCCAAAACACCTTAGACCCCACAGGGTTAACTTGGATATCCTCAGAGAAATCGAATCCTGGCCAGATAGGTGATATATATTATCACAGCGCTATTTATTTTGACCTTTGACGAATACCCTAACGTAAGCTAAATGTCTCGTTGTATTGGTTGATTCATTGTGAATTTAATTCTACGCCAACTTTGAGTACATGGTTCACATATTGCTGGTTTCCAGTGTAGTAGAAACATCAGGTATGATCCTTAATTAATTTCTTCTCTTAAAGGTGGGGTAGGCATTTTTTGTCTAAAAAACATTTTCCCAAATTTGTTTAAACTGTCTTTATATACCAATACATAATTAAAATGTAAGTACTCTGAAAAAGAGAGTATAAAATAGAGTGTTTGTAGTCCTCTCAGGGCTGCAATAAACACAGCTACTTAGTTCCATTCGAGACGAATTAAATGATTGGCTGGGCGACTGCCACTCTCCCTTGCTACCATGGCTACCACCCCTGCTGCTACAGGAGCTGTCCACATGTGCGCACCCGTTTGACTCGAGGAGGGGTAGAGGCACGGAAGCTAGGAAGAATCACAATTATGTCAGAGAATTGAGCAGTCAAAATTACCAGTACCTGCTTATACAGTCAGCGAAGGCAAACAAAGCAAAAAAAGGAAGACAGTATTCGACCCGGACCCGTCCTTGAGCCGATGCTGCGGTACTTGTCTCCGGAGTGTAGTCCTCATCAGAGCCAATAGTGCTTTCATCGTGGAAGCTCTTACATGCAAAACACTGTATATGTTATGAATCTTTCGTGAAATTCACCTTCATCACAGTGTAACTGATGGGGTAACGGGAAAACATGTATCAATGCAACCTGTTTTTAGCTTTGCCTTATGTTACTAGCTCGTTACCGAATCAAACTGATATATTTTAAACTTTACCAGTATCGGTATGCCCGGCTTGATAGTGAGTACTAACAGCCATGTTAGTTGTTTATATTCACAATGATAAAGTTAAATATTTTATTACATGTGATTCTGACATGATGTCACTACATGCACTGTTAGTTTCCGCTCAGTGCTGGTAAACTCATCCTCCAGCTGAGCGCGGTCGGCATCACGCGAGGGGTGGGAGTGAATGGAATAAGTAACGGTGTTTGTTGCAGCCCTGAGAGGACTACAGACACTCGATTTTTATAATCTCTTTTTCAGAGTACTTACATTTTAATTATGTATTGGTATATTTATAGCTGACAGTTCAAACTAATTTTGGAAAAAGTTTAGACAAAAAATGCCTACCCCACCTTTAAAGGTTGTGTCAGTGATTTCAGGCCCAAAAATAAATGTCTAATCTTTCCTAACGATCCGCTAGCTGCCCACCCCATAAGCAGGCTGTCAAAAAAACGCGTCTCTGTATGCAGCCTAGGCTCTGAGATCTGCACACAAAAACAAATGGGTACAACCACCGCTCAAAACCTCACAACACCCGCCCCTTTCGGTGATTGGTTAGAACAGTTTATTTTGGTTTTGAGTGGTGGTTGTACCCATTTGTTTTTGTGTGCAGATCTCAGAGCCTACAGAGACGCGTTTTTTTTTATGGCAGTTTGAAGTTTGCTTATAAATATTGTATTTAGTGAGTAGTTTAAAGGTTCTTTTTTTCCTCCCAGGCATGAGATGACAGAAATACTGCAGGCTGACAGAAAAGCAATGCTGTGCTTGGAGCATCTTTTGTTTTTGGAGGTTGGTTGACATTATATATTTCTGCAAATTATGTTTCTTGGAAGTGATGTTTTGACCAGATACAAGTGGTTTTAAATGACTGGATTTGGTTTGTCAGAATTCAATGCTATTATTCTCTCCTTCAATAACTCCAGCAGAAGCCTTACAAAATGCTTTCAAATCATGTAAGATTTTTGATTATACACATTCTTTTCAATCTGTACTCAATGATGATATTTGTTCTTTTCAGTTCTGCCTTTTCGAGTACCAGCTTTCAGAATGTTAAGAAATACTGGACTGCTGTGAGAGCCTAATCAAAGTTTAAATTGCAAACAACAGGGGGCGCTAGCAGGCCCCAGAAGTTATGAAATGATACCTTAGCTGGGAAAAAAGCCTGAATGGAGATATGTGTGGAACCTTGAAAGTTTATTTTTCATAAATATGGCAAACAGTTCTAAAGAAAGAGTATAATTATAAAAAAAGATTAATTAGGACCAATAGGAAGAATAACTACTGTTTTAAATCTGTTGTTCCTTTAAAATCCCTAGGAACATAACTGAGTGTTTGCAGGAAACTCTCTCCTCCATCAGAGATGCAAAGACTTAAAGGTGGGGTATGGGATTTGCAAAATGGCTGGCAGATTTTGAAAATACACAACTCAAATGGTCCTACCTCCTTTCCTCCAACGCTGGCCCTGATTTGTGCGATGGGGATGGGGGGAGGGGTATGGTACAACTGTTTGATTGACGGACTAGCTGTCCAATGATTCTAGTTGGTCTTGGAAATTATTGGCTGGAGTTTTTCGAGTCCTGCCCGTTTCACAGATGATTAAATTTCTTAATTTTCATTTCAGTGCTTCTAACTAAGTGGCTGTAAGTGGGTTATGATTTTGAAAAAATTGACAAAAAAGAGAATCACATACCCCACCTTTAACATTCAAAGCGTTGCAGATCAACCTGCGTTTCAGATGCGTCATTGACTGCAGGAGGTGGGAAAGCTTTTATGAAGTTTTTTCACTTCTCTCTTTTCTCTCTCATCTTTAAATCATTCATTCATTCTCTATCCCTCTCCCTGTCATCTTCTCATTGTTTTGGTAAGTTGAAATGAATTGAATGATGTCAGGAAAGTAGTTGGATAAATAAGAGCTGCGCTGAACACGGAGTTAGGATCCCTTCAAATAAATGCCATCAGATGACTTACTGCAGCACTCTGGTCTGGGCTCATTGTGTTTGAGACTTAATTGCTATTTCAGAGCATAATGAATTAGTCACTGTTTACAGATAACTTTTTATCTCTGTGTTAATTGCCAATTGCGCTGATTGGCTTCCCTCCACAAAGTAAAGAGGACGGATATGGCCTTAATTAGCTGCTCAAACAATGCAACCTTTATGACTGGAATGAGAAGGCGCAGTGCAGCATTGAACCTTTACTCATGTTGTGAGAAATGCGTTTGTTAGATGTGAGGATTATTTTATAAAATTAAATGGACCAACTACTTGTATAAAATGATATGTGAACATATTTTGACAATCAGACACAGTATGAAGTGATTTCTGAAAATACTGCAGCATTTCCATAGAGTATTGATTGTACAGGGTATAAAAGCATTTAGTGTGTGTATAAGAAGGACTGTAGTAACACAATTTCAGATTGATTTGTAACTATGGAAATGAGCTCTGCATGTCTTATTTTCACCCTTAACATCCAGCTGTCAGTCACTCAGGCCAAAAAGCACAGAAAGGAGGGAAATAATGAGGACCATCATGTGCTTTTTTTTATCGCTAGTACTTCATTTACACATTCATGTGTTTTTCCACTGAGCAATACTCTTAAGGGGAACAATATTCCATCACAAATTCCATCACACACAAATATAGCTTGCCTTAGTGTTTTGAACATTAAATCAGGAGTCTTCAATGTTTTTCAGGGCAAGGACCCCTTAGGTGGTAGAGATATGGAGCAGGGACCCCCCAAAACAAAATGTGTCAAACAGAGCTATATATTAAGCAATAGAAATTAACAATATTATGATTAAGAAAAAGTTATATTATGTTAAGACAGTAAATCAGAACTATGCAAATTATTGTTGTTGCACATGCACATGCTATGACAGATTTTTCAATACTTTTAACAATTTTGCAAAACTCTTAACACAGTTAGCACTACATCCGTCTGTGTAAGCTATACTATTAACACATTTATTGTTGCTCTAACACAAAATGCATACAATTAACACAAATTGAAAATGCTTGAACTTCTTTTACACACAAGCTCAAACAAGACCTAAATAATGGATTTTTACTGCCAAATTTACCAATGCTTTAACACTGTATGTCAGAACAGATAACACCATGTTCATAACCTAACCTTACAGGCTAAAGGCAAGGTAAACAGCTGTTTATATTGTGAATTGAAACACAAATGTATTCTGATTGAATTATGCAAATATATAAATCACTGATTCCCATCTAGGAAACACACTCAGGTGTTGAGGTTCTTTCAATCGCATGACATGGTATACTGTAACCGTACATTCTATAAAGCACTCTGAGATGGGTCTTTTTTTATTGAATTTCTGCAGCAAAAGACCTAAACCCAACAAAACAAAAATGTAGAGTGGCTTCAAAAGAAACTGCTGTGCAAAACACAATCTATGATCAATACAATACACTGTCTGTTGTATAAGGGCATACCTGACACATATAAAATAATGCATTTTCTGTAATCCCATCTGATGTTACTGTTTCTTTTTTCTTTTCTTTTTTTACAGACAGACATACAGACCAAAATACGAATGTGCAGTAACGAACAATCTAGTAACTCCATAATTCCAGAAGTGAAATAAAAGTGTGTAAATGTATAGGTGTGTGTGGGTGGGTGTGAGTGTGGGTGTGTATGTGTGTGTGTGTATGCATAAGCAAAGTAACCATTTATTATTTATTACCATCTTCACCACCATCACCACCACCACTCCTCACCACCATCATACTGACAACATTGTATTACTGTAGTAAATTTTTTTTTTATTATTGTTATTTCTATCTCTATGTAACAATTACCATTGTCAGCATGATGTTAGTGTTTCTATGACATTGTGTTATGATTGACTAAATCATCCTGTTGGACAAGAACATATGTTAGTATTTTGAAAAATTATTTGATTTTGAGACATGTTTGCAGTGTTTTGTTAGACATAATGTATTGTTGCTTGTGTATTATTGTATTTTGAAAATTAGTGTTGGAGTTTACTTTACAATGTGAGATTTTGCGTTAAGAGTTTAGGAAATTTGTTAAAAGTGTTGAAAAAATTGTCATAGCGATTGTAAAAAACTGTAAACAATATGTTGTGATACAAATCACAATTAATTTGTTGTTTGCAGTTATTGTAAATTATTTTAATGGATTTGCAGAGTCATACATTTTTATTTTATTAATCAGATGGACAATTAATAATTTACTTGAACTTTAGTAACAAGATTATTAAAAATTCACATTTTAATTTTACTGTCAGATGGACAATTAAACTGTAATGTCACCAGCTGGAGTGACCTTGAGAGCCACCAGAGGGCACTTCACACCCGACTATTACAGTTTTTCTCAATTGCTTAAACACTATAACCAGGCTTTTGAACTAAAATTTCAAAACCATAATGCCATTTATCAAAAAGCACACCCATTTCACTAAACTATAAACACTATTCCCTGTTTTGACACATGAGTCAGAATTGTTGAACTGTCACTGCAAAACTCTACACACAAATCCCTTCATTTCTCATTGCCTAGACCATGTGGTCATTTAGAAAGCACTAGTATTCAATATTGTTCACTCAAGTCAGCACATCTTAAGCTCAGTTGGCACACAATTACCCAGGTGAAAACACTAAGAGTCAAAATTTAACACACATCAATCAGATCTTTCAATAGAAAAAAGGGCCCGAATCAGTTTGAGTTTTGGAACAATGGATTCTATAAAGACATGAAGGAAGAGGTCGAGGAGAAGGAGAAGGAGGAGGAGGAGAAGGAGGAGGAGGAGGAGGAGGAGAAGGAGGAGGAGGAGGAGGAGGAGGAGGAGGAGGAGGAGGAGGAGGAGGAAGGGCAAGGGCAAGGGCAAGGGCAAGGGGAAGGGGAAGGGGAAGGGGAAGGGGAAGCAGTCTCGGATGAAATTACAGTTTTTCTCAATTGTTTACACACAAATACTAGGGGTGGCACGGTTCACAAAACCCACGGTTCGGTTCGTATCACGGTTTTAGGGTCACGGTTTTCGGTTCTGTACGGTTCTTGTTGTTATTTTTTCTTTTAATCTTTAACACTCCAGAAATGTACTTCAGCATATGATATATGCTATAGCTTAATTATCCACAATTCAGGATACAGTATTTTTTAAAAAATGTATATCATGTAATCATGCACAAACTGAATTTGACTTGACTTTAAGCACATTATTGAGACCATCTCTGAGGAAAGCTAGGTGACATTTTGATACAGCAAGAGAGAAGACATTTATTTGGCAAAAAAGGAGAATGTGTGTTGCTATCTCTACAGGAACTTATGTGCATTTTTAGCACACAAAGATTAAAATTAACTTGCATTTATAAAACTGTCAACTTCAGTGTAGCTCTTACAAAATGTTTATCTTTTAAAAGAAAAAGAGAGGAACTCTTAAAGCACTATCTTTTAAATAAGTCAAAATACGTTACAAATAATTGCCTATAATGAGGCTATAACAATAGCAAAGGCCATAATCATAAAGTGAAACATAAGTTCAACCTCAACACAAAAACAGTATCAACAATGCTTCTATTCCCTGAGAGTGAGGATAAATTTTTTTCACTTGAAATTAAAGTGCAGTATTTGGAAACACGACTGGAGTTCTTATCTAAACTTACTGTCACTGTATATATTTAAATATCATAGGTAACATGAAATCCAAAATGTTCCCACACACCGGACTTATACGACGCTGGTGCATCCTCCAACTCCTGTTAGCCTTCCTTATCTCTCCCACTAGCCATTTCTATACGTGACGTGACCTGCAGCGCTGCACAGACCAATCGGTTTATGACATCAAAGTACTGCGACTGCGAGAGTGATTGAAAAGCATACGGAGCCGTTGCTATCGCGGTACTTTTATGTTATTCGTCGATCGGTCTGTGCAGCGCCGGTTCAAGTCGAACAAGCCTCATATGTATGTCCACAAATCTCTTATTTCGCGCGAAAAGTAAACGCACTGTCTGAGGTAACGGGCACGAGGTTACATTGCGCATGCGTCGAACGAACCGTGCGACGCACACACGTACCGAACCGAGACAAGCGAACCGAACGGTTCGGATGTTTTTTCATGTACCGTGCCACCCCTAACAAATACTGGTACTTGAGACACAGTGACCACAACATGTAACTCATGCACCAACCCTCTGAACCAATTCTGCTAAACTACAAGCAAAATTCCTGCTTTACACTCAAATTGCAGTTCTAAAACACACTTTTTTCAAAACACTACACATTTTAGCACAAATTTCATGTAGAAAATCTAAATTTTCACAAGGAACACACTGCCATTCAAATATGCACACTGACTCATCACATGGGCAAACACCCGTCACACAGTTTTACAATTAGAAAACAGAGCTTTAGCATAAAAGGGCAACAGGTGAGCTCTTCTGTTTTGGAGCAATGGATGCCAACATTGGAAACAGAGGCAGAGCCAGAGCCCGAGGAGAGAGAGTAAGAGGAGGAGGACGAGGACGAGGAAGGGCAAGGACCGTAATCTCTGATGAGATCCGAGCCACTTTGGTTGACCTTTGACCTTTGGTCAACCATGGTCTAACAATGAGGGAGGCTGGGCAAAGAGTACAGCCAAATTTGAGCAGGTACACTACAGCATCCATCATCTGGACTTTCCGAAATGAGAATAGGTAAGAAATCTACTCACTAGAAAATTGCAGTACTGCATATCAATACAGTACTCAATGAGTACAGTAGTACAGTACTGGATATCAATACAGTACTCAATGTGTACAGTAGTACAGTACTGCCTGTGAACTGTTCTGTAGGACTGTAAACATAAAGTATGTTTCAAGTATTTGGGAAATGTTTTCCTACTTTGTATGCCTTTGTATAATGTGTTCTGTTTGGCAGAAGTGAAAGATCACAAACACAAGGTGGTCGGGAACGTGTTCTCTCTCCTTCTAACCCTAATCGGCCAGGGAAAACATTGCTTGTGATGTGGATGAGGTGCTGTGGCCAGACAGAAACATAAGAGAGGATGAATTGATTACTGTAACTGTATACAATAAATTCTTCTGTTGTTTTGTATCTAGATCAACTTTGTGTTGGTTGGGATGTACACTGTGTACATTGTTTTTGTTGGAAAAATAAAATATTTGTTACCGTGTATTTGAGTGTTCTCAGTATAAAAACAATATTCT
This sequence comes from Semotilus atromaculatus, assembly GCA_031834385.1. Classification (NCBI taxonomy): domain Eukaryota; kingdom Metazoa; phylum Chordata; class Actinopteri; order Cypriniformes; family Leuciscidae; genus Semotilus; species Semotilus atromaculatus. The sequence goes on from JAULUF010000022.1 coordinate 23,517,025, forward strand.
CAAATATTTTACAACACAATTATGTATGTACTGTCTGTAGTAAGTGTAACACTGAACCAAAAAAGGCCTAAGTCATTATGATAAATGGAGAAGTGTTTCCCATTCATCATAGTGTTTTACATTGAGCACATCAGTGTTCAACTGGTTCTTGTAAATGTCTATTCATATGATTGTTTGTGTGTGTCATTTGAAACGTAAAGTTTCATTTTGCAGGAGAATTGAGAGGTTTTGCCCATTGTGTGTTTGTTTTTTGATTTGTGTGTAGAGTTCTGAGAGTATGAGGCATGCTTTCAGAAAATGTGTGTAAACAATCAAGAAAAACTGTAAAGCCACTTTAGTTGACCATGTCTTTGTCAATGGTATGACTATGAGGAAGGCCGGGCTACAAGTAAGGCCAGATTTGAGTGCTTCACCGTCGCCTCCATCATCAGAACCTTCAGGGAGGTGTGGTGGCAAAGAAAATTCGGTAACACTTTATTTTACGACCCGCAAACAACTGCGTAAGTACACCAAAATTACGGTGTACGTTTCTGTAATTATAGCGTACTTCCGTGTAGGTATAGGGGAACAATATGTTAAGTTTGGGGTAATAAAGGGGTAACAAGCAGATAGTATACAACCTGCAAATAACTTCGTAAGTAAACTGAAATTACGGTGTACGTTTCTGTAATTATAGTGTACCTCCGTATAGGTATAAGGGAACAATATGTTAAGTTTTGGGTAGGCTAATAAAGGGGTAACAAGCAGATATACAAGAAAATTATTTATAATGTAATTATTTTAAAACTAACAGGTAGGCTACCTATTATGTTAATATATTCCAGGCAAAAATTGTACGTCTGTTGTATATAAAAGTTATCATCACATTTCTGGCAAAATATGTTCTTGTGCAATTTTACAGGGTAATTTTGACATCTGTGGGTTGAAAATGATGTATGCACAGTATGATAAAAAATGAATTGATTGTCTTTTCTTACTAATTAATGTTAAATCAACCCACAGATGCCAAAATTAAATGTTAAATTGCAGAAGAACATATTTTGCCAGAAATGTGATGATAACTTTTATATACAACAGACGTAAAATTTTTGCCTGGAATATATTAACATAATAGGTACCTGTTAAAATAATTACATTATAAATAATTTGCTTGCATAGCTTGTTACCCCTTTATTAGGCCTACCTTATAACTACACGGAGGTAAACTATATTTACAGAAACGTACACCGTAATTTCAGTTTACTTACGAAGTTATTTGCAGGTTGTATCTATCTGCTTGTTACCCCTTTATTACCCCAAACTTAACATATTGTTCCCTTATACCTACACGGACGTACGCTATAATTACAGAAACGTACACCGTAATTTCGGTTTACTTACGCAGTTGTTTGCGGGTCGTAAAATAAAGCGTTACCGAAAATTCTATCACTGAATAAGAGACAAACATTTCCAATTGTCTTTGATGAGGTTTATTTTCTTGCAGCAGTTGTACAGTCACAGGCTGCAGAGTGTGACGCCGGGTTCACACCGGACGCGGAAGCGGCGCGGAACGGAGGCCGCTTCCTTTCGGCGCCCATGTTAACCTATGGTGTCGTTCACACCAGACGCGGAGCGGAGCGGCGCGGCGCAGCCGGTGTTACGGATCAACTGGGGATCATGTTAACTGGGGACGCGCGCGTGCACGCAGATAGTTTTACCTGGATTTCCAGCAGATGTTAAACGGCGACAGATTCATCCCTTATTTCACGGATCAGCGATTAAAAACGAATATTTCACCAGTTGTATACACTGATATGCGAATAAAGCGCTTTGTTTTTGCAGTGTTCCTGCGTATTTTATGCACTTTCAAAGAAGTTTAACATACTTTAGTGTCAAACTCATAAACCACGCCTATATTAACATGGGGCATTCGGTTTCATTGGATGAATAGACGTGTAAGAAAGAAGTGTAAGAATTTTTTTCTCAACATTATTGTGACTATCATATTTTCTTTAGTGCGTTGAAATGAGTTCTAATCACAAATAACATCAGATTAGATTAAGTTAAGGCTACCTAAAAGAAACATAAATTGCAAAGTCATTTAATTTTTTTTCATCAAGTTGCATTTATTGATCTTCATAGCCTATATAGCCTAATTTCATGGAACTATTATTTTATATAAAAACACTTATCAGCTTATTTTACTCTGCTGATTATGTACAACCAGCTCTGACGCCTCCGTATTGTTTTCCCTGGACATAAAGCAGCTGTACTTATAGGGTCATGAAGTTAATTATCTCATGAACTTGTAACATATTTAACAGATTTCGAAAAAAATAAAAAATCTTTCAGAACAATTCTGTAATACTGCATTTTTGCATTGAGCTTTTCTGTAGCTGAAACATAGAGTGTTAACGCTTGCAACACCAAGGCCATGGGTTTGATTCCCAGGGAAAGTAAGAACTGATAATAATTTGAAATGTGTACCTTGCAATGTACATCACGTCGGCCAAATGCATAAATGTACATTATGCTCAGTAGGAGCATGAACTTGAATGATGTGTCTATCTAATGTCTTGTAATGGACACTTTGTCTTTAGTGATTAAAGTCTTGTGAAAAACACTGAGTGGCAACCACAAATCTTATTACTGAAATAAGCAGAACATATGATAGAGTGATGATGAATTATTACAAATATATACTGATATTCTCTATGGCTAATATTCATAGGCCTACATCACTAATCTCTTAATCATTTGTCACATCACATGAATAGAATTACCTTCTCTAAAACAATAGGAAATGCTTTATTGTTTAATTTTTGGCTGACCTCTTTAACAAAAGAAATCTGACATGGTCTATCAGTTTTATAAATAAAATGTAATGCATGTGGGCCTCTTTTTATGTAATATACATTTGAATTATGCCAGTTTTCATTTGACTGTGAATCTCATTAACATATTCTCTTTCCTTATTCATCACATCATGTGCTTTCATTGTTGTCGTCTGCTAACCGTTAAGAACAGATTAAAAGGACTATACATTGTCATTATTGTAACTAGTGTCATTGTAGTTAGGCCATATACTGCCACAGCAAATTGATGCAATTCAAGTTAGACAAATCAAAAACGTTGCAGGATAACCAATATCCTGACAGCTGCTCAAGAAAGCAACACTATTTCACAATGAAGGGTAATGGTGTGTTAAATTGGTCTTAATATAAAAAGGTAATACAACTGTGACATTTATTTTCTAATATAACATGATTAGCCTGCATTAGATGCAGAGCAGCATAGGCTTTAAGGCCAAACTGGCCAATGGGTAAGAAACATTTATACATATTGCAAAACAAGTAGGCTAACTGTTCTTCATTAACATGCAACTTATTCTATAGTTTGTTATTCCTTCCTTAGAATGAATATTTAGAATGTGGAAGGTGGGAATGTGTGGTCAGATTGGCAAATACAGCTATCCTGCATGCATGCACATTTGCCTATTGTTTTTTTCATTCAATGAATATGTTTGTTGAACATCCCCCTAAATAAATGCTGTGGGTAATTCACTGGATCCATGAGCTATGGCTTACAAATTTTCACCACTCTTTAGGAACATTTATGGAGTGTACTGTATGCTTTAACTCATTCCTTAGCAACATTAAAATAGCCTAGGCCTATATAAATAATAAATAAATAAATGCTTGACATGTCCTTTTAACCACAGCAGTATTGGTGCTTAATTTAAATTAAGCCACAAATTGGCATCACAACAATAATCTGCGAATACACACGCACTGCAAAGACTCAATGTAAATACCATAACTTATTTAATCTACTTACAGTTGTCATCAGATACAATTGTCATTGAAACGAAAGTAACAAAATAATGTGGGCGTGGTCTGTGTGTGTCGTGAAATGAAAACACATTAAAACTTCCCTTAAAGGGGTCTGAAACATACAGTGGAGCAGCGACAGAGTAAACAACAGAGCCCTAATATGATACAAACATTTAAAAATAACGTGGAAAGCTTTTAAATCTTCTCAGTGAAAAATTCGCTGTGACGAATCTGTCACCGTTTAACATCTGCTGGAAATCAAGGTAAAACTAGCTGCGTGCACGCGCGCGTCCCCAGTTAACATGATCCCCAGTTGATCCGTAACACCGGCCCGCGCCGTGAAGCGCCAGTTTCGGCGTCTGGTCTATTTTTTCCGCGCGCCGCGAGTGATCCACGTCAATTCCGGAAGGAAGTTACACCAAGACATACTCGACCATCCGGTCAATTGTCAAAATAAAAGCAATTTTCAAATTAAAATACCACGCGTGACAAAAAAATAAATTAAAAAAACAAACAGGGAAACCACGAAAGAGAGAGGCAGGCATGATTTGATAAGTGAAAATGGATGATGTCAAATTAATCGTTGAAGTGGAGAAGTACAGGGAGTTGTATGACCCCCAGCACACGTACTACAAGGACAACAGCAAAAAGGAAAAATGTTGGGAGGCTGTAGAAGCAGCAATCGGATCAACAAGTAAGTATAGCCTATCGTTTGAATCAAAAGGTGTCCCACAAGTTCTGTGCAAAAATAATTGTCCATAGATTGTGAAATATATTTCCTCTATAGATTAAATAATAGCCTACATCTTCAACACTGTGACCAAATTGAATCCGGCTACAGGGGCCACCAGACAGGGTCCCATTAACTCCACCATCCCCCATTACCTGTGTCCTCAGCAGCCATTTGCTCTCCCTCCTCCAGCTTCATTTCCAAAAGGACAAATTCTTACTTCTCCTTAAAGACTACTCATTAAATGCAGTTCTAGAACAATATTATATAAGAAAAAAATAATATAGCTTACATACAGATAGGATAAATACAAGTATCATTGTAAATACAGCTCTAATTGTTTAAAACTTTTTACTTTTATTTAGACCTCATATACCACTAGAGCAAGCTCATTTGGAAGAGACATGAAGTATTATTTTTACGTATTGTATATTGTGGTTGTACCTAAAGTTTTGACAATAAATTCCTCCCATAATGTTAATATGTCATCTATTAACACATTTGGCTCATAATAACCCACAGATTTATCTTTATCTCTAAAGTATGTAAAAAAAATGCATACATAAAGATGTAAGTAATGCTTAAATAGTTCAGTGAAGAATGTAACTTTACTGTAAATAGACATGTAAATCTAAATAAGAGGTTGATGTCAGAGTCCATGCAATAATGACAAATAAATTGATTTTCCTTCACATTTATTTCAAGCATAATATACAGCAAATTAAGGCCCTAAATAATGTGTATATCTATCTCCCCTCAAATCCAAGTCCCTCTAGCTGTGGTTCAGCATGTCACTCACACCATCCGATCCTGCCAGGACACACTGCCCTCTGGAGAGAGGAAAAATGCACTAAGTTTTTCTCTTGTTTCATATGCATCCCTGCATCCTCTGTTGCCACCTATGTTCCTGGCATCCTGGAGATGTTCCCCTCGCTCTTCTGCCTCCTCCAACAAACTCTGACTTTCCACTGCATTAAGGAGGTAGTTGTGCAGGATGCACACAGCCATAACAACAGCATCCACATTCTCTGGTGCCATTACGATGCGTGTATAGAGAACTCTCCACCTTGCTGCCAGAATGCCAAAGGCGCATTCCACCACCATTCTGGCCCTAGACAGTCTGTAGTTGAATATCTTTTGATACCGACCAAGGCGTTGCCCAGGGAATGGCCTCATCAAGTACCTCTTCAAAGGGAAGGCAGCATCTCCCACCATGGTGTATGGTACTGGCCCTTTTTGGATCCAAAATGCAGAGGCGGTGTCTCTCCACATCTGCTCCGTGGGCCTGGGAAACTGGGTGTCCATCATCCGCCTCTCTATTGCCCGGCAGGTCATGTGTACGGAGGTGGACACAGTACTTTTCCCTAACCTGTACTGGAAAGCCAGGCTGGAAAATGTTTCCCCTGTACCAAGGAATCTGTGGAAATAAAGAAAATGTAACTACAGGAGGAAAAGTGTGTAATTTAGCCTATGTAAAAGTATATGATTCAAGAACAACTGTAAACAGTACTTAGTATTTAAAAAGAAATATCATAATAGAAATATCATAACTGTGTAATAATACAGATAATATTAAAAGGAGTTATTGCATTGTTTACTATTAAATCATGTATGTTACTGTCACAGTGGAAGAATGCAAAAGGAGATGGAAACAATTACGGGACACATTTGTGAAGAACAAAAACAAAACTGCTCCGAGTGGGACCGCTGGGGGCAGTGCAAGGGACTGGAAATATAGCACTATCATGTCCTTTTTTATACCTTATATGCAACCCCGAAGGTTAGTATTTGTTTTTCTAAATGGAGGTATTTATTTTTGATAAATGTATTTGATCTTGTGAACTTTCATACTCATTGTTGCAAATTATAATTTTTTATATTTTGGTTGTAGCCTGTATATCACAACAAAAGGTTTTTCTCTTTTTTTTAAAGCTCGAAAGGTACTCTCCGGCCTAGTGATCTGAGTGAAGAAACATCTGCAGATCTAAGCTGTGATGAGACTGGACACTCTGGACTGCTTTCAAGGCCTGCAACACCAGGAACTCCGACACTGAGGTCTGCATCTTCCTCTCCACATCAAACCGATGGAGGACATACATCTACCCAGCTTGCAAACCCTCCAACACACCCCAGAGTTCAGGCCTTGTCATCAGGAGGCGCCACTGATACTTCACAAACAAGGAAAAAAAAAGGGCAAAGGTCAACTGTAGAAGGACCAACAGAACAACGGCTACTGCAATTACTCACAGCCGAACAAGCACCGGTCCCTCCGCATGTCCCCAAAGATGAGGAGGAGATGTATTTTTTCGCCCTCAGCCTTGTCCCCAGACTTAACAGACTGCGCCGTAGTACACAAACAAATGCTCAAATACATATTTTAAAGTACCTCACGGTTTTGGAAAAAGAAGAACAACAACTGACCCAAGCTATCCAACCAACCCCATTATCTTGGCAGCAGCCAACCCAGTCACAAACACCAGATTATTCAAATACATCAACATCCCATTATCAACGAAGCCACCTTCCACCCCCCACCCCATCATATCAACAACAAACACAACCCCCAATGTCCCACTCACAGCAGAGACAACAATACACCCCATTGCAAACTCCAGCTCGAGAAAGGGGTGTGAAGAGGAGCATGTCTATGCTTGAGGAGCTTGAAGACCTCTCGCCCCCCACAACATTCAACCATTTTGAGTAGAACTGGGAGAACCTGAATAAATCTTTGTTGTTTCAAAGACTTTAATTTTTTATTTATGTTTACATTTGTTCTGATTACACAAGTTCTAATTTTGTTAAATTATATATTTTTTTGTATTATAGTTAAGGTTTTATGTTGTAGTTTTGCAGTTGTTAATAAATATTTTTAAAAATCACACTATACATTGTGCTTAAAATGCTTATTTATTTGTTATCTTACCTCAGTGTAACAGCAAGACGTTGTTTTGGCTGGATAGATTCCCGGTAATTGGTGGTTTGTTTTGTTAGATCAGGCCCAATCAAAGACAGAAGATCATCCATCTTTTCAGCAGACATCCTGAAGTATTTCACGTGGCGATCTCTGTCCAGGGACAATTCTGCCACAGGATGGTGAAACACTCCAAATTCTTTTCTTTTTTTGTTAATGGGGTCGACCCACATTCTTCTTCTTCTCCGGCGACAACTGCGAAGCAAAAGATATAAGGCAAGGGCTCTCCTCCTGTCTACTCGCACTGTGAAACAGGAAGAGGAAAATAGATTTCATAAATTTCAACGGTATATATACACTACTATAACTGTCTACCATATTCTCTCTATGGCTGCGTGTGTGTCTCGACAACGGATTAATAAAAGAAGTGTACAAACTTCTTGGTTACAGAAACATGGTGTATTTATATTATGAGATTATTTACTTACCCATGATGTAAAAAAAATAGCTCGGAATAAACAAAACCAGAGTAGAAGCGCTTGTCGACCTCCGCGAAGAATACGCGTCTGGTGTGAACAGGCAGGCGCCGGACCGCGTCCGCGTCCGGTGTGAACCCGGCGTGACAGTGAAGGAGGGCATCCTTTCTACTTCAGTGGAACTACTACAGTCTTGAGTCCCAGAATGTTATCTTTCTAGGCCAATGATGGTATTTCAACCATATGTGGAACATTCTTAGACTTGTTCATCATATTGCATCCTTGAGTGGAGGCCCTCCTGTCACGTACCAACACTCTTTACCATTCCAATACAACTCCATATTAGTATAAGGTTTGTGTGTGCTCTTTTACTGTCATATGATGGTCACACACATCTTACGTAAGTAAATATAAAACATTTTTTAGAGAGAGTAAAAATGTAAATATAAATGTAAATGTATTTTATTTATATAGCACCTTACATCGACCGATAGGTGAACCAAAGTGCTTCACAACAGATTAAACAACAAATTTAAAACAACACCAATAACAAAGATACAATAATGAATGAGAAAAAAGTAAGAAAATGATAAATAAATAAATAAAATCAATATAAATGTGCCATCACATTACTAGGTACAAAACGCCACTTTAAAAAGATCCGTTTTAAGTCTTGATTTAAAAAGGCCCAGGTCAGTAACGATACGCATCTCACTGAGTAGCTTATTCCAGAGCTTAGGTCCAGAAACCGAAAAAGCGCGGTCACCCCAGTGTTTCAGTTTTGACCTGGGCACTTCCAACATAAGTTGATTTGACGACCTCAACGTCCTACCATAATTACGAATGGTCAGCATGTCTAAAATGTTAGATGGGGCAAGGCCATTAAAAGCTTTAAAAACAAACAATAAAATTGTATACTGAATTCTAAAATGTACCGGGAGCCAATGGAGAGAATAAAGAATCGGAGTTATGTGGTCTCGTTTTTTAGTGCTCGTTAACAGGCGGGCAGCTGCATTTTGGACAAGTTGGAGACGGTCAACAGAGGACTGGGAAACACCAATGTACAGGACATTGCAGTAGTCCAGTCTAGAGCTTATTAAAGCGTGAATAGCCTTCTCAAGGTCATGAAAAAAGCTCAATCTAACAACATTATCAATCTGTTTGTTGAATTTAAAGGAACTATCAAAAATCACTCCTAAGTTCCTTACCATCTGTCTGGCAGTTGGAAACCAGGGACCAAACCCGTTAGACACAGATTCTCCAAACACAATATATTCAGTTTTATCCTCATTTAAGTGCATAACATTTTGGGCAAACCACTGCTTAATGTCCGTGATGCAGTCAACTAAGGTACCTTGTACATCACCAGGCTTCAATGGCAGATAGATTTGCAGATCATCTGCATAACTGTGAAAAGATAGGTTGTGTCTGGCTATAATTGACCCTAGCGGTAGCATATATAATGAAAACAAAATAGGGCCAAGAATGGAGCCTTGCGGGACTCCACAGGAAAGAGAAGCACAAGAAGAAGACAAATCCCCCATCATCACAGAGAAAGTTCTATTTGATAAGTATGACATAAACCACTTAAGTGCAGTGCCATGAATGCCAACATACTGCTCCAGGCGTGACAGGAGGATTCTACCGTGGTCAAAGGCTGCTGTGAGGTCCAGTAGCACTAAGGCAACAGGACACTTGTTATCTACAAAGAAAGCAATATCATTGTGTACCTTTAATAATGCAGACTCAGTGCTGTGGTGAGACCTAAATCCGGACTGAAATTTTTCAAGGACAGAGTTGTTTTCCAGAAAGGGTTTTAACTGTATGAAAACAACTTTTTCCAAAACTTTAGAAAGAAATGGAAGATGAGAAACAGGTCTAAAATTAGATAGCAGTGTAGAGTCAAGGTTAGGTTTTTGAAGAAGGGGCCTAACCACAGCATGTTTAAAGGCAGCTGGGACGGTTCCTAGACTAAGACAGCTATTCATGAAAACCACAAGCCCAGGCCCAACAACGTTAAAAACCAGTTTCAGCACTCTAGCAGGTATAATATCAAATGGACAATTTGTAGGCTTCAATGATTTCACTATCTCGCCAAGGGAAGATAGAGAAACTAACTCAAACTCCTCAAACACAGCAGAATGAGCTGGAGCAACAAAAAATTCCTTATTAAAACCTTTCCTGGTACTCTGTCTAACAGAGTCAACCTTATCAACAAAAAAGTGAAGAAAATTTTCACAGGTGATAGTTGAGACATTAGCAAGAGCAGAAATTAGTGGGTTCACAAAATAATTAAAGGTCCCGTTCTATGCCCCTTTTCACAAGATGTAAAATGAGTCTCTGATGTCCCCAGAGTGTGTCTGTGAAGTTTCAGCTCAAAATACCCAACAGATCATTTTTTACAGCATGTTTAAATTGTCTTTTTTGAGGACTCAGAAAAACGCGCTGTTTTAGTGTGTGCCCTTTAAATGCAAATAAGCTCCTGCTGCACGACACAGGGGGCGGAGCTTCAAGAGCTCGCACTCAGACTCTTAGGACAATTTCATCTCATGGAATAATGATAACATCAGCAACTCTCAGTAACGGTGTTCATTTTGAGTCGGACAATAATGCCTACAGAGTCAGAGGGCTGTATAGAGATGGAACAGGTATAGTTTAGTAGTTTAATTACGGTTATTATAACGTATTTGTCATCTGCTTGTATGTATCCATTATTTATTAATAGCCTACAAGTCTGCTGTGTCAGACCAGGTCCAAATGATGATCAAACATATACTGATGAGTTTAATAAAGTTTATTGTACATCACACAAAAGATGAAGCGTCAGTTTTACTTCAGAAAATCACCGTAAGACCTGAGTAAACACAGTAAGTTATAAGAAGTGCGCGAGTTGAGGGAGTTGAGGGAGCATTCCCGTGGGCGGAGGTTAGTCAGAGAGCTGTTCTACTGACGTCATTAAAAACGGAAGTAGAGCGATGTAGTCCAAACGAGCCGTTCACTGTAGGCGACTTCTGTTAAATAAAATATCTCGCTTGGCATGCATTGAACTTTGAGCTTTATAATTTTACAGATATTATTTATACTCTAACAACAACATTACACACTAACTTAAGTTTGAAACATGGGATCATGAAGAACGGGACCTTTAATTGTATTAACAGGACCCTGGGGCAGTGACTGCTGCTAGAAATAATATCAGAAAGATACTGAGATTTTGCCTCTCGTAGGGCCCTCTGGTAATCAGCAAGACCGGCCCGCAAAATGTCCAAAGAGACATGCAGTTTATCCTTTTTCCATTTCCTTTCAGCCTGCCTACAACGTTGCCTAATGGTACGAGTTTTATCATTAATCCAGGGATCCGTTGTTGGTTTAGCCAATTTATGTCGAAAAGGGGCGATAGTGTCCAGAATCCCGGAGCAGGTAGAATGGAAGAAAGAAAGAATATTGTCTGGACAGATAGGAGAAACCATGCCATTCAAGGCAAAACACTCAGAGTCTCTGAATGCAGCAGCGAATTCATCAGCTGTGGTTGAAGTGATGATGCGACGCTTGCATGATGGAGCCAAAGACTTTCTAGCTGGAGGGGGGGCTATATATTCAAACACAATGGGAAAATGATCTGAGATGGCAGTCTCAGAGATCTCTTTAACGTAAATTGAAAGCCCAAAAGAGATAATGAGATCCAAGGTATGCCCATGATAGTGTGTAGGTTTATCCACTGATTGAGTTAAATTAAAAGTTTCTAAAAGTCTTTTAAAATCAGTGGCTAATTGGTCGGACGGACAACAAACATGAACATTGAAATCCCCACAAATCAAGAGTTTATCATATTTTGGAAAGATGTCTGCCAAAAACTCAGAGAACTCATGAATGAAGTCCTTATTATATTTGGGTGAGCGATAAACAACGGCACATAGAACAGGGCTCACAAGGTCCATCACAAATAATTGCAGCTCAAAGCTGGAGTAAGCATTTGTAGAAAGAAGCCGGCATTTAAATCTGTCATTAAAAACAGCAGCAAGACCCCTCCTCGACCAGATGATCGTGGGGAGTTGAAGTAGGAACATCCGGGTGGAAGGAGCTCTGAAAATGCGGTGTTATCACCTGGTTTAAGCCAGGTTTCCGTCAACAGGAGAAAATCCAGGGATTGAGAAATAAAAAAGTCATTGAGGATAAAAGTCTTATTCACAACTGACCGAGTGTTGATCAGAGCCATGCGAATTAAACTCTGGTCCATCCGTTCAGAGGCATAAGCCTCAGATAGACTGCATTAATATTATGAACATCAGCTACGCTAATTATTTCTCATCTGCCTTTCTGCTGTTATCTCGGGACGCAAGTCCCGAGGTAAATAGCGTTCGTCAGCTCCAGTTTGTATCCAGCCTCTCACGGAGACTTCAGATGATCCAACACCTGTGATGAGACGACTAAACGCCTGTGGAGAGACGACTCGACGCCTGTGAAGATACTGTATGCCCTAAATTAATACATGATGAACTAACTGTATTTTCTATGTACATTTCTGATGCACTTTCTGTAAAGCTGCTTTGAAACAATGTGTATTGTGAAAAGCGCTATACAAATAAATTTGAAATTTGAATTGAATTGAATAAGCGACCGGGTGAAGATTGTCAGGTACGCAGCCCCGTCTGCAGATCCTCATGGGCCGGCAGCGCGGATGTGGGTACCCAGCCTCGGAAATAGCTGGTATTAGCCATCGGTAGCAGGGATCAGTTGTTCCTCGTATGTAATAGCTGACACTCTCCCTGGAAGACCCAAGCGATGAGCGGAGGACGAGGCCATAAGCTCTCAATCTGCAACTCAATCCACCTCTCCTTCCTCGTCGTCTACGGCGGCTGTTGCGGACCAACCCGCTATGAAAATGACACAGGTGGGGAGGTATGGACGCCAGCAGAGGCGGCGGTGTGTTTGGTCGTCCGTTGCAACCCTGGATCGGCAGTTTTTCCACAAAATCACGTATATTTAAAAGAGTGAGGCGATCATACACTAGTAACGGCGACACATCACGAATTAAAAACAATAAAAATAAAACAATACACAACACAGGTACCAAGGGCAGACGGCTAGCCACACACACGGGCACCATCTTGGTTCAAAAAAAAGAAGAAGAGTACAAATCCATTGGTTATGTCTTTTGTGTTCATCATGTGAAAAGGTTTGTGAAGGGGGGGAACCACAAGCAACATAACTTACCAGTTTTGGAAATGTTGTTTTGAATTTATCGCACCAGTGTGTTAGACTATGTTGTAGTGTGTGTGATTTTGAGGGCTTGTGTGTCCTGTCTTAGGGCAAAGTTTGGTTTTTCAGCAAGAGTGAATGGTTTTGAGTGTAGAGCTTCATTTTGACCCGAAAATAGGATATTTGGGGAATTGGGTGAGACGTTATGGATTTGTGTTTACTGTTTTGAGAATACGAGGTATAGTTTCAAGAAATGTGTTTAAGCAATCGAGAAAAACTGTATCACTCCCACACAAGCTACCTTTCCCCTTAACTCACTGCTCGGACTCATAATCACTGATTGCATTCACCTGTGTCTCACTAGCCTGTTAGTCTCAGCCTATTTATACACTCATTCACTCACTGCGAAGTTTTGTATGTTATTGCACTGCATTTCCGAGCATTTTTCCATGGTTTCATGTCTCTTGATGTGTGGATTTCTCGCCTGTTCCGTGGATTACTCTTTTTGCATCTGACCCCTGCCTGTTTTGTTTGTTTGTTTGGACTGCCTACCTGAGTTTTGACCTATTGCCTCTATATTGGATTACGTGTCTGGATCGGCCCTTAATTAACCCTCTGGGGTCTAAGGGGTTTTTGAGGTCCTTGAGATGTTTTGACATGCCCTGACATTTGTGTTTTTTTCAGTTGCTTATAAACATATTAATGGCAAAGGTGTAATTACACTCTATTTAGCACAAACAGGGCTACTATAATATGTGAGCAACATGTATGTACATGTTTGTATTTTTGAAGGAATATTGTTTATGCATGGTTATTGAAAAAACTAAAACTTAAAGGGGACCTATTATGCCCCTTTTCACAAGATGTAAAATAAGTCTCTGATGTCCCCAGAGTGTGTATGTAAAGTTTTAGCTCAAAATACCCAACAGATCATTTTTTACAGCATGTTTAAATTGTCACTTTTTGGTGCTCAGAAAAAACATGCTGTTTTAGTGTGTGCCCTTTAAATGCAAATGAGCTGCTGCTGCATGGCACAGGGGGCGGAGCTTCATGAGCTCGCGCTCAGTCTCATGACAATTTCATCTCACAGAATGATGCTAATATCAGAAACTCCCAGTAACGGTGTTCATTTCGACCCGGAGTCGGACAATAATGCCTACAGAGTCAGAGAATAATACTGTATGGAGATGGAACAGGTATAGATTAGTTTAATTAATTACATATTTGTCATTTGCTTGTATGTATCCACTATTAATTCTGAACAGAATTGGTTCAAAGTTAGAGTTGGAAACAACTTTAAAAACATTTGTCTTTATCCACATATTTTGTATGCATGCAAATTGTATAATATCCAAGGTAAACATTTCTAGTAATTGTGCAGTTAATTCTCATACTGTATTTTCAGAAAGTTTTGGAATATGTATCCTCTCCCCAAATTTGTCACTAATAAAACACAACAAAAAATTTTGTTACAATTTTAATCTTTGTGTAATCTTTCTTTGTAAAAAGTATACGTATTTCAAGGGTGACATATGAGCAGAAATTGGCGAACAAAAGCTTATTTAATGTGGCAGTAGTCTTATAATCCATCCAAAACTAATCAATGAAATCTTGTCTAAATATTCATATTTAGTCTGTAACATATCGTGTTTATGCGAGTGTGAGATGCGCACTGTACAGCTGTAAACAACAGCGTGCGCGTCTGTGCCTTTCATTCATCATTCACACACAGACACACAATTCATATTTAAACAGTCTTTTTGCAGTTTACAGACACTATCAATATCGCGATTGTAACAAAGCTCTTACGAATAAATAACTTACTACATCAGCTTGATTCGTTGCTCCTCGAAACTACCAGCACTTCTGAGGTAAATTGTTCCAGGATTAGGACAATAGTATTATTCCTCAGAGCGCAGAAAGACGAGGTAAAGTCCACGATTCTTGTTAAACTTGACGTGTTTTATCCAGCTGATATGGGGGCGTTAACAGTTTGCATGGCTTGCCTCAGATCATTTGCGTTTGAATAGCGCGCGCTCTCTGTGGGCGTGGTCAAATTAAAAGATAATTAGCTGAGATGAGAACGACTGACATCTCTCTCTTTTTATATAGATTACATAAACAGAGAATATTTGTTTTAGTTTTGAATTAGATCATTTAAAAGTACACACTTAAATGATTATAAAGATATATTGCTCATGCCTGAGTGAATAATATTCGCTGAGTTTTGTTTAAGTTTAGAGACTTGCTCCAGAAAAAAAGTTCACAGAGACGGAGAGGCAGAAAGCACACCCTGTTTATTTTCTTTATTTTACAAAAGTACAATGTTTTATTTCGATTGACATTTAACAGTTAATTTTTTCATATTTCTTAAGTGTGTGTGACAAAATATGACAGAGTATTTTAAGTCTATTTTGCTGCTATGTGAAAAAAATCGCGCAGCCGTGATTTCAGACCAAAGAGGGTTGAAGCTGCATTTGGATCTCAACCTTCGTGTATCGGAGCAGTTCGTAACAGAAAACTTCACCAACACAGATCCAGCAGCTGAGTAAGACCCAGACCCATTGATGAATCCAGCAGCAGAACTTAAACGTCTCCGTCAAGGAGTTCAACCCATCGAGAACTATGTAATGGACTTTTTGGAGCTTACTCTGGCTTACATGGATGAGGTATGTCTAATGATATTTTTTCGTGGAGGACTATCTGAGCCACTTAGCTACTTTATGCCAGGGCATAACCCTAACAGAACTCTTGAACAGTATATGGACTTGGCCCTTTCCTTGAGCGGTTCATCATTTACTGTGGGCTTGGAGGAGGAAGAACCCCTCAAGCTCACGATTAACTCTAAGCCTGACAATCTTCACGCCATGTCACCCATCAGGCTCATCACCGGATCGGTCTCTGGACGTCCCAGATTAATGTCCAGCGTGATGGACCCACCGCTCATGTCAGCATGGATGCCCAAGAAGATCGGCTGAATGGGGTCTTGTCCTGCCAAAACCACCATTCCAGAGTCTCTTTCTGCCGAGTCTGCGCTCCACGCCAGCCCTGCCGAGCCTACGCTTCACGGCTGCCGATCCAGAGACTGTTTACGTCCCGTCTGCCGTTCCAGAGACTGTTCACGTCCCGTCTGCCGTTCCAGAGACTGTTCACATCACGTCTGCCGCTCCAGTGTCTCCGGACAAGATGGCCGCCGCCACTCTGTCTGTTCCTGTTCCCGAGCCGGTGTCTGTTTCTGAGCCGGGGTCTGTTCCTGCCCATAACCCCATAGCTGCCCCCAAGAAAATTTTGGGGGGGTGCAGGAGGTCCCTTGATAGGAAATAGGAGGCCGCGCCACCATGGTCTCCTGAACTGTCTTGTCCGCCCTGTAGCCCTGAACCGTCTGCTCCGCCCTGGTCGTCTGAAGGGTCATCTCCGTCCTGGCCTCCTGAAGGGTCGTCTCCTCCCTGGCTGCCTGAAGGGTCTGGTCCCCCCTGGCCACCTGAACTGCCTGGTCCGCCCTGGTCACCTGCACAGCCTGCTCCGCCCTGGCCGTCTGTCCACCCTCAGTCTCCAGGCTCTCTTTCGCTCCACGGGCCTCCACGGGCCATTTTTAGAAAGCAGATAGTCAGGTTTAGGGAAAAATCCATCACACACTTTAGAATACGATAACTACAGTACGATACTGAAAAAGTTTCAGAATTCATGCAAACATTTTAACTCCTACTGTAAACGAATACACAAGGTTGTTTACATTATCAATATGTTATAGCATAGCAGACTAATGATTTGGGAAAACTTATAATATTAAACCTATGCTATCTCCTAGAGAACTATTTATCAACTGAATAATTTTAAAGAAATGGATTTTTAAATGCAGTTGTCACGACCTTACTTGTCCTGTGGCCAATTTTCAGGCATTACTCTGGATTCGCATTGAATCAATGTAGTCATGGTGACTACTGGAACATATTGGGTCATCAGCCATCCAAATACCATATACAGTGATTTTATTATTTAACCTACCTCTCCAAAAATATGTTTTTATGTATGTCTCCTAGCTCATAAAAGTGTGTGTGTGTGTGTGTGTGTGTGTATGTGTGTGTATGTGTGTGTGAATATCTTGTGAATGATTAGAAAATTCTACACTTTAGGATTGGCTTTTCATTAGTAACTACTGTAAGAATCATGGTAACTAGTATTACTCAAGTGTTACTACATACTTCCAAAAGAATTACTAAATATTTGGATCCATATTCTAAAGTGAAGATCATGGTAACCAGCTAGCAGTGGTGGAAAGTAGCAAGCAATTCAAATATTTTAATTTTTGATAACTGGTCATTCTTTTTTAAATTATATATCGTGTATGTTTATCTATGCATATTGTGACCTCTGATGCCTGTGTGAACATTATATAATTATATATATATATATATATATATATATATACACACACACACAAGTTACATAACGAAGACAGACTTCACTGCCAGTGCACTTCACTGTTCACACACACACACACAGCTCCATTGCAGGCTATAGGAGTACCCTGTTGGTAAGGTAGAAATCGTTCAGAGTCGCAGGTCCCATCTTGGCATGTTTAAAAAAAAGAAAATGCATACTTGAGGTCTACCTATCATATTTGAAGTCTGCCTATATATATACAGTTATGGTCAAAATGGATGGCACCCCTGGTAAATATGATCAAAACTGGCTGTAAAAAATAAATTTGCATTGTTTATCCTTTTGATCTTTCATTCAAAACATTTGCAAAATTCTATCCTTTCATTGAAGTAAAATAATTGAAAGTGGGGGGGGAAATCACATTATGAAATAAATGTTTTTCTCCAAAACACGTTGGCCACAATTATTGGCACCCCTAGAAATTTTTACGAGTAAAATATCTCTGAAGTATATTCCCATTAATATTTACCTTTTTTAGCACACCAGGGTGACTAGGAGCATGAAATTGTCCAGCCATGGCTTCGTGTTTCACAGGAGTTTAAATATGAGGAAACACAAATGCCAAATCCCCTTAATCATTCATCAGAATGAGTAAAACCAAATAATATAGTTCTGATGTGCATTAAAAGATTGTTGACCATCACAAAATAGAAAGTGGCTGTAAGAAAATAGCTAAAGAATTGAAAATCCCCATTTTGACCATCAGGGCAATAATTAAGAAGTTTAAATCAACTAAAGATGTTACGAATCTGCCAGGAAGCGGACGTGTGTCTATATTGATTTAATGCACGGCGAGGAGGAGAGTTTGAGTGGCCAAAGACTCTTAAAGGATCACAGATGGAGAATTGAAGAGATTAGCTGAGTCTTGGGGGTCAGAGAGCCAAAAAAAAAAAAAAAAACCTACATCACCACATGTTGTTTGGGAGGGTTTCAAGAAAAGTCCTCCTCGCACATCCAAAAACAAACTCCAGCATATTCAGTTGTCAGACACGACTGGAACTTCAACCGGTGGTCAGATGAAACTAAAAAAATATATTTTTGCCAGCAAACACACTAGATGGGTTTGGTGCGCACAAGGATAAAAAGTACCCCATGTGTACAATTTAATATACCATTGGATCTTTAATGTTGTGGGCATATTTTTCTGTTGGAGGTCCTGGACTTCTTGTTCAGATACATGGCATTGTGGATTCTATCAAATATCAACAGATAAAAAATCAAAACCTGACGCCTCCTGCTAGAAAACTTATAATGGGCCGTGGTTGGATCTTCCATTAGGACAATGATCCAAAACAAACATCAAAATCAACACAAAAATGTGTTACAGAGCACAAAATGAAGCTTCTGCCACGACCGTCCCAGTTCCCTGACCTGATGAGTGGCTGAACTGAAGAGGAGAAGCACAAACATGGATCTGGGAATCTGAAGGATCTGGAGAGATTCTGTATGGAGGAATGGTCTCTGATCTCAGGTCAGGTGTTCTCCAAACTCATCAGGCATTATAGGAGAAGACTCAGAGCTGGTATCTTGTCAAAAGGAGATTGCAAAAAGTTTTTAATAAAAGAGTGCCAATAATTGTGGCCAACGTGTTTTGGAGAAACACATGTATTTCATAATGTGATTTCCCCCCCACTTTCAATTCTTTTACTTCAATGAAAGGTTATAATTTTGCACATTTTTTGAATGAAAGATCAAAAGGATAAACAATGCAGATTTATTTTTTTACAGCCAGTTTTGATCATATTTACCAGGGGTGCCATCAATTTTGACCATGACTGTGTATATATATATATATATATATTTTTTTTTTAATATATATTTTTTATATATATATATATATATATATATATATATATTACATTATGAAGACAGACTTCACTGCCAGTTCACTTCACTGTTCACACACACACACAGCTCCATTGAAGGCTATAGGAGTCCCCTGTTGGTAAGGTAGAAATCGGTCAGAGTTTCAGGTCCCCTCTTGGCATGTTTTTAAAAAAATAAAAAAATATATTTTTAAAGTTACATTATGAAAAAATACCTTAAAAGAAAATTATACGTATACGAATCGGTATACATTTCCTGCAATGGCGAACTGCAGCCATACTCCTGCCCATTTTATTCAATATAAATTTTTTCTGAGCGTTCCAGGTCAACCTGCTGTCCACAATCACGCCGAGCAATTTGACCTCCTCCTCTTGTTCAATTATCAAACCACTAACTGACAAATTCAGAATAGGGGAATCTTTTAAAAGATGATTAGATCCCAACATCATACATTTACTCTTCGCAACATTAATCATTAACTTATTTACTCTGTTCCAATTTTCTATTAATTTTAGTTCGTTATTTAATACAGTATTAAAAAGTGTGTTTACACACAGTTTTTAATGAAATAAATGAACACTGTTTTTAAAATGTTTCAGAGCACAGAGGGGGTGGGGGTGGAAAGGGATGAAAACGTCTCAGGTTACGTATGTAACCCTAATTCCCTGAAGGAACGAGACGCTGCGTGGAAAACGTATAAAATCAGTCCAATGGCGAGACGGAACGTCATTGTTTATGCAGCTGATTAATCATAAAGAAGAGTCAGACATGCGAGTGCAGCTCAGCAACTGTATTGACAACATAACTAGTGTTGGGTCCGAGTCCACCTTTGTCGAGTCCGAGTCAAGTCCAAGTCCTTAACAATCGAGTCCGAGTCCAAGTCCGAGTCCAAAGAGGGCCGAGTCGGACTTGAGTCCGAGTCCTTAACATCCGAGTCCGAGTCGAGTCCGGCCGAGTCCACAAAGATTTAAATGATTTGAAATTGACCTGGTTTGAATGATTTGAAAAGATGGATCTCGCAATCATAGCCACTGCTAGTAAGGAGTCAAATATGAAGAAGATGCTGGAAAAGCAAAGAATGTGCAGGAGCTGGAGGATTTTTCCTCATGAACAACCATTACAAAAAAACAAAAAAACAAAAACAAAAAAAAAACAGTTGTGGATCATTCAGGTAATGACACAATATAAAAATCAAGTATTTTGTCTTGTATTTTGTGTTTGTATTTTGTCTTGTGGACTAGGCTATTAAACATCTGTTATGTGAAAAAGCTTTTTCAGTGCAGTACTAAATAGAAAATGTTTTTATGATCCTTTCTTATAAATAAATAAAAATTACATTTTGGAGATTCTGAAAGGTGTATGTAAACTAAAGTGTAAATGTAACAAAAATCATAAAACTATTAGACGCCAAAATGTTGCTATGGTTACTATGTCAATCATCGCAATTTCATGACTCACATGACTCACATGACTAAAATTTTACGGATTCACTCCCACATTTCAATGCATTTATCACTCTTTATAATTTACTGTGTGAACGTAACCACTGGTCCTCTAGAAGCACGAAAAACAAAACAGCGCTCCCTTTAAGCCATCACTTACTTACCGCGTTCTGCACTCTCCCTAAAACTCTCGTCATAAACACTGAAGTTGTCCGCACTGCACAGTGAATCTCTCATTTATATCGGGTCTAGACTTTGTTGATTATGAGGGGATTTGCGAAATGATAAAGCTCGTGCTGATTCTGAACATACATTTTGAGCGAATTCTCCGCATGTTGACTAAAACGCCTCTGATTTGCCACTGTGTTCATGCGCTTAATATACATGTCTGTGATTGGCTACAATGCTCAACGCGGAAACAACACAAGTAGTTTCGTTTCGTTTTTGAATAATATTGTGTCCTCCAGTGCCCGGACTCGACTGGACTCGGACATTTTTCCGAGTCTAAAATGTCCGAGTCCGTGCCAAGTCCGAGTACAAATTCATCCAAGTGCGTGACAAGTCCGAGTTTGTTCAAAATTGGACTCGAGTCCGAGTTCGAGTACCCCAACTCTAAACATAACAGCCCGGGAACAACAACTCAAAAGCAATCGACTGCCGATCGCATGATTCATTAGATACCGTAACATCCCCCTTTACAAATATGAACTAAAGAATCCCCTTCTAAATAAGAAGTAAATAAGAACAAAATACTACATAAACTTTAGGCAACATAACATTTAAAGCAACTGCAATAAATTTCAAATTAGGCACTGTAACGAATTTGAGTACATATAATAATAATATGCATAAAGGGGGGCCAGAAGGCCAATTTAGCTCAAAAGGAATTATCATTTCTTAAAAGAATCACTTATACGGCCGAGCAAATGACTCGTTCAGCGTTCATTCGAACGGGCCGTAATAACCTCTGCAGCGGATATAAATATCCAAACTATAGTGAAACACTATTTATTAGCAAGGTAACTTAGATCAGAAGTTCAAGACATTAAATCTGTAAGCACATAACACAAGAACAATTATCTTTAAAATGTAAGACTTTATTGATTACTCTAAAACATAAAACTAATATCTAAAATACACACACACACACACACACACACATTCATACGAGTTGCAGAAAGAAAGAGAGTGAGGGAAAAATTAGTTTTAAGAGTGAGATGGTGAAATTCCAAGTTTCTATATGCACTTAAAAGACATGACCTGAACGAACCAATCAATCATTAATTTAACCCTTCTTTCGTTTCTTTGACGGGTTATTCAATTTTATATCAATGCACCAGTTCAGTTAATAGTCTGGAGGCTACTTGCCTTTGTCTTCGCATTGCCTTTGGGATTCCCTTTTTGTCTGTGTAGAGGGGGTTTCCCGGGTCCGTTGCTTGGCTGGCGTCTCCTCGTGCCTGCTAGATCTTGGGCAGCCAATGACTTGGTGTGTTGGCGGATGGATGAAAGTCTTTGAAGTTGGAAGCGCGTTGCATTCGAAACGTTTAAACGAAACTTTGCGGCAACTTAACTTAGAACCGAGACTTTTAACGGAAAAGAAAACAAAGGAAAAGAAAGGAAAGTGAGACGAGTTAGATGGCTTGAATGAAGCTGCTTTAAACCCTGATCTTGGTTTGGGTCATTTTCTCTGCTCGTCTACATTGCTCGTCCGTCTGTTACTTTTTCATGGCTCTCCCTAGAGCATACTCTTCAGTAGCTCTCTCCGTATTTTTCCTAAGAACTCTGAAGAACTCCTAAGAACTTACAAGAAGAACATCTCTGAAGAACTCGAAGAAGAACTCCCTGACGAACTCTCTGACGAACTCCCTGAAGACCCCCCTGACGAACTCCCTGAGGAACTCTCAGCTCTTTGTTTGGGTCTAAGATTTTAAACTCAAATGTTTTGTCCCGCCTCCTGGAGGAATTTGGAATTGGGACAATAAGATACTTATAAGGTTATTTGAGAAGGGGGTATTTTCCATTCCCCCCCTCTCATCGTAAATCATGTGTTATCTGTGGTCTGCTTTTTAGCTCTAACAGAGAGTACAGAGGATACAGTTTATACATGATTCCTATTATAAGAACACAAAACATTTTACACAGATTTCAATCAAGCCATCGTCTGAATTAAAAACATGTGATCGCATTGGTAGGAGACACGATACACTTTCATTCACACATCTAATAGTTACAACAATTACATGACTTATAGGTGATATAAGCATAATAGACACATACAGGGGTCGAAGACACAATATAGAATTATGTAGTTGAACGATGTTTGATTGTAAGTTCGTCAAGAATTGTTTTATGATGATTGTATGCATTTTTATATGAAAAGTCTCTGTCTCTGTGGTTTTTGAGAGGTCTCAACAATGAAGTCGTTCAACGGTCTTCAAGAAGGGGTAAGTCTGTTTTACATCTCTGTCATGGGATCAAATGACCTCTGGCGTTTTCTTGGTGCTATCTCGTGACATCTCTGAACCCATCAGTCTTTTCCAAACTATGTAATTTTGACAACGTTCTTCCTGCCAGGGCCATATAGTTCTTACTGGGAGTGTCCGTAGACTGGTAGGAGCCGGATTGTTATGGTGCTGGAATGTCAATTTGAAGTCTGGAGTGTAAAATTCTGTGTGGCGTTATGCTTGAATGAATCACATGGAAGATTCAATTGTGTTCGGTTCATTCTCGTTGTCGCTACAGTATATTTGATAAAATTGTAACTATGACTGAAAAGGTCATTCTCAACATACTGCCCTGGTACCTAAACTTTTTCTTAGATTTTATTTGTTTATTTAAAATATATTAACTTTTGGTAAGTCACTAGAAATGGCTCAGTGTATGCTATGTGGCCATATGCCATGTATTTGATAACTTTTTGCTTAAAAACTCAATCCTGTTACTTTCAGTCCTGTTACAATTATTTTCTTTTTCTAAAAAAATAAAATTTAACCACTGTTTTTATCAGTTTTGTTTGGCCCATTATTTATGCAATTATTTAATAAATTAAATTATTGTCACGTTTTGATGTGTTTAGTTCTGTGCTCAGACCCGTCGCCAGACCTCAGTCTTAAGGGGGGCATCTGAAATGCATGGGCGGGCACAATTATTATTAGCCTACACTACAGTACGTATATTTATAATAATCGTATAGGCTACTCTATTCGTGCAGCACGTAATCATCACGTTAAACATAACCAACAGCAATATGACCAGGTAGCCTATAGCCTACACCACATACAATGTTATGAATATAAAACAGTTGACTATACAACATATTAGATGTAACACCAGAAGCATCTCTCAAACATTGCATTTTAAAGCAGTCAACAGAGGGATATGCATTGCCATGAGACACACACACACAGACGCACACAGAGACGTTGAACCTACCGGTACTTTGAGTGGAGGCAGAGCTGTTTGTGGGCTTTTCAACCACTTACGGATATCCATGACGAACTGAAGCGAAGACTGTCGGATCTTCGCAGCACGCACTTCTATGTCCTGCGAACTATGCGGAGCACCATCACATCCAGCCTCAGCATGCACCATCACACCCTCTCAATCTCAACCCTCCTCACGCAAAACATCCGTATTCA
Source organism: Semotilus atromaculatus (assembly GCA_031834385.1). Classification (NCBI taxonomy): domain Eukaryota; kingdom Metazoa; phylum Chordata; class Actinopteri; order Cypriniformes; family Leuciscidae; genus Semotilus; species Semotilus atromaculatus. Next base: position 23,541,503 of record JAULUF010000022.1, read on the forward strand.
ATAGATTATCCACAGCAGCCCCACATCCTCCTCTAATTCCGAAACCTCTAAACATACAGCCCACAGCCAATGTTCCACTTCCCAAAGGCATCAACAAAAGAGGACGACCGATGATGTGAGATGGGATGAGGAGGAATTGAGACAAAGTTTCTGGGGTGGATTAAAGGACCCGCTTGCCCAGATAATTTTAGTAAAAGATCTACATTTGTAATTTCTGGAGTTTGTGGATCACAATACGTGGTGGAAGATCTCCCACTCCAGCTAGTTCCACATCCAGTAAAGCCTGAGCCCATCGCCTGCACGCCAGAGCCTGAGCCCATCGCCTGCCGTTCCAGAGCCGGAGCCAGTGCCTGCCGTTCCAGAGCCGGAGCCAGTGCCTGCTGTTCCAGAGCCAATGTTTGTTTCTGTGTTTGTGTCTGTCCTTGTGGCTGTTACTGTTCTAGTGGCTGCAGTTCCTGAGCCAGTGTCTGTTCCTGAGCCGGTGTTTGTTCCTGAGCCGGTGTCTGTTCCCGATCCTGAGCCTGTCCTTCTCCCCAAGAAAATTTTGGGGGGCGCAGTACGCTCTGGAAGGGGACAATGGAGGTCGTAGCGACAGGGGCCACTCCACCATGGCCACTCGAAGGGTCAGCTCCGCCATGGCTGCCCGAAGGGTCCTCACCGCCATGGCCCCCTGAGGGTCCGACAGCTCCGCCCTGGACGCCCGAGGGTCCGACAGCTCCACCCTGGACGCCCAGAGCCAGCTCCGCCTTGGCCACGCCCGTAGCCAGCTCCGCCCTGGACGCCCGAGGGTCCGACAGCCCCGCCGTGGCCACGCCCACAGCCAGCTTCGCCCTGGTCCCCTGAGCTGCCAGCTCCGCCCTGGAGGCTTCCCGTTCTTGTGAAGCCAAGCCCTCATCAGCCTCCAGGGGGTCCACCCTCCCACCCCTTTGGATGTTATACGGCGCGAGGACGCGCCTTTGGGGAGAGGGAGGTTTTGTCACGTTTTGATGTGTTTAGTTCTGTGCTGTGATCTTGTTTTCCCCTGTCTTTGTGATTTTGGTTTAGTCCTGTGTTCCAGTTTTCCCGCTCCTCGTTTGTTTTCAGTTCCTTCACCTGTGTTCAGTTAATTATCCCATTAGTCCCCGTTCATTTAAGCCCTGTGTTTTCCCTCAGTGTTTGTTGGTCGTCGTCAATGTATGGTTGTGTGTGTTATTCTGAATTCCTGGAGTTTGTTATTTTGTTCCTGAAGTTAAGTCTGTAAAATAAATCAACTATATCGTATATCCAGTGTCCTCGTCTTCAGCTACCTGCACCAGCAACCCTGACAATTATAAAAAAAACTTGAGGCTTCGGTCTTCTTTAAAATGAAAAAATGGCTTTGTGTTTTTTATTAAAATACACATTGCCTTACTAGTGATTTTTTTTTTTTTTTTTTTTACAAATCTCAATTATTTGACTAAATAACCAATAATTTCTTTAAAATAAACACTTTCTTGTGGGGAAAACAGGAATTAATTGACATGCTTTTAAACTTGCTTTTTAAATGGCATGGATTTTCGGTAACAGGACTGAGGATCTTCTGCTTAAACCTTGTAAAAAATAAATAAAGTTGCCTGAGATTGACCAATACACATTTTGAATAGATAAATATAAGTAGAACTAGATTCAATGTTAAAAAAGATAATAAAAAATAAAAGTTAAATTTTTAATAGTTACAACAAGCAAATGCCACCCAGTCGGTGGAATGGCTCAAATACTGTTGTAATAAATTAGCTCTATGAAATATTAATAATCAATAATAACTGGTTATGATTAATTATGCATATTTGGGTCAGTTAATTGGATTAACTTGATGTAGCTAAATTAATATTACAATCAATTAATCAGTTTGTCCAACAAACTCTTTTGATTATTCATATGAAGAGTTCAGATGCAAAAGCCTCTAAGTGCCATTTGAAATTTTCTTCTAGAATGATCATTTTTATTAAGCTTGTATATTTAAGTTCAGTAATTTCACTTAAATGTAGTTAACAAGTTAACCCTCTGGGGTCTGAGGTGTTTTTTGGGTCCTGGAGGTGTTCTGACATGCTCTGACATTTGTGCTTATTTCTGATACTTGTGACATTTTCATTGCTAAAGTCTGATTACACTGTATTCAGCACAAACTCTGCTACAGTAATATGTCAGCAGCATGTATGTACAAGTTTTTAGTTTTGAGATAATGACGTTTATGCGTGGTTTGTGAAAAAACAAAAAAACATTGTCACTGAAATAAGGTCATAAAACCCATACTAATTATTTCTTCACAAGACTTTTGAAAATTGTATCATGTGGCCTAGAATATTTGCTTCAAAGCTATGTGAAAATCATCCTGACTACTCATTCAGATAAGACAATATATTGACTTAAAATTTGTAAGACGTGTTTTGTGTAAGAAAGCTTTATGCGGAGGGGCGTTAACAATCCATGAATATATAGTGTTTTCACACCTGAGAAAGACAAAGGCCCTATAAGGTGCTATCAGGTGCTGTCATTGTGAGAAGCCTTGCACAAAGAATCAGGAGAGACTTAAAAAGAATGGCTTTTAGATTGTTTGGATTTATTTACAACACAACCAAGTTATTTACAACACAACCAAAAAGTTACACAATCAAAGACAAAAAAGCACATTAGTAAAACACACTGATCTAAAGACAGAGACTTGGACAATCACACACATTTGTGCCATTCCTAAAACATATAGCTTACATACCTGTCATCTCCAAGGTGTTTGATTTTTCACCATGATCATGTACAGAGACTCACGTGAATGTCAGCTGGACTCAGTGCTGGTCCCTGTAAAAAAATTAAAAAAAAAAAAAAAAAAAACAGCTGTGAACATGCTGATATCAGGAGAAACTTTTTTAGATTTTTCTGGTTCAAATGATGAAATTTACTAAATACATACACTATATATAGACCTATGAACTCCCAAGTGTGTTGTGCTTAGGTATAGGCTTAGGACCCAAACTCAGTGCGTGCAAACATTTACTGAATGCGATCGAGCTGGACCAAACTATGAAGCATTATTCTTACATAATTATACATATCTACGTGTGAGCAGATATCCACATTCCACTAACACAGTATTTAACAATAAACACAGGTCTAAACATTATAATATTCACGATCACACGAGCCTTCTGTTAGGCCTATATCGTGCTGTGTTTAATTATCGAACATAAAAACATTCGTAGCCTTTTATGTATATACATTTACCATTAGGATTTATGTTTTGCTCCAATCACATTTTATAACGTACATTTTAGTCTAGCACCAGTTTAACTAATAGCTACAAGTTTATGCAACAATAACATGCTACTACAAACAATAACATGTAAGTTTATGCAACAATAACATGCTACTACAAACAATAACATGTCTTACCTTAAAAATCGTTCTCATAATCAACTCGTATTCTTCTAACTCTTCTGAGGTAAATCCAAGATAAACAGCACAGTATTCCACACTCGTGAAACGCAGAGCAGGACTGAAGACTGAAGTCGGGGATGATCTGTTTTGAGAGCGTGCCAGTTTGCGTTCCTCCACGTGGCTCATTAGTATGCGAGCAGCTGTTGCGCGTGGGCGTGGTCATATCGTTAATGAGGTCAGGCTGGAGAAACTGTACTTGTCCTTGCTTTCATACGAATTACTTAAACTGAGAATATTTGTTTTTGATATGATTTACATAATTTAAAAATAGAGACTCAAAGCGTTGTAAAGACATACGTTTCAGGTCTATTTGACAAACATTTACTGAGTTACAGATAATTTACTGTCGCGTTTCAGAATGAGCTTCACACTGAGAGAGACGGCAGAATGCGCATCATGTTTATTTTCTTTATTTTATGAAAAACACAACATTTTGTTTGTATTATGAGTGTACACAAATAAAAGACGACATTTAACAGTTTTGAATGATGTAAAACACTTGCCTGTATGACAAAAATAGACGGAGTTATTGGAGTCTGTTTTGCACTGATAAGAAAAAAAGCGAGACAATCGCGCCGGCGCGATAGCCGACCCCAGGGGGTTAATTGAAGTTCGGGAGCAGGACCACGCCTCAACTAATCAGCTTTCTCCCCGTCTGTGTATATACACGGAACCCACCTTCACCATACCGTTCGTCTCAGTTCTTTTGAACCGGTTCGTCTCAGTTTGTAGACATTGCCACGGCCGGCTCGCGAACCGCGACAAAGAAGGAGACAACACGTTGGATATAGCTCAAAAGGAATAACATTTATTAAAGTAAGAATAATTAAATGAGACGGAGACAAGACGAAAAACAAACAACAACGGACTCCAAGACACAAATGGCACGAGGATGGGAGAGCGCGCCCCGTTCACAGCTGAAGGGAACTGCTTTAATTGCCGGCATCAGCTAAACACAGGTGTAACTCCTTAACCCTCTGGAGTCTAAGGGGTTTTTGAGGTCCGTGAGATGTTTTGACATGCCCTGACATTTGTGCTTTTTTCAGTTGCTTATAAACATATTAATGGCAAAGGTGTAATTACACTCTATTTAGCTCAAATAGGGGTACCATAATATGCGAGCAACATCTATTTACATATTTGTATTTTTGAGGGAATAATGTTTATGCATGGTTATTCAAAAAACTAAAAATTAAAGTTTCAAATAAGGCCACAAAACACATACTTAACACGTGTCCACAAGACTTTTGACTAATGGATGTAGTTGCCTAGTGTTTTTTTCTTCAAAATGATCTGAAAATCACCCTGCCTAATCATTCACATAAAACAATACATTGATTTAAATTTTTTAAAACAGTTTTTGCTTCCAAAGGCAATATGCGCAGGGGCGTGACTTGCTGTGATTCACACCTAAGAAGACAAAGACCCTGCATACTAATGAGCCTGCATACTAATGAGCCTGCATACTAATGAGCCTTTCATTCAGGTGTGTCACACAAGAAAGAATGCGAGGACAAAAATAAATAAATAAATGATATATATATATATATATATATATAAAAAATACAAATATAAATGAAAGTCAAAAGCACATTTTTAGTACATAGTCATACCTGGAAACAAATCCTGTTCAAATAGGCTATATGGACCATTCTACAGAATTAGTTAGAGTTAGAAAGTTAGAGTTCTCAGAGAGGAAAAAAAGGTATTTTTTCACAAATATTTTATACATTCAAATTGTATAATTTCCAAGGTAAACATTTCTAGTATGCAGTTAATTCTCATACTGTATTTTCAGAAAGTTTTGGAATATATCCTCTCCTCAAATGTGTCACTAATAAAAAACAATAATATTAAGATTTTTTTTTTACATCTATCTTGTGTTTTTTTTTAAAAAATTTTAGGCCTATAGCCTGGATTTTATCATTCATATTTCAAAGTTAAGGATTCATTAGTTTGATATAGCCTACATTGGAACAAACACTATAATAACATCTTAGATTATGAGCTTATTTTTGACAAAACATTCTAACGTTATATATTTAACATATGAGCAGAAACTGGTTAACTAAAGCTTATTTGATGTCTATTTTAGAGTAAAAATCTTTATAATCTATCCCAAACTAGTCAACTAAATGTTGTCTTTCATATTTCGTCTGTAACAACAACAGTGCGAATTCCGTTCATTCATCACACAGAGAGAGACACGCGATTCATATTAAAACAGTATTCGCGATTAGAACAAAACACTTAAGAATAAAAAACTTTACTATGATCCTCGCTGGATCCATGGCTCCTCGAAGTGAAATTAATCCAGCACTTCTGAGGTAAATTATCCAGAATTATTCCTCACAGCCTCGAAAAACGACACAGACTACCGGTACATTAATCTGAACTTGGTGTTTTATCGAGCTCGTGTGGGCGTTGGCAAGTTTCAGATCATTTGCGTTTCTATAGTGTGCGCTCTCTGTGGGCGTGGTCACATTAAAAGATAATTAGCTGAAATGAGAACGCCTGGCATCTCTCTCTTTTTATATAGATTACATAAACACAGAATATTTGTTTTAGTTTTGAATTAGATCATTTAAAAGTACACACTTAAATGATTATAAAGATATATTGATCATGCCTGTGTGACTAGTATTTGCTGAGTTTTGTTTATGTTTAGAGACGTGCTCCAGAAAAAAAGTTCACGGAGACGGAGAGGCAGAAAGCACACCCTGTTTATTTTCTTTATTTTACAAAAGCACAATGTTTTATTTCGATTGTAAGTGGACCCATAAAAAAGTAGACATTTAACAGTTTATTTTTTCATATTTCTTAAGTGTGTATGACCAAAGGTGACGGAGTATTTTAAGTCTATTTTGCTGCTATGTGAAAAAAAATTGCGCAAAACGCGCCGGCGCATTTCTCGACTCCAGAGGGTTAATCAATGACGTCACTCACTCTAACTCCCTCCTGTAAACCAAACAGAAAGACACAACACACACCACTACAAATATAACCCATACTGAGTTCATAACACCCTCCCCCATAGAGAAGGGTTTACACTTAGGAAACCCAACCTAAACCCTTCATCCGATAACCCCCCCCCCTTTACTGTATAACACCAACTTCATCTTACCCCCAATATCCTCAGCAACTACGGGCCCTGTAGAAGCAATTTAAGAGAGTAAAGGGAAACAAGACAGAACATTGTTCGTAAACAGTTAGGAAGAGTAAGGAACTCTAGACAATGCGTCTGCCACCACATTGTCAGTACCTTTGATGTGTCGAATTTCAAGGGCATATGACTGCAGAAAGAGGCACCGACGAGTCAAACGTTGATTTGGGCACCGCAAAGAGTGTAAATAAATAAGTGGATTGTGGTCAGTGTACACGACCAAAGAGTCTGACACTGATCCCACATACACCTCAAAATGATGCAGGGCCCAAATCAGCGCTAAGGCCTCTTTCTCGATCACCGAATAATTTAACTGATAAGAAGAAAACTTCTTCGAAAAATAACTCACGGAACGGTGAATCCCCTCATCGTTAGCTTGTAACAATACAGCTCCCGCACCCACGTTGCTAGCATCCACGCACAACCTAAAAGGGCGGTCAAATCTAGGAGCTGCTAACACAGGAGCGGAATTATTTGTGAGCAGTGATTTAGCTGCTTCAAAAGCTTCCTGACAGACAGAAGTCCAGATAAAATCGGCTTTTGCCTTCAGCAAATCAGTGAGTGGGGCTACCACGGTGGAAAAATTCCTGCAAAATCCCCGGTAGTAGCCCACTAACCCCAAAAAACGCATCAACTCCTTTTTAGTGGAAGGAGAAGGAAATAGATCAATGGCCTCAACCTTGGCCCGAACTGGACGCACACAACCCTGTCCAACGACCTTACCCAAGTAAGTCACGGTGGCCTTGGCAAACTCACATTTGGCCAAATTAACCGTCAGACCAGCCTCAACAAAACGGGAGAACAGATCTGCAATACGACTCAAGTGCTGCTCCCATGAGTCACTAAAAACCACCACATCATCTAAATAAACTGCGACTCCCTCCAATCCAAAAACAACCCTATTCATAAGTCGCTGAAACGTTGCAGGCACATTTCTGAGACCAAAACTCATAACATTATAAGAAAATAACCCCTCAGATGTAATAAAGGAAGAGATCTCCTGAGCCCTTGGGGTCAACGGAACCTGCCAGTAGCCCTTGAGCAGATCGAACTTACTTACAAATTTCGCTGCCCCAACCCAATCAACACAATCCTCAAGAGAAGGAAGTGGAAAGGAGTCTGGTTTCGTCACTTTATTTACCTTCCTATAATCGGTACAAAACCGATAAGTTCCATCAGATTTATTGAAAAGCAAGCAGGGGGATGCCCAGCTGGAAAATGATGGCCGTGCAATGTCATGATCTAACATATATTGAACCTCCGCAACCAGATGTAAGAGTTTATTTGGGGATACACGATAAAAAAAATGACGAAGGATTCTGTCATAAGTCTTTCTTACCCCTAAATGTCCAGCAAGTTTATCATGAGAAATCTCCAACACCAATGCTCGATATTTCTCTGGAACTACCACCTGCAAGATAGGATCCCCAGCAAAGTCCCTTCCATGAGGAATCCATTTCCTCACCAACATTACATCCTGCAAAAGATAACCCTGAGCAACGTGCCTAATTTCATCAGGAGACATCAAACTCTCAAACAATGTATGGAGAGAAGGATCAAGCTTCTGCTCCTGGATCAAATCAGAAAAGGAAACAGAAAAGTCATCAGGCAAGGAAAATGCTGGTCTACCCAAAGAATCAGATGTTAACCTTGGCTGTGCAGAGGTCATGGATCGAGTTACAGCACAAGCAGTAAATACCTGTGGAAAGTTCTTGTTGCTCTCATCGGGACCTGGAAGGGGAAAAAATGAAACCACAGGAGGTGAAAAGGTGACAGGCCAAATCCTACCCCCTGCCAAATTGTTTCCAAGGATGATATCCACCCCGTCCACTGGTAACGATGGATGCACTTCAACCACCACTTCTCCATTCACAAGTTCAGATGACAACATCATTTTATGTAATGGGACAGATAGGATATTTAACCCAATTCCTCTAATAAGAACACTAGTCTCGGTATCACTCACAGAGGAAAATGGCAGCACATCCTGCAAAATAAAGGACTCCGAAGCTCCTGTGTCCCTCAATATCGTTACTGGAACTTTTGCCCCCTTACCAACAAGCGACACATGCCCGTAAGTGATAAACGGTGCATAATCTCCATCTTTTAAATGGCTACCTGTTGTAGGGGATTCTTCAGAAGAAAAGCTAACAGGATTCACCACTGGTGCCACAAGGCCTGCTGGTTTAACACGAATAACCTTTCCTCCTTTACTCTTAGCTTTAAGCACAGGACACTCATTTTTCCAATGGCCTTTACCACGACAATAATTACAGATCAAAGATGAATCCCTGGGCATGCGATCTACTTTATCTTCAAAGATATCATCTCTCTTCCGAAACTCAAAACTACCCTTATTCGTTAAAATATAGTCATCAGCCAACTCAGCAGCTTTAGCAGTTGTTTCAGCTTTCTGCTCATTTATGTATGTCGCTATTCGAGCAGGAACAGAGTTCTTAAACTGTTCAAGCACCATTAAATTAGTCAATTCATCAAACGTGGTTACCTCAGATGCCATACACCAACGATTAAATGCAATAGTGAGCCCTCTAGCAAATTCCACATGAGCCTCTTTTACCCCCTTAGACAATGTTCTAAATTTTTGACGGTACGCTTCTGGTACTAACTCATAAGCTTTTAACACTGCCGCTTTAACGGTATCATAATCATTACAGTTCTCGAGTGGAAGAGCAGAATACGCTTCTTGAGCCCGGCCAGTGAGCACACATTGTAAAAGCAGCGTACGTTCCTTACTAGGCCAATTTCTTGCCTCCGCTATTCGCTCAAACAATATAAAAAAGGTATCTGGGTCTCGCTCATTAAACTTAGGCATTAACCTCAAATTTCCAGCAGTGTCAAACACTTGAGAAGCACCCTGCAAAATCTCAGCTGAACCACTCAGCCCACCTTCTCTTATTATTTCCAAACGGTATTTCTGCAGCTCAACATTAGTCTGTTCACTTCTAGATTTCTCCCGCTCTACTTCCAATTTCAACCGTTCCTGCTCAAGCTGTAACAACAATAATCGTTCCTGTTGTTCAAAAGTCAAAGAGCCGACATGAGGTTTAACTTGACTAGTGGTAACTGTATCTGACATTCCCAACAATACAGTTTTTATTAGTCTTGTTTTAAGTACCTCTCTAATTGTACTATCCTTTAACCTCTTATCTCCAAGTTCAATTTCATAATGATCCGCAATTTCGAATAACTGATCTTTTGTACACGAATCCAGCAAACCTTCAGAAGGAGAACTAATAAACTCCTCGACTACCTTTGACATCATTCCACCTTAAATGCACGTGACATCATTCCACCTTAAATGCACGTGACAAAATAAAAGGAGTGATTTTACAAACCTTAGTAGGAGGAATAATTTTGTTCCCTCCCCCTAGCTATCAAAAACAACTAACTAACTCAACCCTATAATCTTCATGTGGTTACTGGTGAAGGGTATTTAAGCACCAACTCCCACTAGTACGAAGAAAAGCAACCAGCACGCTGGCGACTCACTCATACCATGGATATGCACCCGAGACAACTGCTCTACTCACGGTCTCCACACACACACAAAAAAAATTACATTACATCCACTCGTTCCAAAAGGGAACGAGCAGCTAAACCTAACCAGGGAACACAAATATTAAATATTCCTCCCACAAAAGGATTTACAAAAAATCACTTACCTCCTACAAGAACAGCATGGAACAGCCAAATTACAGATACAGCGCTCCACACATTCCGTTGTCAAAAACAAAACCAACGCGTATTTCCTTCAAAGTACGATGTAAAAAAAACATCCCAAACAATAGCGCTAAACAAACAATCTTACAATTTTACATTCGGTTAATCAACACGCCAATTTACTTACAAAATGACCGAACGCAAAAAAAACAAAGCACTTCCAAATCATGACGAAATACAACTGGAATTTTCAAACGTTAAAGGACGGACGAGCCCCCATTTGTCACGGCCGGCTCGCGAGCCGCGACAAAGAAGGAGACAACACGTTGGATATAGCTCAAAAGGAATAACATTTATTAAAGTAAGAATAATTAAATGAGACGGAGACGAGACGAAAAACAAACAACAACGGACTCCAAGACACAAATGGCACGAGGATGGGAGAGCGCGCCCCGTCACAGCTGAAGGGAACTGCTTTAATTGCCGGCATCAGCTCCACACAGGTGTAACTCCTTAACCCTCTGGAGTCTAAGGGGTTTTTGAGGTCCGTGAGATGTTTTGACATGCCCTGACATTTGTGCTTTTTTCAGTTGCTTATAAACATATTAATGGCAAAGGTGTAATTACACTCTATTTAGCACAAATAGGGGTACCATAATATGCGAGCAACATCTATTTACATATTTGTATTTTTGAGGGAATAATGTTTATGCATGGTTATTCAAAAAACTAAAAATTAAAGTTTCTGAAATAAGGCCACAAAACACATACTTAACATGTGTCCACAAGACTTTTGACTAATGGATGTAGTTGCCTAGTGTTTTTTCTTCAAAATGATCTGAAAATCACCCTGCCTAATCATTCACATAAAACAATACATTGATTTAAATTTTTTAAAACAGTTTTTGCTTCCAAAGGCAATATGCATTGGATATAGCTCAAAAGGAATAACATTTATTAAAGTAAGAATAATTAAATGAGACGGAGACGAGACGAAAAACAAACAACAACGGACTCCAAGACACAAATGGCACGAGGATGGGAGAGTGCGCCCCGTCACAGCTGAAGGGAACTGCTTTAATTGCCGGCATCAGCTTCACACAGGTGTAACTCCTTAATCAATGACGTCACTCACTCTAACTCCCTCCTGTAAACCAAACAGAAAGACACAACACACACCACTACAAATATAACCCATACTGAGTTCATAACAACATGGATTCCGAGCTGCGGATCAACCCCTCTGACTCCGAAGATGATTTATTCAGAAACTCTACTCCGTCACAGAGCGTCAGGTCTTCACAACAATCCATAGGAAGCCAAAATCCACACCGGCTGCGTTCCGTCGTAGAAATCCCTCAGTCCCGCGGGCATTCACGTCATAGTTCATCATCAAAGATTTCTCCAACCCCGACTCGTCAGGATCGCTCTGTTCCGCAAACGAGAACCGCCATCAACGATCGACACAGGCACGAAAGCCGGCGCGATCGCTCTCCTCCTCAACCTGGATTTTGGCTGCCTATGGATTGTTGTGAAGACCTGACGCTCTGTGACGGAGTAGAGTTTCTGAATAAATCGTTCAACATCATTCAACAAACCGTAGCAATTCTCAGCGCACTCATGCCACGTCTCCCAGACCAGAGAATACCATCAAGAAGCGCGTCCTTTTCGCCACACAAGCAGCAGGTCGGTTACAGCAGTTCAATCAGGGGACATATTGGGGCACTCTTGATGCAGAACTCTACTGTCGGATCTTCGCAGCACGCACTTCTATGTCCTGCGAACTATGCGGAGCACCATCACATCCAGCCTCAGCATGCACCATCACACCCTCTCAATCTCAACCCTCCTCACGCAAAACATCCGTATTCAATAGATTATACACAGCAGCCCCACCTCCTCCTCTAATTCCAAAACCTCTAAACATACAGCCCACAGCCAATGTTCCACTTCCCAAAGGCATCGACAAAAGAGGACGACCGATCCTCTACCAAGGAGGCAGAATGGTATGCAACAACTTTAACCATCTAGGCTGCTCTCTTTCCAACTGCAGATTCCTACACACCTGCTCCTTCTGCGGAGGCGCCCACTCAAGAGCCTCTTGCCCCCACAACCCAACTGCTCTACCCGACTGACTATTACAGTATCTCGGCACACCAGTCAAGGTAGAAGCATTAGCCACTGCCTTAATAGATCACCCAGACAGAGAGTTCGTAGATTTCCTTATCAATGGATTTAAAAACGGCTTTCTTCCAGGCATAGAAATAATCCCAGACACTTCTCATCTCTCCCATAACCTCCAGTCTGCCCTCTCCGAACCAGACACCGTTGACAGTTTAATAGCTAAAGAAGTCCAAGAGGGATTTATGATAGGCCCGTTTAAAGAACCTCCTTTCACTCTTTTTCGCATCAGCCCCATTGGAATCGCCACCAGGAAATACTCCGGGAAAAAGAGATTAATCATCGACCTGTCCTCCCCTCATGGCACACACATTCCCAGCATCAATAGCATCATTCCAGCCCCAGACTTCTCCATGAAATACGCTTCCATTGACCAAGCCATCACTCTCATCCGCAAGGTAGGCCACGGAGCATGGCTCTCAAAAGCAGACATCACCAGTGCTTTCAAAGTCTTGCCCATTCACCCAGAGTTCTGGCGTTTCTTCTGAATATTCTGGAAAGGAGCTTATTATTTTTCAGTGCGCCTTACTTTCGGCTGCAGAAGCAGCCCCAAGATATTCAACTCCCTCTCGAAGGCTTTATGTTGGATTCTCATCAACTACCACAGGCTTCCCTACGTCCTGCACCTCCTCGACGACTTGCTCATTATCACACCTACATCCGCACCTCCACACTCAGGAATTTCCACCCTCGTTAACCCTCTGGAGTCGAGAAATGCGCCGGCGTGTTTTGCGCGATTTTTTTCACATAGCAGCAAAATAGACTTAAAATACTCCGTCACTTTTGGTCATACACACTTAAGAAATATGCAAAAATAAACTGTTAAATGTCTACTTTTTTATGGGTCCACTTACAATCGAAATAAAACATTGTGCTTTTGTAAAATAAAGAAAATAAACAGGGTGTGCTTTCTGCCTCTCCGTCTCCGTGAACTTTTTTTCTGGAGCACGTCTCTAAACGTAAACAAAACTCTGCGAATACTAGTCACACAGGCATGATCAATATATCTTTATAATCATTTAAGTGTGTACTTTTAAAGTATCTAATTCAAAACTAAAACAAATATTCTGTGTTTATGTAATCTATATAAAAAGAGAGAGAAGCCAGGCGTTCTCATTTCAGCTAATTATCTTTTAATGTGACCACGCCCACAGAGAGCGCGCGCTATTCAAACGCAAATGATCTGAAACTTGCCAACGCCCACACGAGCTCGATAAAACACCAAGTTCAGATTAATGTACTGGTAGTCTGTGTCGTTTTGCGAGGCTGTGAGGAATAATTCTGGATAATTTACCTCAGAAGTGCTGGATTAATTTCACTTCGAGGAGCCATGGATGCAGCAAGGATCATAGTAAGTTTTTTATTCTTAAGTGTTTTGTTCTAATCGCGAATACTGTTTAATATGAATCGCGTGTCTCTCTCTGTGTGATGAATGAACGGCACGAATTCGCACTGTTGTTGTTACAGACGAAATATGAAAGACAACATTTAGTTGACTAGTTTGGGATAGATTATAAAGATTTTTACTCTAAAATAGACATCAAATAAGCTTTAGTTAACCAGTTTCTGCTCATATGTTAAATATATAACGTTAGAATGTTTTGTCAAAAATAAGCTCATAATCTAAGATGTTATTATATAGTGTTTGTTCCAATGTAGACTATATCAAACTAATGAATCCTTAACTTTGAAATATGAATGATAAAATCCAGGCTATAGGCCTACTTAAAAAAAAAAAAAGACAAGATAGATGTAAAAAAAATCTTAATATTATTGTTTTTTATTAGTGACACATTTGAGGAGAGGATATATTCCCAAACTTTCTGAAAATACAGTATGAGAATTAACTGCATACTAGAAATGTTTACCTTGGAAATTATACAATTTGAATGTATAAAATATTTGTGAAAAAATACCTTTTTTTCCTCTCTGAGAACTCTAACTTTCTAACTCTAACTAATTCTGTAGAATGGTCCATATAGCCTATTTGAACAGGATTTGTTTCCAGGTATGACTATGTACTAAAAATGTGCTTTTGACTTTCATTTATATTTGGATTTTTTATATATATATATATATATATATATATCATTTATTTATTTATTTTTGTCCTCGCATTCTTTCTTGTGTGACACACCTGAATGAAAGGCTCATTAGTATGCAGGGTCATTAGTATGCAGGGTCTTTGTCTTCTCAGGTGTGAATCACAGCAAGTTACGTCCCTGCGCATATTGCCTTTGGAAGCAAAAACTGTTTTAAAAAATTTAAATCAACGTATTGTTTTATGTGAATGATTGGGCAGGGTGATTTTCAGATCATTTTGAAGAAAAAACACTAGGCAACTACATCCATTAGTCAAAAGTCTTGTGGACACATGTTAAGTATGTTTTTTGTGGCCTTATTTCAGAAACTTTAATTTTTAGTTTTTTGAATAACCATGCATAAACATTATTCCCTCAAAAATACAAATATGTACATAGATGTTGCTCGCATATTATGGTACCCCTATTTGTGCTAAATAGAGTGTAATAACACCTTTGCCATTAACCCTCTGGGGTCTGAGGTGTTTTTAAGGCCTTTGAGGTGTTTTGACATACTCTGACATTTGTGCTTATTTCAGCTACTTACAACATACCATTGGCCAACATGTAATTTGGCTGTATTCAGCACAAACTCTGCTACAATAATATGTGAGCAAAATAGATGTACATGTTTGCATTTTATAGAAAAAAAATATTATGCGTGGTTAGTACGTTTTGGGAAAAAAATTGTCACCGCAATAAGGCCATATAACACATACTGAACAGTTGTCCACAAGACTTTTGAGTTACTATTCTTGTAGGCTAGAATATTTACTACAAAATGATGTGAAAATCATTCTGACCACTCTTTCACAAACAACAATATAACAATTAAAATTTTGTAAGTCAGTTTTTGTGTCAGCACTGCTGTATGCGTGGGAGTGTCAATGGCCATGAATATTAATGAGATTCACACCAGGGGAGACAAAAGACACTCCCCCAAAGGCTAATGCCCCCATCAATGTGCTGTGAGGCAACCTGAACAAAGAATGACAGGAGATGCAAAGGTTTGGTTTTTCAATCTGTTTTATTGTAATTCCTAGAACACATTACTATTTTTTATATTTTTAAAAATATTAAGCAGCACAACTGTTTTCAACATTGATTTTTTAAAAATAAATCATCATATCAGAATGATTTCTGAAGGATCATGTGACACTGAAGACTGAAGTAATGATGAATCACAGAACAACAGAACAACATTTTAAAATAGTTAGGCTATTTTAGACTGTAATACTATTTCACAATATTACTGGGTTTTTTGTTTGTTTGTTTTTTAATCAAATATACGCAGACGTGATGAGCATCAGAGACTTCTAAAACATTAAAAAAGTTTGCAAACTTTTGATGGATACCTGTATAAAATTCTACATATATCCATCCATTTATATTTGCTGATAACACAATCAAAGAAGCTGTATTATTATCATTATCAATCACTAATGGCCATGGATAAAAAAAAGACAAAAAGTTTTTGTAATTTCACACAAGAATGGGTACTTGTATATTATGACGATGTAAACACAATTACATTTCATCTGTAAATATTACGTCTGTGCACTTACTCAGTATGATTCTCGATCGCACTGAGAACTGAACGACACCTGCGTGCTCCTCTGCGGTGCTGGAGAAGGAGAGCGTGATGCAGACACAATCCTACAACAACAACAAAAACTGTTAGCATACATAATCCAAAGTAAACTGTGGGCAATTAATGGGTATGGACGAACAATGTATATCTATTGATGGGCCATAGGACGGAGAAATATCTATTTATGGGCCATACACCGCGAGAATCTGCTGATGGGCCATAACGTATAGACCGCGCGCATTTAGAGCATTTCAAACATTTACACATGTATTCACAATCATCTGTGCAGTATTTTAGCAGGATAAGCAGTGTTATAGGCTAACCAAAACAGAACATTTATATATAAAAATATAATGTCTAGTATTTAGACAGTATTTTACCGGAAGCTGAAATATATTTGCACTAAATCACATTATATTTAGGCTACACCTAAGCAGATATTCGCAAATAAGCTACATTACGCATAAGCTAATCAAAACTGAGTGAAATATATTTAATATACAAATGTTTAGAGAGTAACGTTATCATATTGAAAGTTTACACTTGAGCATGTACACGAATGTTATATTGTAAGGCAATACTAAGCAAAATAGTCTGAAAACATGAGTTCTATATGATCAGAAAAATAATTATATAACACTAAACAATATAACACTTACTCCGAACTTGTATCCTCGGCGGGATCAATTCTCTCTTCAAAATGTAGCCGTTCGTCGTCTTGAGTTGCAATAATCTTCCTCTGAGGAAAAAAGGTGAATTCTTCCTCGCTGTACAGAATCATCTGGCGGCCTCTTTACCGGAGTAGCGTGCCCGCTGTGCCATCCTCAAAACGCGATGAACTATCAGCGAATCTCATGAAGAAATGTTGTGTTTTTATGGCATTGATCGGGGGCGTGTGCGATGCATATAGATCACCTAAACTATTTACATGTGAATAGCGCCGGGGGCGTGGCGGCCTCAACTCATTAAAAATAATGAGGGGAGAAAGAAAAAACTGGACCTCTCCTTGGTTTCAAACGGATTACATAAACTGTGAGTATTTGTTTTTTATATAAATTACTTCATTTAAAAGAAGAGAATTCAAGCTTCATAAAGAAAAATCTCTCGTGCCTGTGTGACAAGTATTCGCGGAGTTACAGTTAATCTTAGGACGTGTTTCAGAATGGACTTCACAGACAGAGAGAACGCAGAACTCGCATCATGTTCGTTTTTCTTTATTTGGCGAAAAGCACAACACTTTGTTTTTATTGCGAGTATCCACAAAAAAAATAGACACTTAACAGGATCTAATGATGTATAACACTTAAATGTAAGATCAAAATCAACAGAGTATTTTGAGTCTCTTTTGCACTGATAAGAAAAAAAGCGAGCAAATCACGCCGGCGTGATTTCAGACCCCAGAGGGTTAATATGTTTATAAGCAACTGAAAAAAGCACAAATGTCAGGGCATGTCAAGACATCTCACGGACCTCAAAAACCCCTTAGACCCCAGAGGGTTAAAGTGTTTTCCGATCTAGGCGTACCCCTTTCAAAAGAAAAGACCCTAGGGCCCTGCACCTCCATCGAGTTTCTAGGCATCACCCTAGATTCCATCTCCTTCCAAGCATCTCTACCTCCGGAGAAAACACAACGCATTTCATTGCTCCTATCGAACTATCTTCTAGCAGACAGGTGCACAAAGCAACAGTTGCTAGCCCTCCTCGGCCACCTTAATTATGCCATCCGAATAATTCCCCAGGGGAAATCTTTCCTTTCCAACCTTCTATCAAAAGCAGCAACAATACCCTCTCTACACGACAAAGTCACCTTGGATGAAGCTTGCAAAATGGAAATGCGGCTCTGGCAGAAATTCCTGTCTTCATGGAATGGCACATCCTTCTTTTATAATGACTACGTCACACAGCCAGAAGACATTCAGCTGTACACAGACGTCAGTTCATCATCAGAGCAGCGCACGTTCCAGGATACCACAATAGCATAGCCGACTCATTGTCTCGTTTCTATTTTCAGAAGTTCAGAATTTTAGCTCCAGAGTCAGACATCCATCCCACGCCAGTTCCACCATTTTCAGCCACTATCTTCAACTAAATCCACAGCTGGAAGAACTTTCACATGCTTCACGGGAAGCTATTCTCAACGGCCTTGCCCAGAGTACCCTCTCTGCTTACTTGACCGGTTGGAACTGTTTTAAGGCTTACCACTCCTTTTACCAACTCCCATTTCCTCTAATGAATGTCTGGTCCATCTGCAACTTCGTTACTCATGCCCATTCCTACCAAAATATCAGGGCATCCTCCATTCAGACTTACCTATCCGGAATTAATTTTATCTATAAACTCGCCACCGGTGACCAATGCCAAAACATTTCTCACTCCCACGTATCTATGCTTATCAGAGGTCTTCGAAAACAAGAACCAGTCCTCAACATCAAACGCTTACCCTTAACTTCTGACCTCCTGAGCCAATGCATCCACACCTTACGTTCCGGCTACTTGAGCCCATCGATCGACCAAACATTAGAATGCATGTTCTTTCTCGCATTCTTCGGCTTCCTGAGATGCTCTGAATTCGCCCCGTCGACTTCAGCCTTCAATCCAGCCATTCATCCCAGCCTCTCAGACATCACCGCTCATACGACTGATTCTCTGATATATAACCTAAAGAGAAGTAAAACCGACCAATTCGGAGAGTCGTCTCCAATATACTTTTTCCGCCTCCACTCCTTCCTCAGTCCTTATGAGCCTCTTTCGGAATACGTTTCTTCCAGATAAGCCAACCACTCATCTCCTCAGGAACAACTCTTCCTCACGGAAAACAGGAAAATGGCCACGAGATTCTGGTTTAGCAAACACTTCCAAAGTATTCTCAGGACCTCCGGAATATCTCCCGAACATTACTCTACGCATTCCTTCTGGATCGGAGCAGCCACCTCGGCCGCCAGCACGGGCATCTCGGACGAGACAATCAGAATCCTAGGTCGATGGTCTTCCGAAGCGTACTGCTTGTACATCCGTAATAATCTTAACGATCTCCGTCAAGCTCAAGCCCGCATTGTCTCAACCAAACCTTTTGGGGGTCTTCAAGTAACTCCGCTTACTGCCTACCGAGACGAAGCCCCCACTCTGAGTCTCCCGGGTCAGACTCCCTGAGCAGCCAGACGGAGAACCGTAGTTCACTTTTCCCCCATTTCCCTTCGACCCTTATTTCATTCATAAAGCTAATAGCTAATTCCGTGCAGTTGTGGCATGGTCCTTGCTAGTGAAATGTAGTTAACAAGTAAATTGAAGTTCGGGAGCAGGACCACGCCTCAACTAATCAGCTCTCTCCCCGTCTGTGTATATACACGGAACCCACCTTCACCATACCGTTCGTCTCAGTTTTTTTGAACACCACCCCCCTCCCCTTCCAACGCATCCATCCATCCATCCCTTTATCCCCCGACCCAGCCCCCCCACCTCTAACTCGACCCCACCCACCCCTTCCCTTCCAACTCACCCATCCATCCATCCCTTTTTCCCCCGACCCCAGCCCCCCCACCTCTAACTCGACCCCACCCACCCCTTCCCTTCCAACGCATCCATCCATCCCTTTTTCCCCCGACCCCAACCCCCCCACCTCTAACTCGACCCCACCCACCCCTTCCCTTCCAACGCATCCATCCATCCCTTTTTCCCCCGACCCCAGCCCCCCCCACCTCTAACTTGACCCCACCCACCCCTTCCCTTCCAACTCACCCATCCATCCATCCGACTTCCCCCGACCCCAATCCTCTCCTTCAATCTCTAACATCTCAATTTTACTTCAACAGGCTGCACCCAGGGGGGTCTTCAAGTAACTCCACTTACTGCCTACCGAGACGAAGCCCCCACTCTGAGTCTCCTGGGTCAGACTCCCTGAGCAGCCAGACGGAGAACCGTAGTTCACTTTTCTCCCATTTCCCTTCGACCCTTATTTAATTCATAAAGCTAATAGCTAATTCCGTGCAGTTGTGGCGTGGTCCTTGCTAGTGAAATGACAATTAATAGGTAATCTTCATTGCCATTTAAGTGAAATTACTGAACTTAAATATACAAGCTTGATAAAAATGATCATTCTAGAAGAAAATTTCAAATGGCACTTAGAGGCTTTTGCATCTGAACTCTTCATATATCTTCCATGGCCACAGAAAAATTATTATTTCTTATTTCTTTATTATTTGTACAGCGCTTTGAGCATCTAACAAGATCAAGATCGTAAAAGTGACTTTGTTTTTAAGCAGTGAATCAGAACCAAATACATATTGTGCACAAGTTTTGTTAACTAAATCACAAACATAACTAAACTAAAAAGACATCCATGCATACAGGTATAGGTAAAATGGTGAGTGATAGAATGGAACTGGAAGCAGGAAATGGAACTATGGAGGAGATCCATTTAACTATAAAAAGAACCATCAGCTTATCTATTTTCAGAGCAAATATTATATTTTCATTTAAATTGATACTTGCATAGTAGTGGGAACAATTCTTGAAGTTGTTGAAAATTGAAGTCGTTGATGGTTCCGTGAGTGTCACGTGGAAGTTGCAATCTTTTTCTTCTGAAGAAGATATGATGAACTTGCATGGTTAGTTCGACTCTGTTCTGGTTGAAAGTTCTCTCTCTCCATGAGCACATGGCTTAACACATCCAGATTGTGACCTGCCAGCTGGCATCCAAGCAGTGGGGAAGTCGGAAGAGTAGATGGCTGCCAATTCAGTAAGGGAAAGTTGCAGTTTTCCTCTGGGTTGAATTGAAAAAAATAAAATCCAGAAAACAAGAGAGAGCTGATCTGGTGATCAGTGATTTTTAAAGCGTGAAGATGTCACACCCTCTGGGGGTCTGTGAGCCAATAAGAAGAGTTTCCTTTGGAGGGAAACTTTTACGAGCTATTGTGGGTAACACTTTATTTCGATAGTCCACTTTAGACATTCTACTAACTAACTATAAGTAACTTTTCAACTACATGTCAACTAACTGTCATTAGAGTATTAGTAGACTGTCATCTTAATATCTGCTAACTCTTTATTTTGTTGGTCCCCCAACAGACATTCAACTGACTATAAGTAACTTGGTGACTACAAGTCAACTTATTCTCCTAACCCAAACCCTAACACCTAACCATAACCTACCAGTCTACTGACTGTCTACTATAATATACTAATACTCTAATGAGAGTTAGTTGACATGTAGTTGAAACACTACTTATAATTAGTAGAACGTCTAAAGTGACTATCGAAATAAAGTGTAACCCTATTGTGTTCTAGGAGGCATTTGAATATGTAATTCATTAGATGTTTACGAGAAGAATCTTCATGATTCTTATAATACAAATGCGTCACAAAGTTAACAAAATGCAATGTAAATTAACAAATGGGGGACAAAGTTTGGAGTTTATGGAAACCAAACATGCCACACATGAATGTGGTTAAGGTTGTAAAGTTTAACCCTAGAGTTTACAAGAAAACATAGGCCAAACCACATAAAAGGAAAATCGTGAGATGGGAAAATTAGATACATGTTTATACAATTCTCAAGTGTATATTAGAATATATAGGATTAACAGGGTTCATTTCTCCTCCTCAATTAGTATTGAGAGAAAGTCACCACTCTCTGAACATTCCTTTTGATGTCGTAAAAGTTGTTATCAGTCTTAATGTATCCTGTAACAGGACACCAGGTTCTGTCAGTGTGTTCGCTTCATTTGGGATGTTAGTTTCGGGGGGAGTTTCATAGGCCTTTGTTGGGAGCGTGAGTTTGCATTATAAAATATAATGAATAGTTAGTGTGTGTCTGATTGGTCCAAACGCTACACTGTGTACTGCCGATCAAGTTTTGACTGTGTTGTAATACATATATTGTATGTAAGAGAGTGATTTTATTGTTTGTTGGATATATAATATATAGAGTTGGTGATTTTGGAATTATTTGGGTGCATTTGACAATGACAATGCATTTCTGACAATGCATTACCCTCTCAACTTTTGCACATGATTCTGTAAATACTTTTGTAAATATATTGTATATATGAAATATTAGGAAAAGAATGGGTTTTATTGTAAAAATGTTATCTTTGTTTTTGGTCAGGCAGTTTTTGGTACGTGCATTGTATTTTCTTTTCTTTTGATTAGGTGTAGAGGTTTAAAAACTAAGAACATTTTGTTTGTTATTTCATTTAACAAACAAAATGCCCCCCCCCCCCCCCCCCCCCGTCTTTTCCCCTTGACTGGGCGTAACACCTGGAGGCAGAGACAAAGGGACCAGGAGACTGGCCATAGACTGGTTAGAACCAATGGAGGAGGAAGAGCTTAATTACAAAGTGTTTTCACAATAATTATAAACTATTTTGATGAAGTACTGACTTGAAAGATTCCAACACTTTGGATCCCTGATCGATTGCTCCTGTCTGCCTCGCTGCCTGCTGTGTGTGAGTGTGTTTGCTCCGGGGCTGTAAGCTCCATCTAAAGCCTCGTATTTCTCTCTGTTTTGAACCATACATTTACGATCATTTCTAGTGTTTATACTACTAATACAGTTTACCTAACATCTCAGACTAACCTAACATCACTAGCTTCCGTTATTGTTAGCACAACACGCTTGTATCTCGTTAGCCTGTTAACGCGCCGCCCGTGCGCTCAGTTATTTATTTATTTATTTTTCTCGTGCGCGCCCGCGTCTCTGAGTTCATAAAAAGCCTAGGTGAGTAAGAATCAGTCAACAAACACGGTGAGTAATGTCTTGTCCTGTTATTGTCACCTGCACCTCATGCCACATGTTTACCATAGCCTTCCCCGTCGGCAATATAGGGTTTATATGTGATAAATGCAAGGAGACAGTCAGGCTGACGGAGAAGATTTCAGAATTAGAGACACGCATCCAAACTTTAATTGAGGATAGTAAGTGTGCTCGAGCCTTAGATACTATTTTGGATGCGCCTAGCATAGTGAACCATTTACATGATTCGGTTCCGGCTGAGTTATTGCCTGTGCAGCCAGGCAGATGGGTAACTGTGAGAGATCGCTCTAGTCGCGGATCAAAAAACCACTCTTCTGTTCCGATTACCATAACAAATCGATTTGCCCCACTCAGTGAAACACCCACTGAGAATTATGTTGATTCTGCCCTGGTAATTGGCGATTCTATTACACGGAACGTGAAAATAGAGACACCAGCCACCATAGTCACAAAATTTGCCGGGAGCCAGAGTGCCTGACATCAAAGCAAATTTAAAAGTGCTGGCTAATGCTAATCGTAAATTCTCTAAGATTGTTATTCACGTCGGCACTAATGATGTTCGACTTCGCCAGTCGGAGATCACCAAAATTAATATTAAAGAGGTGTTTGATCTCGCAAGTACGATGTCAGGCACTGTAATTTGCTCTGGCCCACTTCCTGTTCGAAGGAGTGATGAGATAGTTAGTAGATTGTGTTCACTCAATGGCTGGTTGTCTAAGTGGTGTCCGCAAAATAATATAGAATTCATAGATAGTTGGAAAAGTTTTTGGGGCAAACCTGACCTGTTGAAAAGAGATGGTATTCATCCCTCCTGGGATGGTGCTGCTCTTCTCTCTAGTAATTTGGCTCATAGTCTTAGAGATAAAACATGACAACCTGGGGCTCAGGTCAGGAAGCAGACAGACTGGCTAAACCGACCGTCTGCTAGCGGCCTCGCGTCACCAAGGTCAGATAAATCCCATCACATAGAGGCTCTTTCACCTAGATATCATCATATAGAGACTGTGTCTGTTCCCCGAATTTGGAAATCCAAAAAACTGCCAAACCTTTCTAATGTTAAAAATTGTATTGATGTTAAGCAAATAAAAAACAGATATAATACAGATGAGCAAACGATAAAGCTTGGCTTGTTGAATATTCGATCCCTTAATTCAAAAGCGCTCATAGTTAATGATACGATTACAGACTATAAGCTAGATGTGCTGTGTTTGACAGAAACCTGGCTAAAACCAAACGATTACATTACTTTAAATGAGTCCACTCTGCAAGATTACTGTTATAAACATGAGCCTCGTCTGAAAGGCAAAGGGGGAGGTGTTGCTGTAATTTATAGTAATATTTTAAAAACCACTAAGAAATCTAGTTTTAAATATACTTCTTTTGAAGTGTTGGTGCTTAATGTAAAAATATATAGTGTAAACAATAAATTGCGTTTGAGAATTCTGCTGGCTACTGTATACAGGCCACCAGGGCACCATAAAGATTTTATCAAAGAATTTGCTGACTTTCTATCAGAATTAGTATTGGCTGCCGATAAAGTCCTAATTGTTGGTGATTTTAATATACATGTAGATAATGAAAAAGATGCATTGGGATTGGCATTTAAAGACATTATAAACTCAATTGGAGTGAGACAACACGTGTCAGAACCTACTCATTGTCGTAATCATACTCTAGATCTAATATTATCTCATGGAATAGATGTTGATGCCGTTGAAATTCTGCAGCAGAGCGACGACATCTCAGATCATTATCTAGTCTCGTGTAAATTACATTTAGCCAAGGCTGCAAAGCCGACTCCGTGTTATAAATATGTTAGACCTATCACTTCTGCCACTAAAGATGGCTTTATTAATAATCTTCCTAATCAGTTTCATCATCTCAGCATCCCGGATAGCTTAGAAGAACTTGATATTGCAACAGAAACGTTTAAATCTCTCTTTTCCAGCACTTTAGACATAGTTGCTCCGTTGCGCTTAAAGAAGATTAAAGAAAATAGTCCAACGCCGTGGTACAACGAGCACACCCGGGCCCTTAAGAGAGCAGCCAGAAAAATGGAGCGAAAGTGGAAGAAAACAAAACTAGAGGTATTTCGGATTTCATGGAAGGAGAGCTCGATTGCTTACAAAGAGGCATTAAAAGATGCTAGAACGGATTATTTTTCAACCCTATTAGAAGAAAATAAACATAATCCTAGGTATTTATTTGAACAAGTGGCTAAACTAACGAAAAAGAAAGCTTCAAGCCCAGAAGTTTCCAAGAAACACAGCAGTAATGACTTTATGAACTTCTTCACTTATAAGATCTATAATATCAGGAACAAAATTATAACTATGCAACCGTCTACTACAGTAGCGCATCAGGGAGTGCATTGTAGTCTCCGTGAGGAACATTTTGATTCATTTGTTGCTATAGGAGAGGAAGAATTTTGCAAACTTGTTAATTCATCTAAATCGACAACTTGTATGCTAGACCCTATACCGACTAAGCTACTGAAAGAGATGCTTCCAGAGGTCATAGTTCCTCTTCTAAATATAATTAATTCATCTTTGTCTCTAGGATACGTACCAAAAACCTTTAAGTTGGCTATGATTAAACCGCTTGTAAAAAAACCGCAACTTGATCCTACAGAATTAGTCAATTACAGGCCAATCTCGAATCTGCCTTTTCTGTCAAAGATACTAGAAAAAGCAGTATCATCACAACTGTGTTTCTTTTTAGAAAGAAATAATATCTGCGAGGATTTTCATTTAGACCGTACCATAGTACTGAGACTGCTCTCATTAAAGTCACAGATGATTTGCTCTTATCATCCGATCGTGGTTGTATCTCTCTATTAGTGTTACTTGATCTTAGTGCTGCATTTGATACTATCGACCACAACATTCTTTTAAATAGACTAGAAAACTATGTTGGCATTAGTGGAATTGCACTAGCATGGTTTAAATCATACTTATCTGACCGTTTTCAGTTTGTAGCAGTAAATGAAGAGATGTCTTATCGATCACAAGTTCAGGATGGCGTACCACAAGGCTCAGTACTAGGACCGCTGCTGTTCACTCTGTACATGCTACTGAAGGAAAACAAATTTATTAAAGGTTTTATTTAGGTTTCCAATACCAAAGTATATAAACTGAGAATGTGAAGTTAGCATTTCAGGTTAGGATGGTAAATGATATCAGCTGTGAAACAGTTTCCAGCAAGAGAATCTGGCAATTCCTGTTTCTCCATTGTAAGTTAAATGAGTCAGATCACTGAGACTCTCACCTTTTGTTCTGCAAATGGCCTTCGGAGCCCCTGGCCCAGACGTTGAATAGTTAGGCTAATTGGATTAGCAATGCAAGCCAGATAACCTGCCTAACCTGTTTTCGCTTGATAGAATCAACTCCTACCTGTGTATGCTTTGTTTTTGAATTGGTCTCCACCTCCAGAAGTCCCTCCTCTTAAAATGCTTATAATATACCATGTAAAGTTACTTTTAAGTTAGACTTGAGACGAGCGAGCTTTGAAGACTACAGCAACGAACAAGCTTTTTGCTCAATAAAGAACCCTCAAAAGATACAATCAAGTCTCCTGGTTTTCGCTTCTAAGTTTTCAACACTTGAGAAGAAATAAGTTCACTACAGATGGTGCCGTGACCCGGATAGAATTAACTTCACCTAAATCAAGAAATGAATTTCCACAAAGATCTCAACAAAGACTGAGTTCCAGAACTGAAATCTCCACTCAACAAGGACTGAGTTCCTGAATCCTGAAACTTCAAAGCTCAACAAAGAACAAACTTTTCTGACTGAGTTCCAGAGGAAATCTTTTCATACAAACAACGATTTGGTGAGTTTCACTCTATTCAAAGAACCGTTGAAGACCAGTACAAATCTCTGCGCCGTCAGAAGAACAGTTATCAGACAGCTGTAGTGTTTGGTTAACGAAATTACCCTTTAAAAGTTTTCTTTTAGAGATGAAAATGATCCTCTGTTTTTAGGCAGGGAAGTTTTTAGATATTCTCTACGTTGCTAGAGAAGGTTTATCCTCTAAAGTTATAGGGAAGTTAAATATTACGTGTTAATATTGTTGTATCCTCTGTTTCACAGAGAAGAATTTTAGCATTACGTGCTAGTTATTTTGTTTGTTTATCCCCTAAAAGTTGAAAAGGTGAAATATCCATTTTCTTTTGTAGGGAAGATTAGCGTAACATGCTAATAGTTTGTGATGTGTTTGGTAACAAGGAAGTTTAACAACCGTTGATCTGTGTTAAACAAGTGTAGCCTCTGTTTTATCAGAGAAGTTTTTAGTGTTTGTGTGATAACAAAGAACATCACAAAATGGTTAGAAGGAATGCTAGGTTGGTTCCAACAAATGAAAAAAATGGACTAGCTACTCCTTTATGGACAGACAGTGAGTTCAAGTCATTGTTAGGAGAGCACATGGACTCCATAGTGACCGAGTCTGTTAGATTGGATTTGACAAAGAAATTTGGTATTGATCCAGACAAAGTTTGGTCTATTGAAGAATGCAAGAAGGTGTTGGGTGCATGTATCAGAAAGAAAAACATGAAAGGCATAATTTGTTGCCATAGAGAATATAGCTTATCCATTGCACAAGAACAAACTAGGTGTATTGATAAGTTACATGAACAAAACAAACAATTGCAGACTCAAGTGTCTTGTTTCAAGACAAAGGTGGGCATTAACAAGGCCTCAACCAAATGTGATTTTGAAGACCAACAGTCAGATGAAAGCTATCCTGATTTACAGTCTTTCTGTAGACTAGAAAACACTAGAAATTCTGGTTTGATAGATAAAGATGTAAATGCAGTCGAAGTGTGTGGAGCAAGACAAAAGGCTCAGAATACAAAAGGGGTTGATACAGGTCCATCTGTAACCCCCATACTGCAGCTACAAGCAGTCAAATTATCTTTAAGTCCTAAAGACATTGAGAGAATCGCTCAAAATTTGCCATCAGTGCAAAGAAATTTTTCTGAGTTTAGGAGAGAATTGTCCAAGAAGTTGCGGCTCTACGATATGTCTCTAGCTGAAGTCACACAACTAATATCACAGATCTTGACTGAGTCAGAATTCAATGAGTTTGAAAATGCTGTTATTTCTGAACTACAACATGCAAGTAAAGATGAATTGAGAGAGGGAGTTTTGAAAATCCTAAAGAACATTGTTGGACCTAAAGTGGACTGGTCAAAGATAACACATTGTGTACAGAAGAAGAATGAAACTGTTTGTGAGTACACAGAGAGATTTTGTCAGTCAGCTGCAGCTTACAGTGGAATATCAGACACATCAGAGAAGGTGTTAGAAGATAATGGCCCTTTGGCTCGCGCATGGTTTCATGGTCTTTTGACAGAGCATAGAAATGCATTGCCTTTTTTAGACGTCACATGGTCCACTAGAACCCTGCAAAGTAACCTAGACAGATTAGCTACTTGGGAAAGAGACTCGGATGTCAGGGCAAGAGTAAAAATTGCAGCAGCCTCCTTTAAGGTCAACACCGATAACCAACCGAAACGTAAATGTCCTAAGAAAGAGGGAAATTGTTATTACTGTGGTAAACCTGGACATTGGAGAAAGGAATGTAGAAAAAACAAAAAGAATGTTAGAGAAGTGAACAATATTACTCAGCTTCTGCTCAATCTGCTTGAGGCTCTGAAGCAGCCCCTCCCATCATCAGTAACCACGTTAGGCAGCTGTTTTAGGTGTTAACGATTCAGGCTGTGAGTGCTTAATTTCCCCAGTAACTTACAACAAAGATGAAAGACTTATGTTTGTTTTAATAGAACAAAAGGAAATTGACTGTCTCAGTTTTCCTTTGGGGGACACTGGTTAAGTAAACTCACAGCCTTAAATGCTATTTTACAGCACAGGCCTTTCATCAGTAATAGTGTTAGGTCAGACTGTAAACGTAAAATGCCCTCATGCAGTGTCCACACTAATGCCGAACATTGTTCCATCCTCATGTATGATGTCTGCAAATGACTGAAGTTTTGTTGGAGGATGAAGGAGAAATGAATCACGATTGTGTTCCGCTTACGTACACACCAACAGGGATAGGATAGGACACACGAATCAGTGAAGAACCCAGGGAAGAACCGAAAATGCAATAGGCAATCGGGGGCAAAACCCTGGGCGAAGACTCCCTCATAGGCCTTCCCCATTCATTTAGTCAATCCTCACTTCACTGTTTCTTTATAGGTGTCAAAATAATTAAGAAATAGGGAAAGGAACAACAAGAGCAATAGACTCGGAAAAGTTTACAACCCTAGTGTTTGAACAAATACTGCTCCTGTCTTTTGTTTTCTGTCTTCCTTTGTGCAGATACCTCTTGATGGCTAACCCAAGATAATATGCACCGACCTCCTCACCGCCCCTCTAGAAAACAACGAGACCCACTGCAAAGCCAACTATCCCAAAAGGATAAAGAAAAGAAAAAAAATACACAACGCAGAGACTCACAAAAAGAACCTTCAGTTATCCATCAACATGATCAAGATTGTCGTACTACTAACCATCGCACAAAATGTAGACTCCAGAATCCTTGTTTGCTGGAAAGAACGTTTGCATGTCACATCCGAAGATGGCTGCATTCCAGGACTCACTTGTGCACAAACATGGTGGTACAACAAGACATTCTTGATCTTTCAGCAAAATTTACACCAAGATGACTGAAGATAATTCTTCATGGTTCAGAAACTTGATTGATCACGAGAAAATCACAGTTCCAACCAGAAAAGACCCAAGATGACTGAAGATAATTCTTCATGGTTCAGAAACTTGATTGATCACGAGAAAATCACAGTTCCAACCAGAAAAGACCCCAGATGACTGAAGTTAATTCTTCCGTAAGAATTTCACGGACCCTAATTGCATGTTTTGTTTCTGTGTCAGCATGCAATTGAAGAAACACCAACACAGA
Source organism: Semotilus atromaculatus (assembly GCA_031834385.1). Taxonomy (NCBI): domain Eukaryota; kingdom Metazoa; phylum Chordata; class Actinopteri; order Cypriniformes; family Leuciscidae; genus Semotilus; species Semotilus atromaculatus. The sequence continues at coordinate 23,571,322 of JAULUF010000022.1, forward strand.
GCAAGCTTTGTGCCTGTAACGATTACAAGTTGCAAGAATGAATTTTTAAGTGTTTTAAATTTGTATACAATGTGGGAGTTTTCTTTTTAACTCCCAAAGGGGGAACTGAAGGAAAACAAATTTATTAAAGGTTTTATTTAGGTTTCCAATACCAAAGTATATAAACTGAGAATGTGAAGTTAGCATTTCAGGTTAGGATGGTAAATGATATCAGCTGTGAAACAGTTTCCAGCAAGAGAATCTGGCAATTCCTGTTTCTCCATTGTAAGTTAAATGAGTCAGATCACTGAGACTCTCACCTTTTGTTCTGCAAATGGCCTTCGGAGCCCCTGGCCCAGACGTTGAATAGTTAGGCTAATTGGATTAGCAATGCAAGCCAGATAACCTGCCTAACCTGTTTTCGCTTGATAGAATCAACTCCTACCTGTGTATGCTTTGTTTTTGAATTGGTCTCCACCTCCAGAAGTCCCTCCTCTTAAAATGCTTATAATATACCATGTAAAGTTACTTTTAAGTTAGACTTTCAGACGAGTGTGCAAGACTGCAGCAACAGCACAGCTCATGTTCTTAATAAAGCAACCTTCTTAAGATACAATCTGAGTCTCCTGGTCTCCGCTTCTAAGTTTCTACACTTGAGAAGAAATAAGTTTACTACACTACCATTAGGATATATCATTAGGAAATATGGAATTAGCTTTCACTGTTATGCTGATGATACTCAGCTGTATATTTCTTCAAAACCTAACGAAACTTACCAATTCTCAAAATTAACGGAATGCATAGCTGATATAAAAAATTGGATGACCAGTAATTTCCTATTACTAAATTCTGAAAAAACAGAGATTCTAATCATTGGACAAAAAACTGCCACACGTAATAACCCAGAATACTGTCTAACAACTGATGGCTGCTCTGTTAAGTCTTCGTCGTCAGTTAGGAACCTGGGTGTGCTCTTTGATACCAATCTTTCATTTGAAAGTCACGTGTCTAGTATCTGTAAAACCGCATTTTCCATCTTAAAAATATATCTAAATGACGTCATATGCTCTCACTGACAAATGCGGAACAATTAGTTCATGCATTCATGACATCAAGGCTAGATTATTGTAATGCTCTACTGGGTGGTTGCCCTGCACGCTTAATAAACAAACTACAGCTAGTTCAAAACGCAGCCGCTAGAGTTCTTACCAGAACCAGGAAGTATGACCATATTAGCCCTCTGTCAACACTGCATTGGCTGCCTATTAAACATCGTATAAATTTTAAAATATTGCTGATTACTTACAAAGCACTAAATGGTTTAGCTCCTCAGTACTTGAGCGAGCTCTTAACGCATTACAGTCCTTCACGTCTATTGCGATCTCAAAATTCTGGCCAGTTGATAATACCTAGAATATCAAAATCGACTGCTGGCGGTAGATCCTTTTCCTATTTAGCACCAAAACTTTGGAACAATCTTCCTAACACAGTCCGGGAAGCAGATACAGTCTGTCAGTTTAAATCTAGACTAAAAACACATCTCTTTGGCTTAGCATACACATAACACATTATAGATTTCTATAATTCAATGTTAGGCTGCATAGTTTAGATCAGCCGGAACCGGGAACACTTCCCATAATTCCTGATGTACTTTGTACATCATAAGAAGGATGGCGTCTACGCTAATATTAGTCTCTCTGTTTATCCCGAGGTTTAAGGCAAACCGCCGGATCCAGGCCATATCCAGATCTGAGGAAGGACCATCACATGGACACGACGACAACGCATCCCTGATGAGCCAGCCCCATCAACACTGTGAAGGCCCATGGACACCTCAACACACTCATCTTCTCACCGGCCGGATGACCCAACCTCCAACCAGATGAACTGGATAAATATCGTGAAAGTTCTGATCACATCTGACTCCTGACATTATGCTGCCTAACTCATAATCATACACTGTTCGTTCGTTGGCCAAAGGAGGACTGGCCCCCTGACTGAGCCTGGGTTCTCCCAAGGTTTTTTTCTCCATTCTGTCACCTGATGGAGTTTTGGTTCCTTGCCACTGTTGCCTTTTTTGCCTCTCTTCGCCTTTGTCGCCATTGGCTTTTGGCTTGCTTAGTTGGGGACATTTAACATTTAATTTTGAATTTAACAATACTATTACAACATTGTTTTCCTGTTATCTCTGTAAAGCTGCTTTGAAACAATTTGTATTGTAAAAAGCGCTATGTAAATAAAGGTGACTTGACTTGACTTGAGTCTTTGCTGCAGCAGTCTTTGCTGGAAGCACAATAATTCTCTTGTGTTTCTCATCCCATTTATTCACCATTTCAAATGTCCTATTTTTCACACTTTGGCAGCTCTAAACAATCTCAGAGTCTTCTGAAAACAGTCATATCACTTCTGGGGAAGGAGCTTGAAACTCTAAACTGACCAACAAATAAAGCCATGAGCAGCTAATGTTTCACTCCCCCAATATGTATAGTTTTGTCTGCTTACTTCTTCCATCTGAGTTTCTGATGAATATAGAACCCCAGTGTCTAGATTGCGAACACAAGACTATTGTCTTCTGTTATTTTGCAAAAATATATGTAGCCTCAAACCGACAGTCAAGCTGTTTCAGGGAGAGAGAAAAACTTTTCATTAAGTGCAATTTTGCATAAAACTGCAGTTTTAAGAGAATTATAGGAAACCACCACAGTACATGATGTTACAGCACAAAATATAAGATAATCCTTCATTTCTGTGTAAGAATAGAGCACAAACGAAGAATGGCTTTTTAATAGCTCTAATATTTGAACTCAAGAAATGACCCGTTTGTTCTTTTAATAATGATGTGACATCTGCTTCAAGGAAAATGGCAATTGACCATGGAACAGTTGATGAATTATTCATCTTATTTATAATATATTTATTTAGGAAAGGGGAAATTGTGTTTGCTCAACAATGAAATGACGATTAGCAGTACAGACAAAGGACGGCATGATTGACAGGCCTTTGTTAAACAAAGCTGGTGGTTTATCATATCAATATACATGCAAGCGCAAGCGTTTTATTTGTCCCCCATCGCTATTTAAACAAAATTACATCCAATAGCACAGTGTTAGGCACGTTTTGCTTCCTCCCTGCTCACTAAAAAGAAATGGTGCAATGATTTACGGAAATAATGACAGAACTGCTGTGGAGGAAGGTACAACAGATGGTTTGTGTAAATGTGTGATAAATGTGCTTGCAAGGTTTGGTATTCTTCTAAATTTCCAAATTTATGTCAGCTATTTTGATAAACTGTTATTATGATATGCTGCATTTGCAAATTAGACCATTTGTATATTTTTTTCTGCCCAAACAGTCATGAAGCAGTGAAGGCGGCCAATGGATAAATGGATACTATTACTCCATAATAGTAAATGATTCCTTTTCATCACCTTTGTTATTCATACAAGATAGATTATCATCTATCTATAAATCTTACCATCAAATTCATCCATGAATAAACCCATCTATCTATCAATCAGCCTGTAGTTTGTCTTTCTTCATGATATAGTGAATTATCTATTACTCAGCCATAATCACAATTCTGTTCTGTAAAAGAAATTCAATTTTAATAAAGCACTGTTTGAGAAGTAACTGTCCCTTACGAAAATAAATTGTGCCTTTGAAAAATAGGAGGTTGTTAACATACTTTACTTGAACTATTTATGTAGGATAAATCGGAGTAAAGCAGGTTGCACACTATAAAATTTGGTAGATTTTGTGAATCCTAAAAGATTAATCTGATCCTCAGTCAAAATCTGAAGTCTTTGTTCGCTAGTTTGATATGTTTTCCAAAAGCCAATTAATGACCAATGCAACCAAAACGAAATTCTGGCAGTGTCAGAAGTTGAGAAACAGTCCTGCAGTGTGACTTCTACGACTGGCAAATCAAAAACCATTTGGAGTGCAGAACTTTTTTTCTCAAAACACAATTAGTGAGACAACAACAAACCACCACTTGCTCCATATGCACACGCCTTAAGCAAAAGTCGTAAAGAACTGTAATAAATCATAGTATCTATGGTTTCAAGGTTTGCTATGGGGTTGCGAAGTGGTTTCAAGGACCTTGAGTTAAGGCCTGTTCACACCAAGGACAATAACTATAGCTATAAAAGTAACCCAATCTTATGAAATGCGTCTCCATAGCACGCATTGTGTTTATTAGGCAATTTATACGTGAAAATTTGTTTTTATGGGCATATGATACGCACTGTAAACCCCTTAGGTAGGATTAGTGGTGTGTGTTATGTGCACATTATACGATTTGGTAGGATTAGTGGTTTGGGGTATGTGGGTACACGCCATAAAGTGCTTATCATATGCACGTAAAAACTAATTTTCGTGTATAAATTGCACGATAAATACAATGCGTGCTATAGAGATGCATTTCATGAGATCAGACTGTTAAAATCATTTTAATTCTATGAGAGTTGGGAATTAACACTAATGATACAGAGGAACAATCTTGGGATCACTTTCAGTTTTTTTTACGTGTGTTTTTTTTATGAACTGATGAACACTAAAAACATTGACATCAGGTCAGAATTTATCAGACTTTAAAGAACTTTTAAAATAGCAGACGACATAAGTGGAGTGCGTGATTATAATAAACAATGTTATTGTCTGTTGGTGTGGACGATAATACAGTTATCATTATAGATATCAGCCTTAGTGTGAACAAGCTTTTACACGTTATATTTACAAATTCTATTTCTATCTCTATCTCATTGTGTTACAACTATCCTCATCTGCTCAGATATATTATATATGGTAACACTTATAAGTAAAGTGATATAATATAGATATAAAAAGCATAGTGTAATTAAGTACTTAGAAATAATTTGCTAACTATAAGTTTATAGTTAATTAATAGTTTATAAACTGTAGTTATACATTGATAGACTATATATAAATAGTGAGTTATTCATTTATTGTCACTGTAATAAACTGATTATTATTGTTTAATTAGCTCACATGTAAAGAGTCAAATAATGCTTTAACAATTTATTAATAGTAAATAGCTATAACTTTAGATTAGGTAATGCAAAATGGGAAAATAACATTAATTAGGTGCTTTAAACAAACCTTTATTAGACATTAATTGCATTAGAGTAGAGGGGTTACAATAATGGACTTTGAATTGTATGACGGTTATGACTTTTTACATTTTTAAGATGGAGTACGATGAATTGGATGAGCCAATTCTGGATGAGCCTACTGACATCAAATGGCAGAAGAAAACGTTGTTTACCTCCAAACTCTTCCCGTTACAAGGCAAAAGAAAATCGGTACAGTGGAAATGGCTTGGTCGCAAGTGTAGCATGCACTCATAACAATTCTTGGTGCAGTGCTGTAACTTTGAAGGAATCTGATTTATTATACAGTGAAGAAAATAAGTATTTGAACACCCTGCTATTTTGCAAGTTCTCCCACTTAGAAATCATGGAGGGGTCTGAAATTGTTATCGTAGGTGCATGTCCACTGTGAGAGACATAATCTAAAAAAAAAAATCCAGAAATCACAATGTATGATTTTTTAACTATTTATTTGTAAGATACAGCTGCAAATAAGTATTTGAGCACCTGCCTATCAGCTAGAATTCTGACGCTCAAAGACCTGTTAGTCTGCCTTTAAAATGTCCACCTCCACTCCATTTATTATCCTAAATTAGATGCACCTGTTTGAGGTCGTTAGCTGCATAAAGACACCTGTCCACCCCATACAATCAGTAAGAATCCAACTACTAACATGGCCAAGACCAAAGAGCTGTCCAAAGACACTAGAGACAAAATTGTACACCTCCACAAGGCTGGAAAGGGCTACGGGGAAATTGCCAAGCAGCTTGGAGAAAAAAGGTCCACTTTTGGAGCAGTCATTAGAAAATGGAAGAAGCTAAACATGACTGTCAATCTCCCTCAGACTGGGGCACTTTATGTAAGATCTCACCTCGTGGGGTCTCAATGATCCTAAGAAAGGTGAGAAATCAGCCCAGAACTACACGGGAGGAGCTGGTCAATGACCTGAAAAGAGCTGGGACCACCGTTTCCAAGGTTACTGTTGGTAATACACTAAGACGTCATGGTTTGAAATCATGCATGGCACAGAAGGTTTCCCTGTTTAAACCAGCACATGTCAAGGCCCGTCTTAAGTTTGCCAATGACCATTTGGATGATCCAGAGGAGTCATGGGAGAAAGTCATGTGCTCAGATGAGACCAAAATAGAACTTTTTGGTCATAATTCCACTAACCCTGTTTGGAGGAAGAAGAATGATGAGTACCATCCCAAGAACACCATCCCTAATGTGAAGCATGGGGGTGGTAGCATCATGCTTTGGGGGTGTTTTTCTGCACATGGGACTGGGCGACTGCACTGTATTAAGGAGAGGATGACCGGGGCCATGTATTGCGAGATTTTGGGGAACAACCTCCTTCCCTCAGTTAGAGCATTGAAGATGGGTCGAGGCTGGGTCTTCCAACACGACAATGACCCGAAGCACACAGCCAGGATAACCAAGGAGTGGCTCTGTAAGAAGCATATCAAGGTTCTGGCGTGGCCTAGCCAGTCTCCAGACCTAAACCCAATAGAGAATCTTTGGAGGGAGCTCAAACTCTGTGTTTCTCAGCGACAGCCCAGAAACCTGACTGATCTAGAGAAGATCTGTGTGGAGGAGTGGGCCAAAATCCCTCCTGCAGTGTGTGCAAACCTGGTAAAAACACTACAGGAAACGTTTGACCTCTGTAATTGCAAACAAAGGCTACTGTACCAAATATTAACATTGATTTTCTCAGGTGTTCAAATACTTATTTGCAGCTGTATCTTAGATTTTTTTTAGATTATGTCTCTCACAGTGGACATGCACCTACGATGACAATTTCAGACCTCTCCATGATTTCTAAGTGGGAGAACTTGCAAAATAGCAGGGTGTTCAAATACTTATTTTCCTCACTGTACATCAAACAACAGCTCTATTTCACCAACGACAAGATGCCATTCTTCTTTCTCATATGGATGCTATGCCATTTAAACGGAGGAGACAACAAGTGGAGGCTGAAGAGAAGAGAAGACGCAGAGATGTATCGATCAAGTATGCTGTTTTGAAAGAAGATAAAGCGAAAGTTCCCGTCTGCCATCCTTCATTCCTGAGCATTTTCTGTAAGTACAAAGATTTCCTCATCACAAGTTTCTATTTTTTTCCTTTTTTTGCATTAGTAAAAAGTATTTCTTATTATTTTTAGTGTTTTATTTTTTTTAATTTTTTTTAGTTTTACGTCGTCAAAGCCATGTTTATCCAATTATCTTCCTCTAGTACGTGCTCAGTACACACACAGGCTATTTTTTCAGCAGTTATTATCTGCTAATGCATCTCTCTGCGGTATTAATGTTCACCTAAATTTATACATTTGTTAAAAACAATATCAGAATCAGAAAGAGCTTTATTGCCAAGTATGTTTGCATGTACAAGGAATTTGTTCTGGTGACAGAAGCTTCCAGTAAACAGAGACAACAACAACACACAGATCATGAAAAATAAAAATAAGTAAATAATGTATAAATAAACAAACAAAAAAAATAGACTAAAAATTTTATGTGCAGGTGAGCTATAGATGGAATAATTTATAGGGATGGACTAAGTGATATTGCACATATTATTATTGCACAATGGGGAGAGCATTTAATATGAGTTTCCTACTCACTATACTGGAGCATCTTTGTGTATGACTTCAACCTGGCTTTTGGTGATCCTGCCAAAGATGTGTGCTCTTCGTGTGTCAAATTCCGCATTGCAATCAATGATCCTGATCTCACTGCAGAAGAGAAGCAGAACAAGATTCTTCTTTACACACTTCACCGTCGCAGAGCTCGTCAGTTTTATGACACACTAAATGACGTGGGTGACACATTCACGGTCTGCTTTGACATAATGGAGAACCTGGTCCTTCCTAGGTCTGCCATCTGTCAAACGTATTACTCACGGCAGGTATACTTTTATGTATTCGGTGTGGTTCGTCACCGTGGCAGAGGAGAACCCCAGAGTCGGAATGAGATAAATCTGTACACATGACTAGAATATGAGAACTCAAAGGATAGTAACATTGTCGCCTCAGCTCTACATCACTACTTCACCTCAGTGGCTAGAGTTGATCTGCACCAGTGTCAGAGCCTCCGCCTGACTCTTGCTACGGCCAGAATAAAAACATTAAAGTTCTGTCAATGTTGTTTGCCCTGTGTTCTCAGCTGTACCCTCAGCTCAACATCACTTACTTCTTTCCTATCTGAGGGCACAGTTTCCTCCGGCTGACAGAGTGTTTGGAAGGATTGAGCAAGATATCTGGAAGCATACAACTATTCTGTTGCCGGAAGAGTATAACAACATTTTGCTGAAGCATGGCACTGTCTATCAATAGGGAAAAGACTGGCAGTGCTATGACTTCAAAGAAGCAGCAGCCAGGTTCACAACAACTCAGAGATCATTCAAAATAAGTGAAGCAAGAGTGCTGCAAATCTCTGGAGATAAGCTGGGGTTTAAGACTGCGTTTGCTGGTGAATTTTGCCACCACTGTAACGAACCAGCTCTTTGGAATATTAATAATCAATAATAACTTGTTATTATTAATTATGAATATTTGGGTCAGTTAATTGAATTAACTTGATGCTGAATTAATATTACAATCAATTAATCAGTTTGTCCAACGAACTCTTTGATTATTCATTTATTCTAAGAAAAAGGTACCTTCCATGGCCACAGAAGAACAATTATTTCTTAGCTTGTAATTGTACAGCGCTTTGAGCATGTAGCCAAATCAAAATCGTAAAGGGACTCCGTATTGCAAACGAAACAGAACCAAATACATATTATGTACAAGTTTTATTAACTAAATCATAAATAGAAATAAACTAAACAAACGTACACACATGAATACATAAATAGGTGAGTGATGGGATGAAACCGGAAACGGAACTATTGAGCAGTTCCATGTAACTATGAGAAGAAACATCAGCATTTCATTTTCAAAGCATCAAATCAAAAGTATACTTGCATGCCTGGGTAGCATACACTATTATCAAAGTTGTTGAAAATTGAAATTGTTGATGATTCTGCGAGTGTCAAATGTTGAAGTCTCAATAATTTTCTTCCTCGTTGGATGAAGAAGATATTATGAAATTGCATGGTTGGTTTGACTCTGTTCTCATGGCTGGAGTGCAGACTGTGGCCTGCCAGCCCTGGTCCGGGGAGGACACCCAGAGTAAAGGGTGTGAGTTGTGACGGACTTCTTCTGCCTTAGGGGAAGTCTTGTGCCAACACTCCTGAGGTTCTCCTTTTCATTTGGTAAGGTTGCAGTTTCTGGATTGAAGATAAGACAGTCTGACTCCCTTTTGGGAGCATGCAAGCATGGCCGATGGTGCTCACGGCCAGTGAAGGGAGGGGATCTGATGTCTTGAAGCTGCTGGGTGAGTTGAGAGCACCAAAAGCTGTGCAAGAGTTCTATGAAAACGTCCTGGCAAGTGATGGTGGCAAGGACATTGAACAAGACCTTGAGGATGAATGAATGAATGACAGCACCTAAAAGTGTCTGAGAGATGTCCTTTTTTTCCACAGTACTATTGTAGTGTAAGCTAGTGTAAGCTATTGTAAGATATTGTAATTCACAAAGAGGTCAAGTTCTCTTGTTATTATTGTTATCTTAATGACAATAACATTTCATTAATTGTTTTATTCTACTTGAATCTTATATGCAGTTTATATTGGAACATATTGGAATTGTTTAGGCCTTTAAAAATTTTTATTACATTTAGAATACCTGTTTTGTGCACTGATTTTTTATACTTGAGATGTACATTATAATATTACTTTACACTACTTAAGTCTTATAAGCTTCTTAAACAAAATGCACAGATATTGATGTTTAAGAATGTTGCTGTGACGATGATCGGCTGGATCGCCCTCGAGTGCCTCGAGAGGGCGCCCCACTTCTTCCACACACACCCTGGACTGTTACAACGCACACACCCTGGACTGATTACGCACACACCTGTTTCTATTGATCACACTCACACCTGCATCTGGTTTCACACTCAGCCCCACTCAGTTAAAACCTCACTGTGACTTTCACCCTTTGCGAAGTCTTGTATTTGCTACAGCCTACATCTCTGAGCGTTTATATTCCATAGTTCTCCTGGTTTCCTGATCCCTGCCTGTTTTCCTGGTCTCCGTGTTTCTGTCTGCTGCCTGCCTCGACCCCTGCCTGATATTGTTGCTGAGCTTGGATCTTCCCTGATTTCCAGTTTGTGTTGACTGCATTCTCTCTGTCTACTTATTGTAAATAAAGTTACTGCATATGGATCTGCACGCCTCTGACTCTTCGTTACAGTTGCTCTGTTCTACTTGATTATACAATAAACTATTTTAATTATACTATGTGAATCGGGGCGGGGTGGGCTTTTGTCTTTATTCAGACAGGGCAGAAAGGTGACTGCAGAGAAATGGGGTGGGATTTGCAAAGAGGTGGATTTAGAGGTTTTTGCGAAAAAAGCACAAGTGGATTTAGCTGCTTTTGACACAAAAGAAAATCTAATTAGTTAAAAATCACTGAATTGACTAAAGTAACATTTTTGAAAAAAAGTTATTTTATTCACTGACTAATAACCTTATCAGTACTTTTAAAATGAAACTACTGGACGTGAACATAGGAGCCTGATAAAAAAATGCTCATTTAAAGAAAATAAGTCTGACGGATTTGGAGGGTTTTGCCTGAACTCTTCATTTTGAGTTTGTTTCTGCATAAAAATAAGTTTTGATTACATTTCTAGCGAGAAATATATATTTTATTTTCATAACACTCAGTGAATGTACATAATCACTCGCTTGCACGTTGTTGCGAAGATTTTTCAGATCTCGCCAAAATAATGTGAAACTCAAACATTTTGGTTGCTATGGACGCTATGTGTGAAGGAGAGAGATGATCTGTCAAGCTTTTGCAAAAACAGCATGTGTTCTCTTGTTTGCTACAAAGTGTGAGTCTTTCAGGTGTGATGGATAATATAGAAAACTGTATATCAGACTAACTATGATTCTAACATAAACCTTACTTCCCTTTTTCAGGACTTAACATTCTAACACTCTGAAAAACAATGTACTAAATGTTCTGTTTTTTCTATTTGTGTAATGGAAAGTTCTAAAGTGCCTATGATGACAATATCAAAAATATACTGTGTGTAGTATGTCATGATATATTGAGCAATCAACTGAACTGTTAAAACTTTACACTTCTTTTTGATGATTCGAGATAGTTCTGCTTATGCCAGTAACACAGGGAAAAAAGGTGGGGGCTTGCTTTAAATAAATTTAATCAATCATATTTATAGAAGCTGACAACATGTTAGTCACAATGATCTTATTTGTTGAGTCTGTCCCCATTCTATAAAAACTGTTGTATCCGTGTTTTCGGTGGGATTCACTCTGAGATCCTCCGGCCTTGCTTCTTGGGGGAGATTCTCTGAGAACTGCACGAGAATTCTAGCCTGGCTAACACCAGACCCAATTCTCGTTGAGACTTGGGTCTGGGAACCACATGTAAATTTTCTCTGGTTTACGAATGCCCGGTGCCGTTTATTGGGTGCTAAGAATGTCTATCAAATGCGCCTGTACGGAGCTCATAGCCAACATAGATGTCGTCATCGTCTTGCTGCTCCCTCCCCGTTCTGTGATTGGTTCCCTAAATGAGGTGAAAATCTGGACAATGGTTTCCATACTGCCTTTCAGCGTGAATAAAATCGCGCTGCGGGAAGGCAGCATGGGGAAACCCAGACTACGAGAATTCCCAACCGTAATAAGAGCATTTGAGGGACAATTGCTGAAGCGTGTCTGTCATTTAAGCTGCGCAGCAAAACAAGCAATTTAGAATTATTAGACTCAGCTGTAGTCGACTGGATTATAGGATTAGATGGATACTGAAGTCGACTGGAGACTCGCTGAGATGTAAACTTAGCTACCGTCAATACAATAGACGCGCTAGAGTATAAGTATTATTGGTAGAGTAGTTAGGTTTAGGGAAAAATCTACAACACAGGCTTTTGATTTTTTTTTTTAATATACTGTATGACAACATACACATAGCTTATGGAACAAAACAATGGGATTGAACATTTCCTTAATTCGTGGTGTTATCCTCCGTCACCCACTGTGGTGGCCAAGTTTTCCCACTGTAATAAAAACAGATTGTTATTAATTTAGGTCTTTACATCAGCCATGAATTAAATTCAAAACAAACATGACAAGGTTAAGGGCAATGAGGAGCAGCAAGCTACCCCTTCATTCAGTGTTATAAACTTACAGTAACCTGATAACAGTAAATTACCTGCCTATGGTAATATTATGGTAAGGTTTGAATATGCATTACCTGAGGTGTAGCCATTTATTTGAAATCATATACCTCTGCTCTGAAGGTATCCATTGTAAAAGAACTCTGCAATTTTCTGCACAATAATAGTCTTGACAACTTGGTCATGAAAGACCCCCCAAGTCTTTGGACTTTTGTAAATGCCTTTAACCAAAGTGTGTTACTTTAGCATCCCAATGTCAACATCTAATCAAAATTCAATGTAAAGAAAAAGGAAATCCTTGCTCAGAATAAATTGGTGATTATGTCCAACATATGTCTCTCCATTATGGCAGTCAGGTTTATCTGAATTAATCACCACATAACTGATAAAATACACAAACACTGTACAATTTTAACTAAAAGTTCAGTGCCAAAAATTGTCCGCCCTCTTATGGGCCTGATGTGATAGCACATTTTGATAAATGAAACTCAGTCTCAGTTAGTTGCTTTGCGTAGTATCTCCGTTCCCTTGTGCTGCTTAGCGTGTATGTTTAACCCTCTGGGGTACTTCGGGTCAAAAATAGCCCGAAGCATTTTTTAAATTTTTTTTAAAAATCGTAGCTTCATCGGAATGGTCCGAAACTTGGTGACTTTTTTGGTACTTGGTATATGAACACCCAAAAAATTTGGGGACAGGATTTGAAAAGTCTAAGTGGTCGTAAAATATTAGTCACACTCAGGACCTTCGGGTCAAAAATGACCCCCATAGGAAATGAATGGGAAATTGGCAAAAATATGAAAATACAGAGTTTTTTTGTGCGTACAATCTACAAATCAGCCACGATACAGAAAAAAAGCACACAACAGTGAAGGGGTGAATCCCTAAAACATCAAGAGTGCAAAACAGACACATCCACACACACACACACACACACACACAAACACACTTTTATACACGTAAACACTAATAAATTCAGATTACATAAATCTATTTTGAATTTTTAAAAATCACAGCTTCTTCGGAATGTTACGAAACTTGGTGACTTTTATGGTATTAGGTATGTGAACACACAAAAAAATTGAGGTCATGATCCAAGCATGTTAAGTGGTCATCACACTTCTGCTCTTTGGTCAAAAATGACCCCCATAGGAAATGAATGGGAAATTGGCAAAAATGTGAAAATGCAGAGTTTTTTTGTGCATACAATCTACAAATCAGCCAGGATGCAGAAAAAAAGCACACAACAGTGAAGGGGTGAATCTCTTAAATAATGATATGTTGCATGCTGCCTAAAGTTTAATTGTGATTCTAAAAAATTAATCCATCCAGTTAATCTCATGGTACCCACATTCACCAAATTATAACTCTTTTAGATTGGAGCAAGAGCTTTGCACAAAATAAATTAAAGGCAAGCCACATAATGGCTATCCACAATACAACCCGTTCAGTTAAGTGGCTGAAGCAATTATGGATGTTAAATGGACTTGCACTTATATAGCACTTTTATACTTTCTGGGACCACTCAAAGCACTTTTACAATGTTCATAACTACCACCATTTTACACACACATTCAAACTGCACTGTTTGCAGACAGGCTTTGGAGACTGGATTCCCACGTATTCACACACCCAATGACACAGTCAGGGGAAAGTGTGGGTTCAGTGTCTTGCCCAAGGACACTTCGACACACTGAGCCACAGCCGCCCACAAATACAAGCCAAGGCTATTACTTTAAGTTTTGAAGTACTAAGAATTAGGCTATTCCAATCAAAACCATGCTATATTGTACATACCAGAGTGAACAGGGCTCCCATTCCACCAACTTCATTTGGATCCCCTGAAAAAACATCAAAGTTGGGAAAAACTTTTTTCTGCTTGTGAGCTCCCTTTTGAAAGGAAAGGATAACAGCAGAGGTGGAAAGAGTACTAAAAAGTTGTACTCAAGTACAAGTACAAGTAGTTGATAAAATGATACTCAATTACATGTAAAAGTACTGGTGTTAAAAATGTACTTAAGTAAAAGTACAAAGTACCTCTCTCAAAAACTACTCAAGTACTAATTACTTTTTAGCCTGTGATATTTATTGAATAAACATCAAATCCATTGAATCAAATCAGAAATATGAATGGATCAAACACAGGCAATTTGTGCTTTCCAAAAGTACCCTACTAATATTTCAAAAGTTATCAGCATTTTTAGCACTGACACATGCGCAATGTAGACAGGCTGTCAATCAGTGTTACACTGTTACGCCCCGTGGGTCGCGGCAAGAGACTGTTTATATGAAAGAGTCATCATTATTAGACCGTTTATTATAAGCTTAAAACAATTTGTTGACAATGACATAAAATTTTTATTTGAGCGCCACTTTAGAATGCTAAATCTTTGTTTACGGTCTATGTGCTCGTCACCTAATGCTGGGTACACACCAAAGGATTTTTTACATCTTATAAGATTTTCAAAATGTGATAGACCACAAACATGAGGATAAAAAATCCTAGCTTGAACCGTTTTGCTCCTATAGTGTGTGGTGTGCCATGATGTGACACACTACACCACACAGTCACAGAAAGCACACCACACACTCACAGAACCGTACCCACGAGTTTCTAATCCGCGCTCTCAGATTTGTAAACCGTGCCTTCAGTTTTTGCAATCTGTACCCACAAATTCATAAACCGTGCCCACGCTTTCGCAATCCGTTCCCACGAGTTTGTAAACTGTACTCACGGATTTGTGGCTCCTCCCCCAGTCTGTGCCGGCAGCATTGCATTGTGTTTATAAACTTTAATTTTCCAAAACTGTAAAAGGTTGTAATAGGTTATATAAAATTAAAAATAATTATTATGATTATTACATTTAGGCTACATAATTAGAATATGCTTTTATCCTAAACGACTTACAAAAAAGGAACAGAGCAATTCGTCAAATGTCAGCCATAATACAGGTTATTATAATTGTTGTTGTGTATGAATACATCAAATTTTCTTAACTGCGTACATGCTTCAAGTGATTCTCAGTTGTAGCGGGTATGGGGTGGAATATTCGATTTAATATGAATGATCTGAATCAAAATCTTTTGTTTATTTGTGATAATCTTAGCACTTTATTATTATTGTCTAACCTGTATTATAACTGATATTTGACGAATTGCCTTGTTTTGGACAAAAGGTCTTCTAAATATGTAGCCTAAAATTTTATAATAATTATTATTATAATTATTATTATTAGAGTTTAAAATTATAAATGAGTTTACTTAGTAATACAGTAATATGTTTATCATAAAATAATGTATGAATGCTTTATTTGTAAGCAAAAATTATGCAAAAAATGTAGGCATATATTTTATCCAAAACTGTAAAAGCGTTATAGCCTAACAATAAAGCATTGCTAAATTATTTTATGTTTTATTTATAAACATATTACTGTATTACTAAGTAAATTCATTTACAGTTTTAAACTCTAATAATAATAATAATAATTATTATTAAATTTTAGGCTACAAGTGTACATTTCAAGCTTTATATATAGCCTATGTATTTTTCTAATGTCTATGATGTATACGCTGTTTTTCAGTTCATGTATGAGACCCAGTTCACGGAGACCATGAAAGTTATTTTACAAAAGCACATAGTTTTCTTGTTATTATGAGTTTACACAAATAAAAGTAGTTGCGAATGATGTATTATTCTTTTTTGTATGACCAGAAATTATGGAGTATTTTAAGTTGTTTCCACATGTTGATAGGGAAATGCAAGTGATCTCGCCGGCGCCTCCGTGCAGTGCGCGCTCAATAATGCTGGAATATGTTGGAATAGACGATTTAATATGAATGATGAGCGCCCAAATCTTGTGGTTATTTGTGATAATCTTAGCACTTTATTATTATTGCCTAACCTGTATTATGACTGATATTTGACGAATTGCTTTGTTCCTTTTTTGTAAGTTTTGGACAAAAGCTCTTCTAAATATGTAGCCTAAAATGTAATAATAATAATTAGCCTATTATTATTAGAGTTTATAACAAAATGAGTTCACCAAGTAATACAGTAATATGTTTGTCATAAAATAATGTAGGCCTATCAATGCTTTATTTTTATAGGCTACAAAGGCTTTTACAGTTTTGGATAAAATAGGCCTATTTTTTGCATAATTTTCGCCTACAAATAAATCATTCATAAATTATTTTATGATAAACATATTACTGTCTTAAGTTAACTTATTTTAACCTGTATTATGACTGACATTTGACTAATTGCTGTGTTCCTTTTCTTGTAAGTCGTTTTGGATAAAAGAAAATTCTAAATATAGCCTAAATGTAATAATCATAATAATTATTTTTATATAACCTATTACAACCTTTTACAGTTTTAGAAAATTAAAGTTTATAAACACAATGCAATGCTGCCGGTGTTGTGCCGAATTTCGACCCCCTGCCAAATTATAACCCCCCTAGCATTGGTAGGTTTAGGATTAGTTGTGGGGGAGGGGTTAGGATTAGGGGTGGGGTTAGGATTAGGCAATCAGGTACTGACTTAAACGAGGGGGGTAATAATTTGGCAGGGGGTCGGAATTCTGCACAACACCGGCACAGACTGGGGGAGGAGCCACAAATCCGTGAGTACAGTTTACAAACTCGTGGGAACGGATTGCGAAAGCGTGGGCACGGTTTATGAATTTGTGGGTACAGATTGCAAAAACTGAAGGCACGGTTTACAAATCTGAGAGCGCGGATTAGAAACTCGTGGGTACGGTTTATTAATCCGTGGGCACGATTTGTTAAACCGAGGGAACAGTTTGAGAATTCGTGAGTACGGTTTATAAACTGAGCGGACGGATTGCAAAACCGTCGCCACGGATTTGTATTTTTTTTCCCAACAGGTGACTTCCCGGGCTCCGTAGATTTTCAACGAAAATGTACGGGGAAAAAAGAAAAGGGTTTAGGTAAAGTCGTGGAGACGGCGGGATTTTAGTGACCTTCTCAGATGTTCTGTTAAGCACACTCACTGGCCCTGTCTCTCTCCCCTTATAAAAATGTACCATGGTTTTACTATACAAATAAAAAATGGATATTGTAGTTAAACCATGATAACCACAAATTAACCATAGTTTTGCTAAGAAAAATTCTAACTATAGTATTTATTTGTTAATACAAATGTTCAATACGCCTATAATAAAACCATGGTTAATTCTCTCTCTCTCTCTCTCTCTCTCTCTCTCTCTCACTCACACTCACACTCACACTCACATCCACATCATACATACTGGTACACCTAACCTTATATGGAATGTTTTTTTTTTACTGAGCTAATTACATTTTCTAGCCCCAACCTATCCAACACACAAAACTTTCAGCATTTTTTATATTTGAATATGGGTCCTCATAATGTAGGTCAAACCAGAACACAATCACACACACACACACATTAAAAAATTTACTCTGTTGCTACCTGGTAATAACATTGCAGAAACTATTTCTGACCATCTCTTCTCCTTTTCCAGTCTATTATGGTAGGTTTTACACGTTGTGCTGGCCATGACTGCGTTTGTTATGCTTCCGTCTTCCATAATCTCGCTTTCTGATTGGATATTGTTTCGTTTCACGTGATAATCTCCAGAGCGTGTGCGCGTTTGTGCGCGCGACAATCTGATAAGATAATCTTTAGAACCATCAAGATAATCGGGACATACCTAGGATTGTCGGAAGGGGGGAAATCGGCCCAAAATCAGCCCGATTATCTTTAGGTGTGTACCCAGCATAAGGTAACGCTGAAGCAGTGGGTCGCGGCAAGAGACTGTTTTTATGAAAGAGTCATTATTAGACCCTTCATTATAAGCTTAAAACACGGATTCAATATGAATAAAACAATGTGTTGACAATGACAAACAATCTAACTTTGAGCGCCACTTTACAATGCTAAATCTTTTTTTTTTTACAGTCTATGTGCTCGTCACCTGGGTAACGCTGAAGCATGTTTAAGTGATGTTTTTAGTCAAATTATCGTGAGGTCTAAATTACCCAACATTAAAAACGAAAACAACTATATACTTATAAGTCTTCTTACCATAATGTGTTTTTTGAGATTAGAGACTGAAGTCTTGTAAGTCGAAATCACTGCAGATGGCAAACAAAGTTTGCATTGCATTTGCACGCTGTCTCCTTTACTTCCTCTGTATGTGAACAACTGCAGCCATGGGCACTCGTCATCCGGTATTTCTTCGGAATTTTCAATTAATTCAGCGTCTCGAATCTCCATGTCCATAACGCCAAAGTTCTTTGATAACTCTAAAATACACCTTCACAGTGAAGGATGTGCGAGGACGAATAGCTCTCCAGAAACCGAGCTTTTTTCCCGGTCCAAATACAAAGGTTTTTATTGGCCCGCCCACGATCAGTTATTTCTATTGAATACCCAAATGCTGGTCAAAGATTTGAATATTAATTTATTTCAAATTGTACAAGTACTTAGTAACGAATGTGATTTTTAAAGTAGCGAAGGTACATTACTTAACTTAATTTGTACTTAAGTACAAGGAAAATTACAGACTTAAAAATATACTCATAAAAGTACAAGTACACGAAAAAACTACTTAATTACAGTAACGTGAGTAGTTGTAATTCGTTACTTCCACCTCTGGATAACAGTATAGTGAGATGGGAGAGATCGTTAAAACCTCCTCAGATCTCATATTTTGCGGAAAATTCGAATCTGAAGTCTTTAAGTAAAGCCCAAACGTTTGCGTCTGTCATGCTCATTTTGGGATCTAGCTAGTTTTCAGTCAGCTGGTGAAATGGTGGGGTTGTCTGACGTCGTTATATGGAGGCATGTTAAGGGTAGGTATTAGGGAATCACTGCGGAGCTACTGGCCTGAAAGTGGAAACGCAACTTGATTCGCCGTTCGAGGTCCGATGCTATTGGCCCCCTCCCAACACACTGTTTGTCCTGGCTTGCACTGGCCTGACAGTGGAAGAGTGGCTTATGACTACTAGTTTTTATTAAAACAATGTTATTCATTGCAGAGCTCAAACCAATGTAGAAGAGCAGTTGTCCTCCTTGGGCTTCCTTACTTCCTTAAAGGGCCCCTATCATGGATTTTTGAAAATGACTGTTCATGTAATGTGTAATATAGCTCTAAGTGAATGAAAACATCCTGCAAAGTTTTATATCTGAAAGTGCACCGTATATAAAGTTATTGTCTTTCAAAAGTGAGAGTCGACTCTGAGTCTATGAAATGAATTGTTTTTGAAACGAGTCATTAGCCGTTTCGCAGTGACGTAGATACAAAACATTAGCATATTGGCTGCGCCCAGTTATTGCGCGCGCACTCGCAGGGAAACTTAAACCTCAAACAGCAGCTGATTCCTAAACAGCATCAAGTCGTGAAGACGGCGCTGTGCATAATGTGAAGGTAATGCCAGTTATTTTTCACTCCCCAAGGATGAGCATGTGAAGAATCAGTGGTTAAAATTAATCTTTACCAATGTGGCAGTATGAGTTAGTCTAATGAGCTGCGTTCCTTTGGTAACTCCCCGTGTGAAGCTCCGCCCTATAAATATCGAGTAATCCTTCTGACGGTCTCTTGCTCATTGGTGACAGGAAGTTGCGTTGTGCTTCCTGGTCTCGTTCTCCGTGTGCGGTGCTGTGCTGCGCTAACAGATCTCCGGTCGGATGGACGAACTTTCATTTCATCGTTCAATTTATTGAACCGCTGAACACACTGCATTGCCAGTGCTGTGGGCACTCGTCGAGCTTTCTCCCTCAGTTATGTCTGAATGATGGCTAACAAGAATGAGGCCAGTTTAGCCGGAGATCATCAATAGCTGCACAGGACCGATTCGCTGGCTGCTGTTTTGTTTTGTTTTGCTCTGTTTTGCTTTGCTTTGTTTTGTGTTTTGCTTTTGCTCTTGCCGTTTTGCCTGCGGCTATTTTGTGCCTTGTTGTCTGCGTTTAAGGCTGTTTCGTGTACATCTCTGTTTTGTTTATGTCTCTGTCTGACTTGCAAACGTGCCGCTTTGCCCGGGCCACTGCCTTGTTTGTGTAAATGACGTATCAGCGAGTGGAGAAGATCGCTGGATGCTTGTCTTTGCTATCACGGCCACTGGGTAGTTACGGCTGTCTGGACAGAAGTATGTGGCATTTGTTACAGGAGTGCTCTTGTTTTTATGATATGTGACCATAGCTCAAGGGGTTGGGGCTTTATATCATAATTTTGTTGATTTAAGAAGTTTATTTTCCTGTTTTGTGCTTTTGTTTGTTTTGATTTCAATTTAGATTAAAATTGTATTTATATTTCACTTGATTTCTCTTTTTTTTTGGATTTATTGGATTTTTATATATATTTATATTCATTTTGTATTTTGTGATTAAGTTTATTTTTGTTTTGGTTTCTTTGATTTATTGAATTGAGAAATGTTTATTGATTTATTTGTTTTTGTGATAAGAAAAATATTGCTTTTCTTCGATTTCTGTATTTTCTTTTTGGTAAACCTTTGTTGAAAGAGTGTGGTTGTGCGCATTTTCTTTTTGTTTATTTTTTTTGTTTATTTTTTTTTTGTGTTCTCTTCCCTGAGAGATGACTGTTTTAAACTGTTAAATTATTTAAACTAATAAATGTTGTGCTTTCAAAGTTGAACATTGTCTTTTGGCTCTATTGTACACGTACCTGTGTGTCTTTAGCTGTTGGATTTATAGATCTTGAGTAGAACAAAATCATTCTCTGGGTGAAATTCCCAGGGTGGCGTAGTCGGTGTTTAGTCTGTCCTCGCCAGAGTGCCACACCAAGATATCAGCAGTATAATCCTAAACTGACGACTGCTTCTCAAATCTTGGAGTTCAGTGCAGGATTCCCAAACCACTTGCTCTTGAAAGATGGTGTTCAAAATACTTAGTTTTGAGTCTTATATTGTGTAGGTCTCCTGCTAACTGGCTAACTCACATTATCACTGTGTTACTGAAATACTTCTGCTGATCAGCGCTGCCCTACAAAGGCAAAAGACCTTAACTCGCCAGAGTGTGAAACTGAGAAAAATGACTTTAAAGTTATCTTAATGTCCTGACAATTGAGTTATAGGTATAATATTGTAGTTTTCACATTTTGTAGTGTATACCTGTATTAACCTATCTACAAAAAAATTTGAACTTAAATTTGACCTTTGACTCTTTTTCGGAAGTTACTGTATTCTGCCTTAGCATTGCCCACAAAATGACAATCGGTCATACAAAGGCAAAAGACCTTAACTTCTATTTTATAGCACAATGTTATGATAACACTTAAAATGTAAGCAATATTAACCCTATTGGACTCATGATAAAAATGGCTTCACACGTATCAACAAGAAGTTGAAGTAGTGAGAATAGTTGGAAAAGTATGAATGGTTTTAATTAACATGAATTTCATAAAATAAAGTTGATTAACACCACTAAAAGTATAAAAGATGTGGAATATTTAAAGCTTTTTTGAAAAGTTGATTCTAAAACTGAAGTGTGTGTGTGTGTGTGTGTGTGTGTGTGTGTGTGTGTGTGTGTGTTTAAAGATCAGAGCTGTGTGAGTCTGCAGAAGGGCATGAGGCCTGATTGTTCCCCTCCCTTCTTCTTTCTCACAGTAATTTTGCAGATATAGTGACCTAACATTTATTAATACTAACTTTATTGTCATCTGAATTATAAATAATTTATTTCTGTATAAAATAATACTACCATTAAAAACACATTTGATTTTCTTTTTTAATCAATGTAGAATGTGTAACTTAAAAAAAAAAACAGAAATTAAAACTAATGTACAATGTTGTGTTTTAGAGACCGGGTATGGTTGTAACACTTTTTGCTTCAGTAACTATAACTCACTGAATTTTGTAGCTAGAGTTCTCAAATTTTTATACAAAGTACCCACATTTGTTCACTACAAATGGCACCTGTTCAATCCTCTACAAGATTATCACAGACCTCGTGAGTTGGTGTCAAATTCATGCAGTACCTTTGTTACAACCTACCCCAATACCGGGGTAGGTTGTAACACATGCTGGGGTAAGTTGTAACAATTACACAAAATAAGCTAACATGGATGCCACACTATATGAAATGCTTCAAAAACAGGTTTATTGACATAAAATAACAATGTCTCACTCCCTCTCTGGAACAGACTGTCTGATTAACTTGTGTGTGTGTGTGTGTGTGTGTGTATATATGTAAATGTGTCTACTTGAACGAATTTACTTAACAGTATTGATAAACATACTACAATTACAACAAAATATATATATATATATATATATATATCAGTGTGTGTGTGTGTGTGTGTGTGTGTGTGTGTGTGTGTGTGAGAGAGTGTGTGTGTGTGTGTGTGTGTGGGTTTGTTTATGTGATTTATGAGGACACAAATTTGTATAATGACATGTGTATTACACTGGTATTAGAACTTATGGGTGGTTTATGAGGACATTTCAAAAGTCCTCATAAATCAAATGGCTTAAAAAACATAAAAAACTATGTTTTATTAAAAAATAAAAAATGCAGCATGTCTCCTGTGATGGGTAGGTTTAGGGATAGGGGCAGTGTAAGGGGATAGAATATATAGTTTGTACAGTATAAAAACCATTACGCCTATGGAGAGTCCTCATAATGCTGTTGCACCAACATGTGTGTGTGTGTGTGTGTGTGTGTGTGTGAGCTGATCTGACTGACTTGCCCTTCTTTGTGACCTCATCAGATGCTTTAAAAAAAAAAAAAATGGCAGTCACACCTCTGTTTGTCTCTCTTTTCCACTGCCTAGGCATTCTATAAAAATATTACAATCAATCAGTTTTATAATAGGGGATGGTTGTAACACTTTTTCAAGAAGTGTTACAACCCACCCCACCCCTGTCAGTCACTGTTTAGCTAGCTGTAGTAGCATACTGGTTTGAAATTAGCAGGGGAAAACTGCATCACATGCTACCTAAGAAACTAGATTTTAATCTAATATAAGTCAAACTATTTTATCTGCAATAGTTTAGATACTGGACAAAAAATAGTCTTGGTCAAAAAAAATTCTTTTTTACCTAAAAATATTTTTTTTCTCTATAAATTCAGAATGTGTTGGTCTCCAGACTTGACAACCACCACGCGGTATGAGGGAGGCAGTAGGTAAATACTGAAATGATCACATGACTCCTATCTTATCCCTAAGTAGTGGAAATGGTGGTGTTACAACTCTCCCCGTGTTACAACCATACCCAGTCTCCCCCTATTGTGAGTGTACACAAATGTAAGCAAACTCTTTGCATTTTGAATGATGTCCTGTATAAAACAAAATTATGGAGTAGCCTATGTTTTTATGTTTCCACTGTTCGATCGCACCCGCGCCTCTCTCTCTCTCTCTCTCTCTCACACGCACACACACACACACACACACACACACACACATGCGCTTACGCACACACACACACACGTGCCCGGTAACCGAACTGGGTGAGGCGGGGCATTAGTTCTTTGTTGTATTCACCTGCTACGGCGTGTGCAACATTTTTCTGTCAACTCTGCATATATCATTCGTGATGGATAGCCTATCGTTTGTCGATGGAGTGGGTTCAGACTATACTACATGATCTGACCGCATTTGTGCAGGACAAAGCTCTGAGGACATCTGAAGTTACAGGGACTGATGGCAGCTGTACAAAGTACACACGCTACATCGTAATTGAAATTTTAATGGAGAGTAAAACAAAGGCAGAACACTGTACAATCTGAAAGGTATGATTATTTGATAGAACACCGGCACAGTAACTTCATATTGACGCGCGGCTAAACAAAGGCAGAGTACCGTAACTCAAAATGAGCGTTCCAAAACAAAGCCAAAGAGCCGTAACTGATGTTACGGTGTTCTGGCTCAGTTTCTCATGGGCTTTTGGAAGTTACTGTTAAGACAACCCATCATTTTCTCGAAAAAACAAAAGAATTGACTCAAGATACTTATCCACATGATAAAGCAAAAAATTTGAATGTGCCAAAAATATAAAAAACTCATTTTCGACCAAACACGAAGTTACAGTCTTTTGCCTTTGCACGGCAGAGCTGTGGGCCACTATTTTCCAGCAACCTTGCGATGGAGGTTGAATAACGTCTCAGGTTACGACTGTAACCTATGTTCCCTGAGAACAGGGAACGAGACAATACGTCATTCGACCCTATGGGGAACGCCTCAGGCGTGACAGGTGTCTGAAATCACAATCAAATCACGGCAATCACATTGACCGGCGACAGCCCGTGAATCATTAGCGCATGATTAACGAGCAACCTGCTAGTATACAAGGGCGCCTTGCAAACATGACAGATCACCTTATCGTCTGAAGGGACTGTATGGCAGGCAGGCCCCGAGGCATGGCAGGGAGACGTATTGTCTCGTTCCCTGTTCTCAGGGAACATAGGTTACAGTCGTAACCTGAGACGTTCCCTTTCGAAGGGAACTCGACAATACGTCATTTGACGCTATGGGGAACGAAATACCCACTCCGCCTGAGGGGAGTGTATGCCAGGTCGTCCCCTTGGAATTATAAGGTTCTATCTGACATTTTTGTCAAAATTGAGTTATTCACATATTCTTATTCTGTGACAACTTATTTACATTATGTGATGTGTTTTTTTAAGTTGTGTACATTATGGGACTTTTTATTGAAAAAACAAAAAGGTTCTATCTACAAAATCGAACTCTAACTTGGCTCTATAAGGTTCTATCTGCGTGAGCCAATCAGCACTTTGAATGCACAGAAGAGGACCAATCAGAATCAACTTTGTGTCATGTCGCCGGCTTTTTCCTTGAAGACAAGAAGAAACCCCATAAAGGCATAATGCTATACATTTACAGTAAATTAAATATTCACTAAATTGTGTTGTGTTATGAAGTGGCTTAACGTTATTTTTGGCCATTTTCTTTATAGTGTATTGGTTATTATTATTAATTATTAATGAGGTTATTATTAATAACTATTATTATTATTGTAGCGTTTATACGCCCGTATAAATATAACTAATTATTATTCATAACGGATTATGATCAATAATTAATAATTAAATTATTTTCAGAATTTACTGTAGCAGAATCAATAGTATGATCATTTTATCAGTTCATCCAATGAACGGAAAGCATAAACAATTATTAATTCTAGGAAATATAATATCTTCCTGGCCAAGAAAGACTAATTCCCAGCTAACAGCTAAATTAAGAAATAAATCAAGGGTAAAAGCATAGGTAACTTAGATCGAAGTTCAAGACAATAAATTCGTAAGCACATAACACAAGTAATGCTTCTCTTTTCAAATACAAACAATACTTATTGATTATCCTAAAACATAAAACTAATATCTAACACAAACACACGCACACGCATTCATACAAGTTGCAGAAAGAAAGAGAGTGAGGAAAGAATGAGTTTTAAGAGTGAGATAGTGAAATCCCAAGTTTCTATATGCACTTATAAGACATGACCTGAACGAACCATCAATCATTAATTTAACCCTTCTATCGTTTCTTAGGCGGGTTATTCGATTTTATATTAAGGCACCAGTTCAGCTAAGAGTCTGGAGGTACTTGCTTGTCCGTGCGTGGCTTTGGGGATGCCCTTTTCGGTGTAAAAGGGGTTTCCCGGTCCGTTGCTTGGCTGGCTGTGCCTGGAGACGTCTTGGGGCGGCCAATCACGTGGTGTGTTGGCGCGGATGAATGAAGTCTTTGAAGTTGAAGCAGGCTTTGCAGTTGAAACGTTAAAACGAAACTTTGCAGCAAAACTTAACTTAGAACCGAGACTTTTAACGGAAAAGGAAAAAACTAAGAAAAGAAAGAAAAGCGTGACGAGTAGATGATGGCTTGAATGAAGCTGTTGATCCCGTTCTTCTGATCTTAATTTGGGTTCTTTGTCTCTATGCGTCTACATGGTTACTACAACCATCGTCTGCTGTCTCCACCCGACTTGTTGTTCTGCCGAGACCTTTTCCGAGAGAGAGCCCGCCCGACTTCTGTGTTCGGGTCTAAGAATTTAAACTCAAGTGTTTTGTCCCGCCTCCTGGAGGAATTCGAACAATAAGATACTTGTAAGGTTATTTGAGAAGGGGGTATTTTCCATCATCCCCCTCTCATCGTAAATCACGTGTCATCTGTGGTCTGCTTTACTCTGCAGCTGAGCAGAGGATTTAGTTTAGACATAATTTCCATTTTAAGACCATAAACATTTTACACAGATTTCAATCAAACCATCGTCTGAATTAAAAACATTGATAGGAGACATGATGCACTTTCATTCACACATAGTTACAACAATCACATGACTTTTATGTGATCTAAGCATAATAGACACATACAGGGGTCATAGACACAAAATAGAATTATGCAGTTAAACGATGTTTTGATTATAAGTTCGTCAAGAATTGTTTTGTGATGATTGTATGCATTTTCGGGGGGCGATCCAAGATGGCAGCCGGTGCGGTCGCAATTTCATGCAGCTGATTCAATTTTACTTACCATCCCCTTTATTTTAACTCTATTTAAACCCAGACTCATCATATCGTTCGATTATGCATTAGGCCATTTTTCTGTTTTGTTTTAGCGGAGTATTACTTAAGTTAGACAAGTTTAATTTCCTCAAGTTGCTGTTCGTTAACTGAACTCCATAACGCACATGGAAACCAAGGATAGCACGAAGAAGCGCAAAGGAAAAAACAAAAATTCTACCTACAAGCCACTTACGGAAGAGATGGAGTTAGATGTTCCTGTCGCTGGGTCTGCTGCACACATCGAGGTAGACCATCAATATGACCAAAACGTACTGATGGCACCCGGTCTGAGTCCAAGTCTTGAGATCGTACATGACTCCGACCTAGATACGCCTGTGAAACCCCAACAAAATAAATCTCGAGGTGAAATTTCTCTGATGGAATTGCAAGATAATGTCATTGCGGTATTGACATCCAGGATCAAAGAAAGTGCAAACGACCTCGGCAAGTTGATTACCAGCAATACGGTGAGCATTGAGGGCCTTAAGAAATCACTTGACTTTGTGTTTGAAGAAGTAAACGTTTTAAAAACAGTCTTGAATCAATCTGTATGGTATTCCGGAACATTCTGAGGAAAACATCAAGTCAAAAGTCATCGGCATCTGTGCCTCAGTTGTTCCCGACTCAAACGTCTCTTTCAAAGATGACATAGATGTTGTGCATCGACTGGGAAGGCTGAATGAGCAGGCCAATAGACCGAGACCAGTGATCATTCACTTCGTGAGAAGATCTACTCGGAATATTTGAGGAGTCACAAGTTGAGATTCACCTAAGATTTGTCTCAAGCAGACAAGTCACTGAGGATGGAGAGGTGGCCTTTGGTTGAAGCTGCTAGGAAGGAAGGAACAGGGTTCGTACAGGTGCTTGAAATCCTTGAAAATGCTTGAATTTTGATATTGTGTTTTCAAGGTTTGAAAAGTGCTTACATTTTGGATAAAATGCTTGAAAGTGCTTGAAATTGTAACTGTTTCTTTCACAACAAATACTGACTGAATCTGACTGAATATTTCGTTTATTAAATGGTGAAATAAATCGTTTGCTGCGGCCCGAGCGCACTTGTTCCCGGCGCCCCCCGCAGTGTTGGTCTGGTTTCACACTCAACTTGATTCTATCGAATCCTGGTGCGTTTGCGTGCATCTTACGTCATCACAAACGTGCACAACGCATGGTAGAAAACAGAACGCGGGTTGTGTTTTTTATTAATTTGGTGTTATTATGCGCAGCTGAGTGAACAACACAGGTTTACTATGTATCGCATTTGGCTTTCTGCTGATTGCAAACGCAGGAGACAGTGAATTTCTAATTATTTGTTGGCCTGAGTCCACGCGCTATGTGTGTGCGAATACACTGCAGACTCACTCTCGCTCGTATCCAAGGTAAATCATCAACACTATCATCCCTTATATGTGTTTTATTTAATGGAGTGCACGTCACCGAAAACAACAGATCTCGAGCTTCATTTTATTGATCATCAGCTAAAATTTCAAAGTCAAAGACCGCAATAAGAGAGAGCGGCAACAGCCCTGGTAAGATCAATTTGTTTCTTTACTTTTAATGAAGAACATTGTGTGTTAAGAGTTTGCAACTTACTTTCACTTTGATTTGCGATAGCACGTTGGCTGATGAACATGCTCATCTGAGGTAATGCGTGTTGCAGTAGCCTAGCGTCGTCATATCTGACTGACTATAACATGACATATAGCCTAAAACACGCTCACACAGGTTTATTTTTTAGTATTTTTGGGAGGAGTAAAATGTACATATGTGGTTTAAACAACCAGATGCATTTACACCTGTCCAGTTTCGTCTGGAATGCAGCCCAGACCACCTCCTGAAGTGGTTTGAGCGATCGGATTCAAATCCGTCTCGAATGCGTTTCGGAGGGCATACCTGGTCGTTTTACGATCGGATAGCTATCCGATCTGAGAAAACGCATGAAGTGGCCAGGTGTAAACAGCCCGTTAATGTCAGGGGTTTAAGGTTTAATGTTAAATGTAAAGCTTTGTTTTTATTTGCCAAACAGCAGAAATCCGACTTTTGTTTCTTTCAAGAAGTTCATTCAACTCCCAAAGATATACATTTATGGAAAGCTCAATGGGGTAATGATGCTTGGTTTGCTCATGGGTCTGAGCGTACAGCTGGTGTTGCAATTTTAAAAAACAAATTTTCTGGGGATATTTTATTTTCTGAAGTGGATCCCCTTGGTCATTTCATTATTTTAGTTACTAAACTAGATCTGGTGACAACAATTATTATAAATTTTTATGGGTACAATTCTAAAATTGAAAATGATGCTTTAATAAAAAAGTTAGAGAGTCAAATTACACACTGTTTATCTAAATACCCAAATTCACTTATTTTAATAGGAGGAGATTTTAATATCACTTTAGACAACTCCCTTGACCGATGACCACCTCGTAGTGTAAATGATCAGAACTCCACACTGAAGGCCTTCATGCAGAAATTTGGAGTTATAGACATTTGGAGAGAGAAATTCCCTGGTATTAGTTCTTTCACGTGGAATAATAAGACTACTGGTTAACTCCATGCAATTTACATAAAGAAGATATCTCTGTTAATATTCTTCCCACGCCACTAACAGATCATAAGGCAGTGTCTATCAACATTTCTTTACATTCCTCTTCTTCCTCCAACAACTACCTAACTCTTATTGGAAGCTTAATAAGTCTTTATAGGAACATGATTTTGTAAAGACGACCATTCGCAGTTTGATTGCACAATATTGGAATATAGCTAAGATTAGTAATAACTATTGCACTAATTGGGAGTTATTTAAATTTGAAGCTTGTAAATTTCTTAGAATATTTGGCAGTTTATTATCTAAAGCTAAAAAACTTGAAGAGGAGATGATCATTTCTAAAATTACGGCTTTTAATCAAAAATGTCCTGCAAATTTGTCGGATAATGAATATCTAGAGTTATTCACACTTCAAAGCCAATTAGACGATATTTATAAAAGGAGGGCAGAGGGGGCCTTCATTAGATCTAGACAGAGATGGTTGGAAAAGGGTGAACAGAATTCTGCATATTTCTTTCAATTATAAAAATTCCATGCAAAAACAAATACAATTTTGCATTTGAATATTAATGGTATGATAACACATAACTCAAAGGACATTGCAGATTACTGTTCTAACTTTTTTAGCACTCTTTACAAGGTTTAATGAAAATAATTCCTCTGTTTTTATAGATAGTCTAACTAATTCGAAAATTATAAATGAAGATCAAAAAGAACATTGTGATAGTTCTATACATATACAGGAAGTCCTTCAAGCTATTACAGAGCTCAAGTTTAATAAATCCCCTGATGTAGATGGTTTAACCTCAGAATTCTATAAAACCTTCTCAGAAGAACTTGCTCCTTTTCTTTTAAATCTTTTCTTACAATGTATTGATAATGGCAAACTCCCGCCTACCCGGACACAAGGCCTAATTATCTTAATTCCAAAACCAAAAAAAGACACTTTAATTTTAGACAATTGGCGACCAATTTCCCTGCTTAATAATGATTATAAAATTTTACCCTCTATATTAGCTTCTAGAATTAAGATAACTTTGGATTCTATTATTGATGACACACAGTCAGGTTTTATGCGTAATAGACATATTTCAAATAATATTCGCTTGGTATTAGACCTTGTTGATTACCCACATCTATACCCAGATGAGAGTTTCATTCTCTTCTTAGACTTCCATAAGGCCTTCGACACTGTTGAACATCATTTCTTATATTCGGCCTTAAAAAAATTTGATTTTGGTGATTTCTTTATTAATTCCATTAAAACTTTATATTCTAATGCAAATTGCTCAATCAAGCTCCGTAATGGCACCTCACCCAGATTCAATCTCAGTCGTGGTATCAGACAGGGATGCCCTTATCCTGGCCTTAGTTGTATTGTGGTTTACTTTGTTAATGCTGACACCTTGTGGTCACTTTAAGGAGTATGTTGCCTTTAATAATTTATCTGCCATTTTGGATTTTATAGCTCATGGTGCAGAGTGTAGAGGTGCATCCGCATCCATCCCTCTTGTTTCGCTCTTGAATAATTGTGAGGCTTGATTGTTTGTCCTTCTTAACATAGCTATCTTCTATGTTATGTAAAGGCGATTTATGTGCATCTTAAATGTTGTATTGATCTATGTGAACTGAATGTAATATTGTAAGATATATTTTTTTGATATCATTGTTCATTTGTGTTACAGTATCACAAATTGGGCTTCAGTAAAGAAAGTTTGACCCTGAACACTGTCTACGACTTTTACTAAGCCTTTGTTTAACTCGCTGCAAAAGCAAACACAAGCTGAGGGCAGAAGAGCCCTATTTCCCCATACTTATTTTTACTTATTTGTACACAACTTCTTGCAGATCATATTAAACAGAGCCCCTTAAGAGGTATCCCTGCTGCTGGCAATGAATTTATCATTAGTCAATTGGCAGACGATACCACCCTTTTTTTATAAGATGCAGGAGAAATACCTTTAGCCCTTAAAATTGTCCAGACATTCTCTAAAGCTTCAGGGCTTTATCTGAATATAAATAAATGTGAATTAATGTCTCTTAAAAACGGCAATCTTCTGTCAACTTGTAATATTCCCATTAAAGACAAAATCACGTATTAGGATTGTAAAGAATGAAGAGGAACGATGTAAGCTTAACTTTTCACCAGTCATTGACAAAACAAAGAAAAAATTAAATCAGTGGTTACAGAGAGACCTATCCTTGAGGGGGAGAGTATTGATCACAAAGGCAGAGGGCATCTCGAGACTTACATATGCAGCGCTTTCCTTAGCAGTTGATGATAGTACTTGTAAAATAATTGATAAAATACTGTTTAACTTCTTATGGAAAAATAAAACCCATTATATAAAGAAATCTATGGTTATGAACTCAATTGAGAATGGAGGCCTGAACTTTTTAGATTTTACCACCCTTAATCACACCTTCAAAGTTAACTGGATTAAGCAATTTCTTAAAAAACCAACATCTGGAATATTATTCCTCACTTTATCTTTTCACAAGTTGGTGGTCTTCCATTCCTTTTGCTTTGTGACTACAAAATTGCCAAACTTCCTTTAAAACTATCTAATTTTCACAAACAGATGCTGCTTATCTGGAATTTAATCTATAAGCACAATTTCTCCCCAAAATAGGTGTTTTATCTGGAATAATAAGTACATTTTGTATAAATCTAAATCTTTATTTCTTATGAATTGGTTTTGTAATGATATCGTTTTTGTTAGCCAACTGTATAACCATGAAGGACTTATGTTGACCTATTCTGAATTTCTTTCTAAATATAATATTCAAGTTACTCCTAAAGATTTCACTGTGGTTATGGATGCTATTCCCTCTGGTCTAAAAATGCTTCTTAAAAATACCTGCCCTTTGCCAACTCCATACTCATTGGATCCTGCTGACACTGAAGTTGGCCGTATCTGTTTTTCAAAAATAATAATCGTTGTGTACAGGCTTTGTTCCAAAGGGATATTGTCTCCAGACCTGCTGTTATATCATTTTGGAATGGTTGTGCTGATAATCTGATATGGAATAAAATCTGGAAACTTCCTCATAAATATTTAGTCACAAACAAAATCAAAGAAATTTCCCTTAAACTAATTTATAAATATTACCCATGTAATCATTATCTTGTGACCAGATTTAATTGTGATATTGATACATTTTGTACATTTTGTGATCTACATGATGTAACATTTTATCATTTATTTTGGAGTTGTCCTCATTTAGTTTGTTTTTGGTCAGATTTCTGCTCTTTTATTAAGGCTCATATCATGCCCAGCTTTCAACTCTGCTTCAAAAATTTGGTTTTAAATGTGTTATTTGGTTTTTTACTTTGACCAATCTTATCGTAAGGAATACTACTTAATTAATCTGCTTCTTCTGTTAGCTAAATTTAGTATTCATAAATGTAAATTTGGAGGAAACAAACCTTTGTTTTTAATTTTAAGAGCAGAAATTCAACAATACCTAAAAACAATACTGGGTTTGAAAAATAAGAAAGCTGCAAAATGTGTATCTATATGTGAACATTTTCACATTTTTGTTTAACTTAAGTTTGTCACTGCTTTGTTTGTCTTTCATGTTTGTTTATTTAGTTTAATCATTGTACCCCTGACTGAAATTGTAATTCTTAAAATGAAAAAAAAAAAAAAAAATGAATTTTTTTTTTTAAATAAATAAAAAATAACGATGGGGAACCATAGTTACATTTTGCCATAATAGTGAGGTGCTATAAGCTATGCCTGGTTTTATCTGAGGTTATCATGGTCTAAATACATGATACTGGATGACCAATGGTTAATTTTAATAAAACTCAAACACTCTTTTATTTACATATTATATTTGACCAAATAAAAATGAGTTTTTTTTTTTAACAGATGTTACTGTTTTTGTTAATGAACATAAATGTAACATAGTAAATCTGCATCCTAACTCTAGCTAATTAAGTTGGCTTGGAAAAGCCAACTTACTGAAATCCTATTTAAACTTATTAAGTTGGCTTGTGAGAGCCAACTTACTGAAATCCTATTTAAACTTATTAAGTTGGCTTGTGAGAGCCAACTTACTGAAATCCTATTTAAACTTATTATTATTATTATTATTATTATTAAGTTGGCTTGTGAGAGCCAACTTACTGAAATCCTATTTAAACTTATTATTATTATTAAGTTGGCTTGTGAGAGCCAACTTACTGAAATCCTATTTAAACTTATTATTATTAAGTTGGCTTGTGAGAGCCAACTTACTGAAATCCTATTTAAACTTATTATTATTAAGTTGGCTTGTGAGAGCCAACTTACTGAAATCCTATTTAAACTTATTATTATTAGTGGTGCTTGCTGAAAGCAAGGCATCACTATTGTTATTCTCCATACTTATTATTAATGGTGCTTGCCTTGTCACAGACCCCTGAGTGAGGCGTCAAATCGACCGGCTCATTGAGGAGAGGTGTGCTATGATTTTTATAAGCAATCGGGTGTACGATGTTCGCACAGCGGACGAAAAAGCGGCCAAAAAAGTCCCATTGACTTAACATTGCGGAATTTTCAGAAATTTAAATCCCAACTGTCACTTTCACACACACCCAGAGAAAAGGGCCTGACAGCCCTGCTGTCAGGCCCTCTCTCTCTCCCTCAGAGGATTTATTTTATCAAGCAGCCAATAAGTAATGGCCTCAAATCTTCATAGCCACACCATAGCAACCAGTTACAGCACCCTAGCAACCGTGGGCGATAGGCACGAGGCCGCAGGCCTCGTGCCATACTAAATAACTCTATAAAAACTCTATAAAAACTCCTTTTAAAAACTCCATAGTAATCATCTGTTAAAAAATACACGCCGACATAACAGACCCCTGATTGAGGCGTCAAATTGTGCGGATTATTGAGGAGAGGTGTGCTGTGACTTTTCTTAGCGATCGGGGGTACGGTGTTCGCCCCAAGGGCAAATCATTGGGTAAAAAAAATCCCATAGACTTAACATTGCCACAAACTTTGACGACTCGTAGCACTGACCAATGATTTCTCAGAAACTTGTAATTTACCACATTTGAAGAGGCTGGCAGGCTCTGTAAGAACATACCTCACAATGGGGTAAAAGTTGCACCCCTGGGGCACAAGAGGCCCCAAAAGTTTCCCCATTGACTTACTATGGTGAAGGACGGCCCATGAAATGCATGTGTTTTTCCTACTATGGTAAATTGCATTGGGATTTTGTATTGAACATAGCTCTGGATCACAGTGTCACAGAGACAAGGGGGCGGGCTCATTTTACTCAGACGACCAATCAGTCTCTCAGGATCATTGTGAAACTATAAAGCCACGCCCTAGCAACCATTTAGAGCTCCTTAGCAACAAGTTCCATAGACTTCCATTAAAAGAGATCAAAGGGATATCTCAGGATATAAGTGTCATAGAAACATGAGGGTGGGCTCGTTTGACTCGGGGCAGCGAACAGCCAATCCTGAATCACCTCAACACTTACTGGCCCCTCCCTAGCAACCATTGTCGAGCTGCTTAGCAACCAAATTCTACAGAGGGATATCTTCCATTCTGAATGTCACAGAGGCGTGGGAGTTGGTTTATAGTATTCATTGTGACAAGCAGCATTTGGAGAATCATCATTGGCAGCTGACAAGCCACTCCCTAGCAACCAAATAGAGTACCTTAGCGACCATATTGCAAGAGCTATATCTCTGCATCAGAACATCGTATAGAGATGGGGATTGGTTTATATCATTCACACTGACAGGCAGCCTTTGGAGATCCATCATTGGCAGCTGCCAAGCCACTCCCTAGCAACTAAACAGAGTACCCTAGCAACCATTTAGCAAGACCTATATCTCTGCATCAGAACATCGTAGAGACATGGGGGTTGGCTCTTTTGACTCATGCTAGCAAACAACACTTCCAACATGCTACACATGCTAGCAGTGAATAGCTACATGCTAATATTGATTAGCTAAGTGCTAAATCATGGCAATAAAATGCTACAAACTCCATAGGAACCATCTTTGACAACTACCAACCACCTAGTAACACCATAGCAACGACCCAGATTACCCTAGCAACACCCTAGCAACCACCCAGAACACCCTAGCAACTGCCTAGCAACGCCCTAGCAACAACCCAAAACACCTTAGCAACCGCCTAGCAACCACCCAGAACACCCTAGCAACCACCTAGCAACGCCCTAGCAACCACCCAGATTACCCTAGCAACACCCTAGCAACCACCCAGAACACCCTAGCAACTGCCTAGCAACGCCCTAGCAACCACCCAGAACACCTTAGCAACCGCCTAGCAACCACCCAGAATACCCTAGCAACCACCTAGCAACGCCCTAACAATCACCCAGATTACCCTAGCAACCGCCTAGCAACCACCCAGGATACCCTAGCAACTGCCTAGCAACGCCCTAGCAACCACCCAAAACACCCTAGCAACCGCCTAGCAACCACCCAGAATACCATAGCAACCAACTAGCGACACCCTAGAAACCACCTAGAACACCCTAGCAACCGCCTAGCAACCACCCAGAACACCCTAGCAACCGCCTAGCAACCACCCAGAACACCTTAGCAACCGCCTAGCAACCACCCAGGATACCCTAGCAACCACCTAGCAACGCCCTAGCAACCACCCAGATTACCCTAGCAACCGCCTAGCAACCACCCAGGATACCCTAGCAACTGCCTAGCAACCACCCAGAACACCCTAGCAACCGCCTAGCAACCACCCAGAATACCATAGCAACCAACTAGCGACACCCTAGAAACCACCTAGAACAACCTAGCAACCGCCTAGCAACCACCCAGAACACCCTAGCAACCACCCACAATACCCCAGCAACCAACCAGAACACCCTAGCAACCACCTAGCAACGCCCTAGCAACCACCCAGAATACCCTAGCAACCACCCAGAACACCCTAGCAACCACCTAGCAACGCCCTAACAACCACCTACAACACCTTAGCATCCGCCTAGCAACCAACCAGAACACCCTAGCAACCACCTAGCAACGCCCTAGCAACCACCCAGAACACCCTAGCAACCGCTTAGCAACCACCCAGAATACCCTAGCAACCGACTAGCAACACCCTAGCAACCACCCAGAACACCCTAGCAACCACCCAGAACAACCTAGCAACCGCCTAGCAATGCCCTAGCAACCACCCAGAATACCCTAGCAACCACCTAGCAACACCCTAGCAACCACCCAGAATACCCTAGCAACCGACTAGCAACACCCTAGCAACCACCCAGAACACCCTAGCAACCACCCAGAACAACCTAGCAACCGCCTAGCAATGCCCTAGCAACCACCCAGAATACCCTAGCAACCACCTAGCAACACCCTAGCAACGACCCAGATTACCCTAGCAACACCCTAGCAACCACCCAGAACACCCTAGCAACTGCCTAGCAACGCCCTAGCAACAACCCAAAAAACCTTAGCAATCGCCTAGCAACCACCCAGAACACCCTAGCAACCACCTAGCAACGCCCTAGCAACCACCCAGATTACCCTAGCAACCACCCAGAACACCTTAGCAACCGCCTAGCAACCACCCAGAATACCCTAGCAACCACCTAGCAACCACCTAGCAACTTGTAATACCCTAGCAACTGCCTAGCAACGCCCTAGCAACCACCCAAAACACCCTAGCAACCGCCTAGCAACCACCCAGAATACCATAGCAACCGACTAGCGACACCCTAGAAACCACCTAGAACACCCTAGCAACCGCCTAGCAACCACCCAGAACACCCTAGCAACCACCCACAATACCCCAGCAACCAACCAGAACACCCTAGCAACCACCTAGCAACGCCCTAGCAACCACCCAGAATACCCTAGCAACCACCCAGAACACCCTAGCAACCACCTAGCAACGCCCTAACAACCACCTACAACACCTTAGCATCCGCCTAGTAACCAACCAGAACACCCTAGCAACCACCTAGCAACACCCTAGCAACCACCCAGAACACCCTAGCAACCGCTTAGCAACCACCCAGAATACCCTAGCAACGACCTAGAAAAACCCTAGCAACCACCTAGCAACCACCCAGAATACCCTAGCAACTGCCTAGCAACCACCCAGAACACCCTAGCAACTGCCTTGCATCATCATAGCAAACTCCAAGAACACCCTAGCAACCGGGTGGTGTTTTTTTGCCACTGCAAGCACCACTTCACATTTTCTTCAGGAAATGTACATTCTAGTTAATGGTGCTTGCCTATGGCAAAGCAACAGTATTGTTATTGCTCATACTTATTAATGGTGCTTGCCTATGGCAAAGCAACAGTATTGTTATTGCTCATACTTATTATTCTTCTTATTATTCCGGACAAAAGTTTGGCGCGTAACTCGTCCCGCACCGTTTGTCACAGACCCCTGAGTGAGGCGTCAAATCGACCGGCTCATTGAGGAGAGGTGTGCTATGATTTTTATAAGCAATCGGGTGTACGATGTTCGCACAGCGGACGAAAAAGCGGCCAAAAAAGTCCCATTGACTTAACATTGCGGAATTTTCAGAAATTCAAATCCAACTGTCACTTTCACACACACCCACAGAAAAGGGCCTGACAGCCCTGCTGTCAGGCCCTCTCTCTCTCCCTCAGAGGATTTATTTTATCAAGCAGCCAATAAGTAATGGCCTCAAATCTTCATAGCCACACCATAGCAACCAGTTACAGCACCCTAGCAACCGTGGGCGGCCTCGTGCCATACTAAATAACTCTATAAAAACTCTATAAAAACTCCTTTTAAAAACTCCATAGTAATCATCTGTTAAAAAATACACGCCGACATAACAGACCCCTGATTGAGGCGTCAAATTGTGCGGATTATTGAGGAGAGGTGTGCTGTGACTTTTCTTAGCGATGGGGGGTACGGTGTTCGCCCCAGGGGCAAATCATTGGGTACAAAAAATCCCATAGACTTAACATTGCCACAAACTTTGACGACTCGTAGCACTGGCCAATGATTTCTCAGAAACTTGTAATTTACCACATTTGAAGAGGCTGGCAGGCTCTGTAAGAACATACCTCGCCATGGGGTAAAAGTTGCACCCCTGGGGGACAAGAGGCCCCCAAATTTTCCCCATTGACTTACTATGGCGAAGGCAGTCCCATGAAACACGTGTTTCTCCTACTATGGTAAATCGCATAGGGATTTTGTATTGAACATAGCTCTGGATCACAGTGTCACAGAGACAAGGGGGCGGGCTCATTTTTCTCAGACGACCAATCAGTCTCTCAGGATCATTGTGAAGCTATCAAGCCAGGCCCTTGCAACCATTTAGAGCTCCTCAGCAACAAGTTCCATAGACTTCCATTGAAACAGATCAAAGGGATATCTCAGGATATAAGAGTCATAGAAACATGAGGGTGGGCTCGTTTGACTCGGGCCAACAAACAGCCAATCCTGAATCACCTCAACAC
The DNA here is from genome assembly GCA_031834385.1 of Semotilus atromaculatus. NCBI lineage: Eukaryota > Metazoa > Chordata > Actinopteri > Cypriniformes > Leuciscidae > Semotilus > Semotilus atromaculatus. The sequence goes on from JAULUF010000022.1 coordinate 23,610,170, forward strand.
TTACTGGCCACGCCCTAGCAACCATTGTCGAGCACCTTAGCAACCAAAATCCAAAGAGGGATATCTTCCATTCTGAATGTCACAGAGGCATGGGAGTTTGTTTATATCATTCATACTGACAAGCAGCCTTTGGAGTTTCATGATTGGTAGCTGCCAAGCCACTCCCTAGCAACCAAACAGAGTACCCTAGCAACCATATGCAAGACCTATATCTCTGCATCAGAACATCGTATAGAGTTGGGGGTTGGTTTATATCATTCATACTGACAAGCAGCCTTTGGCGTTTCATGATTGGCCACTCCCTAGCAACCAAACAGAGTACCCTAGCAACCATTTTGAAAAACCTATATCTCTGCATCAGAACATCGTATAGAGATGGGGGTTGGTTTATATCATTCACACTGACAAGCAGCCTTTGGAGTTTCATGATTGGCAGCTGCCAAGCCACTCCCTAGCAACCAAACAGAGTACCCTAGCAACCATTTTGCAAGACCTATATCTCTGCATCAGAACAACATATAGAGATAGGGGTTGGTTTATATCATTCATACTGACAAGCAGCATTTGGTGTTTCATGATTAGCCACTCCTTAGCAACCAAACAGAGTACCCTAGCAACCATATTGCAACATATAGAAGCCACATTTCAGCTCCACAACATCGTACAGACATGGTTGTTGGCTCGTATGCAATCATGTACCACACTCTAGCAACCGAATGGCGAGTTTTGCCACTGCAAGCACCACTTCACATTTTCTTCGGGAAATGTACATTCTAGTGTTGTGATTACTAATCACCTAGACAAAACTTCGGCACGCAACTCCTCCCACACCTTTTGTCGTAGACCCATGAATGTGATGTCAAATCGACCGGTTCATAGAGGAGAGGTGTGCTATGACTTTTATAAGCAATTGGGTCTACGATGTTCGTCTGGCGGGCGGAAAATTTGCAGAAAATTGTCCCATTGACTTAACATTGGCACAAAATTTGTAAAATCATATCTTTGGCTCAGAAGGTCATAGAGGCTTGGGGTTGGGCTCTTTTGAATCGTCCTATCAAGCAGCCAACGAGTAGTGATATAACAACTTCAAAGTCACGCCCTAGCAACCAGTTACAGGCTCCTAGCAACCATTGAACAGCATTTACAAGCCATATCTCAGCAACAAAAAATTGTAAAAACAGAGTTGGGCATTTTTTTTACCCAGACTTGCAAATACTCTTTAAATATTACCTCATAAACTGTATAAACAAACCTTAGCAACCATTTGGAGTACCCTAGCAACCGTACAAACACATGAATGGGCTATATCTCAGCACCAGAACATCGTATAGACATGGGGGTGTGTTTGTTTGTTTCGGTTGGGAAACCAGTCTGTAAATATCATCATTGTAACTGTGCAACCACACCTTAGCAACCATTTAAAGCTACCTAACAACCATATTGCAACATATAGAAGCCATATTTCAGCTCCACAAAATCGTAAAGACATGGTTGTTGGCTTGTATGCAATCATGTACAACATTGTATTAACAACTATCCTAGCAACCGAGCGGCGAGTTTTGCCACTGCAAGCACCACTTCACATTTTCTTCAGGAAATGTACATTCTAGTTAATGGTGCTTGCCTATGGCAAAGCAACAGTATTGTTATTGCTCATACTTATTATTCTTCTTCTTCTTCTTCTTATTATTCCGGACAAAAGTTCGGCGCGTAACTCGTCCCGCACCGTTTGTCACAGACCCCTGAGTGAGGCGTCAAATCGACCGGCTCATTGAGGAGAGGTGTGCTATGATTTTTATAAGCAATCGGGTGTACGATGTTCGCACAGTGGACGAAAAAGCGGCCAAAAAAGTCCCATTGACTTAACATTGCGGAATTTTCAAAAATTCAAATCCAACTGTCACTTTCACACACACCCAGAGAAAAGGGCCTGACAGCCCTGCTGTCAGGCCCTCTCTCTCTCCCTCAGAGGATTTATTTTATCAAGCAGCCAATAAGTAATGGCCTCAAATCTTCATAGCCACACCATAGCAACCAGTTACAGCACCCTAGCAACCGTGGGCGATAGGCACGAGGCCGCAGGCCTCGTGCCATACTAAATAACTCTATAAAAACTCTATAAAAACTCCTATTAAAAACTCCATAGTAATCATCTGTTAAAAAATACACGCCAACATAACAGACCCCTGATTGAGGCGTCAAATTGTGCGGATTATTGAGGAGAGGTGTGCTGTGACTTTTCTTAGCGATGGGGGGTACGGTGTTCGCCCCAGGGGCAAATCATTGGGTAAAAAAAATCCCATAGACTTAACATTGCCACAAACTTTGACGACTCGTAGCACTGACCAATGATTTCTCAGAAACTTGTAATTTACCACATTTGAAGAGGCTGGCAGGCTCTGTAAGAACATACCTCACAATGGGGTAAAAGTTGCACCCCTGGGGAGCAAGAGGCCCCAAAAGTTTCCCCATTGACTTACTATGGTGAAGGACGGCCCATGAAATGCATGTGTTTTTCCTACTATGGTAAATTGCATTGGGATTTTGTATTGAACATAGCTCTGGATCACAGTGTCACAGAGACAAGGGGGCGGGCTCATTTTACTCAGACGACCAATCAGTCTCTCAGGATCATTGTGAAACTATAAAGCCACGCCCTAGCAACCATTTAGAGCTCCTTAGCAACAAGTTCCATAGACTTCCATTAAAAGAGATCAAAGGGATATCTCAGGATATAAGTGTCATAGAAACATGAGGGTGGGCTCGTTTGACTCGGGGCAGCGAACAGCCAATCCTGAATCACCTCAACACTTACTGGCCACGCCCTAGCAACCATTATCAAGCACCTTAGCAACCAAAATCCAGACAGGGATATCTTCCATTCTGAATGTCACAGAGGCGTGGGAGTTGGTTTATATCATTCATACTGACAAGCAGCGTTTGGAGATGCATCATTGGCATCTGCCAAGCCACTCCCTAGCAACCAAACAGAGTACCCTAGCAACCATATTGCAAGAGCTATATCTCTGCATCAGAACATCGTATAGAGATGGGGATTGGTTTATATCATTCACACTGACAGGCAGCCTTTGGAGATCCATCATTGGCAGCTGCCAAGCCACTCCCTAGCAACTAAACAGAGTACCCTAGCAACCATTTAGCAAGACCTATATCTCTGCATCAGAACATCGTAGAGACATGGGGGTTGGCTCTTTTGACTCATGCTAGCAAACAGCACTTCCAACATGCTACACATGCTAGCAGTGAATAGCTACATGCTAATATTGATTAGCTAAGTGCTAAATCATGCCAATAAAATGCTACAAACTCCATAGGAACCATCTTTGACAACTACCAACCACCTAGTAACACCATAGCAACGACCCAGATTACCCTAGCAACACCCTAGCAACCACCCAGAACACCCTAGCAACTGCCTAGCAACGCCCTAGCAACAACCCAAAACACCTTAGCAACCGCCTAGCAACCACCCAGAACACCCTAGCAACCACCTAGCAACGCCCTAGCAACCACCCAGATTACCCTAGCAACCGCCTAGCAACCACCCAGGATACCCTAGCAACTGCCTAGCAACGCCCTAGCAACCACCCAAAACACCCTAGCAACCGCCTAGCAACCACCCAGAATACCATAGCAACCGACTAGCGACACCCTAGAAACCACCTAGAACACCCTAGCAAACGCCTAGCAACCACCCAGAACACCCTAGCAACCACCCACAATACCCCAGCAACCAATCAGAACACCCTAGCAACCACCTAGCAACGCCCTAGCAACCACCCAGAATACCCTAGCAACCACCCAGAACACCCTAGCAACCGCATAGCAACCACCTGAACAACATGAATAAGCCATATCTCAGCACCAGAACATCGTACAGACATGATTGTTGGCTCGTATGCAATAATGTACCACACTCTAGCAACCGAACGGCGAGTTTTGCCACTGCAAGCACCACTTTACATTTTCTTCAGGAAATGTACATTCTAGTATTGTGATTACTATTCATCTAGACAAAACTTCGGCACGTTACTCCTCCCGCACCATTTCTCGTAGACCCATGAATGAGGTGTCAAATCGACCGGTTTATTGAGGAGAGGTGTGCTATGACTTTTATAAGCGACCGGGTGTACGGTGTTCGTCTGGCGGGCGAAAAATTAACCGGAAAATGTCCCATAGACTTAACATTGGCACAAAATTTGTAAAATCATATCTTTGGCTCAGAAGGTCATAGAGGCTTGGGGTTGAGCTCTTTTGATTCATCCTATCAAGCAGCCAATTTATAGTGTCATAATAACTTCATAGCCGCGCCCTAGCAACCAGTTATAGGCCCCTAGCAACCATTAAACATCATTTACAAGCCATATCTCAGCAACAAAACATAGTAAAAACACAGAGTTGGGCATTTTTTTAGCAACCACCCACAATACCCTAGCAACCGCCTAGCAACCACCCAGAACTGCCTAGCAACACCCTAGCAACCACCCAGAACACCCTATCTTTGGCTCAGAAGGTCATAGAGGCATGGGGTTAGGCTCTTTTGATTTGTCCTATCAAGCAGCCAATACATAGTGACATAACCACTTCATAGTCACACCCTAGCAACCAGTTACAGGCCCCTAGCAACCATTGAACAGCATTTACAAGCCATATCTCAGCAACAAAACAATGTAAATACACAGAGTTGGGCATTTTTGACCCAGACTTGCAAATAATCTTTAAATATTACCCCATAAACTGTATAAACAAACCTTAGCAACCATTTGGAATACCCTGGCAACCGTAAAAACACATGAATGGGCTATATCTCAGGACCAGAACATCGTATAGACATTGGGGGTGTGTTTGTTTGTTTCGGTTGAGAAACCAGTCTGTAAATATCATCATGGTAACTGTGCAACCACACCTTAGCAACCATTTAAAGCTACCTAGCAACCATATTGCAACATATAAAAGCCATATTGCAGCTCCACAACATTGTAAAGACATGGTTGTTGGCTTGTATGCAATCATGTAGCACATTGTAGCAACTATCCTAGCAACCGAGCGGCGAATTTTGCCACTGCAAGCACCACTTCACATTTTCTTCAGGAAATGTACATTCTAGTGTTGTGATTACTATTCACCTCGATAAAACTTCGGCACGTTACTCCTCCCGCACTATTTCTCGTAGACCCATGAATGAGGTGTCAAATCGACAGGTTTATTGAGGAGAGGTGTGCTATGACTTTTATAAGCGATTGGCTCTACGATGTCCGTCTGGCGGGTGAAAAATTAACCGAAAAATGTCCCATAGACTTAACATTGGCACAAAATTTGTAAAATCATATCTTTGGCTCAGAAGGTCATAGAGGCATGGGGTTGGGCTCTTTTGATTCGTCCTATCAAGCAGCCAATAAATAGTGACATAAAAACTTAATAGTCACGCCCTAGCAACCAGTTACAAGCACCTAGCAACCATTGAACAGCATTTACAAGCCATATCTCAGCAACAAAACATTGTAAATACACAGAGTTGGGCATTTTTTGACCCAGACTTGCAAATACTCTTTAAATATTACCCCATAAACTGTATAAACAAACCTTAGCAACCATTTGGAATACCCTAGCAACAGTAAAAACACATGAATGGGCCATATCTCAGCACCAGAACATCGTATAGACATGGGGGTGTGTTTGTTTGTTTTGGTTGAGAAACCAGTCTGTAAATATCATCATGGTAACTGTGCAACCACACCTTAGCAACCATTTAAAGCTACCTAGCAACCATATTGCAACATATAAAAGCCATATTGCAGCTTCACAACATCGTACAGACATGATTGTTGGCTCGTATGCAATAATGTACCACACTCTAGCAACCGAGCGGCGAGTTTTGCCACTGCAAGCACCACTTCACATTTTCTTCAGGAAATGTACATTCTAGTTATTCTTCTTATTATTCCGGACAAAAGTTTGGCGCGTAACTCGTCCCGCACCGTTTGTCACAGACCCCTGAGTGAGGCGTCAAATCGACCGGCTCATTGAGGAGAGGTGTGCTATGATTTTTATAAGCAATCGGGTGTACGATGTTCGCACAGCGGACGAAAAAGCGGCCAAAAAAGTCCCATTGACTTAACATTGCGGAATTTTCAGAAATTCAAATCCAACTGTCACTTTCACACACACCCACAGAAAAGGGCCTGACAGCCCTGCTGTCAGGCCCTCTCTCTCTCCCTCAGAGGATTTATTTTATCAAGCAGCCAATAAGTAATGGCCTCAAATCTTCATAGCCACACCATAGCAACCAGTTACAGCACCCTAGCAACCGTGGGCGGCCTCGTGCCATACTAAATAACTCTATAAAAACTCTATAAAAACTCCTTTTAAAAAGTCCATAGTAATCATCTGTTAAAAAATACACGCCGACATAACAGACCCCTGATTGAGGCGTCAAATTGTGCGGATTATTGAGGAGAGGTGTGCTGTGACTTTTCTTAGCGATGGGGGGTACGGTGGTCGCCCCAGGGGCAAATCATTGGGTAAAAAAAATCCCATAGACTTCCATTGAAAGAGATGAAATGGGTATCTCCGGATAGAAGTGTCATAGAAATACAAGGGTGGTCTCGTTTGACTCTGGGCAGCAAACAGCCAATCATGAATCACCTCAACACTTCCTGGCCCATCCCTAGCGACCATTGTTGAGCACCTTAGCAACCAAAATCCAAAGAGGGATATCTTCCATTCTGAATGTCACAGAGGCATATGAGTTGGTTTATAGTATTCATTGTGACAAGCAGCGTTTGGAGAATCATCATTGGCAGCTGCCAAGCCACTCCCTAGCAGCCAAATAGAGTACCTTAGCGACCATATTGCAAGAGCTATATCTCTGCATCAGAACATCGTATAGAGATGGGGATTGGTTTATATAATTCACACTGACAGGCAGCCTTTGGAGATCCATCATTGGCAGCTGCCAAGCCACTCCCTAGCAACTAAACAAAGTACCATAGCAACCATTTAGCAAGACCTATATCTCTGCATCAGAACATCGTAGAGACATGGGGGTTGGCTCTTTTGACTCATGCTAGCAAACAGCACTTCCAACATGCTACACATGCTAGCAGTGAATAGCTACATGCTAATATTGATTAGCTAAGTGCTAAATCATGCCAATAAAATGCTACAAACTCCATAGTAACCATCTTTGACAACTACCAACCACCTAGTAACACAATAGCAACGACCCAGATTACCCTAGCAACACCCTAACAACCACCCAGAACACCCTAGCAACTGCCTAGCAACGCCCTAGCAACACCCCAAAACACCTTAGCAACCGCCTAGCAACCACCCAGAAAAACCCTAGCAACCACCTAGCAACGCCCTAGCAACCACTCAGATTACCCTAGCAACACCCTAGCAACCACCCAGAACACCCTAGCAACTGCCTAGCAACGCCCTAGCAACCACCCAGAACACCTTAGCAACCGCCTAGCAACCACCCAGAATACCCTAGCAACCACCTAGCAACGCCCTAACAACCACCCAGATTACCCTAGCAACCGCCTAGCAACCACCCAGGATACCCTAGCAACTGCCTAGCAACGCCCTAGCAACCACCCAAAACACCCTAGCAACCGCCTAGCAACCACCCAGAATACCATAGCAACCGACTAGCGACACCCTAGAAACCACCTAGAACACCCTAGCAACCGCCTAGCAACCACCCAGAACACCCTAGCAACCACCCACAATACCCCAGCAACCAACCAGAACACCCTAGCAACCACCTAGCAACGCCCTAGCAACCACCCAGAATACCCTAGCAACCACCCAGAACACCCTAGCAACCACCTAGCAACGCCCTAACAACCACCTACAACACCCTAGCATCCGCCTAGCAACCAACCAGAACACCCTAGCAACCATCTAGCAACGCCCTAGCAACCACCCAGAACACCCTAGCAACCGCTTAGCAACCACCCAGAATACCCTAGCAACGACCTAGAAAAACCCTAGCAACCACCTAGCAACCACCCAGAATACCCTAGCAACTGCCTAGCAACCACCCAGAACACCCTAGCAACTGCCTTGCATCATCATAGCAAACTCCAAGAACACCCTAGCAACCGGGTGGTGTTTTTTGCCACTGCAAGCACCACTTCACATTTTCTTCAGGAAATGTACATTCTAGTTAATGGTGCTTGCCTATGGCAAAGCAACAGTATTGTTATTGCTCATACTTATTATTCTTCTTCTTCTTCTTCTTATTATTCCGGACAAAAGTTCGGCGCGTAACTCGTCCCGCACCGTTTGTCACAGACCCCTGAGTGAGGCGTCAAATCGACCGGCTCATTGAGGAGAGGTGTGCTATGATTTTTATAAGCAATCGGGTGTACGATGTTCGCACAGTGGACGAAAAAGCGGCCAAAAAAGTCCCATTGACTTAACATTGCGGAATTTTCAAAAATTCAAATCCAACTGTCACTTTCACACACACCCAGAGAAAAGGGCCTGACAGCCCTGCTGTCAGGCCCTCTCTCTCTCCCTCAGAGGATTTATTTTATCAAGCAGCCAATAAGTAATGGCCTCAAATCTTCATAGCCACACCATAGCAACCAGTTACAGCACCCTAGCAACCGTGGGCGATAGGCACGAGGCCGCAGGCCTCGTGCCATACTAAATAACTCTATAAAAACTCTATAAAAACTCCTATTAAAAACTCCATAGTAATCATCTGTTAAAAAATACACGCCAACATAACAGACCCCTGATTGAGGCGTCAAATTGTGCGGATTATTGAGGAGAGGTGTGCTGTGACTTTTCTTAGCGATGGGGGGTACGGTGTTCGCCCCAGGGGCAAATCATTGGGTAAAAAAAATCCCATAGACTTAACATTGCCACAAACTTTGACGACTCGTAGCACTGACCAATGATTTCTCAGAAACTTGTAATTTACCACATTTGAAGAGGCTGGCAGGCTCTGTAAGAACATACCTCACAATGGGGTAAAAGTTGCACCCCTGGGGAGCAAGAGGCCCCAAAAGTTTCCCCATTGACTTACTATGGTGAAGGACGGCCCATGAAATGCATGTGTTTTTCCTACTATGGTAAATTGCATTGGGATTTTGTATTGAACATAGCTCTGGATCACAGTGTCACAGAGACAAGGGGGCGGGCTCATTTTACTCAGACGACCAATCAGTCTCTCAGGATCATTGTGAAACTATAAAGCCACGCCCTAGCAACCATTTAGAGCTCCTTAGCAACAAGTTCCATAGACTTCCATTAAAAGAGATCAAAGGGATATCTCAGGATATAAGTGTCATAGAAACATGAGGGTGGGCTCGTTTGACTCGGGGCAGCGAACAGCCAATCCTGAATCACCTCAACACTTACTGGCCACGCCCTAGCAACCATTATCAAGCACCTTAGCAACCAAAATCCAGACAGGGATATCTTCCATTCTGAATGTCACAGAGGCGTGGGAGTTGGTTTATATCATTCATACTGACAAGCAGCGTTTGGAGATGCATCATTGGCATCTGCCAAGCCACTCCCTAGCAACCAAACAGAGTACCCTAGCAACCATATTGCAAGAGCTATATCTCTGCATCAGAACATCGTATAGAGATGGGGATTGGTTTATATCATTCACACTGACAGGCAGCCTTTGGAGATCCATCATTGGCAGCTGCCAAGCCACTCCCTAGCAACTAAACAGAGTACCCTAGCAACCATTTAGCAAGACCTATATCTCTGCATCAGAACATCGTAGAGACATGGGGGTTGGCTCTTTTGACTCATGCTAGCAAACAGCACTTCCAACATGCTACACATGCTAGCAGTGAATAGCTACATGCTAATATTGATTAGCTAAGTGCTAAATCATGCCAATAAAATGCTACAAACTCCATAGGAACCATCTTTGACAACTACCAACCACCTAGTAACACCATAGCAACGACCCAGATTACCCTAGCAACACCCTAGCAACCACCCAGAACACCCTAGCAACTGCCTAGCAACGCCCTAGCAACAACCCAAAACACCTTAGCAACCGCCTAGCAACCACCCAGAACACCCTAGCAACCACCTAGCAACGCCCTAGCAACCACCCAGATTACCCTAGCAACCGCCTAGCAACCACCCAGGATACCCTAGCAACTGCCTAGCAACGCCCTAGCAACCACCCAAAACACCCTAGCAACCGCCTAGCAACCACCCAGAATACCATAGCAACCGACTAGCGACACCCTAGAAACCACCTAGAACACCCTAGCAAACGCCTAGCAACCACCCAGAACACCCTAGCAACCACCCACAATACCCCAGCAACCAATCAGAACACCCTAGCAACCACCTAGCAACGCCCTAGCAACCACCCAGAATACCCTAGCAACCACCCAGAACACCCTAGCAACCGCATAGCAACCACCTGAACAACATGAATAAGCCATATCTCAGCACCAGAACATCGTACAGACATGATTGTTGGCTCGTATGCAATAATGTACCACACTCTAGCAACCGAACGGCGAGTTTTGCCACTGCAAGCACCACTTTACATTTTCTTCAGGAAATGTACATTCTAGTATTGTGATTACTATTCATCTAGACAAAACTTCGGCACGTTACTCCTCCCGCACCATTTCTCGTAGACCCATGAATGAGGTGTCAAATCGACCGGTTTATTGAGGAGAGGTGTGCTATGACTTTTATAAGCGACCGGGTGTACGGTGTTCGTCTGGCGGGCGAAAAATTAACCGGAAAATGTCCCATAGACTTAACATTGGCACAAAATTTGTAAAATCATATCTTTGGCTCAGAAGGTCATAGAGGCTTGGGGTTGAGCTCTTTTGATTCATCCTATCAAGCAGCCAATTTATAGTGTCATAATAACTTCATAGCCGCGCCCTAGCAACCAGTTATAGGCCCCTAGCAACCATTAAACATCATTTACAAGCCATATCTCAGCAACAAAACATAGTAAAAACACAGAGTTGGGCATTTTTTTAGCAACCACCCACAATACCCTAGCAACCGCCTAGCAACCACCCAGAACTGCCTAGCAACACCCTAGCAACCACCCAGAACACCCTATCTTTGGCTCAGAAGGTCATAGAGGCATGGGGTTAGGCTCTTTTGATTTGTCCTATCAAGCAGCCAATACATAGTGACATAACCACTTCATAGTCACACCCTAGCAACCAGTTACAGGCCCCTAGCAACCATTGAACAGCATTTACAAGCCATATCTCAGCAACAAAACAATGTAAATACACAGAGTTGGGCATTTTTGACCCAGACTTGCAAATAATCTTTAAATATTACCCCATAAACTGTATAAACAAACCTTAGCAACCATTTGGAATACCCTGGCAACCGTAAAAACACATGAATGGGCTATATCTCAGGACCAGAACATCGTATAGACATTGGGGGTGTGTTTGTTTGTTTCGGTTGAGAAACCAGTCTGTAAATATCATCATGGTAACTGTGCAACCACACCTTAGCAACCATTTAAAGCTACCTAGCAACCATATTGCAACATATAAAAGCCATATTGCAGCTCCACAACATTGTAAAGACATGGTTGTTGGCTTGTATGCAATCATGTAGCACATTGTAGCAACTATCCTAGCAACCGAGCGGCGAATTTTGCCACTGCAAGCACCACTTCACATTTTCTTCAGGAAATGTACATTCTAGTGTTGTGATTACTATTCACCTCGATAAAACTTCGGCACGTTACTCCTCCCGCACTATTTCTCGTAGACCCATGAATGAGGTGTCAAATCGACAGGTTTATTGAGGAGAGGTGTGCTATGACTTTTATAAGCGATTGGCTCTACGATGTCCGTCTGGCGGGTGAAAAATTAACCGAAAAATGTCCCATAGACTTAACATTGGCACAAAATTTGTAAAATCATATCTTTGGCTCAGAAGGTCATAGAGGCATGGGGTTGGGCTCTTTTGATTCGTCCTATCAAGCAGCCAATAAATAGTGACATAAAAACTTAATAGTCACGCCCTAGCAACCAGTTACAAGCACCTAGCAACCATTGAACAGCATTTACAAGCCATATCTCAGCAACAAAACATTGTAAATACACAGAGTTGGGCATTTTTTGACCCAGACTTGCAAATACTCTTTAAATATTACCCCATAAACTGTATAAACAAACCTTAGCAACCATTTGGAATACCCTAGCAACAGTAAAAACACATGAATGGGCCATATCTCAGCACCAGAACATCGTATAGACATGGGGGTGTGTTTGTTTGTTTTGGTTGAGAAACCAGTCTGTAAATATCATCATGGTAACTGTGCAACCACACCTTAGCAACCATTTAAAGCTACCTAGCAACCATATTGCAACATATAAAAGCCATATTGCAGCTTCACAACATCGTACAGACATGATTGTTGGCTCGTATGCAATAATGTACCACACTCTAGCAACCGAGCGGCGAGTTTTGCCACTGCAAGCACCACTTCACATTTTCTTCAGGAAATGTACATTCTAGTTAATGGTGCTTGCCTATGGCAAAGCAACAGTATTGTTATTGCTCATACTTATTATTCTTCTTCTTCTTCTTCTTATTATTCCGGACAAAAGTTCGGCGCGTAACTCGTCCCGCACCGTTTGTCACAGACCCCTGAGTGAGGCGTCAAATCGACCGGCTCATTGAGGAGAGGTGTGCTATGATTTTTATAAGCAATCGGGTGTACGATGTTCGCACAGTGGACGAAAAAGCGGCCAAAAAAGTCCCATTGACTTAACATTGCGGAATTTTCAAAAATTCAAATCCAACTGTCACTTTCACACACACCCAGAGAAAAGGGCCTGACAGCCCTGCTGTCAGGCCCTCTCTCTCTCCCTCAGAGGATTTATTTTATCAAGCAGCCAATAAGTAATGGCCTCAAATCTTCATAGCCACACCATAGCAACCAGTTACAGCACCCTAGCAACCGTGGGCGATAGGCACGAGGCCGCAGGCCTCGTGCCATACTAAATAACTCTATAAAAACTCTATAAAAACTCCTATTAAAAACTCCATAGTAATCATCTGTTAAAAAATACACGCCAACATAACAGACCCCTGATTGAGGCGTCAAATTGTGCGGATTATTGAGGAGAGGTGTGCTGTGACTTTTCTTAGCGATGGGGGGTACGGTGTTCGCCCCAGGGGCAAATCATTGGGTAAAAAAAATCCCATAGACTTAACATTGCCACAAACTTTGACGACTCGTAGCACTGACCAATGATTTCTCAGAAACTTGTAATTTACCACATTTGAAGAGGCTGGCAGGCTCTGTAAGAACATACCTCACAATGGGGTAAAAGTTGCACCCCTGGGGAGCAAGAGGCCCCAAAAGTTTCCCCATTGACTTACTATGGTGAAGGACGGCCCATGAAATGCATGTGTTTTTCCTACTATGGTAAATTGCATTGGGATTTTGTATTGAACATAGCTCTGGATCACAGTGTCACAGAGACAAGGGGGCGGGCTCATTTTACTCAGACGACCAATCAGTCTCTCAGGATCATTGTGAAACTATAAAGCCACGCCCTAGCAACCATTTAGAGCTCCTTAGCAACAAGTTCCATAGACTTCCATTAAAAGAGATCAAAGGGATATCTCAGGATATAAGTGTCATAGAAACATGAGGGTGGGCTCGTTTGACTCGGGGCAGCGAACAGCCAATCCTGAATCACCTCAACACTTACTGGCCACGCCCTAGCAACCATTATCAAGCACCTTAGCAACCAAAATCCAGACAGGGATATCTTCCATTCTGAATGTCACAGAGGCGTGGGAGTTGGTTTATATCATTCATACTGACAAGCAGCGTTTGGAGATGCATCATTGGCATCTGCCAAGCCACTCCCTAGCAACCAAACAGAGTACCCTAGCAACCATATTGCAAGAGCTATATCTCTGCATCAGAACATCGTATAGAGATGGGGATTGGTTTATATCATTCACACTGACAGGCAGCCTTTGGAGATCCATCATTGGCAGCTGCCAAGCCACTCCCTAGCAACTAAACAGAGTACCCTAGCAACCATTTAGCAAGACCTATATCTCTGCATCAGAACATCGTAGAGACATGGGGGTTGGCTCTTTTGACTCATGCTAGCAAACAGCACTTCCAACATGCTACACATGCTAGCAGTGAATAGCTACATGCTAATATTGATTAGCTAAGTGCTAAATCATGCCAATAAAATGCTACAAACTCCATAGGAACCATCTTTGACAACTACCAACCACCTAGTAACACCATAGCAACGACCCAGATTACCCTAGCAACACCCTAGCAACCACCCAGAACACCCTAGCAACTGCCTAGCAACGCCCTAGCAACAACCCAAAACACCTTAGCAACCGCCTAGCAACCACCCAGAACACCCTAGCAACCACCTAGCAACGCCCTAGCAACCACCCAGATTACCCTAGCAACCGCCTAGCAACCACCCAGGATACCCTAGCAACTGCCTAGCAACGCCCTAGCAACCACCCAAAACACCCTAGCAACCGCCTAGCAACCACCCAGAATACCATAGCAACCGACTAGCGACACCCTAGAAACCACCTAGAACACCCTAGCAAACGCCTAGCAACCACCCAGAACACCCTAGCAACCACCCACAATACCCCAGCAACCAATCAGAACACCCTAGCAACCACCTAGCAACGCCCTAGCAACCACCCAGAATACCCTAGCAACCACCCAGAACACCCTAGCAACCGCATAGCAACCACCTGAACAACATGAATAAGCCATATCTCAGCACCAGAACATCGTACAGACATGATTGTTGGCTCGTATGCAATAATGTACCACACTCTAGCAACCGAACGGCGAGTTTTGCCACTGCAAGCACCACTTTACATTTTCTTCAGGAAATGTACATTCTAGTATTGTGATTACTATTCATCTAGACAAAACTTCGGCACGTTACTCCTCCCGCACCATTTCTCGTAGACCCATGAATGAGGTGTCAAATCGACCGGTTTATTGAGGAGAGGTGTGCTATGACTTTTATAAGCGACCGGGTGTACGGTGTTCGTCTGGCGGGCGAAAAATTAACCGGAAAATGTCCCATAGACTTAACATTGGCACAAAATTTGTAAAATCATATCTTTGGCTCAGAAGGTCATAGAGGCTTGGGGTTGAGCTCTTTTGATTCATCCTATCAAGCAGCCAATTTATAGTGTCATAATAACTTCATAGCCGCGCCCTAGCAACCAGTTATAGGCCCCTAGCAACCATTAAACATCATTTACAAGCCATATCTCAGCAACAAAACATAGTAAAAACACAGAGTTGGGCATTTTTTTAGCAACCACCCACAATACCCTAGCAACCGCCTAGCAACCACCCAGAACTGCCTAGCAACACCCTAGCAACCACCCAGAACACCCTATCTTTGGCTCAGAAGGTCATAGAGGCATGGGGTTAGGCTCTTTTGATTTGTCCTATCAAGCAGCCAATACATAGTGACATAACCACTTCATAGTCACACCCTAGCAACCAGTTACAGGCCCCTAGCAACCATTGAACAGCATTTACAAGCCATATCTCAGCAACAAAACAATGTAAATACACAGAGTTGGGCATTTTTGACCCAGACTTGCAAATAATCTTTAAATATTACCCCATAAACTGTATAAACAAACCTTAGCAACCATTTGGAATACCCTGGCAACCGTAAAAACACATGAATGGGCTATATCTCAGGACCAGAACATCGTATAGACATTGGGGGTGTGTTTGTTTGTTTCGGTTGAGAAACCAGTCTGTAAATATCATCATGGTAACTGTGCAACCACACCTTAGCAACCATTTAAAGCTACCTAGCAACCATATTGCAACATATAAAAGCCATATTGCAGCTCCACAACATTGTAAAGACATGGTTGTTGGCTTGTATGCAATCATGTAGCACATTGTAGCAACTATCCTAGCAACCGAGCGGCGAATTTTGCCACTGCAAGCACCACTTCACATTTTCTTCAGGAAATGTACATTCTAGTGTTGTGATTACTATTCACCTCGATAAAACTTCGGCACGTTACTCCTCCCGCACTATTTCTCGTAGACCCATGAATGAGGTGTCAAATCGACAGGTTTATTGAGGAGAGGTGTGCTATGACTTTTATAAGCGATTGGCTCTACGATGTCCGTCTGGCGGGTGAAAAATTAACCGAAAAATGTCCCATAGACTTAACATTGGCACAAAATTTGTAAAATCATATCTTTGGCTCAGAAGGTCATAGAGGCATGGGGTTGGGCTCTTTTGATTCGTCCTATCAAGCAGCCAATAAATAGTGACATAAAAACTTAATAGTCACGCCCTAGCAACCAGTTACAAGCACCTAGCAACCATTGAACAGCATTTACAAGCCATATCTCAGCAACAAAACATTGTAAATACACAGAGTTGGGCATTTTTTGACCCAGACTTGCAAATACTCTTTAAATATTACCCCATAAACTGTATAAACAAACCTTAGCAACCATTTGGAATACCCTAGCAACAGTAAAAACACATGAATGGGCCATATCTCAGCACCAGAACATCGTATAGACATGGGGGTGTGTTTGTTTGTTTTGGTTGAGAAACCAGTCTGTAAATATCATCATGGTAACTGTGCAACCACACCTTAGCAACCATTTAAAGCTACCTAGCAACCATATTGCAACATATAAAAGCCATATTGCAGCTTCACAACATCGTACAGACATGATTGTTGGCTCGTATGCAATAATGTACCACACTCTAGCAACCGAGCGGCGAGTTTTGCCACTGCAAGCACCACTTCACATTTTCTTCAGGAAATGTACATTCTAGTTATTATTCTTATTATTCCGGACAAAAGTTCGGCGCGTAACTCGTCCCGCACCGTTTGTCACAGACCCCTGAGTGAGGCGTCAAATCGACCGGCTCATTGAGGAGACGGTTGCTATGATTTTTATAAGCAATCGGGTGTACGACGTTCGCACAGCGGACGAAAAAGCGGCCAAAAAAGTCCCATTGACTTAACATTGCGGAATTTTCAGAAATTCAAATCCAACTGTCACTTTCACACACACCCAGAGAAAAGGGCCTGACAGCCCTGCTGTCAGGCCCTCTCTCTCTCCCTCAGAGGATTTATTTTATCAAGCAGCCAATAAGTAATGGCCTCAAATCTTCATAGCCACACCATAGCAACCAGTTACAGCACCCTAGCAACCGTGGGCTATAGGCACGAGGCCACAGGCCTCGTGCCATACTAAATAACTCTATAAAAACTCTATAAAAACTCCTTTTAAAAACTCCATAGTAATCATCTGTTAAAAAATACACGCCGACATAACAGACCCCTGATTGAGGCGTCAAATTGTGCGGATTATTGAGGAGAGGTGTGCTGTGACTTTTCTTAGTGATGGGGGGTACGGTGTTCGCCCCAGGGGCAAATCATTGGGTAAAAAAAATCCCATAGACTTAACATTGCCACAAACTTGGACGACTCGTAGCACTGACCAATGATTTCTCAGAAACTTGTAATTTACCACATTTGAAGAGGCTGGCAGGCTCTGTAAGAACATACCTCACAATGGGGTAAAAGTTGCACCCCTGGGGAGCAAGAGGCCCCAAAAGTTTCCCCATTGACTTACTATGGTGAAGGACGGCCCATGAAATGCATGTGTTTTTCCTACTATGGTAAATTGCATTGGGATTTTGTATTGAACATAGCTCTGGATCACAGTGTCACAGAGACAAGGGGGCGGGCTCATTTTACTCAGACGACCAATCAGTCTCTCAGGATCATTGTGAAACTATCAAGCCACGCCCTAGCAACCATTTAGAGCTCCTTAGCAACAAGTTCCACAGACTTCCATTAAAAGAGATCAAAGGGATATCTCAGGATATAAGTGTCATAGAAACATGAGGGTGGGCTCATTTGACTCGGGCCAGCAAACAGCCCATCCTGAATCACCTCAACACATCCTAACCCCTCCCTAGCAACCATTGTCAAGCACCTTAGCAACCAAAATCCAGACAGGGATATCTTCCATTCTGAATGTCACAAAGGCGTGGGAGTTGGTTTATATCATTCATACTGACAAGCAGCATTTGGAGAATCATCATTGGCAGCTGCCAAGCCACTCCCTAGCAACCAAATAGAGTACCTTAGCGACCATATTGCAAGAGCTATATCTCTGCATCAGAACATCGTATAGAGATTGGGATTGGTTTATATCATTCACACTGACAGGCAGCCTTTGGAGATCCATCATTGGCAGCTGCCAAGCCACTCCCTAGCAACTAAACAGAGTACCCTAGCAACCATTTAGCAAGACCTATATCTCTGCATCAGAACATCGTAGAGACATGGGGGTTGGCTCTTTTGACTCATGCCAGCAAACAACACTTCCAACATGCTACACATGCTAGCAGTGAATAGCTACATGCTAATATTGATTAGCTAAGTGCTAAATCATGCCAATAAAATGCTACAAACGCCATAGGAACCATCTTTGACAACTACCAACCACCTAGTAACACCATAGCAACGACCCAGATTACCCTAGCAACACCCTAGCAACCACCCAGAACACCCTAGCAACTGCCTAGCAACGCCCTAGCAACAACCCAAAACACCTTAGCAAACGCCTAGCAACCACCCAGAACACCCTAGCAACCACCTAGCAACACCCTAGCAACCACCCAGATTACCCTAGCAACACCCTAGCAACCACCCAGAACACCCTAGCAACTGCCTAGCAATGCCCTAACAATCACCCAGATTACCCTAGCAACCGCCTAGCAACCACCCAGGATACCCTAGCAACTGCCTAGCAACGCCCTAGCAACCACCCAAAAAACCCTAGCAACCGCCTAGCAACCACCCAGAATACCATAGCAACCGACTAGCGACACCCTAGAAACCACCTAGAACACCCTAGCAACCGCCTAGCAACCACCCAGAACACCCTAGCAACCACCCACAATACCCCAGCAACCAACCAGAACACCCTAGCAACCACCTAGCAACGCCCTAGCAACCACCCAGAATACCCTAGCAACCACCCAGAACACCCTAGCAACCACCTAGCAATGCCCTAACAACCACCTACAACACCTTAGCATCCGCCTAGCAACCAACCAGAACACCCTAGCAACCACCTAGCAACGCCCTAGCAACCACCCAGAACACCCTAGCAACCGCTTAGCAACCACCCAGAATACCCTAGCAACGACCTAGAAAAACCCTAGCAACCACCTAGCAACCACCCAGAATACCCTAGCAACTGCCTAGCAACCACCCAGAACACCCTAGCAACTGCCTTGCATCATCATAGCAAACTCCAAGAACACCCTAGCAACCGGGTGGTGTTTTTTGCCACTGCAAGCACCACTTCACATTTTCTTCAGGAAATGTACATTCTAGTGTTGTGATTACTATTCACCTAGACAAAACTTCGGCACGCAACTCCTCCCACACCTTTTGTCGTAGACCCATGAATGAGATGTCAAATCGACCGGTTCATAGAGGAGAGGTGTGCTATGACTTTTATAAGCGATCAGGTGTACGTTGTTCGCACAGCTGACGAAAAAGCGGCCGAAAAATGTCCCATAGACTTAACATTGGCACAAAATTTGTAAAATCATATCTTTGACTCAGAAGGTCATAGACGCTTGGGGTTGGGCTCTTTTGACTCGACCTATCAAACAGCCAATAAGTAGTGACATAATAACTTCATAGCCGTGCCCTAGCAACCACTTAGGGAACCCTAGCAACCATAAAACAACCTTTACAAGCCATATCTTTGCTCCAGAGACTAGTAGAAACATGGAGTTTGGCTTTTTGACTCAGACTGTCAACTAGTCTTTAAATATCATCCCATAAACTGTATAAGCCCACCATAGCAACCATATAGGGTACCCTAGAAACCATTCAAACACATGAATAAGCCATATCTCATCACCAGAACATCGTACAGACATGGTTGTTGGCTCGTATGCAATCACGTCCCACACTCTAGCAACCGAGCGGCGAGTTTTGCCACTGCAAGCACCACTTCACATTTTCTTCAGGAAATGTACATTCTAGTGTTGTGATTACTATTCACCTAGACAAAACTTCGGCACGCAACTCCTCCCACACCTTTTGTCGTAGACCCATGAATGAGATGTCAAATCGACCGGTTCATAGAGGAGAGGTGTGCTATGACTTTTATAAGCGATCAGGTGTACGTTGTTCGCACAGCTGACGAAAAAGCGGCCGAAAAATGTCCCATAGACTTAACATTGGCACAAAATTTGTAAAATCATATCTTTGACTCAGAAGGTCATAGACGCTTGGGGTTGGGCTCTTTTGACTCGACCTATCAAACAGCCAATAAGTAGTGACAAAATAACTTCATAGCCGTGCCCTAGCAACCACTTAGGGAACCCTAGCAACCATAAAACAACCTTTACAAGCCATATCTTTGCTCCAGAGACTAGTAGAAACATGGAGTTTGGCTTTTTGACTCAGACTGTCAACTAGTCTTTAAATATCATCCCATAAACTGTATAAGCCCACCATAGCAACCATATAGGGTACCCTAGAAACCATTCAAACACATGAATAAGCCATATCTCATCACCAGAACATCGCACAGACATGGTTGTTGGCTCGTATGCAATCACGTCCCACACTCTAGCAACCGAGCGGCGAGTTTTGCCACTGCAAGCACCACTTCACATTTTCTTCTGGAAATGTACATTCTAGTATTGTGATTACTATTCATCTAGACAAAACTTCGGCACGTTACTCCTCCCGCACTATTTCTCGTAGACCCATGAATGAGGTGTCAAATCGACAGGTTTATTGAGGAGAGGTGTGCTATGACTTTTATAAGCGATTGGGTCTACGATGTCCGTCTCACGGGCAAAAATATTTCCGAAAAATGTCCCATAGACTTAACATTGGCACAAAATTTGTAAAATCATATCTTTGGCTCAGAAGGTCATAGAGGCTTGGGGTTGGGCTCTTTTGATTCGTCCTATCAAGCAACCAACAAGTAGTTACATGACAACTTCATAGCCACGCCATAGCAACCAGTTACAGGCCCCTAGCAACCATTGAACAGCATTTACAAGCCATATCTCAGCAACAAAACATTGTAAATACACAGAGTTGGGCATTTTTTGACCCAGACTTGCAAATAATCTTTAAATATTACCCCATAAACTGTATAAACAAACCTTAGCAACCATTTGGAGTACCCTAGCAACAGTAAAAACACATAAATGGGCTATATCTCAGCACCAGAACATCGTATAGACATGGAGGTGTGTTTGTTTGTTTTGGTTGAGAAACCAGTCTGTAAATATCATCATGGTAACTGTGCAACCACACCTTAGCAACCATTTAAAGCTACCTAGAAACCATATTGCAACATATAAAAGCCATATTGCAGCTCCACAACATCGTACAGACATGATTGTTGGCTCGTATGCAATAATGTACCACACTCTAGCAACCGGGTGGCGAGTTTTGCCACTGCAAGCACCACTTCACATTTTCTTCAGGAAATGTACATTCTAGTGTTGTGATTACTATTCACCTGGATATAACTTCGGTACGTTACTCCTCCCGCACCGTTTCTCGTAGACCCATGAATGAGGTGTCAAATCGACCGGTTTATTGAGGAGAGGTGTGCTATGACTTTTATAAGCGATCGGGTGTACGATGTTCGTCTGGGGAGTGAAAAATTAGCCGTAAAATGTCCCATAGACTTAACATTGGCACAAAATTTGTAAAATCATATCTTTGGCAAAGAAGGTCATAGAGGCTTGGGGTTGGCCTCTTTTGATTCGTCCTATCAAGTAACCAACAAGTAGTGACATGACAACTTCATAGCCACGCCCTAGCAACCAGTTACAGGCCCCTAGCAACCATTGAACAACATTTACAAGTCATATCTCAGCAACAAAACGTAGTAAAAACACAGAGTTGGGCATTTTTTGACCCAGATGTGCAAATACTCTTTAAATATTTCCCCATAAACTGTATAAACAAACCTTAGCAACCATTTGGAGTACCCTAGCAACTGTACAAACACATAAATGAGCTATATATCAGAACCAGAACATCATATAGACATGGGGGTGTGCTTGTTTGTTTCGGTTGGGAAACCAGTCTGTAAATATCATCATGGTAACTGTGCAACCACACCTCAGCAACCACTTAAAGCTACCTAGCAACCATATTGCAACATATAGAAGCCATATTTCAGCTCCAAAACATCGTACAGACATGGTTGTTGGCCCGTATGC